>OX451740.1:671663182-672996242 GCA_948472305.1 Vicia faba
CGCCGTTCCCTGACGATGAACTATCAATGTTCACTGATGATAACAAAATGATAAGAGACACTGACGTTCACTGCCGATGTACTACCAACGTTCACTGAAGGTAGAGGGAAAATATCATACCATCCCCGTTCACTGACAATGAACTATCAACGTTCACTGATGATAGCAAAGAGATAAGAAACACTGACGTTCATTGCCGATGTACTACCAATGTTCACTAAAGGTAGAGAGAAAATATAGCATACCATCTCTGTTCACTGAGAATGAACTATACACGTTCATTGAAGATAGCAAAAAGATAACAGACATCGACGTTCGCTGCCGATGTCCTACCAACGTTCACTGAAGGTAGAAAGAGAAAATATCATACCATCGCCGTTCACTGACGATGAACTATCAACGTTCACTGAAGATAGCAAAAAGATAACAAACACCGACGTTCACTGCCGATGTCCTACCAACATTCACTGAAGGTAGAAAGAGAGAATATCATACCACCGCCGTTCACTGATGATGAACTATCAACGTTCACTGATAATAGCAAAAAGATAACAAACACCGACGTTCACTGCCGATGAACTACCAACATTCACTGAAGGTAGAGAGAAAATATCATACCATCTCCGTTCACTGACGATGAACTATCAACATTCACTGATGATTTCAAAAAGATAATAAACACCGACGTTCACTGCCGATGTACTACCAATGTTCACGGAAGGTAGAAAGAAAATATCATACCACCGCCGTTCACTGACGATGAACTATCAACGTTCACTGAAGATAGAAAAAATATAAGAAACACCGACGTTCACTGCCGATGTAATACCAACGTTCACTGAAGGTAGAGAGAAAATATATCATACCATCGCCGTTCACTGACGATGAACTATCAATATTCACTGAAGATAGCAAAAATATAACAAACACTGATGTTCACTGCCGATGTACTACTAACGTTCACTGAAGGTAGAGAGAAAATATCATACCATCACCATTCACTGACGATGAACTATCAACGTTCACTGAAGATAGCAAAAAGATAACAAACACCGACGTTCACTGTCAGTGTACTACCAACGTTCACTGAAGGTAGAGAGAAAATATCATACCACCACCGTTCACTGACGATGAACTATCAATGTTCACTGATGATATCAAAAAGATAAGAAACACCGACGTTCACTGCCCATGTACTACCAACGTTCACTGAAGGTAGAGAGAAAATATAGTACCACCGCCGTTCACTGACGATGAACTATCAATGTTCACTAATGATAGCAAAAAGATAAGAAACACCAACGTTCACTGCCGATGTACTACCAATGTTCACTGAAGGTAGACAGAAAATATATCATACCATCGCCGTTCACTAACGATGAACTATCAACGTTTGCTGAAGATAGCAAAAAGATAACAAACACCGACGTTCACTGTCGATGTCCTACCAACGTTCATTGAAGGTAGAAAGAGAAAATTTCATACCATCGCCGTTCACTAACGATGAACTATCAACGTTCACTAAAGATAGCAAAAAGATAATAAACACCGACGTTCATTGCCGATGTCCTACCAACGTTCACTGAAGGTAGAAAGAGAGAATATCATACCACCGCCGTTCACTATTGATGAACTATCAACGTTCACTGATGATAGCAAAAAGATAAGAAACACCAACGTTCACTGCAGATGTACTACCAAAGTTCACTGAAGGTAGAAAGAGAAAATATATCAAGTTTTCCCCAAAATTCTGGTGTTTCACCTAGAACGGGTCTCAACTTCTTCTTTAACCAAGGCACTCTGCCTGGAAAGGGTAATATGTAAGCTTATCTCAAATAAAGATACTTCTACTCATTGTCAAGGGGAATTGCAAAGAGAAAAGACATTCTGGGGGTAGAAATATGGCTTCCTGGGGAAAGAGATATAAATTCCCGGGGAAAGAGATATGGATTCCTGGGGAAAGAGATATGACTTCCTGGGGAAAGAGATATGACTTCCTGGGGAAAGGGATATGACTTCCTATGACTTCCTGGGGAAATGCCACGGTATTCCTGCTGAGGAGATAAAGTCTTCTCGTGCAAAATAAATGCACAAACCAAAACTCAAAGTTCTCAAAAATCCAAAGTAAATAATATTGCCGGGGGATCATAGATCCAAATCAGAAATAGACTGGAGCAAGAAGGCCAATGCAGATACTTCCTTTGAGAAATAAACTCAAGAGGGAAAACCAAATCCACCTAAACAAGGAGCGCTGCAGGAAGGTTAGAACACAATGTCAATAAAAAATGATTTGTAGCAATGCATGATGTATGTATGAATGTATGAGTGATATCGTGCATATGCTGGTAAAAGGATACATAATCAGTAAAAACAAACAAAACCGCCTCAGGTACCAACAACATTGGGCTAAACTTCAACCAGAAAGATCAATCCAAGAAAGGTAAAGGCAACTGCGGAAACCAAACCTATTGCCTGTCCTAACTTCACTGAGGAGAAACGTAATCCAGATGTAGCTAAATCAAACAGATACCGGGATACAACATCTTTCTTATGGTTTCATCAGAGAAACCAGTTTTTCAAAAGCAACATACCTACTAGAGATTGCAAGATCAGCCTCAAATAAAGCAGACTGACGTCGAGACAATCAAACCTCACTGGGGAATTCAAGCCTACCCCCCTGGGGAAAGATGCAGATTGAAACTTTACATCATGAAAACCTATTCCAACAAAAGATGCCCTGGGATAGCCTTCCCGGGAAATCAAGAAGTCAACACTAATGCCAATACTGCAAAAAGAGTGATATCTTAGCACACCAAGGGAATAAAACCTTTCATCATATGAGGGAAAACTTCGCTGGGGAATCTGGGACGAAGGCTTCTGACCATGCAAACCCAAAATTAAAAGCGAACCAAGACTTGGCCAGGGATAATGGGATCACAAACCTAATACCGTACCTTGCACCCACTGGTATCGTCTTTAACTATCTGAGAAATACACAAAGATTGCGCACATACCAACAAGATGACCTGAGAAAAACCTTCATGAAGGAAGTAAATCTTTTTAAAACAACTGGAGTTTGTTCATTCCTGGGATCTCCATTTTTGTTGTCATTGTTTCATCACAAATCCCAAAGTAAATTGAATTGTGAAGATCTCCCTTTTTTTGAAAAGTCAATTTTGCTTTTTAATCTTTTTGCTTTAAAAATTATTATCAGTAATAAATGGAGTCTTTGAAAGCTAAATAAAAATAAGAACACAAAGAATTAGGAAAAAGCTCGAATTTCATTAATAGAATGGTAGTCTGCGAATGGCGAGACTCCATGGATGATTACAAAGTTTGGGAAATGGTAATATATAATGGAAAAGATACATTGAGTTACAATGACCACCATTCCCCCTAACAACTTTTGAAATCCTGAGCAATAGCTTTTGTTGAAGTATGGTGTGGACCCGAGAAGATTGTTGCTTCAACGATCAAGTCTTGTCTGACGTAGTTACTTGCCAAGAAAAATCCCTAACTTTTGCCTAAGCTGCCCTTGCGGGTTTTCAACTTAGCGGGAAATTTATTCTGTTTATGTCTCTAATTTTGGCCTAGACCGCCCTTTCGGGTTTTCAGCCTACCGAGACGCTCCTTTTTGCCTAAGCCGCCCTTTCGGGTTTTCAACTTAGCGAGCTGTTCTTTTATTTCTTTAGGCAAAGTATTTCTTGACTGCGTCAGCATTCATGGGACGTGGGAACTCCTCGCCATCCATAGTTTCAAGAATTAATGCACCACTAGAGAAGGCTTTCTTGATAACATACGGCCTTCAAAATTGGGAGTCCACTTGCCCCTAGAATCAGTGTTAAAAGACATTATCTTCCTGAGCACGAGGTCGCCTTCTCTGAATTTACGAGGTTTGACCTTTTTATCAAATGCTTTCTTCATTCTTTTCTGATATAACTTCCCATGACACAAAGCTGTCATTCTCTTCTCTTCAATCAAATTCAATTGGTTAAACCTGTTCTGGACCCATTCAGTCTCTGTCAACTTGGCTTCCATTATCACACGCAACGAGGGAATCTCTACCTCAACAGGGAGTACAACTTCCATTCCATATACCAGGGAGAACGGGGTTGCTCCTGTTGAAGTGCAGACAAATGTTCGATATCCATGCAGAGAAAAAGGGAGCATTTCATGCCAATCCTTATAAGTAACAACCATTTTCTGGATAATTCTCTTGATATTCTTATTAGCAGCTTCAACAACCCCATTCATCTTTGGCCTGTATGGAGACGAATTGTGATGGACAATCTTGAATTCTTCACACAGTTCTGTCATCATCTTGTTGTTCAAATTCGAGCCATTGTCAGTGATGATTCTACTCGGCACACCATACCGGCATATAAGATTGTTTTTGATGAAACGCACAACCACCTGTTTGATAACATTGGCATAAGAAGCAGCCTCTACCCATTTGGTAAAGTAGTCAATTGCTACCAAGATGAAACAGTGTCCATTCGAAGCTTTGGGTTCTATCATCCCGATCATGTCTATACCCCACATAGAGAAAGGCCATGGGGAGGAAATCACCTCGAGAAGTGTCGGAGGCACATGGACCTTGTCTGCATAAACCTGGCATTTATGGCACTTCTTTGCAAATTTGTAACAATCAGATTCCATTGTCAAACAATAGTAACCTGTCCTTAGCATCTTTTTAGCCATCGAATGCCCATTAGCATGAGTGCCAAATGAACCTTCATGAATCTCATGCATCAACATGTCTGCTTCGTGTCTATCCACGCATTTGAACAAGACCATGTCATAATTTCTCTTGTATAACACATTTTCACTGAGGAAGAAACTGCCTGCCAATCTTCTCAATGTCTTTCTATCTTTCCTCGATGCACCAATCGGGTATTCCTGAGTCTGCAGAAAATGCCGAATGTCATAATACCAAGGTTTTTCATCTGCTACCTCCTCTGTCGTAAACATATGAGCGGGCCTATCCAGCCGTCGAACTGTACTACGGGGTATATCATTCCAAGTATTCACTTGGTACATGGAAGCCAGAGTTGCCAGAGCATCCGCCTTTTGATTTTCATCACTAGGAATGTGATGGAATTTAACTTTATTGAAGAAGGGTAGTAATCTTCTAGCATAATCTTTGTAAGGGATCAAGCCAGGGTGACGAGTATCCCATTCTCCTTTAATATGATTTATTACCAAAGCTAAATCACCATACACATCTAGAATTTTGATTCTGAGATCAATAGCTTCCTCAAGACCCATGATGCAAGCCTCATATTCCGCCATATTATTAGTGCAATCAAATGTTAACCTTGCAGTAAAAGGAATGTGAGATCCATGAGGAGTGACGATCACAACACCAATTCCTTTACCATAAGCATTCACCGCTCCATCAAATATCATACTTCAATGAGATTCAGGGTCGGGGCCTTCCTCAGGCAATGGTTCATCACAATCTTTCACTTTCAGGAACATCACATCGTCATCAGGGAATTCATATTCTGCAAACTGATGATCTTCCACCGGCTGGTGAGCAAGGTAATCTGCCAACACACTACTTTTGATAGCTTTTTGAGTGCGGTACCAATATCATATTCAGATAACAACATCTTCCAGCGGGCGATTCTCCCAGTAAGAGCAGGCTTCTCAAAAATATACTTGATTGGAACCATTTTGGAGATCAACCAATTGGTATGATTCAACATATACTGCCGCAAACGCTTTGCCGCCCAGGCCAAAGCACAACATATTTTTTCTAGTGTGGAATACCGTGACTCAAAATCAGTGAAATTTTTGCTGAGATAATAAATGGCGAACTCTTTCTTCCTTGTTTCATCCTGTTGTCCCAGAATACAACCCATGGATTTATCTAACACTGTTAGATACATAATCAACGGTCTTCCTTCTACGGGAGGGAGCAAGATAGGAGGTTCAAGAAAATACTCTTTAATACTCTCAAATGCCCTTTGGCAGTCATCCATCCACACACAACCTTGATCTTTCTTTAACAACTTAAAGATCGGTTCACACTTTGCAGTCATGTGGGAAATGAATCTGGAAATATAATTCAAACACCCGAGGAAACCCCTGACTTGCTTTTCAGTTCTTGGTGCTGGCATTTGTTGAATTACTTTGACTTTATCAGGGTCAACTTCAATTCCTTTCTGGCTAACGATAAAACCCAACAATTTCCCCGATCTAACTCCGAAGGTGCATTTATTTGGATTCAAGCGGAGACGATACTTCCTCAAACGCTGAAACAACTTCAACAAATCTTTTATATGCCCTTCTTCAGTTTGGGATTTTGCAATCCTATCATCAACATATACTTAAATTTCCTTGCGCATCAGATCATGGAATATGGTTGTCATAGCCCTCTGGTACGTTGCACCAGCGTTCTTCAACTCGAAGGGCATCACTCTATAACAGAATCTTCCCTAGGGTGTGATAAACGTTGTTTTTTCCATGTCCTCTAGAGCCATTCTTATTTGATTATACCCGGAAAATCCATCCATGAACGAGAATACCTTGAATTTTGCTGTTCTGTCCACTAACATGTCAATGTGAGGCAATGGAAAATCATCTTTCAGACTAGCTTTATTTAGATCTCTGTAATCTACAGACATGCGGACTTTTCCGTCTTTTTTCGGTACTGGGAAAATATTGGCAATCCATTGAGGATACACTGACGTCACAAGAAAACCAGCAATAATCTGCTTTAGGACCTCCTCTTTGATCTTTACTGCCATATCTGGGTGGGTTCTTCTCAACTTTTGTTTAACTGGCAGACACTCTAGCTTCAACGGCAAACGATGCTAGATAATGTTTGTATCTAGACCAGGCATATCTTGATAAGACCAAGCAAAAATATCCACATACTCTTTCAACATCTCAATCAACCCGCTTTTTACATCAGGATGCAACGATGCTCCAATCTTAACTTCCTTCGGATCTTCTTCTGAACCCACATTAATCACTTCCAAAGGCTCCTTATATGGCTGAATGGTATTTTCCTCGTGCTCAAGCAACCGTGAGACCTCTTCTGGAATCTCATCATAATATTCTTCTTCATCCCCAAACACAGGACAATCAAAGTTGGGAGAGGGTGCAGGGTCATTGTATTCAATAGTTTTTTTAATTAATCTGCACATGTGATTTATGACTGCTTTTAGAGACTGACACATATAACAAGTGATCATGCAGATTAATTTTCAGTTATTACTTATTTTGAAAAGGGTTCTTTTTTTATTACCATTTCCCAAGAAAAATCAGAAAATAAAGACATATTTTTGGAAGCAAAGACAACTTTTATTAATGATCTTAAAAATCAAAGCAAACAGATAAGCCCATAAAATACTTTCACCTTGGGCAGAGTGAAAGCTTTTCAAAAGAAAGAAACAGATTAACAAAACAAATTACTTTGAAATATGTATGCAAGAAGGAACATCAATGGTGACCCAGTTCTGAACTCGGACTCCATGCATCACATAATTCGGTACTTCCTGCTCTGCTTCATCCTCTTTAACAACATTAATTCCAGAACCAATTGGATGGAGGTAGCCTCCGCTGCAGAAAACATCATGATAACTGTTCACAGAAGACTTTGACTTCAAACTTTCGCCTTTGCCATTCTTCAAAGAGAAACCCAAACCAGTTCTATTTTTGTTCACGGGTGGATCCACAAGTTTTCCCCAAACTGCATTATGACCATTGCGCACAACTTACTGTGCGTCCTTCAGCGAAACCACAAAATTCTCATTCCTCCTTATGTTGTCAATAGATAGGGCTTGGAACTGGGTTCCAACAGCAGCCTCATCCACTTCTACAATACTGAAAGAGGATAGATGGGATATCAACAACGCCTGCTCCCCATTTATGATCACCACCTTCCCTTTGCGCACAAACTTTAACTTCTGATGCAGAGTTGAAGTGACAGCCCCTGCTTCATGTATCCATGGCCGTCCTAGCAAACAACTATATGCGGGAATAATGTCCATGACCTGGAAGGTTATCAAGAACAAATGTGGTCCTATATGGATGGGCAAGTCCACTTTACCGATGGAAGATTTCCTCGACCCATCAAAAGCCTTCACAATGATGCCACTCGGGCGCATAGGTGCTCCTTGATACTTTAACTTCATGAGGGTACTCCTCGGTATAACATTCAGCGCGGATTCGTTATCAATTATCACATTGGACAACGAATCATTCTTGCAGTTCATAGATATGTGGAGGGCCAGGTTGTGATTCCTCCCTTCATCTGGTAACTCATCATCGCAGAAACTCAAATTGTTACATGACGTAATGTTTCCCATTACGCTGCTGAATTGATCTAATGGTATGTCATTCTCCACAAAAGCTTGGTCTAGTACTCTCATCAGTGATTCTCTATGAGCAGAGGAATTCATTAATAAAGCTAGGATAAATATCTTGGAAGGAGTCTGCAATAGCTGATCTACAATTTTGTAGTCGCTCATCTTAATTATCTTCAAAATATCATCCACTTCTTTCTCTAATGTAGCTCCTCTAGTCCCTCTTGTAGCTTTCTTAGGCTCATCGTTCTCATCAATTTTCTTTCCAGCAACAACATCTCTTCGAATAACCGGCGCAAACACACGACCGCTACGGGTCACCCTGCTATTATCAGCTATATTTCCAACATCTAGCATTGGCTGGATGGGAATCTCTACCCCGTCTTCTAAGATTGTAGCATTGTATTTGTAAGGCACAACCTTGTCTGATTCATAGGGAACAAGACCTAGAAGACTAATTACCAATGGGGTAACAGCTGGTTTGCTATGGTACTTCACCTCAAGATGAGTGGGTGCACCAAAACAAGGTACATTGACGTTTACCCCTTCCTCAACACAATCAGCCATCAAAAAGTCATTTCCGGTAAACAAATCTTTGCCTGAAGAGAAATACTCATCCGCGGAGGCATACTCTTCCTCTGACTCTTCTTCCATCAAACAAACTTCAACCATATCAATCTCGTGATAATCATCTCTCTGACCTGTGATCTTGATAGTTCCATTGTCTAACAGCAACTGAACACCTTCCCTCACAATAGAACATCCTCGGGGGTTTCAATAATAAACTATACAAGATCCATATTGGTGTTCCACCTGACCAGCAGTACAACAGAAGGTAGCATGCAACTGCATGAGATCCTCATTCAAATGATCCACATCAAAAATTCTGAATTCACCCGAACATCCAGAAACCATATTCACTTCCTCTTCATATTCTGCCCTAGGCCTGATTATATGGATTAAACCTTCATCCATCATCTCTTGTAAATCAGCCTTTATCTTCTCGTAACCCTGTATATCTGTACTGCAAATAGCACAACTAGCATGGTCATGCGTATAATAACTGAATTCACATAGGTCTGCGTGCATCTTCACCAAATCTCCTCTAACCAGATTAATGTCAAAAATTCGACAGTCGCCTAGACAACTGGGCACCATATTTACAATATTCAATCCCCCGTGCTTGGGTAGAGGATTGTCTTTCACATTAGGTCCCACGTCTTTGAAAGATAAAATTCCAGACTTCACCAACCTTTGCACTTCAGTCCTCAAAGGATAACAATTCTCAACACTATGCCCTGGTGCTCCCTGATGAAAGGCACACGTCTGGTATGCTTTGTAATACCAAGGCAATGGTGATGGTATGGCGGGAGGTGGTCGTGTCTGGACCAACTTTTTCTAAATCAATGTTGGTAGTAGCTCTGCATAGCTCATGGGAATAGGGTCATAGTTCTCCCTTCTCTGATTATACCCTTGATTCCCCTGCTGGGACGGTCTTTGATAAGAAACGGTAGTCGGAGCGGCATTCATAACAGGAGTAACTGAGGCGACTTGCTGATGACGCTGATAATTCTTTCTAGGAGCGTTTACCCTTCTCTCTTGCATAACAACATTTGTATCCCCCTCTTTCTTCTTTGTAAACCCATAAGCTGGCTTTTTCACCCCTCCGGATCCTTCACCCTTTGTCAAACGACCTTCTCTTACTGCCTCTTCTAGGTGGACACCCATTCCTACCATCTCTGTAAAATCACTTGGGGCACTTGCTACCATTCTTTCGTAGTAGAAAGCGCCTAACGTCTTCAGAAAAATCTTAGTCATTTCTTTCTCCTCCATGGGAGGAATCACTTGTGCAGCCACTTCGCGCCATCTCTGTGCATACTCTTTGAATGATTCTCTGTCTTTCTGAACCATGGCCCTAAGCTGGTCACAGTCAGGCGCCATTTCCACATTGTACTTGTATTGTTTAATGAATGCTTCTCCCAAGTCATTAAAAGTATGGATGTTGGCGCTGTCTAAACTCATGTACCATTTCAACGCTGCGCCGGTCAGACTATCCAGGAAAAAGTGAATCAACAGACATTGATCATCGGTGTGGGTAGAAATTCTTCTTACATACATCACCAAATGAGCACGAGGGCAAGTGTTGCCCTTGTACTTCTCAAATTCCGGGACCTTGAACTTAGCAGGCACTTTAACATTCGGGACCAAACACAGCTCATTCACATTCTGCCCAAACAACTCTTTTCCCCTAAGAGCCTTCATCTCTCTTTGCATTCTATCAAACTGTTCTTGGAAATCATCCATTCTTTCATAAAGACCCAAGTCTTCACTCGGTGGAGGGAAAGGACGACACATATCTTCATTAACAAACGGAACCAAATTCACCGAAGGAGGTGCAGCAGGAACAGTATGCGCCACAAGAGGTGCAGGAGTAACAACATTTTGAACCACTGGAGCATCTTGAGGGCCAAGATTGAAACCTTCAGGTGCAAAATTCACTGGCATTCCCCATGGATAACCCTGAGGCATACGGTTTTGAACAACATCCAGAGTAGCAGATACAAGAACAGTCGGAACTTCAGTATTTTCCCTTGTTGGTTGAGGTTGAACACTCGGTGGCTGATTCTGAGCAACCACCAGAGCTTCCATCAGAGTAGTCAAGTTGGAAAAGCCAGCCTTTAAAGCGGAAACTTCTTCGCGCAGCTCACGATTCTCCTGTTCTAAGTTGTCCATCTTCTTTTTGAAATTAGCCCGAGTGTTATAGTGATGAGTCAGCTTGCGAGTGAAGTAAAGAAGCTGGGTAAGACACCTGGATATGCATAACAAATGTAAGAAATATGTGCAATATGATGCATGATATGCAATGCATATGATTATTTTTACTTTATCATTTAATATTTCAAGGGATTTATGGTTTATAGACATATTGCAAACATCCAAGTAATAAAGCTTTTGAAATACTAATTTTTTTTATTATAATAACTTCAAAATGGATTACAAGTTTCAATTATCCCAAGTACAAGATGAAAATACAATCTAAAATCCTGAGAAGAGGAACTAATGGAGATTAATCTGTACGCTGGCGCTTCCCTGTGAGCCTGACAATCTGAGCCCTCAACCTTTGGTTTTCTTCCACATGTCTGATGGAAACCTCCTTCCAATCATATGAAGCAGGAAGTGAGTAATCAACACCTGTTTGAGGCTTAGGATAAAATAAATCCCCTTTCCTCTCCATAGACTCCACCGCTCGACTCTCAAGGATCTCGATCAAATCATCTTTCTCCTTCAGGTCTATTCTGTAGGAACTCTCTAAAGTTTGGAACTTGTTCTTCCAAGGATCCCTTTCCTGTTGCATCCTAACCAAAGCAAGTTGCAGCTCTTCTAGATCATCTAAAAAGGGAGAAGTTGTCTTTGCAAACAAATCAGGCATGGGTGTCTCCCGAGTATACGTTATCTTCAACTGAATGGCTCTCGATCGGACCCACTAAAGATATGGCTCCAAAGAAACAGCACCTCTAGGTCCCAAATCCTTCCTACTCTTCTTATGAATGTGACGCCAGGCTTTCGCAATCTACTCCATAGCTTCCCTGTGGTCTTCTCCTTCCTTCAGAAAGAAACTACTCAAATGAGTACTATTCCGTTTATCCCTCATCGGGTAACCAAGCTGTCGCCGTGCAAGAACAAGGTTATAGTTAATTCCTCCCTTTGTACCAAGAAGAGGCACATTGGGGAAACTAACACAACTGTCAATAACCTCCACATCCTGGTAAGCTCGATGATACCAATCAATATCCGAGTGAGTAAGTGCCATGATCTTAGGAGCCAAACGGGGTTCCTTCTTGACATCCCCAAAAGCATCAGACTGAGGCATATGAGAGATAAACCACCGGTACAACAAAGGCGTGCAATAGATAATCATTCCCCCATGATAGGAACTCCGAAGGTGAACAGAGTAATAAGCATTGCCCAACAATGTAGGAACCGGGTTTCCAATCATGAAAATCCTGATAGCGTTAATGTCGACAAACTTGTCCACATTAGGAAATAAGAATAATCCATAGGCGAGTAAAGCAAAGATGGCCTCAAAAGCAACCGTACTCTTCATCCTGGCAAAGTAACGAGCTTTCTCCAATAATAACTGAGCTGGTAATCCTCTAATCCCTCCTTTGGTAGTCATATGGGCTTCCACCTCAGACTTCCCCAGATGAATCAAAGCAGGAATCTCATGTGGTTTTGGTTCACCCTCCAAACCAGTAAAAGGAACACGATCGGTAACAGGTAAATCCAATAGATAGGAATACTCTTCCAGTGTTCGCATCAACTGGTAATCGGGAAAAGTAAAGTAGTGATACACCGGATCATAGAACTGGACCAAAGTTGAGAGAATATCCTCCTTCATCTTCAGCTTCATGAGAGGAATAATGGATCCATACTTCTTCCGAAAGTCTACAGAACACTCGATCTCGGGAATTAGACTGATCAACTCATCTATCTTAGGATCCTTGAAACTGTATTTCCCGGTCTTTCTCTTTCCAGAATCCATGGTTAACAGTACTTGAGATATTCACAAATAGTCAACCTTTAAATCCCTTGAAATATTATTTTCTTCAAAAGATGCTTATGAGTGCATGGATGCATGATGCAACAATCACACACAAGATCACACATATAGGGTTCAAAGTTTCAACGTCACGAGCATGAGGTCGAAGGTACTACCCATAAGGTATTGGTCTAAAAAGTTATCACCTGCCGAACAAGGTTCTAAGAGGTTCCCAGAGTCTACATCCTTCCTTCAGATATTACCAACTTCCCGATTAACTCGGTAATTAGTAATATTCTCAAGAAAGACTCGTCCGAGCATAGTATCGTGTGACAACTATTTTCAGATTACTCCGTCATAGCATTCGCACTATACCTAAAAGGCCAAGATGGGTTAGGTAATCTACGGTCCTCAGCTTCAGTAGGCTCCCAGGTCGAAAGCAGTATGTCTTCCCGATTACTCGGTAAACGATACTACAGTCAAAGGGGCCTCCACTGAGGGGGGATCTCATGCCTCCTTTTTTGGGATTACTCCCTCAAAGTTAACATGACTATAGCGCCCGTCCTATCTTAAAGTTTTCCCAAGTCCGGGTATAGGACTTATGAGTAATCACCAAGCACCCTATAAACCAGGAAAATCCAGACAAACATATATACAAAATATAACACATAAACACAATAACACATATACAAATATAAACAAATATAGGCTCAACCCACTTAGGGATGGACCAACAAGAGGTCAATCTGTCCCCATAAATGGTACATATAGCATAAAAAATAAAAGCATAAAGTAAAGTCAATTGTTAGAAATTAGTGGTTAGTTGGATGACCATCTTCAAACTTGCATTTGGAACTCTTAGAGGATTGGTAGAACCAAAGCCTCCACACAACAAGTTGCATTTGCTTTTTGTCAAGTATACCATCCATTTTGGAATCCTCAAAAGTAACATTTAATGATCAACGATGTTTAAGTGATCCGCGTTGACCAAAGGTGTTGTAGATCCATAAAGGATTGGTAGAACCAAAGCCTTTACATAATGAATCTCAAGGTTATTGGATCAAAGAGATAAAATTAACATACTTGGGCTTGCAATCATAAGTTTGGGCCACGAATGATCATTTATTCGAATCGGGACAAAATTTAGCGCTATGTTAAGCAATCGTAAGTGGACTTATGTAGAAGTCGCACCTATTTTGAGGCCGGTCAATATCAATCTATGTACTTCATGTTTGGATAAATGATATAAAGATCATCACCCCTTAACATGTAGTACAATTAAAAAATAAAGGGATAAGATGAAGAGGGAGGGGAATGATAAGCTAATTTGGATCACCATCTCAAAATTCTTTCATCTTTAAATTCAACCACTCCTCTAGATGGATTAAAGCACTAAACATATCATTAATCTAAAGCACCAAAAATGAATTAAATAATTCACTCTTTGATAGATTTGAATTGATGAACATTTATCCAACTTCATCTACACCACAAAGTCCATCGAACTTAAAGAGAAATTGGACATTTAAAATTGTAATCCAAATTATCCATCAAAGAGAGTGAGCAGAAAAAATATTTGAGTCAAAACAGCCCCAAAATAAGGCATAAAAAGTATTTTCGGCACTGTTACAATGAATTGTGCTTAGACAGCTACCAATTGCATCAGTTCAGTTTTTTTCAAATCAACTTTCTGTGACAAACAATTGCAATGTTACAACAATTGATTGCAACCTGTTAAAATCAGTAGAAAACAGCATTTCAAGGATCAAATTCTTGTTCCAACTTTTCATCAAACACCTTATGATCATGGATCCAATTGGGCATGAAAATTCCATCAAATTATGAGAAAATAGCACTAATGGAATCATAAAACAGTGCTCAATGAATCAAAACCAGAAATCCACAAGAGATCACATTGTGAAAGACGATGATCCAACTTACCAAAGGTAGAATTAAAGAATTATCAAACAACTTCCAAAATTTGCTTCAATTCAACCACAAGAATCAATTACCAAAGCTTGGATGTAGAGAATTGATGAAGAAAAAGTGTTTGGATGAAGGTTTAGCTCAAAGATTAGTAAGCTTCAATGCAAAGCTTACTATCTTTTTTTTTTTTGAAAAATGGAGCTTTGAGTGAATTTGGTAGATGGAGAGAATTGAGAGATTTTTTAGCAAGGTGGATTTGGCTATCAAAAGCTTGAAATTTGAATGAGATGAGGGCTCTATTTATAGAGTTTAGGATTGGGATTAGTGATAATTTGGTAATTGATTCTTGGAGCCAAAAATTGAATTAATGATATAATTTTCAAATTATGCAGAAAAATTGGAGCCAAAAAGATGATAGTTTTGAAATTGCTGGCTTTTTTCAAAAATCACTTGTGTTTTTCTGTTATGAGTCGACACAAGAGTCATATGCGTCGACACATGCTAGTTGTATAACACAACATGAGTCGATGCAAGCTTCTATGGATCGATACAAGCTGCTATTTCAATACAAAACAAAATCAATCAACTTGCATGAGTCGATACATAACATGTATGTGTCGACACATGCTAGTTATACAAAGCAGGATGAGTCGATACAAGCCTCTATGGGTCGATGCGAGCTGCTACTTTGACACAATACAAAATCAATCAACTTGCATGAGTCGATACATAACATGTATGTGTCGACACATGCTAGTTATACAAAGCAGGATGAGTCGATACAAGCCTCTATGGGTCGATGTAAGCTGCTACTTCGACACAATACATGATCAATCAACTTTGCATGAGTCGATACATAACATGTATGTGTCGACACATGCTAGTTATACAAAGCAGGATGAGTCGATACAAGCCTCTATGGGTCGATGCAAGCTGCTACTTCGACACAATACAAGATCAATCAACTTTGCATGAGTCGACACATAACATGTATGTGTCGATACATACTAAAAAAAATTTATTTTTAAAGGCTAAAAATACACTTTTCTCAAATATTGTGCATAATACACTGTGTAATCGATTGCACTATGGGAGCAATCGATTGTACAGGAAAACAAAAATGAAAAAATTTTAATTATTATTTTTTTTCTTTTGCAAATGGAGATTTTAGGGAAATAATACCGGAAAACCTTATTTGTCGGATGCTTTAACTCGGTACCTACAAAACACAAATATGCAAAGGAAAAGACAAATATTTTTTGTATTTTGGTTAGAGGTTAATTATCAACTCATATAAAAAATACACAACTAAGGTGCTTGGAGATTCCTCAAGAGCAAACTTAAAGATAGGAGATAGAAAAAAAAGAGGAAGAACCAACCCTAATGTGATTTTGTTATGATCAAGTTGACATGATATGATAGGGGAATCTTAGGGGCAAAAATTGGGGTACAACAACTTCATGTTTTCTTGCTCTTTGTCAATTCCTATTCTTTTATCATGCAATCCTCAAGGAGGAAAAACACCTGAAATATAGAAACACTACCAGCATAAAATTACACAAAAGGCTAAAAACGGTTAAATAATTCTTACGAGTCGAGTCGAAAATACGATGAAATTCCGCGTTATCAAAATCCCTTACACTTGAACCTTTGCTTGTCCTCAAGCAAATAATCATCATGAAGATCAATTTAAAAATGGTTTCGACACAAATACACGACATAACTCAAATCGTACGTGGTTGTGAGACATTTTGTTGGAATGATAGATACTCAAATTCAACATTAAGGATACCTTAGTGACACAAAACTGCAAACATGATAAAAAAATCCCTCCTTAATCCAAACCAGTTTGAATCATTCCTTTATAGCTCAACCCACTTCTTTCGTTTTATTTTACCCACTTTCATTCGAGCGCTATCACATTAAGCCCTTTATCCTTGCACACACATAATAGAGTAGTTCGTTAGTGACTCTGATCATTTAGCATGAGGTTCTGGTACATGAGTTTGATAACCCCTTTATTTAACCAATTACAAGTTACAGGGGATCAAACTGTAGTCCGTCCTACCAAGTTCAGCACCAGACACCCCTGAACCAACTAATAACGTTTTTTTATGAAAACTTTTGTAGGTTCCACAACCCTTGGGGTAAATGATCGGGTGAGGGTCACCTAACTTAATAGGTGAATTCCATATTTTTATTAGGTTATGGCATATATATAAATTTAGAAATTTTGGGATCATCCACTTATATTCATCAACTCCCTACGTAGTTTGTACTTAATATGGTGCTTACTGCTAGTATAAAGTACTCATGGCTACTTAAAAACTCAAACTCAATGTCTCGGGAAAATAGGTGTTCAAATTGATCGTAAATAACTAGGGAGTTTAGGGTGTTAAAATGATATCTATTTTGGTGAGTCTTTCCCAAATCAATCTAACATAGACTAAGTGTAACACAACCTATATACTTATGTCGTGTTATAGGCAAAACCAGGAAATTTTGTTATGGCTCAAGAAAATTGGGGAATCAACAAATAGCAGAAAAACACGCATAGAGACTCAACATCGCAAGAATTCGACTAAACTAACACTAACACTAAATGAGCAAAAGGGGAAAAATAAAACTACCTATAAAGTGAAAAACAAAAGACGATAAGCAAAAGGAGTAAAACTTTCTCCCCCACACCTAAATCTAACATTGTCCCCAATGTTTCGAAATAAAGTGAAAAAGCAAGGTAGACCCTGTGATATATGCTATCGGTGGCCTCTTCCACGTGGTCATCCATGACCACCATTACCAGGATGGTGAGGTGGCATACCTACATGATGAATATACTCTTGTAAGCCATCCACACGCACTGTCAAAGCTGTCATCTGGTCGATCATTCCCGACATTCTTTGATCATTCCTGTCAATGTAGTCACGCTGATCTTGATAAATTTGTTGAATGAGGCACATCATCTCAGCCGGGTGAGCTTGAATATCCTGAAGTCTTTGGTTGCGTTGAGCATCCATATCATTATGCTGCATCATTTCACAAGAATGTCATCAGATGGGCCAAAAGTTTCTTCATGTCTTCTTCAGCGTCTTGATGATGTTCC
Source organism: Vicia faba (assembly GCA_948472305.1). Lineage (NCBI taxonomy): Eukaryota > Viridiplantae > Streptophyta > Magnoliopsida > Fabales > Fabaceae > Vicia > Vicia faba. The sequence goes on from OX451740.1 coordinate 671,681,070, forward strand.
AACAACACTTTCAGAAGGATCCTGCGTGGGTTTCGGCTGAACATCAGGGGAACCATGCTCCATCAAATTGAAATCATCTTCTATTTGGCCTCCTTGTGCACCTTATGTAGGCGCATTGGGCTCAGGAGCGGAAAGATCATAAAGCCAATTATCCATATTTTATGCATTAGTTCGATTGTGACAGGGCAAGACAAAACTTTTGACTGCTTTATTTTGAACCATCGAATAATAATTGCCATCTCCTCTAAATTTAATCAAGTGAGTTGATCGATATTTGTCGATGTCAAGGTATAAAGCTGATATTGATGGCAAATTAGTGAGTTTGTCGCCTAAGCCCAAGGCAAGAGCATTGGATGTGACTATCCCCCCTATACAAAAAGGATTGGTTCCTCTTGCACAAATTGAACGAATTGTGCCAGCAAAAGAGGTTTGGCATTGATTCTAGTAGGTGTATAGATGCAATGCAGAAAGAATAACTCTTTAGAATTTACCTTGTGGTTATTAATCCTGCCAAAAATTGTGCTTTCCAAAATGTGGTGAAAGTAGAGGATGGTTGGGTTATGGATTAGGAAGGCATTAAGTCCTTTCGAGTTTAGATTCGTTTCACCTGTTAAATTTTCCCAAAGATCAAACTCAACGGTTTGCCAATCCACCTCAAAAGGAACTCTACATGCTACATTCTCTCCACGAGGAAAATGTAACATATCACCTATTGTATCTTGGCTTAATGAGTGTTCTTTGTTGAACATCCTAAACTTACTAGTTCCGATGAGATATGGTTCTTCCATAGGGGTGTAATAAATAAACAAACTCAAGAACTCTAGAGTTAAGGGTTCGTAGGTTGGATGGTTCAATGAGCAAATATGATTTAGACTTGAATTAGTCATTATCCATTGAACACTATCTAAGAGTACCAATTCACGCAAACAGGACTCATCAATGTACCTTGTGGGGATGATAGAATGCTGGTAGAAATTAAGGTTCTTCTCTCTATGCAAACAGGAATCCTCAGTGTGGAAGATGATTGTTGATAAATCCGGTGATGGTCTTTCCCTTCTATTTGGTTATTGGGTGCGATGGGACATGATTGATACATCAGGGTTTAGTTTACTTTGGTCATTATGAGAGGAGAAGTATGATATGCATAGAAATTCAAGGAATTTAAAGCGTGAAAGAAAATTGGGAAGTTAAACGTGAGTGGGTGATAATGAGTGCTTAATGGAAATTTGAAAAGGGTTGAGAAAGGGAGCGTTAGGGTCGAATGAAGGAAGAAGAGGGAAATGAGGCATGTTTTAGAAAAACACATCTGTTTCTACTTATGAAGAATGTGGAAAGGGCCACACAAACCATGGCGAGGGCCACATAGTTTGGATACTGTGGCGAGGGCCACGGCCTTGTGGCGAGCGCAAAAAGTGTAAAACATAAACAATATGAAATTATAAACAAACATCAACTTAAACTCATACACACAATAGCAGATAAATCACAAAAAAATGAAAAATATAAATTGAAATAATAAAATGTGATAAGATTAAATATTGAAAATGAGAAAACTCTTACTATAACAAAATAAAGTAGGAAAATTACTAAATAGCCTAAAAAATCAAATCTAATTGAGAAAACATGAAAAATCCTAATTTTAAGAAAAATAATATTATTCAGAAAAACTAGCCACTATGTCCAAGATGATGAGAAACAAAATAAATAAGTTGATAGATATTATCAAACTTCTCTGTCATTACATCCATAAACCCGTAAAAGTCGATGCGCAAAGAAGCGAGGTAGTCTCTAATGCTAGCAATGTCAGTTCGAAGGGTGTTGACGGCAGAAGTGTGATCAGGATGTGGAGTAAATGGTGAATCAGAGGTATAAGAGGTTGTGTTAGGCTAATGGTCCTCATGTGGAAGTGGTGAAATGATCTGAGGAATATTTTCCGGGTTTGTATAGTCTGGTGATGGAAGGTTATGGTAGAATGGAGGGGTTTCAGGATCAGTTTCAGATTTAGAGAAATCAAAGTGGTCATAGACTTGAGGAGTCTCAGGAGGAGTTGGTGGGTCATTTCTGGGTTCATTCAATTCAAACAGCCTGTTATTTCTATCATGTACGCTATTCCTGGGATTTGGCAATGTAAAAAGGTGCAGAACTCGATTATTGATAAAGAGTTCAAACTCATTTGAGCCTAGGTTTCTAATGAAACTGGTATTGAAATAGAACTGGATGTTCATGGGACGTATTCCTTCTAGAGGGTCAAGGCTGACTAGTGGTTGTCCCAACCCAATAACATTTGCAATCATGGTCACTAAGCCTCATATTAAGATCAGTTCATTATCAGCTTATGCAAGACGAGTGAAGTTAGCCAACATAAAAGTAGCAACATTATCGTGGCAGTTTTGGGAGGCACAATACATGATGAAAAGTTCATCTTTAGACACAGAGGTAATGTTTTGTTCTTTTCCGAATAGGGTGTGAGCAAGGATATTATGGAAATAACGAATAGCAGGGTTATCGATATTCTCAGAAAACATGATATTACGCTCGGGGTTGTTATTCCAGTTATGCTATCCCAAAAATATTAAAGTTCAAGGTCCAAAAGACCGTCTTCTAGGGTACTAGCAAAGACATGTGTGCCACCAGGAACTCCTAAAAAGCTAGAAAACTCTCTTCTATTATAATGGAAATCAATACCAAACATTCTAAAAATAATCAAACCTCGGTTAAATCCTAATCCATGGTCAATAATGAAAGTAAGTGAACTAAGGAACTCAAGGGTCAACCTACGGTAAGAACTAAATCTTCTTCCTACCAGGAAATTTCCCCACCCAATTTGGTCAAGTAGAAACATGACACTATCTCTAATGCCTAGCGAGGTCATGGTGCGGCTGTCAAGGTAGATGGTTAGTACCATCTCTCTTTCAGCTAAAACTTCAAATAGCCGCCTCTGAGCTCTACCTCTGAAAGTGATATCCATATAGTCTACTTGTTGCATAGTGAGATTTAGCTAGTTAGCTAAAGTTAAGTTAGCCTGAAAGTAAGTAGACGATGATACTAAGTCAGTAGGGACAAATTCTAAAGAATAATATTGTAGATAAAAGATAAAGAAAAAGGAAAAAAGTAAGAAATGACATAAGAAAGTTAACACTAAAGTTAAAAATGCGGGTTATCTCCCGACAAACACTTTTCTTTATGTCGTAAGCTCGACTGAAATAAAAATTAATTATGGGAGTTACCAGACAGCTCCGTAAGCTTTAGACTACAATTGTAGTCTCTGTTGTTAACGCATTGATAATGTTTCAAGCGCTATCTGTTTATGATAAATGGTTCACTAGATTTACCCTTTATTTCTATTGTGTCGTTTGGAAAAACTTTGGTAATTCCAAAGGGACCAGACAACCTAGAACGAAGCTTAACAGGGAAAAGTTTAAGTCGAGAATTAAAAAGAAGTACTATATCACCGAAATTAAACTCTTTTCTTGATATACGCTTGTCATGCCATTTTTAGTTCATTCTTTATAGATACGGGCATTCTCGTATGCTTCTAATCTAAGTTCTTCTAGTTCATGAATGTCTAAAATTCTCTTCACGCTTGCGGTAGTATAATTTAAATTAAGGGTCTTAATAGCCCAATAAGTTCTATTTTATAATTCTACCGGAAGATGAAACGATTTACCATAAGCTAGCTTAAATGGCGTGGTTCCTATTGGGGTCTTATAGGCTGTCCTATATGCCCATAGAGATTCGTGTAACTTTGAAGACCAATCTTTCCTAGAGGTGGCAACAGTTTTTTCTAGAATTTGCTTAATTTCTCTATTTGAGACCTTTACTTGCCCACTCTTCTGTGGGTGATAGGGTATTGCTACACGGTGTCAGACTCCATATTTTAGTAATAGATTTTCAAATATCTTTGAAATGAAATGGGAACCACCATCACTAACGAAAATTCTTGGCACACCAAATCTAGAAAAATTATATTCTTGAAAATCTTGATTACTAATCGTGTGTAATTTGTTGGAGAAGAAATAGCTTCGATCCATTTTGATACATAATCAACAACAATGAGTATGTACTAGTTATCAAAAGAAGATAAGAATGGTCCCATGAAATCTATTCCCCACACGTGAAATACTTCTACTTCTAAAATGACTTTTTGTGGCATCTCGTCGTGCCTAGAGAAGCTGCTAATGCGTTGGCACCGATTGCAATTTGTGACGGCGACATGGACATCCTTCCACAGATTATGCCAAAAGAGGCCAGCTTGTAGGATCTTAGCGCAAGTCTTTAAAGTGCTAACGTGTCACCCATATGGGGAAGAATGACAATGGGAAATGATACTTTCTACCTCATCTTCAGGGACACATCAACGAAAAATACCATTGGCGCCTCTCTTGAAAAGAAGAGGTTCATCCCAGTAATAATGTTTAAGATCATGGAAGAATTTCTTCTTTTGTTGGTAGGTTAAATCTGGTGGAAGCACTCCAATTACTAACTAGTTGACAAAGTTAGCATACCATGGCATTATGGTTTTAGTGTAGATTTCCTCCACAACTTCACTTGTTTCGACAATGTTATAAGTTACATAGCATTCAATGATGTTGTTTTCCAACTGGGCTATGAGTTGTTCATTGTTGTACCCCAAAATTTTCCCTCCTAATTTCTTCTATCTGGCTTAGACTCTTGCATTCATCTATATATATTCCATTAGGTCATTAACATACATTTGCATTCAATAAAGCGCTTGAGGTTAAAAGTTCAGTGGCTGTGCGATATTATGGTTTCGCAACGGTTAAGGTGTTCGTATCCAATAAAGCCTGATTCTTCTGATTATCCTTCAAGCAGTGAAATGTGGAATTAGGATTGAAACCTATGCTTATTGAGGGTTCCGTTCTCTTCAAGTTAAAGGGGTTATTACTCATTCAGATACATTCGAGACAAGAATAAGAGTATTTCTCCACCAAGTTTGTGCTTGTCAGCATTTCTCCACCAAGTTTGTGCTTGTCAGTATTTCATCGACCGAGGTTCATTAGGTTTTCTAAGTCATGGCCATCTTGGTCGTATTTCTTTCTATATTCCCATGTTGTTCTGCAAGGTCATCTAAGGGCTACTAAACCTGGCATTAATTATCTCCTTGTGCTCAACTTCATCCTTTGATTAGGGTTTATTTCTCTAAATCATGTATCATTCAGGAAAGGTTTCTCTGTGAAGTTGTGATTATCAGGCAAGGCTACCATCAGGGGATATCGTCCATGAATAACCAGGGTCTCAATTGATATATCTTTGAAAAATTAGAAAGAAATCATTGCTTGAATCTCTAAGTCATGTGGGCAACAACTCTATTCTACAAAAGAAGATTAAGTTGGACCTTCTTCACGAATTAGGGTTCGTATGTCTTATAATGCGAAACCCTTCATTTGGTCGATTGGCTTACTTGCGATATAATCTATTTTCTTCAGATTTCATTTCAATGCTTTGAAGATCAAAATCTAAAAGTTTTGCATGGAAGTTTAGGATTTATATCCCATCATACTTGGGTTTATCAACATCTTCAACGGAGGTTCATGGGATGATAAGGTGTGATATAAGGATGGAATTGTGAATTCGTTATGATCAAGGGCATTATCATTCTCAATTGTTTGATCGCTTGTATTACAAGTTAGCTTGGAGGTGAGAAGTAAAATTAATGTTTTCTTCAAGACATGGTACTCTGAAAGATCACTGGTCATCGAGTCAAAGGTTTACAGATTGAATTTCAAAATATTAAATCAGGGTTCAAAGAAAATTTTGTGGGTTCATTGTTATGCTTGTTGCTCGCAAGGCAAAAGATTACTAATTGACTGGTTTTATTAATTGAAGATTTGTTTAGAATTGTTCATCCAAGTTTCATTTGTGTTCCAAGTTAAGATTCAAAGGAAATTCATATGGAATACAAGTTGCAGATTGCAAAAACCACCATGGTTCACTCAAGTTCACCTCTGATTCAATGTTTATTGCAATTTGAAAGTCTATCCCAAGGGATTGTCTCATTACATTCACCAAGGCAAATTGAAAAGTGGGAACATGCCTTCAGCGTATGTTGCTTTTGTAACGCCCGTAATTTAATTAATTATTTAATTAAATTATTTTTGGAATAATTGTGAAGAAGTGTTATTAAATTGGATTTATTTTATTAAATGGAGAAATAATAATATATTTGAGGTATTATATTATTATGTGAAATAATGTTAGAAGCTAATATTATTTAATGTGAGTCTATATGGTGTTAGTGGAAGTAATAAGGGGGTGTAGGTTTTGAGCCCAATAAGGAATAATATATTAATATTAGGTTATTTTATTATTTGTTGTTAGAATAGAAGGAAGAAGCAGTAAGAAGAGAAATAAGGAGTTGAGAGAACGTGAAGCTGCTGGATTTTGAAGGAAACGGCAAGAACAAAGATTCAACCCGAAAATTCTAGAGCGACCATCGATCCAAGGTAAGGGTGGCGTTCTGGCTTTATAATTGGGTTCATGATGTTTGATATGTGAGGTTAGAAGATTGTTGTTTTTGTTATTGAATTGAATGATGTATGATGAATATTGATGAATTCTCGATGGATAAATGATGTTATGATGATGAGTAATCGATGTAGTATTGTAAGTTAATGTTAAGTGATGAATTATCATGGTTATGATAAGGTTTTTAGGGCTGTAGTATGATTCCTGTAGCAAAATACAGAAGAAAACGCAGAAAATTATGCAGAAAATCGCAGGATGCGTCGACCTCAAACTGGATGAGTCGATGCAAGGAGGATGTTAGACTCAGGATGAGTCGATGCATTGAGGGTTTGCATCGATAAATGATGAGTACAAGACTCAGGATGAGTCGACGTGAAGAGTGCATGTGTCGATACATGCTGTATTGAAAACCAGAAAGAGTTGATCCAAAGGAGGATGTGTCGACTCATAGTATACATATGAAGCAGGATGAGTCGATGCATAGTGTTTTGTGTCGACCCATACTGGATAATTTTGACAGAATCCGTTTTTAAATTGCTGTAACTTGAGTTTTAGGATGTTGTTTGAGATGCCGTTCGAAGCGTTGATTAGCTAACGCGATGAACTTTATTCTAGAGGATTAAAATGATGTATAAGAAGTGTAATCCCAGTAACAAATTTATAATTTAGGATTAATTCCCGTAGATGACTGTTATGCTGGATTTTTGGATAGAATGATGAATTTTGAGATGTTAGAGGATGTTGTTAGAATTATGACAGTAGGATTTAGTGACAATGATGATGTACAGTAGCAGAATAATAGTATGGCTTACTGTATTATTAATATGCAGCTGAGTTATTAGTGAGATGTGGTTATTAAAGTGGTGTTTGATAATTTATGATGAACAAATGATGTTTTATAAATAAGTAATATTTAATAAATTATTTTGAGATGTTTACGAGATGCTGTAATTGAGATGTTATGAGATGTTGTTGTTCTGAGATATTTATGAAATGTTGCTCTGAGATGTTTATTAGATGTTGTTCCGAGATGATTGAGATGTTGTTTGAGATGACTGAGATGTTGTAGTTTTGAGATGATTGAGATGTTGCTGTTTTGAGATGTGTTTTGAGATGTTGTTAACTGAGTGTGTTATTACATTCATGTTGAGTTGCATACATTGCATTTTTGAGATGGAGCTTATGCTCGTTGAGACGGCCTGGATTGACAAATTTTGAGATGAAGGCTATGCCTTGTTGATGCCTCTATTAATTGGCAGATTAGATTTTTGAGATGGAAGTTCTGCTCCAATGGTACCACATGCATTTGCATAGTTTTGAGTCGCATCATATGAATGAATAATGAGATGTATTTGATGTTGATGAATGAGTATATATGCTGTAATTATTGTTGATTATGAGATGAGAAGTAGTGATATTATTGATCTAATTTAATATATTAATTATCATGCGCTTTATTATATTGTTAGATATCTCACCCCTTCTGTTTGAATGTTGCCCCTGTGTTGGTAACGTGCAGGTAATCGAGAGTGAAGGCCGTATACCTTCAATAGATCGAGTCAGTGTCATTGCTCTGATATGTAACACTCGGGGGGATGAACGCTTGCTGATTTTTAATTGCTGATTTTTAAATTGTTTACTTACTAAATATGAGATGTTTCGAAGTTGCTGTTTTATTTAAAGATGTTATTGAAGAATTCCGCTGCGTAGTTGTTGAATTATTTTATTAAAGATACTATATTGATGGTCCATCCGATGTTTTATTAAAAGTGTTATATATCCATGATGAATGCAATGAAGTTATTAAAAGAATTTGTGACGTCCCGATTCGTTTGTATGAATGAAATTTTATAACTCTGATTTATTTTGAATAATTTGCTTGGGGTAGAATTGGGGTGTTACAGAGTTGGTATCAGAGCAAAAGGTTGGTCCGACCTTGTCATTGAGTCTTAGTTGTCTAACAATCGAGTATTGTTATTTTGAGTTCTAATAGTTGTTTGTGTTGTAGTGATAAGTTGAGATGGATGGAAGGAATGATGCTGCTCTTTCTGCTGCTCTAGAAGCAATGGCTCATGCGATGGAAAATCAGCCGAATGCTGACGGGAATGCTGGATCTCGTAGCTTGGCGACTTTCTAGAGAGAGAATCCACCTACGTTCAAGGAAAAATATGATCCTGACAGAGCATTAGAATGGTTGAAAGAGATTGAGAGGATCTTTCGCGTAATGGACTTCACTCCAGCGCAGAAGGTTCGTTATGGGACTCATATGCTAGCAGTCGAGGCTGATGACTGGTGGCTAGAGACTTGCCAGAAGTTGGAAGCTGCAGGTGAGAATGTCACTTGGGCTCTGTTCCGTAGGGAATTTTTGAGAAAGTATTTTCCTGAAGACGTCTGTGGTAAGAAGGAAATTGAGTTCCTTGAGCTGAAGCAAGGGAATCTGTCAGTTGTTGAGTATGCTTCCAAGTTTGCTGAGTTGGCCAAGTTTTATCTGCGTTACGCTGAGGAAAATGATGAGTTTTTGAAGTGTATTAAGTTTGAGAATGGGTTGCGCTTGGAAATTAAGAAGGCAGTTGGATACCAGAAGATCCGTGTCTTTGCTGATCTGGTTGATAGCTGTAGGATTTTTGAGGAAGACAATAATGCACATTACAAGATTATCAGTGAGAAGAGGGGTAATCACCCGCAGAATCGTGGTAAACCTTATGATGCCCAAGCTAGTAAGGGTAAGCAGAGGGTTACTCATGGTCAGAGGACTAGTGGGGGAAATGCTCCTGCTGGTGTGATTTGTTTTAAGTGTGGGAAACCTGGACACAAGAGTAATGTGTGCACTGCTTAAGTGAAGAGATGTCACTGTTGTGGTAAGAATGGACATATTGTATCTGAGTGCGAGCACAAGAATATGGTTTGTTTCAACTGTAAGGAAGAAGGGCACATTGGTAGTCAGTGTCCGAAGCCGAAGAAGGCTCAGTCTAGTGGTAAAGTGTTTGCTTTGGTGGAGGATCAGACAGCTTCCGAGGACAGACTTATTAGAGGTACATGTTTCATTAATAGTACTCCTTTAATTACTATTATTGATACTGGTGCTACACATTTTTTTGTTGCTGCTGATTGTGTTGAAAGATTGGGTCTTGTGTTGTCTTCTTTGAGTGGAGAAATGGTCGTCGATACTCCAGCCAAGGGATCGGTGACTACTTCTTTTGTGTGTGCTAAGTGTCCCTTATCGATCTTTGACAAAGACTTTGTTGTTGATTTGGTTTGTTTACCATTAAGAGGTTTGGATGTGATTCTTGGTATGATCTGGTTAGAGCATAATTGTGTTCATATTAACTGTTATGACAAGTTTGTGAAGTTTTCTACTCCTGAAGAAGAGGAAGATGGTCTGTTGTCTGCTAGACAGTTGAGAAAGTTGATGCAAGAGGAAGCACCGATGTTTTCGTTGATGGCGTCGCTATCTGTAGAGACTCAAGCTATAGTTGAGGAATTACCGGTGGTATGTGAATTTCCTGACGTTTTCCCTGATGAGATTCCAGATGTACCCCTAGAGAGGGAAGTTGAATTTACAATTGATCTTGTACCTGGTACTAGACCTGTGTCTATGGCACCATACATGATGTCTGCGTCTGAGTTGTCAGAGTTGAAGAAGCAATTGGAAGAGTTACTTGAGAAGAGGTTTGTAAGACCAAGTGTATCGCTGTGGGGAGCTCCAGTGTTGTTAGTGAAGAAGAAAGATGGAAGTATGAGGCTTTGTGTTGATTATAGACAGTTGAACAAGGTGACGATTAAGAACAAGTATCCGCTTCCAAGAATAGATGACTTGATCGACCAATTGGTGGATGCCTATGTGTTTAGAAAGATTGATTTAAGGCCGGGTTACCATCAGATTAAAGTGAAGGATGAAGACATTCAGAAGACGACTTTCAGAATGCGTTATGGACATTACGAGTATTCAGTGATGCCTTTCGGTGTTACTAATGCGCCAGGAGTATTCATGGAATATATGAATCATATCTTTCATACTTATTTGGATCGGTTTGTAATGGTGTTCATTGATGATATTTTGATTTACTCTAAGTCGGAAGAAGAGCATGCTGAACATTTAAGGGTAGTATTACATGTTTTGAAAGAGAAGAAGTTGTATGCAAAGCTTCCAAGTGTGAATTTTGGTTAAAAGAGGTTAGTTTTCTTGGTCATGTGATTTCAGGTAGCGGCATTGTTGTAGATCCATCGAAGGTTGATGTTGTGTTGCAATGGGAAACTCCAAAGTCAGCTACTAAGATTAGAAGCTTCTTGGGATTAGCTGGTTATCATAGAAGGTTTATTGAAGGGTTTTCTAAGTTGTCACTTCCGTTGACTAAGTTGACTTGTAAAGGTAGAGCATTTGTTTGGGATGTTCAGTGCGAAGAAAGTTTTACGGAATTGAAGAAGAGGTTGACGTCGGCTCCGATTTTGACGTTGCCTAATCCAGGAGAGCCTTTTGTGGTGTATTGTGATGCTTCTAAGATGGGTTTAGGAGGTGTGCTTATGCATAATGGTAATGTAGTTGCTTATGCATCATGGCAGTTAAGGACTCATGAGAAGAACTATCCTACGCATGATTTAGAGCTTGCTGCAGTTGTTTTTGTGTTGAATATTTGGAGGCATTATCTTTATGGTTCTAGATTTGAAGTGTTTAGCGACCATAAGAGCTTAAAGTATTTGTTTGACCAGAAGGAGTTGAATATGAGGCAACAAAGATGGTTGGAATTGTTAAAGTATTATGATTTCAATTTGAATTATCATCCAGGAAAGGCGAATATGGTAGCTGATGCGTTAAGTCGAAAGACTTTACATATGTCAGCAATGATGATTAAAGAGTTAGAATTGATTGAGAAGTTCAAAGATATGAGCTTAGTTTGTGAGGTTACTCCGCAAAGTGTTATGTTGGGTATGTTGAAGATTAATAATGAATTTCTAGACAGTATCAGAGAAGCTCAGAAGTTGGATGTGAAACTGGTAGATTTGATTGTTGGGACTGATCAATCTGAGAATAGTGATTTTAAGCTAGATGAGCAAGGTGTATTCCTGATGATGCTGAGATGAAGAAAGTGATACTTAAAGAGAGTCATAGAAGTAAGTTGAGTATTCATCCAGGAGCTACAAAGATGTATCAAGATTTGAAAGGTTTGTTTTGGTGGCCTGGGATGAAGAGTGATGTGGCTCGGTTTATGTATGCATGTTTGACTTGTCAGAAGTTGAAAGTTGAACATCAGAAGCCTGCAGGATTGATGCAACCGTTGGAAGTTCCTGAATGGAAATGGGATAGCATTTCAATGGACTTTATGACGGGGTTGCCTAGTACTTCGAGAGGACATGATTCGATTTGGGTGATTGTTGATAGGCTTACGAAGTCAGCTCATTTTATTCCTATTAACATCAGTTTTCCAGTGTCGAAGTTGGCTGAGATTTATGTTAGTGTGATTGTGAAACTGTATGGTGTTCCTTTGTGCATTGTGTCAGATAGAGATCCAAGATTTACTTCTGAATTTTGGAAGAGTTTGCAAGAAGCGTTGGGTTCTAAGTTGAGGTTGAGTTCAGCGTATCATCCTCAGACAAATGGTCAGACTGAACAGACGATTCAATCGTCAGAAGACTTGTTAAGGGCATGTGTTCTCGAGCAGGGAGGTTCGTGGGATACTTATCTTCCGTTGATAGAGTTCACATATAATAACAGTTACCATTCTAGTATTGGGATGGCACCTTTTGAAGCGTTGTATGGTCGAAGATGTAGAAATCCGTTATGTTGGCATGAATCTGGTGAGAGTGTAGTACTTGGACCTGAACTTGTTCGTGAGACTACTGAGAAGGTGAAGTTGATTCGAGAAAAGATGAAAGCTTCACACAGTAGGCAGAAGAGTTTTCATGACAAGCGAAGGAAGGATTTAGAATTTCAAGCTGGTGATCATGTGTTTTTGAGAGTCACACCTGTGACTGCTGTTGGGCGAGCGTTGAAGTCTAAGAAGCTCACTTCTCGTTTTATTGGACCGTATCAGATTTCAGAGAGAGTGGGGAATGTTGCTTATAGAGTGGCTTTGCCGCCTAATATTTCGAATTTGCATGATGTGTTTCATGTGTCGCAACTTTGAAAGTATATTTCAGATCTATCTCATGTGATTCATATGGACGATGTGCAAGTACGGGAAAATCTTACGGTGGAGACGATGCCTGTACGGATCGCAGATCGTAAAATGAAGACTCTGAGGGGCAAAAAGATTTCATTGGTTAAAGTGGTTTGGCTAGGAGCTACAGGAGAAAGCATGACTTGGGAATTGGAGAGCAAGATACGAGAATCCTATCCTGAATTGTTTGATTAAGGTAAATTTTCGAGGACAAAAATATTCTAAGTGGGGGAGAGTTGTAACGCCCGTAATTTAATTAAATTATTTTTGGAATAATTGTGAAGAAGTGTTATTAAATTGGATTTATTTTATTAAATGGAGAAATACTAATATATTTGAGGTATTATATTATTATGTGAAATAATGTTAGAAGCTAATATTATTTAATGTGAGTCTATATGGTGTGAGTGGAAGTAATAAGGGGGTGTAGGTTTTGAGTCCAATAAGGAATAATATAATAATATTCAGTTATTTTATTATTTGTTGTTAGAATAGAAGGAAGAAGCAGTAAGAAGAGAAATAAGGAGTTGAGAGAACGTGAAGCTGCTGAATTTTGAAGGAAACGGCAAGAACAAAGATTCAACCCGGAAATTGTAGAGCAACCTTCGATCCAAGGTAAGGGTGGGGTTCTGGCTTTATAATTGGGTTCATGATGTTTGATATGTGGGGTTAGAAGATTGCTATTTTTGTTATTGAATTGAATGATGTATGGTGTATATTGATGAATTCTCGATGGATAGATGATGTTATGATGATGTGTAATCAATGTAGTATTGTAAGTTAATGTTAAGTGATGAATTATCATGGTTATGATAAGGTTTTCAGGGCTGTAGTATGATTCCTGTAGCAAAATAAAGAAGAAAACACAGAAAATTATGCAGAAAATCGCAGGATGCGTCGACCTCAAACCGGCTTAGTCGATGCAAGGAGGCTGTTAGACTCAGGATGAGTCAATGCATGGAGGGTTTGCGTCGATACATGATGAGTACAAGACTCAGGATGAGTCGACGCGAAGAGTGCATGTGTCGATACATGCTGTATTGAAAACCATAATGAGTCGATCCAAAGGAGGATGTGTCGACTCATAGTATACATATGAAGCAGGATGAGTCGATGCATAGTGTTTTGTGTCGACCCATACTGAATAATTTTGACAGAATCGGTTTTTAAATTGCTGTAACTTGAGTTTTAGGATGCTGTTTGAGATGCCGTTCGAAGCGTTGATTAACTAACGCGATGAACTTTTTTCTAGAGGATTAAAATGATGGATAAGAAGTGTAATCCCAGTAACTAATTTAGAATTTAGGATTAATTCCCGTAGATGACTGTTATGCTGGATTTTTGGACAGAATGATGAATTTTGAGATGTTAGAGGCTGCTGTTAGAATTATGACAGTAGGATTTAGTGACAATGACGATGTACAGTAGCAGAATAACAATATGGCTTACTGTATTATTAATATGCAGCTGAGTTATTAGTGAGATGTGGTTATTAAAGTGGTGTTTGATAATTTATGATGAACAAATGATGTTTTATAAATAAGTAATGTTTAATAAATTATTTTGAGATGTTTACGAGATGCTGTAATTGAGATGTTATGAGATGTTGTTGTTCTGAGATGTTTATGAAATTTTGCTCTGAGATGTTTATGAGATGTTGTTCCGAGATGATTAAGATGTTGTTGTTTGAGATGACTGAGACGTTGTCGTTTTGAGATGATTGAGATGTTGCTGTTTTGAGATGTGTTTTGAGATGTTGTTAACTGAGTGTGTTATTACATTCATGTTGAGTCGCATACATTGCGTTTTTGAGATGGAGCTTATGCTCGTTGAGACGGCCTGGATTGGAAAATTTTGAGATGAAGGTTATGCCTTGTTGATGCCTCTATTAATTGGCAGATTTGATTTTTGAGATGGGAGTTCTGCTCCAATGATACCACATGCATTTGCATAGTTTTGAGTCGCATCATATGAATGATTAATGAGATGTATTTGATGTTGATGAATGAGTATATATGCTGTAATTATTGTTGATTATGAGATGAGAAGTAGTGATATTATTGATCTAATTTAATATATTAATTATCATGCGCTTTATTATATTGTTAGATATCTCACCCCTTCTGTTTGAATGTTGCCCCTGTGTTGGTAACGTGTAGGTAATCAAGAGTGAAGGCCGTATACCTTCAATAGATCGAGTCGGTGTCATTTCTCTGATATGTAACACTCGGGGGGATGAACGCTTGTTGATTTTTGATTGCTGATTTTTAGTTGTTGAACTTTAAATTGTTTATTTACTAAATATTAGATGTTTCGAAGTTGCTGTTTTATTTAAAGATGTTATTGAAGAATTTCGCTGCGTAGTTGTTGAATTATTTTATTAAAGATGCTATATTGATGGTTCATCCGATGTTTTATTAAAAGTGTTATATATCCATGATGAATGCAATGAATTTATTAGAATAATTTGTGACGTCTCGATTCGTTTGTATGAATGAAATTTTATAACTTTGATTTATTTTGCATAATTTGCTTGGGGTAGAATTGGGGTGTTACAACTTTTGGCTATTGAGATACGTAAGGAGCATATATTTATGAGATAAAATTACAAGTTAAAAAATCCGAATAACATTCTTCATACAATTTTCAATGTTCATTCAAAATTCAAGTTTGAACCAAACCCCCATAAACCTCTTTCTGCTAATAGCTTTTTGATTCAAAACTTGAACATAAACTCTTGATTCAAATAATCGCAATAGCCAAAAGTCATCACCATTTAGATTACCAAAATAAACCATTACAAAATTATCAAGGAAATTATACAATTTTTTTGGTTCCAAGCCTAATTCTAAACCTATTCTTCAAGCCTTCGAGCTGCCTCGTTTCATCTTCATGATTTTTCCCCAAGATCCAAGAACTAAATAGAATTTATAACAATGATCATCCCTGCACAATTGGAAATTCAGTTCAGAAATTAGCATCACAAAACCAATCCAAATTTCTAACTGACGAGAATATCTCAGCAACTTAAAACAATTTAAAAGAAGCAAAAATCTTCCAAATCCCAATCTTCTGGTCAAGCGAAAGGATTGCTAAAAAATGTAACTTTGCAGAAGTCAAAGAATTCAAAATCTGAAAAGCCAAATTATAGTGAAATCAATTTGAAGGAGGTAAATAGGGAAGAAGATTATGAAACACATCTCAAACAAACAAGCGGCGAGGACAGTGTATCCAGAACTTCTATCACAAATACAGTTCATCAAGAAGTTAGTGACCTCCCTGCTAATATTCCAGAGAGCATCACTGAGACATATATTGAGAATGACTCGAAGTTAATTAGTCTTGTTGCCTCCCATAGTATTGAATTATCAGTAGGGAGATCTTGGAAGCCTGCTCCTGGTTTCAAGGCAGAGTCTTTACTAGAAATTCAACATAGCAAGAGCAAGAAAAGTCCATTACATAATCTATTGGCAGAAGATATAGAGATTTTTAATGAAAGAGATGGCGCAGGTCTAGACAGTATATTATTCTCACATTGTATAACTAACCATCTAGTAACCTACTAACTGTTCCCTAATCAAATCCCAACTGTTATAACTAATTTCTAACAGTTTTCTAATTAACTCTCATAAACTAACTTTCAACAACTAACTTAACCTCCATTTAATCTGACCTTACCTCACTCTTAACAGTAGCCTAACATAATTACTAACTAACTTATAGTTTTAACAAACTTAATTCCAGCTTATAACTAACTTCAAACCAACCTGCCAGCTCACATAACAGAATTCTAAAGCCCACAAACAAACTCTAACAGTGATAACAGAAAAAGCTAACTTCCAGTCCAAAAAAACAGTCTCTAACAGCTTACTAACAACCCACTAACAGAATTCCTCAACAGAAAACAGAATTCCATAACCTCTAATAAACTTTATAATTGTTTTGACCAACTCTCAACAATCTATATAACATAATACAGAAGAAGAAGGATTTTCACCAGAAAAATTCTAATAGAATATAAATTTTGATATACCTGAGATTGCATTATTGGTGGAAATCGGAGAAGAATCATAAAAATCTTAAATCTTCTTTGCAATCTCTCTCTCGGCTTTAGTCTTCAACCGCTTTCATCTTCCCCTTTTTCTCGGAACTGTATCAGCAACTTGTTATCTATCTTCACTCTCTCTGAAATCTTCACGTAGAACTCACTATCTTCATCTTTTGTTCTTCAACCTACTGCAACAATATCATCAAACTTCGCAGTTAGCACTGCATCAACTACGAAAAAAATGCATTAATTATATCACCAATCAACAATGACGCTTAGTTGAATCCGCAACTCGCAGTAGGAACAATATCATCCCTAATTCAATCTTCAGAACAATGCAAAAAAATGAAACGAAATCAAGAAGAAGAAAATGCAAGAACATAGGGAAGCATAACAGAGGCGATAAGGTGGTGGATGTGACGATGATTTTTGGTGGTATACGGCTCCTTGATGAGGAAGAAGAAGAAGATGTCGTTGCTGTTGTGTTTGAGAAGAAGATGAGATCAGGAAGAGAGTTTCGCTTGCACAAAGAGAGGAAGAATCGACCAAAGAAAGAAGAAAGCGGCGCCGCTCGTGTTTCATGGAGAAGAAGAACGGTCGAAGCAGAACATCACTATTTTTCAACACTAACACAAATCTTCCCCAAAACGACCCTGTGTTCCCTTATTTTTTTTTTAAAATTTTGTTTAATCTTTATTGTCATTACATTTGTTTGTTTAATAGGAATAAATACATTATGCTGAAGGGTAAGATGGAGTTGGAGTTGGAGAGTGGACCGAATTCCACTAGGCCCATCACCACTATTTGTTTTTGGAAACTGAAGCTGGTTCAACAAAAGATGGCTTACTGGGTTATCTCCTATGGGCCTAGCAACATGCACCCTAATCCAGATTTTAACACCTCTCTGTTTTAGATTTAATTGTTTTTTCTTCTTATTATATTCTTCTCATAACTTTGATGATAAAAGAGATACAAAAATAGTAGAAATTCTTATTGATATTAGAAATTCTCTTTAGATGTTTAATTAGAGTTTTCTATTATTTTCATGTTCGATGATCATTTTCATTGTCATTTTTTAGCTAGGATTTTGTGATATTGTATTGATGTAATCTTTTCGCAATTGGGAATATTTGGAGATTAATCTTTGATCACTCGCACGAAGCAGCTTTTGGAAGAGTTTTCTTACCGATTGTGCAGTTTCAAAGAAGCAACGGACTTTCTCCGCTCAGTATCATTGTGACTTCGTTTTATTCCTCATTCTCGTACTTTACTGCTTTTCTAGAAATCATGAGAAACCCGGCTTTATCGCAAACCATATGCATGCTAACATTAGGTAGAGATTTCCCCTTTTCATCCAAATCTTAGGACCATCATCGTATGATAAGTTTAGGTTTAGAAATAGGCTAGTATCCCCTTGACTTTTCTTGCCACTTTTTGCATATGCATTTAAAACAAAAACTTCTTTTTTACAAACTTCAAAATACTTAAAAATTTACTGATGAGAATCGTGCCTTTGTTAAGCATGAGAAATGATAAGCGGGTCTCTTCCCGATATTACCATTTTTTTCATTCTAAGCCTTAGCACAGTTCAAGTATCAAAGACTCCTTTCATGAATAAGTAGAGAAATGGCTAAAATCTCTCCCTTGAGATCAACTAGCTGTTATCCACAAGCAAAAATATCAACAAACACAAAACTCTTTTTGCCTACGGGCCTTCCTTTCAAAACTCTTTTTCAAAAGAACAAGTTAATTCACTTATGTGCTGACGCGTAAGTCTCCAAGGGTCGAGTTGCGACAGAAGGAGAAATTAAAATCGTTCATTAAAAACACAAACAAATTCAAACCTTTTTGTGCGCCCAAGCACATTTTCTCCAAACCTTTTTAAAAGAGCATGTTAATTCACTTCTGTGCTGACGCGTAAGTCTCCAAAGGTCGAGTTGCGGCAGAAGGCGAAATTAATGTTGTTCATTAAAAAAAAAAACCAACAAAAACATGTGAGCCGAACTACGACTGCTCTGATTCCTTAAAAGGGATACGTAGGCATTGGGGTAGGGCCCGAACGAGCACAATTTTATTTTCCCTACATTCTTTTCCCCTTTCTTTTGCATGCATTCTCCCTTTAGCAGTAATAAACAGCAAGCATAGATTAAACGCACCCATAAGATAGATAACAAGAGTGGATAACGTAGAGTACTACGGGCGTGTGGGATGCTAATACCTTCCCCTCGCGTAACAGACTCACTTACCCTTATCTCTCGGTCGCAAGACCTTGACTTATCTCTTTTCAGGTTTTCTCGATGTTTACCTTTCCCTTCCCGTGGGATAAAAAATGTTTGATGGCGACTTCATTGTTTGATGATTTTCAGCCGGTTGTTTCAGCTGGCGATTTCATTGGGGAAAGGTTGACCAAATTCTGGTCCATCCCAAAGTCGCTCCTAGCTCTCGTTTTATTTTCTTTGGGTGTTTGTGTTTATACTTTCAGTTTACTCATTTCTACATGTTTATCTGAGCATAAGTTGGCATTGCATTTTATTGCTTTCCCTATTTGTTATCTATTATGCTGGATCTTCTTCTTGTTTGGGTGGGGATGTTACTCTTGAGGTAAAAGGCCCAGTACACAGGCCAGAGTGCACTAGGACACTAGGAATAGAGTGGGGGCATGACGGCTATAGGACGTGGTCCGATTAGTGCATTCATGTCATATATCACGCTCGGATGAGGTTCAATTGGAGGTACTTTCATCATGCACGTCTGTGTTGCGATGATTTTACTTTCAGGAGAACCCATGATTTTCGAGTTACCATTGCCTTACCCTGACCTAGTCTTCACCCGTGAGCGGGGAGGGAATTCTTATCACAGGTACAGATGGTGACTATGTTCAGATGGTTACTCATGTTCAGATGGAGGCTATGATCAGACAATGATTTTTGGTACTAATGATTATGTTCTGGAGTTCTGTCAGCAACTCATGCATATGGTATTCTGTTGGTGACTATATGGTTCTCAGATATTATTTTTCTGAGCTCCTGACTTAGTTACTTAGAAGTTCATTCGAGCCTTCGATCTTGGCATTCCCAGCATATTCAGAAAAGGCTCAATGACATCCAATGTTCCAGAAGCCTTGACCCCGTACAATGGGAGATCTACATAGTACTTGTTTCTTATATGTACGAAAGCTATGACAAATCTTTGAATTGATGATACTCATATGGTTCAGAAGCAGTGCAACAACCAAAGTCAGAAATGATGGAATAATGGAACCTTGATCCTATATGACCTCATGCCTTTGCATACATAACATGGTTAACTGCATACTTAACATACATGTTCTATGATTTCCAAGGAATCGTATTTGCAAGCCTTGTGTTGAACCTTTCCATCTTTTACTTACGTAAAAACAAAATCAAAGCACATAAATTCCTTGGAAATGACGGAACATGACATGGCATCCATTCATGCATCCTATGTATATTCATGCATCCAAAAAAAGTACTCGAAGATTGGGATTCTTGCTCAGACCATGTGTTTTCTTCAGAGGTTCAACTTGATTCTTACTATCACGTGCTCAGAGATCAGTTATGGAATAACTCCGGGTATACATGCAAGCTTCAACTCGTGGTCAGAAATATCTTCAAGCAGGAAGATAATTAATTGAAAATTCAGATGAGCCAGGTCATGAAATCTCTGATGACGATGTCAACAATCTTGCACCTACTACCACAGCAGGTTCTCTCTTCTCCTCATCTTTTGGGAATTGCTTCCAACCATGGAGTGCTACGCAATCCTGAGTTCTTGAAACATCTCATCAGCAGATGGTTCCCATTTACTGTAGGATCTTATATCAATGCTTCGTTCTTGTTGACCAACGTCAGATGTGGTTGCCACGCTAGGGCATCAGACTTTTTAATCAAGGGCATCCTCCACAACTTTGTGTTCTCTAATTTTTTCAACAAGAGCCAGTCTTTATTCCCCAAGTGAATTCATGGGGCAAAGCTTTTAAGCCAAGACACAAGAATCCTGATAAGCATGTTGATGCGAGCCAAATGCATTACATCCTATTATTCCCAGTTCTTCCTAGTTCAGATCTTTGGGGTCTTCCTCCCACAAACATCTCTTCTGATTATGATATGTATGCTAGATACATCCCCTATTCCGGGGTACCCAGTTTTGATATTGAAGACTACAAAGGAGTTAAAATATAAAGCCCAGCACCTGTTTGGCGTCTCTTCCAAAGTTCCAATTCCTTTTTGGCCAATTGCCACACTCTTTCTCAACAGTTTATATCGATTTGCTTGGAAAAGCATTCATTTGTTCTCCTGAAAGAATCTTCTACGCCTATTAATCCGGGGCAATTGATCGTTCGATTGAAGATGGTACGTCATCTAGAGACAAGGTCTAGACGAGATCAATCCGAAGACCGTGGTGTCCAAATATGGAATTCTCTCACTCACCTCATGCATCTTCATGCATCTTTATGCATCCATAGAAGGTACTCAGAAGGTACTCCGAATGGGGAATCCTTATGTAGGCCCGTTGTTTTCTTTTCAAAACTGCCAATCTTGAATTCTCGCCGCTTCGGGATCAGATTCAATTTATGAATCAACTTTGCGAGGAATTGGATGAGATAAAAAGAATCAGATGGGGCTGTTTATTAGGGATATGCAAGCAATGGCCTGTAGGCAGAAATCGTCAAGGAGAAAAATAGCCAGTTAAAGACTCGGTTGAGTCGGGTATGGAATTTATGAAGGCAGTGTCATCAAGGGAAAGTGGTCTTGTATATGGTGTTGCCACAAAAGCTGTCATTCATCCCTAGCCTATGGGACTTTTTTTAAACCATGAGATACTTTGTGGGTCTCACCCAGAGCTTCGTGTTCTCGGATTTTCTTGCTAGCAGCTAGTTTCTGGTCTCCAAGTGAACCCATGGGGTAAAACTTACCAACAGAGACAGAGAAATCTTGAGAAGAAGGTTGATACAATCTCAATGCCTTGTATCCAGTTACTTCCTCGTGTGTTGGAAGCTCGGTTCATTAAGCTTCGCGCTTTGGGCCATCCTCCAACAAATTTCTCTCCTGATTTCAATACAAATGCTAGATGTGTCTCCCATTCTGGGGCACTTAGTTAGGATATTGAATACTGTAAGGGGTTGAAGTATGAAGTTTGGTACTTGTTTGGATCCTTTTCCAAGGTTCAGTCCATGTTTGGAAAACTGTTTCAGACTCTTTTTCCTCAGTTGGATGCTTCTTATGTGTAAGTATAAGATGGGGTGATGCTTCTGTGATGAAGAAGTATAAGATATCGAGTTCTTGGATATCTGCTGTTGTGTAGAAGAAAAATACCTCAAAGGTCGAATGCTATATTCAGAGTTTAGTTTCTTTTGTGTAGTAGAAGATTCTTTGTTATAGTTTCTGAATTTTGCTTCTGCGAAGTAGAAGACGGAGACTCTTTTTTAAAGTAGGAGATTCTCCGTAATTTGGTTGCTAAAACTTCTCTCTTGTGCAGTAGGAGATGAAGTTTACTCTCTTTTGTGTAGTAGAAGATTCTTTGGTATGGTTGGTGGATGTCGCTTCTATGTAATAGAAGATGTCGCTTCTTTTGTGTAGTTGGAGATGCTCTGGAATTCAGCGGTTGGATTTCTCTTCTGTGTGAAAGAAGATGGTTGGCATTTCTTCTCTATGGTAGAAGATACATTGTGATGCAATTTATGCAAGTTCGCTTGATAAAGCCCTCATCACATATGGTGAAGGAATTCGATGTGATTACCATGCCAGGGCATTAGGCCGTTCCATTGAAGACTGCAGGCCATTCAAAGAAAATGTGCAAGACCTGCTGGATGCAAAGGCTATTAATGTCGGGCCAGCCAGTCAGATTTGAAGTCTCCCTTGACCTAGTAGATATCAAGACTGCCGGATCATCGCCTGAAGCAACAAGTCCATACAGAGACTAGTCTCCTCAACATGGCATTTTCAAATTACATTTGCATTCTCATTTGTAATCTTTCTTGTTTTGGTTCAGTACTTTCTTGTATGCAAAACTTGCCTATTTTTGAATATTAATCACAATGCATTGAATATGTTTGTCTTGGATTAGTCCATTTGTATTCACTCATTAATGTTTTTCTTTGACTTTTTGATACTTAGCTCTTGTTAAATAAAACAAGTACCTCTGGAGGGAGGATGATGAGTAATATGCCAAAAATTTAAACAGTGTGCTTTTGAATAAGACCATGCTGACGATGTACATGCCTTGTTTCAAATTCCCAAACACCAGAGATATAAGGGAGTGAAACCCTCGTCAACCCCTTTGAGCCTTGAAGTAGGAGTTTATTTTCTTTTTAGAAAAACCCTCACATTTAACCCGGGGCAGGGTAGATTTCAGTTAATCTGATTGGGTGTTCAAAACTCATTAAGAGTGCGCATCAAAGGATACAACAATGATTATCCTTCAGAAGGTTGAGAAAGAAAAAAACCACAATGGTTAACCCACATCTATCAGCAGCGTGCATCAATGAGGATGATATCCCAACAGATATCTCTCGCACATCAAGAGTTCAAAAGATGACGATACCATAATGGTTATTCCCCGTCGACCAAGCAGTAAGGTAGTCACACTTTCTCAGGAAGTCAAAAACGACTCGAAATTACGCGACTGGTTCAAACTAAATAAAATGGTGTAAGAAAGAGACAAAAAGCCTCGCTAAGCTAAAACGTGAAAAGACAAGTCGCTTAGGCAAAAGTCGGGGCATCCCGCTGGACTCCAAAGTCAAATTCGAAAGGAATTTGTCCAGGCAAAAGTTAGGGAATACAAAAAGAAAACGAAAATCACGAAAAGAGAAAAAGCGGATTACCAAATAAAAATCCTTAATAAGGAACCAAGTCGTGTGATCAAACACAAAGAATGAAAGAGGTGAGTGACTTCCATATCCTCCTCAACCATGGTAAACTCCTTCTGAGGAATGAGTGCTCGTATTGGTTTAACTGAATTTAGGACTGGAGAACATCACGGAGAATGGGTGGGCACCAAATATTTTGAGCCTTAAATCTTTTTTCTAAAACCGTGAACCAGACCACGTTACAACCCTTAAAAGTCCTAACTGAAGCAAGGGTTAATTCAAAAGCACACTGTAACAGAAATACGGTAATCTGACTCCTACGAGGCTTGCAAAAAACTTTTGAGTTGGTATCACACTATCTTTTTAATTTCTTCCATACAATTTTTTTTTGGTTTGTTTAATCTTTCCCATAAAGGTTTTTAAACTTCAAGACAAACAATGGGCTGTGCATTACAATTACCATTCTTATAATAAACATTCTTTGCATATGAACAAGTGCTTAAACATCAAGTAAGCTTGCATAATGAGCATCGAATGAAAATTTGATCATCTCCGGGGACAGTTTGCTTCAGAATACCGTTTAAAGGTGAATCATTTGTGAGAATGGTCTTAATCTGGGGCAAATCTTCTATTGACTCCGTTAAGTAAAAGAATACCAGTTTGATAAATGATCTGAAGTAGATTGCAAAAGTTGGTTGCCCAGAGTCTTTGTCGAGCAGTGGTGCATTACTTTCAGTTGGTCCCGAGGGTTCGACTTCTTCAAGTATCTGATTAGAGATTGAAGCAGTTCAAGTTGAGCAGTATGGTTATGAAGTAACCTGCTTTCAGGACATAAGCCAACCACTCTAAGGTTATATTGCCTTCGAAAATCCTCAAGTTTCTCATCCCTCCGCGAGCATGAGGCAAAGAAAATATTTGTCAAGATTCTGTTGAGCAAGGGCAAGCGTGTCGAATACTCCGTTGAGTAGATATTCAGCCAATCTGAGGCCTTCAAGTCGGGATTTTATCCCTCAAAGTGCAGTCAAACTGGGCCAGTTATACTAATATTTGACAAATCTCTCTGAGAATGCGTTGATCAGAGGAGAATCTTCCCAGAATTTGAAGATGTATGGGAATTCACTCAAGCATAGTTGGAGTCATCTCCAATTTTGGTTACCTAAACATCATGTTCCAAAGTTCATAACACTGGGGAAAGAATTTATGTAAGGGTTTTCTCTCTTCTTCAGTGATTGATCAGATCAAGTCGATATGGAGGCTAAATGACCTATGAATTTGAAAATCATGCCGAGAAGTCGGGATCGTTATCCTCAACTTATCATAGATTCAAGTCCATTTACTGATATCCTTGTCCTAAGTCAAGGTTATTATCCCCAGTTGAAGTTGGGATTGTTATCCTCAATAGGATATGATAAGTAACGCAAAGATCATTTTGGATGTTTGCTCGTACGAGACGCGATGAAAATATTGCTTCCTAGAGGGATGCTTACTCCCAGTAAGAGACCTGTTACTACTTGACATAGACCTATCTACCGTGGGGTTTCTCTTCTGAGATATTTTCTCCCCAGCGAATCCTCCTCATTTCTCTGCAGAAGGAGAATGTTCTTCTCCCTGGAAACATATAAGTTATTCAAAGTCAAGATGATTCCTTTTCATTAGACTGCAATTTATTTTTGCAGCATCTTCTCAAATCCTCTTTTTCGTGGCATCCCTCCTCGGAGTCGGCATATTAAAGTTGCAATGTTGCGTCGCGGTTTTTACCCAGGGATTGATAGTTCAAGTTGTTTATTCTTCAATAAGGTTTTCCTTTCCAAACAGGGGTATGTCTCCCTAATCTCTGTTTTGCAAGTACTATTGGTCTTTTATGACAAGATACATACCAGTAAATGAATCAAGAAGGGTAACGTGAAGATTTTCGTATAATAAGATCCAATTTCCCCAGTGGAACTATTCTTATTTCCCTAATGGAGCAAGTGTCCTATCTCTCTGGTGAGGTGTACAGGAGAATTCCAGTCATAACTCTTTCGTTACCAGTGGTAGGAGATTTTGTTGAGATATCCCCAATGGAGTTTTTATCCCAGAATGTTCATTTCTTCCCCGAGTGAGGATAACTCCCAGCAATGTTATCCCCAGGGGGGTCGGAGTAGAATTTTTTTTATTTAAGAATTTCTATACTCCCCAACAGAAGCTATCTTCGTCAAATAATTTCTATGCGCAGCAAAACCTTTCTCTTTACCAACAGAGGATAAAGAATTTGTTCCCCGTGAAGTGGGGAGATTGATCAGAATTCAAGATTTTCTCTGAACCGCAATTTATGTTTGCAGTATTCTTCCCAGGAAGTCACTTCCCCAGTGATATCTATCTTTAAAGGTTGGTGGTTCCAAATCTCGGTTGCCCATGGATGTTCATATTGCATCTTCTCTACAGAAGATCAGATGTGCAAGAATAATCGTTCAGAAATTCTTTGTCTTATCAGCAGCCGATTATTAATGTGTTTTCCTAATGCATTACTAAACATTGCATCATTACATTGCATCTACCAAAACACGTAGCATTCCCATTGTATGGATAATTACGTTATAAAAAAATTAAAACATGCATGAGTATAAGCCAATTGTGTCCACCTGTGGTAACCAGATTGTTATACGCTCAGATTTGATTTATCTCTACAACAAGCCTAGGGTAATTCTATTATGTTTCCCCATCAGAGTTTGTTTTGATTCACCACCAGTCGGGTCTTTGGTATTTCTCCATTTCTCCAGTAAGTTTGTGGTTTGCGCTTGCCTTTGCAAGCCTTTGGTTATTTTACCCGTGTTTGTTTTGTCGTTAGAGTGTGAGTAAGAGTCGGTGTATAACCTTTCTTGCTTCTCAAGTGTTTTATTATCCATACTTGGTGTGTGGTAATTCAGATAATTGCCACTTTTGAAGAATTACACCCCGCCTTTGGCCTGAGGGATTTTGTAGTTCTTGCATATTTGCAACCTATCGAAAGCCCAACGTATTTTGGCAATCTTTGTTAGAGTCTGCTTTGACCAGTGTCTTTCTCTTGTAGAGTTCACCTTCGATCGGTGCTCTTTGAAGGTCCTGCTTAGTCGATTCCTTGTTTTGGTTTATCCACGTTAGTTGGGTCCTCCTTTCGTTAGCTTAGCTAACCTTTTATTTTAAGAGTCCTTCAGTGTCTCTTCAAATTCCAGTGGTATGGCATCCTTATTTAGGCGAATATGTCCTTTTTATTGGGGCTTTCTTCGGTTAGTCTCGTTCCTGTGTTCACTATCAACTCTAAACATTTGTTTCTTGATGCTCAATTTCGCTCTTGTGTATCTAACTCTGACCAGATATGCATACCTTTATCCTTTGTTAAAACCCCGCTTCGGCTGATATCCTTTGTTAAAATCCTGCTTCGACTGGTATCCTTTGTTAAAACCCCGCTTCGGCTGGTATCCTCTATTAAAACCCTGCTTCGGCTGGTATCCTTTGTTAAAACCCCACTTCGGCTGGTATCCTTTGTTAAAATCCCGCTTCGGCTGGTATCCTTTGTTAAAACCCCGCTTCGGCTGGTATCCTTTGTTAAAATCCCCGCTTCGGCTGTTATCCTTTGTCAAAACCCTGCTTCGGCTGGTATCCTTTGTTAAAATCCCGCTTCAGCTGGTGTCCTTTGTTGAAACCCCGCTTCGGCTGGTATCCTTTGTTAAAATCCCGCTTCGGCTGGTATCCTTTGTTAAAACCCCGCTTCGGCTGGTATCCTTTGTTAAAACCCCGCTTCGACTGGTTTCTTCACCCTTAAAGTCCACCTTCGCCTGGCATCCTTAAAATCCACCTTCGGCTGGTATCATTTGTTGAGAGTCCCCTTCGGCTGGTCTCATTTCAGTTGTAAGTTCGCCTTTGACCGACGTTCTTTTCTTAGGAATCTACCTTCGGCATAGTATTCCTTGATGAAGATTCCCCTTCGGCTGGTTTCTTCGCCCTTAAAGTCCACCTTCGGCTGGCATCCTTAAAATCCACCTTCGGCTGGTATCATTTGTTAAGAGTCCCCGTCGGCTGGCCTCTTTTCAGTTGTAAGTTCGCCTTTGACCGGCGTTCTTTTCTTAGGAATCTACCTTTGGCATAGTATTCCTTCATGAAGATTCCCCTTCGGCTGGTTTCTTCTCCCTTAAAGTCCACCTTCGGCTGGCATCCTTAAAATCCACCTTCGGCTGGTATCATTTGTTGAGAGTCCCCTTCGGCTGGTCTCTTTTCAGTTGTAAGTTCTCCTTTGACCGGCGTTCTTTTCTTAGGAATCTACCTTCGGCATAGTATTCCTTGATGAAGATTCCCCTTCGGCTGGTTTATTCGCCCTTAAAGTCCACCTTCGGCTGGCATCCTTAAAATTCACCTTCGGCTGGTATCATTTGTTGACATTCCCCTTCGGCTGGTCTCTTTTCAGTTGTAAGTTCGCCTTTGACCAACGTTCTTTTCTTAGGAATCTACCTTCGGTATAGTATTCCTTGGTGAAGATTCCCCTTCGGCTGGTTTCTTCGCCCTTAAAGTCCACCTTCGGCTGGCATCCTTAAAATCCACCTTCGGTTGGTATCATTTGTTGGGAGTCCTATTTGGTTGGTCTCTTTCCTCAGTAAGTCCGCCTTCGATTGATGTTCCTTCGTCAGAGCCTCCTTCGGTTGGTCTCTTTGTTTTGTATGTCTAACTTTGACCTGACATCCAAGAGATTTACTCAGTTAACTACGGTCATCCAAAAAGCAAAAAATATATAATAAAAAAATATAAAAATAAAACAAAAAACCAAAAATATAATGTATACCTGACTGGCTTCGGAGCGCAAATTTTCGGGTTCTTTTAGTATTTAATCTTCTTCTACCTTGAAAGTTTGAAAGGCTGGCGCCAATCTCACCTTCAGGTTGAAGGCGATTAAATAGGGACAGCTGTTGCACCCCAAAATTTGCCCTCCTAATTTCTTCTATTTGGCTTAGACTCTTGCATTCATCTATATATATTCCATTGGGTCATTAACATACATTTCCATTCAATAAAGCGCTTGAGGTTCAATGTTCAGTGACTGTGCGATATTAGGGTTTCGCAACGGTTAAGGTGTTCGTATCCAATAAAGCCTGATTCTTCTGATTATCCTTCAAGCAGTGAAATGTGGAATTAGAATTGCAACCTATGCTTATTGAGGGTTCCGTTATCTTCAAGTTAAATGGGTTATTACTCATTCAGATACATTCGAGACAAGAATAAGAGTATTTCTCCACCAAGTTTGTGCTTGTTAGCATTTCTCCACCAAGTTTGTGCTTGTCAACATTTCATCGACCGAGGTTCATTAGGTTTTCTAAGTCATGGCCATCTTGGTCGTATTTCTTTCTATATTCCCATGTTGTCCTGTGAGGTCATCTAAGGGCTACTAAATCAGGCATTAATTATCTCCTTGTGCTCAACGTCATCCTTTGATTAGGGTTTATTTCTCTAAATCATGTACCATTCAGGAGAGGTTTCTCTGTGAAGTTGTGATTATCAGGAAAGGCTGCCATCAGGGGATATCATCCATGAATAACCAGGGTCTCAATTGATATATCTTTGAAAAATCAGAAAGAAATCATTGCTTGAATCTCTAAGTCATGTGGGCAACAACTCTATTCTAGAAAAGAAGATTCAGTTGGACCTGCTTCACGAATTAGGGTTCGTATGTCTTATAATGCGAAGCCCTTCATCTGGTCGATTGGCTTACTTGCGATATAATCTATTTCTTCAGATTTCATTTTAATGCTTTAAAGATCAAAATCTAAAAGCTTTGCATGGAAGTTTAGGATTTATATCCTATCATACTTGGGTTTATCAACATCTTCAACGGAGGTTCACGGGATGATAAGGCGTGATATAAGGATGGCATTATGAATTCGTTATGATCAAGGGCATTATCATTCTCAATTGTTTGATCACTTGTATTGCAAGTTAGCTTGGAGGTGAGAAGTAAAATTAAAGTTTTCTTCAAGACATGGTACTCTGAAAGATCACTGGTCCTCGAGTCAAAGGCTTACAAATTGAATTTCAAAATATTAAATCAGGGTTCAAAGAAAATTTTATGGGTTCATTTTTATGCTTGTTGCTCGCAAGGCAAACGATTACTAATTGATTGGTTTTATTAATTGAAGATTGGTTTAGAATTGTTCATCCATGTTTCATTTGTGTTCCAAGTTAATATTCAAAGGAAATTCATATGGAATACAAGTTGCAGATTGCAAAAACCACCATGGTTCACTCAAGTTCACCTCTGATTCAAAGTTTATTGCAATTTGAAAGTCTATCCCAAGGGATTGTCTCATTACATTCACCAAGGCACATTGAAAAGTGGAAACATGCCTTCACCGTATGTTGCTTTCGGCTATTGAGATACGTAAGGAGCATGTATTTCTGAGATAAAATTACAAGTTAAAAAATCCGAATAACATTCTTCATACAATTTTCAATGTTCATTCAAAATTCATGTTTGAACCAAACCCCCGTAAACCTCTTTCTGCTAATAGCTTTTTGATTCAAAACTTGAACATAAACTCTTGATTCAAATAATCCAAATAGCCAAAAGTCATCACCATTTAGATTACCAAAATAAACCATTACAAAATTATCAAGGAAATTATACAAAATTTTTGGTTCCAAGCCTAATTCTAAACCTATTATTCAAGCCTTCGAGCTTCCTCGTTTCATCTTCATGAGTTCATCTTTCGTTCTTCAACTTACTGCAACAATATCATCAATCTTCGCGGTTAGCACTGCATCAACTACAAAAAAAATGCATTAATTATATCACCAATCAACAATGACGCTTGGCTGAATTTGCAACTCGCAGTAGGAACAATATCATCCCAAATTCAATCTTCAGAACAATGCAAAAAAATGAAACAAAATCAAGAAGAAGAAAATGCAAGAAGGTAGGGAAGCAGAACAAAGGTGATAAGGTGGTGGATGTGACGATGATTTTTGGTGGTATGCGGCTCTTTGATGAGTAAGAAGAAGAAGATGTCGTTGCCGCTGCGTTTGAGAAGAAGATGAGATGAGGAAGAGAGTGTCACTTGCACAAAGAGAGGAAGAATCGATCAGAGAAATAAGAAAGCGGTGCCGCTCGTGTTTCATGGAGAAGAAGAACGGTCGAAGCAGAACATCACTATTTTTCAACCCTAACACCAATCTTCCCCAAAACGACCCCGTGTTCCGTTGTTTTTTTTTTTTAATTTTGTTTAATCTTTATTGTCATTACATTTGTTTGTTTAATAGGAATAAATACATTATGCTGAAGGATAAGATGGGGTTGGAGTTGGAGAGTGGACCGAATTCCACTAGGCCCATCACCACTATTTTTTTTTTGGAAACTGAAGCTGGTTCAACAAAAAATGGCTTACTGGGTTATCTCCTATGGGCCTAGCAGCATGCACCCTGATCCAGATTTTAACAGCTCTCTATTTTAGATTTAATTGTTTTTTCTCCTTATTATATTCTTCTCATAACTTTGATGATAAAAGAGATGCAAAAATAGTAGAAATTCTTATTGATATTAGAAATTCTCTTTAGATGTTTAATTAGAGTTTTCTATTATTTTCATGTTCTATGATCATTTTCATTGTCATTTTTTTAGCTAGGATTTTGTGATATTATATTGATGTAATCTTTTCACAATTGGGAATATTTGGAGATTAATCTTTGATCACTCGCACGGAGCAGCTTTTGGCAGAGTTTTCTTACCGCTTGTGCAGTTTCGAAGAAGCAACGAACTTTCTCCGCTTGGTATCATTGTGACTTCGTTTTATTCCTCATTTTTGTACCCCAAAATTTGACCTCTCATTTATCAAGACTTTTCTCACAAGATTTCTTTGACACAAGACTGGATTAGAGTTTGGTCAGCTCAAGACATCTCATCTTGCACTAATGACCCAAAATTAGGGTTTGATATTGCATAAGGATTTTTGGAATATCAATGCTTCATGTGACTTTCAAACATCATTATGGATCCATAAGATCACTCAGGACAAGTTTCAAGCTTTAAAGCACATTTTTTATCAAACAATTAGACAGTTGACCTAAAATTCCGTTGTATTGGGGAAAAAGTCAACCATGGCCAATTTACAGTCAAACTTCATAATTTTTGATCCATATCAACATTTTAAACTTATATGTATCATTTGGTCAAGTTTGGATCACAATTCCTCCAGAATTTGATCAAATCACCAAAAGGGCAAAATGGTCAAAATTAGGGTTTTGACTAAGGAAGGGCAATTTCTGATTTTTAACCTAGAAAATGACCAATTGAGTTAAGGCATGATTTCAAGGATTCAATTACATCATCTTGACCTTATTAAATGGCTCAAAACATTTCAATTTCATTGGATTCACAGATGAAATTTGTAGTCAACTGATCAAAAGTCAACTGTACATTGATAAGTCAAACTTTGACTTTTTGGTCAAAATCAAGTGCCGAGGATCTCAATTAATCAAAACATGTCAAAATGTGAAACTTGTTCATCAAGAAATCCAAGTTTGAAGATTAGCATTTGAATTTGAAATTTTTCTTAACTTAGAAATTTTTCTAAGTATAGAAAATTTCTTATTTTTTCTCAACTTTAGGCCAATTTTTCACCATGATGCATAATGATTCAAAGAAAGTTCCCAACATGAAAGTTGTAGACCTCCATGAAATCTACAACTTTTCTTCACACACGTTTCCCTAAAGATGCTTGGATATCAAGATATAAATTTATGAATACATGGTCATGAACTAAATAACTTAGTGAAATATTGCCCATATTTAGGCAGGTTTTGGACCCAATTTCATGGAAATTTTTCACCTAGTTCCAAGAGGTATCTCAAAATGAATTTCAAATATTAGTTATAGAGCACATTTCAAGCTTTCCAAAATGTCCAAGAACTCCTCAAGATCATTTTTGAGTAGGGGGAATCGAAGAGATGAAGTTGGCATTTTCTCACTTTTTGTCCAAGCCATTTCATGAAGAACAAAGTTCCAATCAGTACCTATGCTGTCTAATCCATGCTTTACAGGTCCCAAACTTGTTCCTCACTCCTTAATTTAATGCTTACTCAGTTGACAAAGCTTTGATCCATGCCCTAGAGCCATTACCCAAGTAGTAATTCCATAAATAGCATAAAGTGACCATTGCCATTTTGAAAAAGCTCAACTTTTGCCACTTTCCAATTCTTGAGCATTGCACCTGTCTCCATTGCATATACAAATCTTATAGGCCTAAAGCAATTTGTACAAGTATATACCAACCCTAAGAAAGCAAGTACAATCATGGCAAGCCTTGTTCCTTCACTTTAATTCAAAAGCAAGAAAGGTTGCAAAAAGGTGAGAACTGACACATCTGTTGGAGGGTTGACAAGAAGCTTATTCTATACTAATATACAAACAAAATACAACACAAGACATGATTAGTTAAGGCCTGAAACACTCCCAAGCTCAAAAACACCAGAAAACTGTCAAAACTTGCAGTTTTGGCATAAGCATACCAATCTCTCATTTGGCTCGTGCGTTTCCATTCTTGATCATCAAAACACCTTACCTACTTGATATCTAACTAATCCAGACCTTCATCCCTGTACTGTAACCCCTTCTCCATCATCTGCCATTTTTTTTCAAAGCTTGCAGGTTGACTTGGCCAATGAGTTTCAGACACTTTCAAAGCAAGGCAAGGGTTACAATACATTCAGGGAAGTTCAAGGAAGCTCAAGCAAGCATCAGGTCTCCATCAAACTCACTCTAATTCCATCCATGATTTCAACTGAAGAAGGTAAAATATCAACTTCTATCTCCTTGTACAAGCAACCATTGGCCACAATTTGTGAATAAATAATGTAGTCCTCATTACAATGAAATTGTACATATCTTTATCTTGCATTTATTTTACTTGAGTTGAGAGATTTTAGAACTTGATGTTTCTGAAAATATTAGGTTTAAATTTAGGGCTGTTAAAATTATTTCTGACCTTTGATTGTTAGTTCACATAACTTATATGGTTAGAATCGTGAGATCAAGTACTACAACTTTCATGTTATGAGTTTTCATTTTTATGGAAGAATGAGAGAGTTACAGGACATCTGGCCAAGCTTGAGGAAGAAGATGAAGTACAGGGCAAGGACTTGTTTCATGTTATATTATTTTTGCTTCACTTAAAACAATGGATGTATAGCCACCCCAGTGGCAAAGTAGCGCGCTGGTGAGACCCATGTCCTGAGTTCGAACCTGGGCACTACTATTGTGTTTTTCACATTTTCTTCCATTTTTTCATTTTTGTCTTTTTGCAGGTTTGGGCTTAGTCTTTGGGCTTAGCATTTTTTTGCTAACATATTGCTGCCAGTTTTGCTACATCACCCCCCTTGCCAACCCTTTTTATATTTTTTATTTTATTTGTTTTATTTTTATTTTAATATATTAAATATTTTCTTTGATGCATAAAAATCCTAAAATACATAAATTTGATAATATCATCTTTTATTTTACTTTACTTTATTTTGCCCATAAAAATATATTTTATCTTCAATATATATTATTTATTTTTCCTAATAAAACTTGTAAAATATAATCAAAACATGTTTAGTTTAATTTATTTTTCATTCCATACTTATAAATATTTATTTTTTGCATATATAAAAACTTTATATGTTTACACAATATTATTTTAATATAAAAAATACATAAAAAATAGTATATAAGAGTTTTATTTTCTTTTAAAATAATAATTAGGGTTAAGCCTCCCTTCTAAAAATTAATTTCTTTTCCTTATATTTTTAGGTTTAGATTAAATTTCTTTTACATAAAAACAAGACAAAAATCTTTTCTTACATGTACATTATATTGTATCTTTAAATATTGTATTTTATTTATTCTAATTCGTACAAATTCGATTTGGTTGTAATAATTTATTTAAGTTTACATTTTTGCAAATCCCCATTAAAATTTGTATTCCCCCCTCCCATAAAATTGTTGTAATAGCTTAGTAATATTTACATTACGCAATTTATCACTTTACATGCCATGATTAGTAATTAGGGTTTGTATGATAAGATCAAAACAAAGAAAAATAGAAAACCCTAAATACAAGATAAAACCAAAGCATGAAAATGATACACTTGCACACAAGCATCCTTAGGGTTTCTCCACTTGGTTGCCTAAAACAAAATGGCCATATTACGCATGCGAAGTATCTTGGCAAAACAAACAAACATAAAGATTATAGTCCCTCGATGACACTATTCAAAAAGTTGCCTAACAAAAGATCTTGGTCCCTTAAAATGCTAATATACTTTGCAAACATTGCTAGTCATGGTTATACGATGACCCACGCCCTTCCCGTCTACATCCAAAGATAGGGTTGCTTACCAAATCAATGGTAAGACAACAATGTCAAGGGAATAGAAAATGCACAAGAAAGACATTTGAGTAGGTAGATTACTTCTAGTTACTTGCTCCATTTCAAACAACTATCCTTTCTACTTTCAAAAACAAACACACACATTTCAAAATCATCTTACAAATATTGAAAACATTTTCAAAAAGACAAACATCCTTGTAAACATCTTTGTATACATTCAAAACCACACCAAACACATTTTCAAACAACAAAAGCAAGTGATCTAAGAAAGTAACTAAGAGCCCATGGAAAACCATGGATGAAAAGGGTTCTAATACCTTCCCTTTTCATAATCTACCCCCCGAACTCAAGAAAACATCTCAAAGGTCTTTCTTGTGCTTTTTCACCTTTCCTTTTGGATAAAAGAAAAGTCGGTGGCGACTTTTGCTAACCGCAACATTGCGATAAAATGCAAAACCTCAAGTCAATTCTCCCACCGTATCACACTCATTCTAGTACTTTACTGCTTTTCTAGAAATCACGAGAAACCAGGCTTTATCGCAAACCATATGCATGCTAACATTAGGTAGAGATTTCCCCTTTTCATCCAAATCTTAGGACCATCATCGTATGATAACTTTAGGTTTAGAAATAGGCTAGTATCCCCTTGACTTTTCTTGCCACTTTTTGCATATGCATTTAAAACAAAAACTTCTTTTTTACAAACTTTAAAATACTTAAAAATTTACTGATGAGAATCGTGCCTTTGTTAAGCATGAGAAATGATAAGCGGGTCTCTTCCCGATCTTACCGTTTTTTCATTCTAAGCCTTAACACAGTTCAAGTCTCAAAGACTCCTTTCATGAATAAGTAGAGAAATGGCTAAAATCTATCCCTTGAGATCGACTAGCTGTTATCCACAAGCAAAAATATCAACAAACACAAAACTCTTTTTTCCTACGGGCCTTCCTTTCAAAACTCTTTTTCAAAAGAACAAGTTAATTCACTTCTGTGCTGACGCGTAAGTCTCCAAGGGTCGAGTTGCGGCAGAAGGCGAAATTAAAACCGTTCATTAAAAACATAAACAAATTCAAACCTTTTTGTACGCCCAGGCACATTTTCTCCAAACCTTTTCAAAAGAGCATGTTAATTCACTTCTGTGCTGACGCGTAATTCTCCAAAGGTCGAGTTGCGGCAGAAGGAGAAATTAATGTTGTTCATTAAAAAAAAATACAAACCAACAAAAACATGTGAGCCGAACTACGGCTGCTCTGATTCCTTAAAAGGGATACGTAGGCATCGGGGTAGGGCCCGAACGAGCACAATTTTATTTTCCCTACATTCTTTTCCCCTTTCTTTTGCATGCATTCTCCCTTTAGCAGTAATAAACAACAAGCATAGATTAAACGCACCCATAAGATAGATAACAAGAGTGGATACCATAGAGTACTACGGGCGTGTGGGTGCTAATACCTTCCCCTCGCGTAACAGACTCCCTTACCCTTATCTCTCAGTCGCAAGACCTTGACTTCTCTCTTTTCAGGTTTTCTCGATGTTTACCTTTCCCTTCCTGTGGGATAAAAAACGTTCGATGACGACTTCATTGTTTGATGATTTTTAGCCAGTTGTTTCATTCGTAAGGTAAGTCATCATTGATAGGAACTTGTTCAAGCTTAATACCTTCCATTCTTGATAAGTGATCAGCTACTACATTTTCAGTTCCTTTTTTGTCTTTGATTTCTAAATCAAACTCTTTTAGGATTAAGATCCACCTGAGTAATCTTGGTTTGAAGTCCTTTTTGCTTAATAGGTATCTAATTGTAGCATGATCAGTATATATGATTTTCTTTGCTCATACTAGGTAAGAACAAAATTTATCCAGGGCTAACACGACAACTAAAAGTTCCTTTTCGGTGGTGTCGTAGTTCATCTGCGCAGGATCTAGGGTTCTACTAGTGTAATAAATCGCATGAAGCTTTTTATCCTTTCAGCCCTAAAACTGCGCCTACGACATAGTCACTAGCGTCACACTTGATTTCAAATGGTAATCTCCAATCAGGTGGTTGCATAATAGGTGCGACAATAAGAGTTGTTTTTAATTGTTCGAATGCTTTTAAGAATTTGTCATTGAAATTAAATTCAACGTCTTTCATTAACAGGCCAGTTATCGCTTTGGTAATTTTAGAGAAAGATTTAATGAATCGTTGGTAGAAATCGACGTGTCCTAAGGTTGAAGGTTTTCTATAACTAGTATTTTTCTTTGTCAACTCCAATCCCCTTATCAGACACTGTGTCCAAGCACGATTCATTGTCGGACCATGAAATGGTATTTTTCCCAATTTAATACGAGGTTAACTTTTAAGCATCGTTCAAGCACCATTTCTAAGTTTGATAAGCATCCTTCAAAACTTTTCCCACAAACAGAGAAACTGTCCATAAATACTTCTATGATGCCATCTATAAAATCAGCAAAAATTGACATCATGCATCTTTGGAATGTTACAGGAGCGTTAGATAGTCCAAATGACATTCGTCGATAGACAAATGTACCATAAGGACAAGTGAATGTAGTCTTTTCTTGGTCTTCGAGGTGTACATGGATTTGGAAAAATCATGAATAACCATCTAAATAGAAGAAGTTGGAGTGGTTAGCAAGTCGTTCAAGCATTTGATCAATGAAAGGTAAAGGAAAATGATATTTTCGAGTGGCTTTGTTTAATTTCCTATAGTCAATGCATATTCTCCATCCGGTTTGAGTATGTTGTGCCACAAATTCTCCTTTTACATTGGTGACGAATGTAACACCTCCCTTTTTTCGTACAACATGCACTGTGCTAACCCATTTACTATCGAATATCAGTTATATGATTCCTTCTTCTAATAACTTTTGTACTTCTTTCTTAACTACATCACTCAGAATGGGATTTATTGATCGGGATTATACTTAGGTATCCAATGATTCGGACTGCAAGTGCACAGTCTTATCGTGTAGTTTTAAAAGATATCGAACCACAGAGACTGATGAATCAATCTACCGTCTTCTATTGTTACTTCACAAATCTAAAGCTAATGAATGTTTGATTGGATTGTAGGGAAAACTAAATACTAAATTAAGTTGAATTTTTAGTAATCAATGAGCGTAACTACCAGTATGCAATAGTCGAACCTCGGGAACTAGCGACCGGTTGGGTGTCTTTATAGTTTCAAAACAGCTTTCAGTAAAACTTATTTAGTTTAAAAGCCCTCGTCTCACACTGTCGTTTTGTTGATCTAGGCTATGCAGTTAAGTCCTAACGTACGCTTCCGCCATCCCGCAGGAGTTAAAAACATCTTTTGAAAACTAAATAAAAATCTTAATTAACTTTAAAGTGCTTCCGCTGTATTTTAAGCTAATGCCTAATTACTACTGTCTAGTTAAAAGATCTCAAGCTTCCGCTTTGTTGACCCTAACCTCTATCTGTTCTTTACTTTCGTAAAAAAACAATTTAATGATTAAAAATAGTTACTTAGACCAGAAAATAAGGTTTTGTAGTAAAAATAATCCCAACTAAGTCACCTGATCCCTTGGTTAGGTGACCTTACATACCGATATAGAATTCTAGCCTAACATAATATCTGACTAAATCACAGAACAATTCCAGAGACAGACAAAAATAAACATGATTATATTAATTAAAAGTAATAAAAATTTGTAACCATAAACCTGGTAATAATTCTGGATATAGAAGCACTCCTGCACAAACTGTAGGCTTTGCTTCGATTGGGGAACAGATATAACCGTACAATAAAAATAATGCTAGAGGAAATATAGAAATTACTGGGAAATAAATAATGCTTAAAGAATATTTGCCTAGAGTAAAAACGAATTCTCCAAAGTTACTGCCAAAAAAGGAACTCCCCTTCTCGTATGGTCCAAGGTCCTATTTATAACCCCTGTGTGATAAGATCATTCTCGGTAATGTAGGAACACTTTGTGTTCCTTTGAGAAATAATAGGACCACTAAATTAGTTAAGTTCTTCATGCTTTGACTGAGTGGATCAGGTAAAATAGGGTGATCATTGGATTTGTTTTGAATTGGTTTCCTTCTGTTGGATACGTAGTCAAGAGGGAGAAAGTGGCCTTGTGACGTTCGTCAAGTCCAAGTGACGATAGTCACTTGGTCCATCACTTAGCGTGACAAGCGGCAATACTCCTTGACGATCGTCAAGGCCTTCTTCATGGTGGGCCACGTGCTCACATGCTTGATAGGCTTAAGCTGATTTTTTCTCTTTTGGCCCTTTTTGCTATCTTTGCACCTTTTTTTCTTCATTTCTTCCAAAGTGTTCAGCTTAATGTATATCTGCAAAAATAGAAAAATACCTGCATAATACCTATAAAATAATTTAATTTAAACTAAAGTATGAGAAATATTTTGTGTATATCAAGCCAGAAATATCACATAT
This sequence comes from Vicia faba, assembly GCA_948472305.1. Classification (NCBI taxonomy): domain Eukaryota; kingdom Viridiplantae; phylum Streptophyta; class Magnoliopsida; order Fabales; family Fabaceae; genus Vicia; species Vicia faba. The sequence goes on from OX451740.1 coordinate 671,720,376, forward strand.
TTGTGTGTCATCATTTATTCTTCTGTGATGTTCTCTCGAGGTCTTGCAGTCTTCCTCAAGCATAATGTGATGCATGCAAATTGAAGGACTTATTCCTTTTATATTAGATGTTATAGCCTAAAGCAATCGAGTATTTCCTTAGGACATGTAATAATTTTTCTGTTTCTATCTGTCCTAAATCTGCATTAACTATAACGGGTTGTTCGAGTTCTGTATCTAGGAAATCATACCTTAGATCTTTAGGTAATGTTTTAAGTTCCACATCTGGTTTCCTTAGGAAAGGCACATGGTCAGAGATTAGCGCGAGACATTCATTTAGATTGTCATCTTTCTATTCATCACACAAATTATCGTCTTCAAGGATAAGAGGTATTAGAATTCTTAAAGCTTCTGAATATTTGATCTGTTGTTTCTCCATTTCTTTAACGCAATCATCAAGACATCCAAGAAACAACATGAATAATCTATAGTTGGTGCCTTGAGGAATTATGAGAGAATAAACTCGACCTTTTTTTCACCAACCTCAAATGTGAGTTTACCCCTTTTTACATCAATGATGGCTCCAGCGGTGGCGAGGAATGGTCTTCCTAATATAATAGGGATGTTAGAGTCTTCCTTGATGTCCATAATAATGAAATAAGTGGGAATATAGAATTGTCCGATATGTACTGGAACATTTTCTAGCATTCCTAAAGGAAACTTCACTGAACGATCAACTATTTGCACGAACATCCTTGTTGATCGCAATTCTCCCATGTTTAGCCTTTAGCAGATTGATAAAGGCATTAAACTGACACTGGCTCCCAAGTCGCATAGAGCTTTGTATATGACAAAATTTCTGATTACACATTGTATAAAAAAACTACCAGGGTCTTTTAGCTTAGGGGGCATGTTGTTTTGGATTTTAGCGCTACACTCTGCAGTAAGCATAATGGTTTCATTGTCCTTGAGCTTTTTCTTATGGAATAAGATTTCTTTAAGGAACTTAGCATAAGAGGGCATTTTCATTATGAATCATGTAAAAGGTATAATGATATTAAATTTTTTCAGAAGTTCAACGAAATTCTTAAATTGCCCTATAGTTTTAGATTTAGCTAATCATTGAGGGTACGATATCAGTGGTTTGTACGGCGGAAAAGGCACATATGGTTTTATCTCTCTTATGCCTCTACGCTTTCATCCTTCTTCTCATCTTCTTTTGGTTCGTCTTCCTTCTCAGTTGGTTTACCAGTACTCTAGTACATGGCTGGATTTTTGGTTCTTGGGTCAGTTGGTTCATCTGCTTCTGTTTCACTCTAAAGTATTATAGCATTAGCATGACCTAACGTATTTGGTTGTGGTTAGCTATGAAAAGTGCCAGCTGGGGCATCTGTAGCTGCTTGCTGTTGATCCACTTGAGGGATTTGCATTTCAAGCATTTTGTTATGAGTGGCTAGGGCATCAAACTTGTTTGATAGTTGCTTTAGTTGTTGACTAGTGTGTATATTTTGATTTAGAAAATCTTTATTTTGTTGAGCTTGAGTGGCTACGAAATTTTCTATCATGATCTCTATATTGGATTTCCTAGGAATGTTTGGAGTAATTGGGGTGGCTTTCTGGTATTATGGTGGTGTAGTAGAAGCTTTCCCAGGTGCATATAATGCATTGTTATTCTTTTACTAAAAGTTTGGATGGTTCTACCAGGTAGGATTATAGGTATTGCCATATGGATTCCCTTGAACACAACTCACTTAATCAGCTGATACTCCTGTTAAAAGTGGACATTCAGGTGCAACATGTGCATGAAGTCCATGTAAATCACAGGTTGTAGCTACTGCAGCCACGATGGCTATGGGAGTTGTGGTCAAGCTTTCTATCTTTTAGGTAAGAGCTTCTACCTTATTGTTAACTTGGTCTAATTTGCTAACTTCGTACTTAACGCCTTTCTTTTGAGGTTTCTACATAATGGTTATATTGCTTCCCCACTGGTAATGACTTTGAGCCTTACTTTTGATAAGCTGATAAGCATCATGATAAGGTTTATCCATCAGTGGGCCACCAACTACAATGTTAATCATTAGTCTTGTGTTATACAAGAGACCATTTTAAAAGATGTGGATGATCAACCATTCTTCTAGACCATGATATGGACAAAGTCGCAACATGTCTTTGTATCTTTCCCATGCTTCAAAAAATGATTCTCTTTCCTTTTGTCTAAAACCATTGATATTGGCTCTTAGCATACCCGTCTTACTTGGCGGAAAATATCGCTCTAGAAAAACATTCTTCAACTTGTTCCATGGGGTAACATAGTTGGATGGAAGAGACTGGAGCCAAGCTCTAGATCTATCTCGTAATGATAAAGAGAAAAGACGTAGTCTTATTACTTCGGGGCTGACACCATTTGTTTTTCTTGTGTTTGTGTACTACACGAACACGGAAAAATGTAAGTTCGGATCGTCCGTAGGACATCCCGAAAACTGATTTTGTTGGAAAACTTGTAGCAACAAAGGTTTCAACTCGAAATTGTTCTGAGCAATATCGGGGGCAACAATTTTGTTGTGAGGTTCCTCCTGTGATGGGGCAGCATAATCCTTCAAACGACGAATTTGGGGTCCTTCAACCATTCTTGGTTCAGGAAGAGATAATTTAGGAAGATTGAATTCAGAAAGATTGTACTTAATTTGGTATTCTCTAATTCAGTGTCTTATACTAACAAAATGCTCGACCTCATCGATTAGTTTCTCTAATTCTTCTCATTGAGAGCGAGTGTTTGGCATACAATCAACATATTAAAGGGTATAAAATTTGTTGTCTTAGTCTATACTGCGTAACAGAGGAATCACAATATTGACTAAATCAGTCCCCGACAACAGTGCCAAAATCATGATTGCGACTTTATGAGTTTGTCAGAATTACTGACTGCAAGCGCACAGTCTAATCGCGTAATTTTAAAAAGATATAGAACCCACAAGGACTATTAATCAAACTAATGCTATCTAATGTTACGCTTATAGATGCTTGCAGCTGCTGTTTGTTTTGCTTGTTGCTGCTTGTTTTGCTTGTTGTTGCTTGTTGCGCTGTTACTTTCTTTTTTGTTGTGATGCGCTGCTATTTTCTTTTTGTTGCGATGCGGTTTTTCTTGTTAGCTTATTGGAAATTTTCCTTTTCTTTATTTTGTGAACCAAAAGGGAAACTTTTTGTGATTTGCAATTGGGAGAAAATAAACCATGATTAAAAATAAATCCCTCTTTAACTGATTCCAAATGCAAATCCTTATGATGAAATTAGAAGAAAAATTGCTTGGCACTTCTTGATTAACTAACCAATTCTTATTTGTTTTTATTTTCAAGCAAGATGGAAGGTGAAAAGGCAAGGCCAAGCAAGGATGAAAGATGAACAAAATCCATGGCAAGGAGTGAGGACAAGTCACTTGAAGAGGAAGCAAAACATTTAATTCTTTTTGTTTTGTTTTGTAAACTGCAATTGTACTTGTGATTTCAGGCCTTGTAACTTGTCTCAAAAAAATGTAATGAACACAAACTTGAATGAATTTATTAATGATGAACTTTGTTGTAGGAATCAAATAACTCTTGAATCTTGTTTGAACTTTGAAATTCTCTCTTGAATAACTTGAATGCACACTTTGAATTTGTAACTTAAACTTCAAGAAATCGCGAACAATTGTTGTAACTTGTATTTCAAACAATCATCCGCCTTATCTTCCAGACTCCAATCAAACTCTTGCACAACATAAATGCTTAAGAATTTAATTCCCCTTAGTTAATATGAACCCAAAACAACGATCAATTAAACCTTAATCTTCATATCACGCGTGAACCAAACTCGCACTCTTAAACAAAACTTGTAACTTAAGCAACCAAAACATGTCTTGACGGTCATGAACCCCAAGCTTATTTCTTGTGCCCAAACTCCACAGTCATCAACTTACTTCAAAATCTCGAATCAGTGACTTAGAGACTTTTAAAAATAAAGATTGAAATGAGAGGAGAGGAACTCCCTGAACTATGAGCTATCTTTGAGGCATGCGAAAGAAATATCTCTACAGAAAATAGGGATCCAAAACCCCTAGCATCTTGGCCAACAAACAGGGAAATAAACCCTAATCCAGGCTCTGATAAATTCGAGCAAGAATCAACCTTGTAACGTGATGAAAAAATTCATTCCATGATCCACTAATCGAGAACCAGAAGAATTTCCCTTTCACCTGATAAGAGAACTTCAAAACAAAATTAGACATAAAGAGGGCGCAACCCTGATACCTCGAACCAAAGTTCCTGATTCCATGAGATGCGGGATATGCAAATGATTGAGTAAAAAAATGGTGCAAATGGAATACCAAGTTCAAAGCCATACAAAAGTAAAAAGATAGGACAAATTTAGGGTACGACAACTGCCTCTATTTAATCATCTTAAACTTGAATGTGAGATCGGCGTCAACCTTTTGAAAGTTCAAGGTGGAAGATGATTAAATACCAGGACCCGAAATTTTCCCTGGAGAGATGGTGTGGGTGTCAGTTATTGGTGTGGATGTCTGTTGGGGAAGGAAAAACTGGTCTCTTGGTGGACTGGTCATGATGGATAAACATGGTTGAATAATAGTAGCTCGTACGGGGGTAACGGTGCCAATACAAGGTTCTTGAGGGAGTGGACGGTAGAGTGACTGAAAGGATATGGTTGATAATGTCGTGGTGACTGAAGGTAGGATTCATGATAAACTTAAAGATAACACGAGGGTAAAGTCCACGGAGGACTTACGACCCTAAAAAGATAACGTGTGGGTAAGACCTACGAACGTCCCACAACCCTAAAAGAGATATAGCGAAGGTAGGATCCACGGATGATCTTTGACCTTAAAAACAAGATGAGGAGAGGGTAAAGCGAAGGTAAGATCTACGGACGATCTACGACCCCAAAAATATAATGTGATGGTAAAATCTACGGACGATCTTCAACCCTAAAAATATAACGTGATGGTAAGATCTACGGACGATCTACGACCCTAAAAAATATAATGCGATGGTAAGATCTACAGACGATCTACGACCCTAAAATGCGAAGGTAAGATATACGGACGATCCACGACCTTAAGAGAGATAAAGTGAAGGTAAGATCTATGGGAGACCTACAACCCTAAAAAATATAATGCGATGGTAAGATCTACGGACGATCTACGACCCTAAAATGCGAAGGTAAAATCTACGAACAATCTACAACCTTAAGAGAGATAAAGTGAAGGTAAGATCTATGGGCGGCCTACGACCTTAGAAAGATGACACAGTGGTAAGGTCTACGGACGATCTATGATCTTAAAAGTAAGATGAGGAGAGGGTAAAGTCTATGGACGACCTACGACCCTAAGAGAGATATAGAGAAGGTAAGATCCACGGATGATCTACGACCTTAGGAAATGTAAAGTGAGGGTAAGATCTACAGACGATCTACAACCTTAGGAAATAAGATGGGGAGAGGGTAAAGTCTACGGACGACCTACGATCCTAAGAGAGATAAAGTGAAGGTAAGATCTATGGGAGACCTACGACCTTAGAAAGATGGTGCGAAGGTAAGATCTACAGACGAACTACAACCTTAGGAAATGTAAAGTGAGGGTAAGATCTACGGATGATTTACAACCTTAGGAAATAAGATAACATGAGTATTAAGAGTTGGGGAGCATGACGTACTAACACCCTGGTTTATCATAGCTGGTAGTGTAATGACAAATGTTAACCGGGAATTATGAGGATGATATTCTTTGTGAGGATGTTTTGTTGATTTTGGATTAATCTGGATCACGCTTCAAATGCATTTGATGTGTGACATGATGATCCATGAATATGCTATGCATTTGAGGATGCAACGCAATATGTCATGATGATTATTGCATGTAAAGTGCCAAAAACTCATTGGGATCTGTTGCTCGTCATCTTGAGGTACCAATATGGACTGGTGCTTGAAATTTGAGAGAAAAGGGGTAGCCTTGTCGAGTTCATCGGGGGATTAAATCTTGCTGAGGAGAAAAGACTTGATCTGACTTCCTTCATGTGTTGGACTTTTTGCGAATAATTGAAAAAAGGCGTGTATCTTATCAAATGCCCCATGTTTCTTGGTGTTGGAGGATCGGGCGCCCGGCCGACTGAAAGGAGGCGACGAGGATGAAAGCTTGGTCAAGGCGACCGTTATAACTTGCTACCTACACAAAATAACGAACACTTGAATGCCACAACACTCCCTTGGGATTCCTTCCTATCCACATAATGTAGTGTTTCACATCTTAGCTTGTGAGTATTATTGACTTATTGTTTTCAATGCAATGCTTAACAAAGAATTTAAATCACGATTTGCATACGAAAAATAAAGTGAAAGAGCATAACCAAGATTTTTTAATGGAAGGGAAAATTTTTATTTTCATTAACGAGTTTGGCCCGTGAATGGGCATTCATACATAGAAACAACTCCTAAATGAGGAAGTTGCAGAGAAGAAAAGGAATACAACGAGTAAAATGGAAATAAGAAAATCTCGAACTTCCGTTAAAACTGATATTGCTATAGTTCTTGTATCTTGGGTCGTCATAGTGTCGTGCTTCCAAAGGATAATAGCTAGATTGATCCATCCTGTATTAGGAGGGTGTACGTGAAGAGTCTTCAGACTGCAGTCTCTCGCTTTTATTTTGTCCCTAAATTTTTCCTGGATCGCCCTTTCGGGTTTTCAATCCACTGGGACACCCATATTTGCCTAAGCCGCCCTTTCAGGTTTTCAACTCAGCGGGTTATTCCTTTTTTTCTTCTTTTTAGCCCAAACTTTTGCCTAAGCCTCCCTTTCGGGTTTTAGACTTAGCGGGTCCTTTTATGCGTAGTATTTTTTGACTGAGTCTGAATTGACTGGAAGCGGAACGTCTTCCTCATCCATGTTTGTCAGGATTAGAGCACCTCCTGAGAAAGCTTTCTTCATACTGTACGGTCCCTCATAGTTGGGAGTCCACTTGCCTCTTGGATCAGTGTGGATTGGGAGAATCTTCCTTAAGACCAGGTCACCTGCACGGAACTCTCGAGGCCAAATCTTCTTGTCAAATGCTCTCTTGAGACGCCGTTGGTATAACTGACCGTGATAAATGGTTGTCAGGCGCTTTTCTTCGATGAGATTGAGTTGGTCGAGTCTTGTTTGAATCCATTCTGCTTCATCAAGCTTAGTATCCATCAGAACCCTTAATGAAGGAATCTCCACTTCGATCGGGAGTACCGCATCCATACCATAGACTAGTGAAAATGGAGTTGACCCAATGGAAGTACGCACCGAAGTTCGATAGCTATGCAGGGAAAAAGGCAACATCTCATGCCAATCTTTGTATGTTCTCACCATTTTCTGGACGATCTTCTATATGTTCTTGTTAGCTGCTTCAACTGCCCCATTCATCTTTGGCCGATAAGGTGATGAATTATGGTGCTCGATCTTGAACTCTTCACACATTTCCTTCATCATCTTGTTGTTGAGATTTGACCCGTTATCAATGATGATCTTGTTAGGAGTTCCATACTGGCATATGATTTCTCTTTTAATGAAGCGAGTAACAACTTTCTTGGTCACATTCTTGTACGAAGCCGCTTCCACCCACTTGGTGAAGTAATCAATAGCAACGAGGATAAACCTGTGTCCATTTGAAGCGCTCGGCTCAATGCGTCCAATCATATTGATTGCCCACATTGCAAAGGGCCATGGTGAAGTCATCACAATCAAAGGAGTGGGAGGAACATGTATCCTGTCTGCGTAAACCTGACATTTGTGGCACATATTGGCATATACACAACAGTCACTTTCCATCGTCATCCAGAAATAACCTGCTCGTAGGATTTTCTTGGCCATGGAATACCCACTGGCATGAGTCCCAAAAGAGCCCTCGTGTATTTCTCGTATAATGGATCATGCTTCGTGTCTATCCATGCATTTGAGCAGAACCGAATCATAGTTTCTCTTGTATAGAACGTCTCCTGACAGTAAAAACTTAGACGCTAACCTTCTAAGAGTCCGCTTATCACCAATTGTAGCACCTTCGGGGTACTCTTGCTTCTCAAGATATCTTTTGATGTCGAAGTACCACGGCCTTTCATCTGATACATCTTCAATTGTGAGGCAATGAGCAGGGAAAATGTGTGCGGGCTCCTTGTAACGACATATCCTTATACTGGGTGCATGATTCGGGTAACTAACTTTGAACATTGTTGCTAAAGTGGCCAGAGCGTCTGCCAATTGATTTGCTTCTCTAGGAATGTGCTCAAAGGTGACCTCATCGAAAGCGGGCAACAAATCAACTATGTAATCCCAATATGGAACTAAATTAAAGTGTCGTGTATCCCAATCACCCCGTACTTGATGTATCACTAAGGCAAAGTCCCCATAAACTTCAAGAATCTTGATCTTCAAATCAATGGCTGCTTCTAGGCCCATCACACAAGCTTCATAATCAGCGACATTATTCGTGCAATCAAAACATAATCTGGCAGTGAAAGGTATGTGAGTGTTGCGTGGAGAGGTCAGAACTGCCCCAATGCTGTGACCTATAGCATTTGATGCACCATCGAACGTGAGAGTCCATCGCTCCCCTGGTTCAGGTCCTTCATTATCATCAAGTTTCATAATATCCTCGTCTGGAAAATCGAACTTCATGGGGTGATATTCTTCCAATGGATGGTAAGCGAGATGATCAGCAAGAATGCTACCTTTGATAGCCTTTTGTGTGACGTACTGTATTTCATACTCAGACAAAAGCATTTGCCATCGAGCCAATCTGCCTGTAAGTGCTGGTTTCTCGAAGATGTACTTTATCAGATCCATCTTAGATATCAGAAGTGTAGAATGTGTCAACATATACTTCCTCAAACGTCGAGCTTCCCATGTAAGAGCACAACAAGTCTTCTCAAGTAAGGAATACCTTGATTCACAATCAGTAAACTTCTTGCTCAGGTAATAGATGGCGTGTTCTTTTCGTCCAGTATCATCATGTTGTCCGAGCACACAACCCATAGATCCTTCAAGCACAGTCAAATACATAGTGAGAGGTCTCCTGGGAACTGGTGGTATGAGTATTGGTGGTTCTTGAAGATACTGCTTAATCTTCTCGAAAGCTTCTTGACAACTCTCATCCCAACGGACATCCTGATTCTTGCGTAACAATTTAAAGATGGGTTCACAGGTAGCAGTAAGATGGGAAATGAACCTGGCTATGTAATTCAACCTTCCAAGGAAACCTCATACTTCCTTTTCATTTTTCGGCACCGGCATATCCTGTACTGCTTTTACTTTATCTAGATCTACTTCATTTCCTCGTTGGCTCACGATGAAACCAAGTAACTTGCCCGATCGAACCCCAAAGGTGAATTTGTTGGGATTAAGCCTTAACCTAAACTTTCGTAAATGATCAAACAACTTATGCAAATGGACCAAATGTTCTTCCTCAGTCTGTGACTTCACGATCATGTCGTCCACATACACCTCGACCTCTTTATGAATCATGTCGTGAAAGAGAGTCACCATAGCTCGCTGATATGTTGCACCAGCGTTTTTAAGGCCAAAAGGCATGACTCTATAGAAAAAGGTACCCTAAGGAGTTGTGAAAGCTGTTTTATCCATGTCTTCCTGAGCCATCTTTATCTGATTGTAGCCAGATAATCCATCCATAAAGGAAAACACCAAAGACTGAGCGGTGTTATCAACCAATACATCAATATGAGGCAACGGGAAATTATCCTTAGGGCTTGCTCTATTCAAGTCTCGGTAGTCGACAAACATGCGTACCTTACCATCCTTCTTAGGTATAGGCACAATGTTAGCAATCCAAGGCGGGTAATTTATCACAGATAAGAAACCTGCTTCGAGCTGTTTCTGAACCTCTTCTTTGATCTTCAAAGCCATTTCGGGTCTGGTCCTTCTTGGCTTTTGCTTTACAGGAGGACATTTTGGTCCGAGTGGCAATCTATGCATTACTATATCAGTGTGTTACGACCAGGCGAAGATGCCAACATACTCTCGAAGTAACTCGATCAAACCCTTCTTTTCTTCTCTTTGCAAGGTGGCTCCTATTTTGACTTCTCTCTTTACCTCTTCGGTACCGAGATTGATGACTTCTGTTTCTTCTTGATATGGCTGGATGACATTCTCTTCCTGTCTCAAGAGCCTCGCTAGTTCTTCAATGACTTCACAATCTTCCTCACTATCCTCGTTAGCATGATCAACTGAATTCTCAAGGATATAAGGAGCCATAGCATTATCATTTCCAACAGAGTTCGAGGCGGATCTGCATGATTGATGATTTTATGTTTTATTTTTAGAAAGTGCAAAAGAATATTTAGAATATGAAAAGAAAAGTACTGCCATTTTTATTTTCAAAAAGTAAAAGTAAAAGAAAAGACAGGGAACAAAATTGTATGCAAAAGTGCGATTTTTCATTCAATGTTAAACGGAGATTGAAACATCCCTTCTACAAGCTGTCAGTATGCCTTGGGCAGGACATACGACTTAAATGGAAACAAAAAATTACACATCAAGGAAAACAACTTCAGGGATGTCCATGGCAGTCCAATTGCTGAGCTCCTGGTCCAGGGTAACTTGATAGATAAATCTTGAAACATCTTCATCGTTACCTTCAATATCTGTGGAGAGCACTTGTCCTTCTTTGCCTACACCAGCACTGACGAACACTTCAGAAATTGGGGGAACCTTCTGTCCTTTGAGAGGAATCCAACCAGCTTGCACGGAGGATGATGGCTGATACCCAAGACCGAAACGATCTTTCTTCTCTGGCACTTCAATCAATTTGCTCCAACTGTCATGGGGAGGTCTAGCTTCTATGAGGGCTTTGACATCCTTCAAAGAGGCCAGGGGTATCTCGGATTTCTTAGATTCCATGATGGGGAATTTGTTAACAGTAACAATCTCCAGAGCTTGAAAGGGAAACTCTTGCACCTCGCCTTCCACTTCCACATAACGGTAGGTAGTCAGATTATTAATCACTATGTCTTCTTCCCCGCAAACTACGACAACTTGGTCATTCACAATGAACTTTAGGCATTGACGAAGAGTAGATGTCACAGCTCCTGCTACATGAATCCATGGACGACCCAAAAGGCAAGTATAGGATAGACGGATGTACATAACATAAAATGACAAATAGAAAGTGTGGGGACCAATCTTGACAGGAAAATCCACTTCTCCATCCACAGATATTCTCGAACCATCAAACGCTTGAACATTTAGAGTGGAGGGCCTCATCATTACTCCCTCCATATTCAGCTTAAACAAAGTAGCCTTAGGCATAACATTGAGTGAAGAACCTGTGTCCACCAAAACTCGAGATATAACAGTATCCAAACACTTCATAGAAACATGAAGCGCTTTATTGTGGGCTCTGCCTTCAACTGGGAGTTCATCATCACAGAAACCCAAACAATTTCCCACAGAAATATTGGTGACGATTCCTTAAAACTAGGCCACAGAGATGTCTTGGGTAACATGAGCGGAACATAGGGTCTTCAATAAGGCGTTGCGGTGGGCCTCTGAGCACAAAAGGAGAGACAAGATGGAAATCCTGGATGGTGTTTGGTTAAGTTGATCCACTACTTTGTAATCACTCCGCTTGAGAATTCTCAAAAGTTGCTCTGCTTCTTGTCCTACAGAAGGTTCGGGTTGATTATCCATCACTTGATTTCCCCTGGCCTTAGCAAGAGCTTCATTGTTATTTTCCTTAGGAGGCAGTGGTGGAGGAGAAAAGATCCGACCACTGCGAGTCATGTTACTGGTTCCTGCAATGTTGGTAACATTTATGTCAACAACTGGAGGACACTCATACTTCTTTCCATGAATATAGACTATATTATACTCCCATGGAACTGCCTTCGAGTCGTTTCTTGTAGGAGGAAAAGGAGCTTGAATCACTGTGGGGGTAGTAGGAACCTGAATTGTTAACGGAATACTAGGGGTTGCTGAAAATCTTCTCAGATAGTAGGGGATTTCCAGGACATCAATCTCTTATTCTCGGAATAGTTTCTCTATCCGTAGGACACCTTCATCGATCAACTGTTGGATGGCCGTCTTTAACTCAGTACACTCTTCAGGTTTGGAGGAACACGTTAAGCAGAAGTCATGGAGTTCTGGTAGCACCTCATGCTTTAATAAATGTTCTCTGACAGTTTCTAAAGATATCTTAATTTAGTCAACCTTGGATACCAAAACCCGTTGATTAACTTCTTCAATATCATTGGCTGTTCCCCCTTGATGAGGAGGCATGGGATTATTTTGAATATTCGGACCAACAGGGTTGAATTTGATGGCTTTTGCGTCGATGAGGTCTTGAACTTTGCACTTGAATGCTCTACAATTTTCAATTGTATGGCCTGGGTCACCAGAATGAAATTCGCAATGAGCATTAATATCATACCCCCTAGGGAGAGGATTTGGCGGTGGATCGAGTTCGCGCAATTGAACCAATTAACTAGCAAGTAACAGTGGGAGAAGCTGAGCGTAGGACATAGGAATGAGATCAAATCTCCTTTCATGGGCTCTTTGTCTTTGAGGAGCTCTCGGGCCTTGATGTTGTTTATTTGGTTGTTGATAAGTTGGAGGAGGTGTAAATTGTTGTTGTGGAACATAATGTGGTTGCGGAGCGAAAGGTCGTTATTGGGCCATCCAGGGTGCTGGAGTTGTAGCAGCATATACTTGAGGAACAAATTGGTTGGGAACAACAGCAGGTGTAGGAAAATAAGGGAATCAGACTTGAGGAAATGCGGGATCTCTTCCTTGGTTGATGGTGATGGCACTAGTCTCGCCCTCTTTCTTCTTGACAAAACCATAAAATGGTTTTCTATTAATGTCTGCATTGTTGTTAACATTGTTAGGAACACCTTGAATCGTTCCAGCCTTAATGCACGTCTCAACACGTTCACCAATAATGACCATATCAGAGAAAGAAGTAGAAGTACTACTGAGCATATGTTGGAGATAAGGGCCTCGAAGAGTACCTTAAAACAGATCAATCAATTCACGATCCAAGAGAGGAGGTTGGACCCTTGCAGCCAGTTCACGCCACCTCTGAGCCTACTCTTTGAAAGACTCTTCAGATTTTTGTACCATCCCTTAGAGCTGAGTACGGCTAGGAGCCATGGCAGTATTGTAATGGTAATGTTTCAAAAAAGTGTCAGGAAGTTCTCCCCAAGTACTGACATGAGATCTTTCCAATTGCATATACCAATCCAAAGGTGCCCCGGTCAAGCTATCTTGAAAGAAGTGCATGAGTAATGATTCATTTTCAGCATAGGCAGCCATTTTGCGACAATAGGAACGGAGATGAGTCTCTGAGCAAAAAGTGCCTTTGTATTTGTCAAAATCCGGGACTTTGAAATTGGGAGGAATAACTACCCAAGGCACGAGGCACATTGCAGCGGTATTGAATCCAGAAGCCTTGATACCCTCCATGGCTCTAAGACTCTCTTCGAGAGCATGATACATTTTCGCAGTTTCTGCAACTCTGGAAGAAAGGTTCACTTGGGGTTCATCAAGATCAATATGTCCATGATGATCGTCGTCATCATTCCTAGGAGCGCCGGTAGGAGCCTCAACATTTGCATTGTCATTCCTCCCATTAGCAGAAGTGGAGGGTGCAACAGTAGTAAGCTTGGCAACACTTTGATATAGTTCTTCTTGACCCTTGATCACGGCATGAAGGGTTTCCATAAGGTGATCCATGCGAGTACCCATGGTGTCCATATCTCGGCGGAGTGCGTTCTGGTTCTCTTCGAAAAGATCCATTAGCCTTTGTTGGTTGCCTCTGGTACGGTAAGGTTGTGAAGAAGTCGTCTTTGCTGTTTACTGTAGTCTATAGAAAGGGACCCCAATGAGTTTTTGTTGTGAAAAATGAATGCATGGTAGTATGGATGAATGCTTTATCTTCATTTCCGAGGAAACCCAAAGACTCATCTATCTTTTAAAATTTTCCTTTTTTGAAAAGCTATATCAACGAGATTGGTCTTTGGATTTCCCTAGATATGAGATATATATACATAATGATGTGATGTCATGGTATGCTATGGCATGAAGTATCAGCTCCACATATTCTGGATAACCATTGCGTAGTTCGTCGCACAGGCTGAAAGTAACAGGATCACAAGTTTGACGTCACGGGCATGGAGTCAAAGTAACCACCCATAAGGTATGTACTAAGGATTTATCACCTGCCGAACAAGGTATAAAGAGTTCTCGAAGTCTACGATCTTCCTTTGGATATTACCGACGTCCCAATTACTTGGTAATCAGTAATATTCGCAGGAAAAACTCGTCCGAGTGCAATATCGCGTGACAACTACTTCCGGATTACCCCGTTATAGTCTCCGCACTGCACCTAAAAGGCCAGGATGGGTTAATGGTTCTACGACCCTCAGCTTCTCGAGTTCCCAGGTCGAAAGCAACGACGTCTTCCCGATTACTCGGTAAACATCACAACTTTAAAGGGGACCTCCACTGAGTGGGGGATTTTCATGCCTCCTTCTTCAGGATTACTCACTCAAAGTTAACATAACTATACCGCCCGTCCTAATCCTATGTGTAACCCATGTCCGGGTATAGGACTTATCAAAAGTAATCACCAAACCCAACATCACAATGTATCCAGAATATGTGAGTAGCAACAATATATGCAATATATACAAATAAAGCAATAATAAAACAGTAAAGAAAATAAATAAAATAAATAAACACCCAAAAATACAAATAAACAAAACTAGGAGAGTGTGATGCGGTGGGAGAACTGAGTTGAGGTTTTGCGTTTGTGTTTGCAAATGTTGCAGTTAGCAAGAGTCACCATATACTTTTCTTTTATCCAAAAGGAAAGGTAAAAAAGCACAGGAAAGACCTTTGAGATGTTTTCTTGAGTTTGGGGGGTAGATTATGAAAAGGGAAGGTTCTAGCACCCTTTTCATCCATGGTTTTTCATGGGCTCTTAGTTACTTGTTTAGATCACTTGCTTTGCTTTGAAATTGTTTGAAATGGTGCTTTGTGTGGTTTTGAAAGTATTTTGAAAAGAGGCCATCGTTTAGGAAATCTTTGTAATGATTCTCGTTCGTGAGAATGTATATAAATATGTTTGTCTTTTGAAAAATGTTTCAATGTTTTTTGTAAAATATTTGGAAATGTGTGTGTTTGTTTTGGAAAATAGCAAGGATTGTTTTGAAATTGATCAAGTAACTAGAAGCTAATCTACCTATTCAAATGTCTTTCTTGTGCATTTTTATTCCTTCGACATTGTTGATTTACCATTGATTTGGTAAACAACCCTATCTTTGTATGTAAACGGGACGGGCGTGGGTCATCGTATGACCATGATAGCAATATTGCCAAGTATCTTAGCATGTTTGAGGGACCAAGATCATTTTGTTTTTAGGAAACCTTTGTATAGCGTCATGGAGGGACTATGATCTTATTTGTTTTGTTTTGCCAAGATACTTCGCATGCGTAACATGGCCATTTTGTTTAGGCAACCAAGTGGGTGAAACCCTAAGGGTGCTTGTGTGCAATGTGTGTCATTTTCATGCATTTGATTTGTCTTGTATTAGGTCTTTTCTATTTGTTTGATTTTTGGTCTTGTCATGCAAACCCTAGTTTACTAAACATGGTATAAATGCGATAAATTGCGTAAATGTAAACTAAACTATTACAACAATTATTATGGGAGGGGGATACAAGTTTTTGAATGGGGATATTGCACAAAATAAACCCTAAAAATACTATTACAACCCAATTGAATATTGTGCGAAATAAATAAATACACAAATATTCAAATATGTAATGCAATGTATTTATGTAAAATATGTTTTGTATTTGTTTAAGGTATGAGAAAATAATTTATGTAAACCCTAGAAAAAGGGAAAAATGATAGTATTATTTTTGGAGGGATGAAACCCTAGTTTTCAAATAAAATAAAAATATGTTCTATATTATTATTTTATCCATTTTTTTTTGTACAAGAAAATAATAAATAATATTATATGCCAATATTTAAAAATTAAATATGTATGAAAATAAATATTTTATGTGTAAAATAATAAAATAAAAATGTATAGTATTTTTTTTATTATTTACAAGTTATTTTAAGAAAATGATTTCTATTCTATTAAATAAACTATTTTTATGCAAAAAAATAATAAAAGAATAAAATAAAAATGTGAAAATCAATAAAATATTTTTGGGTATTTTTTATCATTAGAAAAAAAAATGCAAGTAACAAAATAAAAAAATGCAAGAAAAATTTAAAAATATAAGAAATAAGCCAGGGGGTGCAAAAGTAATCTGAGGGGTGCAAAAAGTAAAAACAAAAAGGCCAAATGCAACAAAAAGCCCAAAACAGTCATCCCTGTCCTCCAGCCAAGCTTCATACGCGCGCGTTTTTGTTCAACCTGTAACTTTCATATGCTTGCACAAAAACAAAATCTTATAACATGAAACATGTAGCATTTTTTATCACGATTTCAACCATATAAAATTTGTAATCTAACTCTAAAAGATCAGGGAGAATTTTATCAGCCCTAAATCGTAACCTAGAAATTTCAGCATGTTCAACATTCAAATTCTCTTAGCTCAGTTAATATAAATGGAAAGTATGCATATGTACAACTTCACCATGTTAAGGACTACATTTTTGCTTCACAAATCGTGGCTTGAGGATGCCTAAATAGAGAGATAGAGTTTTGAAAAATACCTCCTTCAGCTGGATTTGGATATGACAATGTGGGGACTTTGAGTGAAGCCTGAGGATCGTGTGAGCTTCCTTGAAGTTCCTTCATGCTATTCCAATGCTTAGCTTGCTTTGTGGATGGCCAGAAGTCTCTGTAGAAGTCAAGTTGCAAGCTCCAAGTTTGAAAATGGCAATGGCAGAAACAGGGGTTAGAACAATAATGTAAAGGCTTGGATAGCTTTAGTATGATGTGTAGAAGGGGTTTGAAGTGTCAAGGGGCAAAACGCACGAGCCAAAAATCAGTTGGGCTTGGTTTTGCACAACTGCTATGCCTTGGACAGAAAAATGGAGTTTTTGAGTTTTGGAGAGTTTTCGATGCTATCAATTCGTGTTCTTGTTTGTAATGACTTGGTGAATATGTATAGAATGGTACAAAGTCCACCCCTTATCAATTGTACAAGTTCTGACCCCTTTTGCCACTTTTCTTGCATTTGAAGAAAAGTTGAAGTGACCATGCTAACATGCTTGTACTGCTTGCTTTCTAGCTGTAGAGAGTTGGTGTACATTGCTTGATATCTGTGGAAGTTGTTTGTACTAAAGGAACAGGTCCATGGCTCAAGGTTGATAAAGTTACAAAAGCTTGCCTTTATGAAAATGGCAATGTGCCCTTTATGCTTAAAATGGAAAAAACTCTTGTACAATGTTCTAAAAGCAAAGATAAAGCCCTTATCCTCTGAGTTAACATTAAATTATGGAGTGTAGAATGAGTTTAGGACCTTTAATGCAAGGTACAAGCATCCAAGATCAGATTTGGAACTTGATGCATTGTAAAAATGGCATGAACAAAAGTGATAAAATGCCATTTTCTCTTCTTCGATTCTCCCTAACCACAAGTGATCTTGGAGAGTTCTTGGACATTTTGGAAAGATTGCAACATGATCTACAATCCATCTTTGAAATTCATTTTGATATACCTCTTGGAACTAGGTGAAAAATGTCCATGAAGTTGGGTCAAAAACCTGCCTAAATTAGGGCAAATTTTCACTAAGTTATTTAGTTCATGGTCCCCTATTCCCAAATTCATAACTTTAGATCCAAGCATCTTTTGGGAAAACTTTGTGAATAAAAGTTCTAGATTTCATGGAGGACTACAACTTTCATGTTGGAATTTTTATTTGAATCAAAATGCATCATGGTGAAAAAGTGGTGGAAAGTTGGGAAAAAATAAGAAAATTTCCATACTTAGAAAAAATCTAAGTTATGAAAATTTTCAAATTCAAAACCCTAATTTGCAATTTTGAGTTTCTTGATCAACAAGTTTCATATTTTGACATATCTTGATGAATTATGACCCTTGGCATTTGATTTTGACCAAAAAGTCAAAATTTGACTTTTCAGTGCACAGTTGACTGGAAAATTCATCTGTCAATCCAATACACTTGAGATCTTTTGAACCATGTAATTAGGTCAAGATGATGCCATTGAGTCCTTTAAATCATGTTTGAACCCAATTGTTCATTGTCTAGGTTAAAAATCAGAAATTACCCTTTCTCAGTCAAAACCCTAATTTTGACCATTTTGCCCTTTTGATGATTTGATCAAATTTCTTGAGGAGTTGTGATCCAAACGTGATCAAATGGTACATAGGAGCCTAAAATGTTGATGTGGATCAAAAATTATGAAGTTTAACTATAAATTGGCCATGGTTGACTTTTTCCCCAATACAATTGATTTTTAGGTCAACCGTCCAATTGACTGGTCAAAAATATGGTCCAAAGCTTGAAACTTGGCATGAGCAATCTTAGGGGTCCAACATGATATATGAAAGTCACATGAAGCATTGGTGGTCCAAAAATCCTAGTGCAAACCCAAACCCTAATTTTGGGGTATCAATGCAAGATGAGATGTCTTGAGCTGAGCAAACCCTAATCCTGTCTTGAGTCCAAGAAGTCTTGTGAGAAAAAATCTTGATAAATGAGAGAGAAAATTTTGGGGTACAACAGCTTCCCCTGTTGAATCTTCTTGAACCTGAAGAGTTAGATTGGCGAGTTTTCCGTTCGTGACTCGAAGGTAAAAGATGATTGGACACTAGAGTGCCCATAAATTTGCACTCGTCAAAGTGTAGTTGAGGGAATGGGCTTAAATATGCCATTTGGAGAGGTGATAGAATCTTGTTGGAGATGGGCTTGTAGATGCCATCCAAAAATGTTTGTTGAATTGTAAGTTGTAAGTCAGAAGAATAAGTATCAGAATGGTATCCATGTCTGGAACGTATCTGAGTTGTATCTAGAGACTTGAAATCTGAATGAGAAACAGAATAGATCCGTGTCTGGAGCATATTTGAACTGTATTAAGAGTGTGAAATCTGAATTTGAATAAGTATCAAAATGGCATTCGTATCTGGAACATATCTGGATTGTATCTGAAAGTTGAGGTCTGAATAAGTAATAGAATAACATTCCCGTCTGGAGCGTATCTAAACTGTATCTGAGATCTGAATCTGAATGAGTAGCAGAATGACTTCCGTGTCTGGAGTGTATCTGAAATGTATCTGAGATCTGAATAAGGGCCAGAATGGCATCCGTTCCTAGAGCGTATCTGAACTTTGAAATATGAATGAGTATCAGAATGACTTCCGTGTCTGGAGTGTATCTGAACTGTATCATGATTGCATATTGTTAAACAATAGCTATTAATCTTATCCTGAAAAGGGTAAAATGTTAGCTGAAACATAAAGTTATGTTGCATGAAATGTATGATGCAATATATGTGTTTTATCAATGTTTATGATATATGGATGTAATGTATGCGCATGTAAGTTGATGTGCTGTATTGCTGAGGAAAATAAATCCTTGGCTGCTGCCGGGGAAAATAAATCCTTGACTGTTGAGGATAAGAAATTCTTGGCGACTGTTGGGGATTAAAAATCCTTGATGACTTCCCTGGGGATAGAGGGATCCTTCATGTCTTGAAGTTGGAATATTTGACAAAAATTCTGTTGTAAGCAATGCCATATTGCCTGAGTAATCTGCTTGGGGAGTCCAGAGAATTTTGATGACTTCTACTGGGGATTACACAATGGGAATCCTTGATCTACTGGAGAATAAGGAAGACTCTGATGACTTCTACGGGGAATTAAGAATGAGAATCTTCATTCTGTTGGGGAGCCATGAAAACTCTGTGGGGAAGAAGGCTTACTGTTGGGGAATAGGTTTAGGAGTTTGGATTATCTGCCATTCTACTGGGGAGTTATCCTAGGTTGGGGAGAGAGAACAGTTAACTGTTATTTGGTTGATTTTTCAGATTTCAAGATAACTTGCTGGGGAATTTAGAGAAACTGGGTGGTTTCCGCTGAGGATAAATAGTTATAAGTTTTGGCTCTGCTGGGGAATGGGAGTTTGAAGTTTTAACTCTGATGGGGATCTGTAGTTCAAAGTTTTAGCTCCGCTGGGGATCTTAAAGATGTACTGTAGGGATTGCTCCTGGAATAGCCCAAAGACGTTTTCCTATCCTTTCAACCTATCAATAATTGTTCTTTTCCATCCTGTTTATTTGTAAACAGTAATTATGTCCAAATGCATATGTTCATCAATGAATCATTGGACGTTTTCTGTACTTTGAAAGAGATATCTTTGTATTTACTTTGAATAAGTGTTTTTTACAAAGGAAACAAACATCCTAGTAAGAGGATGGTGTCATAAAAGTAAGAAAAATTTATACAAAGAAAGATAGTTATGTGTATAAAAACCCCATGGGGTTCCCATTCCGCTATAGCCTTCGTATCTCTGAATATCTTGTCTGTTCGTTGCTTTGTTCAAAGATGATTGGATTGATCAGAAGCTTCAGGTTTGTCAGTGAAGAGATTGTCCTTAAAGTGATCCGACGAGACATAGTCATACGCTTTAATTCCCTAAGTTTTGCCTGGACCGCCCTTTCGGGTTTTCAGTCCACCGGGAAACCCTTTTTTGCCCAAGTCTCCCTTTCGGGTTTTCAACTTGCCGGGTGTACAAATTTTTTTGTTTTATCCTTAATTTTTGCCCGAACCTTTTTGGTTCTCCGGGATGCCCTTGTTTTTCCTAGGTGTGTCAACCTAGCGAGTCTCTTATGCGTAGTATCTTTTGACTATGTCTACATTCGCAGGGTGTGGCAGGTCGTCGCTTCCATGGTGGTTAAGATCATTGCCCCACTAGAAAAGATGTTCTTGATTACAAATGGTCCTTTGTAGGTAGGAGTCCATTTGCCCCTGGGATCACTTTGTGGCAAGATGATGCGCTTGATCACTAGATCTCCAACTTGATATATCTGGCGTCTGACTTTCTTGTTGAAAGCCTTGATCATCCGTTTTTGATACGTCTGACTATGGCAAACAACAGTAAGTCTCTTTTCGTCGATTAAGTTGAGTTGATCAAGTCGGGTCTGAATCCAATCGTCTTCACTCAAACCAACATCCTTCATGATTCTCAAAGAGGGAATCTGAACCTCGATAGGTAAAACAACCTCTATGCCATATACCAAGGAATAGGGTGTTGCCCCAGTTGATGTTCGTGCCGTGGTACGGTACCCGTGGAGAGAAAATGGTAACATCTCATGCCAGTCCTTATAGGTGACTGTCATCTTTTGTATGATCTTCTTGATATTTTTGTTAGTAGCTTCAACTGCACCATTCATCTTTGGCCGATAGGGGGATGAATTGTGATGTTGAATCCTGAACTGCTCGCACAAGGCGGTGATCATAGTATTGTTAAGGTTTGTACCGTTATCAGTGATGATATTTTCGGGGATACCATACCGGCATATAAGATTCTGCTTGATGAAGCGGGCAACAACATTCTTAGTAACGAATGCGAAGGAAGCTGCTTCGACCCACTTGGTGAAGTAGTCAATGGCCACCAGAATGAAGCGGTGTCCATTGGAAGCTGTAGGCTTGATCTCTCCAATCATGTCGGTTCCCCAAATAGCGAAGGGCCAAGTAGCTGTTAAGACATTTAGAGGAACCAGAGGCACGTGCACCTTGTCTGCATAGATTTGACATTTGTGGCAAGTTCAGGAGTGTTGATAGCAGTTAGCTTCCATGGTAGACCAGTAATAGCCTGCCCGTAGAATCTTCTTTGCCATCGTATGCCCACTAGAGTGAGTGCCAAAGGTACCCTCATGCAATTCAGCCATGATCTTTTCAGCTTCAATCTTCTCCACACAACGGAGCAGAATAGAATCGTGATTGCTCTTGTACAGGATGCCATTACTTAGGAAGAACTTAGCTGAGAATCTCCTTAAGAACTTTTTGTCATTGACTGAAGCTCCTTCAGGATACTCTTGAGCCTCGAGATACCTTTTGACTTCGTGAAACCACGGCTGGTCCACTACTTCTTCGGTATTAATCTCGTGACAATGTGCCGGTTCGTCCATCCGTTCGATGGTGATTTGGGGAGCCTCATTGTCCCAATCAAGTTTAAACATAGATGACATTGTAGCTAGAGCATCTGTTAGCTGATTTTCTTCTCGCGGGAAATGCTCGAAGGTAATCTGCTCGAAATGTGGTAACAATGTCAAAACATGTTCTTTGCAAGGGATGAGGTTTGGATGCTTAGTATCCCACTCTTCTTTGATTTGACTGATGACCAAACCTGAGTCCCCAACCACATCTAAGGATTTGATTCCCAAGTCTATGGCAGCCTTGAGTCCAAAGATGCATGCTTCATACTCTGCCATGTTGTTTGTACAGTTGAAGCAAAGTCTGGCCGTGAAAGGAGTATGGCATCCTTCTGGAGATATAAGAACAACACCGATACTGTTACCAAGTGCATTAGAGGCCCCATCAAAGTACCAGGTCCATCGGGATCCTTGTCCAGGTCCGTCATATGGTCTGATCTCTTCAATGTTATCCAAAGTCATGATGTCTTTGTCAGGGAAGTCAAACTTCATGGACTTGTAATCTTCTACAGCCTGATGAGCTAGATGGTAAGCTAGCACATTGCCCTTTATAGCTTTTTGAGTAGTGTATTGTATGTCGTATTCCATTAGGATCATCTTCCATCTGGCTATCCTCCCGGACAGAGAAGGCTTCTCAAAGATGTACTTTATCGGATCCATCTTAGATATCAGCAAAGTGGTATGAGTCAACATATACTGCCTTAGCCGGCGAGCAGCCCATACCAAAGCGCAGCAATTTTTCTCGAGCAGTGAATATCTGGTTTCACAATCGGTAAGCTTTTTGCTAAGGTAATAAATGGCATGCTCTTTTCGGTCAGACTCATCATGCTACCCCAGTACGCACCCCATTGAATTCTCTAAGACGGTCAGATACATGATTAGCGGTCTTCCCTCGACGGGTGGCATCAGGACAGGAGGTTCTAGCAAATACTCCTTGATTTTATCGAAAGCATTCTGACATTTGTCTTTCCATCTGACTATCTGATCTTTCTTCAACAACTTGAAGATTGGCTCACAAGTAGACGTTAGGTGAGAAATGAACCTGACAATGTAGTTTAGGCGTCCCAAAAAACCTCTGACCTCCTTCTCAGTGCGAGGAGTAGGCATTTCTTGTATAGCTTTGACTTTGGCAGGATCAACCTCGATGCCTTTGTTGCTGACAATGAAACCTAAGAGTTTACCAGACCGGACTCAGAATGTACACTTGTTTGGGTTTATTCTTAGCTTGTACTCCTTCAACCTGACAAACAGCTTTTGCAAGTGATCAAGGTGTTCTTCTTCAGTTTGTGATCGGGCTATCATGTCATCTACGTAGACCTCTATCTCATGATGTATCATATCATGAAACAAAGCTATCATGGCGCATTGATAGGTTGCCCCGACATTCTTCATTCCGAATGGCATCACTTTGTAGCAGAACGTACCCCATTGTGTGACAAAAGTAGTTTTCTCCATGTCCTCAGGTGCCATTTTGCTCTGGTTATAGCCTGAGAATCCGTCCATGAAAGAAAATACTTTATGTTGAGCTGTGTTGTCAACCAGGATATCGATGTGCGAAAGTGGAAAGTCATCTTTAGGGCTGGCCCTGTTTAAATCTCTGTAATCCACGCACATTCTCACTTTGCCATCCTTTTTGGGCACGAGAACAATGTTGGCCACCCATTGAGGATAAGAAGTAACAGCCAGAAATCCGGCATTGAACTGTTTCATAACTTCTTCTTTGATCTTCTCTGACATGTCAGGTCTCATGCGGCAGACCTTTTGTTTCACTGGTGGACAGTCTTCTATTGTGGGGAGACGGTGTACCACAATGTCTGTATCGAGTCCCGGCATGTCTTCGTATGACCAGGCGAAGATTTCAACATAATCTTGCAGTAGCTTAATTAGGCGCTCCTTGACACTTGGCTCTAGATTGGCACCTATTCTTATTTCCTTTTTATCTTCCTCGGTTCCCAAGTTGATTGTATCCAACAACTCCTCATGAGGCTGAATTTCTCTTTCTTCTTGTTGTAATAATCTGGCCAATTCCCCTGGCACCTCACAATCTTCCTCACCTTCGTATTCAGCTTGGTAGATCAGATCTTCAGAGTCACTGAAGGCTATAGCAGTATCGTTACCCATGGGTTCCAGAATGGAAGGTACCTGCATTTGTGAGTGTGGGTGTTTGTAAGGGTATAGCCATCTTAAAACAATAAAATGTAAAAGAAAGACAATGAGCATAAAAGGTTTATATATGAAAAAGTGTCCATGATTCATTGAATGACATATGTAGATGAAATAAAAACCCTTACAAATGGACCGATGTGCCTCGGGTAAGACACATGGTTTTTAAAGTATGAATTGTTTGTGAATTATTACAGATCCAGCAGAAATGGAAAAGATAAATTACTGAGATATGAAAGTAATCAGAACAAAGTCTTTTGCTTCCCAGTTGCACAGTCCTCCGTTGACAGTAGGAAATATCCAATCTTCCACGCTGCCATCTTCTTCACTGTCCTCTAGTGCATTAATCCTTTGGTGGCTGATCTTCACAGGTGGCCCTCCGGCGCGGGCGCGACACACAGATTTCTGACCAGTCGAAGTAAATCCCAAGCCAAATTTGTCTGATTTGTAAGGAATGTATGGAAGCTGACCCCAGATTGTACACCCCCCTTCTTCCACTACTGCCCTTGCATCCTTGAGAGATTACATCCGAGGAGGAGGTCTTGTGATCTGAGGAATCGAGGATACCGACTTGGTCGCCGGTATTTCTTCAAAGACTTCTTCAAAATGTTGGAAAGGGGTCTCTATGAACTCGACATCTAGCTCCACATAACGAAAGGAATTCAGATGACTAATCATATATTCCTCTTCCCCATGGATAGTTATAATCTTCCCTTCGACGGGGTACTTGAGCATCTGGTGCAAGGTGGAGGTGACAGCTCCAGAATTGTGGATCCAGGGGCGTCCCAACAGGAAGGAATAAGAAGGACGGATGTCCATCACGTAGAATATGGAGTTGAAGACCTGAGTTCCCACCTTTATTGGGATGTCCACCTCCCCATGGACCATCCTCTTAGAACCATCAAAAACTCACACCACTATATTACTGGGTTTTAGAGTCAGCCCCTCACAATCCAACCTATCAAGGGCTTTCTTCGGCAAGACGTTCAGAGATGATCCAGTATCAACCAAAACATGAGCTAGGGTTGTTCCTTTACACTTTACTGAGACATGTAGTGCATCGTTGTGTTTTCTCCCTCGGGGTGTCAAGTCAGCATCGGAGAAACCCAGGCCATTATCAGCTGTCAAACTGACCACACAGTCCTGGAACTTATCAGCAGACGTCTCTTGCGGCACGTGAGCTATCTTAAGAAATTTTACTAAAGCTTTGGCATGTGCTTCAGAGCACAACAGGAGGGCTAGCATAGAGATCTTGGAAGGGGTCTGCCCCAGTTATTCAACCACATCATAATCACTCTTCTTAATAATCCTCAGGATTTATTCCATTTCCTTCTTGGAAGTTTCAGGAATAACTAATGACTGAGCCTTCGTCAGGACAGGCTCCTCTTGAACATTCTTTCCTTTATTCTCAGCAGTGGAAACAGTGATGGGAATTATATTGTCTTTGTAGGCTGGTATGCTTGCAGGTACAATCACTGGTGTAGAGGTAATCTTCGGAACGGCCACGGGTCCAAAGACTACTGTTGGAAGAGAAATCTCTGGAGAGAAGATCCTACCATTGCGGGTGATCTTGCTAGTTCCAACAATATTGCTAATGTCAGGACTGTCCTCTTCAGAGCTTTCTTCTTCTGCAGTCAGTTCAATATGTTTAATACCATGGTAGTACATTTCTCCACCATAGTTCCATGGTATTGTTTTATCTGAATTGTAGGGGGTTGGCCCGGGCATAGTTATCTTAAGCGGAGCAGTATTTGGAGCAGGTGTAATCCTAACGGGTCTTTTAGGGACCCTGGAAGGATTTGTATAGATGGTTATTATTGAAACTTCTTTCACTGGAATGGGTGAAACAGGAGCATTCTCAAACAATATTTCTTGGTTATCCATCAGTCGCTGGATACCTTTCTTCAACAGAGGACAGTCAAATGGGGAGGATGGGCAAGCATGGCAGTCTTTGTCACAACCTGGGAAAATGCCATCCTTCAACAAATTCAACTTGATAATCGGTAGCGTAGTTAACAGTTTATCCACAGTAGCAACAAACAAATCTTATTCAATAACGTTGGCATTATGACCATGCCTCGGCATTGGGGTGGAAATAACATTTGGTTTCTCAGACGCTTCAAATTCAACTTCCTTCGCGTCAATCTGATCTTAAATCTTGTTCTTTAGAGCCCAACAGTTGTTGGTGTCGTGCCCTGGACTTTCAGAATGGTACGCGCATCTGGCATTAGGATGGTAATGTGGAGAAGTAGTATTGGGATTTTTTGGTGCCTCTTTCAAAGTGGCCAGATTTAACTTCAAGAGATGTGGTAGAACTTGAGCTGGAGTCATGTTAATCTTGGTAAATTTACGAACTGGCCTTTCTACCCTTTGCTGATTAGTTCTTGGTTGGTCATTTCGTGGTTGGTCTGTTGCAGGCTTTTGAATCATAACGGCCCCCACTGTTGGTCGTCGTTCATTTCTTCCCTGATTTCTCTATGAATAGACAACAGATACTTCTTTTCTACCAGTGAAGGGCTTTTTTACAGCTGTTGAGGCAGACGCATCCTTTTGAATTTTCCCACTTCTTATACCAGCCTCCACTCTTTCGCCGGTTAAGATCAATTCAGTAAACCCCGCAGAAGAACATCCGATCAGGTGATTAAAGAAAGGACCTGATAGAGTTCCCAGGAACATGTCCACTAACTCCCTCTCAGATAGAGGTGGTTTCACCCTTCCGGCTAGATCCCTCCACTTTTGGGCGTAGTCTTTAAAGCCCTCATTGGTAGCCATGGCCATACTCTGTAGCTGAGTACGGGTTGGCGCTAAGTCAACGTTGTATTGATACTGTTTATAGAAGGCGGAGGCCAGGTCTTCCCAATTGTGAACTTCAGCCCTCTCCAACTGGTAGAACCAATCAAGTTGCGTTCCTGATAAATTGTCCTGGAAAAAGTGGACCCACATGTCTTTGTCAGCAGAATGTGGTTGAATCTTCCTGACATAGGATCTAAGGTGAATTTTAGGGCAAGACACCCCATCATACTTGGCAAACATTGGCACTTTAAACTTTGGAGGGATTACAATTCTTGACACCTGCCCTAACTCCTCAAAATCTAGCCCCGGTACTCTCTGGATTTCCATAGTGCTGAGTCTCTCTTCAAGGTGTTTGTATTTGTCATCAACCGGAGGGTATTGTTGTTCAGAGTAGTCCTCTTCTTATTCTTCTTCTTCTTCTTCAGAATATGACGGTACTGTCGTTCCTTTTCCTTTTCCATCTTCAGAGGTTGTTGGAAATTCTAAGGTCCGTCTGGCTTGTCCCTAAAATCTTCGGCCCATGATAAACACACCATTTGTCTTCTTTTTCTTTTTCTCTTTCTATTTTTCTAGCAAAGTCTTCAGCTCCTCCTGCCCCTTGGCTATGGTCATGAGCAACTGTTGAAATTGTGAATTCTGAGCTTGTAAGTCTTTGACCGTTTGTTCTAGATCCATCTTGCTGAAACAAACAGCAGAGAGATGAGGAAACTTGGTGTGAAGACCTGTTTATGCTTATGATGAATGATATGTATTCATGCAATGCTTTCAAGGATTCAGAAATTCAAATTTGTTTTAAACAAAAAGAAACACACGTCATATTAATAAGATAGAATTGTTAGTACATCAATGCCCCTTGGGCAAAATAATACAACATTCTAAGGTAAAAAGACGTTGCGCATCCTCTTTGGTGCAATGTAGGTGTTGAGAGTCTTCTCTTCGTGAAATAGTCGAGTGAGTTCCAAAACCTTCTTATCACTTGCGTAGAATTGTGCTTCGAAAGTATCACGCTCTCCCTTGAGTTGTATCCAACTCCTTTGTAGGTCTTCAAGTGATGTTGGCATGTCAGGATGTAGGATGGTGTATGGAACCTCTCCTTCCTTAACAGGCTCTATAATCACTGGGAGAATGGAGGGGTAAGGCATCATAAGACTTTGGGCGCGGGTTCATACCCACTTGAGGTAAGGCTCAAGAGGGATGGAATTCTTGTGTCCCAGAGTCTTGCTATCCAGCTTGTTGGGCATCCTCCAAGCTCGGATGAACCTTTGTCGGAGTCCTTGGTCGTTGTTGTCGAAGTCGAAAACCAATCCTTGAATCAGCATATCATGTGAGCCATCCCTTCGGGCATAACCAAACTGTCTTAGAGATAATCAAGGGTTATAGGTGATGCCTCCCCTAATTCCAAGTAGAGCGACATTAGGGAATTCCCCACAACGGTCAATGATGATGACATTCTCTTTGGATCGAGAAAACCAATGAATATCTGAATGGTTAAGTGTCATTAACCTTTGTGACCACCTCAAACCTCGCTCATTCTTCAAGACTGACTGGGGAAGATGAGAAATAAACCATCTTTCCAGGAGAGGAGAACAACACATAAGAACACCTCTTTTCCTCAATGTACGAGTGTGAAAAGAGTGGAGGATATCCCCAAGCAATGTAGGCACCGGGTTGCGAGTCATGAAGATTTTGACAACGCTTACATCTATGAGTTGGTCAGGGTTAGGGAACAAGACCATCCCATAGATGAGAAGAGCTAAAATCTCCTCAAAAGCTTGCAAGTCTATAGAATTCCAACAGCTTTGGGCCTTCTCAAACGGAAACTTTGACAAGAAGCCTTTGACACCACTTCTAGTTTCCCAATGAGTTGTGACATTAGATGAGTGCAAGTGCAGGGCTTGAGCAATCTCTTCTAGCTTTGGATCTCTTTCCGTACCGTTGAAAGGTAGTTTATTGAGAATAGGAATTCTCAAGAGTTGAGAAAATTCCTCCAAAGTGGGCACAAGTTGATAGTCAGGAAATGTGAAGCAATGATGCAAAGGGTCAAAGAACTGGAAAAGAACTTTCACCATATCCTCCTTAGTGTTGGAAGTGACCAAGTTGAGTAGACGACCATGTCTCTCGGTGAATGGAGAATTCTCAGGAATCCTTGAAGCTAGCTCCTTGAGTTGTAGAGGAATTCTTACAAGGTTGATTTGGATAGTTTTCCTGCGAAGTGAATCCATAACCTACAAAACAAGAACAAAGTTGAATCTCCAAAAATCCTTGAAATGGTTAGTGGATGCATATGATGTTCATGATGTCCATGATGTTATGCACAAGTATATATGTACAAGCAAATCACACAAGTTCCTAGTTTAGGCTTGCATGGGGTTTCATAGGTAACTACCCTCTTGAAGTTTAGTTGGTTCAACCTGTCCTAGAAATAGTAACCGGGTTCTAAGGAGCTCAATATCACTGGGTTGTTTCCCTGTTCATTGTTTCAATTCAGCCTCTTTACTGGCGACCGAAATATTCCAAGGAACCAACCCTCAATGAGTGTAGTATCGAGTATCTACCAACTTCGAACTGCACCAAATCCGGTCATCTCACTACATCCTAAAAGGCCAACTTGGTCAAGTAAAGGTTCTAGAAGTTCATTAGTGCTTCATGACATCACTCAGCGGCCCTGTATTCTCTTTGATTGACTCAAAGGCTACCGGTACCCACAAATATGTCGCACTAATATAGCTATTTCTTAGACCATGTCGGTATACCCCGCACAGTTTCCACAATGTATTGCTATTTACCTATAATGTTTCCCAAATCCGGGTAGAGGATTCAATCCCAAACAATAGAACCAAAGTGTAAAGCAAACAAGTCAAACAATTATAAGCAAATAAAGGTGATCTAAACCCTAAGGTAACCCCACTTTTATAATTTTCCTCAGCAGAGTTTCCAGTTCTGTGATGCGGTGGGAGAACTGACTTGATGTTTTGCGTTTATGTTTGCAAATGTTGCGGTTAGCAAGAGTCGACGCCGATTTTTCTTTTACCCAAAAGGAAAGGTAAAAAAGCACATGAAAGACATTTGAGATGTTTTCTTGAGTTCGGGGGGTAGATTATGAAAAGGGAAGGTGCTAGCACCCTTTTCATCCATGGTTTTCCATGGGCTCTTAGTTACTTGTTTAGATCACTTGCTTTGCTTTGAAATTGTTTGAAATGGTGCTTTGTGTGGTTTTGAAAGTATTTTGAAAAGAGGCCATCATTTAGGAAATCTTTGTAATGATTCTCGTTCGTGAGAATGTATATAAAGATGTTTGTCTTTTGAAAAATGTTTCAATGTTTTTTGTAAAATATTTGGAAATGTGTGTGTTTGTTTTGGAAAATAGCAAGGATTGTTTTGAAATTGATCAAGTAACTAGAAGCTAATCTACCTACTCAAATGTCTTTCTTGTGCATTTTTATTCCTTTGACATTGTTGATTTAACATTGATTTGGTAAACAACCCTATCTTTGGATGTAAACGGGACGGGCGTGGGTCATCGTATGACCATGATAGCAATATTGCCAAGTATCTTAGCATGTTTGAGGGACCAAGATCATTTTGTTTTTAGGAAACCTTTGTATAGCGTCATCGAGGGACTATGATCTTATTTGTTTTATTTAGCCAAGATACTTCGCATGCGTAACATGGCCATTTTGTTTAGGCAACCAAGTGGGTGAAACCCTAAGGGTGCTTGTGTGCAATGTGTGTCATTTTCATGTATTTGATTTGTCTTGTATTAGGTCTTTTCTATTTGTTTGATTTTTGGTCTTGTCATACAAACCCTAGTTTACTAAACGTGGTATAAATGCGATAAATTGCATAAATGTAAACTAAACTATTACAACAATTATTATGGGAGGGGGGATACAAGTTTTTGAATAGGGATATTGCACAAAATAAACCCTAAAAATACTATTACAACCCAATTGAATATTGTGCGAAATAAATAAATACACAAATATTTAAATATGCAATGCAATGTATTTATGAAAAAAATGTTTTGTATTTGTTTAAGGTATGAGAAAATAATTTATGTAAACCCTAGAAAAAGGGAAAAAATAATAGTATTATTTTTGGAGGGATGAAACCCTAGTTTTCAAATAAAATAAAAATATGTTCTATATTATTATTTTATCCATTTTTTTTGTACAAGAAAATAATAAATAATATTATATGCCAATATTTAAAAATTAAATATGTATGAAAATAAATATTTTATGTGTAAAATAATAAAATAAAAATGTATAGTATTTTTTTTATTATTTACAAGTTATTTTAAGAAAATGATTTCTATTCTATTAAATAAACTATTTTTATGCAAAAAATAATAAAAGAATAAAATAAAAATGTGAAAATCAATAAAATATTTTTGGGTATTTTTTATCATTAGAAAAAATAAATGCAAGTAACAAAATAAAAATATGCAAGAAAAATATAAAAATGTAATAAATAAGTCATGGGGGTGCAAAAGTAATCTGAGGGGTGCAAAAAGTAAAAACAAAAAGGCCAAATGCAACAAAAAGCCCAAAACACTCATCCCTGTCCTCCAGCCAAGCTTCATACGCGCGCGTTTTTGTTCAACCTGTAACTTTCATATGCTTGCACAAAAACAAAATCTTATAACATGAAACATGTAGCATTTTTGATCACGATTCCAACCATATAAAATTTGTAATCTAACTCTAAAAGATCAAGGAGAACTTTATCAGCCCTAAATCGTGACCTAGAAATTTCAGCATGTTCAACATTCAAATTCTCTTAGCTCAGTTAATATAAATGGAAAGTATGCATATGTACAACTTCACCATGTTAAGGACTACATTTTTGCTTCACAAATCGTGGCTTGAGGATGCCTAAATAGAGAGATAGAGTTTTGAAAAATACCTCCTTCAACTGGATTTGGATATGACAATATGGGGACTTTGAGTGAAGCCTGAGGATCGTGTGAGCTTCCTTTAAGTTCCTTCAAGCTATTCCAATGCCTAGCTTGCTTTGTGGATGGCCATAAGTCTCTGTAGAAGTCAAGCTGCAAGCTCCAAGTTTGAAAATGGCAATGGCAGAAACATGGGTTACAACAACAATGTAAAGGCTTGGATAGCTTTAGTATTATGTGTAGAAGGGGTTTGAAGTGTCAAGGGGAAAAACGCACGAGCCAAAAATCAGCTGGCCTTGGTTTTGGAGAACTGCTATGCCTTGGACAAAAAAATGGAGTTTTTGAGTTTTGGAGAGTTTTGGATGCTATCAATTCGTGTCCTTATTTGTAATTACTTGGTGAATATGTATAGAATGATACAAAGTCCACCCCTTATCAGTTGTACAAGTTCCGACCCCTTTTGCCACTTTTCTTGCATTTGAAGAAAAGTTGAAGTGACCATGCTAACATGCTTGTACTTCTTGATTGCTAGCTGTAGAGAGTTGGTGTACATTGCTTGATATTTGTGGAAGTTGTTTGTACCAAAGGAACAGGTCCATGGCTCAAGGTTGATAAAGTTACAAAAGCTTGCCTTTATGAAAATGGCAATGTGCCCTTTATGCTTAAAATGGAAAAAACTCTTGTACAATGTTCTAAAAGCAAAGATAAAGCCCTTATCCTCTGAGTTAGCATTAAATTATGGAGTGTAGAATGAGTTTAGGACCTATAATGCAAGGTACAATCATCCAAGATCATATTTGCAACTTGATGCATTGTAAAATAGGCACGAACAAAAGTGATAAAATGCCATTTTATCTTCTTCGATTCTCCCTAACCACATATGATCTTGGAGAGTTCTTGGACATTTTGGAAATCTTGCAACATTCTCTACAATCCATCTTTGAAATTAATTTTGAGATAACTCTTGGAACTAGGTGAAAAATGTCCATGAAGTTGGGTCAAAAACCTGCCTAAATTAGGGCAAATTTTCACTAAGTTATTTAGTTCATGGTCCCCTATTCCCAAATTCATAACTTGAGATCCAAGCATCTTTTGGGAAAACTTTGTGAATAAAAGTTGTAGATTTCATGGAGGACTACTACTTTCTGAAGAAGTGAAAAACACAAGAAGGGGGGTTGAATTGTAAAACTGAAAATCAATGCAATGAACAAGATATTTTTATCCTGGTTCGTTTGATCTCAAACTACTCCAGTCCACCCGTCAAGGTGATTTAGCCTCTCTCTAACGAGGTCTTAATCCACTATATTCAACTGAATATTACAATCTGCTTTAACAACTGCTAAAGCCTTCTTGATGCAAACCACAAACCGGTTTGTCAAGGAAACACTTTCTTACAAAGAAGAGAAATCTAGGTGTGTGAATGTTTTCTACAAAACTGTATCACAACTGTGATGTTACACAATTTAAGCTTATGAAACTAGATT
Source organism: Vicia faba (assembly GCA_948472305.1). NCBI lineage: Eukaryota > Viridiplantae > Streptophyta > Magnoliopsida > Fabales > Fabaceae > Vicia > Vicia faba. The sequence continues at coordinate 671,753,855 of OX451740.1, forward strand.
GCTAAAATACTGAGTAAGGAGATATGAAGCGTTTAGCAAACTGAGAGAAGGAAGATGATGATTAGCTTTTTAGGCGTGTAATATGATGTAGAGCATTAGCCAATTCAATCTTCATTGTCTTGTTTATATAGCACTGAATTTGTTGAACGTTGGAGCAATGTTCTTGATTCAATGCCAATAACAAACTTTCCTTATTGAGCTGATCTTGTCTGGAATGATGCCGTTGGTAATAATTCGCTTTGAATGCACAATACCGTTGCTACTTAAAGTGTGTTCTGGCTTTGGCTCATTCTGACTCTGCTTAAGTGTTGATGAACTGTTGTTGTCTTTAATCAGAGTGTTGAGCGCAATTCTGTTCATCAAGCTTCAGCATACGCGTGAATTGTTCTTCTGATTCTGGTATTCTGATATAGCATCTTCTGATGCTGACGTTGATAACCAATATTCTGATGCTGATTAAGATGTACTCTTGCTGATACCTATCAGAGTTTCTGCAAAACATAACGTAATATTTTAGGTAGCAAATAGTTCTTATATGAATCACATAATTAATATATCCTTTCATTTTGTTATCATCAAAACTTAGACTTATGGTAGTAGATTCAAACTTTGTTCTAACAATCTCCCCCTTTTTGATGATGACAAAAACTAGATATTTTTAATTGAAAATAACGTGAAAAAGTATCAGAGATAACTAAATGATAAGATGTATCAGAGAAAGAAGTTATCAAAGATAAGGGGTAAAGAGATATCAGAGTTGAGAGATACTCCCCCTGAATTTATTACTTCCCTTTTTAATTCCAAGAGTTCTTCAGGATCAGATGTTTGTTGCCTTTCTTTGATCATCAGAATATCAGAGCTTTGACTATCAGAAGATTTTAGATCCAAATATTAGAGCAGAGCTTCGGATCAGAATATCAGAGCTTTATCAGAGCTTTGCTTTGGGTCAGAGTATCAGAGCTTTGGTCTTCAGAGTATCAGAGAGCATTCTTGTACCTGTAGACTTAAGCAAAAACATAAAACATTTTCAAGTATATCAGAGTTAGAATGTTTGAGATTTTCCTGTCTTAGTAATCCGTTATTGAAAAATACCATTCTTGTTCTCCCCCTTTTTGTCAGCAATCAAAAAGTGTAAGTGAAGTGCTAAAACAATTAGAGCAGAAAAACTTGTCATATTAAAATATTCAGAATCAAACAAAACAGTACAGAAGATATGCAAAGAAAACATGAAAATGGTATGAATGAAAATCTAAGGTTGGGGAGGAAGGCGTGTGAACAGAGTCTCCAGCATTGCTTTAATCTGATCAGCAGTCTCATTCTGCTTGTGCACCATGCTGACTATTGTGTCTATCTTTCCATCCTGCACATCCATCCTTTCTTTCATCTTCTGGTCATTTTCATCCATCCTCTGCTGCAGACGGATATCATTCAGCTTCAGCTCTTCTAGAGTCTGCATGTCCAAGGCAGCTTGAGAAACATCAGAAGCAGGGAGCTTCTGAGAGCTTTCTGCAACATCTTCAGCTTGGCTGACTTCAGCTTGAATAGTCTAATCTTCTTCTGGTTGCACCTTTGAAGCTGGACGCTTCTCAGACCATGGCTCACTATCCAGAAGGAGCACGTCTTCTTTCAGCAGCTGACTTCCAACTTCATTCAGAAGCTTGCTGAAATTCTGCTGGGCTTGCTCATAGTTGATGTCTTGCAATTTTAGAGCTTCAGCACGTACCCAAATTTTGAATTGTGACCAGAGCTGGTCAGAGGCAGCTGGATCAATCATTCCAGGACAGACTTGCTTCAGAGAAGCAATCCACTGCTGCAAACCTGTTTCAAAATTCATAATGCCAGAGCCAACATCCGGCTATTTTGGTTTTGGAATGGCTATTTTATTTTTCAGATCAGCAAGACGGTCAAGGATTGTTAAATCTATGAAGGTCCTGCTGGGGTTTTCTGTGGTTTGTTTGGGAGCTGTTTGTTTTGGAGAGGGAGTGGGAGAATCAGAGATAATAATTGGACTGGGGGGAGTTTTGGGAGTATTTGGTGGGGTAGATTCTGGCGAGGATGGCAGCTGGGCCATGGTTACTGTTGTTCCACATGGCAGCTGGATTGCCAGAGGTTGTAGTTCAGATGTTTGAGGAGAATGAGGTTCAGAAGGTGGAGGAGATGGAGTTTTAGAATGATGAAACTCAGGTTGAGGTGATGGTTGAGGTGATGGTGGATGAATTTCTGGTTGAGGAGAGGGAGAAGGAATTGCTGGTTGTGGAGAAAGAGGAGGAATTTATGGTTGTTCAGGAATATGTGGTTCTTCTGGGATGGGTGAGAGAGGTTGTTCTGGTTGTGGAGAGTGGACAATTTCTGGTTTAGTGTTTGGATTAATGGAGGGGTGATCAGAGGCATGTTGATCAATGTCAGACAACACTTTGTCAATTGCTGATGTTGTTGAAATTGTTGGTTTGGGATGTTTGGTGCGGGGTCTTCTGAGTTGTAGTGCCTCAGAGGGGTCATCTTCTGGTTCGGTTTCATCTATTGTTGGGATGGGGATTGGGATTCTATGAGAAGCTGGAGTTGGGATTGATGTTGGAATAGCAGAAGAATTTAAAACAGAAGCAGCAGATAAATTACCTCTTTTCTTGGGTGTCTGCTGGGATGTTCCTTCTGAAGGGGCCTTCCTTTTCTTCGTCTTCTTCAGTGTAACTTATGGTTTAGGTTGGTGCAGATCTTTGATATTCAGATTGGGATCTGTACCATCAGCCTTGCACGCGTCCAAATATCTGAGAACCACCACTGGTTTAGATTCTATCTCAGAAAATAAAGGAAAGTCACTCAGTGGGACTCTTCTGCTGGTGATGTCAACAGTGGGAGTAATGTTGGGTTCCTTTCTGATATTCTCTATTAACTTTATTTTCTTCAGATTCTTCGTGTTCAGAGGCTTCCCAACCGTTGGTTCAATGGTGCTTAACTCTTGAGCTTCTATCAGGTGCTCTATCAGTCTATTCTCATTCAGAATATCTGATATTAACCTTCCAAAGGGTATCCAATCCCTCTTTTTTCTTTCTTCTTCCCTGGTTTCCTTCACGCTTGTTCTGAGGTGATTAAATAGAAGATGAGCCAAGTTGATTTTTACCTTCTGATTGATAAAATAGATCAGAAACTGCTGATCTATATTTATGTAATCAGGGGAACTAGTTGGCTTCCTATGATTAAAGCACCCCAGAATTATCTTCGCCGAAACTCTGTGGTGATCCTTCAGATCTCTGATCTTGCTGCTGGGCACCCCAAGGGTGAAAATCTGTTCTTCTATGACACCAATGTCAGAGCATCTTTCATCCATATCAATACAGCGGACGCCACCGCAACTGTAACCAATCAACTTTGCCATGTGATCCTCAATGATCACAATCTTCTTCCCCATTATGTAGGAGGTGACTTGATGCGTTGAAGCAGTTGCATGAATCCAGAACTCCTTGACTAACATTTGGAATGTTGGTCCAACCAACCTGTCAAAATACCTTTCCCATTTTTGTGCCCTAACTTCTTCTGTTAAATCAAAACCATTCTCTTTTAGACTGCCAAAATCAATGATCAGTTCAGATAACACTTCAAGATTCTTCACTGGAGTAAGGAGTGTTCTGAATGGAACTTGGTACTGTTCAGAGGATGCTTTCTTCTGAGAACCTGCAGAAGCACTGTTGGAGGTTGCCATGTTCACACTTAGGGTTTTTCTGAGAAAACTGAGAAAAAAGGGTTTAAGATTGAAAGAGATGAACACAGAGAGAATGCAGAAAAATATTTGAGAGATAATGAGAAACTGTAAAAGATTAATGTGAGAAATTAACGTTCTTAAATAGGCTTCAGAATATTTTGAAAGAGTAAACGTTTTCAAGAGAGAGAAATAAAATCATGATTACGTTTTAAAAAACATGATTACTTTCATTTAATGCTTGCTGATTTTGGGGGATTCTAGAAAGATACTTAAAACGGTTACCAGACATGTGTCTCAATGCACCCAATCAGCGTTTTTCCTTCTCAGAAGCGTGCACGCGTTCTTCTTCAGAGATTTGCTGATGATTGGATGACACTTGTTTGATTTAGTGATCAGCACGTCTATCCTTGAGCTGAAACGCTCAGATCTTTAAGACTAGCATCTGATACAATCTGCATGTTCTATCTTTCTGAAAAGAGATTGATCAGAAGTTCACAATAAAACAAATACATTCTAAAGATAAATATATGGAATTAAAACATTTTCACTCTGGGCAGATTTTCATGCTGAGATGTTTCAGAATGAAATTGAACCTATCTTCAGAAAGGGGTTTAGTGAAGATATCAGCCCATTGATGGTCTGTATCTATAAATTTTAAGTTCAAAATTCCTTTCTGAATATAGTCCCTAATGAAATGATGTTTTATTTCTATATGCTTAGCTCTAGAATGTAAAATAGGATTCTTACTTAAGCAAATAGCAGAAGTATTGTCACAGAGTATAGGGATGTTACTCTCAAAAATCTGGAAGTCTTAAAGCTGACTTTTCATCCAGAGCATTTGTGTGCTACATCCTGCTGCTGCTATGTACTCAGCTTCTGCTGTTGATAGCACAATTGTGGATTGCCTTTTGCTGGACCAAGAGATCAGATTTTCTCCCAGAAACTGTCAGCTTCCAGAAGTACTTTTACGCTCTACTCTGTCTCCAGCAAAGTCAGCATCGCAGTAGCCTACTAAACTGTAATCACTGGATTTTCTATAGAATAAACCCAGATTAGTAGTACCTTTCAGATACTTGAAAATTCGCTTAACAGCTGTTAAGTGAGATTCTCTAGGATCTGATTAGAATCTAGCACAAATACATACGCTGAATAATATATCAGGTCTTGAAGCTGTCAGATAGAGGAGAGAACCAATCATACCTCTGTAGACTTTCTGTTCTACATTTTTGCTTACCTCTTCTCTTTCCAGAATGCACGTGGGATGCATTGGAATCTTTGATGGCTTACATTCTGAGAGATCAAATTTCTTCAGAAGATCTCTGATGTATTTGCTCTGATGAATGTAAGTTCCCTCTGGAGTTTGATTGATCTGAATTCCTAGAAAGAATTTCAGTTCCCCCATGAGGCTCATCTCAAATTCTGCCTGCATACACTTAGCAAATTTTCTTCCAAGAGAAGGATTAGTAGAACCAAAGATAATATCATCAACATAAATTTGACAGACTAAGATGTCATTCTTAACTGATTTACAGAATAAGGTAGTGTCCACCTTCCCTCTGGTGAATTCATTTTCTAACAGAAAGTTACTTAGTCTTTCATACCAAGCTCTGGGAGCTTGTTTCAGACCATATAGTGACTTCTTATGTTTGAAAACATGTTCTGGATGTTTTGTATTTTCAAAACCAGGGGGTTGGTGCACATAAACCTCTTCTTCTATATAACCATTTAAGAATGCACTCTTGACATCCATCTGATACAGAGTGATGCCTCTATTAACAGCAAATGAAATTAAAAGTCTGATAGATTCTAACCTGGCGACTGGAGCAAAGGTTTCTATATAGTTTATCCCCTCTTGCTGACTATAACCTTGTGCAACCAGTCGTGCTTTGTTTCTGATGACTTCACCTTGTTCATTTAGCTTGTTTCTGAAAACCCATCTTGTTCCAATGACGTTGAATCCTTTTGGTCTGGGAACAAGATCCCATACGTCATTTCTGGTGAATTGATTCAGCTCTTCTTGCATTGCCAGAATCCAGTCATTATCCAGAAGTGCTTCATCAATAGAAGAAGGTTCAATCAGAGACACAAGTCCCATGAGGGTTTCTTCAGAGTTTCTGAAGCTTGCTCTTGTTCTGATTGGATCTTCCTTTCTTCCTAAGATAGTCTCTTCTGGGTGATCCAAGCTGCTTCTGGGAATTCTCTTCTGAGGTTGATCAGCAGCTGTTGTAGGATTGCTGGCAGTGCTCCTTTCAGACGTTGAAGGAGTGTCTGTGTTGAGAGCTTCTGATGACTTGTCTTCAGAACCTGTAAAATCAATTTCCATACCTGCAAAAACTTCATTCTGCTTTGACTTTTCAGAGTCAAGCTTATCATCAAAACGAACACTGATTGATTCTTCCATAATCTGTGTTTCTGTATTGTATACTTTGTACCCTCTTGAGCGTTCAGAGTATCCTAACATAATACACTTCTGTGCTTTAGAGTCAAACTTGTTCAAATAATTCTTTGTATTTAACATAAAACAGATACATCCAAATGGATGAAAATATGAAATGTTGGGCTTTCTGTTCTTCCACAATTCATATGGAGTCTTTTCCAGAATAGGTCTTATTGAGATTCTATTCTGAATGTAGCACGCTGTGTTTATTGCCTCTTCCCAGAAGATCTTAGCAACGTTTGTCTCATTGATCATGGTTCTGGCCATTTCTTGCAATGTTCTGTTCTTTCGTTCTACAACTCCATTTTGTTGGGGAGTTCTAGGACAAGAGAAATCATGCAGAATGCCTCTGTCATTAAAGAATGACTCAAAATCTTTGTTTTCAAATTCTCCACCATGATCACTTCTGACTTTAACGATTCTAAGATCCTTTTCATTCTGAACTTGGTTACAGAAGGTAACAAACACAGAGTGTGACTCGTCCTTGTGTCTTAAGAACTTTACCCATGTCCATCTGCTATAGTCATCTACGATTACTAACCCATACTTCTTGCCACTGACTGAAGCAGTTTTAACTGGTCCAAATAAGTCAATGTGCAGAAGTTCTAATGGCTTAGAGGTAGAAACAACATTTTTAGATTTAAAAGAAGGTTTTGCAAACTTGCCTTTCTGACATGCTTCACACAGAGCATCTGAATTGAACTTCAAATTAGGAAGTCCTCTGACCAGATTGAGTTTGTTAATCTGAGATATTCTTCTCATACTAACATGCCCCAATCTTCTGTGCCAGATCCACTGCTCGTTGTTAACAGACAGAAGGCACTTTACATTCTGACTTTTTAGTTCAGAAAGTTTGATTTTGTAAATGTTGTTTTTCCTCTTTCCATTAAACAGGATAGTCCCATATTTCTGACTAACAGCTTTACATGATTTTTGATTAAAGATTATATCATAACCGTTATCACTTAACTGACTTATGGATAACAGATTATGCATTAATCCATCTACTAGCAGAACATTATTAATAGAGGGAAGATTTCCATTACCTACAGTTCCAGAGCCAATTATCTTTCCCCTCTGATTGCCTCCAAAGCGAACGTGGCCTCCAGGCTTAAGTTCCAGGCTTTAGAACATATGCCTTCTTCCCGTCATGTGTCGCGAGCAGCCAGAGTCCAGGTACCATGACTGGTGTTTCTGATTTGCTGCTAAAGATATCTGCAACATGTATTATTTTATCCTTAGGTACCCAGATTTTCTTGGGTCCTGATTTGTTAGATTTACCAAAACTCTGGTTGAATTTTGGTTTCACAGAGTACTTACTGCTAGTGTATTTAATATCATGTGTGTGACCATACACAAAATGTGAATTCAGAGGAGTGTGTTTAATGGTTAAATCCATGACATTCTTTGGTGTAGGAACCTTACCTTGGTATCATATTCCCTTCCTGCCGTTTCTGCTAACTCCATAGATCATTGAAGCCATTTTGCTTCTATCTATGCTTTTAGAAAGGAACTTCTGGAAATTGTGATCATACTCCTTGATGATCACATCAGCGTTGCTGGGAGTTTCAGAAATTGGTTCCTTTTGAGAGTTTTGTAAAGTATTTTCTAATTTTGAAATTTTAATTCTCAGCTCAGAATTCTCCAATTTAAGACTCTCAGTCTTATTAGAGTCAGATTCAAGATTCCTTTTCAGGTGTCTGAATTTAACTCTAATCTGCTGATACCTTTCCAGGATTTCATTAAGGCTTTCAGCAAGTTCAGCCTTGGTAAAATTAACAGCAAATTCAGGAAATACCTCTTCAGTATCTGATTATGAGTCTGATTCAGAAGCTTCACTATCTTCTGAAATGTTGGCCATGAGAGCTATGTTTTCTCTCTCATCATCTGATTCTGAGTCAGCTTCAGACGAGTCAGAGTCATCCCATGTAGCCATGAGACTTTTCTTCTTTTCTCTTCCAAACTTCTTTTTGGGCTTTTCCCTCTGAAGCTTTGGGCAGTCACTCTTGTAGTGTCCTTGCTCATTGCACTCATAGCAGATGATGTCCTTGGTGTTTGGCTTTCTACTTCCTGAGGAGCCTTCAGATCTTCTGTATCCATAGGAAGAATTTGTCCTTCTGTATCTGGAAGAAGACTCGTTCTGATCAGATCTTCTGGGATTCCTGAACTTCCTTTGCCTCTGCTTCCACAGTTGATTCACTCTTCTAGAGAGGAGGGAGAGTTCTTCTTCTTCTGATGAGGATCCATCAGATGTTTCTTCAACTGCCTGCAAAACTTTAGACTCAGATTTTTTGTTAGATTTTAATGCTAAAGGCTTACCTTGCTTCTGGGGTTCATCAGCTTCTAGCTCTATCTCATGACTTCTGAGGGAGCTGATAAGTTCCTCCAGAGAAATTTTGTTGAGGTCTTTTGCTAGCTTCAGAGCTGTAACCATTGGCCTCCACTGCTTGGGTAAGCTTCTGATGATTTTCTTGATGTGATCAGCAGTAGAGTAACCTTTGTCCAGAACCTTGAGACCAGCTACCAGAATCTGGAATCTTGAGAACATTGTTTCAATGGATTCACTTTCTTCCATTTTGAATGGCTCATACTTCTGAATGAGTGCCATAGCTTTAGTTTCTTTGACCTGAACGTTGCCCTCATGTGTCCTTATGAGTGAGTCAAACATGTTCTTTGCCGTGTCTCTGTTGGAGATCTTTTCATATTCCGCATACGAGATGGCGCTGAGAAGGATGGTTCTGGCCTTGTGGTGATTCTTGAAGTCACGCTTTTGTTGGTCAGACATTGTTTTCCTATCAATCTTCTGACCGCTTGCATTCACAGGGTGCGTGTATCCATCTGTCACCATATCCCACAGATCAGCATCATGTGCCAGAAAGAAGCTTTCAATTCTGTCTTTCCAGTAATCAAAGTTTTCTCCATCAAAGACTGGAGGTTTCCTGCTGAATCTGTCTCTGTCCTCATGGTTGTCATTGCTGGTGTGAGAATAATTTCCTGCCATTGTGTTTTTCTGACGCTGGATCTTGTACTGACACGGTTAAGTGTTTTAGCTCAGAACCAGGAGCTCTGATGCCAATTGAAGAAGTGAAAAACACAAGAAGGGGGGTTGAATTGTAAAACTGAAAATCAATGCAATGAACAAGATATTTTTATCCTGGTTCGTTTGATCTCAAACTACTCTAGTCCACCCGTCAAGGTGATTTCGCCTCTCTCCAACGAGGTCTTAGTCCACTATATTCAACTGAATATTACAATCTGCTTTAACAACTGCTAAAGCCTTCTTGATGCAAACCACAAACCGGTTTGTCAAGGAAACACTTTCTTACAAAGAAGAGAAATCTAGGTGTGTGAATGTTTTCTACAAAACTGTATCACAACTGTGATGTTACACAATTTAAGCTTATGAAACTAGATTGCTAAAATACTGAGTAAGGAGATATGAAGCATTTAGCAAACTGAGAGAAGGAAGATGATGATTAGCTTTTTAGGCATGTAATATGATGTAGAGCATTAGCCAATTCAATCTTCATTGTCTTGTTTATATAGCACTGAATTTGTTGAACGTTGGAGCAATATTCTTGATTCAATGCCAATAACAAACTTTCCTTATCGAGCAGATCTTGTCTGGAATGATGCCATTGGTAATAATTCACTTTGAATGCACAGTACCGTTGCTACTTAAAGCGTGTTCTGGCTTTGGCTCATTCTGACTCTGCTTAAGTGCTGATGAACTGTTGTTGTCTTTAATCAGAGTGTTGAGCGCAGTTCTGTTCATCAAGCTTCAGCATACGCGTGAATTGTTCTTCTGATTCTGGTATTCTGATGCTGATGTTGATAACCAATATTCTGATGCTGATTAAGATGTACTCTTGCTGATACCTATCAGAGTTTCTGTAAAACATAACGTAATATTTTAGGTAGCAAATAGTTCTTATATGAATCACATAATTAATATATCCTTTCATTTGGTTATCATCAAAACTTAGACTTAGGGTAGTAGATTCAAACTTTGTTCTAACACTTTCATGTTGGAAGTTTTCTTTGAATCAAATTGCATCATGGTGAAAAAGTGGTGGAAAGTTGGGAAAAAATAAGAAAATTTCCATACTTAGAAAAATTCGAAGTTATGAAAATTTTCAAATTCAAAACCCTAATTTGCAATTTTGAGTTTCTTGGTCAACAAGTTTCATATTTTTACATATCTTGATGAATTATGACCCTTGGCATTTGATTTTGACCAAAAATTCAAAGTTTGACTTTTCAGTGCACAGTTGATTTTTGATCAGTTGACTGGAAAATTCATCTGTCAATCCAATGCACTTGAGATCTTTTGATCCATGTAATTAGGTCAAGATTATGCCATTGAGTCCTTGAAATCATGTTTGAACCCAATTGGTAATTGGCTAGATTAAAAATCAGAAATTGCCCTTTCTCAGTCAAAACCCTAATTTTGACATTTTTGCCCTTTTGATGATTTGATCAAATTTCTTGAGGAGTTGTGATCCAAACTTGATCAAATGGTACATAGGAGCCTAAAATGTTAAATGTGGATAAAAAATTATGAAGTTTGACTGTAAATTGGCCATGGTTGACTTTTTCCCTAATATAGCTGATTTTTAGGTCAACTGTCCAATTGACTGGTCAAAAATGTGGTTCAAAGCTTGAAACTTGGCATGAGCAATCTTAGGGGTCCAACATGATGTATGAAAGTCACATGAAGCATTGGTGGTCCAAAAATCCTTGTGCAAACCCAAACTCTAATTTTGGGGTATTAGTGCAAGATGAGATGTCCTGAGCTGAGCAAACCCTAATCCTGTCTTGAGTCCAAGAAGTCTTGTGAGAAAAAATCTTGATAAATGAGAGGGAAAATTTTGGGGTACAACAGAGAGACTCGCAAAAAATCCCCAGCAGAGTCGCCAACTGAAGCTACCGCAGAAAATACAGAGTCGCCACCAAACTTTATTTATCCCGAAGGAAGGGGAAATATCGATAAAACCACATGGGAATGGATAAGATGGTCTTGCAACCAAGAGAAAGGGTAAGGGAGTCAGTTATGCAAGGGGAAGGTATTAGCACCCCTCACATTCGTTGTACTCAACAAGATCCATTTTGTTTGTTTGTCTTTAAAGGTGTATTTATCTACAACTATACTTACTTAAGGGGAAATGAATGGTTTTTATTATTGTGTTCGTGAGGGTTTTGCGACCCTTTTCCTACGTATCCAATGAAGGAATCAGAACACCGTAGTTCCTCTAGAAAATGGTTGGTTTGTTTATGTTTTTTAGCGGGCGACGTTAACGTGTGCATTCTAGCAATAGGCACGGCCGGTATCGCGGTAGAATGGATATAACATGCCTTTTGGGGAAAATTTTGATGTGTTGAGTTTTTTGCGAGTTTTAAAATAAATTTAAGTAATGATTAGATGTTTTTGAATTTTTATTTATTTTTGAATGATAAGTTTTAATGACAAAAGAAGAAGAGGGTAAGGGGGAAACTAGAAAAAGCCATAATGTTGTCATGCATGGGTTTCATCCTAAGGTCTAATTAGTTCGCATCTTAAAGAAGAGGAAACTAACCATCCTACGGGAGCATGTTATAGGTAAGAGGAGGCGGTGTTTGTGAAGGGTGGTCATGTGTGGTGATCATGGTTCAAGTAACAAAATATGTAGTATTATGAGAAGTGTAAATAGAATGCTTGGGGTATGGGAATTGAATCGGGTTATGATTAACAAAGGGGTGTACTTGATTAATCTCGTGAGAATATGTGCTCCTACCCTCAACCATGAGACCCTTTGTGCATGGAAACACTTGGTATATGGACCAAAGTGATTGATTCGGGTTATGGTTAACCAAGGGTAAAACTTGATTAACCTCATGAGAATGGCCATGCCCAAACTCAACTATGAGACCCTTTAAGAAGATGCTTGGTACGTGGACCAAGGGGAGAGAAATTGCTTCAATGGATAAGATTAAAAGCCCATACAAGGTGGCTATATGCATGCTCCAAAAGAGTGGGACGAGCGTGGCGCTAGTATTCTAAATGACCAATTGAAACAATCGATCGAATAGTTGTCACTGTAGAATAGCCCAGGACCAAACTATGAAATGTGTGCGGGTGTTCATTTTGTCGGTGGATACCTGTTCATTAATGATGAGCCCAAGAGGAGGCCAAGTGTTTATACGTTGGATAAAATATGAATGATTGACAATTTAAACATACACAAAAATAACAAAAGAAACAAAATTCTAAATTATTACAGACCATATGGGGATGGGGGTACAAGTTTAATGAATGGGGATGAATCGGATCGAAAATTCGATCAAGAATCTAGTTTAAACAAGCAATACAACAAAATCGAAAATTAACAAACCAACTAATTAAACTATCTATAAAATTAACTATTCTACATATCCAATAATATTTAATAAAAATTAGTTTCATATTTTTTGTATTTTATATTTTTTTATGAACTTTTAAGTAAAGAAAATATTAGAAGAAAATTAAATCTAATTCTAAATATTTTTTGTGACTTTTCTTTTTTGAGTAAAGAAAGTATTAAAAGAGAAAAAAACTAAAATCTTATTCTAAATATATTCTAATAGTTTAATTCTTTTGTGTACAGAAAATAAAATTAGAATAAGGTTAAATTCTAGTTATTTATTTAAAGAAGAGTTAAAAATAAACAAACATGAATGAAGTTTAGAATCTAGAACAAAGAGAATGAAAAAAGAAAGTCCAAATTCGGTCCCTATGAGTATTGAACCGGGGAACATTGGCTTGCAACTCTATGTCCTTAGCACTACCCCATGCTTTATGATTCATTATTGTCACAGTTCGAAAATAATAAAAAGTTGAACAAAAGAATAAATTGGGCCCAATTGGAGAACCTGGTCTGGGTTTGGCCCAATTAGAAGTTGTATTAAGAAAAACCCTAGAAGCCAAAAGGAATGGGTGGCGGCTGGTATTACTTAGGAAGAGAAAAGAATTGGTCAACATTAATTACTTAATTAATTTCTATAATTCCTAATAATTCTCAATTAATGGAAACTACACTCACATGTTTCAAAATCCTAATGTTCTTGTCCATTTTAGATTTCACGATGAAACAAACAGATTTACTTTCTCTGCTCCAACAAACCCATTATCCTACTTCTTCTTCTAAAGGGAAAGAAAAACAAAAATCCTTTCTCAAACTCAGCCTAAAAGCTTTGCGATTCTCGCTCTTTCTATTCTCATTGTTCTAACAACAATTAAACATCTCTTTGTCGCTAAAAAAAACAACAAAACCTTTTTCATTTTTTATTCTTACAGATCTCCTTCTCCGTTTCTCAATCTACAGCTCATCGTGGTTCAAAATGCAAATAACTACAACACCACGCAAAATCGAAGAAAAAAATAAGGTATGTTTTGAGATATACTAACCACAAATAGGACAATTTTGATGGCACTAAGATTAGATGCTTGTTCTTCTTTTTCAATTTCTTCTTCGAAAATCCTCGTGATTTGACTTGTACACAAATGTTGTTATTTCCTTTTATGTGTTGTTGTGTTGTTGTTATGCATGCTGTTAAAATCTTTGCAATTTACTGATAAAATCTCGTAACAGTAGTGAATGTTGTTGTTTCTCTGCATAATTCGTTGTCGCGTCAAGTTGTTGGTGTTGTCGTGGGCGGGTCCGAGAATATGCTATTATGATTACAAATTCTGATTGAAGCTTGTTCGATTGTTGCTAGGAATTACAGATTGGTGATGGTCATGTTTAAGGCGGAAGTGATAGGAAGTGTAGTCTAAATTCTTTGAAATTGGTAATGAAAGATTGAAGATGGTGTAGAGGTATTGAGGTTATTTAGACAGAGGTTCGATAGCAAAATGTTGGTGATTTCTGTGTGATATTGTGTGTTATCTCTTTGTTCCCTTTTTTTTGCCTGTGAACTGATCTTTTTGTACAAAAAATATGAATAAAAAAAGGGATAAAAGTGGGTGAGATTTGAACAGATATGGATATTGGTTCGTTACTTTCTGAAATAGTGTTTTGGTGTATACCATTTTAATGCAAATTTTGGCTTGTTTTGTTTGGTGTTTGTGTACAGGTTGTAGCAGGGTAATTGAAGCAGATTTTTGGTGTCTTCTTGATAGCAATGGACAACAATATCATACCAAGCATATCAACAGGTTTTTGGGATTTGTTTGCAGGTCTTTGCAGGGCTGGTATGTGACATGGTTTTGGAATGCTTTGCAGATGATGCAGGGATACATAGGAATAGCAGGGAAGCAGGCTAAGTTAACATGATCTTGGGTTAGCAGCAGCATGCTTGGACTGCAGCATATCAGATTTGTAGCTTTTCTTTGACAGCAGCATTGGTATTGGTGTATTGGGGACTGTTTTAACTGGGTTTTTTGGACTAGTTTTGGTGGTTCATAAGAAGGACAAACCCTATTATTTTCTCTTTATCTCTCTATGATATAAAGCTAATCTTCTTTTTACATGATTCTGAAGGGTTTGCTTTTTAGGAAAATGATGCATTTGAGGTTTTGTGAGCTATTGCTAGCTTGCTGCTTTTATGAAATGCTGTCTATTTTCATTTGCTGCAAACCTGCCCTTTTCTTGTCTTATATTTGCTGTTGTTCTATTGTTGTTATGCTTTGCTATTTTGGTGTGTTTAGCTGCTGCCTGTTACGCTTGCAGCTGCTGTTTGTTTTGCTTGTTGTTGCTTGTTGCGTTGTTATTTTCCTTTTTGTTGTGATGCCCTGCTATTTTATTTTTGTTGTGATACGGTTTTGCTTGTTAGCTTATTGGAAATTTTCCTTTTCTTTTTTTTTTGTGAACCAAAAGGGAAACTTTTTGTGATTTGAAATTGGGAGAAAATAAACCATGATTAAAAATAAATCCCTCTTTAACTGATTCCAAATGCAAACCCTTATGATGAAATTAGAAGAAAAATTGCTTGGCACTTCTTGATTAACTTTCAATTAACTAACCAATTCTTATTTGTTTTTATTTTCAAGCAAGATGGAAGGTGAAATGGAAAGGCCAAGCAAGGATGAAAGATGAATAAAAATCCATGGCAAGGAGTGAGGACAAGTCACTTGAAGAGGAAGCAAAACATTTAATTCTTTTTTTTTTGTTTTGTAAACTGCAATTGTACTTGTGATTTCAGGCCTTGTAACTTGTCTCAAAAAAATGTAATGAACACAAACTTGAATGAATTTATTAATGATGAAATTTGTTGTAGGAATCAATTAACTCTTGAATCTTGTTTGAACTTTGAAATTCACTCTTGAATAATTCGAATGCACACTTTGACTTTGTAACTTAAACTTCAAGAAATCGTGAACAATTGTTGTAACTTGTATTTCAAACAATCATTCGCCTTATCTTCCAGACTCCAATCAAATTCTTGCACAAAATAAATGCTTAAGAATTTAATTCCCCTTGGTTAATTTGAACCCAAAACAACAATCACTTAAACCTTAATCTTCATATCACGCCTGAACCAAACTCGCACTCATAAGCAGAACTTGTAACTTAAGCAACCAAACATGTCTTGACGATCATGAACCCCAAGCTTATTTCTTGTGCCCAAACTCCACAGTCATCAACTTACTTCAAACTCTCGAATCAGTGACTTAGAGACTTTTAAAAAAAAACTTGAAATGAGAGGAGAGAAACTCCCTGAACTCTGAGCCATCTTTGAGGCAGGCAAAAGAAACATCTCTATAGAAAATAGGGATCCAAAAACCCTAGAATCTTGGCCAACAAATAAGGAAATAAACCCTAATCCAAGCTCTGATAAATTCGAGCAAGAATCAACCTTGTAACGTGATGAAAAAATTCATTCCACGGTCCACTAATCGAGAACCAGAAGAATTTCCCTTTCACCTGATAAGAGAACTTCAAAACAAAATTAGACATAAAGAGGGCGCAACCCTAACACCTCGAACCAAAGTGCCTGATTCCATGAGAAGCGGGATATGCAAATGATTGAGTAAAAAAATGGTGCAAATGGAATACCAAGTTCAAAGCCAGACAAAAGTAAAAAGATAGGACAAATTTGGGGTACGACACTTAGAAGCGAAATTTATTCAAGAAAGGAAAACCCAATTCAAACCCCCCTTTATTGTGTTTTCTTTACACCTCAATTGGTATCAGAGGTCAGTCCTGTTATTGACAGATATCAAACACCTAACAATGTTAGATAAAGATCCAAATGTTGTGCGAAGGAACACCCTAAGCTGATAATTATTCAATTTTCAACTATTGTCTAAAAATAGAAAATTGAAGAACAAGCTAACAAGAAAAGATTCATCAGATAAGAAGTTATCTTTTTTAAATTCTTTTGATTAGGTTCCTTGAGAGTATGAGATGTTTTCAAGAAACATATTAGTCCAAACTTGACTTTCTCATAAGATCTCATTAGAAATCTTTTCAAAAGATGAAAGACTATCGTCTTATGACACATAAGAACTTCATGATAATTTTTTCGATTCAAGAAGACAAAAGATCTTATGCAGAAGATCTAAACCTTGGTTGTGTCGAAGGGGGCTTTGAAGAAGACTAAACATTGCTGAGGAAAGAACGCTCATTGACTCATCAGAAGTATGATCAAAGACTAACTCTAAATAAGTTAGCTTAGCATTGCAAGAATAAGATTGTAAGTCAAAATCGTCAATGTTTGATGATATTTGTATTAGAATCGATTTTGCAATTTGTTTAAGGAATCAAAAAATTCACAAGACGATAGGCAATGATAGTTAATTCTATCTAGCACATAACTTCTCAGAAGTTCATGAAATATTGACCTTCTGAAAATAAGCTTTTGTTCAAAGGAAGTTTGATAAACAGATGGATGTTCTGATATTAAAAGATCATAATATTTGTGCTCTAAGGATTCTCTCAAGAAGTTAGACGGGTGATTCTAAAAATAAGAATGAAGAGTACATCTGAATATAAGACTGATCCTAGTTCTCAAATTAGAGATTAGAGTTCAGAAGAAGGTTATTCTTCTCAAATCAGAAAAATGAGAATACTTAAAGAAATAAGAGGAATCAATGTGAATATAACTTATGAAAGATCGCTCTGAAGAAAGATCGCTCTGAAGATCGCTCTGAAGAAAGCATAAGAAGAAATAAGTTGTATCTATAATTTATTATAACTTTTGATAAAAATATTTCTACAAGTTAGAAGAGGTTTTAAACAAAATCATTCCAAATGTTAGTGCAACTCATAGTTGTGAATTTTCTGGTTAAATGAAAATTTCATGATATGGAACTCTTTCCAAGAGAAAAATATTTTAATCAATTCTCTGGATAATGTGAACACGTAAGTTCTCTTGAGAATGAGTCAAAATTTTTACATATGATGTATGTGATGGTAGATTATCATTTAAGCAATTATGTTTAATATTTTGCTACACCAGTTTCCCGTCCGCCACCTCTAAATGCTGATTCACTCAAAGTCCTTATTTAGAACCTGTATGGTACTTTGTTTTTATAAAGACTGATTCACTCCATTCCTCTTCTTTTAAATTCTTGTCCCGTGTCAGTAATCTATGTCATTCTTACAGATTAGTACAACCTCTTTCACCCACTTGAATATATATATATATATATATATATATATATATATATATATATATATATATATATATATATATATATATATATATATATATATATATATATATATATCAAAAGTGATTTATCATATTTATCTTTTCCTCTCATAAACTAATTCCTATCAAGATCTTTCCTCTCATATGCTCATCACGCCTCAACCAACCTTTCTTGGAAATGAAGATCTTCATGAAATCATCATCGAAAAACAAATTCAAATTTCTTCTCTTGAAAGTAACATTGCTTCCAGCATCTCATATGTGTTCTACTCACCGCAATGGACAAGATACTTCACTATGTTGAAGAAACCTATTTACCTGAATCTTGTTAAATAATTCTGGAAGCATGCTTATCTTGATTATGAGAATGGTTTTATCCCTTCCCAATCACTCTTGCCACTGGATATGAAAATGCAGGTGTCACAGTTGACTATGTCAAGTCTAGTTTTGTGATGTCTGATAAATTTGATTCTCTTCATGACACATCATCAGGATATAAACCTATCAACCTTGAAAATCTACTACCAATTCCAAAAGCCCAGTTCAAGCTTGTGTTTTTCAAATTTCTTCCCAGAGGGGATAATCAAGACCTTCTGAGGTATATGACCAAACATTCATCTATCTTTTGATGAATGATACTCGTGTAAGCTTGCCAAAGTCTATCTTAATTTGTCTTTGGAAATCTATTTCTAATTCCAGGAATCACATAAAGTCTTACGTTCCTTATGGATGAGTTTTGTCTGAAATTATTTTTCAAGAGGGAATAATGGATATGTTCAAAGAAATGTTAGCAGAAGTTGGTCCAGAAAACTGTCCTAAAGATTGCTTGTTAAAATCTAAGTGCGACATTTTCATTAGCTAGGAAAATATGACTTGTCTCTTCAAAAGTTTGATTGTTTTTTCTGCTTGATCATTTCATATTATTAGTTTTTCACTTTTAAACTTGTATATGTTAAATTGTCTTAATTAATGAAGTCTTTATTTTATAATAAATCGTTGTTTGTTAATTATGAACTATCATGAAATGACAAGTAACAAGACAATATATCTCTTATACATATCTGAGAAATAGGTTTAAAATCTTTGGTATGTGTCCATTAATTTCCCCAAAGATTAAAGGGTAACTGTCAAACTTCTTTTATTTAATATTGTCTTCATAAATAAGATTAATTACTCTTTGTCCTTCCCAATATATCTAGGTTCTCTAGTCTTCACTAAGATAATCATAGCCTATCTAATAGATGCCTGACCTAGGTTAACTATAAGTCTCTATAAATAGTTGATGTCTCCTCTTCACCATTCATCATCCTCAGTTCAAATAGAAAACCCTTTAAATCTTCCTTCGCCTGATTTAACAATGCCTGCTATAACTTTTCATGGCAATGAGGAAACTCTTGAAATCATTCAATAAAAACGACCGAATCTTCGTTGAATCAAACTCCATGGATTGGACCTAATAAGAAGTATGGAACTTAAATCTTGGACATGATACTTTACTCTGCTTAGAGATCCCATCTTCCCTGTCCTTTTAAAGGAATTATGGAAGTATGCCAAAATTAGTGATGATGGCAACAATATTATGTCTGAAATCATCAGACTTCCCATTGTTATATCCATCTCTTCCATTGTAAGAGTCACTGGTGTTGTACCCTAATTTCCCCCCCTAAGATTCCTCTATCATATCATATCAACTCAGTCATATCAAGATCACACTAGGGTTTGGTTCTTCTCCCTATCTCTAGGTTTACTCTTGAGGGATAACCAAGCACTTTGATTTGTATATTATGATCATATATGTCTTGTTTTGATTAACTTTTAACTAAAAAATACAATGAATTTTTTCTCTAAATGATGATACTATAGGTGAGGGCACAACATATTTCATCAGGTTGATTCATAGGTTCATGAGTTTATTTCCATGCCTTCTTCAACAAAGCTTCATTGAGATTAAAACTTAATCATTGATAGTTATTTAAAGTAATATCATGACAAGGTCTACTATGATTCATCATTCCTCAATTTGTCAAAGGAAGTCAAAAGATGTAAGAATCGATTGAAGAGGTTTTACCTAATTGGACAAGTTCTTGATTCCTTGATCACAAGTGCATAACCCTCTCAACTCTTAATATTTGGAAGTGATTATTGTTGCTATGGGTTCTTATTATCATCCACAACAACTTCTATTACCATGGAAAAAGTGATGGTGCAAGAAAGATTATCAAAATTGAAAGGGGTTTCCAAGTCATTTTGGTGCTCTAGGAGCTAGGTTTTGAACTTATAAGGGCTATATCTTGTTCATATTTTGAGAGTTTTTAGTGATTCCAAATATATGCTTCTCTTTAAATGGTTATCAACTAATAACTTCAAAAGTTTCAAGGAAAATTTGTGTGGAAGATTCTTAATGATGGAGAAAGATTACAATTCCTCTAGATAGGCTATCAAATTCCCTTATGTGACTTCAAAAAGTCATAACATGGCCAATTTTTATTTCCTTGAGCCCATTATTTTTCCATATTGATCTTAATAATGTTAAATTAAACTTTTATTTTATGTGCAAAGCTTGAAAATGGTTAGAAGATGCCTCAAAAACTCAAAAGATTATAGGTCACCTTATGGATTTTCACCAATTTCAAAGGATCATAACTTGTTCAATATTTGGAATTTTTGAGTGAAACAAGTTTCACAATACTCTTTGAGGAGTCCACTTCGAGATAAAATCAATGATCAAAGCTCAATTTTTAAGAAAGACCATGTTTGGAGTCAAAACAATATAGGGTATTTTTTAGTAAAAAAAGTTAGCGCATTTTTATGATTTTGACCAAACACAACTTCTAGCTCAAACATCCAAATGATCGCTCTCTTTGTACATTGTAAATATTGTGACCTTGTCTCTCAAACTCTTCATGAATTATGCCCTAAGAGCTTTTGAGCTGTGAACACCATGTATTCAAAGTTGATACCTTGGAATTGAAATTTCATTTGCAGTCAGATTGCAATTTCCATAATGTGACTTATAATTACCAAATTACCACGTGATTTTCACTTAAACATGATCAACAAAGATATTTGGATTATTTAGAGTGACAAAATGCATCATTTAGATGAGTTTTGATGCACATGTGAAAACACTTTGCTCGTGAACACAAGTGTGCATGAATTCAATTGAAATTGCATCATTCACCCCTTTTCTTAATTCCATTCACTTATCCTATAAATACTGACTCTATTCCACTCATTTTCACAAGTTTGAAATTCCAAAATCACTCTGTCCAACACCCTCCATAACTCGCTTTTATGAGTTTTCGAATTCATCTTTTCTCCACTTTTCAATCCAATTTCTTTGTTAATTCTTCATCCTTGAACTTCACTAAAGCTAACAAAAGGAAAACCAAGCCTTGAGGTGCCTGCCAAGTCCAATTGCAGAGAAAATTCACCTGACTTCGCTCAGGTAGTTTAAGGCACCAAATCTTCTAACTTAAATTACTGGAATGGTTTATGATGTTCACTGATGCTTGCTATCAAATCAATTTTGGTGAATCGATGTATTTGATGCTTCTGATTTTTTATCTCAATGTTTTCAAAACTCTCTAGTTTTTTCAAATCGACTATGTTGTGATTTATATAAAATTTTCGCGACCATATGGTTATGATCGTCTCAAGTAGACGCATTTGATGGTACCACTATGAATACGTAGATTTACAGATTGAAGGATTTGAGTTTTTCCCTATTTGCAGGGGGCTAGAGGTTGAAGATGACCTATGTGTCGTTCTTCAACCAATGATGCTCAGCCATTTATTTTATTTTGATTGGTTGGACTTTTTGTGTTACATACGTGCACATTGACTTGGATTCATGATGCTCCCTGACCTGAGATTCATTAGATGTTCCAGCGTGTATAAGTGAGCTAGATCCAATGCGTATGGTTTTTTCTGATTTATTTTATTTTACAAAATTATTTTTAAAATCCCTTTATCTTAAAAAATTCATAACTCTCTTATTTTTTATCCAAAAATTATGAAAAAAATAAACAAAAATACTTTGATTTATTTCTGACTTTGTGAATATTTTTTCATACTTTTATTTTGATGTTCGATATTTTCATAACTTTTGCTTTGTTTGTTATATTTTAATTGTTTTAAAAATACTTTCTGGTCTTTTTAAATTCCGAAAAATTATGGAAGAATCCAATGACCTCCTGATAAATATTGGACCTCATTTTATTTTAATTTCTGATTTTACTATTTTTAACAAATTTTGGTTTATTTTTCTTATTTTCTTCAGATTTTTAAAAATATTTGTGACTTTAAAAAATTCTGAAATTTTTTGTCAACTATTACTGAATCATGCTTAACCTCTGACTATTTTTTAGGATTTTTATTTGCTATTTTAATATACTTTACGTATTTTACCAATTATTTTCCTTTTTATTCACCATTTTAATTTTGTTTTATTAAATATTATTTTATTATTTTTTGTTTGGGTCCTGACTTGGATTTCATTTGGTGACAAATTCCTCAACCTCATTGGATCTTGGGTGTTGATAAGTTGAGAACCAAATCCACCAAAATGGATGAATGATATTGATGATATTTGAAACCTTAATTTCATATAATTCATCCCCTCCCTCTTCATCTTATCCCTTTCTTACTTGTACTACATGTTGTTAGAGAATGATCTACATATCATTTCTCTAAACATATGGCACATAGATTGCTATTGACCGGCCTAAAAATAGGTGTGACTTCTACATAAGTCCACTTACGATTGCTTAACATAGTGTGATTGGTGGAAATAGAACTGACTGTTTTTTAAGCTGGTTCGCAAAATGTCGCGGTAAGCAAGAGTCGCCACCGTCTTTTATGTTCTCCAACATGGAAAGGACAAAAGCACAACAAAATTCCTTCTTTGAGATGTCTCTCGGTTCGGGAGGTAGATTATAGAAAGGGAAGGTGTTAGCACCCTTTCTATCCGTGGTTATCCACGGGCTCTTAGGTACTTGCTCACTATGTTTTCAAAATGTTTTGCTTTTCTTGTGTTTGTGGGTTTTGAAAAAGTTTCGTTTTGAAAACATCTAGGTAACTCTTGTATCAGTCCTCAAGAGTGTATGAAGTATTTGTTTGAAAACTTTTTGAAAGTGTAGGTGCGAAAAGATGTTTTTGTTTTTTGAAAGAGCAAGTACCCAGGAGAAATCTATCTACTCTAAGGAATTAGGCTGTGTAAGAGTCCTTTAGACAGTACTATCCCACTATTGAGAAGTAGGTAGTACCGTCGTTGGAGTTATTCGGGTCAATTCGATTGTTAGGGACATGTGTGGTCACCAAAGCAATAGTAGGACACCTTAGCGGTAACCCTAATGTCCTAAATCCTTTTTATCTGAGGCAACCGATTCGAGGCAACTGGATCTTAGACAGGAGGGCGACCTCTAAAACACCATATACTTGACGACCACGTTCGAGGCAACCAGTGAGGCGTACCCAAGGAGTGGCATGTGCATGTGTGTTGTTTTCATGTTATATTATCTTTGAACATGTCATTTGTGAGCTACGGATTGGTTTTATTATTCATACAAGTCTTTCATGCATATTAATAGTTAAGAGTGCGGAAAATAAATTGCGGAAAGGTAAATCTAAGCTATTACAAAGCGCGGGTCTATACATCGCCAAAAAACATAACCCGTTTTGGAAAATAAATGCGAGAAAGTAAATAAAGCGGTAAAAACCTAATTATCTATTACATCCTCAGAAACAGGTACATCAATATGATCAAAATAAATAATAATGCGCGGATAGAAATTTAAATCCGGAAAGTTCTTAGGGTTTTGACCCTTTTTTGAAAAAAGAAAGTAATTGTCCTTTTTTGCAATTTAACTAAAATTAAACCTAATTTACTAATTAATTAATTCATTAAAGAAAAAAATGTTTTTTTGTTTTTTTTTATGTTTTAATGAAAATAAAAAGAAAAGAAATTAAAAGTCAAGAAAACCCTAGTTCTAAGTTGATTTTATTTATTATGAAAAGATTAAAATTAAACCTAAATTAAACTAAGTTGATTAATTAGAATTTATTTACAAAATAATGATTAATAATAATGAAGAATAATAATTTATATTTACTGAATTTATTATAAAAAAATAATTTGTTAATTACTAATGATAATAATAAATAATTATAATTGAAAGAAAATAAAAGAAAGAAAATAAGAGAGAAAATAGAAACCAGGGGGTGCAGGCCCTTAGGGAGGTTTTGTTCTGGAAATTTAGGCCCATTAAGAAGCAAGCCTGTTTGACCTTCCTGGTTGTCCACGCCTGCGTTGACTCATGAACACCAGGATCTTCATCCTTTGACCCTTGGATTGAGGATTGTGGACACTTGGCAAGCTGCAGCGTGAGGCGCATGATGGATATCACTTGAGAGCCTGCACATGATCAGGTAAAGAAAAACAATATGGAAATTTTGGGGGACCTGGGAATCGAACCCAGGTCCCAATGATGCACAGCCAGCGCGCCTAACCACTCCACCATCTGCTTGCGTTTGTAAGGATAATGAGACACAAATATAATATATGGAAAATAATAATCATGCTGGAAGCAATAAAAAAACGCGCGTAGCTTTGAATCCACCAATGATGCATGAACACATCATCGTCTTCCCCACTGAAACTGTAAAACCAAAGTTAGATAGCGGGGTTTTTTAACCCCCACAACCTGCAAGCATGAAAAAAGCGATTAGCTCCTTGCTGCTCATAAATATTTCGCGAGCATCGTGTTGGATTTGTCTGGCCTTGACGAATTCAACCATGGGCTTTAGAGTCTCTAATTTTTCCTATATCATAAAGCCCCCTTTTAAGAGCTTGAAAACCCTAAAATTCAATAATGGCGTTTTCTGTTTCAGGGCACCATAATACAATTAACCTATATCATTAGCTTCAGAAAGGTTAGAGCAATGCAAAGCAATGGTTATAACATGTCAATAATGCATAAAATGTGAGTTTTGATTCTGAAAAAGAATAAGCAAACCGTGATTCTGTTTGGACGTTTCCTTGAGGTTAAACGCTTGGTTTCGATTGCAAATTGTTTCTGAGTATGCTAGCAATGTATTGGAATCGAGAAAGGGCTCTGAATTGGCCTGGAGGGTTGAATTCAGTTTTCAAATTTTTCTTGAATTTTTGGAATTGGCTTATGGCTTTTGACAGCAGCTCTCACGTTGCAGGCATTAGGGTTGGCTTCAGCATTTATGTTGGAAGGGAATTAGGTTAACTTTTGGCCAAGAAATCCATTGCATTATGGTTTCAATATTTTATTGGAAATCAAATAATTTTCAATCTTTTTGATTGATAAAACTTGCCAAACATGGAGATTTTTGTCTCTTTGATGGATGCACGAAATTTCCAGCTTGCCCTGAGCCTATTTGCTTCATAAAAAGATTTGAAAACCATATCTTTATATTTTCTACATTTTAAATCAATTAAATGAATTAATATTAATAAAAAATTCAATTAATTAATTAAAAATAAGAAAATAAATCAATTTGAGCTCAATGGGTCGTGAATAGGCCTTGGATAAGGATTCAAGAAGGAATTTGAGGCCCATTAGCAAAAACAAGGTGTTTTAGGCAAAGTTGACTTTTGCAAATTCCCAAAAATTTCCCAACTTCTCCAATGCATATCTTGCTCAATTTTGATCCTATGAACATGTTCTTGGACATTTTGGAAAGGTCTTTAAGTCCTCTAACCAATTCCTTTTGTCCCATGTCATTTTGATTTACCAATCTCAAGTTATGGTCTTTGACTTAAAATGCCTTTTTGTTGACTTTTGAAATTGACCTATAATGTAGAAATTGATAACTTTTTGTGAGAGCATTTCTTGGACTTGGAATGTGAAGATGAGTTGTAGTAAATGTTATCCCCTTTAAAATGAGCATTGGATGGGATTTTTCTGATGAACCATGAAAAAGTTATGCTTTGGTCAAGTTACAGTTGACTTTTCAGCTGTCCAAAAGTAGAAACTTTTGCATCTTTGATGATTTTTTAGCCATTCTTGTGGAATCATGATCAAGACTTTATAAAATGATGTTTGTGAGCTCAAAATAAGATGTTGACCAAAAATTTTGACTTTTGACTGTAAAATGACCATTTTACCCCTGCAGTTGATTGTGAACCAAATAGGGCTTTTGACTGTGCAACTTGATGCTGTGAGTCTTGCAACTTGGTATGTAGAAGCTTGGCAATATATTTGAGCCTATGAGACTTTATTGGACCATTGAAAACCTCAAATTCCTTGCAAGAACCAAAACCCTAATTTTGACTGGCTTAGGAGGATGTTTGACTGTGCAATCCCTTGAGTGGTCTTGAACCATTTGAAGATTGATCTTGACAAACTTTGAAGAATATGGGAGGGCAAATTTTGGGGTACAACAGTTGCCCCTGTTCAATCTTCTTAAACCTGAGGATATAGATTGGCTTGCGTGCCTTTCGTGATCCGAAGGTGGAAGATGATTGAACACTAGAGTGCCCAGAAATTTGCACTCACATAGTGTGGTATCAACAATGTGATGTCGGGAATGGGCTTACAGATGCCATTTGGAGAGATGGTGGATAGGAGGATGGGCTTATAGATGCCATCTGGAGATGTGACAGAACCTTGTCGGGAATGGGCTTATAGATGCCATTTGGAGATATGATAGGTGGATGGGCTTATAGATTCCATCTGGAGATTGTCTGTTGAATTGTAATTTTGTAAGTTGAACAAGGGAACCTGTGTAGGGTTGCCTGATGACGAGCTCATGTAAAACTGCATCTTTAAAGGGAGGAAACCTGTGTAGGGTTGACTGATGACGAGTCCGTGTGAAACTGCATCCGAAATGGAGAAGGAACCTGTGTGGGGTTACCTTGATGATGAGCCCGAGTAAAACTGCATCCTGGAAGAAAGAAAACCTGTGTAGGGTTTTTTGATGACGAGTCCGTGTGAAACTGCATCTGGAGGAAGGAAACCTGTGTAGGGTTAACTGATGATGAGCCTGTGTAAAACTGCATCTGAAAGAGAAAGGGAACCGGTGTAGGGTCGCCTCATGATGAGTCTGTGTGAAACTGCATCTTGGAAGGAAGGAAACCTGTGTAGGGTTTCTTGATGATGAGTCTGTGTAAAACTTCATCTTTGGAAAGAGAGAACCTGTGTAGGGTTTCTTGGCGACGAGTCCGTGTAAAACATCATCTTTGGAAAGAGAGAACCTGTGTAGGGTTTCTTGGCGACGAGTCCGTGTAAATCTTCATCTTTGTAAAGAGAGAACCTGTGTAGGGTTTCTTTGTGACGAGTCCGTGTAAAACTATGTCTGGAGTTGAGATGGAAACCTGTGTAGGGTTTACTGATGACGAGTCCGTGTAAAACTACGTCTGGAAAGAGATAACCTGTGTAGGGTTACTTCGGGATAAGTTCGTGTAAAACTTCTAGAGGAACCGGGGTAAGGTTACTGCAGGGTAAGTTCGTGTAAAACTTCTTGATGAACCGGGGTAAGGTTATCTGCAGGATAAGTTCGTGTAAAACTTCTGGAGGAACCGGGGTAAGGTTACTTCGGGATAAGTCCGTGTAAGACTTCTGGAGGAACCGGGGTAAGGTTACTGCAGGATAAGTTCGTGTAAAACTTCTGGAGGAACCGGGGTAAGGTTACTGCAAGGTAAGTTCGTGTAAAACTTCTGGAGGAACCGGAGTAAGGTTACTTCGGGATAAGTCCGTGTAAGACTTCTGGAGGAACCGGGGTAAGGTTACTGCAGGATAAGTTCGTGTAAAACTTTGGGAGGAACCGGTGTAGGGTTACCTTGAGATAAGTCCGTGTAAGACTTCTGGAGGAACCGGGGTAAGGTTACCTTGAGATAGGTCCGTGTAAGACTTTTTCTGAAAGAAAAGGAACCGGTGTAGGGTTACTTTGTGATAAGCCCGTGTAAGACTTTATTTGAGAAGGAGAAGGAACCGGTGTAGGGTTGCCTGTTGATGAGTCCGTGTAAAACTACATATGAGATTGAGAAGGAACCGGTGTAGGGTTGCCTAATGATGAGTCCGTGTAAAACTTCATCTGAAAGAGAAGGAACCGGTGTAGGGTTGCTCCATGATTGTCAAGTAGATAATTGTCCTGTCTGGTTTTAGGTATTAACCCACGATCAGTCGTCCACAGAATTTTCCTGGTTTGTTACAAGTATTGATCTGGAACTGCAAAGGTAAATGGTAATCATCTTTTGATTGACTTTTTCCTGAAAAGGCAAAGTATTAGTCGTATGCAATGTCATGATGCATGAACTGCATGATTTTAAGATGTTCTCAAAAATAAATGAGATTTGTGTTGTATGATGTGTATGCATGCTATAATGTATGAAGATGTGATGTTTATGAATGTATCTTCGTCTAGGAAAATAAATCCTTGACGAATGCTGGGAGCTTGTTGAATCTTGGGCTGATGTCGAAGAGTAGAGTTCTCCGCTTCCGCTGGGGAATAAACTTATTGGAGAGATTACTCTGCGGGGAATTACTCTGTGGGGAGAGATGCTTCGCTGAGATTTTGATGATAACTCCGCTGGGGATTCCATTGATAAGTTATGTTGAGGATTTTGATGATGAACTCCACTGGGGAATAGAAAGAACTTCACTAGGGGTAGGAAGAACTTCGCCGAGGACGATCTTTCCGTTGTAATTAGCTGAGGATAACCCAATTATAGGCTCTGGTGGGGGAATAACCTCTGAACATGGTCGGGGAGAGATACGTTGGTACCCTGCAGGGGATAAGCTTCCAGAATCTACTGGGGATAAGCTTCCAGAATCTACTGGGGAGATTGATTCAACTCTCCTGGGGAAACTTTGGACTGCACTGGGGAATGGCTCCACTGGGGTGTCTGTATTCCGCCGGGGAACAATCTTATATTAAGACTGCCGGGGATGCTTGCTTAGGAACATCTATATACTCCGCTGGCGAATATTGAGATCTTCTGGGGATATCCAACTTCCTTAAGGCTGACAGTAGACTAACTCTGCTCGAGGAGAGTGTCGCTGACTTGCTGGAGATACTGTGCCTTCTCGGGCTGACGGGAGACCAACTCTGCTTGGGGCGAGTATTGCTGAATCTTGTCTTACTCTACGGGGAGTGAAGGTATCTTGGTCACGTTCTTCAGCTGAAACTACCTTGGTACCTGGAGGACAGAGTAGCTAGACCGCTTAGACAATTCTGATTTCCCCAACTTATGTGGGAGAAGGTACCTGTAGAGGTGCTTGATGACTGCCGATTGACAAATCTTCTTCTAGTAGGCAAGTGACGAGATGACGGGACATAGTCGTACGCTTTGATCCCTAATTTTTGCCTGGACCTCCCTTTCGGGTTTTCAGTCCACCAGGATACCCATTTTTGCCCAAGCCGCCTTTTCAGGTTTTCGACTTGCCGGGTGTACAAATTTTTTCATTTTCATCCCTTATTTTTTTTCCCGAACCCTTTTGGTTCGCCGGGAAGCCCTTATTTTTGCCTAGGCCAGTCGACCTAGATGGTCTTTGTTTATGCGTAGTATTTTTTCGACTATGTCCATGTTCTCAGAATGCAGGGAGTTGTCATTGTCAGTAGTGTTGTGTCATCATGCTACCAGAAGATGTCTGACCGTGCAAGATTCGTTGTTGGAATCCATGTCTAATGCCCCAAGTGATTCAGGCGGAGATTTTCCCCAGGCTGTTTGGCATTTGAGAAATTCTCTGAATCTTGACTGGACTGCCCCAGGTGACGGACAATGATCATGTCGTGCCCCTTGATTGGAAGTGCTTTTGTTCACTAGATGTTCTTCGTGTGAATTTCTCTGTTGTTCGAACAAATCATCATATGCAAACAATATCATATCAAGAATGCAAAGCCTATGTCTGTTTTGAAGTTTTTGAAAATGCATTTTTCAGTAAAACAAACAAATTTTGTAAAATGTGATGTCAACTCGTTATTTTACCGCAAGCCTTAAGGAGTCAGGATACCTTTCGTAACAGTATGCTTTCGAACTAACCCATGCTTCAGCTAGGACTTTTAAGGGTTATGACGTAGCCTGGTTCACGGTTTAAGAAACAAAGGATAAAGGCTCAAGTTTATTTGTACCCACCCGTTCTTCGTGATGTTCTTCAAACCTAAACTCAGTTGATCGTGCGTTAGACCTTGTTTGAGTCTTTTCTCTAATATTCCAGTGATGGTTCGGATACTGATAGTTTATTTTGAAATAGGCGGTCATTTCCTTTTTTTTTGAGGGTTTGTGGGACCTCTTTCTTTTTGATTTTGTTATCCCTGTTTTTTGCCTGAACTGTTTCTTTTTGTATTTACAGTCAGCGGGATGCCCCAGTTTTGTAAGTCTCCTTCATAGGTTTTGGCTTATTGGGCTTTTATTTCTGCGAAATGATGACTGCCTTTCGTTATGATTACTCGGAACCATCACGGTCTTTTTGTTTCGGAAAGACTCCTTTGGTTCCATTCGTTGTGCACTTGGATCAACTGAGAGAACCATCCTGCCCCAGGTTATGATTAAGGGTTTTTAATTTTTGAAAAGAAAAAACTCCTACTTCTTTGGCTCGAAGGGGGTTGACGAGGGATTATCTTCCTTATAACTCCAGTGTTTAGGAATTGAAACAATGCTTGTACCTCATCAGCGGGGTCTGTTTAAAAGCATACTGTAAAGATCATGGTATCGTTTTCGTCATCCTCCCTCAAGAGGCTTAGAATTTGCATTTAAGAATTGAACATCACAGAAAAATGAAAGTAATTTTGAATATAATGAATACGAATAGATTAATTCAAACAGACATATGCGATGCATTAATGGAATAAACAAGTTTGCTATGACATTAATTGTTTGTGTAAGCAAAGAAAAATACAACTCGGAAATTCAAATAGAACAAGAGCCTTTAATGATTTGGCAAAGGAGCAGTGATTATGTTTGGAGTCTCTGGTGCTTCAAACTGGACTTCCTTAGCATCAATCATGTCTTGGACCTTGTTCTTCAGAGCCCAACAGTTGTCCGTAGTATGCCCTGGGCTATCAGAGTGGTATGCGCACCTGTCATTGGGATGATAGTTAGGAGCAGAAGTGTTTGGATTCCGGAGAGGAGCCCTTAAGGTAATCAGCCCTGCCTTCAACATTTGCTGTAGCGCTTGATCCAATGACATATTGATCTTAGTGAACTGTCGTTTGGGTGCGACCTCCTTACGTTGCTGCCCCTGTCTTTGCTGAGCAGGCATAGGATTAGAGATTTGGGTTGCCCCTACATGTTGATCATGACGGCTCTTTTTACCATGCACAGCGTTGGACTCTTTTTTTCCATGGTAAGGCTTTTTATGAGCACCAGAAGGTGCAGCTTCTTGAATCTTTCCAGCCTTGATACCAGCTTCAATCCTCTCCCCGGTCAAGATCAAATCTGTAAACCCAGCAGAAGAATTCCCAATCAGATGGTTGAAGAAAGGACCACACAGGGTCCCCAAGAACATATCAACGAGCTCACGGTCGGTTAGAGGTGGCTGCACCCTTCCAGCAAGGTCTCTCCACTTTTGCGCATATTCTTTGAATCCTTCACCCGTCCCTAGTGACATACCCTGGAGTTGGGTACGCATAGGAGCGAGCTCGGAATTGTACTGATACTGCTTGTAGAATGCAGTAGCCAAGTCCTCCCAGTTACGAATACTGGCTCCATCCAGCTGATAGAACCATTCGAGTTGAGAGCCTGAAAGACTTTCCTGGAAGAAATGGATCCATAGATTCTTGTCAACAGTGTAAGGTTGGATCTTCCTTACATAGGATCTGAGATGCAGCTTAGGACAGGAAGCCCTGTCGTACTTTTCAAAGGCAGGTGCCTTGTACTTGTGTGGGATCACCACCCCAGAGGATAAACCTAGATCTTCGAAGTCCAGGCCGGGAACTTTCTGTATCTCCATAGCACTTAGACGGTCCTCTAGCTGTTTGTACCTGTCCTCAGCAGGAGGGTACTGCTCATCATTGTAATCTGTCTCGTTGTCGGAGACCACGGGACTAGGAACCTCTCTCCCTTGTGGGCTGTCTTTCCCTACAGAGGAGGTAGCCAGATCAGCCTCATTTTGTGATCCATTCCCAGATCTGCGTCTAGGATTGAACAAAACAGTCCTCTTCTTCTTCTTCTTCTTCTGTATCAGAGTCTTCAACTCCTGTTGACCCTGGGCTAGGCTCATCACCAACTCTTGGAACTGGGCGTTCTGGGCCTGGAGGGCCTTGATAGCTTGTTCATTGGATGATTCAAGATTCATGATGATCGCTGAAATAAACAGCGAAGAAGATAAGTGACCTGCCAAAAGGGTACCTGTAATGCAATGATATGTATGTATGTATGCATGCAATGTTTTCAAGGATTTCGCGGGGTAAACAGAGAAACTTGTTAGAAGTTTAATTTTGTAGCTTGATTGAAGGAACTTCATGTTGTTGAGAGTCCTTCTTCAAGAGTCAAAGCTCACCATACCGAGTGGGTCATAGCCCCTGACTCAAGTCATCAACCTGGCTAGAGGAAAATAAATCCCCTTTGCCCCTTGCTAGACATTTTGATTCATCATGGCCTGCATCACAAACCCTTGAGATCCTTGAAATAGGTTAGTCCTTATGCAGGATGCATGCAATGGTATGATGTTATGCTATACATGGAGTGATGTAAGTAGGCCCTGTAGTGAGTCCCAATTAAGGACTGTAAACAAAACCTGCAAGGAACTCGTGTTGTTAGATAACAAGTATGCAAGTAATTCAAGTTTGAAGGCACACAAGTCACACAGAGAGCCCTTAGAGTTTAGGCCAGCATGAAGTTTAGGTACTACCCTCTTTCAGTTTCGTTGGTTAAGACCTGTCCTAGAAAATAGTAACCGGGTTCTAGAGGATCTCAATATCACTGACTACCCTCAATCGGTCATAACTCCAGCATCGCAATCTTTTCTTGCGGCCAGAACCATCGCGAGAGTTTAGCCTCAATGAGTGTAGCATACTTCTACTGTTCTATGGCCAAGTTGGGTCATTTTAGGGTTCTAAAGTCGGTTGGTGCTTAATGACTCCTCAAAAGATCCATATTCTCCTCGTTGCAACACAAGGGATATTGGTACAGACCAAGGTGTCACACCAACATAGCCACTGCTTCACCCGTGTCGGTCTATGCCGGACAGGTCCCTCACAACTTATGCTACCTAAAGGGTATTCCCCAGATCCGGGTTAGGATCTATGAAACTCCGATGCAAGCCCACAAATATAAAAGCAAACAAAGCATACAATTGAAAATATAGAATGGTCTAATCCTAAGGTACACCTCACTTTTAAAAATCCCCAGCAGAGTCGCCAGTTCTGTGATCGGTGGAAATAGAACTGACTATTTTTTAAGCTGGTTCGCAAAATGTCGCGGTAAGCAAGAGTCGCCACCGTCTTTTATGTTATCCAACATGGGAAGGACAAAAGCACAACACAATTCCTTCTTTGAGATGTCTCTCGGTTCGGGAGGTAGATTATAGAAAGGGAAGGTGTTAACACCCTTTCTATCTGTGGTTATCCACGGGCTCTTAGGTACTTGCTCACTATGTTTTCAAAATGTTTTGCTTTTCTTGTGTTTGTGGGTTTTGAAAAAGTTTCGTTTTGAAAACTTCTAGGTAACTCTTGTATCAGTCCTCAAGAGTGTATGAAGTATTTGTTTGAAAACTTTTTGAAAGTGTAGGTGCAAAAAGATGTTTTTGTTTTTTGAAAGAGCAAGTACCCAGGAGAAATCTACCTACTCTAAGGAATTAGGCTGTGTAAGAGTCCTTTAGACATTACTATCCCACTATTGAGAAGTAGGTAGTACCGTCGTTGGAGTTATTCGAGTCAATTCGATTGTTAGGGACATGTGTGGTCACCAAAGCAATAGTAGGACACCTTAGCGGTAACCCTAATGTCCTAGATCCTTTTTATCCGAGGCAACCGATTAGAGGCAACTGGATCTTAGACAGGAGGGCGACCTCTAAAACACCTTATACTTGACGACCACGTTCGAGGCAACCAGTGAGGCGTACCCTAGGAGTGGCATGTGCATGTGTGTTGTTCTCATGTTATATTATCTTTGAACATGTCATTTGTGAGCTACGGATTGGTTTTATTATTCATACAAGTCTTTCATGCATATTAACAGTTAAGAGTGCGGAAAATAAATTGCGGAAAGGTAAATCTAAGCTATTACAAGGCGCGGGTCTATACATCGCCAAAAAACATAACCCGTTTTGGAAAATAAATGCGAGAAAGTAAATAAAGCGGTAAAAACCTAATTATCTATTACATCCTCGGAAACAGGTACATCAATATGATCAAAATAAATAATAATGCGCGAATAGAAATTTAAATCCGGAAAGTTCTTAGGGTTTTGACTCTTTTTTGAGAAAAGAAAGTAATTGTCCTTTTTTGCAATTCAACTAAAATTAAACCTAATTTACTAATTAATTAATTAATTAAAGAAAAAAAAATGTTTTTGTGTTTTTTTTATGTTTTAATGAAAATAAAAAGAAAAGAAATTAAAAGTCAAGAAAACCCTAGTTCTAAGTTGATTTTATTTATTATGAAAAGATTAAAATTAAACCTAAATTAAACTAAGTTGATTAATTAGAATTTATTTACAAAATAATGATTAATAATAATGAAGAATAATAATATATATTTACTGAATTTATTATAAAAAAATAATTTGTTAATTACTAATGATAATAATAAATAATTATAATTGAAAGAAAATAAAAGAAAGAAAATAAGTGAGAAAATAGAAACCAGGGGGTGCAGGCCCTTAGGGAGGTTTTGTTCTGGAAATTTAGGCCCATTAAGAAGCAAGCCTGTTTGACCTTCTTGGTTGTCCACGCCTGCGTAGACTCATGAACACCAGGATCTTCATCCTTTGACCCTTGGATTGAGGATTGTGGACACTTGGCAAGCTGCAACATGAGGCGCATGATGGATATCACTTGAGAGCCTGCACATGATCAGGTAAAGAAAAACAATATGGAAATTTTGGGGGACCTGGGAATCGAACCCAGGTCCCAATGATGCACAGCCAGCGCACCTAACCACTCCACCATCTGCTTGTGTTTGTAAGTATAATGAGACACAAATATAATATATGGAAAATAATAATCATGCTGGAAGCAATAAAAAAACGTGCGTAGCTTTGAATCCACCAATGATGCATGAACACATCATCGTCTTCCCCACTAAAACTGTAAAACCAAAGTTAGATAGCGGGGGTTTTTAACCCCCACAACCTGCAAGCATGAAAAATAGCGATTAGCTCCTTGCTGCTCATAAATATTTCGGGAGCATCGTGTTGGATTCGTCTGGCCTTGACGAATTCAACCATGGGCTTTAGAGTCTCTAATTTTTCCTATATCATAAAGCCCCCTTTTAAGAGCTTGAAAACCCTAAAATTCAACAATGGCGTTTTCTGTTTCAGGGCACCATAATACAATTAACCTATATCATTAGCTTCAGAAAGGTTAGAGCAATGCAAAGCAATGGTTATAACATGTCAATGATGCATAAAATGTAAGTTTCGATTCTGAAAAAGAATAAGAAAACCGTGATTCTGTTTGGACGTTTCCTTGAGGTTAAACGCTTGGTTTCGATTGCAAATTGTTTCTGAGTATGCTAGCAATGTATTGGAATCGAGAAAGGGCTCTGAATTGGCCTGGAGGGTTGAATTCAGTTTTCAAATTTTTCTTGAATTTTTGGAATTGGCTTATGGCTTTTGACAGCAGCTCTCACGTTGCAGGCATTAGGGTTGGCTTCAGCATTTATGTTGGAAGGGAATTAGGTTAACTTTTGGCCAAGAAATCCATTGCATTATGGTTTCAATATTTGATTGGAAATCAAATAATTTTCAATCTTTTTGATTGATAAAACTTGCCAAACATGGAGATTTTTGTCTCTTTGATGGATGCACGAAATTTCCATCTTGCCCTGAGCCTATTTGCTTCATAAAAAGATTTGAAAACCATATCTTTATATTTTCTACATTTTAAATTAATTAAATGAATTAATATTAATAAAAAATTCAATTAATTAATTAAAAATAAGAAAATAAATCAATTTGAGCTCAATGGGTCGTGCATAGGCCTTGGATAAGGATTCAAGAAGGAATTTGAGGCCCATTAGCAAAAACAAGGTGTTTTAGGCAAAGTTGACTTTTGCAAATTACCAAAAATTTCCCAACTTCTCCAATGCATATCTTGCTCAATTTTCATCCTATGAACATGTTATTGGACATTTTGGAAAGGTCTTGAAGTCCTCTAACCAATGCCTTTGGTCCCATGTCATTTTGATTTACCAATCTCAAGTTATGGTCTTTGACTTAAAATGCCTTTTTGTTGACTTTTGAAATTGACCTATAATGTAGAAATTGATAACTTTTTGTGAGAGCATTTCTTGGACTTGGAATGTGAAGATGAGTTTTAGTAAATGTCATCCCCTTTAAAATGAGAATTGGATGGGATTTTTCTGATGAACCATGAAAAAGTTATGCTCTGGTCAAGTTACAGTTGACTTTTCAGCTGTCCAAAAATAGAAACTTTTGCGAATTTTTTTTATTAATAACCATGTATTAAAAAAAAATTTCGCAAATAACCGGGTTTCAGAAAAAATTACGCAAATAACCATGTTTCAGATGGCTCCACAAAGGAGGAGCCATCTCAATTGGCGCATGTTAAACATGGTTATTTTTAACATGGTTCCTCCTTTGTGGAGCCATCTCAAACATGGTTATTTGCGTAATTTTTTCCGAAACCCGGTTATTTACGAAATATTTTTTTAATACATGGTTATTAATAAAAAAAATTCAACTTTTGCATCTTTGATGATTTTTGAGCCATTCTTGTGGAATCATGATCAAGACTTGATCAAATGATGTTTGTGAGCTTAAAATAAGATGTTGACCAAAATTTTTAACTTTTGACTGTAAAATGACCATTTTACCCCTGTAGTTGATTGTGAACCAAATAGGGCTTTTGACTGTGCAACTTGATGATGTGAGTCTTGCAACTTGGTATGTATAAGCTTGGCAATGTATGTGAGCCTATGAGACTTGATTGGACCATTGAAAACCTCGAATTCCTTGCAAGAACCAAAACCCTAATTTTGACTGGCTTAGGAGGATGTTTGACTGTGCAATCCCTTGAGTGGTCTTGAACCATTTGAAGATTGATCTTGACAAACTTTGAAGAATATGGGAGGGCAAATTTTGGGGTACAACACATAGTACTAAATTTTGTCGCGATTCGAGAAATGATCATTCGTGGCCCAAACTTATGTTTGCAAGTCCAAGTATGTTTAATTTTAAACCTTTTATCAAATAACCTTGAGGTCCATTGTTAGGAGGTTTTGGTCTTATCAATCCTCTAATGAATCTTCATAAAATTTGGTCTAAGTGAATCATTTAAGCATCGTTGGTCATTTGTGGTTGCCTCGAGAATTTGAAATGAATGATATACTTGACTAAAAGCAAATGAAACTCGTTGTTAAGAGGCTTTGATTTTATCAATCTTTATCATGAGTTTTCAAATGCAAGATTCAAGATGGTCATTCAACTAACCTATAATTTATAACTCATTAACAATTGAATTTTATTTTTATGCTTTTACTTTACGCCTTTACTTTTATGCACCATTTATTTTAGCATTTACATTTCATGCTACTTTAATCTTTGCTCACTTGAGCATTTATCTTTATGTCTTTTTGTTTTTCTCACATGAGCTTTTCATTTTCTTTTTGAAGATACCTAATAACCAACTTGAACAATAAAAATATTTAAAGTCACTTGGAATATTTGGTTACTATCCTTGTCATGATGGAGTTATGGACCTCTTTGACTTTGGATTAAAAGCTTTGACTACCTTGAGACCTTGTGACTTCTATTATTATTTTGTCTGGTGTTCTTGGGATTTACCCCGAGACATTGGGTTGTTTTTTCTTTGTGTGCAAGTTATTCATGTTATATGCTTTATCTATGATTAGGAATTCATCTGTATACAACTGTTACTCTGCCCAATTTTTGTGAAGACTTAAGGCATTTGAAGTTTGGTATTCTTAAGAGGTTTAATATCTTTGCTTGTTTGGTTTCAATCCAAAGGATGGGAATTCTACATTGACTCATTATGTTAAGTGTTGGCTTCTTGTTGGTTAGACGGTTCTTTTCCCTAGATTTTACCTTATGCTTTAGGATAATCCCTTCATCTCCTCCCATCTTCTTTAATTTCAAAAATATTCTCCATCCTTTTCAAAGTTGTTCTTGTTTTATAAACTTGAACCGCTTTCACAATAAACTTGGACTTAGGTCCATGCATTTTTCAAAATTATTTTCTTAATCAAACTTTAACCAACTTAATAATACCTTGACATTTTTGTGAGAAGACTAAAAGTCAATAAATCTCATTCAAACCATTTTGTCATTTTGGCTTTTTACTTAAACTTTTATCAAAATATTAGGAACGTGCCAATCTTTGTAGTGATGCGAGCTACTATACTTCTACGATATATAGTGAAGTGAGATATTTTCCACTTGGGTGTTGAGCGAGGCTTTGTTGATTTTAAAACCCAATCTATATCCTCCACTTTGAGATGATGCAAATTCTCTATTCTCATAATTGTGGGTAGTAAGTATGTTCTTCCACTCGGATACGATGATGATGTCTCGTCTTTTAAAATTAACCAACACACTTATGTTTTAAAAGTTTTTAAAGGTGAACTATGATTACCCTGATCCCATATTGAACGAAAGGTGTTACGTAGGCACGAAAGGTTCACAACCGCGGCAGGTGAAAAAATTGTAAAAAATACTTCTTTTCTCATCTCCACCATCTATTTTATATACAACACTTATAACCAAAATATACAAATTTTCAAAGAGGTTCCTGCGGAGTACCGTAGATGTTTAGGGTGCTAATACCTTCCCTTTGCATAACCAAACCCCGTACCTAGATTCTCTCCCCCTCTTTTTTGGGTTATTCTCTCTTTTCTCATTCCTCTGGAAGCAATAAAGCGCGATGGCGATTTTTACTTGATCTGTGTGAGTTAAGTCAATACAATGGCTTAGTCTTAACATTTCTACCGCTACAGAAAAATGGCGACTTCACTGGGGACAGATCGACCAAATGTTGGTCCACCCCTAAGTGGGTTGAGCATATCTTTGATTATTTGTGTATATGCTATTATTTGTTGTATATTATGTGTTGTATATGGTTGTCTGGAATTTCCTGGTTTTCAGGGTGCTTGGTGATTTCTCATAAGTACTCTACCTGGACTTGGGAAAACTTAAGATAGGACGGGTGGTATAGACATGTTAACTTT
Source organism: Vicia faba (assembly GCA_948472305.1). Classification (NCBI taxonomy): domain Eukaryota; kingdom Viridiplantae; phylum Streptophyta; class Magnoliopsida; order Fabales; family Fabaceae; genus Vicia; species Vicia faba. Next base: position 671,792,941 of record OX451740.1, read on the forward strand.
GAGGGATTAATCCCAAAAAAGGAGACATGAGATCCCCCAATTAGTTTAGGCCCCTTTGACTGTAGTATTGTTTATCGAGTAATCAGAAAGACGTGCTGCTTTCGACCTAGGAGCCTGCTGAAACTGAGGACCATAGAACCCTTAGCTCATCTTGGCCTTTTAGGTGTAGTGAGAAAATTATGACGGAGTAATCCAAAAATGGTTGTCACGCGATACTACACTCAGGACGTGTTTTTTCTGAGAATGTTACTAATTACTGAGTCAATCGAGACGTTGGTAATATCCGAAGGAAGGATGTAGACTCTGGGAACCTCTTAGAACCTTGTTCCGAAAATGATAAATTGTTAGTCCATACCTTGTGGGTAGTAACTTTGACCTCATTCTCGTGACATCGAACCTATAAACCCCCCATGTTTGTGATTTTGTATGTGATTTTGTATGTGATTGTTGCATCATGCATTCATGCACCCATGAGCATCCTTAAAAACATTTGTTTCAAGGGAATTAAAGTTGACTTTTTGAAAATATCCTAGGTAATTTTTAACCATGGATTCTGGAAAAAGAAAGACTCGGAAGTACAGTTTCAAGAATCCTAAGATAGATAAATTAATGAGTATGATTCCCGAGATCGAGAGTTCTATAGATTTTTGGCAGAAATATGGATCCATTGTGTCTCTTATGAAGCTCAGGGTGAAGGAGGGTATCCTTTCTACTTTGATCCAGTTCTATGATCTATTGTGTCGGTGTTTCACTTTCCCTGATTATCATTTGATGCCTATGTTGGAGGAGTATTCTTACCTACTGGGTTTACCTGTTACCGATCACGTTCCTTTAATCGGTTTGGATGGAGAGCCCAAGTCTCATGAGATTGCTGCCATGATTCATTTAGGGAAGTCTGAGATTGAGGCTAACATGACTACCAAAGGAGGAATCAGAGGCTTACCCGCTCAGTTTTTATTAGAGAAAGCTCGCTACTTTGCTAGGATGAAGAATACAGTTGCTTATGAGGCCATCTTTGCTCTACTTTCCTATGGGTTGTTCTTATTTCCTAACATCGACAAATTTGTGGATATCAATGCCATCAGGATCTTTTTGATTCAGAATCCAGTTCCTAAATTATTAGGAGATACTTATTACTCAATTCATCTTCAGGATTCTTATCATGGAGGGATAATCATTTGTTACACGCCTTTGTTATATCAGTGGTTTGTTTCTCACTTACCTCAGTCCGATGCTTCCTGGGATATCAAGAAGGAACCTTGTTGGGCTCCAAAGATTATGGCTCTGACTCATTCCATCATTGTTTGGTATCATCAGGCTTACTATAATGTGGAGATTGCCGATAGTTGTGGTAGTTTCCCTAATGTACCTCTTCTCGGTATAAAGGGAGGAATTAATTACAATCCCGTTCTTGCACGATGTCAACTTGGATATCCGATGAGAGACAAGCCAAATAGTATTCATATGAGTGGTTTCTTTCTCAAAGAAGGAGAGGATCATAAGAAAGCTAAGGAGGAGATTGCAAAGGCTTGGCTCCATATTCACAGGAAGAGTAGAAAAGACTTGGGACCAAGAGGAGTTGTTTCTTTGGAGCCTCATCTCCGGTGGGTACAAACAATGGCAATTCAATTGAAGATGCCATATTCCCGTGAAGAACATATACTTGATATGTTTATGAAGACCACTCCTCCCTTTTTAGATGATGTGGAAGAGCTTCAGCTTTCCCCTGTTAGGATGCAGCAGGAAAAAGTGGCCTAGAAGAACAAGTGTCAGACTTTAGAGATGTCCTAACGAGGAGACTTGAAAGAGAAGGATGACCTGATTGAGATTCTTGAGAGTCGTGTTGTGGAGATTATGGAGAGGCAAGAGGATTTATTTTTCTCTAGAGCTCAATAAAGACTTAGTTACTCACTTCCTGACTCTGGTGATTGGAAAGGGGTCGCCAACAGGTATGCAGAAGAGAACAAGCAGTTGAAGGCTCAGATTGCAAGACTCATGGGATAGCGTCATTGCATGGAGAGATCTTCATCATCTTTGCCTCCTTAGGATTTTAGGTTCTATCTTCTCTTGTACTCAGGATTTTTGAAACTTGTACTAAAAGTTGTAATCCACTATGAAATTATTATAATAAGATTTCCAGTTTTTCAAAATGTGTTAATAGTTTAGTATTTGCAAATTGTCTATAAACCTTTGAGTTCCTTGAAATATTATTAGTAATGATAAATAAATCATGTGCATTGCATATCATGCATCATCTTGTACATATTTCTTGCATTTTTGTTCATACCCAGGTGTCTTACTGTGTTTCTCTACCTCGTTCAGAAGCAAGTTGTCTCACCGATATAATACTTGGGCTAATTCCAGGAAGAAAACGGAGAATATTAAACAAGAGAATCGCGAGCTACATGAAGAAGTTACTGCTTTGAAGGCCGGTATGGCTAATCTGGCTACTTTGATGGAATCATTGGTGGCTTCTCAGAATCAGCCACTACTTATTCCTCCTTCTTCTCAGCCACAACAAACAACAATTGCTTCTGAAGGTCCATCAGTTCCTGTTTCTGCTACTCCATTTACTGCTGCTCTGAACCGTATGCATCAGGGTTACCTGTGAGGAATGCTTGAAAAATTCATGCCAGAAGGTTACAATCTTGATGATGAAGTTACTCCAGTTGCTCAACCTGCTGCTACTCCTACACCTTCGGTGCTGTATGTTACTCCTGTGGCTAGAAATGAGATTCATTATACTGCACCGCCTACAGTGAATGTTATGTCGTTTCTTAATGATGAAGTTTATCACCCTGTTCCTCCACCGAGTGAAAGTGTGGGTGTCTATGAATGATTGGATGATTTTCAGGATAAATTCAATGAGATACAAAAGGAAATGAAGACCCTTCGAGGAAAATAATTATTTGGACAAAATGTCAATGAACTTTGTTTAGTTCATCGAGCAAGGTAGTTTTCTAAATCCAGTCAATCTAGGGCAGTGACATCCAGATCCTTGGATCAGAGGATCTGGTTCCAAGTTTGAGGATTTTTTTTAGCAAGGAGTTTTCTGAATTTAGTCAAAATGGGTCAATCAATTTGAGATTCAATCTCTCTAAGTTCATTAAATTTAGGGCAGTCACGTTGAGGTTCAACAAACCTCTTCAAAGGGGCAGTTTTTCAAAGATCCGTCAATCAGAGGAATTATTTCGAAACATGAAGATACTAGGGTAGATTATCTTATGTGCACATATCGAGGGCACGAGTTATAGGTCAGAGGAACTGTCATTTACTCATGATAATCATTGCAATTCATCAACATGAATAACTTGGGGCAACGAGGTTACTACTAGTAAGGTTTTCTAGTTTCATCTCCCCGTAGAGGTTCTTCTCTAGTCATGTTTTTCTTGTGAAGTCCTCATCCCCAGCAGCATGAGATGATGGAACATCCCCTAAGCAGTTTGGAGATGGTGAGAAGTCATAAGTGTTCACTTCCACACAAGTCACATCTTATGGTACACCCTACAAGGTAAAGTCTAGTCGTTATTGGCATCCTCAACAAGTTTCCTAATATCTTCTGAACCTTTCCCCAACAGAGTTCTCATTGTTCTTGCATATAGTAATCATCATTACATTACATCTACCAAATTGCGTATAATTTCCATTTTTATGGAGCATTACACCATGGAAAAATTCAAACATTCTTCGAAGCATAAGCCAACTTAAGCCTTTCTTGAAATAATCATCTCGCGATCATTCCCCAAAGATTATAATCTCCAAACATCCATTGATATTCCCCCAGCTGATTGTTTCTTATGTGTAATAGAATTAGAGGTATTTCTTTTGTGTAGTAGGAGATATCTCAGATTACAGTGGAGCTTTTTCTTCGGTGTAGGAGAAAATAAAGGTATTTATTTTGTGTAGTAGAAGTTGGAGATGTTAGATGGTTTTTATTTTGTGTAGTAGAAGGTGAATTTTATTTTTCTCTTTGGATTATAGAATGGGAGTACATTCTTCTGTGTATGTAGGAGATGGTTTTTTTACTGAAGATGGAGATGTTTCTTCTGTGTAGTAGGAGATATCTTAGAATACAGTTCAACTTTATTTTGTATAGTAGAAGGCAAAGTTATTTCTTTTGTGTAGTAGAAGGTGGGGATTCTTCTGTGAAGTAGGAGATGAATTGTTTTCTTCTGTGTAATAGAAGATACCTAGGTAGTTATTTATTCTATATAGTGGGAGATGTGGTATGTTCTTTTCTGTGTAGTAGAAGACGTCTAAGTTTTAGTTTCGTTTCTTTTGTGTAGTAGGAGACAAATTGTTTCTCTTCTGTGTATGAAGAAGGTGGAATTGTTTCTTCTGTAGAGTAGAAGATGGAGTTATCTATTCTGTGAAGTAGAAGATATCTCGGAAAAAGACAGAGTATCTTTTTTGTGAAGTATAAGATATCTCGTAAAAAGATGGAGTTATCTTTTCTGTGAAGTATAAGATATCTCATAAAAAGATAGAGTATCTTTTCTGTGTAGTAGAAAATATCTCGTAAAAAGATGGAGTTATCTTTTATGTGTAGTAGAAGGCATTCAATTTTCGAATTTTTGCTTCTGTATAGAAGAAGACAAAGTATTTTTCTTCAGTGTAATAGAAGACATCATGGATTTCAATTGCTGAGTTTTTCTAGGGAAGTTCTTTTGTTTAATAGAAGACATCTTGAAGATTAAGTTTCACGTTATATCCGATTCTTCTGTGTAGTAGACATCTTGAGGTTCAGTTTGTGCAAGTTCGCTTGGTTAAGATTTCATTCCATCTTTTCAGGAAACCATTCATGAATATCGTTCTTATACCTGCCAAAACTTGATTAAGTGGATCCTCATACAAAAAAACAATACATCATCCATATGTTCTTCAGAGTGCAATTTTTTTTCTTTTAGTATTTAATCCTCTTCTACCTTGAATGTTCGAAAGGCTAGCTCCAGTCTCACCTTCAAGTTTAAGATGATTAAATAGGGGCAACTGTTGCACCCCAAAATTTCCCCTCCTAATTTTACTTTTATATGGCTTAGGATTTGAATTTCATCTGCATACATTCTATTAGATTCATCTGTATAACATTCATTCATTTAATAAGGCATGGTTAGAGGTAGTGTTTGTTCTAATCATGGTTTCTATTGGTTTGAGGTTTCTACATCAATAAAGCCTGATTCTTCTGGTTCTTCATTTTTATATTTATTCTACAAGCATTGAAGTGTTCCATCAAGCTACAAGGGCTTCTTAAATATTTCCAAAGAGGATCTTAAGGAGTTAGGGTTCTCTTTTGCTTTGGAGATCTCATTTTAATTCAAGGTTAACTCAATTTATTTCTTCATCAATCATGGTTTGAATTAGGATTTAGTTCATGATCATTGGGAATTTCTTCTTTCATCAAGATACAAGATCACATCAAGGTCTTGCGCTAAGGTCTCATATGTTGTGCTTATGGTTAATCATTGAATACTTGGAGCTAGGGTTTGTTTCCTTTCATCATCTCAAATCACTTTATTCATGAGTATCAACTGAGTTTCATGGTACTTAGGGTTTTTATGGTCATATGAATCTTTAAAGATTCTTCAAGGCATTGTTATTGCAGTGGATTGAAGTATAAGTGAAAAGGAATAAGATATTGACTTTTGGTTTTGCTTTGATCAATACAACTATTATTTCTCATTAAATAAGTGTTACTTCAATTGCAAGTTAACTTAGATTTTGAGAATTAAAGTTAGAGATTTAAGGTTTGTCATTGAAATTTATAGGTGAAGGTTCATCAAGTCAACCGAGTTCTCCTAAGATACAAGTTGATTGTGTTAGTTCCAGGGTTTTGTGGATTGGAAATGTTTTTCTAAAAGATGGTTTTGACCATATCATGAACAAGATGTTTTAACATCTTGTTCTGATATGCATCAGGCTTGCGTTGTTGTTTTTAAATCTTTGTAAATTTAATTTGATTATGTAATATTTCCTTTGGATATATTTCAGATATTCTCACAGGTCAAGAAGATTTGTTTTGGAACGGATTTATATCTCCAACTGTACATTAGTTAATAACTTGGGCCTTGAGACAATTTAGGAAACTTTCTATTGGTTATTCCAAAATGGAAAGATATTTCCTACACAATTGGAGCACCACTCAAATTGTGGATCAAGAATTATCTAGATGCAGAATTCGAAGCCCATAGACTGTAGAGGTGTATTTAAAGAGAAGATATAACCTAATGTAATTAGAACTTTCAACCATTGTAAAATTAGGGGAAGGAAAAATAGTTTTAGGTCTTGAGAGTCTCTTGTGTATTGTGTGGTGTAAGTCACCCTTGTATCTATGATACTTGGGGTCAACATTATATTTTCACTCAGAAGCCTTTAGGAAATGAGTTGAGTATTGTTCTTGAATGAAGCTTTTAAGAAAATCTGAGTATTGTTCTTAGTCAAGAGTATTGGCTAAGTATTGTAATGGAAGTATGGTCTTCTTGTTGAGTTATACTCGATATAATCAATGGGATTGGGACTATTAGATATCACTGCAGTGATTGGAAGTTAGATGTCAATTTCTCATATCTAAGAGGTGCCTAGGTAGAAGTTGTATTGGTTATGGATTAGTTGAGAAGTTGTAAACTGCGAATGTTTAGCTTTGAACTAATATTGCTAATAGTGGACTTCATTCCTAGCTTGGTAGCCCCCAGAGTAGGTGATGTTTCACCAAATTGGGTTAACAACTCTATGTGTTATTTATCATTCTACAGTTTAAGTTTCAGTATCTATTATAACTTGATAAATTTATTAAAGATGTCAAATCAGATGTTGTAACATCTATCTTGACATTGTTCTGTTATTGAAATATTATTATTTCCATGTGTTTCCTGTACCAGAGAAATTTCATATTGGAATTGGTTCATGAAGATTTGAAATGGATTTTGTTAATTCTCTATTTTATGATTGGATTTAATTTTAGTAAAACAAATTAGGAAGAAACAAAGGATGTTCTAACTTAGAGAGAAACATGTCAAATAAATATGTCCTATGGAGAATCATTCGACATCGTGACTATGATCAACTCGACAGTTGGATTAGTTTTGTTTGTTATAGATACAAAATATTCTAGAATATTATGCTATCCTATTATTAATTGGAAATTTTGACTACATAAGTTTTAGTTGAATTAATACATTTTGGATGATGTGATTCGAAGGAAAGAATAAAAGAGTCCATGAGAAGACTTTTATAAGTGATGAGCTAAAACTGAAGCTTTAATTTTGTTAAGTATTGGAAAAAGGTCTGTATACGAACCATAGAGATATCATGTTTACTCGAAGTATCAATGAGAATGCTTTGACCGTCATGTTTTGGCGCTTTGAAGATAAGGAGTTTCAAATTCAAAAATATTAGTCTTATCCAAAGATACGCATGGAAGCTTGGAATTCTAAGATACATGGGATTGTCAAACGTGGTGTCATATTATTTAGAGGCCATTTGGTCGAAATTAGTATAAATAGGGATCTTAGTGTTAAGATTCAACGTGTTCACATTTTTTGTACAAATACTCAAATCACTCAAAGTAATAGCATTAAGAGGAAAGAGTTTGTGAGAATGTACGTATGATGCACCATGTTTATATTTATAGCCATTTGATTTTATTTGAAGTTTTATACATTCCATTTAAATTCCAATCGAAAGCCTTTTACATTGCAGTCTTATATTTAAAGTATTACGTTACTATCTACGAAATAATAATTGAAATAACATTTATCTAAAATAACGAAGATGTTGTTTAAAATACTCTTAGTTATAAGAACATAAAAAATTAAATAAGAACACATGTACTTAGGATCAATCTGATCAATCCTGCACCATTTCTACAAATATTTGGAAGATCAATGATTGTTTACCAAATTCCATGGTAAACAAATTGGCACACCAGGTAGGACCCTGTGTTCAATTTCTTGTTTTTTTTGGCAATTTTTATGTTCCAGTCTAAAACGTTATTTGAAATTCTTCATTATCTTCTTGTATCTCTCTGTGTTGTATAAAACTTAGGAGTGGTAAATTATCCATAAACAATAAGGAGATACCCAAAAGAAAATATGTTAGGAGAATGGTGATTCAAGGCTAGGCAGGAAATCACAATCCTCCAAACAATGATGAAGTGCCACCCCGAGTCACTTCAACAGGGGGGAATATGGTTTCTGCTCCTTCTTCTGAGGCCATACCTTCATTAACAAGTTCGACGCCAACATAGTCGAATACTTACACGGGCCCTCTTTTAACTTACATAGGCCTACAGGGTTCACAAGGAACCCCCCTCCTCCAAAGGGGAAATATTTTTCATAGGCCTCAGGAGCCACCTATTTTTTCCATGCCTCAGAATGGCCGTGAACTTCCCTATGGCATGTCATCTTTGTTTATGATGGGGTTACACAATTCTACTTCAACATATTCAGAACATGTTATGAACGTGACTTCGCCAATACAAGGTTCTGGATCTGTGGATAATAATAGGGATCAAAATATCCAACCACCAATCGAAGGAGTTTCATCCCAAATACTAAACTTAAGAAATCAATTTGCATGAGTGATTAGGTAGAAAAAAGATGAGAGTAATCATGAAATGGTCCAGATGCTTGTACAAACTATGGGTACAATCTTCAACCCTTTGATCCAGAACACAACTCAAGAAAACTAACAGATGTGCATAAATGACACGCATCACTGAGTTTTTTTGTGTACCCCAACCAATAACACATCCTAAGAGGAAGTGGGTTAGGGAAAACCAAGGGTTAGTCTTGGAAGAAGACCCAAAAATTAACCAGGTTCAACAAAATCAAAGAAATCAACTCAAGCAAATATGATGAATCAAGGTGGGGTCGTCGAAGTACCCAGGGTTGTGAATGTCGAAATAACTAGGGTTGAACCTTTTAGGAAGGAACCACAAATTCTTAGGCATCCAAAACCTAGAGTTATGATGGTAAATAGAAACTAAAATAATGATGAAGTTTTATATCAAGTTTAACAAAACAAAATAGAAACAGATAATAATATGGCAGCCATGGCCGAAAGGATTATGGCATGAAATGGTGTGCATGTAGGCCTTACTAGGCTAAATTATACTTCCCCCTTATCTGAATACATTTTACAAACTGAATCACCAAGGGTTAGAAAGTCCCAAAGTTCACAAAATTCTCTAGTGATACCATCAAATCAATTGTCGAATATATAGCCAAGTATCTTACCGAGGCTGGGGACATAACAAACAATGCTTTAACAGATGTGCTCAAAGAACCTAAGGATAAAATATTTTCCTAGTTCACTAACCAAAAATGCTTTTACATAGTTTACTACCCTTGCAGCAGGTTCTATCCATGGTAAGTCTTAGTGAATTAGCCAACCTTAAGCGCATGTTTAGTGAGCCAATTAATGATTACCTAAACAGATTCCGCCTGTTAAAGGAAATAAGTTTCACCCAGGTACCTGAACATGAACTAGTTGAAATGGCCGCGAGAGGATTAGATTTCTCCATCAGAAAGAAATTGGATCCCCATTACTTAAGGGATATGGTCCAATTGGAAGATAAGGTTTGATAAGTGGAGCGCTTAAATATCAAAAAGGCTAGAGAAAACAAGAACCATAGGAAAGAAAGATTTTCTTATGTATAAACATACATAGACAAATAAGAAATGTATGCTAAAGCCTCAGACTTCGAAGAGGTCGGAGTTCATTTGGCTGAGTTAAAACAAGGACCACCATATCCTTGTAAAGTCTTGGCTCCTTCGAATGGAAATAATTCGGTCGAACCTGACAAGAGTGATAAATTCCATAAATAAACTTATACTATCGATGTCACATAATGTGACGAAATATTCGACTTATTAGTAAAAGATGGTCAAATGATAGTACCACCCGGTGCTAAAATTTCTCCGTTAGATCAACGGAAGAAGAGAGGTTTTTGTAAATATCACAATTTTTTAGGCCATAAAACCTCACAATGTTTCCTTTTCAGGGATCTGATTCAAAATGCCATCAAACAAGGAAGGCTGAAGTTTGGTGACAAAACCAAGCCACAGATAATGGTAGATACTTATCCTTTAAACGTGGTAGAAAGAAACTACGCTGAACCAGTTTCTACCAACATGGTGGGGATCGTTTACAAAGTTGATCCAAACTTGAAGGCAACAAACACTATTGAAGGCCTCTGCAACAAACAATCTGTCAACGAGGCTACTGAAGGCCTGATGAACCAGAAATTCAAAGACAACATTACTGAGAATGTTATTTGAAATGTTGCAATGTTGGAGACCCCTGGAGGTCTCAAAGTTATGTTTGAGAAGATTAGGATTACTGATGGTCCTAATGTTGAAGTCAACATGGTGGACCTAAACCAGCCAGCCCTGGAAATGGAAGAAGTTGAAAGACGTCTCTAGAGAGAAGATGCCCTGTTGAGCAAAACTTATGCAATATCTGGAGAAAGTCTGATGGACTATTTAGCTCGTTGTCACAAAAAGAACTTTGAGGGATTGATGTTCCCAAGATGTTGTATCATTTATGATAAAAAAGCAGCAGAGGTTTATAAACAAACCCAACAGGCTCGAAATGGGAGCAGTGGAAGGATAGATGTTTCGATGGAGATAGTTTACCTAAAAGCTGCCGAAAGCTTTCTAGGTTTTCTTATCCATTGCCATAAAATTCAATCAAAATGCTTAATGTGTCCTAGATGCATTGTTGTCTACGATCAAAAGGCTTCAGAAGAATATGAACGAGTCCGTTATGCCACAACCACATGTAGTTAGAGAAGTCAACATAGAATTTTTAATTTTGACAAGTGAGGAGTTCCAAGAAGAGCTGATAGCCCACATCCTAAATAAAATCGAAGGGTTACCTTCAAACTCCTAGCAAACATACCTACAAATAAGTGGATTAGGCCAATTGAAAACAGAGGAGCAAGACAAGGAAAACATAATACTTTTGAGCTGGGAAGAGGATCATCAATTGCTTACAGAAAGGAATTCCAAATATTGAGATAACAAACATCTAGATATGATAATTACAAAGGAAATAATCAAATGACCAGAACTCAGTGGCGCAGGCACCAGAGGACTAAGAAGACTAAAAAAATTAGCAAAAAAGGAAATAGGGGAGTCAAGCAGCAATCAATGTCTCCCAATAAACATTGCTGAAAAGAAACAACCTGTCGAAAGGAAACTTTTTCTCCCAAGAAGGAGTCAATTGGAGAAAAAGACCAAAGATGTCCAACCAATGATGATGACATGATGACACGCGATTTTGAATCAGATGAGGAATCTTCACTTAATGTCAATTGCAATGTAGTGTCTGTAATTCAACATGAATATGACCAAGTGACGGAAGTGGAGGATTTTGGAGAAGTGGTTGACGCTAAAATGGCTAGGCGCAAACCTATTTGTTACTATATCATGAACAATGGTGTTGTGGAGGAGAAAAACGCTTTTTTTGAGCGTCCTGACCTGTCAATGAAGAATCACATTAAGCCTTTATTTATAAGAGTAAAGGCGGAAGGAGTTGGAATCAACAAGATTTTGGTTGATGGCGGGTAAACAGTAAACTTGATGCCTCAATTCATGTTGGAAAAAATTGACATGTTCGACACAAACATCAAGCCACACAACATGGTGCTTTCTAATTATAAAGGAAAAATTGGCTAAACATTGGGTGTGGTGCAACTAGATCTTACCGTTGGCTCAATCACCAGACCTACTATGTTGTGATTGACGCAAATACGAACTACAACATGCTACTAGGACGAGAGTGGATCCATGACATAGGAGAAGTCCCCTCTTCGATGCACCAGAGAATAGAAATATGGAAGGAAGATGGGATAGTTTAGAATTTTGAAGCAGACAAGAGTTACTACATGGCAGAAATCAACCATGTAGATAAAAGAAAATTTGATAGGAATTTGGCCAACATAGGGCCATTGTTGTTGCGATAAAGCAGGAAGCAAAAAGTAAGTTATTACCGGGTGATATTTAGGTTATATTGTATCATGTCCACAAAGATTGGTTATTAATTCGTTGTTCGAAAAATCTATCATTAGTGAGTTTGGGGATAAATGGGTTGAAAGGAAAAGTATCAACAGAAAATAAATGTATAAAAAGGAAAAAGGAATAACTTATCAAGCATGCATATATACTACTTCTCATTGACTTAAACCTATCAACCTGCTATACTCAACCTACAATATTCATCAATGTCAACACGTGTCACTCACAACCTAAGTCATTTCTAATCCAAATTGAGAGGCCAACTGCATCACCTCAGTATCAATCTCTCAACCACCTCAACAACACAGAAGTCAACCATGCTCGATTGCATCGACGATCTCTCAGAGCGACACAAACAACATAGGCATTAATCTCAGACACCCTAAGTTAATAACATCGATAAATCTATCTCTAGAATTCAGACACTATTAGATAATCATCCTAGATAAGAATCTAAGCAGTATATGTCGATAACAACTCAAATCCCTAGCGCAAAGCAAAAATCTAGGATAACAATCCACAAAGATTCGTAAAGCAAGTTTTATATAACGCTAAGGACGACAAATATACATGAGTTTAAAGAAAATATACATACAAACCCAACCAATAGATAATACACAAAGAAAAATAGAAATGAACCGCAAATCTTTTAGTTTGTCAGTGTCGGTCGAAAAGCAATCCACCCCGGATCATCCGTATGCAAGCTCCACAGTTGTTATCTAAGCTAATCCTAACAAAATTGAAGGTTGATGGAGTTGGGAGCAAAATATTTCCCAAAACCATAACCTAAAAAATGAATCAAATGAAGTTATAAAACTAATCTATGCAGACCGCAGTAAGCAAGCGTGACACACTAAGCGTGGCTTCTTTATTTTACACATCAAACCGACCTAAACCGCTCTAAGCGCATTATCCACGCTAAGCGGGCTTCAAAACATTAGTTCTTACAAAATAGTAAAATACAAGGAGCATGACACAAAATGCACTGAGCGCACTCGTGCTTATAAGCCTCCTGCATGCTAAGCGTGCTCTCTTGGATGTAATTTCCCAAAATTGGTTTTTTATTCCGAAAATACACATCCAGATACCTACAAAATGAATGCAACAAATACCTACAAAATGAATGGAAAAATATCAAATGCTACACTATGTACACAAAAACACAAATAAACACTAACTAAACATATTTACACAAAAGTCGTGTTTATTCAATGAAATTAACAACAAAAAGTCGATAAGTGCAACAAAAAGTATATACAAAAATAACTACAATTTGAACTTATCAAACTCTCCCCATCTTGAACTTATTTGTCCTCAAACAAATCCAAACAACTCAAAGAACCAAAAGTAATCAACCAAAATATCATGAATCAACAAGTTTTGAAAATGGAAAACAAATGCAATGGCTCAAATGGAAAACAGTACACACGTAGAAACATACTTACCACTAAACTATAACGATAACAAAAACACGAAACAAATTCTATATACAAAAAACATGCCAAACATTCTAAAACAACACTAGTTCATAAATGAATCACACCTAGCAAAAACAATCATCGGTAGATGAAAAATACACAAAATAAGGTATTTTCACGCATCCACAATCTTGCAAACAAAAGACTAAATTATGCATTCATCCAAAAACTCATATTGACAATACAAAGACAAGAATCTCAAAGGCTTTTCAAGGTTTTAATGTGGCTTGATTAACAAACAAGGGATAAATCCTAAATCTAATCAAAACAAAAACTTTCCTAAACCTAAGAGAGTGATCAATTCACAATGATTCAAGCAAAATAATTTCAATCAAACTTCTTCTTCATTCCAAATTTCAAACCAACACACATCACTTATTAACACTATTATTCGAACTCTTTTTGTTTTTCGTTTTCAAAGCTTTTTTTTCTTCTTTTTTTTCTTTCATTTTTTTCTTTTTTTCTTTTTCACTTTATTTTCGTTTCATTCTTTTTCACTTTTTTTCTTCTTTTCTTTCTTTTTCACTTTTTTTATTTCTTTTCTTTCTTTTTCTCTTTTTTTTTTCTTTTTTTTTCTCTTTTGTGATTCGGTGGCAGAACCAGACTGTTTTTGAAAAATGATGGTTTGCATTTTGCGTTTGTGTTTGCAAAATGTCGCGGTAAGCAAGAGTCGCCAATGACTTTTATTTTATCCAACTGGAAAGGACAAAAGAACAGAAAAATTCCTTTTTTGAGATTTTGAGTACGGGGGGTAGATTATAGAAAGGGAAGGTATTAGAACCCTTTCTATCCGTAGTTTTCTATGGGCTCTTAGGTACTTGCTCATCATTTTAAAAATTACTTTCATGTTTGTGTGTTTTGAAAAGTTTTTGTTTTTACTTCGTTTTAACCCTCGCTTCTGTCTTCAAGAGTGTTACGAAGTGCTTTTGAAAACTTTGTTTGAAAAGAGTGTAAGTGTGGAAAAGTTTATTTTGAGCAAGTACCTACTAGCATCTACCTACTCGAAAAAAGGATTGTTTCTATTCTTGTTTCCTTTAGACAGCGATATCCTACTATTAAAGAGTAGGTAGCACCGTCGTTGGAGTTGTAAGGGTCAATTCGAAAGGGACGTACGATCACTAAAGCAATGTTAGGATGTCTTAGTAATAACCCTAGTGTCTTAAGATCATATTTGAGGCAACATTTCCGAGGCAACCTTTCCGAGGCAATATTTCCGAACGGGACATTTGATATTTGTTAAGACAAGAAGGCCACCACTAAAACACCCTATACTTGATGATCGTTTACCGAAGGCAACCGAAGTGAGAGTATACCCTAGGAGTGCGCTTGTGCGAGTGATTTGATTTCAGTTATTATCTTTGCAGATTAGGGTTTGCTAACCATTTTAAATTAACATACAGTCTTGTCATGCAATCCTATTATCATACATCTAAAAATTAATCTTTGCGAGAATTAAAATGTGGAAAATAAAACTATGCTATTACAAGGTTTCGGAGAGGGGGATTAATTACATAGCCAAAAACCCGTAAAACGATAAATAAAAGCAAATCCTAATTAAGCTATTACATATTGTGAGCAGTTATATTAATATCGTAAAAATAATAAATGCGCGCGATGAATCGAGAACGACAAAAATTAGGGTTTTGACCCCGTCTAAACCTAATTGAAAGAAAAATCATAATTTTGTGGTTTTTGTGTTATTTTGAGAAAAATAGAGTTTAATTGAATAAATAAAGAAAACCTAATGACTTATTAATTTTATTTGAGAAAAATAATTAAGTTAACTATTTTTGTATTTTGTTATTTTGTGAAAATAAATAAAACTTAAATCAAGAATAAACCTAATTGTCTAATTTGATATTAATTATTTTTAAAAAAAGTTAGAATTATCCTAAAATTAAATTTAACTAATATTAAATTAAATTTGATAAAAATAAAAACTAATTCTAAATTTGTGAAAAATTAATTTTATGATTTTTTTTGTAAAAAAGAAATTAATTTTGTGTTAGAAAATAAATAAATAAAAGAAATTAAATAAAAAGAAAAATAGAAAAGAAATAGGATGGGCCTGGTTATTGCTAGCAAGAAGGAGGTGTGATTTGCACTTTCTGGGCCCAAATGCTAACAGCCCGTTTGACTTTTCCAGATTCCACGCGCCTGCTTGACTTATGCCCATGGTGGACCTTCATTGGGAATCCTTGGATCTAGCATGTGGATGATCTGATTGGTTGAGTCTTGATGACGCATGGTAGTCACATGAGAAGCCTGCACACTTAATCATACAAAGCAAAATAATATTGAACAAATAAGGGGACCTGGGGATCGAACCTAGGCCCTTTGGCTTTTCCCAACGCATGATGACCATCTGAGCTGGCTTGGCTTTTTGTATATGGAATAACAAACAAACGTTATATGGAAAAACAAAATAATAATGTTACAACACGTGAAATTTTGAATTGGCCAGTCACAGGATGCCACGCTACCCTTCTTCTTCCTCCCACCATTGCTAAAAGTCATGACTTTTACCTACGGACAAACAGGCGTAGGTACAACCCTGTGATTCTCCAGAATTCTATGCAAGCATGATAAATTCCCAACAATGGTACCAATCAACTCATGGCAACCTCACGAGCATCATGGTACCCTTATCCATGGCCAATTGTACCTGTAAAGAAAAACCCCAAAAACGAGCCAAGAACCCTAACTATGGCATCTTGTTGTACAGTTAACGAAAATGAAATTAAGTGCCACCATTAGCTTGCAAATGATTCAAGGATTAAGAATATGCAAATAAATCATGCTAAGAGTGCCAAAATTGTGATATTCGATTTCAAGAAAGCATGGATATCGTGGGATACTTACAGCATAATTCTGGATGTTAGGAGGCTTGTTAATGATTGTAAAAGGATCCTAGAACATCCAGGAAGCGATTGAGATGACTGGAACGCTTTGAATTGGTCTGCAACTTAGAGATCAGTGTGTCACATTTTTCACATTTTTTTTGAAACTTGCTCTCTTCTTTTCACGCCTCCAATCTCTTCTTTTGATCAGCAAATTTTCTATATGTACTTTAGAATCAATTAGGGTTACAAACTTGTTTCAAATCTTCCTCAATTAAGATCATTGATTCAAGATTTGATCCTTATGCAAATATTTCCAAATCAAGCAAAATCCAATCTTTTTATGTCCCAATGAAGCTTGCACGATTTTATTCTCTTCCCAGCTGTATAATAGGCCGAAACATGCATAAAATCTCAAGCTTTGATTAGTTTTGATATTTTCATGATTTTATTTTGATTTTATTTGATTTAATTGAAATAAAATTAAAATAAATGACAAAAAAAAAAACAAATGGGAAGGATCATGGGTCGTGGGTCATGTTACAAACTCAATACAAGCATAAAAAGTTGGGCCCATTTGACAAAAATTGCAATTTTGGCCACATTTGACTTTTGACAATTTTTCAAAAAGGGTCAATTTTGCCAATGAATAACTCCCTCAATTTTGACCCTAGACATGTGTTCTTTGACTTTTTAGAAAGCTTAAGATGTCCTTTAAGAAAACCTTTTGGTATCATCTCAATTGGATCTTCCATGTTCATGTATGAAGCTTTGACAAAAAAGGTGTTTTTGTTGACTTTTCAAAATGACCTATAATGTCCAAATTCATATCTTCTTGTGAGTGCATATTTTGAACTTGGGAGCTGAAGATTAATTGTAGGGAATTCCATCCTATTAAAAATGAGCTTTGGATGGGTCATTTTTGATAAAGTATGAGAAAGTTATGTTTGGTCAAAGTTGAGTTGACTTTTCCTACAAAACCCTAATTTAGCAACTTTTGGGTTTTGATGAATTGTGAGCAATCCTTGAGGAATCATGATCAACTCTTGATCAAATGATGAATAATGCTTCAAAATGAGGATGTTGACCAAAAATCTTGAAGTTTTACTGTATGTGGGCCACAGTTGACTTTTGTCCTAACACAATCGATTTTCAGGCCTTGGAGCAATTAACTGAGCAAACTTCCTCTGCAAGGCTTGAAACTTGACATGGATGATCTTGAGAATATATTAAGACAATGGTGAGCATTTGGAACCATTTGGACTCAAACATATTGATGCAAACTGAAACCCTAATTTGAGGTAGACTGCCTTAGGAGAGAGTTTGTCTGGTCAACCCTTGGACTTCCTTGAGCAATTTGAGGACCTCACTTGAAATGTATTGAGAAATATGGGAGGGAAAATTTTGGGGTACAAAATCTTTCTTTCTCAGCCTCATCGTAATCACATCATAAGCACATAAATATTCCTCTCCCCAACTTGAATTCAACCATATCATAATGTGAATACTCCCCACTTTCTAAGGAAAGGTAAAAATTCAAACTACAACTCATAGTCAAAGGTTCAAGAAAACAAAGAATCAATATCCATACAAAAATGAACCAAACACTCATAGACAAGCATTTATAAAAAAACAACATGGATATTGATAAAAAGAGTCAAAAGGGGTTACTAATGATCACAAATTCACAAGGTGAATTGACTATTTGGCCCAGGGGTAGTTGTGCTCAAAATGGACCAAAAATTGCCTTGATCATTTTCATGTTTTCATACAACCAACACAAACAAAATATTAAGCATAATAAAATCTAGTTAAAACAAGAGTTATGGTCTATAACATATGTGAACAATGGAAAGCTACCTCAAAAAAAGGGTAGGAACTAAAGTGATTCACAAATGAGCAAGTATACAAAATAATGAGTGGTATAAAAATTGTAAAAAGTCTAAGTATCACGAATATGATAAAGTATAGAAAGCGATAAAAACATACCTAGAACATGTACAAAATTTTTAACAAAATCATTACCACACCTTTGCAAGTTGAAACACTCAAACTTGTAAAATCACCAAAAGTGACTTCAAGCTATCGAACCTAAATTGAGTCCAAACAACAACAAAATAGTTAATATAACTAATATTATTCACTATTTAAATACTAGGTGTAAGTGGGAAAAAGGAAATCCAAGCGAAAAATTAAAAAGAATTCATTGGCTCTGCAAGACAGGGCGTACTAAGTGGCATAGAGCATGCTAAGCGTGCTACACCAGTTGCAGAAAAAATCGGACAACAACTGGTGCAGCTGCTACACAAGCTCCACAATCACCTTACACACTCAATTTACAACAATTACAATATTTACAACATTAACAATCAAACTTCCACAAGCTAAACACGACAAGCTTGCGGAAAAACACAAATTGATATAACAAAACAAACGGGAGAAAGTGAATTAAACAAGTTGAAAAGTGAAAATTTGAGAATTTAAAACATGTCCTATTTTAACTTGTTTAAAACACAAGTCAACACATACATAAAACGAATACAAACAAAACATGTTTTTTTTACGTCGTAAGTTCGATGCTTTTATTGTGCGAGCTAGTAACCTCCTCTCGTCATACCATGGTATTGTCACATCGTGAAAACCTAAAAGAAGTGTCCTAACATCCATACAACAAACATTAGGAAAATGAGACAATTCACAACAATACGTGAAAACAAAGAAAAACACATATATGCATAAGTATGGAAAGTAAACATAAAACATGTACAAGTAAAAATAGACAAGTTTATGTACACATTCTATACAAAATATACATTAATTACGAAACCAAAAAAGAAAGAAACTTATCACAATGCAAAACAATAAACACCAATCCACGACAACATCGCCATTTTGTTGTTGCGGTAAAGCGGAAAACAAAAAGTAAGTTATTAATTTACCAGGTGATATTTAAGTTATATCGTACCATGTCCATAAAGATTAGTTATTGATTCGTCGTTCGACAAATCTATTGTTACTGAGTTTGGGGATAAATGGGTTGAAAGGAAAAGTATCAACAAAATATAAATGTATAAAAAGGAAAAAGGAATAACTTATCAAGCATTCATATATACTACTTCTCACAGACTTAAACCTATCGACCTGATATACTCAACCTACAATATTAATCAATGTTAACACGTGTCACTCACAACCTAATTCATTTCTAACCTGTTGTACCCCAAAACATGCCCTCCCTTTTTCACAAGAAATCATAATCCTAGGGTTTTCTCAGATTTTCAAGATTGGCTCAGGAATTGATCAAACAGACTTTTCTTTGGCAGTAAATCAAGAATTAGGGTTTCTCTCGCATTTCTCAGAAGAAACTGAATTCTCAGAAATTCAATTAACTATCACATGTTTTCACACTTTTTCAAGTTTGCTGAAAGGTTATTGGTTGTTCTCAAGGCCTGATTATCTGGGATAAGAGATAGGAGCTGAGACTGTCTAATCCAGGTTAACCAGATAATGTGCGTCTGTTAAGACATCAACTTATTAATGGAATGAAACGTTTATTGGTTAATGGAATGAAATTCTTGCTTGTTTATTGGAATACACAATGCGTATTTTGATTGGAATGTTATTGCAAGGTTACGAGCTTGCAGAGTTGTTGGATTACTTAAAGTTTAAGTTATCTATATTAGAATTGTTGGAATGCAATTTCAATTATTTTGATCTGAGAATCTAAAAGGAATAAGTGAAGACTTGAAGAAAGAATTACAAGATATTGACAGTAGAAGGTTTTATTGGATATCAGATGATCTCGTAAAAGCTTTCTTCATTCATTTCAAAATGATTGATACAAAAATAATTTATTATTTTAATACTGTATGTTTTACAACTTATAGTATTTGAAAAAATAAATTGTTACAATTAATGGAAAATCTATCTAATCTAAGCCTAAGTCCCCATTTCTCCATTGCTCCCATGCTCAAAGTCTCCTGCTTCCTCTGCTTCCTCTATCACCCAATTTGTGCTCACATGAAAAAGACAAAAGAAAAGAGGATTAATACAGTTAATTTTCAAACAGAAAAAGAAAGGAAAATTTTCATCATTAAAGTTTGTCGTCCAGAATCAGAGTGCTATTTTTTTTCATCACGTTTTATTTTTCTCTTCGCAAATCACAACAAGATTGCTCTTCTTGGTTCACAAAGAGAAAAATAAAAGTGCAAATGCAAGCATACAAAAGCAATTGGTTCAAATGCAAACATAGGCAAAACTGAAACATTGCAAAGTCAACAACCAAACAGCAAGGCAAACTGTTATGCAAAAATAGTCCAACTTCAAACAAAGCTGCATTACTAAACGTGGCATACAAGGAAAACTGTACTACGCAACTATACTAAACTGTCAAGCAAAGAAAACTGAGTTACAAAGCAAACTAGATGCAAACTGTCAAGCAAAGCAACTGGAAGCAACCAAGTACAATGCAGTAGGAAAACCAAATCACAAGCGAAAAGCTTGTCATAGCTTTTCATCATGTTCCAGTAAAAAGGCAAACTTTTCAGAAAATAAAGTGGAAAAGCAAATATGCTTTGTCATAGAGAGAGAAAGAGAGAAAAGATATCACCTTGGTGAGAGTGTACAGTTTGGCAAGAGGCTATCACAAGTTGCAATCAAAAAAGCTAAAAAGATATAAAAACTCCAAACTGCATAACAGTTTCAGAGGAGAGAAACATTTTGTCAAAAAGCCACAAACAGAAACAAGCTTGTAAAACAGCCAAAGCTTGTAGTTTCAAAACTGTAACAACCTGCACAATTAAACAAAATACCCAAAAACCTGTAACAGCAAGAACACCACAAGCCTAGCAAAACTGCAAGTTTGCCTAAACTACAGCAAAATTGTAAACTGCCAGGCCAAAACTGCCTAGCCAAACTGCAGAACACAGTCAAAGCTTGCTAGCAGAAATAAACAACTAAACTGTAAACCTGCAAACAGCCAAACTGTAAACCAACATAACAACTCAAACTACAAAACCATTGCAAAACTGCACAAGCTGCAACAATAGCCAAACTGCCTGGCCAAACTGTAAACAAGCTAAACTGCCTGGCCAAACTGCTAACAAAAACCAACCTGCACAACAACCATAACTGCATAACAATTGCAGAACACAGTCAAAACTGCAAGATAGCCAAACTGCAAACAAATTGTAACAAGCCTACCAAAACTGCATCAAGCTTGTAAAACCAACAAGAACCAAAAGTTTCAGAATACACAATCAGCATTCAAAAATCAAGAGAGAAGAGGAGTTTCAGAAAACATTTGATCATCATCAACATTCAAAAACCAACAAAAATCAAAAGTTTCAGACATAACAACAAGTTTCAAAACTGAAAATCATCATCAACAAATTAAGAGAGAGGAAAAGAGTTTCAGAGGAAAAGAGTTTCAGAACAGTATCATCATCAACAATCAACAACAATCAGAGTTTCAGAACAGTATCATCATCAACAATCAATAACAATCAATGTTTTAGAACTGAAAATCATCATCAACATATCAAGAGAGAGGAAAAGAGTTTCAGAGGAAAAGAGTTTCAGAACAGTATCATCATCAACAATCAACAACAATCAAAGTTTCAGAACAATATCATCATCAACAATCAACAACAATCAAAGTTTCAGAACAGTATCATCATAAACAATCAACAACAATCAAAGTTTCAGAATTAGAATCATCATCAACATTCAAGTTTTAAAGAACAAAGGAGAGATACCAGAAGCTTGTGCCTCGTGTTCATCATTTCTTCCCCCCTCCGCCTCTAGCCACCAGGAACGCCACCAGCCCCATCTCACCTTTCCTCTCCTCTTCATAGAGAAACCCTAAGGTACATTTATTCTTAAACCCCTTTATTCACCTCAATAAACCATGCAATGCATTAGATTAGTCAAACTATAAAATCGAACTAGAACAACATAAGCAAACATGAACAAACTGTTAAAATCAGAAGAAGAACAAAACGTACCATTTTAGAACAAGGCCATTGAATGTTAGGAAGAGGAAGAGAGTGAGGGTTGCTCCGGCGGCTAGGGCTTATGGGAAGAATCAAGCGTTTGAGCACTGAGAAAGATGAAGAAGAAAAGATGAGGAAACGGCGTCGCTGTAAAACGTACAAACCCTAAACACAACAAACCCTAAATTATGAAGACCCCAACCAAAACAAATGTCACAAACTCGTCTTTGGGCCTGTCCGCCCAAACCCCAAACATAAGCCCACAAATTGCTGATACCCCCCCCCCCCATTTTTGACCTTGTTTTTTGTTTTATCATCAATTGGGCCCCAAACACACTTCAAATCCCAAAGCTCATTTCTTCTTTGTTTTAATTCACCTCTTTTTTATATAAGATTCATAAAAAACTCAATATTTTTCTTTTTAATTAAATTAATCATTTTAATTAATTTTCATTTTTTAATTTATCTTTATTATTTTGTTACATTTAAGAAAATACCAAAAAAATGGTTTAGTTAATTTTCTTTTTCTTAACTAATTTTAATCATTTTTCCTTTCATTATTTTTCTTATATTTAACAATAAAATACCAAAAATAGTAAAGAACGTTAATTTAATTAATTCTGTTTTCTTTAAACCCTTTTTATTGATTAATAAAAATCCAAAAATAATAGAAATTTTATAATTTTCTTCTTTAAAACCTTTTATTTACATAATCAATAAAATACAAAGAATAATAATAAAATATTTAATCTTTCTTTTTTAGAATAGATTTTTATTTGTTTATTTTTAAATAAATACATGCATCTCATAATATTATTGATTTCTTAATTTGTTATAACTTTATATTGAATTGCGACAATTCGATTTGGTTGTAATATTTGGACATTATTATTCTTGTGAGACTCGTCCCCATTTGTAATAATTGTACCCCCATTCCCGAATATTTTTGTAATAAATTAGATTTATTTTACGCATTTATACTTCCAATTATACCATGATTAGAGATTAGGGTTTGTATGCAAAAATCCAGAATCAACAAGTAGCTTGACCTAATACAAAGACAAAAAGCATGTAAAATGACAAACACAATGCACACTTGCACCCCTAGGGTTTCATCCACTTGTTGCTTTAAAAATGGGCCATGTTATGCATGTTAAGTACTTTGGCAAAACAAAAACAAAACAAAAGATCATAGTCCCTTGATGACGCTATCTTGGTTGCCTATACAAAAATGATCTAGTCCCTCAAAAATTTGCTAAAAATACTTAACACAATTGCTATCATGGTCTATACGATGACCCGCGCCTGTCCCGTTTAACATCCTAATACAAGGTTGTTTACCAAATGCAGTGATAAAACAACACTGTCAAAAGGGTTAAAAATGTGTAAGAAATACCTTTGAGTAAAATAGGGTAGATAACTCTTAGTTACTTGATCAAAACTTGCAGAATATACTTGTTATTTTCAAACACACCTCATAACACAATTTCAAAACACTTCCTAAAACAAACCTTCAAAACATTGAAACATCTTTTCAAAAGACAAAAACACCTTTGTATACATTCAAACAAGAATCATTACAAAGGTTTCCACGATGATGGCCTCTTTTCAAAACATCTTTCAAAACCACACACAAAGCACCATTTCAAACAATTGAAAAGCAAAAGCAAGTGATCTAAACAAGTAACTAAGAGCCCATGGATAACCATGGATGAAAAGGGTGCTTGCACCTTCCCTTTTCATAATCTACTCCCCGAACCCAAGAAAACATCTCAAAGGTATTTCCTGTGCTTTTTGACCTTTCCTTAGGATAAAATAAAAAGCTGGTGGCGACTCTTGCTAAACTGAAACATTTGCGAACACAAAACGCAAAACCTCAAGTCAGTTCTCCCACCGTATCACATAACCCAAATTGAGAGGTTGACTACATCACCTCGATAGCAATATCTTAACAACACAGAAGTCAATCGTGCTCGCCTACATTGATGATCTCTTAGAGCGACACAAACAACACAAAGAAATTAATCTCAAACACCATAAGTGAATAACAACGCTAAATCTATCTCTAGAATTCAGACAATATTAGATAATCATCCTAGATAAGAATCTAATCAGTATATGTCTATAACAACTCAAATCCCTAACACAAAGCAAAAATCTGGGATAACAATACACAAAGATTCGTAAACAAAATTTTTACATAACACCAAGGGAGACAAATATACATGGGTTATAAGAAAATATACATACAAACCCAACCAATAGAGAATACACAAAGAAAAAGAGAAATTAACCGCAAATCTTCGATTTGTCAGCGCCAATCAAAGAGAAATCCACCGCGGATAATCCGTATGCAAGTTCCATAGTTGTTATTGTTACACCCCAAAATTTACCCTCTTGATTTAGGCTTATGTTTCATCATGAACATCATAGTGCGTTGCATTCATACATTGTGATAGGATCAAAGTACTTTGGTTACCAAGTTTTCCTCAAGGCTTTGAAGGTTGATTACATGGACAAGTTGCTCAAAAATATGTTACCATCAAAATCTCTGGATCATTTGAGCTCAAAAGGTTATGGCATATCTCAAGATGTTTTTACCCATCTCTTTGGATTCATCAGCCAAATTAGGGTTTGCTTGAGCAAGATTGCTGGCCAATGTACAAGTCTTGATTTTTGAAACAACAAAATTTTTTTGACATTTGGAAGGTCTTTACACAAGGAATTGGCCAAGATGCCCAGAGGATTTGAAGTTTTGAAGATGATTCATCAGTCTCCTAATGTGTTGACCAAAATTAGGGTTTGGGATTTCATCAAGATTTCTTGAGAATTTTGAAGTAAAACTTTGCACATGGCCTTTATATGTTTGGGAGATCATATGTTTGAAGTCTTGATCATCAATTTTGAAGGGAAGTGGATCAATTGATTCAGAGGGGAAAAATGGTCATTTTGCTAAAAATCAATCAAAGTTGACCAAGTGAATTTTTGGTCAACCATCAATCCAAGGATTTGCTTTATATATTTCAAGTCCATTTTGGTCATTGGATCAAAGAGATTGAAGTTTGGGTTGAAACTTGTTCTTGAAGAAACCCTAAAAGTTTCTAATTTTGGAAAATAAGGACTTATTTTCAAAAATTCATATTTTATTCATCTTTGATCACAAAAATGCAAATGAAATATGTTTGGAAAGCTAAGAGAATGATCTTTCATCTCCTTTTGGTATCATATTCAAATTGATAAGGAATCAAGAGTTTTGTCCTTTTGAAGTTACAAAATTATAGGTCATTTTTCAAAATTAGTGGATTTCAAGCCAAATTTTGGGAACCTTAGTGGATTAATTTGCCAAAAATATAAAATAAGGGTTTGTATATCTTTTCAAGACCTTTCCAAATTATGTTCATTTGTTCCAAAATTCAAAAGTATGAGCAAGTTATGTGTTTTGGAAATTTGAGGCATTTCATTGAAATTTGGCAAATGTGCAAAATTGCCATTTCTTGCAAACTCAAGTTTTAGCCATTCTTCTTGTTTCTAATCAAGCCCATTGGTAATTTGTGACATGCTAAGGCCCATTACACTTGCTATTTTGTGCCCCATATGGTATTGCACATGTTGCATTGAAAAAATGACAAAATTGCTAAAAATGGCCAATTCACCAACACTCTCTCATTTCAAATGATCATGGGATGTCCTTTTAAGCATGCATTGCTGACTTCATTTGGCTCATTAAACGCATAAGAAGCAAGGGAACGCACGAGCAAAAGGCCTGATTCAGTATGCACCTCATTTTTGGCCAAAATTCTCAATCTTGCCCTCCAACAGATTTATGGACAAACTTCCACTTCTATCCTTCTCTACACACTCTATATAAGTGAAAGCAAGCAAAGAGAGAGAGAAAGAGAACGCGCCATTTTCAAGAATTCCCGATCTGAAATTTTCTTCCATCTTTTGCAACTAGCTTCGATTCTCACGATTCCTTGGTGTTTTCTTTAATTTTTTTGGGGATTCTGCTTCGCCAAAGCAAGTAGATCAAGCTAGCACCCTTGGATTGCAACTGGAGTGAAGGAGACAATAGATCCATTTTCTCTCAAAGGTTTGAATTCTCAACTTTGAATTCTGATTTCTAGCCATGCTTCGTGTGATTTAAGTTCATAATCATGTTGTTTGAAGTCTATGGAATGATTCTGAAGCTTTATAGTGTTTAATTTAATGAATTATGCATGTTTGAATGTTCTGAAATTCGCGATGCAACATGTTTTTGTTCATGTTTATGACTTGATTGTGGGCAGTATGATTGATGATTTGATTTGATTTGAATTGTTATGAGTTCCTTGCCATGCCAACTTTAATTTGCTTTTGATTTCATGGAAAATGATGCAAAATTGAGTGAGGTACATTGATCTGAAAGTGAGCCCTATGCCTGAGAAGATGCGCGCGTTTTTGGATGTCTAGAGGTTGAAGATGATTAGGTGGCACATCCTGGTTGGTCTATTTGAATCTTTGGATTATTTGAATTTTTATTTTATAAATTGATTTCTATGATTTATTTTCTTGCTCAAAAATGCTTGGAAAATTCTGAAAAAATTATCATAAACTCAAAATAATATTTCTGACTTTGTGTATTTTTTTAAATATTTTTTGGAATTATCTGATTGGTTAAAAAATTTGTTAGGTTTAATTAATTGATCCAAAATAATTTTTGTTTTAATAGTTCCTTTGACCTAAAAAATCCACAAAAATTATTTGAGACTTCCAAAATAATGTGAAATTTGATTCTGACTTTGGTTCACCATTTTTCTTACTTTTGATTAAAAATTTAATTTCAAAGTTTATTTGTAATATTTGTTTTTTTATTTTTTATTTTTTAATACTTCTATTAATTCAAAAATTCCAAAAAAAATCATGTAACCTAGTTTTTAATCATAGAACCTGATCATATTTTTGCTTTGACCATTTCATGATTTTTAGTTATGGTTTGTATTTTCTTGCCCTTAAATAATAATTCCACTATTAATTATTTGCTTTTTTTTATTTTAATATTTTCCTTTAATCCAAAAAATTCACAAAAATTCAGGGATGTATGTTTTTATCCCTAATATTTGAATATAATTTTGTTTGGCCATTTTTCTGAGTTTTTTATTTAAATATTATTTTGATATGTGAATATTTGTTAATTACATAATTGTTTGAATATTATTTCCTTTCTTGACTATTCCTAATTCAAAAAATATGAAAAATGTATATCCTGACTTTTAAGGTTTCTTGGTGATTGGTTGGACTTTGGTTTGATTTATTTTGATTTTTTATCTCACTTAATCAATATTTGAGATTAAAGGTAAAAATTTAGGGTTTTTATTGCTTATGGTGCAAGTTTCATGTTCAAAACCCTTGTGCCTTGGACTTTTATTGGATTTCAGGTCTTGATCTTGGTTCATGCATGTGTTTGGAATTTGAAAACTATTTTTCTTGAATTACTTGACTTGGTTTGGCATTTTTCCACAAATAATTTTGAAAACTTGTCTAGCTTGGTGGTTTTGCCACCTAGTCTTAAACTTTGAGTTTCATTTGACCTCTTCCCCAATCATTCATGAACTTAGGGCCTGCATTCCGACTTTTAAACACTTCCAAGATGTTGAGATATTTTTGGTTTGAATTATGGATCCTTGTTTCTATTTTTGGTGTAATTTTGAAGTGAAGGTACCCAATTATGTTTGCATGTTTTGTTGCAATTTGTTTGATGGCCTATGAACTTGAGTGAGGCCTATAATTGGGAACCTAATGATCATGTTGGTTCTGACTTGTCCATGTTAGCTCAAGTCATTTCACTTAGAAGCCTCATGTTTGAATATTTTGAACCATCTAATGCATTATGTAGGTTCCATTTCCTATTGTATTCATGAAGTTGTGTTTGAATTAATTGTGCATGATTAAAATATGTTTGCTACTGACCTTTATGGTTCTTGTTCATATTATTCTCAAGCTCTTATGATCCTTGATTGACACTCAATTGTCAATTCAACATGGTGATAGGAAAGAGCAACATTCTTTTGATTCTTTTGACCTAATCTATGCATATGCTTGTCTCTTCTTGTTTATAATGTCTAATATTTGGTAATTGCCACCATGATTATTCTCACTTCTTCACCTTTTGGAATACTAACATGGTTGTTGAATGTGCGAGGTACTTTGAGAAAGTTGCCACTTTTGGCCTGAGGCTTTTGTGTTCCACTTTATTTGTGGAACACAGTTTATTATATTAGCATTGTTTTTGTGCTTGTCATGCTTGATGGTTTATGATGGATATGCACATATATGATTGTGAATGTCACACTTTGCCTATGGGATTTGTACATATCTGATAATTTGCTTACATCTTGATGGTGCAATTGCTGACTCAATTTATCTACTGATGCCAGCTTGCTTGAAGTTTCTCTGGGATTCTTTTATTCTTGCTTGATTGCTACAGATAGTTATCTGTTTGGTATTGTACTACCTCCTTTCTCCCATTTTCATTTTGCATAATTCTCTGATTGCATGATGGGACTTCTGTTGCTGATATATGTAAGGAGGCCCTCTGTTTTTTGTCTGATTGCATGTATTTTGTTTGTTGTTGATCAATGGGTCACTCAATTTAGATATTGAGATCACGACTTCGCTCTCATTGCATGTTCCCTATAGGATGTTTATTGCTTTTCCTCTTTAAGTGTTGATTGATGAGTCACTCAATTTAGATATTGAGATCACGAATTCGCTCTTATTTCATGTTCCCTATAGGATATTTATTGCTTTTCTTATTTAATTGTTGATCGATGAGTCACTCAATTTAGATATTGAGATCACGACTTCGCTCTCATTGCATGTTTCCTATAGGATAGTTTTGTTAAGCTCTCTTAGACATGCTGATTAAGGTAGGAATCCATGTATGCTAATATAGGATAGGATTTTCCTTTATCCTCAACCTTAGGGTCAACCATTTTATGGTAACACTAGGGATAGTGCTAGGCTAGTTCCCCTTAGTTGTTTTTCCTTTCTTTGCATTTTGCATCTTAAAACAAAAACCTGTTTTCTTGGCAAATCATAAGACACCTCTAATAAATTCAAACTCCTCTTCAGAATAAAAGATACAAACCAATTTTACTTTTTTTGTGTTATCTTGAAGCCGATGTTTCGCCATCGCACATGCTTGTTATCCTTCTTTGATTCTCAATATCATTTGTAGGTGTGATATTTTTCCATCTCTACCATGATATCTTTGTTATCTTGAAGCCGATGTTTCGCCATCGCACATGTTTGTTATCCTACTTTGATTCTCAATATCATTGTTAGGTGTGATGTTTTGCCATCCGTTTTATTGACGTTTCGTCATCTTTGCCATGATATCTTATTACCTTTTAGCCGATGTTTCGCCATCACACATTTGTTTGAAGTCAATGTTTCGCCATCGCACATGTTCGTTATCCTACTTTGATTCCCAATATCATTGCTAGGTGTTGTGTTTTGTCATTCGTTTATCATTCAATGTCTTGCCATCTTTGACATGTTACTTTGCTATTACTTAGCCGATGTTTTGCCATCTCATTGTTTTATTCGATGTTTTGCCATCTTGATTGTTTTTGTTTGTCTTAATTAAAAAACACAAACCAACTAAAACACTTAAGCTGAACTACGGCTGCTCTGATTCATTAAAAGGGATATGTAGGCATTGGGGTAAGGCCCAATCGAGCACAACTTTTTATTTTCCCTACATTATTTTCTTCTTCCTTTTGCATGCATTCCATTTTACCGTTTTATGCCATAAACATAGGATTTGACCACACCCATTTAGATTAGACAACAAGAGTCGATACCGTAGAGTACTACGGGGGTGTGGGGTGTTAATATCTTCCCCTCGCGTAACAGACTCCCTTACCCAATCTCTCGGTCGAAAGACCCTGATTTCTCCCTTTTCAGGTTTTCTCGATGTTTACCTTTCGCTTTCGGAGGGATAAAAGACGTTGGGTGGCGACTTCATTGTTCGATGATTTTCAGCCGGTGGTTTCAGTTATCTAAGCTAATCCTAACAAAATTGAAGGTTGATGGAGTTGGGAGCAAAAATTTCCCCAAAACCATAACCTAAAAAATGAATGAAATTAAGTTATAAAATAAATCTCTGCAGACAGCGTTAAGCGGGCCTGGCATGCTAAGCGTGACTTCCTTATTTTACACATCAAACCGACATAAAACGCACTAAGCACGCTATCCGCACTAAGGGGGCTTCTAAACATTGGTTTTGCCAAAATAGTAAAACACAAGCATCATACTACAAAACGCGTTGAGCACACTCGCACTTAGCGGCCTCATGCATGCTAATCAGGCTCTCTTTGACAGAATTTTCCAAAACTGGTTGTTTATTCCAAAAACATGCATCTGGAGCCATGCCTTCGACACTTTATTCCTCAATGCTCCAAAATGAAAAAAATACCTATAAAATGAATGAAAAAACATCAAATGGTACACTATATACATAAAAACACAAATAAACACAAACTAAACGTATTTACACAAAATCCAGATCATGTATCACCTTTGTGATTTGAGAGAGCCTTTGTGATTTGAGAAAGATCATGTAGCACCAAATGCGAAGATGAGGGCACAAGATCCACTTGAAAAAGTTGATCTAGGTGATGGGATTGTTAAAAGACCCATGTACATTAGTGTTAAGCTTAGCACAGAAGTAAAAACAAGAGTAATCTGATTACTAAAAATATACAAGGATTGTTTTGCTTGGGACTATGATGAAATGCCTGTTTTAAGCAGAGACTTGATCGAACTAAAGCTGCCTATCAAGGATGGCAAGAAGCTCATCAAGAAGGATCCTAGAAGGTTCATGCTAGAAGTTCTCTCGAATATTAAGGAATAGTTTGAAAGATTCCCCCGTTGCAAGTTCATCTGGGCCACAGGTTATGTCGAATGGATTGCAAATATAGTTCCTGTTATTAAGAAAAATGGATCTTTAAGGGTTTGCATAGATTTTCAAAATTTAAATGAAGCAACCCCCAAATATGAGTATCCAATGCCTGTGGAAAAAATTTTAATTGATTCAGCCGCAGGTTTCAAATATCTTAGTATGATTGATAGGTATTCTGGATACAATCAGATTTTCATTGCTGAAGAAGACGTACCCAAAATAGCTTTTTGATGCCCTGGGCACTAGGCACCTATGAATGGGTGGTCATGCCTTTTGGTTTAAAAAATGTTGGGGCAACTTATCAAATGGAAATGAATACAATATTCCATGATTTCATCTAAAAATTTATGCATGTTTATAGAAAAATTATGTCTTTCTTTGTACTTTTCTTGTTCCAAACTAAAATATCATGTAATTCCTATTGATGTGTATGTTTCTTCTCATTTCGATGTCATCAAACATATGCTTTCTAGGCCAATTTTGCATAGTCGAATTGGCAAATGGGAACTTGCCCTAACCGAGTACTACTTGACTTTCACACCTTTAAAAGCTATGAAAGGGAAAATGGTCTCTGATTTCATAGTTGACCATGTAATGGTCGAAGTTCTTCAAGATTACGTGGAACTAGAACCTTGGAAACTATTTTTTGATGGTTCAACTCACAAACAAGGAACTGGTGTTGGAATCTTAATTATTTCTCCTGATAAAATTACAACCAAGTTCAAGTATAAAATCAAAGGGCCTCCTTGTTTGAATAACGAAGCAAAATATGAAGCTTTAATAGCAGGACTTGAAGCTTTGTTGGAATTAGGGCAACTAGAGTTTAAATAAGAGGTGATTTCGAGCTGGTCATCAAACAAATAACCAAGGAGTACAAGTGTATAAAAGAAAATATAATCATGTACTTTGTGGTAGAAAGTTTCCTTAAAAAGTTTAAGTATGTTGAGATTAAGCATATTCCTAGAATAATGAACCAAGAGGCAAATGACTTAACCCAGATTGCATCAAGCTACAAAGTATCGAAAGCAACATTGGAGGGACTGCTAGAAGTTCGTGGGAAGATATTAGCCACTAGACTATCTCCAGTATATTTAAAGGGCTCAAGTTTACGATATGCAAATAAAGAGAATTCCAAATTAATGGTTATAGATACCTTGGCAGATACAGATTGGAGAAGTCCAATAATAGCCTACCTAAAAGATCCAACATTATATGTAGGGAGGAAAGTTAAGTATCTTGCACTAAGTTACTTTCAAATAGGTAACAAATTGTTTAAGAAAAAACCAGAAGGAGTCCTAATCAAATGCTTAGGAGAAAGAAAAGCGTACTTGTCACTTTCGAATGTACATAGTGGGGCATGTAGAGCACATCAAGCAGGTCATAAGATGTAATGGCTCTTGTTCTGTTATGGCATGTATTGGTCATATATGTTGAAAGATTGCATATAATTCTCCAAGGGATGCCAATAATGCCAGGTTCATGCAGGTATTCAACATGTCCATGCAAGAGAATTACATTCAATCATTAAACCATGGCCTTTTAGAGGTTGGTCTTTAGATTTGGTTGGAGAAATTCAACCAAATTTGTCCAGAGGACAGAGATATATCCTAGTAGGGATTGATTATTTTACAAAATGGATTGAAGCAATACCTTTGGTAAATGTAGATCAAGAAAGTATTATCGAATTTATCCAAAGGCACATAATTTATAGATTTGGAATCCCAGAAACAATAAAAACTGATCAAGGATCAGTCTTTACTGGTCGAAAGATGCAGAAAATCGCTAAGGAAATGGGATTTAAGTTATTAACTTCTACACCCTATTATGCTCAAGCAAATGGATAGGTCGAAGCCACCAACAAGATAATAATTGGTCTAATAAAAAGACATGTAGGAAGAAAACCAAAGAGTTGGCATAAGACCTTGGATCATGCTTTGTGGGCTTGTCGAACCTCTCCAAAAGAGGCAATAAATACAACTTAATTTTGTCTGGTCTTTGGGCATGATGCAGTTCTTCTTGTAAAAATATATTTATAGCCAGTAAGAATTCAGAGGCAGAACGAAATTTCCTCTGATTATTATTAGGAAATGATAATAAATGGGCTAGTTAATCTGGATGAAGAAAGGTTGTGTGCCTTGGAAGTCTTGAGAAGACAAAAAGAAAGGATTTCTAGAGCGTACAATAAAAAAGTTAATGGAAAAGTATTTTCAAATGATGATTTGGTATGGAAACTTATATTGCCTATGGATCGAAACACAAGTTGTTAGGAAAATCGTCTCCACATTGGGAAGGACCTTTTCGAGTTATCCAAACATATACAAATAATACCTATGAGATAGAATAATTGGGTGAAGATCAAAGGATTTTGAAGATAAATGACAAATTCTTAAAAAGGTATAAACCTATTGTTCAAGAATTAAAGATTTCAACAGAATAGTAAAGAAACAACGAAGTAAAAAGCTAAAATGGTGTTACAAAGTACCAAAAATGGCGTTGTCCAGAAAGTTGGTTGTTGAATGTGCGAGGTACCATGATTATTCTCACTTCTTCACCTTTTCGAATACTAACTTGGTTGTTGAATGTGCGAGGTACTTTGAGAAAGTTGCCACTTTTGGCCTGAGGCTTTTGTGTTCCACTTTATTTGTGGAACACAGTTTATTATATTAGCATTGTTTTTGTGCTAGGCATGCTTGATGGTTTATGCAGGATATGCATATCTATGATTGTGAATGTCACACTTTGCCTATGGGATTTGTACATATCTGATAATTTGCTTACATCTTGATGGTGCAATTGCTGACTCAATTTATCTACTGATGCCAACTTGCTTGAAGTTTCTCTGGGATTCTTTTATTCTTGCTTGATTGCTACAGATAGTTATCTGTTTGGTATTGTACTACCTCCTTTCTCCCATTTTCATTTTGCATAATTCTCTGATTGCATGATGGGACTTCTGTTGCTGATATATGTAAGGAGGCCCTCTGGTTTTTGTCTGATTGCATGTATTTTGTTTGTTGTTGATCAATGAGTCACTCAATTTAGATATTGAGATCACGACTTCGCTCTCATTGCATGTTCCCTATAGGATGTTTATTGCTTTTCCTCTTTAATTTTTGATCGATGAGTCACTCAATTTAGATATTGAGATCATGACTTCGCTCTCATTGCATGTTCCCTATAGGATATTTATTTATTTTCTTCTTTAATTGTTGATCGATGAGTCACTCAATTTAGATATTGAGATCACGACTTCGCTCTCATTGCATGTTCCCTATAGGATGTTTATTTCTTTTCCTCTTTAATTGTTGATCGATGAGTCACTCAATTTAGATATTGAGATCACGACTTCGCTCTCATTGCATGTTTCCTATAGGATATTTATTGCTTTTCTTCTTTAATTGTTGATCGATGAGTCACTCAATTTAGATATTGAGATCACGACTTCACTCTCATTGCACGTTCCCTATAGGATAGTTTTGTTAAGCTCTCTTAGCATGCTGATTAAGGTAGGAATCCATTTATGCTAATATAGGATGGGATTTTCCTTTATCCTCAACCTTAGGGTCAACCATTGTATGGTAACACTAGAGATAGTTCTAGGCTAGTTCCACTTAGTTGTTTTTCCTTTCTTTGCATTTTGCATCTTAAAAGAAAAACCTGTTTTCTTGGCAAATCATAAGACACCTCTAATAAATTCAAACTCCTCTTCAGAATAAAAGATACAAACCAATTTTACTTTTGGTTGTGTTATCTTGAAGCTGATGGTTCGCCATCGCACATGCTTGTTATCCTACTTTGATTCTCAATATCATTGTTAGGTGTGATGTTTTGCCATCTCTACCATGATATCTTTGTTATCTTGAAGCCGATGTTTCGCCATCGCACATGTTTGTTATCCTACTTTGATTCTCAATATCATTGTTAGGTGTGATGTTTTGCCATCTGTTTTATTGACGTTTCGTCATCTTTGCCGTGTTATCTTATTACCTTTTAGCCGATGTTTCGCCATCGCACATTTGTTTGAAGTCGATGTTTCGCCATCACACATGTTCATTATCCTACTTTGATTCCCAATATCATTGCTAGGTGTCATGTTTTGTCATTCGTATATCATTCGATGTCTTGCCATCTTTGACATGTTACTTTGCTATTACTTAGCCGATGTTTTGCCATCTCGTTGTTTTATTCAATGTTTTGCCATCTTGATTGTTTTTGTTTGTCTTAATTAAAAAACACAAACCAACCAAAACACTTAAGCCGAACTACGGCTGCTCTGATTCCTTAAAAGGGATACGTAGGCATTGGGGTAAGGCCCAACCGAGCACAACTTTTTATTTTCCCTACATTATTTTCTTCTTCCTTTTGCATGCATTCCCTTTTACCATTTTAAGCCATAGACATAGGATTTGACCACACCCATTTTGATTAGACAACAAGAGTGGATACGGTAGAGTACTATGGGCGTGTGAGGTGCTAATACCTTCCCCTCGCGTAACAGACTCCCTTACCCGATCTCTCGGTCGAAAGACCGTGATTTCTCCCTTTTCAGGTTTTCTCGATGTTTAACTTTCCCTTTCGGCGGGATAAAAGACGTTCGGTGGCGACTTCATTGTTCATTGATTTTCAGCTGGTGGTTTCAGCTGGCGACTTCACTGGGGACAGATTGACCTTTTGCTGGTCCATTCTGGATTCGATCCTAGCGCTTGTTTGTTTTATTTTTGGGTGTTTATTTTACTGCTTTGCATATTTATCTGTTTGCATTGCATCCTATGTGCGCTTTACTTTCTGCATCATGGATTTGGCTGGACTGTTTGGTTTCTGGATTTTCTTGGTGGGTGGGTTGTTCCATGAGGTAAAAGGCCTCATACCCAGGCTATGAGTGAATCCATAGGAACTAGGAAAAGAGTGGCCATGGCAGCTATAAAGTGGATGCTTTATAGACCTGACCATGAGATCCATGACTTCAGAGGTAGTTCGGATAGGTGTCATCGTATGATGATACCGACATTCGAACTCTCGTACTCTGATTTGGCTTTTAACCTTACCTTGACCTAGACTACACCTGTGAGAGGGGAGAGAAAACTTTTCTTACAGTTACTGTTGGTGACTTTGTGTTGCGAAGGGGACTTAGGTTCCCATGTTAGTTTTGAAGCTTCGATATTCTCTTTTGATTATGAGGGGTGTTGTTCTGTAATGGACCAGCCACGATCCAGTGTGGAATTTTGATCCTGTCATATTGCATCATAGCATATTTATTTCTAAAATAAAAATGATGTAAAAAAAATAACTAGCATGCGCATGTCATTTTCCAGGGGCATTCAAGAGTCTGCTTTCCATCAGAAATGGCCAGTCTCCCTCCAGTTGAATCCGGTTCAGTTCATGTTAAAAAGCTTACCAGGCATACTTTCTCTTATCATATTCCTACCATTGATGTGGCCGAGTTGAAGAGGTTGAGTTCTTATTTGAAGGGTGATGTTCTGAGCAACTTCAACAAAACTTATGGAAACCTGTTACTGGTTCTTAATACTCCAGTTGACCCGATGGCTTTGATCACTCTCTTCCAGTTCTATGACAAAGAATTACGGTGCTTTACTTTCCAAGATTATCAACTGGTTCCTAACCTAGAAGAGTACTCATACATGCTTAATATCAGATTGACCGATGAAGTTACTTTTGTCCAAGTACCGGAAAAGCCAAAGTTCAAAGTCATTGCTGAAATTCTCCACTTGAGTTGGAAGGAGGTGAAAGATAATTGGAAGTTCAGTGAGGGTACTACAGGGTTCTATTTGGATTTCTTGGTGAAGAAAGCTGAAGATTGGGAAGAGAAAGGCAATTGGGGTGACTTCAGTTCTCTGTTTGCTCTCATGATATACGGGATCGTCCTCTTCCCTCGCAAGAAAAATTTTGTGGGTTTTCCGGCTATCTGTGTTTTTAGAAACAGGAACCCGATACCGACACTCTTGGAAGATACTCTCTACACCATCCATTCCAGGCACGGAAAAGGTGGTAATGTAGGTTTATGTCATTCGATGTTGTATCAATGGCTTATGTTGCACCTACCAGTAAGTGGTCCTTTCGTGGACACCAGGAATTATCTCCCATGGTCATCAAGGCTCGTCAACCTTACTTCTTTCAATATCCGGTGGGTTTATGATATGGGTGAAGTACGAAGTGTTGTCACTAGTTGTGGAGATTTCCCTAATGTTCCCCTCATAGGAACTAAGGGGTGCATCAACTATAATCCTGTGCTTGCTTATCAACAATTGGGATATGCAATGGATGGACTGCTAAAGGTTGAGGAGGTGTCTGAATCAGTGTATTTCGCCAGAGGAAGCGATCATGATATGTTGAAGAGAGTGACAGGTGCTTGGAAAGGCATTCACCGGAAGGATAGAACTGCTTTGGGCAAGAAGGTTCATGTTGCTAGAATTCCTTACATGGAGTGGGTTAAAGCCAGGGTTAAGAGCTTACGGTTACCATTTGCAAGGTCGGATCCTCTATATGAGCAACCTCTTGCTGTTCCAAGTAACACGGTGCCTACTGGGATGTTTACCCAAATTCATGTTGAGAACATTCAGCTTCGTGCAAAAGACTGTGAGGCAGGGATGAAACTGTATTGGGCAGATCAAGAAAGGTCCGATTTAGCTCGTAGAATCAACGAAGCTCAAGGAGAAACTTCCGATGCAACCAGTTTCAGGAAGAGGTCTTATGCTGAAATGGAAAAAGAATTGAGTAAGACTCAGCAAGAGTGTTGGAAGCTTTAGGCCTCAGAAAATAGTTAAAGGAAGAAGATTCAGAACTTAGAAAAACAACTCAAACACAAGGACGCTCAGCTTGAGAAGGAAGTGGCCCAGAAACGTGTCGCAGAAGATCAGTTCCGGAAAAGTGAAATGGTCGCATCTCATCTTTTGAAGGAGAAAGCCAGACTCGAAGAGTACTGTCAACATCTTGAAGCATGTTTAGTTCCATAGATTTAGTTCTGTTATTTTCTTTTGATGTATTTGGTCACCCCCAGAATTGTTGGAAGGGACCAATTGATTAGTGTTATTATTCAGTACTTTTTACTTTTTATTAAGACATGCATTTAGTTGTTTATCATTTTTCTCTTAATTGTGCGAAGTCACTTAGACATCATTTCTTTTATTTGTAAATATTTGAAGTGTTCATCTTATTGTCTTTTCTCTTTTGATTGTGTGGTTGCACGCCGAGACTGATGAACAAAAGGACTCTTGGATACCTGGAAATGACAAACATATCATGCACATCATGCATTTCATAACATTACCGGTTATCTCAAGACGGTTTTCTTATTCTGCTGCTTTTTCTTATCCAGAATTCAAGACGACTACTCATCGTTATTCTACCAGAAATAACTTGCCGAGACAGATGGAACAGGTTCAGGCTGAACTCGCTGATATGAGGGCCCAGATGGCCACTTAGATGACTCAGTTCATGGAGGTCATAACCAATGTGAATCACCGACAGGAAGAGCTAGCTGCTATTGTTAATAACCAGTGCCGCCATCCAGGGGATGGTGGAAATCAAGGGCTTTATCTAGACGTCTCTGTAGGATTGGGGGATGTACAAGATTAGGCTGTTGGAAATTTTCACGGGATACCGGGAAACCCTTTTGTGCGCAACGTAGGGCAATTTCCTCCGTCTCCTGGACCTCGTCTTGTGGGGAACAGAAGAGTTAATCAGGGCGGTGTAAGGAATTATCAGGATCAGGATTTTGACTTTGACCAGAATGAAGATCAGTTTTCTGTGCAGCGTTCAGAGCGGGGGGTTCAAATTGACGATATGAAGTATTGTTTGTTGGAAAAGCGTCTGAAGGCTGTGGAAGGGCAAGGAGTCCTTGGTATGGATGCTAATGATCTTGGGTTGGTGTCTGGAGCGAAGGTGCCTCCGAAGTTCAAGCCTCATACATTTGAAAAGTACAATGGAACGTCGTGTCCTATTACTCATGCAACTGCTTATTTTCGGAAGATGTTAGTACATACTGAGGATCAAGGGCTTTTGATTCACTTCTTCCAGGATAGCCTATCCGGGGCATCCCTGGAATGGTACATGAAGCAGGAGAAGACTCATATTCGTTGCTGGAATGATCTTGCTCGGGATTTTGTCAAACATTATGAGTACAATATGGATATGGAGCCTAATCGCACTCAATTGCAGAATATGTCACAAGGACCAAAAGAATATTTCAAGGAGTACGCTCAGAAGTGGCGTGAGTTGGCTGCGAGGGTTCAACGTCCACTCATGGAGAGAGAACTCATTGATATGTTTATGAGTACCCTGCAAGGGCCATTTTATGAGCACGTGATAGGAAGCACTACGGCAGGATTTGCACACTTAGTCATGGCTGGTGAAAGAATTGAAGTGGGTTTGAAATTGGGAAAAATTCAAATTGGAGGTTTTAGTGGCTCATCAGGAGGCGGTAAGAAACCATTCAACAATTACCCTAAGAAAAGGGAAGGCGACGCAAGTGCGGTTTATTCTCATAGAGGACGAAGAGAAGATCGTCAACACCAACAAATCAATGTTGTTTCTATTCCCGTTAATGCTCCTCCGTAGCAAAGACCAAATGCAGTGCCCCAACAACAAAGGCAGCAAGATGCTCCCAGTCAGTATAATAATCATCAACAGAGAAAACCCATAAAGTTTGATCCCTTTCCAGTAACTCTTACCGAAGTGCTCCACCATCTTCTTGATTTGAAGTTGATTAGTCTGAGGAATATGCCACCACCACCCACAAGAATCCATGTTAACTATGATGCTAATGTAAGATGTGAATTCCATTCAGGCGGAGTTGGTCATTCTACTGACAACTATTTTGCGTTGAAGTGTAAAGTACAAGACTTGGTGGATTCTAAGGCGATTGAGTTTACTCCAGTAAACGGTCCGAACGTAACTCAAAACCCAATGCCTAGGCATGGAGGGGGTGTTGTTAACATGATTGATGATAATGGCGAAGTGTTGAACTTGATCATGAATGTGGAACAAGTAACTACTCCGTTGAGCTTTGTTAAGAGGTATTTGCTTGACAATTCTATTTTCCCGGGTTGTACTTCCGAATGTGCCAAGTGTAGAGAGCAACCGAAGGGCTGTGATGATTTGAAAGCAGGTATCCAGTTGTTGATAACAGAGGGTTCCCTGCAGTTTGATAGGAAACCGAGCTACTGCAAGATTATTGAAGAAGATATTGTTGTGATATCTATTCCTTACACCCCTGCACGCATTCTTGCCCCATCAAGGGCACCCCCTCTAATGATTACGGTACCCGGACCTATGCCGTATACCAGTGAGAAGGCTGTCCCGTGGCATTACGGTGCCGATGTTTATTACCACGGGGTAAAGCAGGAGGTCGATGCTCGTTTGTCTAAAGAAGAATATGCTGAAGGTGATGAAGAGGAAGTCCATAACTTTTCTGGTGTGGGTCTAATGACTAGAAGTGGGAGAGTATTTGGTCCTTCCAATGTGCAAGATGCGACAGATGCTTCTGCAAGGGAAAAAGGAAAACAACAGGTAATGATTGGCAATCTGAGGGTTATGCCAGCCAATGTGACTCAACCGATTCTGATACCAAAAGCTTCTTCAGTTCCCGATGAGGTTGAGGAGCTGATGCGTATTATCAGACAGAGTGATTATAGCATAATTGATCATCTGAGCCACACTCCTTCTAAGATGTCTATCCTGTCTCTGTTGATTTATTCAGAACCTCACAAAAATTCTTTGATGAAGTTATTGAAGAATGCGTTCGTGCCACATGAGATAACATTCAATCAGTTTGAGAATGTTTGTGCTAATATATCTGCCGGGAATGGTTTGGGCTTCACCGATTTTGATCTTCCTCCAGAGGGACCAAACCATAACAAAGCGTTACATATTTCAATGGAGTGCATGGGCACTACTTTATCCTGGGTTTTGGTAGATATTGGATCGTCTTTAAATGTATTGCCCAAGTCAGCATTGATGAAGATTGATTATTCCGGACTGAAGTTGCGCCCTAGTGATTTGATGGTGAAGGCGTTTGATGGGTCTCGAAGGTCAGTATTTGGGGAAGTGGAGATACCAATCAAAGTTGGTCCTCGCACCTTCACGAACACATTTTTTGTGATGGATATACAACCAGCATACTGTTGCTTGTTGGGGAGGCCGTGGATTCACAAAGCAAGAGCAGTCACTTCTACTCTTCATCAGAAACTCAAGTATCCTGCAGAGGGAAAGGTGATAACCGTGTGCGGCGAAGAAGAGTACATTGTAAGTCATTTGACGTCATTCCGTTATGTCGAAGTTGAAGGCGAGATTCATGAGACTCCGTTTCAGGCATTTGAGACGGTTCATGCTGTCAATTTTCCTTCTCCAGAGCAGAAAAAGAAATCGGAAACTATTATGTCTTCTCTCAAAGATGCAAAAGTTGTAGTGGAAGGTGGTAACCCTGAAGGTTGGGGTCAGGTGCTGGACGTTACTCTGAAGTTTGATAAGTTTGGTCTTGATTTTAGCCCAAGTCAGCAAAGTGCAGCTCCTAGAGCATCCAGTTTATCTACTCCTATGAAGTTTTCCCGTCCTTGTGCTACTCAAGAAGGACACGTTAATGTAGTTGGCGATAATAGAGTTGATGGCTACAATGTTGAAGATTGGATTTGTCCGAGTATTCCAGGTCAGACATTGAACAATTGGACTTCTATGGATGTTATCCAAGTTTCAAGCGCTGAGGAGTAATTTTCTTGTTTCTTTTATTGTCATATCATAATTCCTATGCTCTTCCCCAGGCGTAGTGAATCATTTGTGTTGGGCCACCATGTTTATTTTGCAAGTTTATCATCAAATAAAGGACGTTTTTGCATTCAAAATTTTGCTTCTTTTCTTTTTCATTTTTATTCTTTTTTTAAATGGCAATGTTTCTCTTTTCACACACTGTCACTAAAAAACACAAAAATGTCATTCATGCAGATGCACTTCCACCACCGATTCTATCGATAACGACTCCGCTATGGCTCATTATGACTTTGATACCTCTATTTATCGAGCTGAAGAAGAAGCATATGAGGAGTGTGATCTTCCTGAGGAATTAGCAAGATTGTTAAAACAAGAGGAGAAGGTTATCCAGCCGAACTAGGATTCGATTGAGGTGGTGAATATTGGCACAGAAGAGGTACGAAGAGAAGTCAAGATAGGGGCCGATCTCGAGGAAAGTGTAAAGGTCATATTGATCAAGCTACTTCTTGAGTATTCTGATATCTTCGCCTGGTCTTATGAGGATATGCATGGGTTGGATATAGACATAGTGGTGCATCGATTACCGCTCAAAGAAGGTTATTCTCCTGTCAAGCAGAAGCTCCGAAGAACTCACCCTGAGATGTCCAAGAAGATCAAGGAGGAGGTCCAGAAGCAGTTGGACGCAAATTTCGTAAAATTTGTCAATTATTCGCCATGGATTGCAAATATTGTGCTTGTGCCCAAGAAAGATGGCAAAGTCAGAATGTGCGTGGATTATAGGGATTTGAACAAGGCCAGCCCTAAAGACGATTTCCCTCTTCCGCATATTGATGTGTTAGTCGATAACACTGCCCATTCCAAGGTGTTCTCATTCATGGATGGCTTTTCGGGTTACAATCAAATTAAGATGGCTCCGGAGGATATGGAAAAGACAACACTCATCACGCCTTGGGGAACTTTCTGTTATAAAGTGATGCCGTTTGGTTTGAAAAATGTCGGGGCAACATATCAGCGTGCCATGGTCACTCTCTTTCACGACTTAATTCACAAAGAGATTGAGGTTTATGTAGACGATATGATTGCCATGTTTGACACAGAGGAGGAACATCTAGTTCATCTGGAAAAATTGTTCGGGAGACTGAGGCAGTTCTTGCTAAGGTTGAATCTGAATAAGTGCACCTTCGGGGTGAGATCCGGCAAGCTGTTGGGCTTTATTGTAAGTGAAAAAGGTATCGAGGTGGACCCGGCCAAAGTCAAAGCGATATAGGAAATGCCAGAGCCAAAAACAGAGAAGGAAATACGTGGCTTCTTAGGAAGGTTAAACTATATTTCCAGATTTATTTCTCATCTCACTGCCACCTGTGAACCTATGTTTAAGTTGTTGAAGACAAGTCAAACAGTGAAATGGAATGAGGATTGTCAGAAGGCCTTTGACAAAATAAAGGAGTATTTGCAAGAACCTACGATGCTCATGCCACCAGTGGAAGGAAGGCCACTAATCATGTACTTAACTGTGTTGGAGATCTCAATGGGTTGTGTCCTCGGTCAGCAGGACGAGACTAGGAAGAAGGAACAGGCCATTTACTACTTGAGTAAGAAGTTTACGGAATGCGAGTCAAGATACTCATTGCTGGAAAAAACTTGTTGTGCGCTTGCCTGGGCCGCCAAACGTTTGAGGCAGTACATGTTAACTCACACCAACTACTTGATATCCAAAATGGATCCAATCAAGTACGTTTTTGAGAAGCCGGCTCTTACAGGCAGTGCAGCTCGTTGGTAGATGATACTCACTAAATATGACATCCAATACACTACTCAAAAATCAATTAAGGATAGTGTACTGGCCGACCATCTTGCTCATCAGCCCATGAACGATTATGAACCAATGAAGTTTGATTTTCCGGATGAGGAGATTGTGTATATTCGGGATTGTAATATGCCAGGCCCAGACGAAGGACCCGAGCCAGGATCACGTTGGATGCTTGTTTTTGATGGTGCCTCTAATGCCATGGATAACGGCATCAGAGCTATTATCACTTCCCTTGAGGGATACCATATTCCTTTCACGGCTCGTATCTGTTTTTATTGCACTAACAACATGGCCGAATATGAAGCTTGCATTTACGACATTGAAGCAGCGATCGACCTACGCATCAAATTCTTGAAAGTTTACGGGGATTCCAATCTTGTTATCAGCCAGATTAATGGAGATTGGGAGACTCGCCATCAGAACCTAATTCCCTATCGTGAGCATGTTATGAAGCTGATTTCGTACTTCGAAGAGATCATGTTTGAACACATTCCCAGAGAATAAAACAATCTAGCCAATGCAGTGGCAACTTTGTCCTCCATGTTCAAGGTTAAGTGGGCTAATGAGGCACCTTCCATTACTATCAGAAGTCTGAGTGAGCCAACTTTCTGTTTTGAGGCCAATTTGGAACCAGATGGTAACCCTTGGTTTCATGACGTTAAGCGGTATTTGGAAACACAAGAGTACCCGGAAGGGCCATCCGTCACAGATAAGAAGTTCTTGAGAAGATTTTCAGCCAAGTTCTTTCTCAGTGGTGGTGTGTTGTACAAAAGGCATCATGACGGTTTACTGCTCAAATGTGTTGACAATAAAGAAGCAGCTAGAATCATTGAAGAAATACATGAAGGTGACTTTG
Source organism: Vicia faba (assembly GCA_948472305.1). Lineage (NCBI taxonomy): Eukaryota > Viridiplantae > Streptophyta > Magnoliopsida > Fabales > Fabaceae > Vicia > Vicia faba. Next base: position 671,837,598 of record OX451740.1, read on the forward strand.
GGACCCATTCCAACGGGCCCACCATGGCTAAAAAGATTTTGCGAGCAGGTTATTATTGGTCCACCATGGAGACTGACTGCTACAATCATGCACGGGTTTGCCACAAATGACAAGTTTATGCTGACAAGGTGCATGTGCCGCCAGTACCTTTGAATGTCTTGACTTCCCCTTGGCCGTTTGTGATGTGGGGAATTGATATGATCGACAAGATTGAACCGACTGCGTTCAACGGGCACTGTTTCATTCTAGTTGCCATCGATTATTTTACAAAATGGGTCGAAGCTACATCCTATGCCAATGTCACCAAGCAAGTGGTAACTCGGTTCATTAAGCACAACACTATCTGTCGCTACGAAATGCCCGAGAAGATCATTACCGATAATGAGTCTAATCTGAACAAAAAATGATGAAGGAGCTTTGTGAGTCCTTCAAAATAAAGCATCATAACTCTTCCCCATATAGACCAAAGATGAATGGCGCTGTCGAAGCGGCCAACAAAAGTATCAAGAAATTTGTGTAGAAGATGGTGGTAACCTATAAAGATTAGCATGAGATATTGCCTTTCACTTTGCATGGTTGTCGCACCACTGTGTGTACTTCGACTGGGGCAACCCCATTTTCATTGGTTTACGACATGAAAGCAGTATTGCCAGTAGAAGTCGAGATTCCTTATCTTAGGTTCATGAGAGATCTTGAGCTAGAAGAAAGCGAATGGGTACAGAATCAGCTGGATCAGTTAGAACTTATTGATGAGAAGAGGTTGACGGTTGTATGTCATGGGCAGGTGTATCAATAGAGGATGAGGAAATCTTTTGACAAGAGGGTACGATCTCAGTGTTACAAACTAGGCGACCTTGTGCTCAAAAGGATAATTCTTCCCCAGGGAGATCACAGGGGCAAGTGGGTTCCGACTTATGAAGGTCCTTTCGTGGTCAGAAAAGTTTTCTCTAGAGGAGCGATGATGCTCACGACTATGGATGGAGAGTACTTCCCTTTCCCCGTGAATGCTGATGTAGTTAAAAAATACTTTGCATAAAAAAAATAAAACCCGCTAAACTGAACACCCGAAAGGGCGGTTTAGGAAAAAAGAGGGTGTCCTGGTGAATCGAAAACCCGAAAGGGCAATTCAGGAAAAACTTAGGGACTTAAAGCAAATGACTACGCTCAGCATGGGATCTGTTGTGTCTTTCCTCCATCCCGTCACCTGGGACAAGCTCGGAGCTAATCCAAGAAGCAGGAAGATGAGAGTCATCAGAGCCATAGCAGAGTCGGGACTTGATGGATATTCACATTCACATTGCCATTTGTAAACACTTGTTTGTTTTAATTTTGCAATTTTCTTGTTTCCCAATATAAATGCCTTTTTCACAGGAAGATTTCTCAAAATCAATAAAATATCTTCTTTCAAGTATACGTTTACTTTCCTTTTCTCCCTTATTATTATTTTGTTTGCAAAAACGTCTAATATTTTTTGATGAGCATGTGCATAGAAACTTCGTGGACCTTACACGAAAATGGTAATGTAAGTCATGGTTGGTCGATCGTTTGAAATACGGATAACAAATACCACTACCGCTGTGCAAGGGGCATGTTTGTTCTCTGTTTAATGAATCTCTCTTTCACTCTTTTAGGCATTTTTGCCTTCCGGTTTTGTTTCATAGCTCTGGGTCGTTGTTAATGATCATGGGTCAGGATAATATCAAGGTTACAGCAAGTCAGTGGGACCGGAAAACCTGGTTGGAGATATTTCTTCCCTGTAATGGCTTTTATTACGTTCCTTTGACGTGCTTTCATGTGTCATCTTGTTTGATTGTTTTAAGCATTATCTGCATACAGGATTTTGTTTATAGCTGAATGTCAGTCTTGATGCGTTGAATGTTTTTCCTAAAAAAAATTCAAAAAAAAACAAATTCTTTTTTACAAAATCACTCTTTAATCGCCTTTTCGGGAATTCTGATACCAATTGTTCCAATTATTTTTCTTAGCCAAGAGTTTGGAGGAAGGAGTTTAGCTGAAAACGATGACTATAGTGATATGCTTTTGAGTAGAACCCTGTTGACGATGTACATGCATTGTTTCAATCCCCAAACACTGGAGATATAAGGGAGTTAGACTATCGTTAACCCCTCTGAGCCTTCGAAGTAGGAGTTTTCTTTCTGTTCGAAAAAATAAAAATAAACCTTTTTTTAACCAGGGGCAGTGTAGATGTTCAGTTGATTTGCCCAAGCATTCAAATTTCAGAAGGAATGACCCCTCCGAGGATCACTGCATTTTATCTGAACCGTGATTTTCATTTTCCTCACGGAATCCTGAGGTCGAGAACGAATCGATACAATAATGGCTATCCCTCGCCGACCAAGGAATGAGGCGTCTGTGTTCTTCAAAAAAAAGAAGAAGAGAAAGAAAGAAAGAAAAAGTTCAAAAGTCACATTGACTTGTTCAAAATGGAAATCATGAATAAGAAAGAAACAAAAAAAGCCTCGCTAAGTCGAAGCTTGAAAACAAGTCGCTTAGGAAAAAGTTAGGGCATCCCGCTGGACTCCCAAAATGGAGATTCAAAAGATTTTATCCAGGCAAAAGTTAGGGAAAAGAGAGCCTAAAAGGCCAGAAAAAAGAGATTATTCAATAAAACTTTCATCAAAAGGAAGAGGAACAATAATATCAACAACAAAAGTAGCAGAAGTTAAGCGACAATCGTGTTGGAGGATTTGCTGTGATCACTCAGCCATTATAAATCTTTTTGAAAGATGAATGTTTGTGATAAATCAGCTGAACTTAGGACAGGAGAATATCATGAAGAGGGTGGGCACCAAATAACTTGAGCCTTGAAAAACTTTTTTCAAAAGAACCTTGAACCAGGCCACGTTACAACCTTTAAAAGTCCTAACTGAAACAAGGGTTTAACTCGAAAGCATATTACAACGGGATAACATTTCCTGAACTCCTCGAATATGTGTTGCATATCCATGTTGGTATCTTGTCGCTCGCATTTTAACTCATTTTTCAAAAAGAGGAAAGAAAAGTTTTAAAACCTTTTTGCACTCTAGCCAGTGATTCATTCACAACAGAGATGCGACATTTTGTTAAAATTTTCAACTTCAAGGATTAAATAATTATTTCATCAGGTTTATCATTTTCAATAAACTTTTTTTTTCTGTATGCAAAACAGCTGTTTGACATCAAAAGAAAAAGTTTACACGTTGAATACCTGTAAAGAGCTTAATGATGGTCAAAAAGGGAATGTTCGGTTTTCTTCTTCTTACCCCCTGTGAAGTTTCGGTTCCCCAGTGAAGCTGCCTTTCCCCAGTGAAGCTGCCTTTCCCAAGTGAAATTTCCTTTCCTCGATGAAGTTTCGCTTTCGCGGCAAAGTTTTGTTACTCCAGGGAGTTTCTTTCAGAAAGTTTCATTCTAAGACTTCAAGAGTAGGATTTGTTGCTTATCCCCAGAAAAGTCGTTAAGCAGGAACCCACATTCTGAAGAAGTTTTAACTTCCCAATGGAATTCCCAATAGAGATCCCTCACTTTGACATCTCACTTCCCATCCAATCTGTTGACCGGGGCATCCTTTTATTTAGGATCTTCTCTTATTCCCCGGTGAGGTTTTGATACCGTATGACTACCTGTAGGATTCGTCCTTTGGTTTCATTCTAAGAGAACATCTCTCCAACAAGATAATCTTCAACAGAGTTTTATCTCCCCGGTGAAGTCCCACCTCTTCAGCAGAGTCTTATTCCCCAGCAAAAGGTTTTCGTCCTTTTCCGGAAGTTGCAGTATTGGCCTGATCTTTCCCAGAAATTCGCAATTTATTTTTGCAGTTCCTCCCGAGTGTTTGTGGCCCGTTCTGCTGGTTGCTCGTCTGCTTCTCCGTGAAGCTCCATCTCTTCAAGGTTCCTTCCCTAGTGGATTCCCATATTTCCTGCCCTCCTTTGGATTTTGCAATTTATTTTTGCAAGTCTGGTCAGATTCTGATTTCTTGGTTATTGGCTTCTCAATTGGCCATTCCCCAGTGAAACTTTTAAACATGCATCATTATATTGCATCTACCAAAACGCGTAGCATTTCCATTATATGGAACATTGTGCTATAAAAAAAGAATTCCAACATGCTTCGGAACATAAGCCATTATTATTTCCGTTATCCCCAGTGATTTGATAATACTTCGGATTTAATCCCCAGTGAGGTCTTCGTCCTCATTATCCACCCCATACCAATATCCTTCTGACGTCAGTCTTTTGTTTGAGTGTCTACTTTTGACTATAGCTCAGTTTCTCCCTGGCGCGGTCTTCTCGGGTTTAGTCTTTACTACCCTTTCTGGTTCATTCCAATGTCTATTGATACACCTCTCGAATACCAGTTTCGTCCTGATATCCATTTTTAGCAGGTTTTTAGGTGTGCACCCTAATCTCCTTGCTTTGGGTCGAGTTTCGCCTCGTCGCCTGTGCATGAAATCCAGTTTCTTCCTGGTACTCATCTAGTTTAGTTTTGTCTAACTAGTTGTTGAGTTGAGTTTCGTCTCGTTTTTGCTTTCCTACCCTGGACTCTTTGACGGTGTTCGTTTACTAAGTGCAGTGTTCGTACTGCATCCCTGGTTTGAAATCAGTCTCCTTTGTTCCTTGGGTTCTTCTATCAGTTTTCGTCATTGTTTATCCATTGATCTGAGACCAGCGGGTGCTCTGAGAAACATGCACTCTCATCACTTCGCTTTGGGTCGAGTTTCGCCTCGTTACCCATGCGTGAAATCCAGTTTCGTCCTGGTACTCATCTGGTTTAGTTTGTCTAACTGTTTTTTTGTTTAGTCGAGTTTCGTCTCGCTGTTGTTCCTCTTTGCTGAGATTCTTCCAGTTCCTTCATACTGTCTATCTTAGTTGAGATTGGCAAGTGTTCCTAGAATCACGCACTCTAGCCACTTTGCTTTGGGTCGAGCTCAGAGTTTCGTATCCTCGCCCGCGTACGTTTTCTGTTACAGAGCTTAGTCTCGTCTATACTCTGATTGGTTGAGTTTTGCCTCACCCCTCCCTTTTGAAGCCCAATTTCGCCCTGGCACGTTTGTCCGGAAGTTTGGTTGCGTCTACTCTTCTTTTCTTTTGTTTTTCTTCAACCTGCATTATGGCTTCACTCTGACGCATGCCTTGGGAGTTTTGTCTCCGTTTCTTTCAAGAGTGTAAATTTTCGGGTTCTTTCGTATTCAAACATCATCAACCCTGAACGCTCGAAAGTTATCACTTTTCTCACTTATCATGTTGAAGATATTTGAATAGGGGCAGCTATTGCACCCCAAAATTTACCCTCTTGATTTAGGCTTATGTTTCATCATGAACATCATAGTGCATTGCATTCATACATTGTGATAGGATCAAAGTACTTTGGTTACCAAGTTTTCCTCAAGGCTTTGAAGGTTTATTACATGGACAAGTTGCTCAAAAATATCTTACCATCCAAATCACTGGATCATTTGAGCTCAAAAGGTTATGGCATATCTCAAGATGTTTTTACCCATCTCTTTGGATTCATCAGCCAAATTAAGGTTTGCTTGAGCAAGATTGCTGGCCAATGTGAAAGTCTTGATTTTGGAAACAACAACATTTTTTTGACATTTGGAAGGTCTTTACACAAGGAATTGGTCAAGATGCCCAGAGGATTTGAAGTTTTGAAGATGATTCATCAGTCTCCTAATGTGTTGACCAAAATTAGGGTTTTGGATTTCATCAAGATTTCTTGAGAATTTTGAAGTGAAACTTTTCACATGGCCTTTATATGTTTGGGAGATCATATGTTTGAAGTCTTGATCATCAATTTTGAAGGGAAGTGGATCAATTGATTCAGAGGCGCAAAATGGTCATTTTGCTAAAAATCAGTCAAAGTCAAAGTTGACCAAGTGAATTTTTGGTAAACCATCAATCCAAGGATGTGTTTTCTGTATTTCAAGTCCATTTTGGTCATTGGATCAAAGAGATTGACGTTTGGGTTGAAACTTGTTCTTGAAGAAACCCTAAAAGTTTCTAATTTGGGAAAATAAGGACTTATTTTCAAAAATTCATATTTTATTCATCTTTGGTCACAAAAATGCAAATGAAATATGCTTGGAAAGCTAAGAGAATTATCTTTCACCTACTTTTGGTATCATATTCAAATTGATAAGGAATCAAGAGTTATGGCCTTTTGAAGCTACAAAATTATAGGTCATTTTTCAAAATTAGTGAATTTCAACCCAAAGTTTGGGAACTTTAGTTGATTAATTTGAGAAAACTATAAACTAGTGGTTTGTAGATCTTTTCAAGTCCTTTCCAAATTGTGTTCATTTGTGCCAAAATTCAAAAGTATGAGCAAGTTATGAGTTTTGGAAATTTGAGGCATTTCATTGAAATTTGGCAAATGTGCAAAATGGTCATTTCTTACAAACTCAAGTTTTAGCCATTATTCTTATTTCTAATCAAGTCCATTGGTAATTTGTGACATGCTGAGGCCCATTACACTTGCTATTTCGTGCCCCATATGGTATTGAACATGTTGCATTGAAAAAATGACAAAATTGCTAAAAATGGCCAATTCACCAACACTCTCTCATTTCAAATGATCATGGGCTGGCCTTTTAAGCATGCATTGCTGAATTCATTTGGCTCACTAAACGCTTAAGAAGCAAGGGAACACACGAGCAAAAGGCCTGATTCAGTATGCACCTCATTTTTGGCCAAAATTCTCAATCTTCCCCTCCAATGGATTTAAGGACAAACTTCCACTTCTATCCTTCTCTACACACTCTATATAAGTTAAAGCAAGCAAAGAGAGAGAAAGAGAACGCGCAATTTGCAAGAATTCCATATCTGAATATTTCTTCCATCTTTTGCAACTTGCTTCGATTCTCACGATTCCTTGGTGTTTTCTTCAATTTTTTTGTGGATTCTGCTTCGCCAAAGCAAGTAGATCAAGCTAGCACCCTTATATTGCAACTGGAGTGAAGGAGACAGTAGATCCATTTTCTCTCAAAGGTTTGAATTCTCAACTTTGAATTCTGATTTCTGGCCATGCTTCGTGTGATTTAAGTTCATAATCATGTTGTTTGAAGTCTATGGAATGATTCTGAAGCTTTATAGTGTTTAATTTGATGAATTCTGCATGTTTGAATGTTCTGAAATTCGCGATGTAGCATGTTTTTGTTCATGTCCATGAGTTGATTGTGGACATTATGATTGATGATTTGATTTGATTTGAATTTCTATGAGTTCCTTGCCATGCCAGCTTTAATTTGCTTTTGATTTCATGGAAAATGATGCAAAATTGAGTGAGTTACATTGATCTGAAAGTGAGCCCTAGGCCTGAGAAGATGCGCGCGTTTTTGGATGTCTAGAGGTTGAAGATGATGTGGTGGCACATCCTGATTGGTCTATTTGAATCTTTGGATTATTTGAATTATTTGAGTTTTTATTTTATAAATTGATTTCTATGATTTATTTTGTTGCTCAAAAATGCTTGGAAAATTATGAAAAAATTATCATAAATTCAAAATAATAATTCTGACTTTGTGCATTTTTTTGATATTTTTTGGAATTATCTGATTGGTTAAAAAATTTGTTAGGTTTAATTAATTAATTGATCCAAAATAATTTTTGTTTTAATAGTTCCTTTGACCTAAAAAATCCAAGAAAAATTATTTGAGAGTTCCAAAATAATGTGAAATTTGATTATGACTATGGTTCACCATTTTTCTTATTTTTGATTAAAAATTTAATTTCAAAGTTTATTTTTAATATTTGTTTTTTTTTTAATTTTTTAATACTTCTATTAATTCAAAAATTCCAAAAAAAAATCATGTAACCTAGTTTTTAATCATAGAACCTGATCATATTTTTGCTTTGACCATTTCATGATTTTTGGTTATGGTTTGTATTTTCATGCCCTTAAATAATAATTCCACTATTAATTGTTTGCTTTTTTTTATTTTAATATTTTCCTTTGATCCAAAAAATTAAAAAAAATTCAGGGATGTATGTTTTTAGCCCTAATATTTGAATATAATTTTGTTTGGCCATTTTTCTGAGTTTTTGATTTAAATATTATTTTGATATGTGAATATTTGTTAATTACATAATTGTTTGAATATTATTTTCTTTCTTGACTTTTCCTAATTCAAAAAATATGAAAAATGTATATCCTGACTTTTAAGGTTTCTTGGTGATTGGTTGGACTTTGGTTTGATTTATTTTGATTTTTTATCTCACTTAATCAATATTTGAGATTAAAGGTCAAAATTTAGGGTTTTTATTGCTTATGGTGCAAGTTTCATGTTCAAAACCCTTGTGCCTTGGACTTTTATTGGATTTCAGGTCTTGATCTTGGTTCATGAATGTGTTGGGAATTTGAAAATTATTTTTCTTGAATTACTTGACTTGGTTTGGCATTTTCCACAAATAATTTTGAAAACTTGTCTAGCTTGGTGGTTTTGCCACCTAGTCTTAAACTTTGAGTTTCATTTGACCTCTTCCCCAATCATACATGAACTCAGAGCTTGCATTCTAACTTCTAAACACTTCCAAGATATTGAGATATTTTTGGTTTGAATTATGGATCCTTGTTTCTATTTTTGGTGTAATTTTGAAGTGAAGGTACCCAATTATGTTTGCATGTCTTGTTGCAATTTGTTTTATGGCCAATGAACTTGAGTGAGGCCTATAATTGGGAAGCTAATGATCATGTTGGTTCTGACTTGTCCATGTTAGCTCAAGTAATTTCACTTAGAAGCCTCGTGTTTGAATATTTTGAACCATCTAATGCATTATGTAGGTTCCATTTCCTATTGTATTCATGAAGTTGTGTTTGAATTAATTGTGCATGATTAAAATATGTTTGCTACTGACCTTTATGGTTCTTGTTCATATTATTCTCAAGCTCTTATGATCCTTTATTGACACTCAATTGTCAATTCAACATGGTGATAGGAAAGAGCAACATTCTTTTGATTCTTTTGACCTAATTTGTGCATATGCTTGTCTCTTCTTGTTTATAATGTCTAATATTTGGTAATTGCCACCACGATTATTCTCACTTCTTCACCTTTTGGAATACTAACATGGTTGTTGAATGTGCGAGGTACTTTGAGAAAGTTACCACTTTTGGCCCGAGGCTTTTGTGTTCCACTTTATTTGTGGAACACAATTTATTATATTAGCATTGTTTTTGTGCTTGGCATGCTTGATGGTTTATGCAGGATATGCACATCTATGATTGTGAATGTCACACTTTGCCCATGGGATTTGTACATATCAGATAGTTTGCTTACATCTTGATGGTGCAATTGCTGTCTCAATTTGTCTACTGATGCCAGCTTGCTTGAAGTTTCTCTGGGTTTCTTTTATTCTTTCTTGATTGCTACAAATAGTTATTTGTTTGGTATTATACTACCTCCTTTCTCCCATTTTCATTTTGCATAATTCTTTGATTGCATGATGGGACCTCTATTGCTGATATATGTAAGGAGGCCCTATGGTTTTTGTCTGATTGCATGTATTTTGTTTGTTGTTGATCGATGAGTCACTCAATTTAGATATTGAGATCACGACTTCGCTCTCATTGCATGTTCCCTATAGGATGTTTATTGCTTTTCCTCTTTAATTGTTGATCGATGAGTCACTCAATTTAGATATTGAGATCACGACTTCGCTCTCATTGCATGTTCCCTATAGGATGTTTATTGCTTTTCCTCTTTAATTGTTGATCAATGAGTCACTCAATTTAGATATTGAGATCACGACTTCGCTCTCATTGCATGTTACCTATAGGATATTTATTGCTTTTCTTATTTAATTGTTGATCAGTGAGCCACTCAATTTAGATATTGAGATCACGACTTCGCTCTCATTGCATGTTCCCTATAGGATAGTTTTGTTAAGCTCTCTTGGACATTCTGATTAAGGTAGGAATCCATGCATGCTAATATAGGATAGGATTTTCCTTTATCCTCAACCTTAGGGTCAACCATTGTATGGTAACACTAGGGATAGTTCTAGGCTAGTTCTCCTTAGTTGTTTTTCCTTTCTTTGCATTTTGCATCTTAAAACAAAAACCTGTTTTCTTGGCAAATCATAAGACACCTCTAATAAATTCAAACTCCTCTTCATAATAAAAGATACAAACCAATTTTACTTTGTTTGTGTTATCTTGAAGCCGATGTTTCGCCATCGCACATGCTTGTTATCCTACTTTGATTCTCAATATCATTGTTAGGTGTGATGTTTTTCCATCTCTACCATGATATCTTTGTTATCTTGAAGCCGATGTTTCGCCATCGCACATGTTTGTTATCCTACTTTGATTCTCAATATCATTGTTAGGTGTGATGTTTTGCCATCCATTTTATTGACGTTTCGTCATCTTTTCCATGATATCTTATTACCTTTTAGCCGATGTTTCGCCATCACACATTTTTTTGAAGTTGATGTTTCGCCATCGCACATGTTCATTATCCTACTTTGATTCCCAATATCATTTCTAGGTGTTGTGTTTTGTCATTCGTTTATCATTCGATGTCTTGCCATCTTTGACATGTTACTTTGCTATTACTTAGCTGATGTTTTGCCATCTCGTTGTTTTATTCGATGTTTTGCCATCTTGATTGTTTTTGTTTGTCTTACTTAAAAAACATAAACCAACCAAAACACTTAAGCCGAACTACGGCTGCTCTGATTCATTAAAAGGGATATGTAGGCATTGGGGTAGGGCCCAATCGAGCACAACTTTTTATTTTCCCTACATTATTTTCTTCTTCCTTTTGCATGCATTCCCTTTTACCGTTTAAAGCGATAGACATAGGATTTGACCACACCCATTTAGATTAGACAACAAGAGTGGATACCGTAGATTACTACGGGCGTGTGGGGTGCTAATACCTTCCCCTTGCGTAACAGACTCCCTTACCCGATCTCTCGGTCGAAAGACCGTGATTTCTCCCTTTTTAGGTTTTCTCGATGTTTACCTTTCGCTTTCGGAGGGATAAAAGACGTTGGGTGGCGACTTCATTGTTCGATGATTTTCAGCCGGTGGTTTCAGTTATCTAAGCTAATCCTAACAAAATTGAAGGTTGATGGAGTTGGGAGCAAAAATTTCCCCAAAACCATAACCTAAAAAATGAATTAAATTAAGTTATAAAATAAATATCTGCAGACAGCGTTAAGCGGGCCTGGCATGCTAAGCGTGACTTCCTTATTTTACACATCAAACCGACATAAAACGCACTAAGCAAGCTATCCGCACTAAGGGGGCTTCTAAACATTGGTTTTGCCAAAATAGTAAAACACAAGCAGCATACTACAAAACGCGTTGAGCACACTCGCACTTAGCAGCCTCATGCATGCTAAGCAGGCTCTCTTTGACAGAATTTTCCAAAACTGGTTTTTTATTCCAAAAACATGCATCTGGAGCCATGCCTTCGACACTTTATTCCTCAATGCTCCAAAATGAAAAAAATACCTATAAAATGAATGGAAAAACATCAAACGGTACACTATATACATAAAAACACAAATAAACACAAACTAAACGTATTTACACAAAATCCAGATCATGTAGCACCTTTTTGATTTGAGAGAGCCTTTGTGATTTGAGAAAGATCATGTAGCACCAAATGCAAAGATGAGGGCACAATATCCACTTGAAGAAGTTGATCTAGGTGATGGGATTGTGAAAAGACCCAGGTACATTAGTGTTAAGCTTAGAACAGAAGTAAAAACAAGAGTAATCTGATTACTAAAAATATACAAGGATTGTTTAGCTTGGGACTATGATGAAATTCCCGTTTTAAGCAGAGACTTGATAAAATTAAAACTGCCTATCAAGGATGGCAAGAATCCCATCAAGCAGGATCCTAGAAGGTTCATGCTGGAAGTGCTCTCGAAGATTAAGGAATAGTTTGAAAGATTCCCCCGTTGCAAGTTCATCCGGGCCACAGGTTATGTCGAATGGATTGCAAATATAGTTCCTGTTATTAAGAAAAATTGATCTTTAAGGGTTTGCATAGATTTTCAAAATTTAAATGAAGCAACCCCCAAAGATGAGTATCCAATGGTTGTGGCAAAAATTTTAATTGATTCAGCCGCAAGTTTCAAATATCTTAGTATGCTTGATAGGTATTCTGGATACAATCAGATTTTCATTGTTGAAGAAGACGTACCCAAAATAGCTTTTTGATGCCCTGGGCACTAGGCACCTATGAATGGGTGGTCATGCCTTTTGGTTTAAAAAATGTTGGGGCAACTTATCAAAGGGAAATGAATACAATATTCCATGATTTCATCTAAGAATTTATGCATGTTTATAGAAAAATTATGTCTTTCTTTGTACTTTTCTTGTTCCAAACTAAAATATCATGTAATTCCTATTGATGTGTATGTTTTTTCTCATTTCGATGTCATCAAACATATGCTTTCTAGGCCAATTTAGCATAGTCGAATTGGCAAATGGGCACTTGCCCTGACCGAGTACTACTTGACTTTGACACCTTTAAAAGCTATGGAAGGGAAAATGGTCTCTGATTTCATAGTTGACCATGTAATGGTCGAAGTTCTTCAAGATTACGTGGAACTAGAACCTTGGAACTATTTTTTGATGGTTCAACTCACAAACAAGGAACTGGTGTTGGAATCTTAATTATTTCTCCTAATAAAATTACAACCAAGTTCAAGTATAAAATCAAAGGGCCTCCTTGTTTGAATAACAAAGCAAAATATGAAGCTTTAATAACAGGACTTGAAGTTTTGTTGGAATTAGGGCAACTAGAGTTTAAATAAGAGGTGATTCCGAGGTAGTCATCAAGCAAATAACCAAGGAGTACAAGTGTATAAAAGAAAATATAATCATGTACTTTGTGGTAGAAAGTTTACTTAAAAAGTTTAAGTATGTTGAGATTAAGCATATTCCTAGAATAATGAGTCAAGAGGCAAATGACTTAGCCCAGATTGCATCAAGCTACAAAGTATCGAAAGCAACGTTGGAGGAACTGCTAGAAGTTCGTGGGAAGATATTAGCCACTAGACTATCTCCAATATATTTAAAGGGCTCAAGTTTATGATATGCAAATAAAGAGAATTCCGAAGTAATGGTTATAGATAGATTGGCAGATACAAATTGGAGAAGTCCAATAATAGCCTACCTAAAAGATCCAACATTAGATGTAAGGAGGAAAGTTAAGTATCTTGCACTAAGTTACTTTCTAATAGGTAACAAATTGTTTAAGAAAAAACCAGAAGGAGTCCTGATCAAATGCTTAGGATAAAGAAAAGCGTACTTGGCACTTTCGAATGTACATAGTGGGGCATGTAGAGCACATCAAGCAGGTCAAAAGATGTAATGGCTCTTGTTCCGTTATGGCATGTATTGGTCATCTATGTTGAAAGATTGCATAGATTTCTCCAAGGGATGCCAATAATGCCAGGTTCATGCATATATTCATCATGTCCATGCAAGAGAATTACATTCGATCATTAAACCATGGCCTTTTAGAGGTTGGGCTTTAGATTTGGTTGGATAAATTCAACCAACTTCGTCCAGAGGACAGGGATATATCCTAGTAGGGATTGATTATTTTATAAAATGGATTGAAGCAGTACCTTTGGTAAATGTAGATCAAGAAAGTATTATCGAATTTATCCAAAGGCACATAATGTATAGATTTGGAATCCCAGAAACAATAAAAACTGATCAAGGATCAGTCTTTACTGGTCGAAAGATGCAGAAAATTGCTAAGGAAATGGGATTCAAGTTATTAACTTCTACACCCTATTATGCTCAAGCAAATTGATGGGTCGAAGCCACCAACAAGATAATAATTGGTTTAATAAAAAGACATGTAGGAAGAAAACCAAAGAGTCGGCATAAGACCTTGGATCATGCTTTGTGGGCTTGTCGAACCTCTCCAAAAGAGGCAACAAATACAACTTAATTTCGTCTGGTCTTTGGGCATGATGCAGTTCTTCCTGTAGAAATATATTTATAGCCAGTAAGAATGCAGAGGCAGAACGAAATTTCCTCTGATTATTATTAGGAAATGATAATAAATGGGCTAGTTGATCTGGATGAAGAAAGGTTGTGTGCCTTGGAAGTCTTGAGAAGACAAAAAGAAAGGATTTCTAGAGCATACAGTAAAAAAGTCAATGGAAAAGTATTTTCAAATGATGATTTGGTATGGAAACTTATATTGCCTATGGATCGAAACACAAGTTGTTAGGAAAATCATCTCCACGTTGGGAAGGACCTTTTCGAGTTATCCAAACATATACAAATAATACCTATGAGATAGCATAATTGGGTGAAGATCGAAGGATTTTGAAGATAAAAGACAAATTCTTAAAAAGGTATAAACCTATTGTTCAAGAATTAAAGATTTCAACAGAATAGTAAAGAAACAACGAAGTAAAAAGCTAAAATGGTGTTACAAAGTGCCAAAAAGGGCGTTGTCCAGAAATTTTATAAGAAATACAACAAACAATACATCAAAAGTTTTTAATTGACTAGAAAGGCAAGTAAGGCTTCATTCTATTATACCTGGTATTTGCTAGTTTGAGTCTTCATTCGATGTATGATTTTCTAGCATGAAGAGCATTTATCTCATATTCAAGTTTTTTAGCTGCATCCACATGTTCCACACTCTGAGCAATTTCACATTCTATTTTAGTGTGATCCATTTGCTCAATAACATTTTGTCGTGCTTCTGTCTAGGTAATCTCTATTGTCAACTCTTTGATTTGTTCTTTCATGAAAAAGATAGAACGAATGTTAGTCTCAAACTCTTCCTTGGCTTGAGTAAGCTCTTTGCCAAGTTGCTCAGCTTTATTTGTTGAGTCAAAAGCCTTTAACCATTCAGTTTCTTGCAGACTTTGTTTTTCTTGAAGCTTTGAGGTCACGTCTTATTCTCTAAGGTAATATGCACTGATTGTGATGATCAAGGTAGTCACATCCATGAGGTTTTCAGCAATCTCAGTAGGGAATGTGACTATTTTGATTTGATTTATCAACTTCTTCAGTACAACACTTATAATTGCATTGCCCTTCAAGACTTCAAATATGTTAGCTTCAGAGACTTTTTCTTTGATCTTTTGGAGAAGTTGTTCATTGGTTTTATCTTGGGAACTCTCGCTCGAAGTTTCAAATGGACAAGGGAAAGTCTTTTAGGGAAATAGTACCATTTGCGCCATTATCAACTTCCCATATTCATGAGGTTTATCTTTCTTCAACGTGTAAAATGTTTCTTGAGAAAATTGTGGCGAAACATTATGTTGGGCTTGTTGATCTATAGGATTTATTTTATCTTGAAAGCTAACTCGGACTTGAGGATCTTTGTCTTCTTCTCCTTGTTTTTTTTCTTCCTCCATTTCGATATCATCAGCGAAGTATGATGCAAGTTCATCATCAGTGAAAAGTTCAACTTCTTCAGAAGGATCATCGGCAAATTTTATCTTGTTGGGTTAAGAATCAATAGGGTTGTCATCCTGATTCCCTTCATCACCACTAGCCCTCTTGTCTCCTTCGTGTGCTTCTAGATTCTTCTTTGTTGGAGAATTATTGTCCTTTTCGGATTCTACAATTGCATCAAGTTTGTTGATAGCAGATGAAGATCCCTTGCTGAATGGTCTGTCACTTGACAAAGGATGGTACAAAGCAGCACCACTATCAGGAAAATAGTTGTGTTTGTTTGGAGATTCAGAAGAAGTTTGCTGATTTTCCTGCAAGATAAAAGATTATTGGTTCGAATGAAGAACAATGCTGACTGGAAGAAAATAATGAGTAGAAGATTTACCTTTTGTCCATCGGGACTTGAGTTGTCACTTTCGACCCTTTCTAAGACTACACCCCCATATGGTTGGGATGTACTTTTTTCTTTTGGCTTCGGGGGCAAGATAGTGAGTTCAGGCTTCTGCTTGATTGTTTGGGAAGAAGCTACATCAGAGGTCTTCGTTTTCTTTTTCTTTGACTTCTTAGATTATACAGGAGTAGGAGGAGTATCTTCATCATCATCTATTTCTGCGGGAATGCCTTGGCTAGATTTTCTCTTGTGCGGAGACTTCAAAGGTAATTGACTAGCCTGAAAATAATATTGTTAGGAGAAATAATATAGCACAAAATGCAAGTAAAGTTTTGAATCATACCATTGATGTTTTAGTTTTCTTAGTATCTGAAGTGGTGTTTTTTGTTGAGTCATTGGTGGGTTTGGAAGCTGTAGTCGAAAATGTCTTTGAACTAGTTTGTTCCTTCTTAGTATTATTTCTTTCGAAAGCTAAAACAACGTACATTAACAATAATGGTTAGTATCTGGTATGAAGAAAGTAATGATAAGATAAATCAAAAGAACCATGAAAATCCTTTGGTTCCACACCTTCACTTGTCGGAGAAAGGATGGAGACATCTGACAAGTCATAATGAATAAAACCTTTGAAACAGTCTAAAGTGTACTTAGTTGAAGCCACACGATTAGTCGGTTTTTGAGACTTTTGTTTTAAAAAGTTAAGGTAATTACCATAAACGAACCAATTTGGGTAAGGAGGATAGAAAGCCAAGGCAAAATCAACACTGGGTAATTTTGGAAACTTTGGTGGTTGAAGTTCGAAAGCTAAGTCATATTTATGTTCAGGTTTGACACAAGTAGGAATTTTTAAACGAGGGAGCATTTTAGTAAATTTATCTTTTAAAGTTGTCGCTGCACGAAAAGTAGTTTGACTAATGCTTGGATTTCCTTGATATGTGTGTATTTACCTTTGTGGCTTGGATTATGCATAGAGGCAAAAGCTTTTGTAAAATTTTGGCTAAGAAAAATTGTTTTGAACATATTATTTATATATAAGTCCTTCCACCAAATATCAAAGCTCTTCGAGAAGTAGAAAGATGAGCAAAAAGGAACTAGGTAAAATTCTGTGAAATTGATGTGTCGAGTTCTTCCCAGTCTGACGAGAAAATTCCATTCCTGCTGTGCAAAGTTCATGTTTTCTCCCAATGATAGGCTCAGGAATTAATTGTCAAAGACCAAATTGTCTGGATACAAAGTTTGGTTGGTAATAAAGCATACATATTGTTGTACCCCAATTTTTCCCCTAAGACCCCTTCATCATACCATATTGATTCAATCACAACAAGATCACGTTAGGGCTTTTGGTTCTCCTCCCTATCTTTAGCTTTGCTCTTTGAAGAATCACCAAGCACCTTGACTTGTTTTTCATTTGTGATCATGCATGTTTTCTTTTGAATTTCCTTTTAATTAATAAAATACAATGTTTGTTTGTCTTACTTGTTAATAATGTAGGTAAAGGAAATGTGGCTTAACAAGTTGATCCATTAGTTCATGAGTTTATTTCCATGCCCTAGTCAATAAAGTTTAAGAAATTCAAACCTCACCATTGAATTTTCTTTGAAAGAAATGGCATGGAAAGGTTTATTTTGGTTCACCATATTTCAAAGTTATCAAGATTGATTCAAAAGTACAAGGGGTTGATTGAAGAAGTTGTCATGGTTGGACAAGGCCTTGTTACCATTGGTCACAAGTGCATATTTCTCTCAATTCTCAAGATATGGAAGTGGTTTTGGTTTATATGAGTTCTCATTATCATTCTCAACAACTTCTATCTACAAAGAAAAATTGTTGGTACAAGAAGGTTGTTTAAAATTGTCAAAGTTCCTCAAAGCATTTTCTTGACCTAAGAGCTAGGGTTTTGAACTTCAAAGAAGTATATCTTGCTCATCTTTTGGTATTTCTGAGTGATTCCAAAAACATCCTCCTCTTAAAAGGGTTATTAACAAATCACTTCAAAAGTTTCAAGGAGTTTTCATGTGGAAGAAACTTGATGATGAAGAAAGATTACAAATCCTCCAGATGAACCCCCAACTTCCCATGTGTTATTTGAAACGATCACAACTTGGTCAATTTTTATCACCTTGATCCCACTCTTTTTCCAAAGTGATCTTGAGGATGTGTACTTTATTCCTTCTTTTATGTTCAAAGTGATAATATGGATGGAGGATGCCTTAAGGATACAAAAGATTATAGGTTATTTCATGATTTTTTGCCAACTTCAACAATTCATAACTCTCTCAATTTTTGGATATTTTGAATGGTTCAAGTTTCAAAATTTTATTCAAGAGGTCTATTACATTCCATATTTTTTTCTCAATAGCAAATTCCAAGAGGAAGGCCATGTTTGGATGCAAAACATTATATGTCACTTTTGAAAAAAAACTTGAAATATTTCTAAGTATGGAAAGTCAACCTCTTTTTCCCAACTTTGACTCATTGCAACTTTCAGCTCAAACATCCATTTGATTCCATTCTTTTCCCATTTCAAAGCTTCTAATCTCATATTTATCAAGCTTCAAGAACCATGCCTTAAGACCCCTTGAGGTGAGAATGTCATTGTTTCAAAAGTGATAACTTGGAATTGAAGTTTCATCACAAGTTAGAATTTGAATTTCATGTTACAACTTCTAACCATCAAATTAGCACGCGTTTTGGGTCTAAACATGATTATCCAAATTTCCCAAGTGGATTAGTGCATTAAAACGCGCGTTTTGGATGAGTTTTGACAAAAGAGAAGTCACACTTTCTTCATGATGCAGACCCACACGAATTCCCTCCAAATTGCATCATTCACCCTTCCTTTTGATCCCATTTTCTTCTCCTATAAATACATGAGCTATCCCATTCGTTTTCTCAAGCTTGAACAGCCAAAATCACCCTTCCAAACTCGCTCCATAAATCACTTTTCGGAAACTTAGAAATCATTGTTCAAGCCTTTTTCAATCCATTTTTTCTATCAAGTCACCTTCCTTGATCTTCCCCGAAGCTAACAGAAGAAGAATTGAGCCTTGAAACCTTTTGAATTGATCTGACCAAGTCCATTTACAGAGCTCTGCAACTGAACTTCAATAGGTAGATTTATCCATCAATTCTTCCAAACATTGATATCATTGTGAAGCTCTTTTAACTGGAAACACCTTTTGGCCATGAATTTTCAAATTCCTTTTCAAAACATTCCTTCCAAATTGCTTGAGCTACAATTTATATAATTTTTTGGCAAAGGTGTGGTTGTCTTTGTCTTGATGAGATGAAGCGAATGGTACCGGTCTTGTGCTCTAATTTTACAGTTTGAGCAAGCTCGATTTGAGACTGGCTGGAGGTTGAAGATGACCAATGTGTCATCCTTCAACCAATGAAACAATGCCATTTGGAATTTTTGAATATTTGATTTAATTAATGATCATGTGTGTTATTCACTAATCACCATGATATGCACAGCGCATCTGATCCATTGGATTAGCTTACTAACGCGTTTTGACTTTCATCCATTGGTCCACATTTTTTGACTTTATTTTATTTTCTTATTTTTATATTTAAATTGTTTTAAACTTCAAAAAATCTGAAAAAATTATGAAAAATATTTTTAATTTTTCTCTTTCTCATTTATATTTTTTTACAATTTTTATTTTGTGTTTTGATATTTCTTATAAATTTCCACTTTATTTGAATTGTTTTAAATGTTTAAAAATACTTTTATACATTTTTAAATTTTAAAAAAAAATATGGAATGATCCAATGATATTGTGACAAATATCGGTGACCTCATTTATTTTTTATTTTTGACTTTGTCATTTGTTATCATTTTTGGTTTATTTTATTCATTTCTTTTAATTTTAAAAATAGTTTCTGACTTTAAAAAATTACCAAAATTTTTATAAAAAGCTTTGAGTTCATTTCTGATTTTTCTATGGTCTTACTTAATCTTTCTTGATTAATTTGAACATAGTTGATATTTTTCTCTCTTATTTCTATTTTAAAACATTTTAAAATCCTTTTTAATGCATATATTAAATGTAATATTATTTTGTATTATTTTCTGGCTGATCTTGGGTTGAATTTTTGATCATGAACTTTATTAACATCATAGGATCCATGTTGTTGAGTCTAACTCTATAAAAATGAATGAATGATTTCAATAATAGTTTGATTAAATTTTAATTCAAAAATGGTTTGTATATTCTTTTCCACCCGTCTTCATCTTATCCTTTTCTTATTTCACTAAGTGTTATTGGAGCATGATCTCTATATCATGTCTCAAAACAAATGGTGCATAAATTGCTATTGACCGGCCTCAAAATAGGTGCGACTTCTTTATAAGTCCACTTAAGATTGCTTAACATAGCGCTAAATTTGGTCCCGATTCAAGAAAATAATCATTCATGGCCCAAATTGATGATTGCAAGCCCAAGATGTTAATTTGAACCCTTTGATCCAATAACCTTGAGTTCATTGTGTAGTTGCTTTGGTTCTACCAATCTTCTGATGGATCTTCATTAATTTTGGTCAACGCGGATTACTTAAACATCATTGATCATTATATGTTACATTGAGGATTCTTAAATGGATGATATACTTGACATAAATCAAATGCAATTCATTGTGTAGAGGATTTGGTTATACCAATCCCCTAATGAGTTCCAAATGTAAGTTTCAAGATGGTCATCCAACTAACCACTAATTACTAATAATTGAATTTATTTTGTGTTTTTATTTTATACTCTTTTATTTTATGCACCATTTACTTTAGTATTTACATTTCATGTTATTTTTCATCTTTGGTCACTTGAGAATTTACTTTCTTATCATTTTTATTTTGCTCACTTGACCTTTTTTTTAAGACACCTAATAATCAACATGAACCATAAAACACTTTAATGATACTTGGACTATTTGGTTACTATCCTTGGCATTATGGAGTATTGAACTTCTTGGACTTAGGAATATAAACCTTGGCCTATGTTGGAGACCTTATGACCTTAATTGATATTTTGTCTAGAGTTCTTGAGGTTTACCTCAAGACATTGGGTTGTTTGTTTGTTTTGTGTGTAGGTTATTGTGATTACATACGTTGTTTGTAATATGGAATTCACCCATATACAGCCGTTACTCTGCCCAATTTTTTTGAAGACTTAATACACTTGAAGTTTGATTCCCCCAAGAGGTCTAATATCTTTGCTTTCTTGGTTTCAATTCATAGAATGGGAATTCTATCTTGACTCATAATGTCAAGTATTGGCTTCTTGTTGGTTGGATGGTTCTTATCCCTATTGTGATATGGTGGGATAACTGATTTGAAGGTTTTGCGTTTGATCATAAATGTTACGGTTAGCAAGAGTCGCCACCGACTTTTCTTTTATCCAAAAGGAAAGGTGAAAAAAGCATAGGAAAGACCTTTGAGATTATTTCTTGAGTTCTGGGGGTAGATTATGAAAAGGGAAGGTATTAGCACCCTTTTCATCCATGGTTTTCCATGGGCTCTTAGTTACTTGCTAGATCACTTGTTTTTGTTTGAAATTGTGTTTGGTGTGGTTTTTTGAAAGTATTTTGTAAAGAGGCCATTGTTTAGGCAATCTTTGTAATGATTCTTGTTTGTAAGAATGTATACAAAGATGTTTGATCTTTTTAGAAAATGTTTTCAAGTTTTGTAAGAAGTTTGAAAGTGTAGGGGTTTGTTTTGAAAATAGCATGGATGTTTTGTTTTGATATTGAGCAAGTAATTAGGAGCATTCTACCTACTCAAGAGTCTTTCTTGTTCATTTTCTTTTCCTTTGACATTGTTATCTTACCATTTATTTGGTAAGCAACCCGATCTTTGGATGTAAACGGGACAGGCGTGGGTCATCGTATAACCATGATTAGAAATGATGCAATTGGACTCTTGAGATCATGCCTTAAACCAATTAACCATTTTCTAGGTTAAAAATCATAGATTTCCCTTTCCCAGTCAAAACCCTAACTTTGACCATTTTGCCCTTTTGGAGATTTGATCAAAGTTCTTGAGGAATTATGGTCCAAACTTGATCAAATGATACATATGAGTTTAAAATGTTGATGTGGATCATAAATTATGGAGTTTCACTGTAAATTGGCCATGGTTGACTTTTTGCCCAATACAGTTGATTATTAGGTCAACTGCTCAATTTACTGAGCAAAAGTGTGATCCAAGGCTTGAAACTTGACATGAGCAATCTTGGGGGTCCATAATGATCCATGAAAGTCACATGGCACATTGGAAGTTCAAAAATCCTTGTGCAAACTCAAACCCTAATTTTGGTCATCAGTGCGTAAGGATGTGTCTTGAGCTGATCAAACCCTAATGCAGTCTTGAGTCAACGATATCTTGTGAGTAAATTCTTGATAAGTGAGAGGGAAAATTTTGCGGTAAAACACCTATATTTTACCTTATGCTTTAGGATAGTCTCTTTTTCTCATCCCATCTTCTTTAATTTCAAAAATCTTCTCTCTCCTTTTGAAAACTCTTCTTGTTTTTAAACTTGAACTACTTTCATAATAAACTTGGACCTAGGTCCATGCATTTTCAAAACCTTTTCATAGATAAACTTCAATCAACTTAAATAATACCTTGACATTTTTTGTGAGAAGACTAAAAGTCAATCAATCTCATTTCAAACTAATTTTCCACTTTGGCTTTTTTACTTTAAAAACATTTCTCAAAAGATTAGACTCTTGTCAATCCTTGTAGTGATGCAAAAAACTATACTTCTATAATATGTTGTGAAGTGAGATATTTTCCACTTGGGTGTTGACTGAGGCATTGTTGATTTTAAAATCTAAGCCATATCCTCCACTTTGAGATGATGCAAATTATCCTTTCTCATAATTATGGGTAGTAAGCGTGTTTTCCACACGGACAATGACGATGATGTCTTATCTCATAAAATTAACCAACATACTTGTGTTTTAAAATTTTTAAAGGTGAACTACGTGTACCCAGATGCCCTATTGCACGAGAGGTGGTACATAGGAACTAAAGGTTCGCAACCGCGGCGGGTGCAAAAATCATAAAAAATATATTTCTTTTCTCACCTCCACCATCTATTTTACATACAACACTTTATAGCCAAAAAATACAGATTTTACAAAGAAGTTCCTGCGGAGTACCATAGATGTTTAGGGTGCTAATACCTTACCTTTGCATAACCAACCCCCTTAGCTAGAATCTTTCTCCCTCTTTTGGGGTTATTCGCTCTTTTCCCATTCCTTTGGAAACAATAAAGCATGGTGGCGATTTTTATTTTTATCTGTATAAGTCTAGTCAATCCAAAGGCTTAGTTTTAAACATTTCTACCGCTACAGAAAAAAATGGCGACTTCACTGGGGAAAGATTGACCTCTTGCTGGTCCATCCCTAAGTGGGTTAAACCTATCTTTGTTTATATTTGTATATGTGCTATTATTTGTTATATATATTATATGTTGTATATATGTTTGTCTGGATTTTCCTGGTTTTCAAGGGCTTGGTGATTACTTATGAGTCCTATACCCACACGAGATTGCAGCTTTGATCCATTTGGGGAAGTTTGAGGTTGAAGCCCATATGACTACTAAAGGATGGATTAGAGGATTACCAGCTCAGTTCTTATTGGAGAAAGCTCGTTACTTTTCTAGGATGAAGAGTACAATCGCTTTTGAAGCCATATTTGCTCTACTTGCTTACGGGTTGTTTTTATTTCCTAATATGGATAAGTTTATTGACATTAATGCTATCAGGATCTTCATGATTGGAAACCAAGTTCCTACATTGTTGGGTGATGCTTATTACTCTATTAATCTTCGTAATTCTTATCATGGGGGGATGATTATCTGTTGCACACCTCTGTTGTACCGGTGGTTTATTTCTCATATGCCTCAGACTGATGCTTTCTGGGATGTCAGGAAGGAACCCCGTTGGGCCCCTAAGATCATGGCACTTACTCACTCAAATGTTGATTGGTATCATCGGGCTTACCATGATGTAGAGATTGTCGACAGTTGTGGTAGTTTCCCCAACGTACCTCTTCTTGGTACAAAGGGAGGAATTAACTACAACCTTGTTCTTGCACGATGACAAATTGGTTATCCAATGAGGGATAAACCAAATAGTATTCATTTGAGTAGTTTCTTCCTGAAGGAGGGAGAAGACCATAAGCAAGCTAGGGAGAAGATTGTGAAATCCTGGCGTCACATTCATAGGAAGAGTAGGAAAGACCTGGGACCTAGGGGGCTGTTTCTTTGGAGCCTTATCTTCAGTGGGTTAAACGAGAGTTATTCAGTTGAAGCAACCGTATTCCCAGGAAGCACCTATGCCTGAATTGTTTGTGAATACCACTCCTCCCTTATTGGATGATGTGGAAGAGCTACAGCTTGCTTTGGTCAGGATGCAGCAGAAAAAGGATGCTTGGAAGAATAAGTGCCAAACTTTAGAGATTTCCTATAGAGAAAACTTTAAGAAGAAAGACGACTTGATTGAGATTATTGAGAGTCAGGCCGTAGAGTTGATGGAGAGGCAAGGGGATTTATTTTCTCCTAAGCCTCAGTCAGATGCTAGTTGCTCACTTCCTGATTTAGGTGATAGGAAAGAGATTGCCACCAGATATGGGGAAGAAAACCGGAGGTTGAAGGCTCAGATTTCCAGGCTTACAGGGAAGCACCAACGTATAGAGTGATCTCCATCAGCTTTACTTCTTAGGGTTTTAGACTTTATTTTCATCTTGTACTTGGGATTATTGAAACTTGTAATCCATTTTGAAGTTATTATAATAAAAATTTTCAGTATTTACAATGTGTTATTACTTTGATATTTGCAATGTATCTATAAATCTTTAAGTCCCTTGAAATATTAATAAAATAAATCATGTGCATTGCATATCCTACATCATATTGCACATATTTCTTGAATTTATTATGCATATCCAGGTGTCTTACCAAGCTTCTTTACTTCGTTCAGCAAGCTGTCTCACCAATACAATACTCGAGCTAATTTCAAAAGGAATATAGACAACTTAGAATAAGAGAATCGCGAGCTGCGCGAGGAAGTTTCTGCTCTGAAGGTCGGCATGGCCAATCTCACTGCTCTGATGGAATCTTTGGTGGCTGCTCAGAATCAGCCACCGAGTGTTCAACCTCAACAAATAAAGGTTAATACTGAAGTTCTGACTATTCCTGTGTCTGCTACTCCAGTTGTTGTTCAAAATCGCATGCCTCAAGGTTATCCATGGGGAATGCCAGTGAACTTTGTGCTTGAAGTTTTCAGTCTTGGTCCTCAAGTTACTCCAGTTGTTCAGCCTACTGTTACTCCTGCACCTCCTGTGGTGCATGCTACTCATGTTGCACCTCCTTCGCTGAATATGGTCCCATTTGCTAATGACTATATGTATCGTCCTTTTCCTTCACCAAGTGAAAGCTTGGGTCTCTATGATCGAATGGATGATTTTCAAGATCAGTTTGACAAGATGCAGAGGGAAATGAAGGCCCTCAGGGGAAAGGAATTGTTCAGACAGAATGTGAATGATTTATGCTTGGTACCGAATGTCAAGACACCTGTGAAGTTTAAAGTCCTGGAATTCGAGAAGTACAAGGGCAACACGTGTCCTCGTGCTCATCTTGTGATGTATATAAGAAGAATGTCTACCCACACTGATGATCAACGTCTGTTGATTCAATTTTTCAGGATAGTTTGACTAGTGTTGCGTTGAAGTGGTATATGAGTTTGGACAGCGTCAATATCCATACTTTCAACGACTTGGGAGAAGCATTTATCAGACAATACAAATACAACATGGACATGGAGCCTGACCGTGATCAACTCAAGGCCATGGTCCAGAAGAACAGGGAATCATTCAAAGAATATGCACAGAGATGACATGAGGTAGCCGCCCAAGTTATTCCTCCCATGGAATAAAATGAGATGACAAAGACTTTCCTGAAGACTTTGGGTGCTTTCTATTATGAGAGGATGGTAGCGAGTGCGCCAAGTGACTTTACTGAAATGGTGGGCATGGGTATCCATTTAGAAGAAGCTGTAAGAGAGGGTCGTTTAACAAAAAGTGAAAATTCTGGAAGTACGAAGAAGCCATCCTATGGGTTTGTGAAAAGGAGGAAGGAGATACAAATTCTGTTATACAAGAGAGGAGGGTTAATCCTCCTATAAGAAATTATCAGCGTCATCAATAAGTTAGATCAATAACTCCAGTTGTTGGTGTAGCTCCAACCACCGTTACTTATCAGAGACCATCCTATCAGGGGAATCAAGGGTATAGGGTATAATCAGAGAAGGGAGAGTTATGACCATATCCCTTTGAGCTATATAGAATTACTCCTGGTGTTAATTCAAAAGAAGTTGGTTCAGACTAGACCACCTCCCGCTATACCATCACCATTGCCTTGGTATTACATGATAGACCAAACATGTGCTTTTCATCAGGGAGCACCGCAACACAATGTTGAGAACTGCTATTCTTTGAAAAATGAAGTACAAAAATTAGTGAAATCTAGTATCTTGTCCTTCAAAGATGTTTGCCCTAATGTAAAAGATAATCCTTTGCCAAAGCATGGAGGAGCAAATGCTGTGAACATGGTGGTCGGTTGTCCAGGCGACTTCCGTATTTTTGATATTAAATTGGTTAGAGGGAATTTGGTAAAAATACATGAAGACCTTTGTGAATTTAGCTATTATACGCATGACCAGGCCGGTTGTGCTATTTGCAGTATGGATATACAGGGTTGTGACAAGATACAGGTCGATTTACAGGAGATGATGGGTGAGGGCCTCATCCATATAATCAGGCCTAGGGCAGAGTATGAAGAGGAAGTAAACATGGTTTCTGTATGTCCCGGAGATTTCATAATCTTTAATGTGGAATATATGAATAAGGATATTGTACAATTGCATGCTACTTTCAACCACATGGCTGGTCAGGTAGAACATCAGTATGGATCTTTCCGAGTTTGCTATCAGGACTCCCGAGGATGTTTAATTGTAAGGAAAGGTGTTCAATTGTTATTGGATAATGGAAATATCAATGTTACAGGCCAAAGGGATTATTACCATGAGGTTAATGAGATTGAGGTTTGTTAGGCTGAAGAAGAGTCAGATGATGAGTATGCATCGGCAAATGATTTCTTCTCCTCAGATGAAGATATGTTTTCTAGAGATGACTCTATAAAGATTGAATGTGTTGAAGAGGGAGTAAATGTATTGTGCCTTATTTTGGTGATCCCACCCCTTTTGAAGTTAAATATCATGGTAAGCCAGCTATTACTCCATTGGTGATTAGTTTTTCGAGTCTTGTCCCCTACAAGTAAGACAAGGTTGTACCCTACAAATATATGCTACAATTTTAGAGGATGGTGTGGAAGTTCACATCCAGCCAATGTATAATGTTGGAATTATTGCTGAGACTAGAAGAGTGACCCGTAGTGGTCGTGTATTTGCACTAGTTGTTCGTGGAGATGTTAGTACTGGATAGAAAATTGTTGAAAATGTTGAACTCAAGAAGGCAGTGGGTGAATCTAGTGGAGCTACGCTAGAAAAGGAGGTGGATGATATTTTGAAGATAATCAAGATGAGCGACTATAGAATTGTAGATCAGATACTGCAAACTACTTCAAAAATATCTATCTTGGCTTTATTCATGAACTCCTCTGCTCACAGAGAATATTTGATGAGGGTATTGGACTAAGTCTTCGTGGAAAGTGATATGCATGTAGACCAATTCAACAGTGTGGTAGGGAATATTACATCATGTAATAACCTGAGTTTCTGTGACGATGGACTACCCGATGAAGGGAGGAATCACAATCTGGCCCCCCACATCTCTATGAATTGCAAGAATGATTCATTATTCAATGTGTTGATTGATAATGGATCCGCATTGAACATTATACCAAGGAGAACACTTATGAATTTGAAATATCAAGGAACGCCCATGTGCCCAAGTGGCATTATTGTGAAAGTGTTTGATGGATCAAGGAAATCTATTATTGGTAAAGTGGTCTTGCTTATTCATATAGGCCCACATTTGTTTCAGATTACTTTCCAAGTTGTGGATATTATACCCGCTTACAACTTTTTATTGGGACGACCGTGGATACATGAAGCAGGGGCTGTCACTTTAAATTTACACCAGAAGTTGAAGTTTGTGCGTGAAGGAAAAGTGGTAATTATAAATGGAGAACATGCATTATTGATATCTCACTTGTCCTTTTTCAGCATTGTGGAGGCGAATGAAGCTGCTGTTGGAACCCAGTTCCAAGCTTTATCCATTGATAATATAATAGGAAATGAGAATTTTATGGCTTCATTTAAGGATGCTCAACAGATTGTGCGTAATGGCCATAGTGAAGTATGGAGACAGATTGTTGTTCCACCTGTAAACAAGAATATATCTGGCTTGGGGTTCTCTGTGAAGAATTATAAAGGTAAGAGCATGAAGCCTAAGTCTGTTGCAGGCAAGTATCAAGACATCTTTTGTAGCGGGGGTTATCTCCATCCAACTGTTTCTGGGATTAATGCCATTATGGAAGATGAAGCAGAGCTAGAAATGCCAAATTATGTGATGCATGAAGTTAGGGTTCAGAACTGGATCACCATTGATGTTCCCTCTTGCATACATGTTTCAAAGTAATTTGTTTTTGTAAATCTTTCTGAAAGGCTTTCACTCTTCCCAAGGTGAAAGTATTGATATTGTATGGGCTTATCTGTTTGCTTTGAATTTTAAAATCAATAATAAAAGTTGCCTTTGTTTCCCAATTTGTGTTTTTATTTTTTCCTTTTTTCTTTGAAAATGCTAATCATAAAAAACCTTTCAAAGTAAATAATAATTGAAATTTAATCTGCATGATCACTTATTATATGTGTTAGTTTCTAAAAGCAATCATAAATCATATGTGCAGATTAATTAAAAAACCTGTTGAATACAATTGCCCTGCACCCTCTCCCAACATTGAATGTCCTGTTTATGGGGCTGAAGAAGAATACTATGATGAGATTCCAGAAGAGGTCCCACGGTTGCTTGAGCGTGAGGAGAATGCCATTCAGCCATATAAAGAGCCATATGAAGTAATCAATTTGGGTTCAGAAGAAGATCTGAAGGAAGTCGAGATTGGAGCATTACTGCATCCTGATGTGAAGACCAGGTTAACCAAGATGTTGAAAGAGTATGTGGATATTTTTGCTTGGTCTTCCTGGTCTAGATACAGATATTGTAGAGCACTGTTTTCCGCTGAAGCCAGAGTGCCCGCCAATCAAACAGAAGTTGCGAAGAACTCACCCAGATATGGCCGTGAAGATCAAAGAAGAAGTTCTAAAGCAGATTAATGCCGGTTTTATTGTGACATCAGTGTACCCTTAATGGATTTCCAATATTGTCCCAGTATCGAAGAAAGATAGAAAAGTTCGCATGTGCGTAGATTACAGAGATCTAATAAAGCTAGTCCAAAAGATGATGTTCCATTGCCACACATTGATATGTTAGTGAATAGCACAACAAAATTCAAAGTTTTCTCATTCATGGAAGAATTTTCTGAGTATAATCAAATAAGGATGGCTCCTGAGGACATGGAAAAAACAACGTTTATCACACCCTAGGGATCATTCTGTTACAGAGTGATCCCTCCGGGTTGAAAAACGCTGGTGCAACGTACCAGAGGGCTATGACAACCCTATTCCATGATCTGATGCACAGGGAAATTGAGGTATATGTCGATGATATGATTTCTAAATCCAAGACTGAAGAAGGGCATGGAGAAGATTTGTTGAAGTTGTTTCAGCATTTGAGGAAGTATCGTCTCCGCTTGAATCCAAATAAATGTACCTTCGATGTTCGATCAGGGAAATTATTGGGTTTCATTATTAGCCAGAGAGGGATTGAAGTTGACCCTAATAAAGTCAAAGCAATTCAAGAAATGCCAGCGCCGAGAACTGAAAAGCAATTCAGACGGTTCCTCGGGCGTTTGAATTATATTTCCAGGTTCATTTCCCACATGAATGCAATGTGTGAACCGATCTTTAAGTTGTTAAAGAAAGTTCAAGGTTGTGTGTGGACAGATGACTGCAAAAGGGCATTTGAAAGTATTAAAGAATATCTGCTTGAACCTCCTATATTGCTCCCTCCTATTGAAGGAAGACCATTGATTATGTATCTTACAGTGTTAGATAATTCCATGGGTTGTATTCTGAGACAACAAGATGAAACGGGGAAGAAAGAGTATGCCATTTATTATCTCAGTAAAAAATTTATTGATTGTGAATCGCGGTATTCCATGCTGGAAAAGACATGTTGTGCTCTGGCTTGGTTGGTAAAATGTTTGCGGCAATATATGTTGAGTCACACCACTTGGTTGATCTCTAAAATATATTCAATCAAGTACATTTTTGAAAAGCCTCTTACTAGGAGAATTTCCCGCTGGCAGATGTTGTTATATGAATCTGACATCGAATACCTCACTCAAAAAGCTATTAAAAGCAGCATGTCTTTTAACGCTGATTCTAGGGGAAAGTGGACTCCTAATTATGAATTGAAGAGATTCAAGCTGATTTCAAGGAGTCTTATCAGTTTCTTTTTGTGGAGACAAATTAGGAAACACATGACTGGATTCCTAATTTTATGCAGAAGATTCTATAGAGTTTTAGCAACTGATTTGTTAAGTTATTGAAGCCCAATCTAGTTCAGAAGATTGTTATAAATAGAGGGTTAAAAACATAATGTTGGTATGGAACATATTGTAATGTTTGTTGAGCCTTTAGGGTTTGTGTTTGATCGTTATTTTATGATCCACTCTAAGATAGAGGCGGACTGTGTTAATTGTGAGCCACTCTTGTATTGTTTGTTACTTGAGTTGGAATGTTAGTTAAGTTGTAATTATGAATCACTCATAAGCTGTTAAAAAGAGTGAATTTTGTTTGTGAAGTTTTTTTTCTAATTTGTTTAAGTTGTGATTTTGTCACTGTTAGTGACGGTCAGGGAAGTGAGAGGCGTCTCATACATAGGTGAACCTTAGTTAGAATTATAGCATGGGTAGTGGTTAAGTGAGAAGTTGTAAATGGGAGAGTTTAGATTTGGGTTGACATTATTTAGTGGATTTCCTTCCTGGCTTGGTAGCCCCCGGAGTAGGTGTTGTTGCACACTGAACTGGGTTAATAATTCTGCGTGTTGTTTACTTACTGAACCAATTGTACTATATTTGTTTATTATGTTGAAGTCAGATTACAGTGTCTCGACATATCTTAGGACATATGTGATCAGAATACCAACATTTCAGATTTGAGTTAAAAAAAATCAAAGATCTTAAGCATTTGTGTGGATTTCTTGAAATACATTATCATTCATTATTCTTAAAAGTGTAGATTTCAAGTTCCTAAAATATAAAGTTTCAAGATCATATTATTCATCATGCATTATTCGTGTTCATTCAAGTTCAAGAGTGATTCAAAGTTTATTCAAAGTTTAATTCAAGTGCATTCAAAATTCAAGGTCATTCAAGTTGTATCCATGCTTTATTCATGAGAATATTCATTCAAGGCTTAAGCATCAATTTTATGAGAATTCAAGGTCATTAATAATTCAAATACTCATTCAAGTTTACAAGAACTCATTCAAGGTTCTTCCAAATTCATTCATGATTCAAGAAGGAAACACATTACAAAATCATCATCATTGCAATATTGATTATAAGAGGAACTACATTCAAAATTTAGGGTTTACAAATTAATTTAATTTCCATTCAATTCACAAATACATGAAAACAAGTCCATAAACCTATTCTAAATCTTCAAACTTTATCTTTGGCCACGATTTAGTTTCCTCCAAACTTGATCAAGAACCCATTTTGCTACATCCTCTTCAAAAGCCCGAAATTGTGTCCAAACACCCGCCATTGAATCAAGCCTTGCACCAATTAACATCACCAAAATCATGATTCAAAAGTAGATGCAATAAAACCACAAAACTTTCCATAAAATCAAAAAAGTTCACACAATAAAAGCCCAAACCTGCATAAGTGTAACCAGCCCAACAGAGGCACAAAAACCTTATTGAAACCTGTCCCAAACCAATCCAAAAACATGTTTCTACTGCTGCCCACAAAACTACAAAAATAGCCCTACCAAAACCCGAAAATGACCTTGTAATATTCCAAACATAACATTCCAAAACCTATCAAAACTATGTCAAAGCTTGCATAGAAATAGCTAAAACAAAAACCAGCATTAGAAAGCAATGGAGCAGTGTACCAAAATAGTTCAAAGCATCCCATTTCCCCCCAAAAACTCACCCTTTATCACCTATATAATTGCGCTTCCTTTAACTCTGAAGACAAAGAAAATTTCACCAATAAACTAAGAAATCTCTCTCAAACTTATTCATAAACCTCATTTAAAACTTTTCCTCAAACCTACAAAGAAAACCTCAACATAATCTGATATCTCAATCAACCACAAACCTAGGCCTTTTTTCAATACCAAAACCTCTTAAATTCATGTACAAAAACTATGCCTAACTACCTCCCTATAACAAAGTTAACCTCTATACTCCTTCAACCTGCAAAAACTCAACCCCTCATCTGCAACTTCAACAACCTCACATAACTCATCATATCCATAACCTGCTTCAACATCAATCTTATTCTCAATATCACGTATCTACAACTGCAACTTTGAAAACTTCACACCAACAACATCATAATCAATTCTTCTATGCTCCAATAACACTGCAAGCATCATAACCTCACCCCTCACGCAGTAACAAGAACAATTCGTAACTGCAACAACCTATTGCTTCAGCGACAACAACTACACACTTTGTCATACCCTAAAGTTGTCCTATCAATTTAAACAGTCATGTTATTATTTTTCCAAATCTTAAATTATTTTGTTCAATTTGTTTTTTTGAAAATCATCCTACGAGGGGTTTAAAACCAATAGGGGGTGTATTGTCTTAAATGGACTATCAAAATATGATGGCCCATTAAGACAATTTTGTTTGGCCCGGTTAAATAATAAGAAAGGGAGGGTTAAATTCTAATAAGAGGGGTGTGTTTTAATAAGAGGTTGTTGTATCATTTGTAATCAGTTTAGTCCATTAAGGTATTTTTGACGCCCATTAACCCTTTGTGGGGTTGACTGAAGTCAACATTTGATTATTATTTAGTTTTAATATTAATAACAATTTCTATTATCATTATCTAATATTAATATTATTATTATTTTTATTATTATTAAATATTACTTTCTAAATTTGTTGACTTAGTCAACTTAGGGAAAGAAACCCTAATTTCAATCCAGCACAAAAAACAAAGACCCGGGAAACAGATATTGTGCAAATCAAAATTGTATCAAATCAGCATAAACTAAAATAAAATTATACCTAATAATATCTAATCGTATCAATTATATACATATTTGTCTAAAATAACTCAAAATCAAAATGTTTACAAACATAATCAATTACAACACATAAGGCTGAATGAAATCTAAATCTCTAATTTCTAAACTAAAAAATTGTAACAACAAATTAAACCTATTTTCCAAATTTGTCTAATTCCTAAAAGTATATAAACCCTAATCCTAAAATTGAAAAAGAAAAAGAGATAAAGACCGGAGTGGAAGAAATCTGGGAGGAAGAATATAATAATATAAAAGAAGTAATCTACGAGCCATCCATCCTGTTTCAGATCTCAGTTTCAATTTCTGAAACCCTAGATAATTTCTTCAAGCTACGCCTCTGTAATCTTTGTCGTTGCCACCGCTCTTCACACCTACAATTAGAAAAGAGGAGGAAGATTAGACGGAGGGATAGAAAGTCAGAAGAAGAATGGATACAACAAGATTCATTGCATAGAACGGTAAGCCTAATACTTAGCTTAGGGTTTTTAAATTGTTGTTAAAATGCCTGGGTAATTGGTGTTTGTTGATATGTGTTTCTGGATTATTGTGAATTTTCTGGGTTTCTCGGGTTAGGGTTCCTAGATATTAAGGGTTAGGGTTCATCGCGTTTGAGTTTTTGGGTTTTGTTGGGGTTAGGGTTCATCCAGAACCCTAGTCTTAGGTTAGGGTTCTTTGATCTTCATAGGGTTAGAATGGAGATTCATATGAATTTGGGTTTGAGGATGAATATGGACGATGGTTGTGTATGTATCTGGTGGTGCCTTGGAGCAGCCACAAGGGGAAGCGATTTCTGGTCGGTGGAACCCAAGGCTGAGGCGATTTATGATCGTCGTATTTCTAGAGAAAGGGCATAACCTCTCTCTCTAGAAAATAACAAAGTGGTCGTTTATTATAGAGAGAGGGAGAGAAAAGGAAAAATGGCCTTTCAGCCCAGACATTTGTTTATATAACACCCTTTTATTCTCTATGTCTCTATTACCGTACACCCCATTCCTTGTCCCTTGGAACACTATTAGATTCCCCTGAAGCGCACGTCCACTATAACTCCATGATCCCTCCCATATTTTTTCAAGTGGATCAAATATTTGTTTTGGGCCCAGCCCATTACTAAGCGCACCCTTAATTTACTTCTATAACAAAAAACCTTACCCCTTGTACTATTGAGCCCAATTCAATATCTGAACTTGGGCCTTTTACTAATCCACCCCCAATTTTGCGTCATAGAACATATCTACACCCCCCTTATGATTTGGGCCTAAAACACACCCCCTGCATTTTTAATTGATTTTATTTTTTTATATTTCATCCATTAATTTTATTTTATTATTATTAATATTTTAACATTTAATATATTTATTTTTTATAAATTATAAAATTGTTCATTTTCATTTTTTAATACAAAATTCCTTTTTAAAAATACTAACTCATCTTTTCATTGCATGAAAACTATTTTTCCTCATGCATTAAAAAACATTTTTTTCTTATTGTTTTAATATATTTTAAAAAATATAACCTATCAAATTACTAATAATTTTTTACTAACCTAATAAACTCAGGATTTTATTTTCAAAAAGGATTATGGAGATATTTCTCGTTAACTGCAAAATTCGTCTAAAACGAGTTAACAACTTAGAATCTCTGATCAAATTAGGGTTATCCGTTATATTCCCTTCCCTAGGATAAAAATTAATGGTGGCGACTCTTATTTTTAAACTGGTTACAACAATTGATGACTCTGTTGGAGACTCAACCCTAGGGTTTAGAAACCTTTTCTTCAGGCGTAGGTTTTTTTAGGGTTTTTTTATTATTCTATTTTTTCTTTATTTATTTATTTATTATTGTTTATTATTATATTTTTATCTTTTATCATTTGTTGGTGGGATTTTATTTCAAAAAAATCATTTTCAAAAAACCTTAGAAAGAAGGTTCGTCTATTGGCCAAGAGGATACATCATCCATATGACTTTTTGTGATGACTTTGCATAGAGTTGATGGAATTCCAAAAAAAAAAGAAATATGCCTCAAGAGATATCCTCTTGGGGGTAGGACTCTGAAACAAAACCTATGACTTTTTGTATAAACCCTTAACTAAAAAACTCATGGTGAGACCTTTTACGACCTAGAGACGAAAGTTTCGGTCTACAAAGAGGATCCACTTAAGGGAGGCCCTTGTGCCTTTCCCTCTATTGTCATCCATGATACTATTAAGGAAACCACCTTATTGGGAGGATATAATATATATAGGCCAAAAAATTAGGAGCCTACCAACTAAGGATACCTTTCATGAAATTCTTTTACTATGCAACACAATTATGCACTCATATATCTTGCATTTCATATATTCATTATTCTGCATTCTTTTTGTTTGTCTTATTCACAGGATTAAAAAATGTAATCAAAGTTTTTTTGGTGAAGTGTCTTAAAAATGAATGCCAGAGGGAAATAACTTGTCTGTCTTAATGCTGTCAATCTAGATATGACGAAGATCAAGACCATCAAGGGGAAACTGTCTGAAAGAGCTTTGAATATGTTTACTCACCTTTATGGGGATACCCCTGAGTTTACCAAAATGGATGTACAATTGGATGCTATCTTTGCCTTGGTTCAGTTCTACAATCCTCCATTAAGGTGTTTTACCTTCCAAGACTTTCAGCTAGCGCTGACTTTGGAAGAATTTGATAGACTCTTGAATTTCTCTAAGGGAAAAGCTTATGTGGGAATTAGGAAGACTATTGACATTAAAACTTAGCAAATGGTTTAGGGATCCCTTATCCTGAATTGTCACTTATATACAAAAAATAAAGTGATGTACAAGGGATTAAGACATGCTATTTGGAAACTAAAGCTCTTTATTTTGCCGATAACAAAGTATGGGAGTCTTGTGTTGATTGCTTAAGGCTACTTGTCTTTGGTGTAATTTTGTTTCCGCAAACTTTGGACTATATTGACCATGCATCTATTAGTGTATTTTGGGGCGCAAGAACTTTGAATGCGAACTCAACTCCTGCTTTACTTGCTGATATTTATTATGCACTTCACACTCGGTATGAAAAGGGGAGGGGTACTATAAACTGTTGCATCTAATTCTTATATTCTTAGTTTATGACTCATCCCTATAAGGAAGATTACATGATTCAAAATCTTACGAGATACAAATGGCCTAAAAAATTAAGGTTTCTTACTGTTAATTTTGTGTTGTGTTATGCGAGGAAGCTAGAAATTGGAGATATCATCTATAGTTGTGGAGAATTTCGGAATGTTCCATTGATTGGATCATGTGGTTGCATCAACTATAACCCTACTTTGGCTCTACGACAACTAGGTTACCCTTTAGAGGATAAACCCTCTGATGAACAACTTCAATAATTAATCATTCATGACATGGGAAAAAACGACCGAGAGTTGCTCAATAAGATCATACGAGATTGGAGTAGGATTAATAAAAGAAAGGACAAAAGGAAGAGTGTTGTGGAGAAAGAACCTTACACTCGATGGGTTTTGGATATGGTACAGGTTGTTAAGCTACCTTTTGACATTGATCCTGAGTACAAGCCATATGTCCCAAATCCTATTCTTGTATCCTTAGAAGAAATAGAAAACTTGAAGAAAGTTTGAAGCAAGCTTAAAAGGAGAAAGAAAAATTAGAGCTTAACCTCCATAACTTAGCTAAGGAGAAAAGATAGGTGTAATGCATACTTGAATTGAAGGATCAACAGACTCGGAAAGATCGTGAAGCATTTGAAAATGAGAGTATTAAGCAGAAGCATTCGACTAAAGGGTTATTGAGTGGTACTTTCAACTTGGATTCCCACAACCAACGTTTGGAAGATGCTGCTAGCGAAATCAGGATACTAAGTAGGTGGTACGAAAAGCAATGCAAGAAAAAAAAGAGATGGAAGAAGATTTGAGGGTTCAAATCCAAAGTTTGGCACAAGCTTATTTAGATCAAGAAGAAAAATTGAAGTATCTTACTACGAAGCTCCAAGATAGCCAAGAATTAGATGTAGGGGAATTTCTAAAGAGGATGATGGCAGAAAGATTTCTCGCCCAAAAGACTGATGAATACGAGTAAGTATGTCTTGAGTTAGAAGACCTCCGAAATGATTTCTTAATACAACGGAAACTCTATAAAGAGATGACGGAAGAAAAATTATATTGGGAAGAGAATTATGCAAAGATCGCCAAATCAGGAAAGGATAATCATAAGATAACTCCAGACCTCTACCAAGAGTATCAATTCTACAAAGACGAGCATGCATAACTCGCCTTCTTAGCCAACAATCTCATTGAGGACATCCCTAGAAGTTTGAGAGATGCAAAAAATATGATGGTCCCTCCCCAAAAAGACCTTAAAGACTTCCTCAAGCTTTGAAGGACCATGGTTGATGGCTTCAAAGCAGAAATCTGCAGGCGCAGTTAGAAGATTTTGTTTTCCCTTTTTATTTCTTTCAACGAGTTTTGATGTTTTAGTTTGAACATTATTCAATATCTGAATTGTATTCTCCTTTTTAAGACAATAGTTATTTCAATACAAGTATTATGTTTCCATATTTCGATTGTGTATTTATTTTTAGATGCTCACCAATAAAAAACGAAACCTGAAAAAAATAAAAATAAAAATAAAAAATATATATGGAAAATCCAAGTGAATAAGACATCCAAAAACATAAACTCTTAGCATATGCATACGCATCAATGCATTCACAAACCTACCATCATTTCACGTTTCATAACATGAAAAATCATTAATTTTCAAAATCTCTTGTTTGATATGGCATCCAGAGAGGGGGCACTTTACAAGGGTTGTACTACGATAAAATGGTGTGAAGCGTCTCTTCTGGATTTTCGGATTTGGTGACTATTGGTGAATGAATTGAAGTTGGTATAAATAGCGGGAAGATACAAGTGGCATCATCTAGTACCCCTTATAATTCAAAGAGAAGTGTTCCTATCTTCTCGAAAAAGAAGGAAGGAGAAATTAATGTTGTCGCATCACACCCGAGGGCCCAACAACCATTGTTAATTCCACGCGAACAACAACATGATAGGTTCGAAAGGCCTTTGAGAAGGTTTGATCATCTTCCTATGCCGCATAGTCAATTATTGCAGCACTTAATCAAAGCATATTTGGTAAAGCTAAAGCCTCTGGCTTCTCCAGTCGGGGCACTCCCACCAAAGTACAATGGAAATGCCAGGTGTGAGTATCATTCCCATTCTCTAGGGCATACCATAGAAAAATGTTGGGACTTCAGACATAAGGTTCAAGATTTGTTGGACTCTCAAGATTTCACCTTTGATAAGCCAAACATCAAGACAAATCCCATGTCCCCGTATGGTGGGCCAGTTGTAAATGCAATTGAGGTGGTTACTGACTTTGGGGAAGCCAGACAAGTAAAGGCCCCGATAAACATTT
This sequence comes from Vicia faba, assembly GCA_948472305.1. Taxonomy (NCBI): domain Eukaryota; kingdom Viridiplantae; phylum Streptophyta; class Magnoliopsida; order Fabales; family Fabaceae; genus Vicia; species Vicia faba. Next base: position 671,876,219 of record OX451740.1, read on the forward strand.
TGAAGGAATATATGTTAGGGTGTGGGTTCCTATTGGAACATAATGAATCTTTTGAGAAGACATTACAAAAATTGGTGGATCAGGGGATAGTCCAATTCGGGCAATACCCTAATGAACCATATGTAGTTGCAATCAATGGAAGTGTAGAGAAGCCATTAGTAATTATTTCCCAAGGGCCGAACCTTAATAAGAAGACTCATGTGCTTCCATGGGGAGATTCAATAGAAGCACCAATTATGATACCAAGACAGACTCTGAGGATACCAGTGGTACCAAAGACTACGATGGTGATTAGAAGGCCATCTCCTACCCCTTATGAAAGTAACAAAGCAGTAACTTGGAGTTATGATTATACTATATACGTAAATAGTTTAAAGCAAGAATGTAAGCCATCGACGAGTCAAGGACCAACGATCACAAATATAGCTGAAACAGGGGGCATGACTCACAGTGGTCGAATCTATAGTCCCGAACCATAACAAAGGAATGGTGATGTGATTAAACATAAAGGGAAAGTTGTGATAAAGGCAAGCCAAGAACAAGAAACTCCAAGCAAAAATTTTGCTCACTAAGAGGCGAATGAGTTCTTGAAAATAATCAAGAGAAGTGATTATAGGATGGTGGATCTGCTGCACTAAACCCCGACCAAGATTTCAATACTCTCGTTTCTCCTCAACTCAGAAGTGTATTGAGACTCTCTAATGAAAGTACTAAGTTCTGCTCATGTTGTAGAAGAGATTACTGTGAGTCAATTTAATAATGTTGTAGCAAATCTGACATCTGGATCATATCTAGGTTTTAATTACACTTAGTTTCCTCCACAAGGAAGAGCTCACAACAAGGCATTGCATATTTATATTCAGATAGGTACTACAAGCCTTTCCAGGGTGCTCACAGATACTGGTTTTTCCCTCAATGTGTTACCAAAATCCAGCTTGACGAAGTTAACATTGGAGGTGTTGTAATAAGTCCTAGTTCTACGATAGTCAAAGCTTTTGATAGTTCTCAAAGTACAGTATTTGGAGAAGTTGATCTTCCTGTCAAGACCGGTCTGCATATGTTTTATATCACTTTTTAAGTCATGGATATAAAAGCAGCATATATATGTTTACTCAGACGACCTTGGATCCATGAAGCAGGGGTTCTTACTTTAACCCTTCATGAGAAATTGAAGTTCTTTGTTGAAGGAATATTGGTTATAATCAACAGTTAATAGGACATATTTTTAAGTCATATAGATTCCTACAGATATTTCAGCATTGATAAAGACTGTATAGCAACACCATTTCAAGTCTTAGAGGTTGCTTCAACGGTAACCCTACTAGTGGAGAAGATCAAGAAACCTACCATGACTTCGAGAAGAGACTTGCAAACAGTTGTGGAAGATGGTACCTCAAAAGGTTGGGGTAAACTTGTGGAGATACCCGAGAAAAAGAATCGTTTTGGTTTGGGCTATGAATCATCAAAGGATACCCTTAAAGGCAAGACGCGGTTTCCTCCTATCCCGGAGACCTTCATCAACAAAGGAACGGAGCATGGCAAACAAGTGGCGATGATATCTAACAAAAGCAACACCAAGAGAGCGTATGATTTCACCCATGAATGTGGTTCAGGTGAAGAGATCAAGAATTGTATAACCATAGAGATTCCAGAAATCTTTTTCTTTCCAAACTAACTTTTCTTGTTTTTGAAACAACCTATGTCAATCCCGAGGAATAGGGGTAGCTTATAAGGGTCCCCCATTTTTCTTCAGACAATATTTACAATTAATAAAAGGTATATTTTGCATTCAATTAAGATCCTTGTCTTTCACTTGCATTTATCTCTTACATTTTAAAATGGCAATCCTTTTCTTCATATGCATTTTCCAAATTTCACATACTAAAACTGCACCAAAACATGATAAATATGAAATCCATGCCTAAAATTACCGATAACACTACTGTTGTTATCCGATATAATTTTGATGCACCCGTCAACCAAGCAAAAGAGGAGGATGATGAAGATCTTGAACTCTACGAAGAATTGGCAAAGTAATTAATACAAAAGGCTGGCAACATACAACCATACCAAGAATAAATTAAGACCATTAACCTTGGCATAGAGGAAGATCCAAAAGATATCAAGCTATGGGAAACATTGGAGGAAAGCATCAAAGAAAGACTGATCAAGTTGTTACATGAATATGTGGACATATTTTCTTGGTCTTATAGAGACATGCCAGGATTGGATATAGATATTGTGGTGCATAGACTACCTCTCAAGGAAGGTTTCTCTCTAGTTAAATAGAAACTCAGAAGAACGTCTAGACATGTCTAGCAAGATTCAAGAAGAAGTCCTTAAACAATTCCATGCAGGATTCTTAGAGGTGGTAGATTATCCACCTTGGATAGCTAGCATCGTACCAGTGCCCAAAAAGGACGGTAAAGGTTGTATGTGTGTAGATTATTGGATCTGCACAAAGCAAGTCCCAAAGACGATTTCTCGTTACCTCACATAGATGTCTTGGTGGATAATACAGCTCAAGCTTCGGTGTTCTCGTTCATGAATGGTTTCTCAGGTTATATTCAAACCAAAATCGCACCCGAGGATATGGAAAAGACTACCTTCATGACTCCTTGGGGCACATTCTGTTACAATGTAATGCCTTTCGGTCTAAGGAATGTGGGGGAAACTTATTAATGGGCTATGATCACACTATTCCATGATATGATTCACAAAGAAGTTGAGGTATACGTAGATGATATGATTTCCAAATATCATACATAGGAGGATCACATCATACATTTACAAAATTTATTTGAACCTGTGAAAGTTAAAACTGAGGTTGAATCAAAACAAGTGTACATTTGGTGTCAGGTCAGGAAAGTTATTGGGTTTCATTGTAAGCCAATGTGGTATTGAGGTAGATCCCGACAAGGTGAATGCCATACAAGAAATGCCAACTCCAAAGACAAAAAAAAAGGTTCGTGGTTTCTTAGGAAGATTGAATTACATTTCAAGGTTAATATCACACCTAACTTCTATGTGCGAGCCTATATTCAAATTACTTCAAAAAGATCAAACAGTGGTGTGGAATGATGATTTTCAAACAGCTTTCGAGACAATAAAGCAATATTTACAAGAGTCAAAAATCTTGATGCCACCAGTTCCTGGAATACTGCTTATCATGTATCTAACAATGCTTGAAGGGTCAATGGGATGTGTATTAGGATAACATGACGAAACGGGTAGAAAAGAGCATGCAATCTAGTTCCTCAACAAGAAATTCACAGACTGAAAAACTAGGTACTCAATCCTTTAGAAGACTTGTCGTGCATTGGCTTGGGCTACTAAAAGATTGATGCAGTATATGTTAACTTACACCACGTGGTTGATAGCAAGAATGGATCCTCTAAAGTATTTGTTCGAAAAACCAACTCTTATAGGAATGATAGCCAGATGGAAGATCTTACTATCAGAGTACAACATCCAATATGTTACTTAAAAGGACATCAAGGGTAGTGTACTGGCTCAGCATCTAGCATATCATCCATTGCCAGAGTATCAACCAATGAAGTTTGACTTTCCAGACAAAGATGTCATGGTTATAGGAGACTACGGAATACTAGGACCCGACAAAGGACCTGAACTAGAGGCACGCTGAATGCTCATGTTTGACGGGGCCTCAAATGCACTAGAGAACGATATAGGATCAATTTTGTCTTCCCCGAAGAATTTCCATAAACCTTATAGTGGAAGGTTGTATTTTGACTGCACTAACAATATTGCTGAATACGAAGCATGTATCTTAGGTCTAGAAGCCTCTATCGATCTAAGAATTAAATATATCGAGGTATTTGGAGACTCAGCATTGGTCATATACTAAGTCAACAGTGAATGGGACACTAAACATCCCAAATTGATTCCAAATCGAGATCATGTTTTTAAGCTAACTGTGGAATTTACCGAGATTATGTTCAATCATATTATGCGAGAAACAAATCATATGGTAGACGCCTTGGCACCTTTATCAGTGATGTTTAAAGTAACATGGCCAAACCACGAACCACGCATTACAATCAGACATTTTGAAGAACTTGCATATTACCTTGTTATTGAAGAAGGACCGGATAACAAGCCTTGGTTCTATGACATCAAGAGGTATCTTGAGAAGTAAGAATATCCAAAAAATGCCTATATAATTGATAAGCGAAATCTATGGAAGCTAGCTTCAAAATTATTTCTAAATGGTAATGTGTTGTACAAAAGGAACTTCGACATGGTATTACTCAGATACATGGAGAAACATGAAACGAATAAACTTCTGAGAGAAATACATGAAGGTACTTTCAGAACTCATACAAATGAACATGCCATGGCCAGAAAGATCTTGCGAGCAGGTTATTATCAGTTGATGATGGAAGCTGATTGCTACCATTATACAAAGACGTGTCACAAATTCCAAATCTACGCTGATATAATGCATGTGCCACTGACTCCTTTGAATATCTTAAGTTCTCCTTGGCCATTTTCAATGTGGGGAATCAATATGATGGGAATGATCAAGCTGGAAGCCTATAACGGACACTGATTCATACTAGTTGCCATCAATTTCTTCACCAAATGGGTGGAAGTTGCGCCCTATGCAAATGTGACAAGACAAGTGTTTACTCAGTTCATCAAGAAGAATCTCATATGCAAATATGGGGTTCCGAGCAGAATCATTATAGACCACGTGTCCAATTTGAACAACAAAATGATGAAAGAGTTATGTGATGACTTCAAAATTGAGCATCACAATTCCTCACCATATCGACCTCAGATGAACGGGGCCATTGAAGCTGCCGATAAGAACATCATGAAAATCATTCAGAAAATGGTGAAGAAATACAAAGATAGGCATAAAATGCTTCCCTTTGCTCTACATGGATATCGTACCTTCATACATACATCAAAAGGTGCAACTCCTTTCTCTCTAGTATATGGAATGGAGGCAGTACTCCTGGTTGAAGTAGAGATTCCATCACTTCGATTTCTAATGGAAATAAAGCTTGAAGAAGCAGAGTGGGTTCAGGCGCGACTTGTTCAGCTTAACCTCATTGAAGAAAAATGCTTGATAGCTTTGTGCCACGGTCAATTATACCAAAATTGGATGAAGAAAGCATTTGATAAGAAGGTTCATCCTCGAGTATTCAACGAAGGAGATTTTATGCTCAAGAAGATTTTATTACCTCGCCTTGATTCACGTGGTAAATGGACACCCAACTACGAGGGTATGTACGTGGTAAAAACAAAATTCTCGGGTGGTGGTCTTATCCTCACAACAATGGATGGGGAAGAATTTTCACACTCGACGAACTCCGGCGCAGTCAAAAAATACTATGTATAAAAAGTTTACTAAGTTCAAACCCTAAAGGGCGACATAGGAAAAAATGAGCGTCCCGGTGGATTGAAAACTCTAAAGGGTGATCCAAGAAAAAAGTAGGGACATACACAAAAAAATTTATCTCGGTGGATTGAAAACCCGAAAGGGCGATCCAGGAAAAAGTTAGGGATCTTACTCAGAAACAAAGAACAAAAGGACTGCATTCTAAGAACCACGACTATGACCATGAAGGAGAGGGATTAATCCAAGTCATTTGACTCATAAGCAAAGGAGATTGGAGTTATCAAAAGGACATCAGAGAAACAACAGTAAAAATTATTATCTTTCACTTCCATTTTCAGTTTTAAAACTTTTCTGTAATTACTTCTTTTAAGGAATTGCGTCTTGTACTCTCGCTTGTTCAGAGGCATATTTATCAATAAAATATTTTCTTTTTAAATCCTTCAATTGTGTTTTTCCTTTTTGCAAATTAATACGATTATTTCTTGTGAATACTATGTTGAAATCATTATGGGGATTTGATAAGTAAAGAACATTGATATGACATCAAAAAGCACTTTGGTTAGAAAAACATCGAAAGAAAATCCATGCCTACGTCCACGTCTGCAATCATAGCCATATCCACGCCTATGTTTGTAACTACGTCCATGCCTGTGATACAAATATCAAAATCCTGATGACACCATTCATCTTGTTCAAAATAAATTTAAAATACCACGATAATGCAACATTCAACATTGGGGAGCCGGTGACATAAAACCAATGTTTTAAAAGGAGAAAACACAAAAGAAATTTTCATAACAAGCATTACATTTGGGGAATACACAAACATTACATGCGGGACATATACAAATATTTGGTGCATATACATTTGGGGCACATACAGAAAAATTTAGTGCATATACATTTTAGGTTCCATATCAACTTAGGGCATTATGAATGGCATTTCCAAAACACATCTTGGGTTAAACCTACGAACTCTCTTGGGGCTCATCATTGGATTATTTGGTCCACAAAACAAACACGTATCTTGGTTGAGAACAGACACAACCGGTAAACTTCGATCTTATATTTGATCTAGTTATCTAAGATTTGATCACCAAAACACTTTTTCAAGTATGTATCCTTTAGGTTGTGGTAGATATACGAATTTTAAGGATTGCGTTATTTATCCTCTAGGTCGTGATAAGTACGTTAGACTACCCCAATGTTGTTTATCCTCTAGGCTGTGATAAACACACAAAAATTTCAATTATCTATCCTCTAGGTTGTGGTAGGTTTGCAAAGTATCATATTTTACGTTATTCATCCTCTAGGTCGTAATGAATACATAAATTTAACTATGGGTTGTTTATCATCTTGGTCATGATAGACACACAAACATTTCAATTATCTATCCTCTAGGTTGTGATAGGTGTTGTACCCCAAAATTTTCCCTCCCATTTTCAAGACAAATTGATTCAAGATACCTCCTCATGCTCCTAAGGTTCTCAAGTACTCAAGACTACTCAAGGAATTGATCAGGCAAACCCTCCTCCTAAGAAATCCACCTATAACTATGGTTTTGTTTCTCTCAGAAAAGTTTGAACTTCTAATGCCTCAAGTGGATTTGATGGTTTTTCATATGCTTCAAAAATTCTCATACCAAATTTCAAGCCTTACATCACAAGTTTGCTCAATCAATTGCTCAGATGATTGAAAATTAACTATATTGGACAAAAAGTCATCTTTGACCAATTTACAGTCAAACTTCAAGATTTTTGGTCAAAATCAATATTTTTAAGTCGCATTCATCATTTGATCAAGGTTTAATCATGATTCTTCAAGAAAACTCAAGATTCATCAAAATTTGAAAGTTACTAAATTAGGGTTTTCTTTAGGAGAAGTCAACTGAACTTTGACCAAGCATAACTTACACATACTTCATCTGAAATTTCTAAACCAAAGCCTATCTTGAATAAAATTCAATTCTCTACAACTTAGTCTCTCTAAGCTCAAGGCCAAAAAAATTTAACTTGAGAGATATGGGCCAAAACATTACAAGTCATTTTAAAAGTCAACAAAAAGACATCTTTTGTCAAAGCAATTTACATAAAGATAAAGGCTTCAAATTAAATAATGACGTACATGAAGGTTTTAGGAGAAATCTTGAGGTTTCCAAAAAGTATAAGGTCATATTTATACGACAAAATTTGAGAGAGTTATGATTGGTGTAAGTTGGACAATTTTGAGAAAATGCATGAAGTCCAAATTGAGCAAACTTGAATTTTTGGGCTACTGGTCCTAAGTTTTAGGTTTAAACGTGTTCATGACCTCATTCCAAATCTCTAAATATATTCACATATTTTTTATGATTTTTATTAATTTTATTTTGATTTTTTTTATTTAAATGCAAATTAAATCAAATCAAATATGAAAGCAATGGATCAAGGCGTATGGGCTCTTGTTTTAATTAGATTTAAAGTCCAAAAAGCTCTTGACCAGCTAGCAAAAATGTGTAGAGATGATTAGCATGAGATTGGCCTAAAAAAGAAAGATTTCATTCAAAATTACAATCAAAGATTTGATCATGATATACAAAAGATTGATCTCACTTTTGTTGACCTAATCACTCTCCTATAAATAAATAACATTCAGACCAAGCTAAAGAAATGGAAAATTGCCTCAAGAGGGACCCTAAAAAATCTCAAATTTGTCAAAACTAGGGCACAATCAAACCCTTATTTCCATCCACTTTAAACCCATTCCAAGCATCACACTAGCTTCCCGAAGTTTCCACGAGTTCATCCCAACCATCCTTGACACGACTCCATGTCCAAAACAACCATATCCAACTGCACCAGTTTTGGTAAACTTCTTCAATCTCAAATTCTTAATTCATGCATTTTTATAACATTTTTATTATTTTCTTTCTTTACCATTTAATTTTATTAGACAAAATGTATAGGTCACACTATAATTTGTAATAGCGTATATTTCTTTTCTGGGATTTTTTTCCTATTATGTATCTACTCTGAGGATGTAATAACATAGGTTTAAATTTCCGCATTTTACATTCCGCACTTTATTTTTCTGTACATTTAACCGCTAGTAATTAGGGTTTGCATGGCAATATTAAAAGAGAATCTAGAAAACCCTAATTTTAAAGATAAAATAACTGAATTAACACACTTCGCACACTTGCACCTCTAGGGTAACCTCTCTTGTTGCCTTACGAATAATTGTCACCTCCCTCGAAAGTGGGGATACTTTAGCAAAAGACCCTTGATCAAATCATCATAGTCCCTTTTGAATAAAGATCATAATCCCTCGACGACCCTACAAACAAAATGATGATAGTCCCTCTGATACAATTGCTAAAGTATCCTTACTTGTTGCCTTTGTTAACCATACAATGACCCTACACTTGTCCCTTTACATCCAATAGATGGGATTATCTACCAACTAATGGTATGGATAATACTATCTCTAAATGATAAGGAAAATAACAAGAAATACTTTAGTCGGTAAGAACTCCTAATTGCTTGCTTGCAATCTTTTTTCACAAACAATACATTTTAACATCACTTTCAAACAAATATTTTCAAAGACACTTTGTATACATTCTTGAGGACTGATACAAGAATCATTAGAAAGTTAGCCTTACTGTTGTACCCCAAAATTTTTACTCTCTTTTCTCAAGAAATTTCTCACAAAGATCTTCAAAAGCTCAAGCTTGCACAAGTATTGACTAGGTCAAGCCATCTCCTTAACACCGATACCTCAAATTAGGGTTTGAGCTTGCACAAGGAAAATTGGACTTCTAATACTTCAAATGGCTTTCATGGATAATTATGGACCTTCAAGAATTCTCATGATAAGTTTCAACTCATGTATCACAAATTTTGCTCAGTCAATTGACTAGATGACCAAAAATCAGCTATACTGATGAAAAGTCAACTGATACACCAAAAGTCAAACTTTGACTTTTTGGTCAACATTAAGTCTCAAAGATCAAAACTTATCAAGACATTCAAGAATATTAAGCTTGATCATCAAGAAGTCATGAAATTCAAAAGTCAATTTGAAAAGTAAAACTTTTCAAGACTTCAAAATTTTTCTAAGTGTTTTGCACATGTTTATTTCATAACTTCATACCAATTTTTCACCTTGATGCAAAATGATTCAAAGGAAACTTTCAACATGAAAGTTATAGACCTTTATGAATTACCCAATTTTTTATTAGAGGTTTGATGTCCAAAAAATTCTTAGATTTAAAGATATAAGTCCATGAAGACATGACATTTTCATCTAGCACTTAGAGAAATTTTCAACAGATTTTGGTCAGGATTTTATCCCAAATTCTTGGCATTTTTTCACATAGTTCCAAGATGATTATGTCAAAATTTCCAACATGAAAGTTATAGAGGATCTTTCAAGCTTTCCAAAACATCCAAGAGCATGAATTTATGATATTTGAGCTAGGAGATTCAAGGGCATGATGTTGGACATCCATCCTTGAATTGCAAGTCCTTTTGTTGAAGAACACATAATAAAATCCTTATGCTATGATGCATAATCTTGTGTTGAAGGAATTCTAACTTGCCAATATCACCATAATTTAATGTTTACACCTACTTTTGAGCTATTCCCCAAGTGTTTTGGCCATTGTCTAAAAGATCTTTCCATTTATGGCATAAAGGAACCATTGTTATTCTTGAAAAGTAAGCTTGTTGGCACAAACCTTGTCTTGAGCCCATACCTAGTTTGCTTCGGATTTTACTCCGCCATAAATCATGGAAAGTAACCCCTCTATACTAGCAACTTTGGTACTTCATCTTGGAACCATGGAATGCTTGATATAGTTTGATATTTGCATCCCAACCAAACCATAACATGCCGTCTTGTGAACCTATTCAACCCCTTTTCTCAAACCTTTTGCCTATAAATAGAGGGAGCATTTGCAAGAGAAAAGGTTAGATAAAAATATAGAGATTCTTGTGTATGGAAAAAGCCTCAAACCACCCGTCATACTCTAAAAACCAGAACTGTCCAAACCTCCATCTTTGAGCGTTGAAGTCCAAACCCATTGAACCTCTTACACCTTGCAAGTTTTGTCCAAACAAACCATCCAAAAACTCCACATAAATCATATAGAAGTTGTTCAAACTCAAGAACAACTTCTGTAACATCACTATTTTCAAAACTCAAAAACAACCACCTGCGAGTTGACTTCTCCAACTCAAACTCAAAGCACAAATTTCAGTTTCAAGGTAAGTCTTCTTGACTTTGAGCTCTTCATTTCAAACATCATTAGTGATTCACTTTTGAAGATAAAATGTAGATATAATTGCCTTGAAGCTAACCATATTCTTGCTTTTCATTTTTACTAACCATGTGTTGAGAACTGCCTTTTACATGTAGTAAAACACTGATAAAAGTAAAAAAAGCAGTATGAGTCGATACGAAACACTATGAGTCGACACATATTGTGTACAAAACAGGTTATGAGTAGACACAAAATGTGTATGTGTCGATACAAAGCAATATGATTCGATACAAAACCCTTATGAGTCGACTCATACTAAGTTATTTTGACTTCCAGGAGCTAGAAATGACTATGAGTCAATGCAAGACGTGCATGTGTCAATACAAAGCCGTATGAGTCGACACAAAACCCTTACGTGTCGACTCATACTGAGTTGAATTTGATTTCCTGGGGAAAGGAGATGATATGAGCCAACACAAAGCAGTATGAGCCAACGCATGCGTCAATACATACAACTTTTGTATCAATGCATAAGCTCATGTGTCAATACATGAAATTTTCGTATCAATGCATAAGCTCATGTTTCATTACATAAAAATTTTCTTAAACCATTTTTCTTCTTTTTTTACATTATCTTTATATTTCTTCATATTTGTATTGTCATTCAATATTAAATATGGTTGTAATAATATAATTAGGACTTTATTGCTTTTATCACCCATTCATAAACTTGTACCCCCATCCCCTAAAAGTATTGTAATAGCGTAGGACTTGAAATTTCTTTAATTTATCGCTTTCAAATACAAATGCTAGTAATTACGGTGTGTATGGAAAGACTTAAAATCAACAAGTAGATAACCCTAATTCAAGAAAAAATGCATGAAATCAATACACACGCACACGCGCACCTCTAGTGTAATCCACACTTGATGCCTCAGATTTAAATAGTCATGTCCCTCGAACGTGGGATACTTTAGCAATGACCATTGAATACAATATTGTAGTCCCTTGATGACCCTTCGATGTTGCCTTCGGTAAACGATCTTAGACCCTTACGACAAATTGCTAAGGTATCCTACGATGTTGCCTTCTATGACTATACGACGATCTACGCTCGTCCCTTCACATCCAATGATAGGGCTTCTTATCAATCAATGGTAAGATAACACTATCTAAAGGAGGAGGTAGTGAACAAACACTTTTTGAGTAGGTAGAACGTTCATAGTTTCTTGCTCACAACCATTTTTAAAACATCTTTCAAATACACCAACACTTTCAAATGAAATATTTTCAAAAGTCAACACTTTGTATGCATTCTTATAGAGACGAGAATCATAACAAAGTTTGCCTAAACAAAGGAACTTTTCATAAATACTTTCAAAAACAATCATAAACACGTTTCAAACAAAGCATTTTCAAAGTGAGCTAGCAACTAAGAGCTCGTAGATAATTGTAGCGGTAGAAATGTTCAAGACTAAGCCATTGGATTGACTAGAATTTATACAAATCAAAATAAAAATCGCCACCGCGCTTTATTGTTTCCAAAGGAATGGCAAAAGAGCGAATAACCCAAAAAAAGGGGAAAGATTCAAGGTAAGGGGGTTGGTTATGCAAAGGGAAGGTATTAGCACCCTAAACATCTACGGTACTCCACAAGAGCCTCTTTGTAAAATCTATATATTTTGGCTATAAAAAAATGTGTTATATATAAAATGGATGGTGGAGGTGAGAAAAGAAATATATTGTTTTATGATTTTTGCACCCGCCGCGGTTGCGAACCTTTAGTGCCTACGTACCACCTTTCGTGCAATAGGGGATCAGGGTACACGTAGTTCCTCTTTTAAAAGTTTGAAACACAAGTGTGTTGGTTGATTTTAAGAGATAAGACATCGTCGTCATTGTCCGTGTGGAAAACATACTTACTACCCACAATCATGAGAAAGGAGAATTTGCATCATCTCAAAGTGGAGGATATGGCTTGGATTTTAAAATCAACAATGCCTCACTCAACACCCAAGTGGAAAATATCTCTCTTCACTATATAATGTAGAAGTATAGTTTATTTGCATCACTACAAGGATTGACAAGAGTCTAATCTTTTTTGAGAAAAGTTTAAAGATAAAGCCAAAGTGGCAAAATGGTTTGAAATGAGATTAGTTGACTTTTAGTCTTCTCACAAAAATGTCAAGGTATTATTAAATTTATTGAAGTTTATTGATGAAAATGTTTTGAAAATGCATGGACCTAGGTCCAAGTTTATTATGAAAGTGGTTCAAGTCTAGAAATAAGAAGGGTTTTCAAAAGGAGGGAGAAGATTTTTGAAATTAAAGAAAATGGGAGGAGAAGAAGAGGCTATCCTAAAGCATAAGGTAAAAGCTAAGGATAAGGACCATCTAACCAACAAGAAGGCACAACTTAACATTATAAGTCAAGATAGAATTCCTATTCTTTGGAGTGAAACCAAGCAAGCAAAAATACTAGACCTCTTCAAATGTATTAAGTCTTCTAAAAAATTAGGCAGAGTAATGACTGTATACGGGTGAATTCCATATTATAATCAAAGGATACAATCACAAAAACCTGCACACAAAAAACAAACAAGCAACCCAATGTCTTGAGGTAAACCTTAAGAGCTCCAGACAAAATAATCAGATAAGATCACAAGGTATCCAAGATAGGCCGAGGTTTCTAATCCTAAGTCCAAGAAAAAGTCCATTGCTCCATCATGCCAAGGGTAGTAACCAAATAGTCCAAGTAAAATTAAGAGTTTTTTAGGTTTTAAGTTTGTTATTAAGTATCTTAGGAAAAGAAAAAAGAAAAGCTCAAGTGAGCAAAGTGAAAATGACAAGAAAATAAATGCTCAAGTGAGCAAAGATGAAAATGACATGAAATGTAAATGCTAAAAGTAAATAGTGCATAAAGCATGAAATAATAAAAAGCATAAAAAATAAAAGCAAGTTAATAATTAGTGGTTAGTTGGATGACCATCTTGAAACTTGCATTTGGAACTCATTAGAGGATTGGTAGAACCAAAGCCTCCACACAACAAGTTGCATTTGCTTTTTGTCAAGTATATTATCCATTTTGGAATTCTCATAAGTATCATTTAATGATCAACAATGTTTAAGTGATCCGCGTTGACCAAAGGTGTTGTAGTTCCATTAGAGGATTGGTAGACCCAAAGCCTCCACACAATGAATCTCAAGGTTATTGGATCAAAGAGATCAAATTAACATACTTGGGCTTGCAATCATAAGTTTGGGCCATGAATGATTATTTATTCGAATCGGGACAAAATTTAGCGTTATGCTAAGCAATCGTAAGTGGACTTATATAGAAGTCGCACCTATTTTGAGGCCAGTCAATAGCAATCTATGCACCATTTGTTTTGATACATGATATAAGGATCGTGCTCCAACAACATTTAGTGCAAGAAGAAGGGGATGAGATGAAGAGGGATTAGGGTAAAAAGATGAATAAACCACTTTTGGATTAAAAATTTATTCAAACTATTATTAAAATCATTCATCCATTTTGGTGGAGTTGAACTCAACACCCAAGATCCAATGATGTTAATAAAGTCATGATCAAAAAATCAACTCAAGGCAGCCAAAAAATAATTACAAAATAATAATATATTTAATATATACATTTAAAGGGTTAAAAAAAAAGAAAGTTTAAAATAGAAAATAATGAGAAAAATATTAATTATATTCAAATTAATCAAGAGATAAAAAATAAAACCATAGAAAAATGAGAAATGGGTCCAAATATTTTTATAAAAATTTTGAGAATTTTTAAAAGTCACAAACTATTTTTAAAAATTAAAATAAATGGGTAAAATAGAAAAAAATGGTGAAAAATAGTAAATTCAGAAACAAAAATAAAATAAAGTCACCAATATTTGTCACAATGTCATTGGATCATTCCATAATTTTTTCAGAATTAAAAAATGTGCAAAAGTATTTTTAAACATTTTAAACAAATCAAATAAGTGTAAATCTCATAAAAAATACCAAAACACAAAAATAAATTGTGAAAAAATCAAAATCATAAAGAGAATAATCAAAATTATTTTTCATAATTTTTTCAGATTTTTTGGAATAAAACAATTAAAATATAAAAATCAGAAAAAGAAAATAAAAGAAAATGATGTGGACCATTGGATGAGAGTCAAAACGCGTTAGTAATCAAATCCAAAGGATCAGGCGCGCTGTGCATATCATGGTCTTTACTGAATAAAGCACTAAATTAAATGCAAAATCAGAAATTCAAAAAAAAACAAATGGCACGCTTTCATTGGTTAGAAGGTGACACGTTGGTCATCTTCAACCTCCAGCCTCACGAATTGTAGGTCTCTCAAACTGTAAAATTAGAAGGTCAGACCTATGCCATTCGCTTCGTCTCTTCAAGACGAAGACAACCATACCCTTGCGCCATTTTTATATAAACTGTAACTCAAGCAATTTGGAAAGAAAGTTTTGAAAGGGGATTTGAAAATACATGGTCCAAACGTGTTTCCAGAAGGAAGTAACTATTGTGACTAGAACCAGGGCAATGAGAGCAACACAATGATATCAAAGTTTTGAAGAATTGATGAAGGAATCTACCTATTGAAGTTGAGTTACAGAGCTCTAAAACTGGACTTCTATGGAGCAATGTAGGGCACGATTCTTGAATGTAATGGTATGATTAGGTTCAAGGAAGATCAAGGAAGGTGAATTGATGGAGAAAATGGATTGAAAAAGGCTTGAGAATAGAATTCAAAGTAGCTGAATTCTGGGTTGTGAAGCAAGTTTGGCAGGGTGATTCTGGCTATCTAAGCTTGGGATTTTGAATGGGGGATGACCCTCTATTTATAGGGAATCAAATGGAATGCTCAAGCGTGTGGAATGATGCAAATTGGAGGGGAATCGTGTGAACCTGATACACGAGCAAGGTGTGATCTGATTTGCATCAAAACTCATCAAATCCTTGTGTTTCAAGGCTCTAATCCACTTTGGAAACTTGGTTAAACATGTTTAGACCACAAACGCGTGCTAATTTGATGTTTAAAGGCCAAAACATGGATTTCAAATTCTGACTCATGGTGAAACTTCAGTTCCAAGTTACCAAGTTCAATCCAATGGAATTTCCAACTCAGGGGGTCTTAAGGCATGATTCTTGATGCTTTGGAAAGATGATGTTACAAGCTTTGTAATGGAAAAAGAATGGAATCAAATGGATGCTTGAGCTGAAAGTTACATGGAGTCAAATTTGAAGAAAAAGAGTTGACTTTCCATACTTAGAAATATTTCAAAATCTTCTTTAAAAATGATCTATGATCTCTTGCTTTCAAACATGGCCTTGCACTTAGAATTTTCTCTTGACCCAAAAAGATGGAATGAAGTAGACCTCTTGACTGACATTTCTCAATTTGAACCACTCAAAATATCCAAAAATTGAGCAAGTTATGACTTGTTGAAGTTGGCCAAAAATCATGAAATGACCTATAATCTTTTGCATTCTTAAGGCAACTTCCATCCATTTTCTTACTTTGCACATAAAAGAAAGCATAAAGTACACATCTTTAGGATCATCATGGAAAAAGAATGGGCTCAGGGTGATAGAAATTGACCATGTTATGACCATTTGAAGTTACATATGGAAAAATTGGGGATTCATGTAGGTGAATTGTAATCTTTCTTCTTCAACAAGTTCCTTTCACATGAAAAGTCCGTGGTACTTTTGAAGTGATTTATTGGTAACTCTTTGAGGAGAATAATGTTTTTAGAATCACTTAAAAATACCAAAAGATGAGCAAGATGTGCCCCTTTGAAGTCCAGAACCCTAGCCTCTAAATCAAGAGAAAGCTTGGTGGAACCTTGCCAAGTTTGAACAAACTGTTTGTGCCAATACTCTTCCTTTATGAATATAAATTGTTGAGGATGATGATGAGGACTCATGGCCACAAAACTACTTCCATACCAACTTCAAAACAACTTCATGGGTGAGGTTTGAATCTCTCAAGCTTTGACTAGGGCATGGAAATAAACTCATGAACCCTTGATGCAACTTGCTAGACCTCATTGTTTTTACCTACATTATTATCAAGTAAAACAAACCAATATTGCATTTTGTTAATTTAGAGAAAAAATCAAAGCAAAATATCCATGAACACCATAGAAAACAAGTTAAGGTGCTTGGTAACTCCTCATAGAGCAAAACTAAAGATAAGTAGAAGAACCAAAAGCCCTAATGTGATTTTGTGGTGATTGAAACAATATGGTATGATGAAGGGATCTTAGGGGCAAAAATTGGGGTACAACAGCTGCCCTTATTTAAGTTTCTTCTATTTGGAGATACGAAGGTTAAAAATCTTCGTGTCAACGTGATTGAAGACACTTAAATATAAAACAAACCTTATTTTTGGCCCTAAGATGCTATGCAAACAATTATGCGTATGAATGAATATGAACGGAATAAAAGAGATGCAAAGTAGCATTGGGGATGTGACATAAAATGTAGCCACAAAAAGGCAATCCAAACAGGAACATAAATCACTAGAAAACCCCAAGAGAAGAAAACAGAGAGGAGGATAACAAACATCGACGTTCACTACCGAAGCACTACCAACGTTCACTAGAGGTAGGAAGAGAAAATATATCATATCACCGCTGTTCACTAACGATGAACTATCAACGTTCATTGAAGATATCAAAAAGATAACAAATACCAACGTTCACTGCCGATGTACTACCAACGTTCACTGAAGGTAGGAAGAGAAAATATAACATATCACCGTCGTTCGCTGACGATGAACTATCAACGTTCACTGAAGATAGCGAAAAGATAACAAACACCGACGTTCACTGTCGATGTACTACCAACTTTCACTGAAGGTAGGAAGAGAAAATATCATATCACCGCCGTTCACTAACGATGAACTATCAACGTTCACTGAAGATAGCAAAAGATAACAAACACCGACGTTCACTGTCAATGTACTACTAACGTTCACTGGAGGTAGGAAGAGAAAATATCATATCACCGCCGTTCACTGACGATGAACTATCAACATTCACTAAAGATAGCAAAAAGATAACAAACACCGACGTTCACTGCCGATGTAATACCAACGTTCACTGGAGGTAGAAAGAGAAAATATATCATATCACCACCGTTAACTGATAATGAACTATCAAAGTTCACTGAAGATAGAGAAAAGATAACAAACACCGACGTTCACTGCCGATGTACTACCAACGTTCACTGAAGGTAGGAAGAGAAAATATATCAAGTTTCCCCAAGATTCTGGTGTTTTACCGAGAACGGGTCCCAACTTCTTCTTTAACCAAGGAAATCTTCCTGGAAAGGGTACTACATAATCTATCTCAAATAAAGAGACCTCCACTTATTGTCACGGGGAAATGCAAAGAGCAATGACTTTCTGGGAATAGAAATATGACTTCCTGGGGAAATGCCACGATATTCCTGCTGAGGAGATAGAGTCCTCTTGTGCAAAATAAATGCAAGAACCAAAACTCAAAGTTTTCAGAGATCCAACAATCCAATTCGGAAATAAACTAGAGCAAGACGGTCAGTGTAGATACATCCTTTGAGAAATAAACCCAAGCGGGACAACCAATATCAACTGAGCCGAGAACGCTGCAGGAAAGGTCAGAACACAATGCTAATGAATGATGATTTTAGTTATGCATGATGCATGTATGAATGTATGAGTGCTATCGTGCATATGCTGATAAAAGGATACATAATCAGCACAAACAAACAAAACCGCCTCAGGTACTAACAACAATAGGCTAACTTCAACCAAAAATATCAATCCAAAAGGGTAAGAACAACGGCGGAAACCAAACCCATTTCCTGCCTTAATTTTATTGAGGAGAAACATAATCCAGGTGTGAACAAGTCAAACAAATATCGGGATAGAGCATCTTTCTTCCGGCTTCATCGGAGAAAACATCTTTTCAAAAGCAACATGCCTACTGGAGATTGCGCGATCAGCCTCAAACAAAGCGGACTGATGCTGACACAACCAAACTTCTTTGGGGAATTCAAGCCTACTTCACTGGAGAAACCTTTCATCATGAATACTCATTACCAACAAGAGATTCCCTGGGATAACCTTTCTAGGAAATCAAGAAGTCAACTTGGGATAGTGGGGTCACAAATCCAATACTGCACCTTGCGCCCACTGATATCGTCCTTAACCATCTGAGAGGCACACAAGGATTGCGCATTTACCAGCAAAATGACTTGAGAAATACTTTCATGAAGGGAGTAACCTCCCTTAAAACAACCGGAGTTTGTTCAATCCTGGGATCACCAATCTTGTTGTCATTGTTTCATCACAAATTCCAAAGTAAATTGAATTATAAAAATCTCTTCTTTTTGAAAAGTCAATTTTGCTTTTTAATCTCTTTGCTTTAAAAGTTATTACCAGTAATAAATGACGTCTTTGCAAGCTAAATAAAAATAAGAACACAAAGAATTGGGCAAAAGCTCGAACTTCATTAATAGAATGGTAGTCTGCGAATGGCAAGACACCATGGATGATTACAAAGTTTAGGAAATGGTAATACATAATGGAAAAGATACATTGAGATACAATGACCACTATCCCCCCTAGCAACTTTTGAAATCCTGAGCAGCAGCTTTTGTTGAAGTATGGTGAGGATCCGAGAAGATTATTGCTTCAACGATCAAGTCTTGTCTGACGTAGTTACTCACCAAGAAAAATCCCTAACTTTTGCCTAAGCTGCCCTCGTGGGTTTTCAACTTAGCGGGACATTTATTCCGTTTCTGTCTCTAAATTTTTCCTAGACCGCCCTTTCGGGTTTTCGGCCTACCGAGACGCTCCTTTTTGCCTAAGCCGCCCTTTCGGGTTTTCAACTTAGCGAGTTGTTCTTTTATTTCTTTAGGCGAAGTATTTCTTAACTGCGTCAACATTCATGGGATGTGGGAACTCCTCGCCATCCATATTTTCAAGAATTAATGCACCACCAGAGAAGGCTTTCTTGACAACATACGGGCCTTCAAAATTGGGAGTCCACTTGCCCCTAGAATCAGTGTCGAAAGACATGATCTTCCTGAGCACGGGGTCGCCTTCTCTGAATTCACGAGGTTTGACCTTTTTATCAAATGCCTTCTTCATTCTTTTCTGATATAACTGCCCATGACATAAAGTTGTCATTCTCTTCTCTTCAATCAAATTCAATTGGTCAAACCTGTTCTGAACCCATTCAGCCTCTGTTAATTTGGCTTCCATTATCACACATAATGAGGAAATATCTACCTCGACTGGGAGTACAGCTTCCATTCCATACACTAGGGAAAATGGGGTTGCTCCTGTTGAAGTGAGGACATATGTTCGATATCCATGCAGAGCAAAAGGGAGCATTTCATGCCAATCCTTATAAGTGACAACCATTTTCTGGATGATTCTCTTGACATTCTTATTAGTAGCTTCAACAACCCCATTCATCTTTGGCCTGTATGGAGATGAATTGTGATGGACAATCTTGAATTATTCGCACATTTCAGTCATCATCTTGTTGTTCAAATTCGAGCCATTGTCAATGATGATTCTACTCGGCACACCATACCGACATATAAGATTGTTTTTGATGAAACGCACAACCACCTGCTTGGTAACATTGGCATATGAAGCAGCCTCTACCCATTTGGTAAAGTAGTCAATTGCTACCAAAATAAAACAGTGTCCATTCGAAGCTTTGGGTTCTATCATCCAGATCATGTCAATACCCCCACATAGAGAAAGGCCACAGGGATGAAATCACATTGAGCAATGTCAGAGGTACATGGATCTTATCTGCGTAAATCTGGCATTTATGGCACTTCTTTGCAAACTAGTAACAATAAGATTCCATTGTCAACCAATAATATCCTGCCCTTACCATCCTTTTAGCCATTGAATTTCCATTAGCATGAGTGCCAAATGAACCTTCATGGATCTCATGCATTAACATGTCTGCTTCATGTCTATCCATGCATCTGAGCAAGACCATGTCAAAATTCCTCTTGTATAACACATTTTCGCTGAGGAAGAAACTGCCTGCCAACCTTCTCAATGTCTTTCTATCTTTCTTTGACGCACCAAACAGATATTCCTGAGTCTGAAGAAAATGCTTGATATCATAATACCAAGGTTTCTCATCTGCTACCTCCTTTGTCGCAAACACGTGAGCGGGCCTATCGAGCCGTCGAACTGTGATTCAGGGTATATCATTCCAAGTATTCACTTGGTACATGGAAGCCAGAGTTGCCAAAGCATCCGCCATCTGATTTTCATCCCTAGGAATGTGATGGAATTCAATTTTATTGAAGAAGGGTAATAATCTTCTAGCATAATCTTTGTAAGGGATCAAGCCAGGGTGACGAGTGTCTCATTCTCCTTTAATCTGATTTATTACCAAGGCTGAATCACCATAAACATCTAGAATTTTGATTATGAGATCAATAGCTTCTTCAAGACCCATGATGCAAGCCTCATATTCCGCCATATTATTAGTGCAATCAAATGTTAACCTTGCAGTAAAAGGAATGTGCAATCCATGAGGAGTAACAACTACATCACCAATTCCTTTTCCATAAGCATTCACAGCTCCATCAAATACCATACTCCAACGAGATTCAGGGTCGGGGCCCTCCTCAGGAAATGGTTCATCATAATCTTTCACTTTCGAGAACATCACATCTTCATCGGGGAATTCATATTCTGCAGACTGATGATCTTCCACCGGTTGATGAGTAAGGTAATTTGCCAACATGCTACTTTTAATAGCCTTTTGAGTGCGATACTCGATATCATATTCAGACAATAACATCTGCTAGCAGGCAATTCTCCCAGTAAGAGCAGGCTTTTCAAAAATATACTTGATTGGATCCATTTTGGAGATCAACCAAGTAGTATGATTCAACATATATTGTCGCAAACGCTTTGCCGCCCAAGCCAAAGCACAACATGTTTTTTCTAGCATAGAATACCGCGACTCACAATCAGTGAACTTTTTGCTGAGATAATAAATGGGAACTCTTTCTTTTCCATTTCATCCTATTGTCCCAGAATACAACCCATGGATTTATCCAACACTGTTAGATACATAATCAATGGTCTTCCTTCGACGGGAGGGAGAAAGATAGGAGGTTCAAGAAGATACTCTTTAATACTTTCAAATGCCTTTTGGCAGTCATCCGTCCATACATAACCTTGATCTTTCTTCAACAACTTAAAGATCGGTTCACATGTTACAGTCATGTGGGAAATAAATCTGGAGATATAATTCAAATGCCCAAGGAAACCCCTGACCTGCTTTTCAGTTCTTGGTGCTGGCATTTCTTGAATTGCTTTGACTTTGTCAGGTTCAACTTCAATTCCTTTCTGGCTAACAATAAAACCCAATAATTTCCTCGATCTAACTCCGAAGGTGCATTTATTTGGATTCAAGCGGAGACGATATTTCCTCAGACGCTGAAACAACTTCAACAAATCTTCTATATGCCCTTCTTCAGTTTGGGATTTGGCAATCATATCATCAACATATACTTTGATTTCTTTGCGCATTAGATCATGGAATAGGGTTGTCATAGCCTCTCGTACGTTGCACCAACGTTCTTCAACCCGAAGGGCATCACTCTATAACAGAATGTTCCCCAGGGTGTGATAAACGTTGTTTTTTCCTTGTCCTCTGGAGACATTCTTATTTGATTATACCCGGAAAATCCGTCCATGAACGAGAATACATTGAATTTTGTTGTGCTATCCACTAACATATCAATGTGAGGCAATGTAAAATCATCTTTTGGACTAGCTTTATTTAGATCTCTATAATCTACGCACATGCGGACTTTTCCGTCTTTTTTCGGTACTGGGACAATATTGGCAATCCATTGAGGATACACTGACGTCATAAGAAAACCAGCATTAATCTGCTTTAGGACCTCCTCCTTGATCTTTACTGCCATATCCGGGTGGGTTCTTCTCAACTTTTGTTTAACTGGCGGACACTCTGGCTTCAACGGCAAATGATGCTCGACAATGTCTGTATCTAGACCAGGCATATCTTGAAAAGACCAATTGAAAATGTCCACATACTCTTTCAATAGCTCAATCAACCCGCTTTTTACATCAGGATGCAACGATGCTCCAATCTTGACTTCCTTCGGATCTTCGTCTAAACCCAAATTAACCACTTCCAAAGGCTTTTTGTATGGTTGAATGGTATTTTCCTCGTGCTCAAGCAACCGTGAGACCTCTTCTGGAATCTCATCATAATCTTCTTCTTCAGCTCCAAACACATAACATTCAAAGTTGGGAGAGGGTGCAAGGTCATTGTATTCAACGGGTTTTTTAATTAATCTGCACATATGATTTATGATTGCTTTTAGAAATTGACACATATAACAAGTGATCATGCAAATTAATTTTCAGTTAATATTTATTTTGAAAGGTTTTTTTTTATTACCATTTCCCAAGAAAAAGGAAGAAAATAAAAGACATAATTTGAAAACAAAGACAACTTTTATTAATGATCTTAACAGTTATAGCAAACAGATAAGCCCTACAACATTAATACTTCCACCTTGGGAAGAGTGAAAGCTTTTCAAAATAAAGAAACAGATTATCAAAAAAAATTACTTTGAAACATGTATGCAAGAAGGGATATCAATGGTGACCTAGTTTTGAACTCGGACTCCATGCGTCACATAATTCGGTATTTCCATTTCTGCTTCATCCTCTTCAACAACATTAATTCCAGAACCAATCGGATGGAGATAGCCTCCGTTGCAAAAAACATCTTGATAACTGTTCACTGAAGACTATGACTTTGAACCTTCTCCTTTAACAATCTACAAAAAGAAACCCAAACCAACTCTATTTTTGTTCACGGGTGGATCCACAAGTCGTCCCCAAACTGCATTATGACCATTGCGCACCACCTCCTGCGCGTCCTTCAGGGAAACCACATAATTCTCATTCTTCCTTATGTTGTCAATAGATAGGGCTTGGAACTGGGTTCCAACAGCAGCCTCATCCGCTTTTACAATACTGAAAGAGGATAAATGGGATATCAACAATGCCTACTCCCCATTTATGATCACTACCTTCCCTTCACGCACAAACTTTAGCTTCTAATGCAGAGTTGAAGTGACAGCCCCTGCTTCGTGTATCCATGGGCGTCCAAGCAAACAACTATATGCGGGAATAATGTCCATTACCTGGAAAGTTATCAAGAACAAGTGCGGTCCTATATGGATGGGCAAGTCCACTTCACCGATGACAGGTTTTCTCGACCCATCAAAAGCCTTCACAATGATGCCACTCAGGTGCATAGGTGTTCCCTGATACTTTAACTTCATGACAGTACTTCTTGGTATAACATTCAACGCAGATCCGTTATCAATTAACACATTGGACATCAAATTCTTCTTGCAATTCATAGAAATGTGGAGGGCCAAG
Source organism: Vicia faba (assembly GCA_948472305.1). Taxonomy (NCBI): domain Eukaryota; kingdom Viridiplantae; phylum Streptophyta; class Magnoliopsida; order Fabales; family Fabaceae; genus Vicia; species Vicia faba. The sequence continues at coordinate 671,900,318 of OX451740.1, forward strand.
TTGTGATTCCTCCCTTCATCTGGTAACTCATCATCACAGAAACTTAAATTGGTACATGACGTAATGTTTCCAATTACGCTGCAGAATTGATCTAACGGCATGTCATTCTCCACAAAAGCTTGGTCTAGTACTCTCATTAGTGATTCTCTATGATCGGAGGAATTCATCAACAAAGCTAGGATGGATATCTTTGAAGGAGTCTGCAATAGTTGGTCTACAATCTTGTAGTCGCTCATTTTAATTATCTTCAAAATATCATCCACTTCTTACTCTAATGTAGCTCCACTAGTCTCTCCTGCAGTCTTTTTCGGTTTATCATTCTCAACAATTTCCTTTCCATCAACAACGTCTTTTCGAATAACTGGCGCAAACACACGACCACTACGGGTCACCCTGCTACTATCATCTATATTTCCAACATCTGGAATTGGCTGGATGGGAACTTCCACCCCATCTTCCAATATTGTAGCGTTGTATTTGTAAGGCACAACCTTATCCGATTTATAGGGAGTAGGACCTGGTAGACTAATTACCAGTAGGGTAACAGTTGGTTTACTATGGTACTCCACCTTAAGGTGAGCGGGTGCACCAAAACAAGGTACAGTGACATTTATGCCTTTCTCAACACAATCAACCCTCAAAAGGTCACTTCTGGCAAACAAATCTTCGTCTGAAGAGAAATACTCATCCGCGGAGGCATATTCTTCCTCTGACTCTTCTTCCATCAAACAAACTTCAACCATATCAATCTCGTGATAATCATCTCTCTGACCTGTGATCTTGATAGTTCCATTGTCTAACAGCAATTGAACACCCTCTCTTATAATAGAACATCCTCGTGGGTTCTGACAACAAACGATGTAAGATCCATATTGGTGCTCCGCCTGACCAGTAGTACGGCAAAAGGTAGCATGCAACTGTACGAGATCTTTATTTAAATACTCCACATCAAAAATTCTGAATTCACCAGGACATCCAGAAACCATATTCCCTTCCTCTTCATACTCTGCCTTGGGCCTGATTATATGGATTAAACCTCCATCTATCATCTCCTGCAAATCAGCCTTTATCTTCTCGCAACCCTGGATATTTGTACTGCAAATAGCACAACTGGCGTGGTCATGCGTATAATAACTGAATTCACAGAGGTCTGTGTGCATTTTCACCAGATCTCCTTTAACCAGATCAATGTCAAAAATCTGGAAGTCACCTGGACAATCGGCCACCATATTTATAGAATTTACTTCCCTGTACTTGGGTAGAGGATTATCTTTCACATTAGATCCCATGTCCTTGAAAGATAAAATTCCAGACTTCACCAACCTTTGCACTTCAATCTTCAAAGGATAATAATTTTCAACACTATGCCCTGGTGCTCCCTGATGAAAGGCACACGTCTGATCTGCTTTGTAATACCAAGGCAATGGAGATGGTATTGTTGGAGGTGGTTGTGTTGTGACCAATTTCTTCTGAATCAATGCTGGTAGTAGCTCTGCATAACTCATGGGAATAGGGTCATAGTTCTCCCTTCTCTGATTATTCCCCTGGTTCCCCTGTTGGGACTGTCTCTGATAAGCAATAGTAGTCGGAACGACAATCATAACGGGAGTGACTGAAGCAACTTTCTGGCGACGCTGATAATTCCTTCTGGGAGCGTTCACCCTCTTCTCTTGTATGACAGTATTGGTATCCCCCTCTTTCTTCTTTGTAAACCCATAAGCTGGATTTTTCACACCTCCGGATCCTTCACCATTTGTCAAACGGCCTTCTCTTACTGCCTCTTCTAGGCGGACTCCCATTCCTACCATATCTGTAAAATCAATCAGGGCACTTGCTACCATTCTTTCGTAGTAGAAAGCACTCAGGGTCTTCAGAAAAATTTTAGTCATTTCCTTTTCATCCATAGGAGGAATCACTTGGGCAGCCACTTCGCGCCATCTCTATGCATACTCTTTGAACGATTCTCTGTTTTTCTAAACCATGGCCCTAAGCTGGTCACGATCGGGTGCCATTTCCACATTGTACTTGTATTGTTTTATGAATGCTTCTCCCAAATCATGAAAGGTATGGATGTTAGCGCTGTATAAGCTCATGTATCATTTCAGCGCTGCGCCGGTTAGACTATCCTGGAAAAAGTGAATCAGCAGACGCTGATCATCGGTGTGGGTAGACATTCTCCTCACATAAATCACCAAGTGAGCACGAGGGCAAGTGTTGCCCTTGTACTTCTCAAACTCTGGGACCTTGAACTTAGCAGGCACTTTGACATTCAGGACCAAACACAGCTCATTCACATTCTGCCCAAATAACTCTTTTCCCCTAAGAGCCTTCATCTCTCTTTGCATTCTATCAAACTACTCATGGAAATCATCCATTCTGTCAAAAAGACCCAAGTCTTCACTTGGCGAAGGGAAAGGACGACACATATCTTCATTAACAATCGGAACCAGATTCACCGAAGGAGGTGCAGCAGGAACAGTATGCACCACAGGAGGTGCAGGAGTAACAACATTTGGAACCACCGGAGCATCTTGGGGACCCAAATTGAAACCTCCATGTGAAAAATTCTCCGGCATTCCTCACTGATAACCCTGAGGCATACGGTTTTGAACAACAGTCAGAGTAGCGGATACAGGAACAGTAGGAACTTCAGCATTTTCCCTTGTTGGTTGAGGTTGAACACTCGGTGGCTGATTCTGAGCAACCACCAAAGCTTCCATCATAGTAGTCAAATTGGCCAAGTCGGCCTTCAAAGCAGAAACTTCCTCGCGCAGCTCGCGATTCTCCTGTTCCAAATTGCCCATCTTATTTTTGAAATTAGCCCGAGTGTTGTAGTGATGAGTCAGCTTGCTGAACGAAGCAAAAAGCTGGGTAAGACACCTGGACATGCATAGTAAATGCAAGAAATATGTGCAATATGATGCATGATATGCAATGCGTATGATTTTTATTTTACTTTATCGTTTAATATTTCAAGGGATTTAACGTTTATAGACATATTGCAAACACCAAAATAACAAAGCTTTTGAAATACATTTTTTTTATTATAATAACTTCAAAATGGATTCCAAGTTTCAATAATCCCAAGTACAATATGAAAATATAATCTAAAATCCTGAGAAAAAGAACTGATGGAGATCAATTTGTACGCTGGCGCTTCCCTGTGAGCCTGGAAATCTGAACTCTCAACCTCTGGTTTTCTTCCACATGTCTGACGGTAACCTCCTTCCAATCATCTAAATCGGGAAGTGAGTAATCAGCACCTGTTTGAGGCTTAGGGGAAAATAAATCCCTTTTCCTCTCCATAGACTCTATCGCTCAACTCTCGAGGATCTCGATCAAATCATCTTTCTCCTTCAGGTCTGCTTTGTAGGAACTCTCTAAAGTTTGGAACTTGTTCTTCCATGCATCCCTTTCCTGTTGCATCCTAACCAAAGAAAGCTACAACTCTTCTAGATCACCCAATAAAGGAGGAGTGGTCTTCACAAACAGATCAGGCATGGGTACCTCCCGTGTATACGACATCTTCAACTGGATAGCCCTCGATCGGACTCACTGAAGATACGCTCCAAAGAAACATCACCCCTAGGTCCCAAATCTTTCCTACCTTTCTTATGAATATGACACCAGGCTTTCGCAATCTGCTCCCTAGCTTCCCTGTGGTCTTCTCCTTCCTTCAGAAAGAAACTACTCAAATGGATATTGTTTGGTTTATCATTCATCGAATAACCAAGTTGTCGTCGCGCAAGAACAAGGTTATAGTTAATTCCTCCCTTTGTACCAAGAAGAGGTACATTAGGGAAACTACCACAATTGTCAATAATATCTATATCCTGATAAGCTCGATGATACCAATCAATATCCGAGTAAGTAAGTGCCATGATCTTAGGAGCCCAACAAGGTTCCTTCCTGATATCCCAAAAAGCATCAGACTGAGGCATATGAGAGATGAACCACCGGTATAACAAAGGCATGCAACAGATAATCATTCCCCCATGATAAGAACTCCGAAGATGAGCAGAGTAATAAGCATCACCCAACAGTGTAAGAACTGGGTTTCCAATCATTAAAATCCTGATAGTGTTAATGTCGACAAACTTTTCCACATAAGGAAATAAGAATAATCCATAATCAAGTAAAGCAAAGATGGCCTTAAAAGTGACCGTACTCTTCATTCTGGAAAAGTAACGAGCTTTATCCAATAAGAACTGAACTGATAATCCTCTAATCCCTCCTTTAGTAGTCATATGGGTTTCCACCTCAGACTTCCCCAGATGAATCAAAGCAGCTATCTCATGTGGTTTTGGCTCGCCCTCCAAACTAGTAAAAGGAACACAATTGGTAATAGGTAAATCCAATAGATAGGAATACTCCTCCAGTGTAGGAATCAGCTGATAATCGGGAAAAGTAAAGCAGTGATACACCAGATCATAGAACTGGACCAAGGTCGAGATAAAACCCTCCTTCATCTTCAACTTTATGAAAGGAATAATGGATCCATACTTCTTCTGAAAGTCTGCAGGACACTCAATCTCTGGAATTAGACTGATCAACTCATCTATCTTGGGATCCTTGAAACTGTATTTCTCGGTCTTTCTCTTTCCAGAATCCATGGTTAAAAGTACCTGAGATATTGACAAATAGTCAACCTTTAAATCCCTTGAAATATTGTTTTCTTTCAAAAGATGCTTATGAGTGCATGGATGCATGATGCAACAATCACACACAAGATCAAACATATAGGATTCATAGGTTCAACGTCACGAGCATGAAGTCGAAGGTACTACCCATAAGGTGTTGGTCTAAAAAGTTACCACCTGCCTAACAAGGTTCTAGAGGTTCCCAGAGTCTACATCCTTCATGCGGATATTACCAACTTCCCGATTAACTCGGTAATTTGTAATATTCTCAAGAAAGACTCGTCCGAGTGTAGTATCGCGTGACAACTATTTGAAGATTACTCCGTCATAGCTTTTGCACTACCCCTAAAAAGCCAAGATGGGTTTGGTATTCTATGATCCTCACTTTCAACAGGCTCACAGGTCAAAAGCAGTACGTCTTCCCGATTACTCGGTAAACGAAACTACAGTAAAAGGGGCCTCCACTGAGTGGGGGATCTCATGCCTTCTTTTTTGGTATTACTCCCTCAAAGTTAACATTACTATACCAACCATCCTATCTTAAAGTTTGCCCAAGTCCGGGTATAGGACTTATGAGTAATCACCAAGCACCCTGAAAACCAAGAAAATCCAAATAAACATATATACAACATATAACACATAAACAACAATAGCACATATACAGATATAAACAAAGATAGGCTTAACCCACTTAAGGATGGACCGGCAAGAGGTCAATCTTTCCCCAGTGAAGTCGCCATTTTTCTGTAGCGGTAGAAATGTTCAAGACTAAGCCATTGAATTTACTAGACTTTATATAAATCAAAATCAAAATCGCCACCGCGCTTTATTGTTTCCAAAGGAATGGGAAAAGAGTGAATAACCCAAAAAAAAGGGGAAAGATTCAAGGTAAGGGGGTTGGTTATGTAAAGGGAAGGTATTAGCACCCTAAACATCTACGGTACTCCGCAGGAGCCTCTTTGTAAAATCAGTATATTTTGTCTATAAAAAATGTGTTATATATAAAATGGATGGTGGAGGTGAGAAAAGAAATATATTGTTTTATGATTTTTGCACCCGCCGCGGTTGCGAATCTTTAGTGCCTACGTACCACCTTTCGTGCAATAGGGGATCAGGGTACACGTAGTTCCTCTTTTAAAAGTTTGAAACACAAGTGTGTTGGTTGATTTTAAGAGATAAGACATCGTCATCATTGTCCGTATGGAAAACATACTTACTACCCACAATCATGAGAAAGGAGAATTTGCATCATCTAAAAGTGGAGGATATGGCTTGGATTTTAAAATCAACAATGCCTCACTCAACACCCAAGTGAAAAATATCTCTCTTCACTATATAATGTAGAAGTATAGTTTATTTGCATCACTACAAGGATTGACAAAAGTCTAATCTTTTTTGAGAAAAGTTTAAAGGTAAAAGCCAAAGTGGCAAAATGGTTTGAAATGATATTAATTGACTTTTAGTCTTATCACAAAAATGTCAAGGTATTATTAAATTAATTTAAGTTTATTGATGAAAATGTTTTGAAAATGCATGAACCTAGGTCCAAGTTTATTATGAAAGTGGTTCAAGTTTAGAAATAAGAAGGGTTTTCAAAAGGAGGGAGAAGATTTTTGAAATTAAAGAAAATGGGAGGAGAAGAAGAGGCTATCCTAAAGCATAAGGTAAAAGCTAAGGATAAGGACAATCTAAACAACAAGAAGGCACAAATTGACATTATAAGTCAAGATAGAATTCTCATTCTTTGGAGTGAAATTAAGAAAGCAAAAATACTAGAACTCTTCAAATGTATTAAGTCTTCTCAAAAATTGGGCAGAGTAACGGCTGTATACGGGTGAATTCCAGATTATAATCAAAGGATGCAATCACAAAAACCTGCACACAAAAAACAAACAAGCAACCCAATGTCTTGAGGTAAACCACAAGAGCTCCAGACAAAATAATCAGATAAGATCACAAGGTATCCAAGATAGGCTGAGGTTTCTAATCCTAAGTCCAAGGAAAAGTCCATTGCTCCATCATGCCAAGGGTAGTAACCAAATACTCCAAGTACCATTAAGAGTTTTTTAGGGTTTAAGTCGGTTATTAAGTATCTTAGGAAAAGAAAAAAGAAAAGCTCAAGTGAGCAAAGTGAAAATGACAAGAAAATAAATGCTCAAGTGAGCAAAGATGAAAATGACATGAAATGTAAATGCTAAAAGTAAATAGTGCATAAAGCATAAAAGAATAAAAAGCATAAAAAATAAAAACAAGTTAATAATTAGTGGTTAGTTGGATGACCATCTTGAAACTTGCATTTGGAACTCATTAGAGGATTGGTAGAACCAAAGCCTCCACACAACAAGTTGCATTTTCTTTTTGTCAAGTATATCATCCATTTTGGAATTCTCATAAGTATCATTTAATGATCAACGATGTTTAAGTGATCCGCGTTGACCAAAGGTGTTGTAGATCCATTAGAGGATTGGTAGAACCAAAGCCTCCAAACAATGAATTTCAAGGTTATTGGATCAAAGAGATCAAATTAACATACTTGGGCTTGCAATCATAAGTTTGGGCCATGAATGATCATTTATTCGAATTGGGACAAAATTTAGTGCTATGTTAAGCAATCGTAAGTGGACTTATATAGAAGTCGTACCTATTTTGAGGTCGGTCAATAGCAATTTATGCACCATTTATTTTGATACATGATATAGGGATCATGCTCCAACAACATTTAGTGCAAGAATAAGGGGATGAGATGAACAGGGATTAGGGTAAAAAGATGAATAAACCACTTTTGAATTAAAAATTTAATCAAACTATTATTAAAATCATTCATCCATTTTGGTGGAGTTGAACTCAACACCCAAGATCCAATGATGTTAATAAAGTCATGATCAAAAAATCAACTCAAGACAGCCAGAAAATAATCACAAAATAATAATATATTTAATATATACATTTAAAGGGTTAAAAAAAGTTTAAAATAGAAAATAATGAGAAAAATATCAATTATGTTCAAATTAATCAAGAGATAAAAAATAAAACCATAAAAAAATCCGAAATGGGTCCAAATATTTTTATAAAAATTTTCGGAATTTTGAAAACTCACAAACTATTTTTAAAAATTAAAATAAATGGGTAAAATAGAAAAAAAATCGTGAAAAATAGTAAAGTCAGAAACAAAAATAAAATAGAATCACCAATATTTGTCACAATGTCATTGGATCATTCCATAATTTTTTCAAAATTAAAAAAATGTGCAAAAGTATTTTTAAACATTTTAAACAAATCAAATAAGTGTAAATCTCATAAAAAAAACCAAAACACAAAAATAAATTGTGAAAAAATAAAAATCAGAAAGATAATAATCAAAAATATTTTTCATAATTTGTTCAGATTTTTTGGACTAAAAATGAATTTTCTATGATTTTTTGAAATATAAAACAATTAAAATATAAAAATCAGAAAAAGAAAATAAAAAAAAAGATGTGGACCATTGGATGAGAGTCAAAACGCGTTAGTAATCAAATCTAAAGGATCTGGCGCGCTGTGCATATCATGGTCTTTACTGAATAAAGCACTGAATCAAATGCAAAATCAGAAATTCAAAAAAAACAAATGGCATGCTTTCATTAGTTAGAAGGTGACACGTTGGTCATCTTCAACCTCCAGGCTCACGAATTACAGGTCTCTCAAACTGTAAAATTAGAAACTCAGACCTATGCCATTCGCTTCATCTCTTCAAGACGAAGACAACCATACCCTCGCGTAATTTTTATATAAACTGTAACTCAAGCAATTTGGAAAGAAAGTTTTGAAAGGGGATTTGAAAATACATGGTCCAAACGTGTTTCCATAAGGAAGTAACTATTGTGACTAGAACCAGGGCAATGAGAGCAACACAATGATACCAAAGTTTTGAAGAATTGATGAAGGAATCTACCTATTGAAGTTGAGTTGCAGAGCTTTGAAACTGGACTTCTATGGAGCAATGTAGGGCACGATTCTTGAATGTAATGGTATGGTTAGGTTCAGGGAAGATCAAGGAAGGTGAGTTGATGGAGAAAATGGATTGAAAAAGGCTTGAGAATAGAATTCGAAGTAGCTGAATTTTGGGTTGTGAAGCAAGTTTTGCAGGGTGATTCTGGATATCTAAGCTTGGGAATTTGAATGGGGGATAACCCTCTATTTATAGGGAATTAAAAGGAATTCTCAAGCGTGTGGAATGATGCAAATTGGAGGGAAATCGTGTGAACCTGATACACGAGCAAGGTGTGATCTGATTTGCATCAAAACTCATCAAATCCTTGTGTTTCAAGGCTCTAATCCACTTTGGCAACTTGGTTAAACATGTTTAGACCACAAACGCGTGCTAATTTGATGTTTAAAGGCCAAAACATGGATTTCAAATTATGACTCATGGTGAAACTTCAGTTCCAAGTTACCAAGTTCAATCCAATGGCATTTCCAACTCAGGGGGTCTTAAGGCATGATTTTCGATGCTTTGGAAAGATGATTTACAAGCTTTTTAATGGAAAAATAATGGAATCAAATGGATGCTTGATCTTAAAGTTACATGGAGTCAAAGTTGAAGAAAAAGAGTTGACTTTCCATACTTAGAAATATTTCAAAATCTTCTTTAAGAATGACCTATGACCTATTGCATCCAAACATGGACTTGCACTTAGAATTTGCTCTTGACCCAAAAAGATGGAATGAAGTAGACCTCTTGAGTGAAATTTTTCAATTTGAACCACTCAAAATCTCCAAAAATTGAGCAAGTTATGACTTGTTGAAGTTGGCCAAAAATCATGAAATGACCTATAATCTTTTGCATTCTTAAGGCAACTTCCATCCATTTTATTACTTTGCACATAAAAGAAGGCATGAAGTAAACATATTTAGGATCATCATGGAAAAGTAATTGGCTCAAGGTGATAAAAATTGACCAAGTTATGTCCATTTGAAGTTACATATGGAAAAATTGGGGATTCATCTGGGTGACTTGTAATCTTTCTTCTTCAACAAGTTCCTTTCACATGAAAACTCCTTGGGACTTTTAAAGTGATTTGTTGGTAACTCTTTGAGGAGAAGAATGTTTTTGGAATCACTCAAAAATGCCAAAAGATGAGCAAGATGTGCAAAACCCTAGCCTCTAAATTAAGAGAAAGCTTGGTGGAACCTTGCCAAGTTTGAACAAACTTTTTGTGCCAATACTCTTACTTTGTGAATAGAAATTGTTGAGGATGATGATGAGGACTCATGGCCACAAAAAATACTTCCATACCAACTTCAAAATAACTTCATGGTTGAGGTTTGAATCTCTCAAGCTTTGACTAGGGCATGGAAATAAACTCATGAACCCTTGATGCAACTTGCTAGACCTCATTGTTTTTACCTACATTATTAGCAAGTAAAACAAACCAATATTTCATTTTGTTAATTTAGAGAAAAAATCAAAGCAAAATATCCATGAACACAAGAGAAAACAAGTTAAGGTGCTTGGTAACTCCTCATAGAGCAAAACTAAAGATAAGTAGAAGAACCAAAAGCCCTAATGTGATTTTGTGGTGATTGAAACAATATGGTATGATGAAGGGATCTTAGGGGCAAAAATTGGGGTACAACAATAACTACGGATGAAAAGGATGCTAACACCTTCCCTTTTCATAACCTACCCCCCGAACTCAAGAAAATTCTAAAAAGGTCTTTCCTTTTCTTTTCACCCTTTCCTTTATTGGATAAAAGAAAATTCGGTGGCGGCTCTTGATATCCGCAACAATTGCGATAAAATGTGAAACACCCAAGTCAATTCTCCCACCGTATTACAGAACTAGCGACTTTGCTGGGGAAATAATCTTAAAAGTGGGGTTACCTTAGATACTATATCACCTTTAAATGATTTAATTGTTTGATTTGTATGCTTTACATTTTGGGTCCTTGTTTGGGTTTTGTATTGATCCTCTACCCGGATCTGGGAACATTATTAGGTAAGTAGAAAATATTACAGAGACTGTACAACATCGACCGATATGGTTCAAGCAATAGCTACGTTAGTGTGATACACTTGTGGTTACCATTATCCTTTGTGTTGAATCAAAGAGAATACGGGGCTGTTGTGTGATGTCATGAAACACTAACTGATCTTAGAACCTTTAATTGAACAACTTGGCCTTTAGGAAGTAGCGAGATAGCCGATTTCGGTGGAAAGCTGAAAATTGGTTGATACTTGATACTACGCTCATTGATATCGGACTTTTGGGATATTTAAGCTGCAAGAAAATATTGATTATGCTAAAACTTTGCCGGATGAAGAAAGATCAATGATATTGAGATTACCTAGAACCTGGTTACTTTCTAGGACAGGTTGAACCAACTAAACTTCAAGAGGGTACTTACCTATAAACCCCATGCAAGCATAAACTTAAGGACTTGTTTGCTTTGCTTGTATATGATTATTTGTACATAACATCACGACATCATGCCATAGCATTTTGAATAACCATTTCAAGGGTATAAAGGGCCTATGATACAGGGTTATACTGAACCAGACGTCTATCCAGGGGCAAGAGGATTTATTATCCTCTAACCAAATGCTGTAAAAAAAAGCCAAAGAGTCAAGGTCTATGAAGCACATGACACGGTGAGCTTGATTCTCCTCGAAGGGCATTCAACGATACAAAGTTCTTCAAATTTGTAATCAAAGTTCAACTTCTAACATTTTTTGGTGTCTACCCCACGAGATCCTTGAAAACATCGCATCAGCATACCATGCATCATATGATGACAGTTTTTTCCCATACAGGTTTTCTCATTCGTTTACTGTTTATTTCAAGTAAAGATGGCTCTCGAGCAGACTGTCCAAGATCTTCAGACCCAAAATGATCAACTTCAAGATTTGTTCCTAAACCTGTCCAAGGGGCAAGAAGAAGTGAAAGCACTTCTCATTGAGAGCATGACCAATAACAATCCTGAAGACGACAAGGAGGGCCATATGAGACAATTGCAAGCGGAGATAGAAACGATGAGAATTCAGATGTTGGGACAGATGGCTCTTATCCAAAATTTAGCTCGGGGATAAGAAGAGTTGAGAATTCTCATCAACAAGCTTCATCAAGACGGATGCAACCACATGAAACAAAAAGTTAAGATTGAAGATCAAGTCATTAATCATCCCTTGATGAGACAAGAAGTTGGCTTGGTGGAGAGTAGACCTTTCCAAATTGCCGCTACATCACGAGTCTAACAACGACCTCGCCAACAACGACGGGGTAGTCGACATAAGCATAATACATCCAATAGGCAATATACCAAACTCAACATACCGATGTTGCAAGCCTTGCAACACATGTTGAAGATGAATTTGGTCACATTGAAGGATCCTCTTCGGAATCCTAATACTTCCTCTCCCAACTACAATCCTGATGCAAGGTGTGCATATCACTCCAACAGTCCGGGGAAAGATATTGATAGGTGTTAGATGTTGAAATATAAGATCAAAGACCTGGTCGACAAATGAGCGTTGCATATTGCACAAGATGGTCAGATTGATTTTTTTTGCCATCCTTCAAAGGGACATCATCTGAAGTGAGAAATTTAGGCGAAGAAACTTTTGTTCATTCGAATTTTCAGTTGTAATTTCTTTGATTGCTTAAACACTTATCTTTATGTCAGACTTTGGTTGTTCTTATTAATGCATTTCATATGTTTGTCTTGAGTTAATCCATTCTCTTTCACTATACTAAAACTATGCTTTGACTCCTTTCTGTATGATATTTAACTCTCAACTACAAGCCTTAAGTCTTTATAGGGAGGATGACGAAAATAATACCATAATATCATACAATATGCTTTTGGACAGACTTTGTTGACGATGTACTAACGTTGTTTCAAATACCAAAATATAAGATCAAAGACCTGATCGACAAATGAGTGTTGCATATTGCACAAGATGGTCAGATTGATTTTTTTTGCCATCCCTCAAAGGGACATCATCTGAAGTGAGAAATTTAGGCGAAGAAACTTTTGTTCATTCGAATTTTCAGTTGTAATTTCTTTGTTTGCTTAAACACTTATCTTTATGTCAGACTTTGGGTGTTCTTATTAATGCATTGCATATGTTTGTCTTGAGTTAATCCATTTGTTTTCACTATACTAAAACTATGCTTTGACTCCTTTCTGTATGATATTTAACTCTTGACTACAAGCCTTAAGTCTTTATAGGGAGGATGACGAAAATAATACCATAATATCATACAATACGCTTTTGGATAGACTTTGTTGACGATGTACTAACGTTGTTTCAAATACCAAAATAGTGGAGTTATAAAGAAGATAATCCCTAGTCAACCCCTTTGAGACAAAAAAGTAAGAGTTTTCTTTTCCACACAAACTTAAACCTTTAATCATAACCTAGAGCAGGGTAGTTTCTCAGTTGATTCAAATGCGCATTCAGTCGAAAGTTGTCACTTCACAATGAAAATATTCTTCTGAATTAAAAGATGGTGTTGGTTCCCTATAAATTAGGCAGTCTTTAGAAAAGCCTACTAGGTCAAAACCTATGAAGGAAACTTAACATAAAAAACAGGGGCATCATGCTGACTGTATTCTCAAAACCAAAGTAGTCAGGAAAAAATTAGGGATAGTAGATTAAAAAAGAGGTTACTACAAATCCTCGACAATATGAAAAATGTTACAAAAATGTTTTCCTTCCCAAATAAGCTTCCAGTATCTGAACCATCACCAAAATATCATTCCATATTCTAGTAGGAGATAAACGTGCGATTGATTGAGTTTAGGATTGGAGAACATCATGGAGAACGGGTTGGGTACAAATAAACTTTGAGCCTTATCCTTTGTTTCTTAAACTGTGAACCAGACCACGTTACAACCCTTTAAAAGTCCTAATTGAAGCATAGGTTAGTTTGAAAGCATGTTGTTACAAAAGGTATCCAGACTCCTGTAAGGTTTACTGTAGATCTCGGGTTGAATTCATATTCATAAAAATTTTTGTTGCTCCATAAAAGTGCATTTTCCAAAAAAAAATTCTCCATACAAACATAAACTTTGCATTGCTTGAAGACCACTATTTTTTCATATGGCTAATTGTTTGACAACGGAGAAATTCACACGGCGAATATTCAATGAGCATAAATTCTCTCAATAAACAAAATTTCTTCAAAGGGAAAGACGCCTCCAAAGATAAATCTCTCATAATCAAGGGGCATGATATGACTATCTGGGGCAGTTAAGTCAAGATTCAAATAATCTCTCAAGAAGTACTGAATAACCAGGGGAAAATCTTCATCCAAATCACTTGAGGGGCAATGTTACGTTGATCATGGGCTTGAACAAAATCAACTATGAAGGCTTCTGATACCACCAAATTTCTTGTCTGTGCTAGTAGTATATGATGGTGTTAGTATCATGTCCTCCGATCCTTCCATGACAGTTCTTAGTAAAAACTGAGATTTGATCAAAGGACTCCCGGTACCACCAAATTGCTTGTCTGTGCCAGTAGTACCACATGGTGTCAATATCATGTCTTCGGATCCTTCCAGGATAGTTCTTAGAAAAAACTGAGATTTGATCAAAGGACTCCTGGTACCACAAAATTTCTTATTTGTGCCAGTAGTATCAGATGGTGCCAGTATCATGTCTTCGGGTCCTTCCATGACAATTCTTGAAAAACCCAGAGGCTTGATCAAAGATATGGTGTACCACCAAATTGCTTGGCTATGCCAGTATTATCAGATGGTGTCAGTATCATGTATTCGGTTTCTTCCACGATAGTTCTTAGAAGAGATACCTAGGAAGTTCAAGACTACCGGAAATGTGATCAAAATCTCAAATGTCAAAGATTACCAAATTAACTCTAGGGGCAAAAAGGCTCCCGCATATGAAAAGTCATGCAAATAATTTCTGGAATTTCTACAACTGTTACTACTATAAACAATGACAAATTCTCTACACCCTTTGAACACAGACAGAGTCGAAAAATACTACGCATGAAAAAAGACCTGCTAGGTTGACATACTTAGGAAAAAATAAGGGCATTCTGGCGAACCAAAAGGTTCAGGAAAAAATTAAGGATATATAAAATATTGTACAGCCGGCATGTCGAAAACATGAAAAGGAGACTTGGGCAAAAAAGGGTATCCCGCTGGACTAAAAATATGAAAAGACGGTCCACGCAAAAGTTAGGGATTAAAGCATACAACTATGTCCCATTATCTCATCATTTTGTCTATCAGTAAAAGATTTGTCACTCTGATCAACATTTACTAAGGACTCTAGGAGAAGACAGAATTCAAGTTGTCCATAAATCCCCACAAGGCCATATTCATGGATATCCCCACAGAATCACTTCAATAAGATTATCCCACAGAGTAAGGTTCATTCAATCCCCAGCCAGAGTTTCAATCTCTCGAAAACCCTCTCCCCGGCTAAGTTGGTCTTAAGAATGATGCTTTGTGGAGTTATTCCTAAAGAATTCACTTCCTCAGTAGGTCATCAAAGAATTCTCTTCAACAAAGTCAATGTTCTCCAACATCCTACAAATTTCCCAGCTTGATTTTGTTTCTCAGACTACTATGAGTCAATGGACAAAACCCCTTAATCCTCGGTAAAGTCATTGCAATCCCCAACAGAGTCGTTACTATCACCAAAAGTTGTTGTGAAGCCTGGAGTCCGACCAAATAACAGTTCAACTTCATCATTTCAAGCTAGTTACTGTGAAGCCTGGAATTCGACCAGATAACAGTTAATCTCAGAAAATTACTGCGAAGCCTCGAATCCAACCAGATAACAGTTAATTTATCTAAATTACTGTGAATCCTGGAATCTGACCAGATAACAGATTAATTTTAGTATGTTGTTGTGAAGCTTGGAATCTGACTAGATAACAATTGACTTTAGTAAGTTATTGCGAAGCCTAGAATCTGACCAGATAACAATTAACTTCATCTGTCTCAAAAAATTACTGCAAAGCCTAGAATCTGACCAGATAATAATTAGTTTCATCTAAATTACCGTGAAGCCTGGAAATCGACCAGATAATAGATTAATTTCAGTAAGTTTCTGCGAAGCCTGGAATGCGACCAGATAACATTTGACTTTAGTAAGTTATTGAGAATCCTGGAATCCGACCATATAGAAATTAACTTCATCCATCTCAGAAAATTATTGCGAAGCCTGGAATCCGACCATATAGAAATTAACTTCATCCATCTCAGAAAATTATTGCGAAGCCTGGAATCCGACCAAATAACTGTTAAGTTCATCTAAGTTACTATGAAGCCTGGAATTCGAACAGATAATAGTTAAACTTCACCCTTTCAAGTAAGTTACTGTGAAGCCTAGAATTCGACCAGATAACAGTTAACCTCAGTAAGTCACTACGAAGCATGTAATCCGACCAGATAACAATTAACTTCATCACCCCCCGGAAAGTCACTGCGAAGCCTGGAATACAACTAGATAACAATTAACTTTATTATCCCCAGCAAGTTGTTGTGAAGCCTATATTTTAACTAGATAACAACTAACTTCCATTCTCCCCAGTCAAGAGATAATTCCCTAGTAGAGAAATGGATAACTAAAACTCCTAAACTCTATTCCCCAAGCAGAAATCAACATTTCCCGCAGAGTTTCCTCAAGCAAAGAGCCAAAGTCAATATTCCCCAACAGATTTCTCTTTAAACAATAAAACATGAATTCCTAGCGGAAACATTCTAAACAAAGTTTGGAGATACACATACTCTTCATCTCCAACAGCAGTCTGGGATTTAGCTTCCCAAAAAGCTCCCCAACAATTGTCAAGGAGTTATTTTCCGAGACAAAGTTACACTTCAAAATTTTTTCACATTCATACATCATATAATATGCATATGAAGCGCATATAGCACAACCTCATTTTTTAGAACATCATTACGCAATGCATTTCATACATCACGACATTGCATACAGCTAACTCTTTACCTTTTCATGAAAAACCAATCAACAAATGATTATCATCAACAATTTTCAACATGTTCCAGATTGATTCCTGAAACAAGACAAGGCAACTATTTATGAATAACAGGTCCAAGATTAGTTCCTGAAACAAGACAGGGTAACTATCTACACGACCAGATGAAGCAATCTTACATGAATTGCTTCTCCTACACAATTAGACGAAGAAATCTTACATGGATTCCTTCTCATATATTTTCATATGCAGTTTCACACGGACTCATCCCAAAGCATCCCTACCCAGGCTCCTTCTCATATATTTCCAGATGCAGTTTCTCACGGACTCATCCCAAAGTAGCCCTACCCAGGCTCCGTCTCATATATTTCCAGATGTAGTTTCACAAACTCATCCTGAAGCAGCCCTACTCAGGCTTCTTCTCATATATTTCCAGATGTAGTTTCACACGGACTCATCCCGAAGCAGCCCTACCCAGGCTCCTTCTCATATATTTCCAGATGCGGTTTCACACGAGCTCATCCTAAAGCATCCATACCCAGGCTCCTTCTCATATATTTCTAGATTTAGTTTCACACAGACTCATCCCGAAGCAGCTCTACCCAGGAACCTTCTCATATACTTCCAGATGCAATTTCACATAGACTCATCCTGAAGCAGCCCTAACCAGGCTCCTTTTCATATAATTCCAGATGCAGTTTCACACGGACTCATCCTGAAGCAGCCCTACCTAGGTTCCTTCTCATTTATTTCCAAATGCAGTTTCACATAGACTCATCCCGAAGCAACCCTGCCCAGGCTCCTTCTCATATATTTCCAGATGCAGTTTCACACGGACTCATCCCGAAACAGCCATATCCAGGCTCCTTCTTATATATTTCCTAATGCAGTTTCACATGGACTCATCTTGAAGCAACCCTACTCAGGCTACTTCTTATTTATTTCCAAATGCAGCTTCACATGGGCTCATCCTAAAGCAATCTTACATGGGTTCCTTCTAATTTATTTCCAAATGCAGCTTCACACGGTCTCATCTTGAAGCAATCTTACACGGGTTCCTTCTAATGTATATCCAAATGCAGCTTCAGACAGGCTCATCATGGGTTCCTTCTATTACGTTTCCGGACACGGCTTAGCACAGGTCCATTCCAGCATATCATTCAGATTCAATCGACCAAATATTTATTCTGATGCTGCTTCTTCCAATCTCTATCAACAGTCACCTTGGATGGCATCGATAAGCCCATATATGACAATTCTTTATCACTTCTCCAAATGGAATTTTTAAGCCCATTACTGACACAATCAACTAACACATCATCAAGTGCAAATTTCTGGGCACTCTAGTGTTTAATCATCTTACACCTTCAAGTCATGAATGAAGGACCCGCCAATCTAACTCTTCAGGTTTAAAGATTGAACAGGGGTAGCTATTGTACCCCAAAATTTTCCCTCTCTTTTCTCAAGACATTTCTCACAAATATCTTCAAAAGCTCAAGCTTGCACAAGTATTGACTAGGTCAAGCCATTTCCTATACACCGATACCTCAAATTAGGGTTTGAGCTTGCACAAGGACAATTGAAATTCTAATACTTCAAATGACTTTCATGGATCATTATGTACCTTAAATAATACTCATGACAAGTTTCAAGTCTTGTATCATAAATTATGCTCAGTCAATTGACCATATGACCAAAAATCAGTTGTACTGATGAAAACTTAATTGATACACCAAAAGTCAAACTTTGACTTTTTGGTCAACATTAAGTCTCAAAGATCAAAATTCATCAATACATTCAAGATTATCAAGATTGATCATCAAGAAGTAAATAAAGTCAAAAGTCAATTTGAAAAGTCAAACTTTTCAAAACTTAGAAAATTTTCTAAGTGTTTTGCACATGTTTATTTCATAACTTCATACCAATTTTTCACCATGATGTAAAATGATTCAAAGGAAACTTTCAACATGAAAGTTGTAGATCATGATAAATTTCACAACTTTGTATTACAGGGTTGATGTCCAAAAATGCTTAGATTTGAAGATATAAGCCCATGAAGACATGACATTTTCATCTAGCACTTAGAAATATTTTCAACAGATTTTGGTCAGAATTTTAACCCCACTTCTTGGCTTTTTTTTTGTATAGTTCCAAATGATTTTGTCAAAATGGCCAACATGAAAGTTATAGGGGATGTTTCAAGCTTTCCATCCTTGAATTGCAAGTCCTTTTGTTGAAGAACACATAAAAAAAAATCCTTATGATATGGTGTATAATCTTGTGTTGTTGGCCTTCTAACTATCCAATCTCACAATAATTTAATGCTTACACGTAATTTGGAGCTATTACCCAAGTGTTTTGGCCATTGTCAAAAAGATCTTTCCATTTATGGCATAAAGGCACCATTGCTATTATTGAAAAGCAGGCTTGTTGGCATAAAAATTTTCTTGAGCCCATACCTTGTTTTCTTTTGATTTTACTCCACCAAAAATAATGGAAATTAACCCCTTTATACTAGCATATTTGGTACATCATCTTTGAACCATGTAATGCTTGACATAGTTTGATATTTTCATCCCAACCAAACCATAACATGTTATCTTGTAAACCTATTCAGCCCTTGTTTTCACAAACCTTTTTCCTTTAAATAGAGGAATCATTTGCAAGAGAATAGGTCAGAGAAAATAGAGAGATTCTTATGTATTGAAAATCCTCAACCCCCCCCCCCCCCCTTTATACTCTAAAAACAAGAATTGTCCATAAAAACCTCCATCTTTGAGCTTTGAAGTCCAAACCCTTTGAACCTCTCACACCTTGCACGTTCTGTCCAAACAAACCGTCCAAACACTCCACATATATCATATAGAATTTGTTCAAACTCAAGAACAACTTTGTAACATCACTAGTTTCCAAACTCAAAAACAGTCACCTGCGACTTGACTTCTCCAACTCAAACTCAAAGCACAACTTTCAGTTTCAAGGTAAGTCTTCTTGACTTTGAGCTCTTCATTTCAAACATCATTAGTGATTCATTTTGGAAGAAAAAATGTAGATATAATTTCCTTGAAGCTAACCATATGCTTGCTTTTCATTTTCACTAACCATGTATTGAGAACTGACTTTTACATGTAGCAGAACACTGATAAAAGTAAAAAAAAGCAGTATGAGTCGATACTAAACAATATGAGTTGACACAAAACGTGTATGTGTCGATACAAATAAGTATAAGTAGATTCAAAACCCTTATGTGTAGACTCATACTGAGTTTTTTTGACTTCCAGGAGCTAGAAATGACTATGAGTCGATACAAAATGTGCATGTGTCGGTACAAAGCAGTATGAGTCAATACAAAACCCTTATGTGTCGACTCATACTGAGTTGATTTTGATTTCCAGGGGCAAGGAGATGAAATGAGCCAACACAAAGCAGTATAAGCCAACGCATGTGTCAATACATAAAATTTCCGTATCAACGCATAAGCTCTTGTGTCAATACATAAAACATTTCTTAAACAATTTTTCTTCTTTTTTTACATTATCTTTATATTTATTTATATTTTTATTTTCATTAAATATTCAATATGGTTGTAATAATATAATTAGGTCTTTATTTCTTTCACCCCCCATTCATAAACTTGTACCCCGACCCCCTAAAAGTACTGTAATAGCGCATGACTTTAAATTTCCGCAATTTATCGCTTTCAAATACAAATGATAGTAATTAGGGTGTGTATGGAAAGACCTAAAATCAACAAGTAGACAACCCTAATTCAAGACAAAATGCATGAAATCAATACACTCTCACACGTGCACCTCTAGGGTAATCCATACTTGTTGCCTCGAAGTTAAATTGTCATGTCCCTCGAACGTGGGATACTTTAGCAATGACCATCGAATACAAGATCATAGTCCCTTGATGACCCTTTGATGTTTCCTTCAGTAAACGATCCTAGACCCTTACGAAAAATTGATAAGGTATCCTACAATGTTGCCTTCTATGACTATACGACGATCTACACACGTCCCTTCACATCCAATGATAGGGATTCTTATCAATCAAAGGTAAGATAGCAATATCTAAAGGAGGAGGAAATGAACAAATACTTTTTGAGTAGGTAGAACTTTCATAGTTACTTGCTCACAACCATTTTCAAAACATCTTTCAAATACACCAACACTTTCAAATGAAATATTTTCAAAAGTTCACACTTTGTATGCATTCTTATAGAGACGAGAATCATTACAAAGTTCGCCTAAACAAAGGCACTTTTCAAAAACACTTTCAAAAACAATCACAAACAAATTTCAAACAAACAATTTTCAAAGAGAGCTAGCAACTAAGAGCTCGTAGATAACTACGGATGAAAAGGGTGCTAACACCTTCCCTTTTCATAACCTACCCCCCGAACTCAAGAAAATTCTCAAAAGGTATTTCCTGTTCTTTTCACCCTTTCCTTCATTGGATAAAAGAAAAGTCAGTGGCGACTCTTGCTATAAACATTAATTGCAATAAAACGCAAAACGCCCAAGTTAGTTCTCCCACCGTATTACACTTACATTGGCATTTCAAAATATTTTCAAATCACACACATAAAGCATGTTTTTTAGAAGTGGGCTAAGAAATTAAGAGCCCGTAGATAACTACAAATTAAAATGGTGCTAACACCTTCCCTTTTCATAACATACCCCCCAAACTCAAAATATATCAAAGGGTTATCCTGTTCTTTTTACCTTTCCTAAATATTGGATAAAAGAAAAGTCGGTGGCGACTCATGCAATCCGTACATGTGGATAAAACCAAAAAAGTCAGTTCTCCCATTGTATTACAAAACTGGCGACTCTGCGGGGGACTTACTTAAAAAAGACGGGTTACCTTAGAGTTTAGATCACTTTTACTCGCATTAATTGTTTGAATTTCTTGCTTTACTTTAAGGTTTCATGATTGGGTATTATTGCTTGTATGATCCTACACCCGGATCTAGGGATTCCTTAAGTAAGTAGCAATAGATCATAAAGACTGTTTGAATTTCTTGCTTTACTTTAAGGGTTCATGCTTGGGTATTATTTCTTGTAAGATCCTACACCCGGATCTAGGGATTCCTTAGGTAATTAGAAATAGATCATAAAGATTGTACAGCGTAGACTGATATGGTTAACATGATAGCTATAGTTAGTGTGACACTTTGGTTTGTACTGATGTTCCTTGAGTTATTCAAGGATAACATTAGGCTTCCGCGTGGTATATTTAACACTAACTTACTTTTAGAACCTTAATTGACCCATCTTGGCCATTAGGAACTAGTGAGAGAGCCAGCTTTGGTGCAGTCCAAAGTTGGTTGATTCTCGAGGCTACGCTCATTTTCGACTTTCGGGATGTTTTAGTGGAAAACCAGTTTCCATGCTAAACTAAATCCTGAGAGCAAGATCCGTGATTTGAGATCCTTAGAACCCGGTTACTATTAAAGGACAGGTTGAGCGAACTTAACTTCAATGAGGAAGGGTATTTACCTGTGGACTTCATGCAAGCCTTTAAACCTAAGGCTCTTGTGTGACTTGTTTGTGTTTGCTACTTATTTAAACATGAAAATAACATCATAACATCATATCGTCATGACATAACATTCTCACTAACCATTTCAAGGACCTGGGGATTTATCTTTGTTCTTTGTTGCAGGTTATGCCCTCCCGCTCGCAGAAATACTATTCGGATAAAATTTGTGAGGATACCTACAAGCTTAAAGAGCATGTCTCAAAGGTTCCCAAAACTCTCAACTCACCAAGAGGCATGGTTATCTACTCATTCTGGCCACCTCAGGTTTTGAAGAAAACATGATGAGTGTTCTATTCTAGTTCTTTGATCCTAAGCATCACTATTTTACCTTCCTAGATTATCAGTTGGTACCCACAATGGAAGAATTTTCCAATCTACTTGGAGTACTTATTCTTGATCAAATACCCTTTACCAATTTATCAAAAGTTCCAAATCTTGAAGTTATTGCAACAACCTTACATCTGAAGCGGTCAGACATTATGTCTAATTGGGAAACAAGAAGTGGAATTAAAGGTCTTATTACTAAGTTTCTGATAGAGAAGGCTCAACTATTTCTAGATGCTATTAGTTTTCATGCTTTTGATGAGATCTTGGCTCTATTGATCTATGGTTTGGTACTATTCCCTAATCCAGACCAACTCATAGATGCGAATACCATCAAAATATTTCTTACTCATAATCATGTGCCTACTTTGCTTGGAGATATTTTGCACTCTCTTCACACTCGTACTATGAGGAAGACAAGGACTCTCATGTGTTTCATACCTTTATTATCCATGTGGTTTATTTCTCACTTTTCTCGATCAGTGATGAAAAATGAACAAGGTTTGAGATGGTCTCGAAGGATGATATTACTCTCTCATTCAGATATCTATTGGGGTTCCCAATCTGAGGAGGACATCACTACTTTTGACCACTGTGGGGAATTCCATAATATGCCACTCCTTAGCATAAGGGGAGGTATTACTTACAACCCTTCTCTAGCTATACGTCAATTTGGTTATGCTCTAAGAGATAGTCCTCATGATATGCTTATCCAGGGTATTGTATTTGATTATAAGGACGATCCTCAAAGTTATAGTGACAGGTTTATACGTGCTTGGGGCATGGTGAATAAGGTTGATAGTAAGATTTTGGGACACAAAAACTCCATCCCTTTGGAGCCCTACCTCATATGGGTGTGATCTCGTGCTCAAAATATTATAATTCCATATTTTACGGTCCTACCAGTAATTGTGGAGCCTATTGTTGAAGAAGATATTCCTCATACCATTCTTCATCTAGATATTTCTACTGACCTTGAAGAGTTACAAAAGTCTTGGATTCAACTGAATGAAGAAAGGGACACCTTTGAGGCTCAGTTCTATGCTAGTGAGAGGAAAGTATTGGAGTTGACAAAACGACTTCACGAAGAACAGAGCCTTAACGCACATGTCAACCCAAAGAGGAAGAGTACATGGGAGACTTGAGTCACAATTTGTTTCTTTGTAACCCTTTTTGTTATAATTTGAACTTAATAATAAGAATTTTTGTTTTTGTTCCCTTTTTATTAACAAATTTAAATCCCACAAGGTCCTTGAAAACATTGCATATGCATTTACATACCATACATATCATTGCATAACAGGTTTTCAAGAAAAGGTTTCTCATCTTCTTGCTGTTTATTTCAGCAAAAATGGCTCTCGAACAGACAGTCAAAGAACTCTAGGCTTAGAATGCTCAGTTCTAAGAGATGTTCCTAAACATAGCCAACGGGCAAGAAGAACTAAAGGCGCTCGTCAATGAGAAGAAAGAGAAGACAAAGAAACCAATCAGCATCCTTAACATGGGGAAAAGGTTTAGAGTTCCAGTCAAGCATGCTCAAGATCTTGATATCCCATTAGACCAAGATGACAAACGGGAGGAAGACGGTAAGAGTGTCAAAACTGAAAAAAGTAATCATGGTTCTGACAGATATTATGTTGAAGAGGAGGAAGCATATTTGGATGAACAATATCCCCCAACTGAAGAGAAGTGTAAGCTGTTAGAAGAGCGGATGAAAGCTTTGGAGATCCAGAAAGTGCCTGGATTGAACTTTGAAGAATTGGGTTTAGTCTTGGGAGTCGTCATTCCTCATAAATTCAAAACTCCTACCTTTGCTAAGTATGATGGTGTTTCTTGCCCGAAGTTGCATTTGAGATCATATGTTTAGAAAATTCAACCACACACAGCTAACAAGAAATTATGGTTGCATTTCTTTCAAGAGAGTCTGTCTGGAACACACTTATAATGGTATTATCAACTCGAAGGTACCAATATCCATACTTGGGATGATTTGGCTGCAACTTTCTATAAACAGTACCAGTATAATTCTGATTTGGCACCAACACGCATGCAACTACAACGTATGTCCATGGGTTCTGAGGAAGGCTTTAAAGAGTACACACAGAAATAGAGAGATCTTGCGGGAAAATTTCAACCTCCTTTGGCTGATAGGGAATTGGTTGACATGTTTATGAGTATGCTAACAGGTCCTTTATATAATCACCTACTTGGAGGTTCTTCATCCAATTTCATTCAACTGATATTGACAAGGGAACATGTTGAGAATGGAATCAGAAGTGATAAAATTCAGGTGACTACATCTTCGAATACTACGAAGAAGTCATACACAGGTAAGAGAGAATCCAATGTTGTGTACGACCAGAAGGATCATAATAAGAGTGACCATAACCAACCTGTGGGCGCACTTTTGATCTAGAGTCCTGCGCCAGTGCAACAACAACAAGGCAATCAACGTAGGCAAGAGGCTCCCGGGAGAAAGTTCATAAAAATCAACATGCCATTGTCTCAAGCATTGTAACACATGTTTAAGGTAGAGCTAATTACATTGAAGGATCTTCCTTATAATCATAATAATTCCTCCCCCCGTTACAATCCCAATGAAAGATGTGCATGTCACTCCGATAGTCTTGGACATGACACTAACAGTTGTTGGGCTCTGAAGAATAAAATTTAAGACATGATTGACTCTAAGGAGATTGAATTTGATCCTCCTAAGACTCCTAATGTGATCACTGCACCTATTCCCAATCCTGACAAAGGCGTTAATGCTATTGATGATGTTTCTTATGTTTCTGCTGTGAGTGATTTGACTACTCCATTGATGATTGTTAAGAATAAGTTGTTGCAAGCCAGTTTATTTATAGGTTGCATTGAAAACTGCTACTATTGTGCGTCTCAATCCAATGGTTGTGTACTGCTGAAAGAAGGTATTCAATGTCTAATGGATGATTGTGTAATTGTATTTGAGAAGACTCCTTCTGAGGAGAGCTTATGTAAAAGTATGTCTCAAGGCCTGAAGATTGAAGACGTGTTTGTGATTACAATTTTTAGTACTTCTGTAAGGATCACTTTTAAGGGACCTGTGAAGATTACTGCTGAGTGTAGGGTTTCTCCTTTGATCATTACCACACTTGGGCCAATTCCATATTCCTCTGACAAGGCTATCCCTTTAAATTATAGATCTGATGTCTACTACCATGTCGTCAAGAAAGAACCATTGGTTGTCGAAAATGAAAATACCGAAGTTATTGATCCCAATGTTGGCAATGTTGTTGGGACTGGTAAGATTACCAGAAGTGGAAGAGTTTTCTTTCCAGAGATCTCTCCAAAGGCTGTTACTACACCAGTTTGTATCACTTCTACTTAATCAACTACCGATATTCGAGGCAAAGAACAAATGACTGAGTCTGTCCAGACTGAGGCACCAAAAGAGGTTACTGTTGAGGATACCTCCAAGCAAGAGATGGAGGAGATACTGAAAATTATCCAAAAGAGTTACTATAATATTGTTGAATAGTTGGGGAAGACCCCCGCTAAAATATTTATGCTATCTATGTTGTTGTGCTCTGAAGCCCATGCTCAAGATTTGGTAAAGTTTCTGAAATATGCTCATGTACCGCAGGAAATTTTTGTTGATCATTTCGAAAATTATGTTGCTAGCTTGACAACTGACAATGGGCTAGGGTTATCTGATGCTGATTTAACTCATGCAGGAAGGAACCATAATAAGGCCCTGCATGTCTCTATTGAGTGTGGGGGCACTACCTTATCTCATGTGTTGGTGGACACAGGTTCCTCATTGAATGTATTTCCAAAAGTTGTTTTAGACAAACTTGACTATCAAGGGATTATGATAAAACCCAATGATGTTGTGGTGAGAGCTTTAGATGGTTCAAAGAGAGTGGTGCATGGAGAGGTTGATATTCCAATCAATGTGGGTTCCCAGGTTTTCTACTCTACTTTCTATGTGATGGACATTCGTCCAACCTAATCTGATTTGCTTGGATGCCTTTAGATCCATGCGGCAGGCAGAGTTACTTCTACTATACACAAAAATTTGAAGTATCCGATGAAAGGAAAAATCATTACAGTTTGAGGAGAGGAAGAATACATGGTGAGCCATTTGAACTCCTCCAAGTATGTTGAGATGGATGGTGAATTCCTCGAGACTCCTTGCCAGATCTTTGAAGCTATTTCTCCGAAAACCCTTGTTGCTAAATCCGTTCCGACTGTTCTTAAAGTTACCAAGATGGCTTCTCTAAAAGACGCCAAGGTCGTGGTAGAAAAATGTGGTAAGACTATTTGGGGTCAGCTTCCCGATATTCCTTACAAGTCAAAAAAATTTTGGTTTGGGTTTCACCTCAGAGGCTCTGAGGGTTGTTTTTCGTGCTCGCGCTAATTTTGGGAGATCGCCATTCTGCATCAACAACAATGAAGTTCACAAAAATCAAGTATACACTGGAAGACGGTGATAGCGACTATGACATAGACAGTTGGATTTTCCCTACTACCGGCAGTGGTCTCAACAATTGGAAGGCTGAAGACTTTATACCAATATGCTTTAGTCAGGGGTAAATTCTATTTTCTGTTTTCTTGTTTTCAAGTTATTGGTTATATAATTTGAACAATAAACTTTAAGCCTTATGCCTTGCCCAAGGCACAACTGTCCATTTGTTATGGTTGTCATGTTTCATTAACATATTTTTATTAAATAAATCATTGGACGTTTGCATTCAAATTTTGCGCTCTTTGTGTTTCTTTTACTTTATTACTTTCAAAATAGCTATGTGTTCTTACACACACCCACATAACAAATTGAATATCCACATCCACCTTGGGTCCCATTGATAACAATTCTGCTATTGCCAGTTATGACTTCGAAAATCCGATCTACCAAGTTGAGGACGAAGTTGAGGAAGATTGTGAAGTACCTAAAGAGCTTGCTAGACTGTTAAAGCAAGAAGAAAGAGCCACACAACCGCATGAAGAGTCAACGAGGTTGTGAACTTGGGTACTGAACATGACAAGAAAAAAATCAAGATAGGTTCCAACCTAGAAGATAGTGTCAAAAAGAGGTTAATCCAAATGTTATGTAACAATGTTGAGATCTTTGCTTGGTCTTATAAAGACATTCCAGGGCTTGATATTGATATTATGGTTCACCGTCTATAGATAAAGGAAGGTTGTCCTCCTATAAAGCATAAGGTTCACCGTATGCGTCCCGGGATGTCCGAAAAAATCAAAGTTGAAGTCATGGAGCAGTTCAATGCATGTTTCTTAGTTGTTACGTCCTATCCTCAGTATGTTACGAATGTGGTTCTAGTACCTAAGAAGGACGGTAAAGTTTGTATGTGTATAGACTACACTGATTTGAATAGGGCAGGCCCCAAGGATGACTTTTTGCTTCTGCATATTGATGTTCTGGTTGAAAACACTGCTAGCTACAAGGTATTTTCCTTCATGGATGGGTTTTCTGGTTATAATCAAATCAAGATGGCACCTGAAGAGATGGAAAATACTACTTTTGTCACACATTGGGGCACTTTCTGTTACAAGGTTATGCCTTTTGGTTTGAAGAACGCCGGTGCAACATATCAGCATCCTATGGTATCTTTGTACCATGATATGATCCATCATGATATAGATGTTTATGTTGATGACATGATAGCTAGGTCTCATACTGAAGAAGAACATCTCGACCACCTGCACAAGCTTTTTGAGAGATTGAAGAAGTACAAGTTGAGGTTGAATCCAAACAAGTGCACCTTTGGGGTAAGACCTGCTAAACTCTTAGGTTTTTTCGTCATTTGTAAAATATTGAAGTTGATCCTGCCAAGGTTAAAGCCATTCAAGAAATACTATCTCCCCGTACTGAGAAGGAAGTCAGAGGTTTCATGGGAATATTAAACTACATTGCCATATTTATTTCCCATTTGACCGCTACTTGTGAGCCCATCTTAAAGTTATTGAAGAAAGATCAAGTAGTGAACTGGGACGATGATTGTCAGATAGCCTTTGACAAACTCAAGGAGTACCTCCAAGAACCTTTGATTCTGATGCCACCAATTGAAGGAAAACCTATGATCATGTAATTGACAGTGTTAGAGAACTCAATGAGGCGTGTATTATGGCAACATGATGAGTCTGGTTGAAAAGAGCATGCAATATACTACCTTAGAAAAAAGTTTACCGACCATGAAATAAGATACTCACTGCTTAAGAAAACTTGTCGCGCTTTGGCATGGACTGCTTGCCGACTAAGACAGTATATGTTGACTCATAAAACTTTGTTGATCTCTAAGAAGGATCTAATAAAATACATATTCGAGAAACCCGCTCTCTCTAGAAGAATAGCAAGATGGAAAATGGTCTTGACACAATACAACATTCAGTACACTACTCAAAAGGCAATCAAAGGAAGTGTACTGGCAGATCATTTGGCTCATCAAGTTGTAGATGACTATCAGACTATGATTTTTGAGTACCCAAATGAGAATATCATGTTAGTTACTGATTATAAAGAACATGGACCATATGAAGGACCTGAACCAGGATCCTGATGGACTATGGTTTTCGATGGAGCTTCCAATGCGCTCGGTAACTGAATTGGTGTTGTGATTGTCTCCCCCAAGGGTTTTCATACGCCCTTCATCGCCAGATTATGTTTTGATTGTACCAAAAATATGGCCGAGTACGAAGCATGCATCATGGGTATCAAAGCAGCTATCGATATGAGAATTAATTTCTTAAATGTATATGGGGACTCAGCCCTAGTAATCATTCAGATTAAGGGAGAATAGGACACACAACATCCAAATCTCATTCCTTATCAAGGTCATGTGTTGGCATTAATCTCGTACTTCGAAGAAATCATTTTTGAACACATTCCACGAGAAGAGAATCAGTTGGCAGATGCACTAGCTACCATTTCATCTATGTTCAAAGTCAGATGGGATAATGAAGCTCCTTGAATTACTATTGAGAGACTAGATGAATTGGCGCATTGCTACGCGGTTGATACTGATGGAGTAAAGGAAAAGCCTTTGTACCACGAAGTAAAAAGATAGCTCGAAACTCAAAAATATCCTGAAGGATCATCTATCAATGATAAGAAATTTCTAAGGAGGTTCTCTGCCAAGTTCTTTCTGAGTAATGAAATCTTGTACAAGCGCAATCACGATTCGACTTTGCTTCGTTGTTTAAGCAAGAAGGAAGCTGAGGAAATTATAGAAGATATGCACTAAGGTGTCTTTGGTACTCACTCCAGTGGACATACAATGGCTAAGAAGATTCTGAGAGCATGTTATTATTGGTCTACCATGGAAACTGATTGCCATCATCATTCCAGAACTTACCACAAATGCCAAATTTATGCTGACAAAGTACATGTGCCTCCGGTTCCTTTGAATATCTCGACTGCTCCTTGGCCGTTTGAAATGTGGGGCATTGATATGATTTGAGAGATTAAGCCTACTTCTTCCAATGGGCAACGTTTCATCCTTGTCGCTATTGATTACTTCATGATGTGGGTAGAGGCGGCCTTGTTTTCTTCTGTTACCAAGATTGTTGTGGCTTGGTTCATTAAGCCCAACCTTCTCTGTCGGTATGGCATCCCTGAAAGGATCATCACGGAGAATCGTACAAATATTAACAATACTATGATCACGGAACTCTGCACACAGTTCAAGATTAAGCATCACAATTTCTCTCCGTACAGACCAAAGATGAATGGCGCAATGGAAGCCGCCAACAAGAATATCAAGAAGATCTTGTAGAAGATGCCAGTGACATACAAAGATTGGAATGAAATGCGACCATTTTCTCTTCATGTTTATCGCACTTCAGTATGTACATCAACTGGGGCAACCCCCTTCTCTCTAGTCTGCAGTATATAGGTTGTCTTATCTGTTGAAGTCTAGATTCCTTCCCTAAGGATTGTGAAAGACACAGGTTTAGTTGAAGACAAATGGATTCAAACTCGACTTGACCAGATAAATTTGATTGATGAAAAAAGGATTACGGTTGTTTGTCATGGTCAGATATATCAGAAACGCATGATTAAGGCCTTTAAAAAGAAAGTCAGACACCAGGTGTACCAGGCTGGTGATTTGGTCATAAATCGCATCATCCTACCACAAATTGATCCCATGGGAAAATGGACTCACACATTTGATGTTCCATTTGTGATAAAAAAGATAATTTTTTGCGGTGCTATGATACTTACCACCATAGACAATGAAGATTTTCCACACACTGTGAACGCGGACATAGTTAAAAAAATACTACGCATAAAAGAGACCCGCTAGGTTAACAGGCCTAGGAAAAAATAAGGGCATCTCGGAGAATCAAAAGGGTTCAGAAAAAAATTTGGGACATATATATAAAAAAAAATTTACATCCGACAAGTCAAAAACCTGAAAAGGCGACTTGGGAAAAAGGAAATCCCGATGGACTGAAAACCCAAAAGGGCGGTCCAGGCAAAAGTTAGGGATTAAAGCGTACGACTATGTCCCATTGGACTACCCATCTACTCACAGTCAACTTTATTACTAGCGTCAAGTTCAAACGGTACAGATCAATTCAATCATCTTCTTCCGTAGCAAGTGATGAGATACTTGAAGACATAAGGGCAATAACAGAGTTGAAACTCGATGGGATCGTTTCCATATAGTTGTTTTTCTTTTCTTATCACTTTTTACCCTTTTTCAATTTTTACGACGATTTCCTCTTACTAGGTTTTTTTCCTCCTTGTATAAAATTGTCTTCTTATAGGCAAAATTTCAGAATCAATACAAATATATTTCAAATTTTAAAATTGTTTTTACTTTCACTGTTTTGTTTGCAAAAAACGTCCAATGATCACGTTGAATGAACATATGAATTTGAATATGATTATTGTTTACAAATATATGCATGAAAACAAGTTAACATTTACTAAAACTCTAGGAGTTGGAATAATGTTCAAGTTATCGACAAATCCCCGCAGAGTAATGTCCATGGAACTATCTCTACAGAATTATCTTCACAAGCTCATCCCCAATGGAGATATATTTCCTAGGAAGTCTAATATGCCTCAGATCCCTGATGGACAGATTAACAAGATCATCTTCCCCAATGGGTCCCCTAGCAGATAAGGATTTTGGATCATTTCCCTGGCATACAGTGGAAACTTCCTCAGCACAGCCTATGATTTTTCAATCCCCATTAAAGATAATTTCCTCAATGCAGTCTATAGGATTTAATTCCCCAGCAGAGTTTATTTTTCGAATGCTGCAAATTCATCGGCAGAATTCTCTTCTCCAGCCAGATAATTCAACATTGTCCTCCCCAAAAGAGCTGATACCCGTATCTGAAACCGGGTCAAATAGTGTGTCATATGAATATCCATCTCTTTTATCCCCAGTCAAGGTGCATGAGAATCAGGTCCTTCAATAAAAATAACAACGGACGATCGACTCTTCTTGAATGCTTCAATACCAAGCAAAAGTCGAACATGCCTAGCGGAGTATCCTCAAACCGAAAGCAAAATTACCCAGTAAGATTATTCTAAACAAATTTTAAGAATTACTGTCTTCATCCCCAACAACACTCAGGGATTTATTTTCCCCAGCTAGAGTTGTTACACAAAGCTACCAATACGCTTCAACGACATGTTACATTCATACATCATTCACGAAATATCATAACATGTGCAACACATATACCATTCTCATTTATTTTAAGAGCATCACTATAAAACACATTCCATGCATCATGAAATTGCATAAAGCTAACTTTGTTTTCAGGTAAAGTTCGTAGACAAACGAATGTTATCAGTAATCTATAGACAAGTTCTTGACCAATTCCTGAAACAGGATGGGGCGACTATCTACATGACCAGATGATGTCCTTAAGAGATTCATTCTGAAAAGCACTTCCCTCAGAGACTAATTCTGACGAGCATTTCCTTCAGAGATTCTTTCTAAAAAGCATTTCCCTCAGATGAAATCGGATAGTATAATTTTGAAAAGCATCATTCAGATAAAACTAGGAGAAAGTTCATTCTGATACTCCTTTGGATACAATCGGGCGTAAAATCATTCTAATACATTCTTCATATAAAGTCAGACGAAGACTCATTCTGATCCGCTCCTGGATACAGTTGGGCGTAGACTCATTTCAATACATTGTATGGATACAATCAAGCGTAGATCCATTCCAATACATTATTCAGATATAGTCGGGTGAAGACTCATTTTGATCCTCTTATAGATACAATCAAGACATAGACTCATTCTATAACATCATTCAGATACAATCGATACATAAGATTCATTCTGATACTCCCTAGCACCTGTGCTAGATACAGTCGGACACAGACTCATTCTAGTATACTTTTTCACATACAGTCAAGCATAAACTTATTTTGATACTCCTATCAACATTTACTTCAGATGACATCTATAAGCCCATCTCCGACGACACTCTATCACTTCTCTGCACTGCATCTTTAAACCCGCTCAAGAAATACAATCAACAAACAGTGTTACTTCGTGCATATGTGAGTGCAAATTTCTAGACACTTAATTGTTCAATCATCTTTAACCTCCAGATCACGAATGGCAAGCATGCCAAGCTAACTCTTCAGGTTTAAGAAGATTGAATAGGGGAGCTATTGTACTCCAAAATTTTCCCTCCCATTTTCAAGACAAATTGATTTATGTTACCTCCTCATGCTCCTAGGGTTATCAAGTACTCAAGACTACTCAAGGAATTGATCAGACAAACCCTCCTCCTAAGAAATCCACCTATAACTAGGGTTTTGTTTTTCTCAGGAAAGTTTTATCTTCTAATTCCTCAAGTGGATTTCATGATATCTCATATGCTTCAAAAATCCTCATACCAAATTTCAAGCCTTACATCATAAGTTTGCTCAGTCAATTGCTCAGATGATTGAAAATCAATTGTATTGCACAAAAAGTCAACTTTGACCAATTTACAGTCAAACTTCAAGATTTTTGATCAACATCAATATTTTTAAGTCACATTCACCCTTTAATAAAGGGTTTATCATGATTCATAAAGAAAACTCAAGATTCATCAAAAGTCAAAAGTTACTAAATTAGGGTTTTCTTTAGGAGAAGTTAACTGAACTTTGACCAAGCATAACTTTCACATACTTCATTAGAAATTTCTCAACCAAAGCCAGTATTGAAGAAAATTCAATTCTCTACAACTTTGTCACTCTAAGCTCAAGACCAAAAATGCTTCATTTAAGAGATATGAGCCAAAACATTACAGGTCATTTTAAAAGTCAACAAAAAGACATCTTTTGTCAAAGCAATTTACATAAAGATAAAGGCTTCAAATGAAAAAATGACCTACATGAAGGTTGTAGGAGAAATCTTGAGGTTTCCAAAAGTCCTAGATCATCTTTATATGACAAAAAGTGTGAGAGTTATGATTGGTGCAAGTTGGGCAATTTTGAGAAAATGCATGAAGTCCAAATTGAGCAAACTTGAATTTTTGGGCTAATGGGCCTAATTTTTAGGTTCAAACGTGTTCATGACCTCATTCCAAACCTCTAAATGCATTCACATGTTTTTTATGATTTTTGTTTCTTTTATTTGGATTTTATTCATTTAAATGTAAATTAAATCAAATAAAATATGAAAGAAATGGATCAAGGCGTGTGGGCTCTTGTTTTTATCAGATTTAAAGCCCAAAAAGCTCATGACTAGCTAGCAAAAATGTCTAGAGAGGATTAATATAAGATTGGCCTAAAAAAGAAAGATTTCTTGTAAAACTCCAATCAAAGATTTGATCATGAAATATAAAAGATTGATCTCACTTTTCTTGACCTAATCACTCTCCTATAAATATAAAACATTCAGACCAAGCTAAAGACATGAAAAATTACCTCAAGAGGAACCCTGAAAAATCTAAAATTTGTAAAAACTAGGGCACGATCAAACCCTTATTTTCAGCCACTTTCAATCTATTCCAAGCATCTCACTAGCTTCCTGAAGTTCCCAGGAGTTCCTCCTAACCATCCTTGACACGATTCCACGTCCAAAACAACCATATCCAACTGCACTGGTTTGGTAAACTTCTTAAATCTCAAATTCTTAATACATGCATTATTGAATGATTTGATGCATACATATGTGTTCACGATGATGTTTAGAACTTTTTTTATCCATTATTTGTGAGATATAGCGTAGGGACGATGAACCACTACTGTTAGGGCATGATTTGAGTTTACATTTGAAACTCACGATACAAGCAGTTTCAGGCCAAACAAACACCACCATTGGATTCGCAAGGGTCATATTAGGAGGATAGGATCCTTGTTATGATCTAACTCATGCGCTTTTTACAGGTTGATATTTTGCATCACCGAAGAAGACGACCGGAGCTAGGGCTCCAGCACTTCTCTAATCCAATGATTTTATTATATAATATTTGATTTCTGTTTAATAACACAAAGGTAGCATGGTGCAGATGGTGAGCGGCGTGAATGTTAACCATAGAGGCGTTGGTTCGATCCCTATGTTTTGCAATTATTTGTATTTTTCAAGTTTTAACGCACAGGGTTGTAATACATTGAATGCTTCCCATTCTCAAACACAAACAAGCGCATGGCCTAGTGGTGAAGAGGGAAATATGTGAGGCAAAGGGCGTGGGTTTAACACCCACCCCATGCATTATTTTTTCCTTATTTTTTCTAACCCTATTTTTCACCATATTTTCTTCATTAATTATTTTTAATTAATCGATAATTAACCTAATCTTTTTTATATTATAACAAATTAGGGTTAGGGTTTTAATTGGTAATTAAATTCTTGACATATTTTTATTTACGGATTAATTAATTAATTAACCTTTTTCTTAATATTAAAATTAATTAGAAACAATTAGGTTTTAATTAATTATTAACACTTAAATTATTTTCTACAAAATACCAAATATATTATCTTAGATTTTAGGTGTTTAAAATATTTTATAACAGATTTCTTATTTTCTTTCTTTACTATTTTATTTTATTAGAAAAAATATATAGGTCGCACTATCAATTGTAATAGAGTAGATTTCTTTTCTCGCATTTTTTTCCTATTATGTATTTTCTCCGAGGATGTAATAGCATTGGTTTAAATTTCCGCACTTTACATTCTGCACTTTATTTTTTTGTACATTTAATTGCTAGTAATAAGGGTTTGCATTACAAGATTAAAAGTGAATCTAGAAAACCCTAATTTTCCAGATAAAATAACTAAATTAACACACTTCACACACTTGCATCTCTAGGATAACCTCTCTTGTTGCCTTACGAATAATGGTCACGTTCCTCAAAATTGGGGATACTTTATCAAAATACCCTCGATCAAATCATCATAGTCCCTTTCTAGTAAGGATCATAATCCCTCGATGACCCTACGAATAAAATGATGATAGTCCCTCCAAAACAATTGCTAAAGTATCTTTACCTATTTCCTTCGATGACCATACGATGACTCTACACATGTCCCTTCACATCCAATAGATGGGATTTCCTACCAACTAATGGAATGGATAATACTATTTCTAAAGGAGAAGGAAAATAACAAGAAACACTTTAGTGGATAAGAACTCCTAATTGCTTGCTCGCAAGCTTTTTTCACAAACAATAAATTTTCACATCACTTTCAAACAAATATTTTAAAAAACACTTTGTATACATTCTTGAGGACTGATACAAGAATCATTACAAAGTTAGCCTTACATTGACATTTCTAAATATTTTCAAATCATACACACAAAGCAAGTTTTTTAAAATTGAACTAAGCAATTAAGAGCTCATAGATAATTATGGTGAAAAGGGTGTTAACACCTTCCCTTTTCATAACTTACGTCCCAAACTCATAATCTATCAAAGGCCTTTCATGTTCTTTTCACCTTTCCTAAATATTGGATAAAATAAAAGTCGGTGGCGACTCTTGCTATCTGAACATTTGGATAAAACCAAAAAACTCAGTTCTCCCACAATATTACAATAGGTAAGAGAATTTCCATAGTCATATTATTCATCCGCTAGGTCATAATGGATACATAAGCCCTCCCTGTTTCATTTATCCTCTAGGTCATGATAAATGCACGGGCTCATCATCATATTGTTTACTCTCTAGGTTGTGTAAACATAACGAAATTTCTGATATAATTCATTGCGTCAATCTCCATGCGGTGATAGATTGTCAACCCTGTTTTATTCATCAACTAGGCTGTAACGAATAGGAAAAATATGCGTTATAAACTTACTATGTTAGTCTTGAGGCATTAGAAAGTCAATTTTAAACTTTTATTATTTACCTCCTAGGTTATGATATATATGCGAAAAATCTACGTTCACTCTTTGGTATTGACGAGTTATCCGCGTTGCCTCATCAATCATAACTCTTTGTTCAAACTCTGGTAAGATGATACATCATTATCTGTGCCTATTTTTCTCTACGCGCATAGGAATGTTGTACAACATATCCTTATAATATTGTGGTCAAATTTTAGGGTCTTCCATTATTTAATAACCCTCTGATTCGAATGTGTGAGACATGCGTATTCTCGCACCCTTCAATCGAAGAGTATTTGAATAGGGGAAGTTGTCATACCTTAAATTTGTCCTATCAATTTCAACAGCTACGTTATTAATTTTCCAAATATTTAATTATTTTGTTCAATTTGTTTTTTTGAAAATTATTCTATGAGGGGTTTAAAACCAATAGGGGTGTATTATCTTAAATGGACCATCAAATCTGATGACCCATTAAGACAATTTTGTTTGGCCGGGTTAAATAATAAGAAAGGGGGGATTTAAAGTCTAATAAGATGGGTGTGTTTTAATAAGAGGTTGTTGTATCATTTGTAATCAGACTAGTCCATTAAGGTATTTTTGAGGCCCATTAACCCTTTGTGGGG
Source organism: Vicia faba (assembly GCA_948472305.1). Taxonomy (NCBI): domain Eukaryota; kingdom Viridiplantae; phylum Streptophyta; class Magnoliopsida; order Fabales; family Fabaceae; genus Vicia; species Vicia faba. The sequence goes on from OX451740.1 coordinate 671,937,716, forward strand.
TTGACTGAAGTCAACATCTGATTATTATTTGGTTTTAATATTAATAATGATTTCTATTATCATTATCTAATATTAATATTATTTTTATTATTATTATTATTATTAAATATTACTTTCTAAATTTGTTGACTTAGTCAACTTAGGACAAGAAACCCTAATTTCAATCCAGCCCATAAACCAAAGACCTAAGAAATGGATATTGTGCATATCAGAATTGCATCAAATCAGCATAAACTAAAATAAAATTATATCTAATAATATCTAATTGTATCAATTACATACATAGTTATCTAAAATAATACAAAATCAAATCATACGGGATTGAATATTACAAACCGAATCGTCCAAATTACAAAATCAAATGTTTACAAACAGAATCAATTACAACACCTAAGGTTGAATCAAATCTAAATCTCTAATTTCTAAACTAAAACATTGTAACGAAAAATCAAACATATTTTCCAAATCTATCTAATTTCTAAAACTATATAAACCCTAATCCTAAAATTGAAAAATAAAAAGAGACAAAGATCAGAGGGGAAGAAATCTGGGAGGAAGAAGATTATAACAGAAAAGAAGTAATCCACGAGCTAGCCATCCTGTTTGAGATCTGGGTTTCAATTTCTTAAACCCTAGATCTTTGCTTCAAGCTGCACCTCTATCACCTTCGTCGTTGCCACCGTTCTTCACACCTGCAATCATAAAAGAGGAAGAATATTAGACGGAGGGAGAGAAAGTTAGAAGAAGAGTCGATACGACAAGATTCACCGCATTAGATGGTAAGCATAATACTTAGCTTAGGGTTTTAAAATTCTTATTGAAATTCTTGGGTAATTGTTGTTCGTTGATATGCGTTTTTGGATTTTTGTGGAGTTTCTGGATTTCTGGGGTTAGGGTTATATCTTAGGGTTAGGGTTTTAAGATTTTAAGGGTTAAGGTTCATCGCGTTTGAGTTTCTGGGTTTTTTGGGTTATGGTTCATCCAGAACCCTATGGTTAGGTTAGGGTTCTTTGATCTTCATAGGGTTAGGATGGAAATTCAAATGAATCTGGGTTTGGGGATGAATATGGATGCCAATAGTGTATGAATATGGTGGCGCCTTGGAGCAGCCATCGGCGAACGTGATTTTCGACCGGTGGCACCCAAGGCTGAGGCTATTTTCGGTTTCCGTATTTCTAGAGAGAGGGTAATGCCTCTCTCTCTAGAAAGTAACAAAGGGGTCATTTGTTGTATAGAGATGGAGAGAAAAGGAAAAATGGGGTTTCAACCCAGAGTTTTGTTTATATAACACCCTTTGATTTTATGTGTCCCTATTACCGTGCACCCTACTCCTTGTCCCTTGGATCGCCATCAGACGCCCCTGAAGTGCGCATCCACTATAACTTCACGATCACTCCCATATTATGTCCAATGGATCAAATATTTGTTTTGGGCCCAGCCTATTACTAAGCGCACCCTTAATTTTCTTCTCTAACAAAAAAACTTACCCCCCTATGCTATTAGGCTCAATTCAATATCTGATCTTGGGCCCTTGCTAATCCACCCCCAAAATTTGCTACATAGAACAGATCTACTCCCCCTTGTAATTTGGGCCTAAATCCAATATCTGGATTTAGGGCTCTGTTATATGCACCCCCATGAATTGCTAAGTCTAAATAAAACACACCCTCTTGCGTTTTGAATTGATTTTATTTTTCTATATTTCATCCATTAATTTTTTTCTATTATTATTAATACTTTACCTTTTAATATATTTATTTTTTATAAAATCTAAAATTGTTCATTTTCATTTTTTAATTCAAAATTCTTTTAAAAAAATACTAACTCATCTTTTAATTGCATTAAAACTATTTTCCTCATGCATTAAAAATCTTTTTTTCTTATATTTTTAATATATTTAAAAAATATCTAACCTATCAAATTACTAACAATGTTTTACTAACCTAATAAACTCAGGATTTTATTTTCAAAAAGGATTATGGAGATATTTCTCGTTAACTGCGAACTTCGTATAACAACTCTGCGATTTACAAACCCAGACTTGGTTCGAGGAGAATTAAAAATATCTTCATAATCCATAAAAAATAGCAATCAACAACTGCGAACTATGAATTGGGACTCTGATTCTTCATAAGAGAATACGTAGGCATACGACCTAAAAATCATGGCGAGTTCCCTAATTAAAATTAAAACCCTATTCCTAAACCGTAAACCTAAACTCTGGTATCCTTGTGAACAAGGTATATGAGGGGTGCCTAACACCTTCCCTTCGTCTAAAATGAGTCAACAACTTTGAATCTCTGATCAAATTAGGAATATATGTTATATTCCCTTCCCTAGGAAAAACATTAATGGTGGAGACTCTTATTTTTAAACCGGTTACAATACACTTCACTCCGTAGCTTCCTCTCAGCCTCACGCTCAAGAATGCAATACTCAATCAACCGAAAAATAGAATAAAAAAAGGACAATACCTATCACCTGATAGGATTTTAGAGAAATGAAGATGTAGAAAAATGATAAGCAGGTCGAAGAACGTACCAACTCACAGTTTTCGCGAAATCGAGAGAGTAGAGAAGAAAGTGAGTTGAGAGATTAAAAGAGAGAGATCTATGGGCTATTGTGAAGCTGGTTGTTGTTGGTCTGTGAGCAAAAAAAAAGAAGATTTGGTTCAGAGCAGAGAGAACCGATGAGAGAATGAAAAGAGATTGAGGAGGAAAGATTGAAGCGTGAGATGGATTAGTCTTTCTCTCTATAGCGGTCTGTTTATAGAAAAGAGAGAGAAGGTGTTGTTGTTGTTAAGAAACAGAGAGGAAGCAAGGTTTAGGAATCATGGTTTGAATGATTTTTTTTTTATTTTAGAAAAGGGGCGTGTTTACGTTCATTTAGGGTTTCTCAACCCATGCTTGTGAACTGGGTATCAGATCCTAGTTGACCCGGTCTGACCCCTGATAATTTTTTTTGCATACATTCAGTCTTTTTTTATTCATATCCTGGGCCTTGCTGAATATGGATCCCACAACACCCTGGATCTAAACCTCACACCCCAGGCCCAATATTTTCTATTTTTATTGTTTTTATCTTTTAAAAATAAAAACAATAATGGATAGTTCTTAGACATATTAATTTTATTTTCTCTTAGGTTCTTTCTTAGCATAATAAAATAATAAAAGTATTGAGTTTATTTTACTTAATTAGTTTTATTTAATTAATTTAGGTTATTATTCTTATAACAAAAAATAGAAAAAAAACACAAAAAATATTTTTATTTAGTTAACTTAGTTAGATTTTCTTAGGCTAATTTAGGATAGCTCATTATCTTATTAAATTAAAAAAAAATCTACAAAAATATTAGTATTACTTTCTCCGTGCTTGTTTGATTGTTGGGTTGATTTTAACATGCTCCTTTAGGAGATTTTGATTCAATTTAATCAAAGGTCTTTGATTTAATTAAATTGAATTAAGATATAAACTTTAGGATCGAACCATGTATGATAACATTTTAGGTTAGATTTTCCCATTTCAAAAAACTTAACTTTAGGGTATTTTTTTGCATGATAACATTAGGTTAGTTTTGAAGGTGCGAGAATCACAAGAAAGAGGGGGTTTGAGTTGGGTTGCACCAAATATGATCTTTGAAGAAGTGAAAAACACAAGAGGCGGGGGGGTTCAATTGAAACTTAAAATCAAATGCAGTAGACTCAATATTTTTATCCTAGTTCGTTTTATCTCAAACTACTCCAGTCCATCCTCCAAGGTGATTTCGCCTCTCTCTAACGAGGACTTAATCCACTAATCAAACAGATTACAAACTACTTTGACAACTATCAAAGTCTTCTTGAGTAAGACCACAACCTGGTTTATCTCAAGGAACAGTATCTTAATTAAGGATTAATTGATTGTGTACTATATGTTTTTCGTTACAAAAACTGTATCACTACTGTGATGTATTACACAAATTTGAGAGTATGAGAGAATATTAATATTTTCAGAATTTTTAGATGTATGAGCAGTCGTTGGTGAAATCATCAACGATTTGTCCTTTAAGCTTGTTTATATAGGCGTGGAAATCTGTCCAAAATAAGACGTGATAATGGACACTCAATTCACTTTCCATACTGAGAAGATTCTTGTCTGAATGAAGTCGTTGCATATGATACTGTCTTAATTGAAAAGTAACGCTTCAGAACTATAGGATCTTGCATGCTGCTTTTACTTCAGAACTTTGATGACTCAGAGATATGAGGATTTGTTGACGTATTAGACTTCTGTTCAGAGTAAGAGTATCTTTTACTTTAATGCAGATTCTGATCATCATTCTTCAGAACATTCTGATTAGATCAACTTGAAAGCTTCCGTGCTTAACTTTTAATGTTGTTTCAGTCAGAACTTCTGTATAAAAAACAGCACAAATTTAGAGTGCATATTTGTTCTTTGTGTTTGTTATTATCAAAACTATAATTAAGGGTTGTAGAATCAAACTATGTTCTAACAATCTCCCCCTTTTTGATGATGACAAAAACTAAGATTTTCAATAAAAAATAGAGAACAAAAGGCTTAAAAGAGTCTCCCCCTGAGTTGATTACTCAAATAGAGATGAGTTACTTCCCTAAAGTTTCTTTTCGTCAGAGATTTTGATGTATCTCCTTTTGTCCTTATCAGAGTATGTTCCTTTTCAAGCTTTCAGAAAAGAACATAGAAGTTAAGATATTCAGAGTGTTTGAGACTTTGTCCCGATATACTGTTATTGAAAATATCTTACATTCTCCCCCTTTTTTACAGGTATCAAAAAGCAATATAATCAGAGTCAAAAAGAAGATTTGTATTGAAAACAGAATGCAATGACATTTTTCAGAAACAAAGAGGATAAGATGATGAATACAAATAATAAGTTAAAGAAAATCTAAGAAGGAGGGGGAAGTCGTGTGAACAACGCTTCCAGCAAGCTCTTAATCTGAGTGTTTGATTCTTCCTGCTTTCCCATAATGTCTTTGATTTATTTTGTTATATCTTCTTGTTTGTCCAATATATCCCTGATCTCTTTGTTTATGTCTTCTTGCTTATCCAGTTTGGCGTGGATCAATGCATTCTCCTTCTTCAACTCTTCCAGAGTTTGCATGACTAGAGACGAAGCTGAAGTATCTTCAGGGGTTATATGTTGTTCAAAACATTATGCAGCCTCTTCTGATTGAACAACTTCTTCAGTTGAAATTTATTTTTATGGAGTAGTAGTCAAAGGGTAACTATCAGAATCTGGTTCACTGGCTTCTGAAGGTTGGTGGTCTTTCCATGGAGCATTTTCCAGCAGAAGAATTTCTTTCTTGTCCCAGTGACTTAGAACTTGATCTTTGAAGGCTTTCAGCTGATCACTGAAGTTCTGCTGAGCCATCTCATAGCTCAATTCTTTCAGCTTCTGGGATTTAGAGCAGAACCATTTCTGAATCTATCCCACAGAGAATCAGAAGCAGAAGGATTAGAATTCTCTTAACTTGATTTCTTTAAAGTAGTAACCCATTCATGTATTTCTGTTTCAAAAATCAACAAGTTCTTACCAACATCTGATTTGGTTAAGGTTGGTTTGGGTTTGGGAATGGCAATTTTATTTGAGGTGGAAGCTAGATTGTCCAGCGCTTCTAGATCAATGACAGTTCTAAGATGATCAACTGGACAATTGATTTATGAGGGAGTAGAAGAATCAGAAATCATGATTGGTGAGTGAGGAGTGTTTGGTGGTGTGGATTCATATGGTGAAGATATTTCTGGAAAATCATGAATAGAGAGAGGTAAACGAACCGTAAGAGGTTCTGTTATTCCAGGAATTGGGGTAGTGGTATCAGAGTCTGAAAGGGAGTCTTCTGATTGGTTTGTGGTAGCGTGTTGGATTTCTGGTTCAGGAGTTTCAGAAGTTGGATTTTCAGATTGAGGAGTGAGAGGGTTTTTATTTTCTGGTTTGGGTGGGTGTGGTTGTGGATTTTCTGGTTGTTGAAACTGAATATTTGGATTTTATGGGATTGGTGAGTGAAAGTCTTGATCAAATAGTTCAATATCAGAGAGAACTCTTGCAAGTTATGGTTGATTTTGTTCTGGATTTGGATTGGGGGAGTGAGGTTCATTCAAGAAATTGCCAAGATTTATAGATGGATCAAACTCTATGTCAAAATCCTCAAATGTTTGTGGTGAAGGATTTTCTGTTGTTGAGGGGGAATGGTTTCATATGTTGGAACAACTATTGATTCTACAACAGAAACAAAAGGTGTGATACCTTTTTTTTCCGCAGCTTTGGGTGTCCTCTGAGAGGTTCCTTCTCCTGCTGCCTTCCTCTTTCTGGATTTCTTTAGCACAACCTCTGGAGCTGGCTTATGTAGGTCACAGATGTTGACTTCTGGAATAGTCTCATCTTCCTTGCACGCTTCAAGGTATCTGACTACAATCTCTGGAGAAGCATCTATCTCAGAGAATAATGGAAAATCCTTTAGAGGGATTCTCCTAGAAGTGATGACCTAATGAGAAGCAATTGTTGGTTCCTTCTTAATGCTTTCAATAATCTTCATTTTCTTCATATTCTTGGCATTCAGTGGTTTCCCAGTTGTTGCTTCTAGAGTGATGATTTCTTGAGCCTATGTTAGATGTTCTATCAACCTATTTTATGTAAGAATATCTGAAATCAATCTTCCCAGAGGAATCCAATCCCTCTTAGTTCTTTCTTCTTCTCTTGTCTCTTTCACACTTGTTCTCAGATGGTTGTAGATCAAATGTGGAAGATTTATTTTGGTCTTCTTTGCAATGAAGTATAACAGAAACTACTGATCAATGTTGATGTAATCAGGGGAGCTTGTAGGCTTTTTGTGATTGATACATCCAAGAATAATTCTAGCCCAGATTCTGTAATGATCTTTCAAGTCTCTGATCTTGCTGGATGACTGTCCAGAAGTGAAAATGACCCTAGCAATGGATTTTAGGTCAGAACACTTATCAGCCATATCAATGCATCTGAATCCGCCGCCATTGTATCTAATGAGTTTCCCAACCAAATCTTCTGTAATCACTATCTTCTTCCTCATAACATATGACGTGACCTGGTGGTTGGATGAAGTAGCATGAATCCAAAACTCTTTAACAAAAATGGGAAAAGTTGGACCCAACAGATGATCAAAGTATCTGTTCCATCCTTGTGCATTTACATCTTCATACAGATCAAACCCATTTTCCTGTAAACTTTCAAAGTCGACGATCAATTCACATAGAACTTCCAGGTTGTCGACCGAAGTGAGTAGTGTTCTAATGGGCTCCTCATATTGTTCTGTTGACGAAGAACCATGAGCACTGTTGAGATTCTTGAGGCTTAATGAGGATGCCATTGTTCACACAGATTCTTTGAAGAAAACTGATAGAAAGGGTTTTTGAAAAACTAGAGCAAGAGAGAATATTGAAGGTGGTAAAACGTGAATGAATGAAGTAGTAAATTGAGTTTTATAAGCACTTTTGAAAACGTAATCAGTAATAAAGAGAAAGTAAGTAATGATTATACTGTATTAATGAAATCTGAAATTAGGGGATTTAGTGAGATATTGAAAAATTACCAATGACAAGGTTCTCAATGCATCCAATCAGAGCCTTGGACCCTTCAAAATTTGAATGCGTGTTCAGCCTCAGTAGGTAGCTTGTGAGAGGAAGACAAATGTTTGATGGTGTGAACTGCACGCCTCTATCTTTGAAATGAAAAGTTCAGATCTTCATAGATAGATTCTGAGGCAACTGTACTCCAAACTTCTGAAGATAAGTTGATCAGATGTTCACAGAAAACAATAAAATTATGAGGGTTAGAATATGCAAATAAAACATTTTATTCTGGACACAATTTCATGCTGAGGTGTTTCAGAATGAAATTGAATCTATCTTCAGAAAGGGGTTTTGTGAACACATCAGCCCATTGATGGTATGTCTCAATAAATTTTAAATTAGAATTACTTTTTGAATATAATCCCTAATAAAGTGATGTTTTATTTCTATATGCTTATCCCTATAGTGCAAAATGGGATTTCTGGATAGACAGATGGAAAAAGTGTTATCATAGAAGATATGGATGTTACTCTTAAATATGTTGAAGTCTTCAAGTTGACTTTTCATCCAGAGCATTTGTGTGCTACATCCAGCAGCTGTTATGTATTAAGCTTCTGTTGTTGACAAAGCTATTGTGGATTGTCTCTTGCTGGTCCATGAGATCAGATTGTCTCCCAGAAACTGGCAGCTTCCAAAAGTACTTTTAGGCTCTACTCTGTCTCCATCAAATTCAGCATCACCGTATCCTACTAAGCTGTATTCATTGGATTTTATATAAAACAAACCCAGGTTAGTAGTACATTTCAGATACTTGAAATTCGCTTAACTGCTGGGAAGTGAGATTCTCTAGGATCTGATTGGAATATAGCACATAAGCAAACACTGAATAAAACATCAGGCCTTGAAGCCATCAGATAAAGGAGAGATCTAATCATACCTCTGTAGATCTTATGTTCTACCTTTTTTACTTAACTCTTCCTTTTCTAGAATGCATGTGGGATGCATTGGAGTATTTGAGGGCTTACATTCTGAGAGGTCAAATTTCTTCAGAAGTTCTCTGACGTATTTGCTCTGGTCAATGTAAGTTTCTTCTGGAGTCTGGTTTATCTGAATGCCCAGAAAGAATTTAAGTTCCCCCATTAAGGTCATCTCAAACTCTGCCTGCATGCACTTTGCAAATTCTCTTCCCAGAGAAGGTTTAGTAGATCCAAAAATAATATCATCTACGTAAATCTGACAAACTAAAATGTCATTCTTAAATGTCTTACATAATAAGGTTGTGTCCACTTTCCCTCTGGTGAATTCCTTTTCTAACAAAAAGTTACTTAGTCTTTCATACCAAGCTCTGGGAGCTTGTTTCATACCATAGAGTGACTTCTTTAGTTTGAAAACATATTCTGGGTGTTTGGAATTTTCAAACCCAGGGGGTTGGTGCACATATACCTTTTCATCAATGTAGCCATTTAAGAATGCACTTTTGACATCCATCTGATACAGAGTGATGCCATTGTTTACAGCAAAAAAGATTAAGAGTCTGATAGATTCTAACCTAGTGACTGGAGCAAAGGTTTCTATATAGTCTATCCCCTCTTGCTGAATATAACCTTGTGCCACCATTCATGCCTTGTTTCTCATGACTTCTCCTTGCTCATTCAGTTTGTTTCTGAACACCCACTTTGTTCCAATGACGTTGAATCCTTTTGGTTTGGGAACCAGATCCCATACGTCATTTCTGGTGAACTGGTTTAACTCCTCCTGCATTACCATAATCCAGTCATGGTCCAGAAGAGCTTCATCAATTGTTGTTCGTTCAATCAGTGAGACCAGTCCCATGAGGGATTCTTCATAGTTTCCGAATGTTGATCTTGTTCTGATTGGATCATCCTTCTTTTCAGAATCTTATATTCTGGATGAGCTATGCTGCTTCTGTATAACTTTTTTTGGAGTTGATCAACAGAAGGTATTGGAACGCTTGTGACATTTCCTTCCGAAGTTGTTGGAGTGTCTTTGTTGGGAACTTCTGATGGGTCGTCTTTAGCACCTGGTAATTCAACTTCTATATCTGCAAAAGATTCATTCTGCTTTGACTTTTGAGGGTCAAGCTTATTATCAAATTTAACACTAATTGACTCTTCAACAATTTGTGTTTCTGTATTGTATACTCTGTACCCTCTTGAGCGTTCAGAGTATCCTAACATAATACACTTCTATGCTTTAAAGTTAAACTTGTTTTGATTATCTTTAGTATTCAGAATAAAACATGTGCATCCAAAAGGATAGAAATAAGAAATGTTAGGATTTATGTTCTTCCACAATTCATATGGAGTCTTTTCCAACATAGGTCTTATAGAGATTCTATTCTGAATATAACACGCTGTGTTAATTGCTTCTGCCCAGAAGATCTTAGCAATGTTATTCTCATTGATCATGGCTCTGGCCATTTCTTGCAATGTTCTGTTCTTTCATTCTACAACTCCATTTTGTTGGGGAGTTCTAGGACAGCAGAAGTCATGCGAAATTCCTTTTTCATTGAAAAATGTTTCAAATTTTTTATTTTCAAATTCTCCACCATGATCACTTTTGACTTTGACAATTCTAAGATCCTATTCATTCTGAACAAGGTTATAGAAGGAAACAAACACAGAATGTGACTCGTCCTTGTGTCTTAAGAACTTTACCCATGTCCATCTGCTATAGTCATCTACGATCACTAACCCATAATTCTTGCCACTAACAGACACAGTTTTCACTGGTCCAAATAAGTCTATGTGCAGAAGTTGTAATGGCCTAGAGGTGGAAACAACATTTTTAGCTTTAAAAGCAGGTTTTGCAAATTTTCCTTTTTGACATGCTTCACACAAAGCATCTGAGCTGAACTTCAGATTAGGAAGTCCTCTGACCAGATTGAGTTTGTTAATCTGAGATATTCTTCTCATACTAACATGCCCCAATCTTCTGTGCCAGACCCATTGCTCTTTGTTAACAGAAAGAAGGCATTTTACATTCTGACTTTTTAGTTTAGAAAGTTTTATCTTATATATGTTGTTTTTCCTCTTTCCATTAAACAAGATAGTTCCATCTTTCTGACTATCAACTTTGCATGAATTTTGATTAAAGATTATATCATAACCGTTATCACTTAATTGACTTATGGATAACAAGTTATGCGTCAATCCATCAACTAAAAGCACATTATTAATAGAAGGAAGATTACCATTACCTACTGTTCCAGAGCCAATGATCTTCCCTCTTTGGTTGCCTCCAAAGCCTACGTAGCCTCCAGGTTTAACTTTCAGGCTTTGGAACATATGCTTTCTTCCCGTCATGTGTCGAGAGCATCCAGAGTCCAGGTACCATGACTGGTGTTTTAGCCTTGCTGCTAAAGATATCTGCTACATATATAATTTTGTCCTTAGGTACCCATATCTTTTTGGGTCCTCGTTTGTTAGTTTTACCAAAATTCTGTTTGGATTTTGGTTTGGAAGAATAATCATTGCTAGGGTATTTTAGGTCATTTGTGTGCCCATATGTGAAGTGTGATTTTAGTGGTGTGCGTTTTATAACTAGGTCCATGACTTACTTAGGTGGAGATACCTTACCTTGGTATCCTATTCATTTTCTTCCATACCTGCTAACTCCATATATCATTGAAGCCATCTTTCTTCTATCTATGTTTTTAGCTAGAAACTTCTAAAAGTTATGATCATATTCTTTTATGATTTTATCAGCGCTACTGGGAGCCTCTGAGATTATTTCTTTCTGAGTGTTTTGTAAATCAGTTTCTAGTTTTGAAATCTTTTCTTTTAGTTCAGAATTTTCTAATCTCAAACTCACAGTTTCTTCAGAGTCAGAGACAAGATCCCTTTTTAGGTTCTTAAATTTGACTCTGATGTGCTGATATCTTTCCAGAATCTCTTTTAGGCTTTCTGCTAGCTCAACTTTAGTGAAATTAACAGTAAAATCAGGAAATACCTCTTCTGTGTTTGATTCTGAGTCTGACTGAGATGCTTCGCTATCTTCTGTCACATTAGCCATAAAAGCAATGTTGGCTCTTTCATCATCTGATTCTGAGTCTGCGTCAAAAGTGTCTGAATCATCCCATGTAGCCATGATACTTTTCTTCTTCTCCTTAAAGAACTTATTTTTGGGCTTCTCCTTGTGAAGCCTTGGACAATCACTTTTGTAGTGCCCCTGTTCATTGCACTCATTGCAGATGATGTCTCTGTTGTTTGACTTCCTGTGACCAGATGAAGCTTCAGATCTTCTATGTCCAGAGGAAGACTCGGACTTTCTGTATCTGGAGGAGGATTCATTCTGATTCCCTGACCTTCTGGAATTCTTGAATTTTCTTTTCCTCTGCTTCCACAGCTGATTTACCCTTTTGGAGAGAAGAGACCGTTCATCTTCTTCTGATGAGGATCCATAAAAGATTTCTTCCATAGCCTGAAAAACCTTATAATCAAGTTTTTTGTTAGATTTTAATGCTAAAGGCTTACCTTGCTTCTAAGGCTCGTCATCTTCTAGCTCTATCTCATGGCTTCTGAGGGAGCTAACAAGTTCCTCCAGAGATATCTTGTTGAGATCTTTAGCCAGCTTGAGCGCAGTGACCATTGGCCTCCATTGCTTTGGTAGACTTCTGATGATCTTCTTTACGTGATCAGCAGTAGAATACCCTTTGTCAAGAACTCTCAGCCCAGCAACAAGAATCTGGAATCTTGAGAACATAGCTTCTATAGATTCACTGTCTTCCATCTTGAAGGCTTCATATTTTTGAACGAGCGCAAGGGCCTTGGTTTCTTTAACTTGTATGTTGCCTTCATGCATCATTCTTAGAGAGTCAAACATGTTTTTGGATGTCTCTCTCTTTGAGATCTTCTCATATTCTGAGTATGAGATGGCACTGAGAAATATTGTTCTGGCTTTATGATGGTTTCTGAAATCACACTTTTGCTGGTCAGACATTCTTTTTCTATCTATCTTCTGACCACTTTCATCCACTGGATGTGTGTATCCATCAATTACCATGTCCCATAGATCAGCATCATGGGCCAGAAAGAAGCTCTCAATTCTGTCTTTCCAGTAGTCAAAATTTTCTCAATCAAAGACTCGAGGTTTGCCGCTGATTCTGTCCTTGTCCTTATGATAGTCATTTCTGATGTTTTGGCTTGGTCCCACCATAGTGTTTTTCAAAATCATGGATCTTGTACTGACACGGTTAAGTGTATAAACTCAGAACCAGGCGCTCTGTGCCAATTGAAGAAGTGAAAAACACAAGAGGGGGGGGGGGTGAATTGAAACTTAAAATAAAATGCAGTAGGCTCAAGATTTTTATCCTGGTTCGTTTAATCTCAAACTACTCCAGTCCACCCGCCAAGGTGATTTCGCCTCTCTCTAACGAGGACTTAATCCACTAATCAAACAGATTACAAACTACTTTGACAACTGTCAAAGTCTTCTTGAGTAAGACCACAACCTGGTTTATCTCAAGGAACAGTATCTTAATTAAGGATTAATTGACTGTGTACTATATGTTTTTTGTTACAAAAATTGTATCACTACTGTGATGTATTACACAAATTTGAGAGTATGAGAGAATATTAATATTTGCAGAATTTTTAGATGTGTGAGCAGTCGTTGGTGAAATCGTCAATGATTTGTCCTTTAAGCTTGTTTATATAGGCGTGGAAATCTGTCCAAAATAAGACGTGATAATGGACACTCAATGCACTTTCCATACTGAGAAGATTCTTGTCTGAATGAAGTCGTTGCATATGATACTTCCTTCATTGAAAAGTAACACTTCAGAACTATAAGATCTTGCATGCTGCTTTTACTTCAGAACTTTGATGACTCGGAGATATGAGTATTTGTTGACGTATTAGACTTCTGTTCAGAGTTAGAGTATCTTTTACTTTAATGCAAATTCTGATCATCATTCTTCAGAACATTCTGATTAGCTCATCTTGAAAGCTTCTGTGGCTTAACTTCTGATGTTGTTTCAGTCAAAACTTCTATATAAAAAATAACACAAATTTAGAGTGCATGTTTGTTCTTTGTGTTTGTTATCATCAAAACTCTAATTAAGGGTTGTAGAATCAAACTATGTTTTAACAATTTTGCAACATAAAACACAAAGAATAACAAGTGAATAAAAATAGATAGACACGATTATTTTTATCCTGGTTCACTGTTAACTAAGTTACTCTAGTCCACCCCGCAAGGTGATTTTCCTTATACACAAGTACTTGATCCACTATAATCCACCAAATTACAGACAACCATAATAAGTTTGATCAATCCTATTGAAAACCCCCAATAATCCTGTTGATCCTTATTGTAAACCACTATGATTGTAGACAAATTATTCTTCATAATCCAGACTACACATAGTCTCTCAAGGAACCTATTAACAAATGTTGATTACAAAGATGTATATATAAAGATGCTTCTACACAAGCAATTACACAAAGTTTAAGTACAACAACACAAAAGTGTTAATAGTTGTTGCACCCCAAAATTTTCCCTCTTATATTTAACCCTAAATTGCTAATGTTATTCATCATACATACGCATGTATCATATTAATGAATGGATCCACAAACCGAATTGGACAAATTCAATATCCACAAACCATCTGAACTAGACATTTTTACTGCTTTTCGGCTTCTTGATTTATGGAAATCTCGAAACTTATTTCATTTCTATTCATCTCTTAAGGTTTTAAGGCATACTTCAACAATCTCCATCTTAACTTGAAACCGTGGTGATCCCAATTTAACAATTAACCACCTTTTTGCTCTCTACCATATTGAAACACTATTAACCAATATTCATAAAGTTTAAGATATCCTTGAAACTTGATCTCGCCACTTCCATCTACTTGTTTCCAATTACCCTTTTCTTCCTAGGTAATATAACAACCCCACAACAATGGTTATTCAACCATCATTGACTCCACATGTCTTCAAATGCATCCCTGAAATTCCTTGTTTCTATATTTTGCAACCCTTCAACCACATTTAAATCATAACACCTAAGGCTAGCATTTTTGGCCCTTTGAGATGTTACAATCTCCCTCCTTGCATTATCATAGGTCAAATGACAATCAGAGGCCTCTGTAACCGTTCCTTCACTACTACAAGTATCCATAATAGGAAATTCATCCTTAAACTGAGTTTTCGCCACCATAGTTTCTACAAGCTTCATCCCTTGGTTTTTACTCTTCATCCTCTAGGAGATCTCTACCAACCAAGTAAGCTACATTGGTACCAGCCTTTCCCCTAAAACTTAATGATAACTAAAAAGTCTCATGCATCTTTATCCCTTGTATTTTTCATAATTCATTAAGTTATTATGGAAAAAATTCAGGAAATCATCTTAACATGATCTTAAAACCTATAGCTTGTTCTTGTTATGAGAGTATTCACTAGTTAGTGATGAATGATTAACAACATTTGAACCTTCTAAAATATGTAGATTGTTTGGTCTGTTTATAGGGTCTAAAGTCTAACTACAAGTGCACAACCTATCGAAGTAATATAAAGGATTGTTGAACCACAGAGACCAATCGTCAATCTATCAACTCTATTGTTAAGTTGCTTATCTAAGTCAGATCGATTCAATTGAGGGAGTATAACACAAAGGAAATAAATAGATAAAGTAAATTCAGACAAAAGACATGCTAGAATGTAAATCACATTGGTCAAATAACATTTCAATTTTTATTTAATAGAACTACTCATGGGGCAATATTGTCCACTCTTGTAAAGGAACAATTTGATGGGAACTTGTCGTTTTCTCTAACTAAGAACCAAAAAGGGCGCTTCAAGCATTAAAGCAGCAAACTTACTTTTAAGAAATTAGTTTCTTAACTTCATAAAAAAAGTGGTTTCAACTCGAAATGATTGACATAAAGAGATTATTGGCTTTCGCTCGAGAGTCGGATTGTAAACCTATAAACGCGTCTGAAAATAGTTTCAAAACCATTTTATAAAAGTGTCAAAGATCCCTAATTAACCAGTCAAAACGATTTCTCCCTTTTAGAAGGGTTAAAACCTAACCAAGTTTAATCTTTGAAATGGATGACTTTCGATCTTATCCAAAAATATTAAGTACATAAAACTTGTGTTAAAAGTTAAAACAGCCCCTAAAGTGTTTCTACTGATAAGATGTTGAAATGCCATGATGATAATGATCATTACATTCCAACCTTAAAATATTTATCCTGACATGGAAATAAAATCAAGCATATTAAAGTTGATCGAAATAAACATAGTAATAAAGACAAGGCAAGGTAATAATATCAGTAATGCAAGTGCATACAAAGCGATTGAATAAAGTAAAATAAAAACTTAAATAGAAACCTGCTCCAAATCGGAGTCTTTAAATCTTGGTAAAACTGGAAATTAGATGCATGAAGTAAAATGGCGAAAAGATTATAAATAAAAGAGATGCTCCAACCTAATCAAGTCTATGGTGTAATAATCCTCCGATGTGGCGAATTATTGCTTTTACATAAGTGAGTATAGGCTTAGCGTTGCAAGACTAATTTGGATGATGTAAATTGTAATGAAAACTACTATTTGTAGAAATTCTCCAGGCTATGCTTTGGAAGAAATGCCCCCTAACTCCTTTTGGGTGGGAAGATACTTAACAAATACTGTGGCCGCCTAAACCCCTATGCAGGCACGAAGTGCGCAGATAGAGAGATCGTGGGGGACATGGTAGTTATCCCCTGGGTGGAGTGGGACACATCACGACGCCCCCTATAGCCGCCACTAAGTTGAACTCCATGTGTAGGATTTCACTAAAAATCTCGATTTCTTGGCATTTTCGCTTGGTTTCTTCAAGAAGAGCTCCAAATGGGCATGTTGCCTGAAAGAAAGACAAATACAAGCATAACGCAAGAAAACAATACTAAAAATTATGAAAAACATGTGTTATTTGAGTCAAATGTGCACT
The DNA here is from genome assembly GCA_948472305.1 of Vicia faba. NCBI lineage: Eukaryota > Viridiplantae > Streptophyta > Magnoliopsida > Fabales > Fabaceae > Vicia > Vicia faba. The sequence goes on from OX451740.1 coordinate 671,954,237, forward strand.
TCGATTAGGTGTTATCAATTTCTCCCACACTTAAACCTTTTCTTGTCCTCAAGCAAAAAATCTCAGAATTAGATGAAAAGAAGAATAATAATTAAAAAGATTTTGAGCTAAAAGGGCTTTTGTGTTCAAGTAAGGATGTGCTGATAGGTACTAACTGATCAAACCAAGGATATTGTGATAACACTTTCTGTACAAAAATGCGGGCATAAACTTTATTCCTATAAAAACACATCTATGTTAGTCCACTATGCCTAAGCTTCCTTATTTTGTAAAGTCCATTTTCATTCAGGCGCAATCACATTAAGCCCGTTATTTATACTTACTCGTAGCTGAGTGACCAGTTAGTGACTATGATCTCAAGCATGGGGTTCTTATATATGGATAGGTATAACCCCTTTATTTACCCAATTGTGGTTGTGGCGGATCAGACTGTAATCTTCCCTACCGAGTCCAGCACTAGACACCACTGAACCAACCAACAACGGGCATAAAACTTTTATTTTATTTTTGTTTCTTTTTTTATCAATATTATACAACAATTTTTAGATAAGTGACTGTGTGAGAGACTCCCAACCCGAAGTTGTATTTTCAATTAAAGAACAAAAACAAAGATCATTCACTTATTTTCATCGGTCTCCTGCGTAGAGCATGCTTAGGCCGGAGCTGACTACTAAGATAAACTACTACAAGACCTTTGTTACAATAAAATAAAGCTACAATATAGGGGATAACGGGATCCGTTCTTATATTTACAAAGTTTATGGTGCTAAAACGATATCTATTTTTCAAAAATAATTCCCAAGTGAAACACATCCTACCCTGAACCTGTCTTACTGCTCAAAATTTTTAAAACACACAATTTTCTTTGGCACAAAAAATTTGTTGGGTAAGGCTAAAAGTGTGGAAATAAGGATACACAACACAAAAACGCAAAGGACTCATCAAGCACATGAATTTTATTAAAAACAAAACAAACAAAACAACTAAAGTACTAGAAAGTGATAAATACTGAAAATAAAGAAATGAAAAGTGATAAAAATCTCCTCCCACACTTAAACTAGACATTATCCTCAATGTTCCGATAAAAGATTAGGAACGAGTAACCTGGATGGTGCTAATAGGGTCCGCTGGTACCCTCGCCGTCCTATGTGGGAATATTGGAACAACGACTCCTGCTACGACATCGGCTCTCTCTAGAAATCTCAAGTCGGCCAACTCTTTCAGAAAGAGCGGTGTTTGCTCAAAGTATCTCCTATAAATTTTTATATTTTTTCTTCTTGCTCCATGCATGATATAAGTATAGTAATAATTTAAAATAATCACACAAATGATAAAGGATAAAATAATAAAAATATAATTTCAACTGTCCTGGACCTGATGATCTTGGATATTTCATAGGGACCGGTACATCTTGAATGTAGCTTACCAGGAAAAATTCACAACCTTGATTAAAAAGAAGAACATGATTGCCTATGTTGAAGTCTTTTTTAACGATTCTCTTTCCATGCCATATTTTTGTTCTTTCTTTATATATTATGGCATTTTCATAGGAATTCAGACGGAGTTCCTCCAGTTTATGGATATCGAGGATACATTTTTCTCCGGCTGCTAAGTAGTCTAAGTTCAAAGTTTTTATAGCCCAATATGCCTTGTGCTCTAATTCAAAATTTAAGTGACATGACTTTCTGTAAACCAAATGGTATGGGGTAGTTCCAATGGATAGGTTGTTCTGTAAGCCCATAATGCATCTTTCAGCTTTTCAGACCAATCTTTTCTGGATATTGAAACAGTTTTCTCCAAGATCTGTTTGATTTCCCTGTTTGACACCTCAACTTGACTGTAGCGGTAGAAATGTTCAAGACTAAGCCATTGGATTGACTAGCCTTTATACAAATCAAAAATAAAAATCGTCATCGAGCTTTATTGTTTCCAAAGGAATGGGAAAAGAGCGAATAACCCAAAAAAAAAGGGGAAATATTCAAGGTAAGGGGGTTGGTTATGCAAAGGGAAGGTATTATCACCCTAAACATCTACGGTACTCTGCAGGAACCTCTTTGTAAAAATCTGTATATTTTGGTTATAAAAATGTGTTATATATAAAATGGATAATGGATGTGAGAAAAGAATTATTTTTTATGATTTTGCACCGGTCGCAGTTGTGAACCTTTAGTGCCTACGTACCACCTTTCGTGCAATAGGGGATCAGGGTACACGTAGTTCCTCCTTTTTTAAAAATTTGAAACACAAGTGTATTGGTTGATTTTAAGAGATAATACATCATCGTCATTGTCCGTGTGGAAAAACATACTTACTACCCACAATCATGAGAAAGGAGAATTTACATCATCTCAAAGTGGAGGATAATGGCTTGGATTTTAAAATCACAATGCCTCACTCAACACCCAAGTGGAAAATATCTCACTTCACTACATTTTGTAGAATTATAGTTGTTTGCATCACTACAAGGATTGACAAGAGCCAAACCTTTTGAGAAAAGATTAAAGATAAAAGCCAAAGTGGCAAAATGGTTTGAAATGAGATTGATTGACTTTTAGTCTTCTCACAAAAAAATGTGTCAAAGTATTATTAAATTGATTGAATTTTATTGATAAAAATGTTTTGAAAATGCATGGACCTAAGTCCAAGTTTATTATGAAAGTGTCTCAAGTTTATAAACAAGAAGAGTTTAAAAAGGAGGGAGGAGATTTTTGAAATTAAAGAAGATGAGAGGAGTAGAAGAGGCTATCCTAAAGCATAAGGTAAAATCTAAGGATAAGGACCATCTAACCAACAAGAAGCCAAAACTTGACATTATGAGCCAAGATAGAATTACCATTCTTTGGATTGGAACCAAGCAAGCAAGGATACTAGACCTCTTGATAGAACCAAACTTCAAGTGTATTAAGTCTTCATAAAAATTGGGCAGAGTAACGGCTGTATGCGGGTCAATTCTAGATTACAAACAATGGATGTAATCACCAAAAACCTGCACACAACAACAAACAATCAACCCAATGTCTTGAAGTAAACCTCAAGAACTTCAGAAAAAATAATCAGATAAGATCATAAGGTCTCCAAGATAGGCCAAGGTTTCTAATCCTAAGTCCAAGAAAAAAGTCCACTGCTCCATCATGCCAAGGATAGTAACCAAATAGTCCAAGTACCATTAAGAGTTTTTTAGGGTTTAAGTTGGTTATTAAGTATCTTAGAAAAAAGAAAAAGAAAAGCTCATGTGAGCAAAGTAAAAACGACAAGAAAATAAATGCTCAAATAAGCAAAGATGAAAATGGCATGAAATGTAAAATGCTAAAAAAAAATAGTGCATAAAGCATAAAAGAATAAAAGCATAAATAAAACAAGTCTATAATTAGTGATACACGTTGACCAAAGGTGTTGTAGATCCATTAGAGGATTGGTAGAACCAATGCCTACACACAATGAATCTCAAGGTTATTGGATCAAAGAGATCAAATTAACATAGTTGGGCTTGCAATCATAAGTTTGAGCCACGAATGATCATTTATTCAAATCAGGACAAAATTTAGCGCTATGTTAAGCAATCGTAAGTGGACTTATATAGAAGTCCCACCTATTTTGAGGCCGGTTAATAACAATCTATGCACCATTTGTTTTGAGACATGACATAAAGATCATGCTCCAATAACATTTAGTACAATAAGAAAGGGGATGAGATAAAGAGGAATTAGGGTAAAAAGAAAAACCACATTTGAATTAATATTTAATCAAACTATTATTAAAATCATTCATCCATTTTTTGTAGAGTTAAACTCAACACCATGGATCCAATGATGATAATAAAGCCATGATCAAAAAATCAACCCAAGACAGCCAGCAAATATTCACAAAATGATATAACATTTAATATATATATATATATATATATATATATATATATATATATATATATATATATATATATATATATATATATATATATATATATATATATATATATATATATATATATATATATATATATATATATATATATATATATATATATATATATATATATATATATATATATATATATATATATATATATATATATATATATATTAAAGGATAAAAATGTTAAAATAAACTAGAAAATAATGAGGAAAATATCAAATATGTTCAAATTATTCAAGAAATGAAAAATTAAACCATAAAAAAAAAATCAGAAATGGATCCAAATATTTTTATAAAAATTTTAGTAATTTTTTAAAATTCAAACTATTTTAAACCATTTAAAATTGCTAAAACAAACATAAAATAGATCAAAAATAGTAAACCTCAACATAAAATTTCCAGAAAGTCAAAAATTTGCAAAATAATATTTAATGTTTTTTTTCAGAATTAAAAAATGTTAGAAAGTATTTTTTAAGTAATTAAAAGAAAGAAAATAATACAAAAAATATAAAAAAAAACCAAATATTAAAATAAAAATCTAAAAAAATATTCATGAGATCAGAAATAATTCAAAGTATTTTTCATGAATTTTTCATAATTTTTGGATAAAAAGTAAAAGAGTTATGAATTTTTGAAAATTTAATCAAATAAAATATAAAATCAGAAAATAAAATAAAACCAAAAAGATGTGGACCATCAGATGAAAGTCAAAACGCGTTAGTAAGTTAATCCAATGGACCAGACGCGCTGTGCTTGATATGGACCTTAGTGAAACACACATGTGGTCAGAAAAAGGGCAACCAATGAAATTAAAACGCTTGGCACACTATCATTGGCTGAGACGAGACATGTCATCGTCTTCAACCTCTAGACACCCTGCAATGGAGATTTTGTGAGATCCTTCAAATGGAAAAATTAGGATCCCTGGCTAGCATCATTGAACTCGTCTCTTCAAGACGATTCTAACACAACCATCGCGCCAAATTTAAGTAAAGTATGGAAAGAGATATGAATCAAAACACAGAAAAATAGCGAACACCTTCAATTTGAGATTTCTCTCTCAATTCTTAATGGATTTAAAAATTGTAAGCAGCATTAGAATCAGACAAAGGAGTAGAACAAATCAGTGCTTGATTTGGATCCAATTGGTGGAGAATTCTACCTTTTCAAAGTTCAAGTAAGAAGCTCTGAAACTGGACTTTTATAGCTTGGATTATGGGTCGTTTTGATTGGTTTAAGTGCTGGAGAGTTTGTATTAAGCTCAAGGATGATGAATGCGCAAAGAATTTTGGAAAAGGAAGCTTAAATTTCAAAAACTGAATTCAACAAAAGTGGGTTCGTGTGAAGTTTTAGAAGGGTGTTCTTGGCTCTCTAAGCATGGGAAATTGAATGGGGGATGACCCTCTATTTATAGGGAAGCAAATGGGATCAAAAGGAATAGCAAATGATGCGTTTTGGAGGGAATTCGTGTAGGTCTGCATCATGAAGAAAGTGTGACTCAAACTTGATCAAAACTCAGCCAAATCGTGTGTTTCATGATGCTAATCACTTCTGGCATGTTGCTAAACATGATTAGAAACGAAAACTCGTGGAAATCCTGTGATTAGAAGCCAAAACAAAGATTTCAAAGTTCTGACTTTGTGCAGAATTCAATTTCAAACTACCAAATTAAAATCTATGGCATTTCCACCTCAAGGGGTCTTACAAGCTTTGCAATTGAAAAATAATGGAATCAAATGGATGCTTGAGCTGAAAGTTACATGGAGTCAAAGATGAAGAAAAAGAGTTCACTTTCCATACTTAGAAAAATTTCAATTCTTCTTTAAAAATTACCTATAATATATTGTATCCAAACATGGCCTTCCACTTAGAATTTTATTTTGACGAAAAAAGTAGGAATGAAGTAGACCTCTTGAATGACATTTTTCAATTTGAACCACTCAAAATATCCAAAAATTGAGCAAGTTATGACTTGTTAAAGTTAGCCAAAAATCATGAAATGACCTATAATCTCTTGCATTCTTGAGACAACTTCCATCCATTTTCTTACTTTGCACATAAAAGATGGCATGAAGTACACATCCTTAGGATCATCATGAAAAAGAATGGGCTCAAGGTGATAAAAATTGACCAAGTTATGATCATTTGAAATCACATTATAAAAAATGAGGGATTCATCTGGATGACTTGTAATCTTTCTTCTTCACTAAGTTCCTTCCACATGAAAACTCCTTGGAAATTTTGAAGTGATTTGATGGTAACTATTTTAAAATAAGAATGTTTTTGGAATCACTCAAAAATACCAAAAGATGAGCAAGATATGCCCCTCTGAAGTCCAAAACCCTAGCTTCTAGATCAAGAGAATGCTTGGTGGAACTTTGCCAAATTTGAACAAACTTTTTGTGCCAATATTCTTCCTTTGTGAATAGGATTTGTTGAGGATGATGATGAGGACTCATGGCCACCAAAACTACTTCCATACCAACTTCAAAACAACTTCAATGGTGAGGTTTGGATCTCTTAAGCTTTTGACTAGGGCATGGAAACAAACTCATGAACCCATGATGCAACTTGCTAAACCTCATTGCCTTATCCTACATTATTAACAAGTAAGACAAACCAATATTGTATTTGTTAATTTAGAGAGAAAATCAAAGCAAAATATCTATGATCACAAAAGAAAACAAGTCAAGGTGCTTGGTAATTCCTCAAAGAGAAAAGCTAAAGATAAGGAGAAGAACCAAAAGCCCTAATGTGATTTTGTGGTGATTGAAACAGTGTGGTATGATGAAGGGATCTTAGGGGAAAAATGGGGTACAACAGCTGCCCTTATTTAAGTTTCTTCTATCCGGAGATACAAAGGTTAAAAATCTTCGTGTCGACGTGATCGAAGATACTTAAATATAAAACAAACCCTATTTTTGGCCCTAAGATGCCATGCAAATGCTTATGCATATGAATGCATATGAACAGAGCCAAAGAGACGCAAAGTAACATTGAGGATGCAACATGAAATGTAGAAACAAAAGAGCAATCCCACCAGGAAAATAAATCACTGGTAAACCACAAGAAAAGAATCAGAGACGAGGATAACAAGCATCGACGTTCACTGCCGATGGTCTACCAACTTTACCTGAAGGTAGAAAGAGAATTTCATAGCACCGCTGTTCATTGACGATGAACTAACAACGTTTACTGAAGATAGCAAAAAGATAACAAACACCGACGTTCACTGCCGATGTCCTACCAACGTTCACTGAAGGTAGAAAGAGAATATCATATCATCATCGTTTACTGACAATGAACTAAAAACGTTTACTGAAGATAGCAAAAAGATAACAAACACCGACGTTCAATGCCGATGTCCTACCAACATTCACTGAAGGTAGAAAGAGAATATCATATCATCGTCGTTCACTGACGCTGAACTATTAACGTTCACTGAAGATAGCAAAAAGATAACAAACAACGACGTTCACTGCTGATGTCCTACCAACATTCACTGAAGGTAGAAAGAGAATATCATATCATCACCGTTCACTGACGATGAAATATCAACGTTCACTGAAGATAGAAAAAAGATAACAAACACCTACGTTCACTGCCGCGTCCTACCAATGTTCACTGAAGGTAGAAAGAGAATATCATATTACCGCCGTTCACTGACGATGAACTATCAACGTTCACTAAAGATAGAAAAAAGATAAGAAACACTGACGTTCACTGCCGATGTACTACCAACGTTCACTGAAGGTAGAAAGAGAAAATATATCATGTTTTCCCTGAAATTTTGGTATTTCACCTAGAACGGGTCTCAACATCTTTTTTAACCAAGGAAACCTGCCTGGAAAAGATCAAACATAAGCTGTCTCAAATAAAGAGACTTGTTACTTGTTGTCATGGAGAATTGCAAAGAGAAATGACTTTCTGGGAATAGAAATATGACTTCCCGGGGACATGCCACGATATTCCTGCTGAGGAGATAAAGTCTTCCTGTGCAAAATAAATGCACAAACCAAAACTCAAAATTTTCAGAGATCCATTAATCCAATTCAGAAATAAACTGGAGCAAGACGGCCAGTGCAGATACATATTTTGAGAAATAAATTCAAGAGGGAGAACCAAATTCAACTAAGCAAAGAGCGTTGCGGGAAAAGTCAGAACATTAATTTAATGAACGATGGTTTTTAGTCGCGTCTGATGTATGTATGAATGTCTGAGTGAAATTATGCATATACTGGTAAAAAGGATACACAATCAGCACAAACAAACAAAACCGCCTCAGGTACTAACAACACTTGGCTAAACTTCAACCAGAAAGATCAATCCAAGAAAGGTAAAAGCAACTGCAGAAACCAAACCTATTGCCTGCCTTAACTTTACTGAGGAGAAACATAATCCAGGTGTAGCCAAATCAAACAAATATCGGGATAAAACATCTTTCTTCCAGTTTCATCGGAGAAAACAGTTTTCCAAAAGCAACATGCATACTGGAGATTGCAAGAACAACCTCAAATAAAGTAGACTAACACTGACACAACCAAACCTCATTTGGGGGATTCAAGCCTACCTCCTTGGAGAAAAATTTCATCACGAATACTCCTTCCAAATAAGAGATGCCCTAGGATAACCTTCCTGGGAAATCAAGAAGTCAATATTAATGCCAAAACTTTCATCATATGAGGGAAAACTTGCCGGGGAATCTGAGATGGTGACTTCTGACCATGCAAACCCAAAATCAAAAGTGAACCAAGACTTGACTGGGGATAACGGGATCACCAACCCAATATTGTACCTTGAACCCACTGATATCGTCTTTAACTATCTGAGAAACACACAAAGATTGCGCACCTACTAGCAAAACGACCTGAGAAAACTTTCATGAAAGAAGTAAATCCACTTAAAACAAACGAAGTTTGTTCATTCTCGGGATCACCATTTTTGTTGTCATTGTTTCATCACAAACGCCAAAGTAAATTGAATTGTAAAGATCTCTTTTTTTTTTTTTTTGAAAAGTCAATTTTTGCTTCTTTTTTTTTAATCTTTTTTCTTTAACAGTTATTATCAGTAATAAATGAAGTCTTTGCAAGCTAAAATAAAAATAAGAACACAAAGAATTGGACAAAATCTCGAATTTCATTAATAGATTGGTAGTCTGCGAATGGCGAGACTCCATGGATGATTACAAAGTTTGGGAAATGGTAATACATAATGGAAAAGATACATTGAGATACAATGACCACTATCCCCCCTAACAACTTTTGAAATCCTGAGCAACAGCTTTTGTTGAAGTATGGTGAGGATCCTAGAAGATTGTTACTTCAACGATCAAGTCTCGTCTGACGTAGTTAATTTCCAAGAAAGTCCCTAACTTTTGCCTAAGCTGCCCTCGCGGGTTTTTAACTTAGCGGGAAATTTATTCTGTTTATGTCTCTAATTTTGGCCTAGACCGCCCTTTCGGGTTTTTGGCCTACCGAGACGCTCCTTTTTGCCTAAGCTGCCCTTTCGAGTTTTCAACTTAGCGAGTTATTCTTTTATTTCTTTAGGCGAAGTATTTCTTGACCGCGTCAGCATTCACGGGACGTGGGAACTCCTCGCCATCCATAGTTTCAAGAATTAATGCACCACCAGAGAAGGCTTTCTTGACAACATACGGGCCTTCAAAATTGGGAGTCCACTTGCCCCTAGAATCAGTGTTGAAAGACATGATCTTCCTGAGCACGAGGTCGCCTTCTCTAAATTTGCGAGGTTTGACCTTTTTATCAAATGCTTTCTTCATTCTTTTCTGATATAACTGCCCATGACACAAAGCTGTCATTCTCTTCTCTTCAATAAAATTTAATTTGTCAAACCTGTTCTGGACCCATTCAGCCTCTGTCAATTAGGCTTCCATTATCACACGCAACGAGGGAATCTCTACCTCGATAGGGAGTATAACTTCCATTCCATACACTATGGAAAACGGGGTTGCTCCTGTTGAAGTGCGGACAGATGTTCGATATCCATGTAGAGCAAAAGGGAGCATTTCATGCCAATCCTTATAAGTAACAACCATTTTCTGGATAATTCTCTTGATGTTCTTATTAGCAGCTTCAACATCCCCATTCATCTTTGGTCTGTATGGAGATGAATTGTGATGGACAATCTTGAATTCTTCGCACAGTTCTGTCATCATCTTGTTGTTCAAATTCGAGTCATTGTCAGTGATGATTCTGCTCGGCACACCATACCAACATATAAGGTTATTTTATAATGAAGCGCACAACCACCTGCTTAGTAACGTTGGCATATGAAGCAGCCTCTACCCATTTGGTAAAGTAGTCAATTGCTACCAAGATGAAACAGTGTCCATTAGAAGCTTTGGGTTCTATCATCCCAATCATGTCAATACCCCACATGGAGAAAGGCCACGGGGAGGAAATCACATTGAGAAGTGTCAGAGGTACATGGATCTTATCTGCGTAAATCTGGCATTTATGGCACTTATTTGCAAATTTGTAACAATCGGATTCCATTGTTAGCCAATAATAACATGCCCTTAGCATCTTTTTAGCCATTGAATGTCCGTTAGCATGAGTACCAAATGAACCTTCATGGATCTCATGCATCAACATGTCTGCTTCGTGTCTATCCACGCATCTGAGCAAGACCATGTCAAAATTTCTCTTGTATAACACATTTTCACTGAGGAAAAAACTGCCTGCCAATCTTATCAGTGTCTTTATATCTTTCTTCGACGCACCAATCGGATATTCCTGAGTCTGATGGAAATGCTTGATATCATAATACCAAGGTTTTTCATCTACTACCTCCTCTGTCGCAAACACATGAGCAGGCCTATCTAGTCGTCAAACCGTAATTCGGGGTATATCATTCCAAACATTCACTTGGTACATGGAAGCCAGAGTTGCCAGAGCATCCGCCATTTGATTTCCATCTCTAGGAATGTGATGGAATTCAAATTTATTGAAGAAGGTTAATAATCTTCTAGCATAATCTTTGTAAGGGATCAAGCCAGTGTGACGAGTGTCCCATTCTCCTTTGATCTGATTTATTACCAAAGCTGAATCGCCATACACATCTAGAATTTTGATTCTGAGATCAAAAGCTTCCTCGAGACCCATGATGCAAGCCTCATATTCTGCCATATTATTAGTGCAATCAAATGTTAACCATGCAGTAAAAGGAATGTGCGATCCATGAGGAGTAACAATCACATCACCAATTCCTTTACCATAAGCATTCATAGCTCCATCAAATACCATACTCCAACGAGATTCAGGGTCGGGGCCTTCCTCAGGCAATGGTTCATCAAAATCTTTCACTTTCAAGAACATCACATCCTCATCGGGGAATTCATATTCTGCAGACTGATGATCCTCCATCGGCTGGTGAGCAAGGTAATCTGCCACCATACTACTTTTAATAGCCTTTTGAGTGCGGTATTCGATATCATATTCATATAACAACATCTGCCAGCGGGAAATTCTACCAGTAAGAGCAGGCTTTTCAAAAATATACTTGATTGGATCCATTTTGGAGATCAACCAAGTAGTATGATTCAACATATACTGCCGCAAACAATTTGCCGCCCAGGCCAAAGCACAACATGTTTTTTATAGCATAGAATACCGCGACTCACAAACAGTGAATTTTTTGCTGAGATAATAAATGGTGAACTCTTTCTTTCCCGTTTCATCCTGTTGTCCCAGAATACAACCCATGGATTTATCATACACTGTTAGATACATAATCAACGGTCTTCCTTCTACGGGAGGAAGCAAGATAGGAGGTTCAAGAAGATATTATTTAATAATTTCAAATGCCTTTTGGAAGTCATCTGTCCACACACAACCTTGATCTTTCTTTAACAACTTAAAAATCGATTCACACGTTGCAGTCATGTGGGAGATAAATCTGGAGATATAATTCAAACGCCCGAGGAAACCCCTGACTTGCTTTTCGGTTCTTGGTGCTGGAATTTATTGAATTGCTTTGAATTTATCAAGGTCAACTTCAATTCCTTTCTAGATAATAATAAAACCCAACAATTTCCAAGATCGAACACCGAAGGTGCATTTATTTGGATTCAAGCGGAGACGATACTTCCTCAAACACTGAAACAACATCAACAAATCTTCTATATGCCCTTCTTCAGTTTGGGATTTGGCGATCATATCATCAACATATACTTTGATTTCTTTGTGCATCAGATCATGGAATAGAGTTGTCATAGCCCTCTGGTACGTTGCACCAGCGTTCTTCAACCCGAAGGGCATCACTCTGTAACAGAATGTTCCACACGGTGTCATAAAAGTTGTTTTTCCATGTCCTCTGGAACCATTCTTATATGATTATACCCGGAAAATCCGTCCATGAATGAGAATACTTTGAATTTTGTTGTACTATCCACTAACATGTCAATGTGAGGCAATGGAAAATCATCTTTTGGACTAGCTTTATTTAGATCTCTGTAATCTACGCACATGCGGACTTTTCCGTCTTTTTTCGGTACTGGGACAATATTGGAAATCCATTGAGGATACACTGATGTCACAAGAAAAACAGCATTAATTTGCTTTAGGAACTCTTCTTTGATCCTTACTGTCATATCCGGGGGGGTTCTTCTCAACTTTTGTTTAACTGGCGGACACTCTGGCTTCAGCGGCAAACTATACTCAACAATGTCTGTATCTAGACCAAGCATATCTTGATAAGACCAAGCAAAAATATCCACATACCCTTTCAACAGCTCAATCAACCCGCTCTTTACATCAGGACGCAACGATGCTCTAATCTTAACTTCCTTTGGATCTTCTTCTGAACCCAAATTAACCACTTCCAAAGGCTCCTTATATGGCTGAATGGTATTTTCCTCATGCTCAAGCAACCGTGAGACCTCTTCTGGAATCTCACCATAATCTTCTTCTTCAGCCCCAAACACAGGACAATCAAAGTTGGGAGAGGATGCAGGGTCATTGTACTCAACAGGTTTTTTAATTAATCTGCACATATGATTTATGATTGTTTTTAGAAACTGACACATATAACAAGTGATCATACAGATTAATTTTCAGTTATTATTTATTTTGAAAGGAGTTTTTTTTTATTATTACCATTTCCCAAGAAAAAGGCAGAAAATAAAAGACATAATTTTGGAAGCAAAGACAACTTTCATTAATGATCTTAAAAGTTATAGCAAACAAATAAGCCCTACAACATTAATACTTCCACCTTGGGCAGAGTGAAAGCTTTTCAAAAGAAAGAAGCAGATTGAAAAAACAAATTACTTTGAAACATGTATGCAAGAAGGAACATCAATGGTGACCCAGTTCTGAACTCGGACTCCGTGTGTCACATAATTCGGTGCTTCCTGCTCTGCTTCATCCTCTTCAACAACATTAATTCCAGAACAAATTGGATGGAGGTAGCCTCCACTGCGGAAAAATCATGATAACTATTCACAGAAGACTTTGACTTCAAACTTTCTCCTTTGCTATTCCTTGAAGAGAAACCCAAACCAGCTCTGTTTTGTTCACGGGTGGATCCACAAGTCATCCCCAAACTACATTATGACCATTGTGCACAACCCGTATTACGTCCTTCAGGGAAACCACAAAAATTCTGATTCATCCTTATGTTGTCAATGGATATAGCTTGGAACTGGGTTCCAACAACAGCCTCATCTTCTTCTACAATACTGAAAAAGGATAGATGGGATATTAACAACGCCTGCTCCCCATTTATGATCACTACCTTCCCTTCACGCACAAACTTTAGCTTCTGATGCAGAGTTGAAGTGACAGCCCCTGCTTCGTGTATCCATGGTCGCCCTATCAAACAACTATACGCGGGAATAATGTCCATTACCTGGAAAGTTATCAAGAACAAGTGTGGTCCTATATGGATGGGTAAGTCCTCCTCACCAATGACAGATTTCCTCGACCCATCAAAATCCTTCACAATGATGCCACTCGAGCGCATATGTGTTCCCTGATACTTTAACTTCATGAGGGTACTCCTCGGTATAACATTCAACGCGGACCCGTTATCAATTAGCACATTGGATAGCGAGTCATTCTTGTAGTTCATAGATATGTGGAGGGCCAGCTTGTGATTCCTCCCTTCATCTGGTAACTCATCATTGCAGAAACTCAAGTTGTTACATGACGTGATGTTTCCAATTACGCTGCTGAATTGATCTAACGACATGTCATTCTCTACAAAAGCTTGGTCTAGTACCCTCATCAGTGATTCTCTATGCGCGGAGGAATTCATAAATAATGCTAGGAGGGATATCTTTGAAGGAGTCTACAATAGCTGATCTACAATTTTATAGTCTCTCATCTTAATTATCTTCAGGATATCATCCACTTCTTTCTCCAATGTGGCTCCACTAGTCTCTCTTGTAGCCTTCTTAGACTCGTCATTCTCAGTAATTTTCTTCCCAGCAACAACATCTCTTCGAATAATCGGTGTAAACACGCGACCACTATGGGTCACCCTGCTATTATCAACTATATTTCCAACATCTGGCATGGGCTGGATGGGAACTTCCACCCCATCTTCTAAGATTCTAGCGTTGCATTTCTAAGGCACAACCTTATCTGATTTATAGGGAACAGGTCCTGACAGACTAATTACCAATGGGGTAACAACTGGTTTGCTATGGTACTCCACTTCAAGGTGAGCGGGTGCACCAAAACAATGTACAATGACATTTACACCTTCCTCGACACCAACAGCCCTCAAAAGGTCATTTCCGTCAAACAAATCTTCGTCTGAAGAGAAATACTCATCTGCCGAGGCATACTCTTCCTCTGACTCTTCTCCCATCAAACAGACTTGAACCATATCAATCTCGTGATAATCATCTCTTTGTCCTGTGATCTTGATAGTCCTATTGTCTAACAGTGTGGTATGATGAAGGGATCTTAGGGGAAAAAATTGGGGTACAACATTGACCACTGGTTTGCGGGTGATATGGTGTTGCTACTTTATGTTTTACTCCATATTTACTTAAAAGCTTGTCAAACATTTTGGATATAAAGTGTGATCCTCCATCACTTTTGACTAGGCGGGGTATTCCAAACCTTGGGAAGATGTTGTTCTTAAATAACTTGATTACTACTCTGGTATCGTTTGTGGGTGATGCAATAGCCTCAATCCATTTGGACACATAGTCCAAAGCTACTGGTATGTGGTTATTTCCAATGGAGGATGGAAATGGTCTTATAAAATCTATACCCCATACATAAAAAAGTTCCACTTCTTGGATATACCTTAAGGGCATTTCATCACGTCTTGAGATATTCCCAGTGCATTGGCACCGGTCGCATTTGACAATGTAGGTATGAACATTGTGGCATAAAGTTGGCCAGTAGAGGCTTGCTTGAAGGATTTTAGAATATGTTTTGGACGTGCTTGTATGTCCACCATATGGTGCAGAGTGATAGTGTTCGATGATATTTTCCACTTCCTCTTCTGGGACACAATGTCTAAAGATATTATTTATTCCTCTCTTAAATAGGAGTCATTCATCCCAATAAAAATGTTTAACATCGTTGAAGAACTTCTTTTTCTTTTGGTAGTTCAAATCAGGGGGTATGATATCGGCAGCTAGATAATTTACAAAATCAGCGTACCAAGGTACACTTTTCATTATTGAAACTTTCTCAAGGTTTTCATCTATGTAAGGCTCAAAGTTGTCTTTCTTATCTACAAGTGTGTCATAGGTGAAATCATCATTTATAGGCAATAAGTCAGGTTTCAAATATTTTAACCTAGAGAGATGGTCAGCGACTACATTCTCTGTTCCTTTTTTATCACTAATGTCCAGATCAAACTCTTGGAGTAAAAGGGTCCATATAAGCAACCTAGGATTAGCATCTTTTTTGTTTAGCAGGTAACGGATAGTAGCATGATTTGTGTAAACAATGATATTAGCTCCAACCAAATAAGATCTAAACTTATCAATTGCAAAAATCATGGCTAGAAATTCTTCCTTTGTTGTTGCATAATTAAGTTGGGCAGTGTTTCACCCTAAAATTACCCCCCCTCCCATTTTTCTCAAGACATGCTTTCAAAGGTTTTCAAGATACTCAAGGGTTGACCAGTCAAACCTCCTCCTAAGCAAGGGGTCTACAACTAGGATTTTGAGTTCCTCAAATAAGTTTGAGTTGCAAAGGTCTAAAGATGCTTTCATAGTACTCCATAGGTCGTCAATAAGGTTCATGTCAAGTTTCAAGTCCTACCTCACAAGTTTTCTCAGTCGATGGCTCAAATGATTGAAAATCAACTTTATTGGTCAAAAACTCAATTATGGTCAACATACTATCAAACTTCAAGATTTTTGGTCAACATCAATATTTTGAAGTGATATTCATCATTTTATCAAGGATTGATCATGATTATCCAAGGAAATCTCTCAAATCATCAAAAGTCCAAAATTGCCAAATTAGGGTTTCCTTATGAGAAGTCAACTGAACTTTGACCAGACATAACTTTCACATGCTTCATCAAATTTTCCCAAATCAAAACCCATTTTGAAGAAAATTCAATTCTATACATCTTTTATTTTATGCTCAAGTCCAAAAAATGCTTCATTTGAAAGTTATGAGCTAATACATTATAAGTCATTTTTAAAAGTCAACAAAAGAGACATTTTGTCAAGGCAACTTACATCAAGAAAATGTCTCCAAATGAAAAAATGATCAAAATAGAACGTGTAGAGGACATCTTGAGATTTCCAAAAAGTCAAAGATCACCTTCAAAATATGAAAAATTGAGCGAGTTATGAGTTTCACAAGATGGGGAATTTTGAGGAAATTCATGAAATGCAAATTGAGCAAACTTGAAATTTTAAATTAGTGGGATAACTATTGATATTCAAATATGATCATAAGATGTTAGAGGATCTCTAAAAAGAATTCACAAATTTCCATGATTTTTATTACTTTTATTTGAATTTTTATTCATTTAAAATGAATAAAATCAAGTAAAAAAAATTGTTTGAAGGCTTGGGCCTTTAGATTTCACTCCTTTTGCAGGCCCAATAATGTATAAGAGCTTGTCACAACATGTCCAGATTCGTGCAAGCTCAAGAAGATAAGGATTTTTCAAGTTTGGAAAGTTTTGAAGGGGTTTTATCCTTGTTTAAACCATGGTTTCATGGTCTTGATTCCTTTCCAAAATCGTGCAAGCATAAGAAAGGCAAGGAAAACCTCAAGTTGGCAAGTTTTTAAAATATTTGATTATGACTTTATTATGGTTTCATGGCCTTGACCCCTTTCCATATATGTTGGCTCAAACTATTCCTCTATATTATGCAAGCAAAGCCATGCCAAAGGGACATTAAATCATTTGCTCCAAAGCTCTCCAAAAATTCTCCAAAATCCAAAAAAGTTGTGAAAATTATATCTCATATTCCAGCAAGTTTCGATCCAAACTAAGGCTTTCATTCACATCCTGAGGGTCAAAAGTGTTTATCCAAGTCAATATTTGTATCCCTCAAACGCCAGAACTCGATCTGTGCATCACACCTGTTTTTTAAATTGGTAAAAATCAAAATTATATTTTCTTGCGTTTTTTATCATTAATAACATGTTTGATCTTCTCCTATGAATCATTAGAAAAGGATATGTACATTACATGTAAAGTTTGAGGCAGAAATTGTGTTTTACCATGGTTAGGGTACCGAAGCCATTGAACATCGAACCGGACATTGCAAGCAACTTTCTCCCCTTGCACCCCCCATTTTTTTCACAATGCAGCCCATATATTTTATTATTATTTGGTTTTGATTTAATTCTTCTCTTTTTTCTTTTAATAACTATTTTTTAATAAAAATCATAAAAAAATCAAAAAAAATTAGATATAGATTTTAATTAATTAACTTTATTTTTCACAATAAAAATTAATTAATTTAATCGCTTTAAATTTATTTTATTAATTAAAATATAATTAGAATTAGGCTTTAATTATCCTTCAATTATTTTTATAAATAAAAACACCAAAATTATTTTTTACACTAAGAATTTTTTAGATTTTTTTAGATATCTTGCCCAGTTCAATCTCCACATACTTATTTATTTTCACATTATTAGTTTCCATAATATTGTAAATGTCAAAAGTTTGTAATATCTAATTAGGTCCATTTATACTTCCTTTCCCCAATATTTTTGGTTTGTACTCCCCTACCCCCGAAGCGATGTAATAACGTAGATTACATTCCGCATTTTTACTTTCTGCACTTGTATATATATCTAACTGTTAAATTAATTAGGTGTGCATGGCAAGACATAAAAAAACAAGCGTTAGATAACCTAACTTCAAGATCAATAATTGAAACATAAAACACTTCGCACACACGCACCTCTAGGGTGACCCTCACTTGTTGCCTTCAGATTTAAAGCAGTCACGTCTCTCGAATGTGGGACGTTTTAGCAAACACCCTTTGGTTAAAAGATCATAGTCCCTCAATGACCCTTCAATGTTGCCTCGGTAAATGACCTTAGTACCTTAGGGTAATTGCTAAAGCGTCTTACAG
The DNA here is from genome assembly GCA_948472305.1 of Vicia faba. Lineage (NCBI taxonomy): Eukaryota > Viridiplantae > Streptophyta > Magnoliopsida > Fabales > Fabaceae > Vicia > Vicia faba. The sequence continues at coordinate 671,972,697 of OX451740.1, forward strand.
GTTTCCTTCTTGATTGTACGATGACCCGCACATGTCCCTCAATCATCAAACGATGGGGCTTCCTACTAACCGATGGTAGGATAAAACTATCTAAAGGAGGAGGAAAATAACATAGACTTTTGAGTAGGTAGGTTGTTCTTAATCACTTGCTCACGAACATTTCAAAACATTTTTCACACAATACACTTCTCTTCTGAAATATTTTCAAAATAAACACTTTGTACGCGTTCTCAACGATACGAGAATCATTACAAAGTTTGACGCACTTGGGAATTTTTGAACATATTTTCAAAACATACACATTCACAAAGCATTTTCAAAAGTGAGATAGCAATTAAGAGCTCGTAGATAACTACAGATGAAAATGGTGCTAACACCTTCCCTTTTCATAACCTAACCCCCTTACTCAGAAAAATTCTCAAAGGTCTTTCCTGTTATTTTCATCCTTTCCTCTATTGAATAAAAGAAAAGTCGATGGCGACTCTTTCTATCCACAACATTTGTGATAAAATGCAATACCAAAAGTAAGTTCTCCTACCATGTTACAGAACCGACGACTCTGCTGGGGAGACGATAATTTGTGGGGTTACCTTAGGGATAATTCATATTTAAATGCTTTCATTTTCTAACTTGCCTGATTTATGTTTAAGTGTGTTTGGGTTATTCTTGTATAGATCCTATACTCAGATCTGGGGCATTTAGGTAAGTAGCAATAGATCATGAAAATTGTACGATGTACACAAATACGGTTGAAGAGATGGCTACATTGGTGCGACACATTGGTTGGTGTCGGTGTCCCTTGATTTAAGTCAAGGAGAATGTTGGGCTACCGCGTGGTGTCATAAAGCACTAACTGACCGTAGAACTTTAGTTGACATAACTTAGCCATTAGAAAGTAGAGAGATAGTCGACTTTGGTGCAGACTGAAGTTTGTTGATACTCGATGCTACACTCATTGAGGTCTGACTCTCGAGATATTTCAGACGTAAAAACAAATGCTTGAGCTGAAACAATGCCCGAGAGAAAGATAGGTAATATTAAGACTCCTAGAACCTGGTTACATTCTTATTGGACAGGTTGAGCCAACTAAAACTTCAAGAGGGTACTTACCTACAACTCCATGCAAGCTTTAACCTAAGTCCTTGTGTGTTTTGCTTGTGTATGATTAAATTGTTCGAACATAACATCATGACATCATGACATATCATTTTCTTAACCATTTTAAGGATATCAAGGGCCTGTAATGCATGTTATGATGAACCAGACGTCTAGCAATGGGAAAGGGGATTTATTTTCCTCTAGCCAATGTCGTCAAAGCACGATGTCTTTAGTCAATAGTTCAGACCCACTCGAAATGGTGAGCTTGATTATCGTAGAAGGACGTTCAACAATACGAAGCTCTTCAAGTCGAAGCTGGAGTCAAAATTCAACTTCTAACATTTTCTTGTATTTATCCCGCGAGATCCTGGAAAACATTGCATCCATATGTCTTGTATGTCATTACATAACAGATATTCTCAAGATAGGTTTCTCATTTTCTAGCTGTTAATTTCAGTAAGAAAAATGGCTCTCGAACAGACCGTCAGAGACCTCAAAATTCAAGAGGCTCAGTTCCAAGAAATGTTCCTGAACCTATCCAAGGGGAAAGATAATTGAAAGCACTCCTCACTGCGAGAATGACCAAGAAGAATCCTGAAGACAACAGGGATGACTAGTTGGAACAATTGCAAGCTGATATGGCAACAATGAGAATCCGGATGATGGGTAAGAAGGCTCATATCCAAAATTTAGTTCGGGGGCAAGAAGAGTTGAGAATTCTCGTCCGCAAACTTCATTAGGATGAATACAACCATATGGGATGAATGGATAGAATGGGGGATCAAATCATTAATCAACCTCCAATGAGACAGGAAGTTGGCTTGGTTAAAAGTAGATCTTCCCGGATTTCTACTACATCACAAGTCCAACAATGACCTCGCCAACAACAACAGGGTAATTAATGTAAGTAGAATACACCCAAAAGACAAATTACTAAAATCAACATGTCTTTGGCTCCAGCATTGAAACAAATGTTGAAGTCCAAGCTAGTTACATTGAAGGATCCTCCTCAGAAGCCCAATACTTCTTCTTCCCATCACAATCCTAATGTAAGGTGCATGTATCACTCCAACTATTCGGGGTATGACACTAACAACTGTTGGGCATTGAAACATAAGATTCAAGACCTAATTGAAGAACGAGTTTTTGAGTTCACGCGAGATGGTCAGTTTGAGTTCTTTTGTTATCCCTCAAATATCGAGGCTGCAAGGCACACCATCTAAAGTGACAAATTCAGGAGGAGGAGCTTTTTGTTCATTCAAATTTTCGTTTGTATTTTATTTGTTTTGTTCAAACCCTTATCTTTATGCCAGACTTTGGGTCTTCCCATTAATACATTGCATATGTTTGTCTTGAGTTAATCCATTCTTTTTCACTACATTATGCTTTTACTTCCTTTTATGATATTCAACTCTCGATTAAAAACTATAAGCCTTTAGAGGGAGGATGACGAAAACAATACCATAATCTCATACAATATGCTTTTGAACATACCTTACTGACGATGTATAGGCGTTGTTTCAAATCCTAAATAGTGGAGTTATAAGGAAGATGATCCCTAGTCAACTCCTTTGAGCCTAAGAAGTAGGAGTTTTCTTTTTCACACAAATTGAAACCTTTAATCATAACATGTGGCAGGGTAGTTTCTTAGTTAACTCAAAAGCATATTCAGTCGCAAGCTTTCACTTCATAGTATCAAAAACGTCTTTCCAAATCAAAATACGGTGATGGTTCCCCTTAAAGCAGGCAATCATTATCTCTAAAAAAAAGCCCGTTAAGTCAAAACCTATGAAGGAGACTTTATAAAAAACTGGGGCATCCCGCTAACTGTAATCACAAAAGAAACAATTCAAGCAAAATGTAGGAGTAATAAAATCAAAAAAAGAGGTTGTTACGAATTCTCGACAACAAAAAAAATGGCACAAACAATGATTGGCTTCTCAAATAAACTTCCAGTATCCGAACCATCACAAAAATATCATTCCATACTTAATTACACACAATTAACTGAGTATAGGGCTAGAAGAACGTCACGAAGAACGGGTTGGGTATAAATAATGTTTGAGTCTTTATCCTTTCTTTCTTAAACCGTGAACCATACCACATTACAACCTTTAAAAGTCCTAGCTGAAGCATGGGTTAGTTTGAAATCGTACGACTACGTCCCGTCATCTTATCACTTGTCTATCAGTGGATGGCTTATCACTTTGATCAGTATTTACCGAGGGCTCTAGAAGTTGAGATAATGTTCAAGTCATCCATAAATCCCTACAGGGCAATTTCCACGAAATCATCTCTACAGAGCTATCTGCACAAGCTCATCTTCAACAGAGATACATTCCCCGCAAGTCTAATATGCCTTCAAGACAGAAATTGGGGCATATTCCAGCTGTTAACATGATCATAGTCACCAATAGATCACCCCAGCGAATAAAGGAATATGATTTTTTCCTCGACAATATCACCAACCTACAGAGTCCCAATCTCCATCAGAAATTACGGCATCAGTACAGTTTATGGAAATTCTCTTCCCCAACTGAGCTTATTCCTCCAAAACTGTAAAAACCCCTGCAGATTTCTTTCCTCCAGCAGCGCTCATTTCCTCAGCAAAGTGTTTCTCCAACAGGTTTAGGGTTTATATCCATAACGTGGTTTATTTCCCTAACATATTACAGTCTCCCCGGTTTAAGCCTATTTCTCTAACTACCACAAATTACCAGCAAAGTACAGTCTGGGTTGCTATCCCCAGAGAGTTGCTACTGAATCAGAAATTGGACCAGGTATCGTTCCACCTTATTCTCTCCACACAAGTCGACATCCATATCGGAAACCCGACCGGACACCACCTCGAAAGGTTATCCATCTCTTTTATCCCTAGTCATGGTATATAAGAATTAAATTCCTCAGTAAAGAGAGGAACGACCAATATTCATGCACTCTGCTATCCCCAAGCAGAAGTCAAACATTCCCAGCGGAGTATCCTCGAAATAGAAAGCAGGAATCCCAAGTATAGAAACTCTAAACAAGATTGAAGACTCATATTCTTCATCCCCAACAATAGTCAGGAATTTATTTTCCCATTCAAAGATGCTGCATGGAGTTAATAATACACTTCAACGACATCTCACATTCATGCATTATTTACAAGTATCATAGCATATTCACACGCCACACATATGACACTCTTGTTGACTTTGTGAACATCATTACGCAATGCATTACATACGTCATGACATTGCATAAAGACTAACTTTGTCTTTTCAGGTAAAGTCTACAAACAGACGAATATCATTAGCAATATTCAAAAAGGTCAAATATTAATTCCTGAAGCAAGTCGGGGCAACTTATCTGCATGACTAAGTCGAAGATTAATTCTCGAAGTAAGCCTGGGAAACTATCAAATACCAGGTGGTATGAATTCCCGAAACATGTCGGGTTTACCAATGAAAAAGAATTCCCAAAACAAGACGGGGCGACCATCTGCATGACCAAATGACTTCCTTCAAAGATTTACTCTGAAAAACATCTCCTAAAAAACATTTCCTCGGAGACTGAATTACGACAAGCATTTCCCCGGAGACTGAATTCCGAAAAGCATTTCCTCGAAGACTTAATTCTGACAAGCATTTCCTCAGAGACTGAATTCCGACAGGCATTTCTTCAGACACTGAATTCTGAAAAGCATTTCCTAGGAGACTAACATCCAACAAGCATTTTCTTGGAGAGTGAATTCCGACAAGAATTTCCTTAAAGACTGAATTCCGACAAGCATTTCCTCAAAGACTATTTTGATAAGAATTTCCTCTGAGACTGAATTCCGACAACCATTTCCTCGGAGACAGAATTCCGACGGGCATTTCCTCGGAGACTGAATTCCGACAACCATTTCCTCGGAGACAGATTTCCGACGGGCATTTCCTCGGAAACTGAATTTCGACAAGAATTTCCTTGGAGACTGAATTCTGACAAGCATTTCATCAGAGACCTAATTCCGACAAGCATTTCCTCAGAGACTGAATTATGACAAGCATTTCCTCAGAGACTGAATTCCGATAAGCATTTCCTCAGAGACTGAATTCCGATAAGTATTTCCTTAGAGACTGAATTCCGACAAGGATTTCTCGAAGACTGAATTTTGACAAGTATCTTCCTCAGAGACTAAATTCTAAAAAGCACTTCCTCAGAGACTGAATTATAAAAAGAACTTACCTCATAAATTTGTTCTAAAAAGAATTTCCCTCAGAGATTTAATCTAACACGAATTTCCTTCAGAGACTGAATTCTAAAAAATATATCCTTCAAAGACTCATTCCAATACCTTTTCTAGTTGAAGTCGGGCATAGACATCTTCTGGTTCAGATAAAATCAAGCGTGGATTTATTCTTATATTCTTTTAGACAAAGTCGAGTGTACACTCATTCCAAATACATCTTCTATGACAAAGGTCTCAAGTGGCTTTCATTTTTCTCCATAGGTATTCAATAAGGTTCATGTCATGTTTCAAGTCCTACCTCACAAGTTTGCTCAGTCAATGGCTCAGATGATAGAAAATCAACTATATTGGTCAAAAAGTTAACTGTGGTCAACATATAGTCAAACTTCAAGATTTTTGGTCAACATCAACATTTTGAAGTAATATTCATCATTTGATCAAGGATTTATCATAATTTCCCAAGGAAATCTCTCAAGTCATCAAAAGTCCAAAATTTCCAAATTAGGGTTTCCTTATGAGAAGTCAACTGAACTTTGACCAGGCATAACTTTCACATTCTTCATAAAATTTTCCCCAACCAAATCCTATTTTGAAGAAAATTAAATTCTCTACAACGTTTATTTTATTCTCAATTTCAACAAATGCTTCATTTGAAAATATGAGTTAATACATTATAGGTCACTTTCAAAAGTCAACAAAAGAGACTTTTTGTCAAGGCAACTTACATCAAGATAATGTCTCCAAATGCAAAAATGATAAAAAGAGAAAGTGTATAGGACATATTGAGATTTCCAAAAAGTCAAAGATCACTTCTAAAAGATGAAAATTGAGCGATTTGTGAGTTACACAAGTTGTGGAATTTTAAGGAAATTCATGAAATGCAAATTGAGAAAAGTTGCAATTTTAAATTAGTGGGCCTAAATTTTGATATTTAAACATGATCATAAGATGTTATATGACATCTAAAAATAATTAACACATTTTTATGATTTTTATTGCTTTTATTTGAATTTTTATTCATTTAAAATGAATAAAATCGAGTAAAAAATGAAAACAATGTTCGACAACTTGGGCCTTTGGATTTCACTCCCTTTGCATGCCCAATAATGCATATAATCTTGTCACAACATGTAAATATTCTTGCAAGCTCAAGAAGGCGAGGATTTTTCAAGTTTGGCAAGTTTTGGAGGCGTTTTATCCTTGTTTAAACCATGGTTTAATGGCCTTGATTCCTTTCCAAAATTGTGAAAGCATAAGAAAGAGAAGGAGAACCTCAAGTTGGCAAGTTTTAAAATTGTTTGATTATGACTTTATTAGGGCTTCATGGCTTTGATCCCTTGCCATATATGTCGGCTCAAATTATTCCTCTATATAACGTAAGCAAAGCAATTCCAAAGGGACATGAACTCATTTGCACTAAACTCTCCAAAAAATCTCCAAAATCCAAAAAGTTGTAAAAATCATATCTCACATTCCAAAATGTTCCGTTCCAAACTAAGGCTTGCATTCACTTCCTGAGGGACAACATTGTTGATCCAAGTCCATATTCGCAGACCCCAAATGCCAGAACCCGATCTGTGCATCACATCAGTTTTTAAAATTGGTAAAAATCAAAACTATATTTTCTTGCATTTTTAATCATTACTAACATTTTTTATCTCCTCATATGCATCATTAGAACATGATAGGTGCATTACATGTAAAGTTTGACGCATAAATGGTGTTTTACCATGGTTAGGGAACTAAAGCCATTGATCATTGAACCGGATATTGCAAGCAACTTTCTCCCCTTGCACCCCCCATCTTCTCTTTCACAACACCCCATATATTTTTTTATTATTTGGTTTTGATTTAATTCTTTTCTTTTTTCTTTTAATAACTAATTTTTAATAAAAATCATAAAAAAAAAATTAGATATAGATTTTAATTAATTAACTTTATTTTTCACAATAGAAATTAATTCATTTAATCACTTTAAATTTATTTTATCAATTAAAATATAATTACAATTAGGCTTTAATTATCATTCAATTATTTTTCTAAATAAAAACACAAAAACTATTTTTTATACTTAGAATTTTTTAGATTTTTTTAGATATCTTGCCCTCTTCAATCTTCGTGTACTTATTTATTTTCGCATTATTATTTTCCATAATATTGTATTTGTCAAAAGTTTGTAATAACTAATTAGGCCCCTTTATACTTTCTTTCCCCAATTTTTTTGGTTTGTACTCCCCACCCCCGAAGCGATGTAATAGCGTAGATTACTTTCCGCATTTTTAATTTTCGCACTTGTATATATATCTGATAGTTAGATTAATTAGGCCTGCATGGCAAGACATAAAAAACATGTGTTAGATAACCTAACTTCAAGATTAATAATTGAAACATAAAACACTTCACACACACGCACCTCTAGAGTGAACCTCACTTGTTGCCTTCAAAATTAAAGCAGTTACGTCTCTCAAACGTGGGACGTGTAAGCAAAGACCCTTTGGTTAAAAGATCATAGTCCCTCGATGACCCTTTGATGTTTCCTCGGTAAATGATCTTAGTACCTTAGGGTAATTGCTAAAGCGTCTTACGCGTTTCCTTCGTGACTGCATGATGACCCGTGCATGTCCCTCAAACATCCAACGATAGGGCTTTCTACTAACCGATGGTAGGATAACACTATCTAAAGGAGGAGGAAAATAACAAAGACTTTTGAGTAGGTAGATAGTTCTTAATCGATTGCTCACGAACATTTCAAATCATTTTTCACACAATAAACTTCTCTTCTGAAATAATTTCAAAACAAACACTTTGTATGTGTTCTCAATGATAAAGGAATCATTACAAAGTTTGCCGCACCTAGGCCTTTCTCAAAGTATTTTCAAAACTTACACATTCACAAAGAATTTTCAAAAGTGAGCTAGCGATTAAGAGCCCGTAGATAACTACAGATGAAAAGGGTGTTAACATCTTCCCTTTTCATAACCTACCCCCCTTACTCAGAAAAGTTCTCAAAGGTCTTTCATGTTCTTTTAATCCTTTATTTTATTGGATAAAAGAAAAATCGATGGTGACTCTTGTTATCCGCAATATTTGCGATAAAACACAATACCAAAAGTCAGTTCTCCCTCTGTATTACAGGTAGCATCCAGGGTTCTACTAGCATAATATATGATATGTAATGTCTTATCTTTCCTCTGCCTTAGAACAGCACCAACGGTTTCATGATTAGAACTGAAATCAATGCTTATTTCCAAAGGTCGAAGGCTTTAATACATTTCTCATTGAAAACAAATTCGACGTCCTTCATCAGAAGATTAGTTAAAGGCTTTGTTATTTTGGAGAAGTCTTTGATAAAATGCCGGTAGAAAGCAGCATGGTTGTAATACGGTGGGAGAACTGACTTGGTTGTTTTGCATTTTATCGCAAATGTTACGGATAGAAAGAGTCGCCACCGACTTTACTTTAATCCAATAAAGGAAAGGGTGAAAAGAACAGGAAAGACCTTTTGATAATTTTCTTGAGTTCGAGGGGTAGGTTATGAAAATGGAAGGTATTAGCATCTTTTTCATATATAGTTATCTACGGGATCTTAGTTTCTATCTCACTTTGAAATGCTTTATAATAATGTGTTTGTGTGGGTTTGAAAGTATTTTGAAAATGCCTTTGTTTCGGAAAACTTTGTAATGATTCTCGTCTCTATAAGAATGTATACAAAGTATTGGTTTTAAAAAATATTTCATGAAGATGTTTGTTTTGAAGAAAGGTGTTTTGTGAGTGTGAAGATGGTTTTGTTTATGAGCAAGCAACTACGAGCGTTCCACCTACTCAAAAAGTCTTAGTTCTTTTTCTCCTCCTTTAGATAGTGTTATCTTACCATTAGTTAGTAAAAAACCTTATCATTGGATGTGAAGGGACAGTCGTGGGTCATCGTACAGTCATAGAAGGCAACATTGTAGGATACCTTAGAAATTTGTCGTGAGGGTCTAAGATCGTTTACCAAAGGCAACATCAAAGGATCATCGAGGGACTATGATCTTGTAATCGAGGGTCTTTGCTAAAGTATCCCACGTTCAAGGTAGATGACTGTTTTATTCTAAGGGAACAAGTGTGGGTTAACCCTAGAGGTACAAGTGTGCAAAGTGTATTGTTTTCATGCAAATTGTCTTGAATTAGGGTTATCTACTTGCTTGATTTTAGTCTTGCCATAAAAACCCTAATTACTAGCAATAATATTGAAAGCGATAAATTGAGGAAATTTAGAGACCTAAGATATTACAATACTTTAGAGGAGCGGAATGCAAATTACAAATGGAGATGAAAGAAATTAAATCCTAATTACTATTACAACTATATTGAATAATAGAATGTAAAATGTACAAGAATATAGAGATAGTGTGAAAGAGAAGAGAATTGTTTTTTATGGTTTTGTTATGAAAAGATTTTAAAATTAATCTAATTAACTAAAGAAAGAAGTTAATTAATTAAATTCTTAAATTCTAAGTTAACTTAATTTAAAAGGGTAAATTAAAACAAAATATAATATAAATGTATTTTAATTCATTTAAGAGAGAAGATATATATGTTTCTTAGGGTTTTTGTTTAAAAGAAATGGAATAAAAATATAAAAATATTTAGTCTAAGTATTTAGTAATATATATATATATATATATATATATATATATATATATATATATATATATATATATATATATATATATATATATATATATATATATATATATATATATATATATATATATATATATATATATATATATATATATATATATATATATATATATATATATATTTAATTTGGGTGTTTTTCAATTAGAAATAATAATAATAAAAAACGAAATAAAAGAAATAAAATAAAATAAAATAAAAATATGAATTAAAGGGGAAGGGGGTTCGAAAAGTAGTCAGGTTGGTTTGATAGTAAAAACTTTTTGTTTTAGGCCCAAACAACCTTTTTGTAATAAAAAATAAACCTAAAATTAAATAAAATGTTGGGCTGCGTGGTAAGAATGAAATGGAGGGTGAGAGAAAGAAAAAAAAGAAAGGCCTAATATCTGGATGGCCCAGGCGCGTTTTTGAACAAAAACAAACAAGGAAAATATTGTAAAAATGATAAAATGTCTCGTTGGGGCTCGAACCAAGGAACTTTTATATGTATGTCTTACGCGCACGCTCTTTATTATTAGGGTGGCTATACATCTGTTCATCTATACACAACAAACATATAATATTTTAAAACAAGTCCTGAACACATTGTCTTCTTCTTCATCGCGCCAGCATCTGTAACGCCCGTTAATTTGATTAATTATTTAATTAAATTATATTTTGGATTATTTGTGATGTTGTGAGGTGTTAAGAATTATTGGTAAAAAATTTTGGATTATTATCAATTAATTAATTAGTTGATTAATAATAATTCTTATGTTCAGATTAATGAAATATTATAGTATTAATTTATTAGAAATAAGAATAGAATTAGTTGGGCTTAATTATATGGTTGTATGAAGTAAGAGTGGGGTGTAACATTTAGGCCCAATTGAAGTAACAGAGTATAGTGTTATCAGGAAAAGAAAAAGAAGATAAAGAAGAATAGGGTTTTGAGAGGAGAAGAAGAACAAGAGGAAGTTGCTACTAGTGCCAAAATCCTAGAAATTCCATTGAAGTTTCTTAGAGATGTATTAAATCCAAGGTAAGGGTGGGATTCTTTCTCTATAATTGGGTATATGATAAATGATACGTGGGTTGGTTATATGAGATTATCTTGTGTGATTTTGTGTGAGAGGTTGTTATTTTGGTGCTATGGTAATGTTGTGTTTCCTGATAAAGTTGCAAAAATTCAATTGATGACTCTATGGTTGGAGAATTACTTTATGTTGATGTTGGTGTATTTGTGGTAATTGATGTATGTTGATAGCAATGATAACTGGATGTTTGATTGTGTATTATTTCATGAAGTTTGCGTCTTTGGAATTGAAACAAATGGGTTTTTGTACCGCACTTTACATAAATTGTAAAATTGTTTTTCGCAGGGTGCAATCGATTACAGCAGAAGAGCAATCGATTGCACTGCTTAAAAATTTGGATTTTTGCTTCTGTTTCAGTAAGCAATCGATTGCAGCAGAAGAGCAATCGATTTCACTACTTAAAAACGTGATTTTTGGCCTCTGGAACAACGTGCAATTGATTTGCATGTTAGTTCAATCGATTGCTCACTGTTTGATAGTATTTTTGAAAACTTGAAAATCCCATAACTTTTGAATCGTAACTCCGTTTGATGCTCCGTTCGAAGTGTTGGAAATCTAATGCGAAGAAATATATTTATAAGGAGTAAAATGAAGGATAAGAAGGATAATTCTAGTACCCAAGATAGGATAGAGTTAGCTTTTCCGCGTTGAATCACCATGATGTTTTATGGTGATGAAGTATGATGATGACATGATGATCTTATAGTAATGCTTGGTTCATAATAATAATATGAATGATAATGATGATGTAGTATTATAGTATAATAATTTGTAGAAGTTTTGTAATTATAAATAAGTATTTAGATAAGTAATTAACTGGTATAGTCGATAATTATCCGAATAATTATGGGCAATATTATGTTGTAGGCCTATGGCCAACGTCGAATGGTTGTTGACATGTTGTTGTGATATCGTTGTTGTGACGTACTAAGTTATAGGCTTATACCAATGTTGTGTTAATTGTCTTTGTTGAAATATCAAATTGTAGGCTTTTGGCCAAAGTTGAATTAGGTTAAAATGTTGTGTTGTTGTGATTTTCGCTGTGAATTCTTGTTCATAATGAGAAGTTGCAGAGGATTTTAGAGGATGATGAATTACCTTTATTTACTGGTAACAATGGTAATGTAGGCTTATGCCTTGCGATGAATGATGAATTGTTGTTAACTATGTTGATGACGTTGTAGGCTTATGGCCAGTGAAGTAGTGGTATAGGCGTATGCCTCGTGAAGTGTTTAATGATGTTATTGCATGTGTTGTACATCCATACATTGGCGGATTTTGTGAAGGCCTGTATTGGAGGATTTTGTGAAGGCCAGTATTGGAGGATTTTGTGAAAGCCTGTATTGGCAAAATGATTTGTAAAGAAGGCTTATGCCTTATGCCTCAAGATTACTGGAAAATGTTTTTCAGTTGAGAGTTCTGCTCCAATGGTACCACATGCATGTGCATTGTAATTGAGTCGCATTTGAGGTTGCATATTGAGTCGTGGTGAAGATATATTTGTTGTTGCTTTATGTTGTTGACTTGTTATGACAGGTATCATCTAAAGGTTGTGAATTAGTTGTTATGTCATGTTGATGTTTTGTTGAGATTAAAGATGTTTGAAAGTTATGAAGTGGTAATTTTATATGAACTGATTCTGATATATTAATTATCATACATTCAATTATATAGTTAGATATATCACCACTTCTGTTTGAATGTTTCCCTTTGTTGGTAACGTGCAGGTTATCAAGAATAATAGTTATTACCCTCATCAGTATCGAGTCAGTGTCATTGCTCTGATACATAGCACACTGGGGGGGGGGGGATGAACGCTTGATGTTTAGTTGTTGATCATTATTTCTGTTGTTGAATCTTTAAGTTGTTTACATGAAGTAACTATTGTCTTGAAGTTGTTTTAGTTGAATAAAGATGTTAAGTGAATTGAAGTTGAATGTGTATATTTCGATGCTTATCAATAAAAAGTTGTTTAATTTTAAAGAATAACTCAGGTTGTTATCGGTTCATCCAAATTAAGTTGTATGTATCTGTTTTATATGCGATTAAGTGAAGTTTGATTTCAAGTTGAAAAATGTAGCATCCTATTTATGTTGAACTCTGATTTTATTATTATCCACCGGGTTAGAATGGGGTGTTATAATAGTGGTATCAGAGCAGGTCGGTCCGTCCGACCAAGTTGTCTAATGTTGTTTGTTCCTTAGTGCACGACAGGTGTGTGAAACACTGTCGGTGCTTGTTGTTTTTATAATCAAGTTGTATACAGGAGTTGGGTTTAAGATAAGTGGGGGAGAAGCTTAGCTTCTCGGATATGTATAACTTGTAAGATGTTAGTTATTTATGTTGTTGAGCATTGGTGTCTTATCGACAAAATCAAATGAGAGGGAAATTGTGGAAGTATTTGTAAACCTCATTGGAAATTATTGGATTATGGTGTGTTAGGTGACTTTAGTACAAGTTCTAAAGGAACACTATTATAGTTCGATAACGATGGTTTATACTTCATTATGGTTGTGGGCTATCTATTGATAAATTGAGGAATTGATCACCCTTAATCTCTTGTTGATAGTAGACGAGACTGTGTTGGATGGTGTAGACTTGTCTTGCTACCTTAATGGTGTGTAAAGTGATTGATGTTATATCGTGAGGATAGTTGCTCACCAGGTTGTGAATTAATAGAGGAGTGTCTAAGAAAGAGTTGAGACGTGTTAAACAAGTCAGAGTGGCAAGTTATATGCGAGCTAACATCGCAAAGGGAAATATTGAGAACATCAATAGAATAATGGTTTTATGGTGGATGTTGAGGAAAGTTTGAAACTGGAATGAGAATTGTAAACTATATAGTTGGCAGAAACATTAATGAGGACGGTGACTTAAGATGGATTATCAGAGTTGCGCAGCTGAAGCTTATGTGGCGCAGTTTCTATGAGTATACGACTCTACATGATTGATTTGGTGGATTGTTGATATAGGGATGATGTTCCAGGGTACTATGTTTGTTAGTAAATGATTTCAGATCTTATAAGAAGATTGTTGTGGATTGTTGGTTGATGGTGAGCTATGGGTATGCTTGCTGAGTTATACAGTTAAGTTGATATTGCAATGATTTTGTTGTCGCTATTGAGATGTTATTGTTTATTTCGGTAAGTAAGGAATGATACTCCATAATGTGATGGAGTTGATTATGTTGTTTATGTGGATGTCACTATAAGAGTGATACAACGATATGAGTAGAGTTGTTGATATTTTGTTGATAATTGACATACGGAGATGAAATTGTGTATGTGTTTTGGTGTTGAAAATGGTGTTAAGAGGACATTGCAATGATATATATATATATATATATATATATATATATATATATATATATATATATATATATATATATATATATATATATATATATATATATATATATATATATATATATATATATATATATATATATATATATATATATATATATATATATATATCCAAGTATAAGCGTGTTATAGTTGTTTCTACTTTAAACGTTGATATGTCTGATTATGGTAGAGTAGTTGAGATGCTAGTACCAATTATGTCGTGAAGTGTAGAATGATTAGCATGTGAGTAACCGATTTGAATTGTGTTGAGTTATTGAGTTATCCGGAAAGTAGTGGTCAAAGTGTTTCCAGAAGTGACTTGAAAATCAATGAGTTGGATGCGAAACTCGTACTAAGAGTGGTAGTATCGAATAGATTTTCGAGGACAAAATTATTCTAAGTGAGGGTGAGTTGTAACGCTTGTTAATTTGATTAATTATTTAATTAAATTATATTTTGGATTATTTGTGATGTTGCGAGGTGTTAAGAATTATTGGTAAAAGTTGTTGGATTATTATCAATTATTAATTAGTTGGTTAATAATAATTCTTATGTTTGGTTTAATAAAATATTATAGTATTGATTTATTAGAAATAAGAATATAATTAGTTGGGCTTAATTATATGGGTGTATGAAGTAAGACTGGGGTGTAATATTTAGGCCCAATTGGATTTAGTTGGACTAATAAAATAATATTATATTATTATTAGAAAATTATAGGAGAAAGAGAGTATAGTGTTATCAGGAAAAGAAAAAGAAGAGAAAGAGGAATAGGGTTTTAAGAGGAGAAGAAGAACAAGAGGAAGTTGCTACTAGTGCCAAATTCCCAGAAATCCCATTGAAGTTTCTTAGAGCTACATTCAAACCAAGGTACGGGTGGGATTCTTGATCTATAATTGGGTATATGATAAATGATACATGGGGTTGGTTATATGAGATTATCTTATGTGATTTTGTGTGAGAGGTTGTTGTTTTGTTTCTACGAAAATGTTGTATTTCCTGATAAAGTTGCAAAAATTCAATTGATGACTATGTGTTTGGAGAATTATTTTATGTTTATGTTGGTGTATTTATGGTAATTGATGTATGTTGATAACAATGATAACTGGATGTTTGATTGTGTATCATTTCATGAAGTTTGCGCCTTTGGAGTTGAAACAAATGGGTTTTCGTACTGCACTTTACATAATTCATAAAACTGTTTTTCACAGGGCGAAATCAATTGTAGCAGAAGAGAAATCTATTGAACTGCTTAAAAATTGGGATTTTTGCTTCTGTTTCAGTAAGCAATCAATTGAAGCAGAAGAGAAATCGATTGCACTACTTAAAAACGTGATTTTTGGCCTCTGGAACAAGGTGCAATCGATTTGCATATTAGTGCAATCTATTGCTCACTGTATGACAGTATTTTTGAAAACTTGAAAACTCCATAACTTTTGAACTGTAACTTTGTTTGATGCGCCTTTAGAAGTGTTGGAAAGCTAATGCGATGAACTATATTTATAATGAGTAAAATGAAGGATAAGAAGGATAAGTATAGTACCCAAGTTAGGATAGAGTTAGCTTTCCCGCGTTGAATCGCCATGATATTTTGTGGTGATGAAGTATGATGATGACATCACGATCTTATGGTATAGTCAAGAAATAAGCATTTAGATAACTAATTAACCGGTATAGTCGAGAATTTTCCGAATAATTATGGGCAATATTATGTTGTAGGCCTATGGCCAATGTCAAATGGTTGTTGACATGTTGTGATATCGTTGTTGTGACATACTAAGATGTAGGCTTATGCCAATGTTGTGTTAATTATCGTTGTTGAAATATCAAGTTGTAGGCTTATGGCAAAAGTTGAATTATGTTGAGTTGTTGTGTTGTTATGAATTTCACTATGAATTCTTGTTGATAATGTGAAGTTGCGGAGAATTTTAGATAATGATGATTTACCTTTATTTACTGGAAACAATGGTAATGTAGGCTTATGCATTGCGATGAATGATGAATTATTGTTAATTATGTTGATTACGTTGTAGGCCTATGGACAGTGAAGTAGTGATATACGTGTAAGCCTCGTGAAGTATTTAATGATGTTGTTGCATGTGTTGTACATTCATACATTTGCATTTGTGAAGGCCTGTATTGGCAGATTTTGTGAAGGCCTGTATTGGCGGATTTTATGAAGGCCTGTATTGGAAAAATTATTTGTGAAGAAGGCTTATGCCTTGTGCCTCGAGATTACTAGAATTTTTTTTTTAAGTTGGGAGTTTTGCTCCAATGGTACCATATGCATGTGCATTGTAATTGATTCGCATTTGAAGTTGCATCTTCAGTCGTGGTGAAGATAGATTTGTTGTTGCTTTATGTTGTTGACTTATTGTGACAGGTATCATCTAAAGGTTTTGAATTAGTTATTATGTCGTGTTGATGTTTTGTTGAGATTAAAGATGTTTGAAAGTTGTGAAGTGGTGATTTTATATGAGCTGATTCTGATATATTAATTATCATACATTAAATTATATAGTTTGATATATCACCCCTTCTGTTTGAATGTTGCTCTCTGTTGGTAACATGCAGGTGATCAAGAAGAATAGTTGTTACCCTCGTCAGTATCGAGTCGGTGTCGTCGCTCTGATACGTAGCACTCCGGGGGGGGGGGGGGGGGGGCGAACGCTTGATGTTTAGTTGTTGATTATTATTTCTGTTGCTGAATCTTTAAGTTGTTTACATGAAGTAACTATTGTCTTAAAGTTGTTTTAGCTGAATAAATATGTTAAGTGAATTGAAGTTGAATATGTATATTCCGCTGCTTATCAATAAAAAGTTGTTTGATTTTAAAGAAAAAATCAGGTTGTTATCGATTCATCCGAATTAAGTGTTATGTATTTTTTTATATGCGATTAAATGAAGTTTGATTTCAAGTTCAAAAATGTAGCTTCCTATTTATGTTGAACTCTGATTTTATTATTATCCGTCGGGTAGGAATGCGTGTGTTACAGCATCCATGGACAAGATTTTCAAATTTTTATCATGCTCATTTCTCAACCATTCTCAAAAATGTAAACATCAAACTTGTTAGAAATTTCACCACGATTTCAAATATATAAATAATTTAAGCAATGGATCAAAGATGAGCACGAATTTTAAATGGTACCAAATTTAACCTAACTTTTTCAGAAAGTTCGGGCTCAAAATTCTCACTGCTCAGGTAACATAAATTAATTATAAGGACATGGTTAGTTTCAGGGCTATGATGTCTACATTTTATCTTTTTAAAATGAAACCCAATTGATGCTTGTATGAAGAGTTAGAATTCCAGAAAACTTACCTTGCAGATGGAGATCGTGTTTTGAGTTAAAGCTCACTTCAAGGTGCTGCAATGATATGGTTAGCTTCCTTGAACCTCTAGGAAGCTAATGTAATGCTTAGCTTGAGTTTAGAGTGCCTGGAATGTTCTGGAGAATTCAAGTTGCAGAGGTGCAAAGTGAGGTTTAGATAATGGTGATGGACGTGT
Source organism: Vicia faba (assembly GCA_948472305.1). Lineage (NCBI taxonomy): Eukaryota > Viridiplantae > Streptophyta > Magnoliopsida > Fabales > Fabaceae > Vicia > Vicia faba. The sequence continues at coordinate 671,990,625 of OX451740.1, forward strand.
TATAGTTTTGAAAAAGGGAGGCGGATGAGTTATGTTTGATGTAAGGAAGATTTAGGATTGATTTGGAGAAGAAATACATGAGTGGTTATAAGATGGAAATTCTTTGGCAAAAATGACAAATTATGGTGTTTTTAGAGAAATTTCTGGTTTGAGGGAGTTTGAGGGAGTTTCAAGGCTTCTAATTTCGTATCCTAAGTATCATAATAGTGTCTTAATTTATAGGAGAAGTTTTGGAGGCTTGAGGTGATCAGAAGCAAAAGTTCACATGTTATGGCCATTTGACTTGTTTTTGAAGCAAGCTTGACAAGAATTGTTCGAAGGCAAGGTACAAGGATATCTAAAGTGGTTAGGAACTTTAAACATGTTTATCTGATTGTGTAGAGGATTCTTGTGCAGAAAGAACAAGTGTAATTATCAAGACAAGTTGACTTTGTGATTAAATCTACTTTACTAGAATGGCAATGTTACTTTGTGCCATTAATGGAAATGCAACTTGGATAATGGTTTAAATGATTGGAAAATGGCTATATCAGTTGTGTAATCAATTAATTATGGAGTAAAACACAAGTTAGAAGCTTTAAAATTGAAGTTATGCAGCCTAGGCTAGGGTTTTGCTCAAGTGTTCATCACAAAAATGCCCTGTAATTCAAGAATGGATGCACAACTTCCTCTCTTCGATTCTCTTAGCTCAAAAATAATCTTTTCATGTTATTTTACATTTTGAAAAGCTTGAAACATCCCCTACAACTTTCATGTTTTCCATTTTTGCTAAATCAAATTAGAGCTATGTGAAAAATGGCTAAGAAGCTGGGACAAAAAATATGCCTAAACTAGGTCAAAATTTCACTAAGTGTTCAAGAAAAAGTAAATGACTTCATGGGCCTATAGCTTAAAATCTAAGCACTTTTTGGACACGATCCATCTAATATAAAGTTGTAGATTTCATCAAGATCTACAAATTTCATGTTGAAAGTTTTCTTTGAATCATCTTGGATCTTGGTGAAAAATTCGTATGAAGTAATGAAATTATCATGTACAAAAACACTTAGAAAAATTTCTAAGTCTTGAAAAGTTTGACTTTTCAAATTTAATTTTGACTTTATTGATTTCTTGATGGTAAATATTCATATTTTTGAATGACTTGGAGAATCTTGACTTTTGAAACTAAATGTTGTTCAAAAAGTCAAAGTTTGATTTTCGGTGTATTAGTTGACTTTTCATTAGTTAACCAAATTTCATCTATCAATTGTTTGATCTTGAGAGTTGAATTGAGTCCTGCAATTAGGTAAAAATGATGTATTTGAATCATTGAGATCATGTTTCTAAACAATAAGTCATGTATTAGCTCAAAAGTCTAAAATCAGTCATTCTAATAAAAAACCCTAATTTTGACCATTTTCCCTTTTGATTATTTGCACACTTTTATTGAGGAATTGTGATCCAAACTTGATAAATTGACGAATATGACTTAAAATTGTTGATATTAGTAAAAAATATTGAAGTTTTACTGTAAGTTGACCTCAGTTGACTTTTTAACCAATGTAGCTGATTTTCAGTGATCTGATTAATTGACTGAGCAAAATTATGATTCCAGGCTTGAAACTTGACATGAGTATTCTTAGAGGTCTATAATGATCCATGAAATTCACTTGAGACATTAGAAGTCCATTTGTTCTTGTGAAAATCAAAACCCTAATTTGGGGCATCAGTATTTAGGAGATGGTTTAACCTAGTTCACACTTGTGCAAACTTGAGCTATTTGAAGATCTTGTGAGAAATGTCTTGAGAAAAGAGAGGGAAAATTTTGGGATTAAAACATATGCTCCTATTCAATCTTCTTAAACCTGAAGAGTAAGATTGGCGTGTCCTCCATTCTTGACTTGAAGGTGGAAGATGATTGAACACTAGAGTGCCCAGAAATTTGCACTCGCTGATGCATGAGGTAATGTGTTGGTTGATTGTATCATGAAAGGGTTTGAAGATGCCATTTGGATACGTGATAAAGAGTTATAGGAGATAGGCATATAGATTTCATCCATAGGTGACAGAAAATTGTCGGAGATGGGCTTATAGATGCCATCCAGAGCGATTGTTGGTAGATATCGGAAGAAGTACCAGAATAAATCTTTGGTCGATTTATACTAAAACAGAAAATGTCCTTCATCTATTTTTAACTGGAAGAAATAAATATAACCCAGAAGAGGTCTTTCGTTCGCCTGTCTTTAACTGGAAGAAGTAAATCTAAACCAGAAGAGGTCTTTCGTTCGCCTTTCTTTAACTGGAAGAAGTAAATCTAACCCAGAAGAGGTCTTTTGTTCGCCTGTTTTTAACTGGAAGAAATAAATGTAAACTAGAAAAGGTATTTTGAGCGTCTGCCTTTAACTGGAAGAAGTAAATCTAAACCAAATGAGGTCTTTTGTTCGCCTGTCTTTAATTGGAAGAAATAAATATAAACCAGAAGAGGTCTTTTGTTTGACTGTCTTTAACTGGAAGAAGTAAATATAACCCATAAGAGGTCTTTTGTTCGCCTATTTTTCACTGGAAGAAATAAATATAAACTAGAGGAGGTCTTTTGTCCGCCTGTATTTAATTGGAAGAAGTAAATCTAAACTAGAAGAGGTCCTTCGTTCGCCTGTCTTTAACTGTAAGAAATAAATCTAAACCAGAAGTGGTCTTATGTTCGCTTGTCTTTAACTGGAAGAAGTAAATCTAACCCAGAAGAGGTCTTTTGTTCGCCTATTTTTAACTGGAAGAAATAAATCTAAACCAGAAGAGGTCTTTTGTTCTCCTGTCTTTAACTGGAAGAAGTAAATCCAAACCAAAAGAGGTCTTTCGTTCGCCTGTGTTTAACTGGAAGAAATAAATATAAAACAGAAGATATCTTTTGTCCACCTGTCTTTAACTTGAAGAAGTAAATCTAACCCAGAAGAGGTCTTTTGTTCACATGTCTTTAACTAGAAGAAGTAAATCTAAACCAGAAGAGGTCTTTTGTTTGTTGATTGATTCTTTCATGAAAAGGAAAAGGGTTAATTGTATGCGATATCATGATGTATGAAATACATTTCATAGGGATGCTCTCAACATAAATAAGATTGTGCTATATGCGTTTTGTATGCATATGTAATGATGTATGAATGTATAATGTTATTGAAATGTGTCTTAATCTGGGAAAATAAATCCCTGACTACTGCTGGAGAGTTTCGGGAAGCTGAATCCCGGACTTCTTCTGGAGACGAAGAGTCTGTGTATCTTCAACTTTGTTTAGAGTGTTTCTGCTGGGGATGCATGCTGATTTGTTTCAGGAAACTGTGTATGGGATGTTTATTTCTACTTGAGGAGTAGGGTTCAGGAACCTTGGTTAACCATTATTCTACTGGGGAATTTAATTCTCAAATACCCTGACTGGGGATAAAAGAGATGACCAAACTTCCAATTTGACTGGGGAGGATAAAGTTAACTGATATCTGGTCGGATCCCAGGCTTTATGGTAAATTTCTGGGGATAGTATTAACTCTACTGGGGAAGAGGAGTTTTGTCAATTGATTTGTAGTAGACTGAGGAGTAAATTCAAGCTGGGTGAGATTGTAGTCTGTTGGGGAAATAAACTCTGTTGAGGAAAGTATTATGGCGACCTTATAGGGGAAGTGAATTCATATGGGGAAGAACTTTTTCCAAGTTTCTTTCTCAAATTTGGAAGACCAAACTTGGTTGGGGAAGATAATTTTCAGGAGATATGCTCATTGGAACTCTGGATGGAGAATGTATGAATTCACCCTGTGGGGATAATCCCATTGAAGTGACTCTGGGAATATCCTAAATCCTTAAGTAAATGCTCATTATTGTTCTTGTGCGTATATTTGTTAACAGTTAATCAATATTCATATGCATATGTTCATTCAATTTTAGCCATTGGACATTTTTGCAATAAAAAAAAAACAAAAAGTATGCATTTCAAAGTATATTTGTATTGATATTTTGCCTATAAACAGGCGTTTTTGTACAGGGAGACAAAAAACCTAGTAAAAGGAATTCTTCAAAAGAATACAAAGTGAAAACAAAAATATATAGCCATGTGGAAGTGATCTCATTAGGTTCCAACTCTGCTATTAACCCTATGTCTTTGAACATCATCCCTTGTCGTCGAAAGAAGTTGATTGAATTGATCTTGCACCATTTGAACTTTGACCTTGGTATTAAAACTGGTTGTAATGATCCAACCGAACATAGTCATACACTTTAATCCTTAATTTTTTCCTGGACCATCCTTTCAGATTTTTAGTCCACCAAGATACCCTTTTTTGCCCAAGCCGCCCTGTCAGGTTTTCGACTTGTCGGGTGTACAATCTTTTGTATATATCCCTAATTTTGTCCCAAACCTTTATGTTTTTCCGGGATGCCCTTATTTTTGCCTAGGTATGTCAACCTAGCGGGTCATTCTTATGCGTAGTATTTTTTGACTATGTTCGCGTTCACTGGATATGGGAAATCTTCACCGTCCATAATGGTTAATATCATAGCACTGTCAGAGAATACTTTATTGACAACAAATGGCCCTTCATAAGTGGGAGTCCATTTTCCCCTAGGATCACCTTGTGGTAAAATGATGCGCTTTATTACCAAGTCACCAGCCTGGTATACTCGAGGTTTGGTCTTCTTATCGAATGCCTTGATCATACGCTTTTGATACATTTGACCATGACAAACAGCAACTAGTCTCTTCTCATCAATCAAGTTAAACTGATACAATATTTTCTAAATCCATTCATCCTCACCTAAGTCGGCTTCTTTCATAATTCTTAGAGAAGGAATCTGAACTTCGACAGGCAGGATGACTTCCATGCCATAGACTAAAGAGAATGGGGTTTCCCCAGTTAATGTTCATGACGAGGTACAATATCCATGAAGAGTGAATGGTAGCATCTCTTGCCAGTCTTTATAGGTCACCACCATCTTTTTCACAATCTTCTTTATGTTCTTATTAGCAGCTTCCACTGCGCCATTCATCTTAGGTCTGTATGGAGAAGAGTTGTGATGCTTGATTTTGAACTGCGTGCAGAGTTAATTAATCATGGCATTGTTAAGGTTGGTTCTGTTGGCGGTGATGATCCTTTCAAGGATGTCGTACCGACAAATGAGGTTATGCTTGATAAACCAGGCTATAACACTCTTGGTAACTGAGGCAAATGAAGCAGCTTCGACCCATTTGGTGAAGTAATTAATGGCGATGAGGATGAAATGTTGTCCATTAGAGGCAGTGGGCTAGATTTATCCAATCATGTCAATGCCCCACATTGCAAATGACCACGAAGCGGTCATGACGTTTAAAGATATTGGGGGTACATGAACCTTATCGACATATATCTGACACTTCTGGCAAGACCTCGAGTGGGGGTGACAATCAGTTTCCATAGTTTACCAATAGTAACAAGCCCTCAGAATCTTCTTGGCCATAGTGTGTCCACTAGAGTGAGTTCTGAAGATGCCCTCATGCATGTCTTCCATGATCTTTTTTGCCTCCTTCTTGTCCACACAGCTGAGCAGAGTTGAATCATGGTTGCGTTTGTACAAGATCCCGTCGCTTAGGAAGAATTTGGCTGAGAACCTCTACAGGAATTTCTTGTTGTTAATTGAGGCTCCCTCGGGATATTCTTGTGCTTCAAGGTACTTCCTCACTTTATGATACCAAGGCTTCTCCTCATCAGTGTCGATCTCATAACAGTGCCCAGGTTTGTCAAATCTTTCGATGGTAATTCTAGGAGCTTCGTTGTCCTAATTGACCTTAAACATAGATGACACAGTTGCTAAAGCATCTGTCAACTGATTTTCCTCCCTCTGGATATGTTCAAAGGTAACCTCCTCGAAGTATGGGATCGAGATTAGCATAAGCTCTTTGTAAGGGATCAAGTTCTGATGCTTGGTATCCCACTCTTCTTTAACTTAACTTACAAATAGGACTGAGTCTCTGTATACACTCAATAATTTTATTCTTAGGTTAATGGAAGCCTTTAGACCCAAGTGCATGCTTCATACTCGACCATTTTGTTTGTACAGTCGAAGCAAATTCTGGCAGTGAAAAGTGTATGGCAACCTTCAAGAGAGATGATCACATCACCAATTCCGTTACCCAATACATTGGAAGCTGCATCAAAAACCATAGTCCACCAGGATCCTTGCTCAGGTCCGTCATACGGTCCAGGCTTTTCATAATCCATTATCAGCATGATATTCTCGTCTGGGAATTCAAAGTTCACGGATTGATAGTCATCAACAACTTGATGGGCCAAATGATCCGCCAACACACTTCCCTTGATTGCTTTTTGTGTGGTGTATTAGATGTCATATTTAGTCAAGATCATTTGCCAACTAGATATTCGTCCGGAGAGAGCTGGTTTCTCAAAGATATACTTGATGGGATCCATCTGAGAAATTAATAAGGTAGTATGAGTCAACATATACTTTCTTAGCCGGAAAGCAGCCCATGCCAAATTGCAACAAGTTTTCTCGAGCAGTGAATATCTGGTTTCACAGTCGGTAAACTTTTTGCTAAGGTAGTATATTGCATGCTCTTTTCGGCCATACTCTTCATGTTGACCCAACACACACCCCCATTGAATTCTCTAATACAATCAAGTACATAATCAGAGGTCTTCCTTCAACTAGAGGCATCAGGGTTGGAGGTTCTTGTAAGTACTCCTTGTTCTTGTCAAAATCAACTTGGCAGTCTTTGTTCCATCTGACTACTTGATCCTTCTTCAAAAACATAAAGATTGGCTCACAAGTAACGGTCAAGTGAGATATGAATTGAGCAATGTAGTTGAGCCGACCTAAGAAACCCCTAACTTCTTTTTCAGTACAGGGAGCTGGCATTTATTGTATGGCTTTGAATTTTGTAGGGTCGACTTCAATACCTTTGCCACTGACGACAAACCCTATGAGTTTTCCAGTCCTTACCCCGAATGTGCATTTGTTGGGAGTTAGCCTCAGCTTGTATTTTTTTAACCTTTCAAATAAATTGTGTAAATGATCAAGATTTTCTTCCTCAGTTTGCAACCTTACAATCATATCATCAACATAGACTTCTATCTCATGATGAATCATGTCATGAAATAAAGCTACCATATCCCGTTGATAGGTTGCGCCTACATTCTTCAGTCCAAACGACATGACCTTTAGTAGAATGCCCCATTGTGTAACAAAAGTGGTTTTCTCCATGTCCTCAGGTGCCATTTTGATTTTGTTATAACCTGAGAAGCCATCCATGAAGGAGAACACTTTATGTTGAGTAGTGTTGTTAACTAAAACATCGATATGTGGTAGAGGAAAGTCATCTTTGGGGCTTGCCCTATTTAAATCTCTATAATCTACACACATACAGACCTTTGTGTCTTTTTCGGCACTGGGACGACATTTCCAACCCATTAGGGATATGACATCACTGCCATGAAACCTGCATTGAACTGTTTCATTACCTCAACTTTGATCTTCCCAGACATATCTGGTTGCATGCGACATACCTTTTTCTTGACCGGAGGACAACCTTCCTTCATTGGCATAGGATGAACTACAATATCAGTATCAAGCCCCGAAATATCTTCATATGACCAAGAGAACACTTCAACATAGTCGTGCAATATCTGGACCAACCTTCTCTGGACGTTGTCTTCCAAATTGGCGTCGATCTTGACATCTTTGTTGTCTGCCTCAGTATCCAGGTTTATCACTTCAGCTGGTTCCTCGTGTTGTTAGATGGCCTTTTCCTCTTGTATGAGAAGTCTGGAGAGTTCCCCAAGTATTTCACAATCTTCTTCATCTTCATCTTTGGCTTGATATATTGGATGTTCAAAGTCATAGATGGCAATAGTAGAATTGTTGTTAAAGAGATCCAGAGTGGATGTGGATCTGCAAATGTGTGTGTGTGCATGTAAGGTCACATGGCTATTTTAAAAATGCAATAAAGTAAAGAAAGACAATTAGCGCAAAATTTGAATGCAAAATAGTCCAATGTTTTTTTCATTAAAACGAGCATATGGCATATGAAGATGACAAACCCTTAACAAATGGACCATTGTGCCCCGGGAAAGGCACATGGCTTAAAGTCATTGTTTTAATGGAAATTATAGATAAAGTTCCCAAAGTAATAAAAATAGGAAATAATAGTTACTCATGGATGAAGGAAATTGGGATGAAGTCCTTGGTCTACCAATTGTTGAGTCCTCCATCCGCAGTCAGGTAGATCCAGCCATCAAACTCACAATTAGCATCATAGTCTTCAAGAGCATTAACCTCATGGTTACTAATGCGGATAGGTGGTTTCCCTGCACGAGAATGTCGAACCTCCTTTTGAGTTTTGGAAGTGAAACCCAACCCAAATTTGTATGACTTGAAAGGGAAATTAGAAAGTTGTCCCTAAATGGTGCAACATCCATCTTTAACAACAACACAAGCATCTTTGAGAGAGGCCATCCTTGGCGTATTTCTAGCAGCTTTGGGAATGTCGTGAGTTGCTTTGGCAACAACAACCATTGGAGAGACCACTTCAAAATCTTGACAAGGAGTTTCAATGAACTTTCCATCCATTTCAACATATTTGAATGAATCTAGATGACTAATCATAAACTCCTCTTCTCCGCATACAATGACAATTTTTCCTTTGACCAGATATTTCAACTTTTGATGTAGTATGGAAGTCACCGCACCTGCCCCATCTATCCATGGGCGCCCAAGCAGACAAGAATAAGCTGGACAAATATCCATCACGTAGAATGTTGAGTTGAAGACTTGAGATCCAACTTTGATAGAGAAATCAACCTCTCCATGGACCACTCTCTATGATATGTCAAAATCTATCACCATGATGTCACTGGTTTTCATCACTAAACCTTCACAATTCAACCTATCTAGAGCACCTTTAGGTAAGACTGTAATACAGTGGCAAAACCGACTGTTATACTGATTTTGAATTTTTTATTCGCAAATGTTGCGGTAAGCAAGAGTCGCCACTGACTTTTCTTTTATCCAACAAAGGAAAAGGTGAAAAGAACATAAAAAGACCTTTCAATATTATTTATGAGTAGGGGGTAGATTATGGAAAGGGAAGGTGTTAGCACCATTTCCATCCGTAGTTATCTACGGGCTCTTAGTTGCTAGCTCATTTGAAAATGCCTTGTGCTTGTGTGTTTGAAAAAGTATTTTGAAAAGACGCCTTAGTGAGGAGAACTTTGTAAAGTTTCTCATATCATGGAGAACGCATACAAAGTGTCTTAAAAATATTTTTTTAGAAAAGAGTTTATGTGTGGAAAATTGTTTTATTTGAGCAAGTATCTAAGAACTATCTACCTACTCGAAAATTTTTGTTCTTTTCCTATTTTACTTTAGAGAGTGTTATCCTACTATAAGTGAGTAGGTAACCTTATCGTCTTATGTTTTTGAGGGACTGGCGAGGGCCATCATACAGTCGTAAAGGCGACTTGTAGGATGCTTTAGCAATATATCGTAAGGAACTAGATCATTTTCCGAAAGGAAACATCGAAGGGTCATTGAGGTTTGTTCGAACCACATGACTGATCGAAAGGAGTGGTTGGCAAATTTCGACAAGTCAAAGAAGAGCAAGCTTACTTCGATCCACAAGCTTCGACTGGGCAATGGCTTCCTTCGAGCAACCTTCTTCGATCAACCTTCTTCGATCAACCTCTAAACCCTTCGACACACATAGTTTCGACACTATGAATTACAATTTAACACACCACATAATTCATTGTGTCTAAACAATCTATATTCATTATGGTTCTTATTCTTCTGAATACATCGACCTGTACTTCCTTCGTCGTGATGTCTGCAATCTGATTCTCAGTTCTGCAGTGTTCCAAATTCAACTTCCCATCTGCTACCTTCTCTTGGAGATAATGCAACCTCATTTTGGTGTGATTTCTTCGACCTTGTTCTATTGGGTTCTTTGCAAGATTGATAGCTGACATGTTGTCTATATTCATGCTTGCTTCGATCCACAAGCTTCGACTGGGAAATGGCTTCCTTCAAGAAACTTGCTTCAATCTACCTCTAACCCTTTGACACAAATAGTTTCGACAATATGAATTACAATTTAACAAAAAAAAAGTTGCTGATAATAGTTCATTGCAAGAAGAAGGTACTTGTAACATAGTCTTTCAAATGAGTAATTGGGGAAAAGTTATGATTAAAGATGTGCTCTATGTACCTTGAATAAAGTGATACTTGCTAAGTGCTAGACAACTAGTTGAAATAGCTCCTCAGTTGTCATGAAAGAAAGAGTTTTGAGATTGATCGACACCAAGAATAATTTGGTCTTAAAATATCCGTTTTCGAAAAATAAGACATTTGAGATAACCATCAAATCGACAGAAGTTCAATGTTTAAAAAATTGTTCGACCACAAGGACAGTTGGTTGTGGCATTTGAGGTTTGGACATTTGAACTTTCGACCATTTAATTAACTGATTACTCAAGATATGGTTACTGGTAAGAAAGCAATTCAGAAATTCTTTCGTTTCGACTATGCCAATGAGATCATCTTGCATAACCAAAGTGGTACATTCAGATGAATATGGTCCATTCGAACATACAATTGGTGGAAACAAATATTGTTTTGTCTGTTGATGAGTTTGGTCGAAGGTTTTGGATCTATGTGATCAAAACGAAAGGAAGGAGTAAGTGGTACATTCAGATGAATGTGGTCCATTCGAAGAACATAAAATTGGTGGAAACAAATATTGTTTTGTCTGTTGATGAGTTTGGTCGAAGGTTGTGGATCTATGTGATCAAAATGAAAGGACGAAGTAAGTGGTACATTCAGATGAATGTGGTCCATTCGAAGAACACATAATTGGTGGAAACAAATATTGTTTTGTCTATTGATGAATTTGGTCGAAGGTTGTGGATCTATGTGATCAAAATGAAAGGATGAAGTAAGTGGTACATTCAAATGAATGTGGTCTATTCGAAGAACATACAATTGGTGGAAACAAATATTGTTTTATCTGTTGATAAGTTTGGTCGAAGGTTGTGGATCTATGTGATCAAAATGAAAGGACGAAGTATTCGACATCTTTATGAGATTTAAGATGCTTTTCGAAAACCAGAGTAAGAAAAAGATCGAAGATCAAAGTTCTACAAAGATTCAAGATCTTTGTAGAAGGAATCAAGTTGAAGGCTGAATTTTGAAGAACATTGATCATAACCAAACTAGTGCCATGCTACAAACAATGTTGTCCAGACTACAGCTGAACAAAGTCCTATATGCTGCAAGCCCAAGCTTGTTGTACTGTCCACATAACAGCCTAAAACCATGTCAAAAAATAGTTTGTTGTACTATTATGAAACAACCATGCACAACACTCTAAAACTGCTACAAAACAGTCCTGATATGTTGCTCCTAAACCAGTCCAAGCTTGCATTATCTCAGCCCCGTATTTGCACTAAATTAGCATATAAGAGCTGCACCTCAAAAGCTATGAAGAGCATACCCAAACAGTTCAAATTTTATTTGTTTTCCCCCTAAAACCCCAGCAAGACTCTTCTACAAATAGGTTGTTTCACAACACACAAAGTGCTGGCTTTTGGCAAGGAAAAAGGAGAAGAAAAAAAAAGGAGAGGAGAGAACACGAATTTTGATGTCTTAAAACACTCTTAAACCCATAACAAAAAAAAACAACACCTCTGCTCTTTTTTTCGAACTCAAGAACATTCAAGGCAACAACTCAAGTTTAAAACACAAATCACAGCTTCAAGTTAAGTCTTCTTGACTTTAATCCATTCGTTTCAAGCATCATTGATGATTCATCTTCGAAGATAACATGTAATAACCATTGCCTTTGAAGATAACCTTTTGTTTGTCTTCCTTTCTTGTTAATTATATGTTAAGAACTAACCTGTACAGACCATAAAATAATGTTGGAGTGCAAAAATTACAGCATGATTCGACACAAAGCCTTAGGCTTTGACATATACTGCTTTATAGGACGAAACAGAAGGGAAAAAGGGTGTGTGATTTGACACATAACATTATGCTTCAACTCATACTGAATTGATTCGGAATTACAGGGTCAAAACAAGGATATTTGTCGATATGCATGCTTCGACACATGCTTCGACACATGATGTCAAAAGATTTCTTTTTTACTCTCTTTTGCGCTGTTTTTTTTTACATATTTCATATATTTGCTTCATATCTATTCAATATGGTTTGTAATAGATAATTAGGTTTAATTTCTTGCAGTCCCCATTTGTACATCTGTATCCCCCATCCCCCAAATGATGTAATAGTGTATAACATTTATTTTCTGCAATTTCATCGCTTTCATAAATGTTAGTAATTAGGGTGTGTATGGCAAGATAAAAAATCAACCTTAGAAAATGCTAATACAAGACAAGACAACGCATGAAAAGTAAACACTTGCACACTTACACCTCTAGGGTTAACTGCACTTGTTTCCTTGAGAAAAATAGTCATGATGTGCATGTGAGCCATCTTAGCAAAAATAATCAAAATACAAGATCATAGTCCCTCGATGATGCTATGAATGTTGCCTTACAAATGATCTTAGTCCGTTGAGAGAAATGCTAATATATCTCAGAATATTTCCATTCATGACTATACGATGACCCACGCCTTTCCCTTCACATCCAACGATAGGGCTTCTTACCAAATCAATGGTAAGATAGCAACATCTAAAGGAGGAGAAAAAGAAAATAGACCTTTTGAGTAGGTAACATGCTCGTAGTTGCTTTCTCACAAACTAAAACCATTTACACACTTACACTTTTAAAACATCTTAAAAAATAAACATCTCTTTGAACTATTTTCAGAACCAACACTTCGTATACATTCTTATAGAGACAAGAATCATTAAAAAGTTTTCTGAAACAACGGCATTTTCCAAATATTTTCAAACTTGAACCAAACACAAACACATTTCAAACAAAGAAAAAGTGATCTAGCAAGAAACTAAGAGCCCGTAGATAACTACGGATGAAAAGGGTGCTAACACCTTCCCTTTTCATAACCTACCCCCCGAACTCAAGAAAATATCTCAAAGGTCTTTCCTATTCTTTTCACCCTTTTCTTTATTAGATAAAATGAAAGTCGATGGCGACTCTTGATATCCACAATAATTACAATAAAACGCAAAACAACCAAGTCAGTTCTCCTACTGTATCACAGAACTAACGACTCTGTTGGGGATAGTATACTTAAAAGTGGGGTTACCTTAGAGCTAGATCACATTTAAATTGCTTTCATTATTTGAATTGTTTACTTTACATTTATGGGTCCTTGTTTAGGTTTGTATTGATCCTCTACCCGGATCTGGGAACATCATTAGGTAAGTAGCAATAGATTGTGGAAACTCTATGGCGTAGACCAATATGGTTGAAGCAATGGCTATGTTAGTGTGACACATTTGTTGGTACCGGTATCCCTTGTGTTGAATCAAGGAGAATAAGGGGCCGCCGAGCTGTGTCATGAAGCACTAACTGACCTTAGAACCTTTAATTGAACAACTCGGCCATTATGAAGTAGTGAGATAGTCGGTTTTGGTGTAAAGTTGAAGATTGGTTGATACTCGATACTACACTCATTGAGATCATACTTTTGGGATATTTCGGTCGCAAGAAAAGATTGATTATGCTGAAACAATGCCTAATGAAGAAAGATCAATGATATTGAGATCCCTTAGAACCTGATTATTTTCTAGGATATGTTAAGCCAACTAAACTTCAAGAGGGTACTTACCTATAAACTCCATGCAAGCCTAAACCTAAGGACTTGTTTGTGTATGTTTACTTGTACATAACATCATAACATCATACCTTATCATTTCCACTGACCATTTCAAGGATCTCAATGGCCTGTGATGCAGGGACATGATGACCCAGACGTCTATCAAAGGGAAAGAGAATTTATTCTCCTCTAACCAAATGTTGTCAAAGACTAAAGCACGATAACTTGAGTCAAGGGCTATGACGCACACGACATGGTGAACAAGATTCTCGTAGAAGTATATTCAACAATACAAACATCTTCAATCAAAGTTAAACTTCTTACGTTTTCTTGTGTTTACCCTGCGAGATCCTTGAAATCATTGCATCCACATACCATGAATCATATCATGACAGGTTTTCCCCATACAGGTTTCTCATCTGCTTACTGTTTCTTTCAGTAGAGATGGCTCTAGAACAGTTTGTCATAGATCTTCAGACCTAAAATGCTTAACTTCAAGAAATATTCCTGAACCTATCCAAGGGGAAAGAAGAAGTGAAAGCACTCCTCATTGAGAGCATGACCAAGAATAAACCTGAGGACAACAGGGATGACCAGTTGGAACAATTACAAACTGAAATGGAAACCATGAAAATCTAGATGATAGGACAGATGGTGGGTCAAATGGCTCTTATCCAAAATTTAGCTCGGGGACAAGAAGAGTTGAGTGCCCTCGTCAGCAAGCTTCATCAATACAGATGCAACCATATGGAACAAACATCTAAAATTGGGGATCGAGTCATTAATCAACCTCCAATAAGACAAGAAGTTGCTTTGGTTGAGAGAACACCCTTCAAAATTGCTATTATACCAAGAGTCCAAATACAACCTCGCCAACCCTGACAAGGTGGTCAGCGTAAGTAAGGAAGACAATTTGTCGAGATCAACATGCCATTGGCTCAAGCATTACATCATATTTTGGAAGCCAACTGGTTTCATTAAGAGATCCTCCTCAAAAACCCATTATTGCTTCCCCCTATTACAATCAGGAAGAAAGGTGTGCGTACCACTCCAATAGTCCTGGACACGACACTAACCACTGTTGGGCGTTAAAAAACAAGATTCAAGACCTGATCGACGAAGGGGAATTGGAATTCACACAAAATGGTTAACTTGGTTTTTTTTGTCATCCCTCAAAGGCACACCATCTGAAGTGACCAGTTAGGGCGGATAAATTTTTGTTCATTCAAATTTTCAGTTGTAATTTCTTTGTTTGCTTAAACACTTATCTTTATGTCAGACTTTGTTTTCTCTCATTAATGCATTGCATATGTTTGTCCTGAGTTAATCCATTCATTTTCACTATACTAAAATTATGTTTTTACCTCGTTTTGTATGCTATTCAACTCTCAGTTACAAGCTATAAGCCTTTAGATGGAGGATGACTAAAACAATACCATAATCTCATACAATATGCTTTTGGATGGACCTCGCTGATGATGTACAAGTGTTATTTCAATTCTTAAACAATGGAGTTATAAGGAAGATAATCTCTAGTCAACCCCTTTGAGCCAAATAAGTAGGAGTTTTCTTTTTCACACAAATTGAAACCTTTAATCATAACCTCGGGCCGGGTAGCTTCTCATTTAATTCAAAGGCGTGTTCAGTCACAAGTTGTCACTTCATAATAAAAATAACCTTCTGAATCAAAAGACGGAAATGGTTCCCACAAAAAATAGGCAGTCATTATCTCTCAAGAGCATAGCCCGCTAAGTTAAAACCTATGAAGGAGAATTAAGAAAAATTGGGGCATCCCACTGGCTGTAATCTCAAAGCAAAAACAGTCAGGGAAAAATTAGGGATAGTAGATCATAAAAAAAAAGAGGTCGTTACAAATCCTCGACAACATGAAAAATGTTACAAAAAATGACTGCCTTCACAAATAAACTTCCAATATCTTAACCATCACCAAGATATCGTTCCAGATTATGTTGGGAGATAAACGCACAATTAGCTAAGTTTAGGACTGAAGAACATCATGAAGAATGGGTGGGTACAAAGAAACTTTGAGCTTTATCCTTTGTTTCTTAAACCATGAACCAGGCCACGTTATAACCCCTTAAAAGTCCTAATTGAAGCACAAGTTAGTTTGAAAACATACTATTACAAAAGGTATCCTGACTCGTGTAAGGCTTACTGTAAATCTTGAGTTGAATTCATATTCTTACAAAACTCTTTTATCTGCGAAAATGCATTTTCAAAACTTCAAGACAAACATAAACATTACATTATTTTGAATATCGTTGTTTGCATATAGATATTTGTTTGACAACAGAAAAATTCACACGACGAATATCCAATGAATGGAAATCCTCTCAAGAAACAGAAACACTTCAAATGGGAAGACACCTCCAATGACAAATATCCCATAATCAAAGGGGGAATGACATGTTATAGTCCAACCCATCTGTGGCAGTCAATTCGAGATTCCAAAAAATCTCTCAAGAAGTTCTGAATAACCAGGGGTAGGTTTGCATCTGAATAACTTGGGGCATTGAACATGAATTCTAGCAAAGAGTCACGTACAACCAAGCACACATTGTCTGGAAGCGCTGCAACACTTACTAGTATGGACAAAGAAAAACCCCCACAATGTCCCTTTCATAAGGTGATCCTCGTTGAAGTCATCAGAGCCACCTCTATAAGGTTATCCTCACAGAATAATCTTCATGGATAAGGGTACAAATCACATAAGGCCAAATTCATGGATATCCCCACAAAGTTGGATCCATGCAATCCCCAGCCAGAGTTTCCACCTCCGGAAAACCTCTCCCCAACTAAATTGGTCTTAAGAGGAAGCCTTGAGGATTTCTTCTAGAAGAAAACACCTCGCCAACAGATTGACAAACGCGTTTATTTCCCCAACAAACTACGAATCCTCCAGACCAATACAAATCAACAGACAAAACCCTTTAATACCTGGTAGAGTCATTGATATCCCCAACGGAGTTGTTACAATCCTTAAAAGTTACTAAATCCTAGACCCAACTAGATATTAGTTTAACTTCTTTAATTGCCGAAACATGGACTCAACCAGATACCAGTTAACCTCAAGATCAAAATTGCTGAAACCTAGACCAGACCAGATAACTGTTCGAGTTACTACGAAACCTGGACCCAACCAGGTAATAGTTTAACTTCTTCAAATCACTAACAAAACTCCTCTTCCCTATTAGAGTTTTCCACTGTCACCAGTGAGTTGATGTAAAGCCTGGAATCCGACCAGATAACAGTTAACTTCATCTTCCCATCATCTTAAAGAATTGCACAACATGGTTCATTAACTTCATGGGTTCCTCCAATAGGGTTTCATGAAAATCCTCAAGCAGTATATGGAGTTTTATTTCCCCTGTAGAGTTTATTTCTCTAGCCACAGAACTCCATCTCCCAGCAATTTAACTTCAACAAATATTGAAGAATCACATTTTTTCGTCCCCAGTAGCAGTCATGGATTTATTTTCCCTCAACTCAACGATGCTACCAAGAACAACTGATCAGTTCATATATTGCATTCATATATTACTTTACAAACATCATATAATATGCATACAAAATACATATAGCACAATCTCATTTATTTTGAGAACATCATGCATCATGACATTGCATACAACCAAAATCTTTACCTTTTCAAGAAAGATCAACAAAAAAATATCATCATCAATTTTCAACAAGTTCCTGATTAATACCTGAAATAAGACAGGATAATTATCTGTGAACAACTGATTGTAGATTAATACCTGAAACAAGACAGGACAACTATCTACATGAGCAGATTGAAGACTAACTCCCGAAACAGGACAGGGAAACTATCTTTCTTTCTCTAAGGTCAGAGATTAATTCTTGAAACAAGCCAGGGCAATTATCTCTACGACTAACAAAAAACAAGTTCTAGATTAATACCTAAAACAAGACAGGACAACTATCTATGAACAACTGATTATAGATTAATACCTGAAACAAGACAAGACAACTATCTACATGAGCAGATTGAAGATTTACTCCCGAAACAGGACAAGGAAACTATCTTTCTTTCTCTAAGGTCAGAGATTAATTCCTGAAACAAGCCAGGGCAACTATCTCTACGACCAACAAAAAACAAGTTCCAGATTAATACCTAAAACAAGATAGGACAACTATCTGTGAATAACTGATTATAGATTAATACCTGAAACAAGATAGGACAACTATCTACATGAGTAGATTGAAGATTAACTCCCGAAACAGGACAGGGAAACTACCTTTCTTTCTTTTTGGTTAAGTAAAGATCAATTCCTGAAACAGGACGGGGCGACTATCTTTATCACCAATGGTATTAACTCCCAAAACAGATTGGGTTTACCAACAAATTGATTGTAGATTAATAACTGAAACAAGACAGGACAACTCTTTGTATGAGCAGATTGAATATTAACTCCCGAAACAGGACGGAGAAACTATATTTCTTTCTTTTTGGTTACGTAAAGATCAATTCCTGAAACAGGGCGAGGTGAGTATCTTTATCACCAATAGTATTAACTCCCGAAATAGATTCGGTTTACCAACAAATTGATTGTAAATAAATTCCCGAAAAAAGACGGGGAGACTATCTACATGAAAAACACTTCCTTCAAGAAATATATTGTTTCAGTATAAATCGACCGAAGATTTATTCTGATACTTCTTCCAATTTCTACCAACAGACACTCTGGATGGCATCTGTAAGCTCATCTCCGATAGACTCTCTATCACCTCTCCAAATGGCATATTTAAGCCCATTCCCGACACAATCAACACCACATCATCGAGTGCAAATTTCTGGGCACTCTAGTGCTCAATCATCTTCCACCTTCAAGTCACGAATGGCGGACTCGCCAATCTAGCTCTTCAGGTTTACGAAGATTGAACAGGGGCAGCTATTGTACCCCAAAATTTTCCCTCTCATTTCTCAAGAATTTTCTCACAAGATCTCTATTGATTCAAGACTGCACAAGGTTTGATTAGCTCAAGATACCTCCTCAAACACTGATGACTCAAAACTAGGGTTTGAGTTTGCACAAGTACAATTGGACTTTTAATGACCCATATAGTTTCCATGGATCATATTGGGCTCTCAAGCATCAGGCTGAATATGGAACATCTAAATCCTCAAAAGGAGGAAGAGGAAATTGTCGAAATGGAAAAGCAGATAAAAAGGGTGTGCAATTGCAGACAACCACGTCGAATTCAAAATTTGGTTCAGGCTGTTCGAACCATATGACTGATCAAAAGGAGTGGTTGGCAGATTTTGACAAGTCGAAGAAGAGCAAGCTTGCTTCGATCCACAAGCTTCGACTGGGCAATGGCTTCCTTCGAGTAACCTGCTTCGATCCACCTCTAACCCTTCGACACACATATTTTCGACACTATAAATTACAATTTAACAAATAAAAACTTTGCTGATAATAGTTCATTGCAAGAAGAAGGTACTGGCAACATAGTCTTTCAAATGAGTAATGAGGGAAAAGTTATGATTAAAGATGTGCTCCATGTACCTGGAATAAAGTGAAACTTGCTAAGTGTTATAAAACTAGTCGAAAAAGCTCCTCAGTTGTCATGATAGATGGAGTTTTGAGATTGTTTGACACCAAGAACAATTTGGTCTTAAAATCTCCGTTGTCGAAAAACAAGACATTTGACATAACGATCAATTCGACAGAAGTTCAATGTTTGAAAAAATGTTCGACCACAAGGATGATTGGTTGTGGCATTTGAGGTTTGGAAATTTGAACTTTAGACCACTTAATCAACTTACTACTCAAGATATGGTTACTGGTAGGAAAGAAATCCATAAATTATTTTTCTTCGACTATGACAATGAGATCATCTTGCATACTCAAAATGGTACATTCAGATGAATGTGGTCCATTCGAAGAACATACAATTGGTGGAAACAAATATTGTTTTGTTTGTTGATGAGTTTGGTCGAAGGTTATAGATCTATGTCATCAAAATGAAAGGATGAAGTAAGTGATACATTCATATGAATGTGGTCCATTCGAAGAACATACAATTGGTGGAAACAAATATTATTTTGTCTATTGATGAGTTTGGTTGAAGGTTGTGGATCTATGTGATCAAAATGAAAGGACGAAATAAGTGGTACATTCAGATGAATGCGGTCCATTCGAAGAACATATAATTGGTGGAAACAAATATTGTTTTGTCTATTGATGAGTTTGGTCGAAGGTTGTGGATCTATGTGATCAAAATGAAATGACGAAGTAAGTGGTACATTCAGATGAATTATGTCCATTCGAAGAATACATAATTGGTGGAAACAAATATTGTTTTGTTTGTTGGTGAGTTTGGTCGAAGGTTATGGATCTATATGATCAAAAGAAAGGATGAAGTAAGTGGTACATTCAGATGAATATGGTCCATTCGAAGAACATACATTTGGCGAAAACAAATATTGTTTTGTCTGTTGATAAGTTTGGTTGATGGTTGTGGATCTATGTGATCAAAATGAAAGGACGAAGTATTCGACATCTTTATGAGATTCAAGTATCTTGTCGAAAACCAGAGTAAGAAAAAGATCAAAGTTCTACAGAGATTCGAGATCTTTGTAGAAGGAATCAAGTTGAAGGAAATTTTTTGAAGAACATTGATCAAAACCAAACTAGTTCCATGCTACAAAAATGTTGTCCAGACTACTGCTGAACAAAGTCCTATGTGCTGCCAAGCCCAAGCTTGTTGTACTGCCCATATAACAGCCTAAAACCATGTCAAAAAACAGTCTGTTGTACTGCTATGAAACAACCATGCACCAAGCTTTTGCAACACTCTAAAACTGCTGCAAAACAGTCCTGCTATGCTGCTCCTAAACAAGTCCAAGCCTGCATTATCTCAGTCCCATATTTGCACTAAATTAGCATATATGAGTTGCACCTCACAAGCTATGAAAATAGCATACCCAAACAGTTCAAATTTTAATTCACCCCCCCCCCCCCCCCCCCCCAAAACCCTAGCAAAACTCTTCTTAAAATAGGCTGGTTCACAACACAAAAAGGGATTGCTTTTGGCAAGGAAAAATGAGTAGAAAAGAAATAAATGAGAGAGGAGAGAACACGAATTCTGAAGCCTTAAAACACTCTTAAACATAGAACCAAAAAAATAACACCTCTAATATTTGTTTAAACTCAAGAACATTCAAGGCAGCAACTCAAGTTCGAAACACAAATTCCAGCTTCAAGGTAAGTCTTCTTGACTTTAAACCCTTTGTTTCAAGCATCATTGATGATTCATATTTGAAGATAACATGGAATAACCAATGCATTCAAAGCTAACCTTTTGTTTGTCTTCCTTTATTGTCAATTATATGTTAAGAACTAACCTGTACATAACATAAAACAATGTTGGAGTGAAAAAATTACAGCATGATTCGACACAAAGCCTTAGGCTTTGACACATACTGCTTTACAGGCCCAAACAGAAGGGAAAAAGGGTGTGTGATTTGACACAGAACGTTATTCTTCGACTCATACTGAGTTGATTTGGAACTATAGGGTCGAAAGAAGGATATTTGTCGATAAGCATGTTTCGACACATGATGTCAAAAGATTTGTTTTTTTCTCTCTTTTGTGATGTTTTTTTTTACATATTTCATATATTTGCTTCATAGATATTCAATATGGTTTGTAATAGATAATTAGGTTTAATTTCTTGTAATCCCCATTTGTACATTTGTATCCCCATCACCTAAATGATGTAATAGCGTAGAACATTTATTTTCCGCAATTTTATCGCTTTCATAAATGTTAGTAATTAGGGTGTCTATGGAAATATTAAAAATCAACCTTAGAAAATTCTAATACAAGACAAGACAATGCATGCAAAATAAACACTTGCACACTTACACCTCTAGGGTTAACTCCACTTGTTGCCTTGATAAAAATAGTCATGATGTGCATGTGAGCCATCTTAGCAAAAATAATCAAAATACAAGATCATAGTCCCTCGATGACACTATGAATTGTTCCTTGCAAATGATCTTAGTCCCTTAAGAGAAATGCTAAGATATCTTACAATGTTTCCATTCATGGCTATACGATGACCCACGCCTGTCCCTTCACATCCAATGATAGGGCTTCTTACCAAATCAATAGTAATATAGCAACATCTAAAGGAGGAGGAAAAGAACATAGACCTTTTGAGTAGGTAGGACGCTCGTAGTTGCTTGCTCACAAACTAAAACCATTTTCACACTTACACTTTCCAAACATCTTCAAAAACAAACATCGCTTTGAACTATTTTCAAAACCAACACTTTGTATACATTCTTATAGAGACGAGAATCATTACAAAGTTTGCCGAAACAAAAGCGTTTTCAAAATATTTTAAAACTTGTACCAAACACAAACACATTTCAAACAAAGTAAAAGTGATCTAGCAAGAAACTAAGAGCCTGTAGATAACTACAAATGAAAAGGGTTCTAACACCTTCCCTTTTCATAACCTACCCCCCGAACTCAAGAAAATATCTCAAAGGTCTTTCCTGTTCTTTTCACCCTTTCCTTTATTGAATGAAATAAAATTCGGTGGTGACTCTTGCTACCTGCAACAATTGCGATAAAACACAAAACAACCAAGTCAGTTCTCCCACCGTATCACAATGTCAACCAACTCCCTATCAGATACGGGAGGCTGGACACTACTGGTGAGATCCCTCCACTTTTGGGCATAATCTTTGAAACCCTCACTAGAACCCAAAGACATGTTTTGAAGTTGCGTACGGCATGGAGAGAGGTCAAAATTATATTGATACTGCTTGTAAAAATCAGCAGCCAAATCTTCCCAATCACGGATGTTAGTTCTTTCCAACTGATAGAACCACTCTAACTTGATCCCCGACAAACTCTCCTGAAAGAAATGAACCCATAACTTCCTATCAGCTGTATGGGGTTGGATCTTCTTGATGTAAGACCTCAGATGCAGCTTGAGACACGAAACCCCATCATACTTTGCAAAAATAGGAACTTTGAATTTTTGTTGGATAACCACTCCCGAGACCAACTCTACCTCTTCAAAGTCCAAACCAGGTACCCTCTGAACTGTTTAACTTTGATTGAGACGATCCTCCAACTGTTTATACTTGTCATCAGCAGGAGGATATTGTTCTTCAGCATAGTCTGCTTCCTCTTCATCATTCCTTGGGCTGTAATCTTCTTCTTCTGTCTTCTTATCATCCTCTTCCTGATTATCCCCTTCATTTGATGGAGTTGCGAATTCTAGAGCTCGCTTGGCTGGCCCTCTAAATCTTCTTCCCATATTCAGGACGCCAACTGGTTTCTTTGCCTTCTTTGTCTTCTCTTTAACAATGAGAGCTTTTAGATCTTCTTGTCCTTTAGCCAGAGCCAGGAACATCTGTTGGAATTAAGCGTTTTGTGCTTGAAGATACTTAACTATTTGTTCAAGAGCCATTTCTTTTTGCTGAAATAAACAGCGAAAAGATAAAAAATCTATCTTGAAATACCTTCTTATGTGATGATATGCATGATATGCTTATGAAATTTTTTCAAGGACCTCGTAGGATTTAAACTCTTTTAATCAAAACAGAAACAAAGACTTTTTATTAGTAAGTTCAAATGAAATCAAAGTTTACAAGGAAATAACAATTAAAAGTTCTAAAACTTATAGGTTTCCCATGGACGCTTCCTTTTCGTGCTGATATAGGCATTAAGACTCTGCTCCTCGTGAAGCTGCTTCATCAGTTCCAACACTTTCTTTTCACTGGCATATAATTGGATCTCAAAGGTGTCCCATTCTTCCTTGAGTTGGATCTAAGACCTTTGCAATTCTTCAATGTTTGTTGGCATATCAGGATGAAGAATGATGCGAGACTCATCCCCTTGAACAATAGGCTCTAAGATCACTGGTAAGATGGTAGTATATGGCATCATAAGACTTTGAGCACGAGCTCGCACCCATTTGAGGTAAGGTTCCAAAGGGATGGAGTTCTTGTGCCCTAAAGTCTTACTATCAGTCTTCTTAACCATGTCCCAAGCGCGGATGAACCTATGACGATAACCTTGCGGATCATTTGAATAGTTGAACACAATACCTTGGATGAGCATATCAGGAGGACCATCTTTCCTTGCGTAACCAAACTG
The DNA here is from genome assembly GCA_948472305.1 of Vicia faba. Lineage (NCBI taxonomy): Eukaryota > Viridiplantae > Streptophyta > Magnoliopsida > Fabales > Fabaceae > Vicia > Vicia faba. The sequence continues at coordinate 672,014,546 of OX451740.1, forward strand.
ACGTTAGGATAAAGAAGGGTTGTAGGTGATGCCTCCTCTAATGCCATGGAGTGGCACATTAGGAAATTCTCCGCAGCAATCAATAAAAGAGATGTCTTCTTGAGAGCAAGGACACCAATAGATATCAGAGTGAGAAAGAGACATTAACTTTGATTCCGCCTTAAGCCTAACTCATTCTTTATTACTGATCGAGGAAGGTGCGAAATATACCACCTATAGAGTAAAGGCATATAACACATAAGAGTTCCTCGTTTCTTCATAGTACAGGTGTGGAGTGAATGCAAAATATCCCCGAGCAATGTAGGTACTTGATTGTGAGTAAGGAAAATGTTGATGGCATTTACGTCTATAAGTTGGTCTGAATTAGGGAACAAAACCAAACCATAGATCAAGAGAGCCAAGATATCTTCAAAAGCATGGTAACTCATGGCATCTAGGAATACCTGAGCTTTCTCCATCAGAAACTTTGCAAGAAGACCTTTAACCTCACTTCTTCTTTCCCAACTGGATTCAATTTCAGATGGCTTCAAATGCAAGGCCATAGAAACATTTTCAGAAGTTGAAGATGAAGTCATCAGGGCGCGTTTTGCCTCACATATTCATTGATTTGCCTAAGTTAACGGATGTATAGCCACCCCAATGGTAGAAACGCGCGCCTGTAACCTTTGGGACCTGGGTTTGAGCCCCAGTGGTACCCTTTTTGTGTTTTTTTTCATTTTTTTGAATCTTTCTGACTTTTTTTTTGCAGGCGCCTGGGCCTCATTGGGCTTTTTGTTGTTTTTATTTTATTTTTACTAGCTAACCCCCTGTGGACTACTTGCACCCCTGGCCCAAGTTTATTTATTTTCTTTTTTATTTCATTTTTATTTTCTTAATATATTTTCTAAATACTGAATAAAATCATAAAAGTACAAAAATGATAGATTTATATTTTTGACTTAGTTTATTTTATTTTTCTCACAAAAATTATTTTATTTAACTACTTTATTTATTTTTTACAAATTATCTTGTAAATTTAATTTAAAACTAAGTTAATTATTTTCTTCTATACTAATTAAAATATATTATTTTTTATATAAAAAAGACTAAAAATATTTTATAATGCTATAAATATTTTCAAGACAAAAATACCAAAAAAACACTTTTCTTATAAACTTAATTTCTTTTATTTTAATTAATAGATTTAGGGTTTTGCTTAAAAATATTTTCTTAACAAATTTAAGGTTTACTTTTTATTAATTATTTTTATTTTAATTAATTATATTAAGACAAAATTCCTTTTCTCTAAAAAATCCAAACAAATATCCATTTACTTCACATTTTGCATTTTTGTACATTTATTCATTTTGTACATTGTATTCATTTAATTCCTTGTACATTGATACCAATTCAATATGGTTGTAATAGACTAACTAGGTTAACATTCTTGCAATCCCCATTTAATTTGTACACCCCCTCCCACAAATGTTGTAATAGCGTAGTAACTTTAAATTTCGCGATTTATCGCTTTTATATGCAAATGCTAGTAATTAGGATTTGTATGGAAATACTAAAACCAATACTTAGAAAACCCTAATTCAAGACAAAAACAAGCATGAAAACAATACAATTGCATACAAGCACCCCTAGGTTTATTTCACTTGGTTGCCTTATACAAAATAGCCTTATTACGCATGTAAGGTATCTTAGCAAGAACAAGAAAATACAAGATCATAGTCCCTCGATGACACTATCTAAGTTGCCTTTCAAATGATCTTAGTCCCTAAAAAAGAATGCTAAGATACCTTGAAATATTGCTAATCATGGTTATACGATGACCCACGCCCGTCCCGTTTACATCCAAGGATAGGGTTACTTACCAAATCAATGGTAAGATAACAATGTCAAAGGAAAAGGAAAATAAACAAGAAAGTCTTTTGAGTAGGTAGAATGCTCCTACTTACTTGCTAAATTTCAAAACAAAACTCCTTGCTATTTTCAAAACAAACACCTGCATTTTCAAATATCTTACAAAACTTGAAAACATTTTCAAAAGATCAAACATCTTTGTATACATTCTTACAAATAAGAATCATTACAAAGATTGCCTAAACAATGGCCTCTTTACAAAATACTTTCAAAAACCACACAAAAGCACAATTTCAAACAAAAGCAAGTGATCTAGGAAGTAACTAAGAGCCCATGGAAAACCATGGATGAAAAGGGTGCTAATACCTTCCCTTTTCATAATCTACCCCCCGAACTCAAGAAATAATTTCAAAGGTCTTTCCTGTGCTTTTTCACCTTTCCTTTTGGATAAAAAAAAGTCGGTGGTGACTCTTGCTAACCGCAACATTTACGATCAAATGCAAAACCCTCAGGTCAGTTCTTCCACCGTATCACACATACCATTATGTATCGACTCATTCTTAGTTGATTTTGAATTTTTTAGAAACAGAAAGGGGCATGTGTTGATGCATAAGGGATATGTGTCAATACATAAAGTTTTTTTTTCTTTCTTTGTACACTACTTTCCTTTTTATATTTTTATTGCTATTCCATATGGTTGTAATAATTTAATTAGGCTTGTATTTTGTCCCCCATTTATAAACTTGTACCCCCCATCCCCTATGATTGTAATAGCTTAGGGTTTATTTTTTGTATGTTTTAATTGTTGCTTAATCATGCATATGTAATCCAATTAGAACACATGGCCTCCTATTGGGCTCATCCTCAATGAAAAGGTATACACTTACAAATTCTCACTTGTACACATTTCATAGTTTGGTCCTGGGCTTTTCTACAGCGATAACTATTTGATCGATTGTTTCAATTGGTCGTTTAGAATACTAGTTCCATGCTAGTACCACTTTCTAGGAGCATGCACATAGCCACCTTGTATGAGATTTTTATTTTTATCTTATCCATTGAAGCAACTTCTCTCTTTCCTTGGTTCACATACCGAGCTTTTCTTAAAGGGTCTCATAGTTGAGTTTGGGCAAGGACATTCTCACGAGGTTAATCAAGTCTTACCCTTGGTTAACCATAACCCGAATTAACCACTTTGGTTCATATACCAAGTGTTTCCATGCACAAAGGGTCTCATGGTTGAGGGTAGGAGCACCTACTCTCACGAGATTAATTAAGTATACCCCTTGGTTAATCATAACCCGATTCAATTCCCATACACCAAGAATTCCATTTACTTCTCTCATAATACTAGCTATTGTGTCGTCACTTTTGCCATGATCACTCTTCACCAACACATTCTCCTTTTACTTTATGCTCATAACATGCTCGCTTAGGATGATAGTTTCCTCTTCTTTAAGATGAGAACTAATTAGACCTCAGGTTGGAATCAATGCATGAAAACATTAGGGTTAAATTTCCCCTTTGAATTTTCTTTTGTAATTAAGATTAAAACTCATTGACAAATAAAAAATCCAAAAACATTTAATCATTATCCTAATTCTATTTAAAACTCGCAAAACACTCAACAAATTAAAACTTTCCCCGAAGGGCATGTTATCTCCGATCTACCGCGGTATACGTCGTGCCTATTACTAGAATGCGTGCGTTAACATCGCCCACTAAAAAACACCAACAAACCAACATTTTCTAGAGGAACTATGGTGTTCTGATTCCTTCACTAGATACGTAGTCAAAGGGTGGGGAGACCCTCATGAACGCACAAATAAAAAACCATTTTCTTCCCTCTTGGCAAGTATAGTTATAGATGAACACACCCTTAGAAGCAAACAAACAAAATGGATCTCGTTGAGTACAACGGATGTGGGGGGTGCTAATACTTTCCCCTTAGATAATTGACTCCCTCACCCTTTCTCTTGGTTTCAAGACCATCTTATCCATCCTCTTCTAGTTTTCTCTATATTTCCCCTTTCTTCGAGATAAATAAAGTTCGGTGGCAGCTCTATGTTTTCTGCCAGTAGCTTGAGCTGGTGACTCAGCTGGGGACCTTTCTTTCGCGAGTCTCTCCTAGTTTTGTTTATTTGTCTCTCTATGTGTTTATTTATTTGCTTTATTTTTATTTATTGTTTTATTCCTTTATTTCTTTATTGTATTCTTTTATATATATATTGCATTATACTGTGGCTACTCGCATATTATGGATATGTTGTGATGTTGGGTTGGGTGATTACATTTGATAAGTTCTATACTCGAACTTGGGTTACACTTAGGATTAGGACGGGAGGTATACTCATGTTAAATTTGAGGGAGTAATCCCGAAGAATGAGGCATGAAAATCTCCCACTCAGTGGAGGTCCCCTTGAAAGTAGAAATGTTTACCGATTAATTGGGAAGACATTGTTGCTTTCGACTTGGGAACTCGAGAAGCTGAGAGTCGTAGAACCATCAACCCATTCTGGACTTTTTAGGCGTAGTGTAGAGACTACAACAGAGTAATCCGGAAGTAGTTGTCATGCGATGCTACACTCGAATGACATCTTCCTGCGAATATTACTGATTACTGAGTAATTGGGATGTCGATAATATACAAAGGAAGAGCGTAGACTCTGAAGTTTCCCTAGAACCTTGTCCGACAGTTGATAAACCCCTAGTACATACCTTATGGGTGGTTACTTTGACTCCATGCTTGTGACGTTAGACTTGTGATCATGTTACTTTTAGTTTATGCAAAGGACTACACATTGGTTATCCAAAATATGTGAAGCTGAAATCTCATGCCATAGTATACCATGACATCATTCCATCATGTATATACATCTCATATCTAAGAAATTTCAAAGACAATTCTTGTTGGTCGAGCTTTTAAAAAATGAAAAAAAAATTTAAAAGATAGAAGAGTCTTTGGATTTCCTCAAAATGAAGATAAAACATTCATTCATACTATCATGTATTCATTATTCACAACCGAAAATTATTGGGGTCACTTTTCCATCAGACTTTAGTAAACATCAAAGACGACTTCTCCACATCCCTACCGTACAAGAAGCAACCATTTAATACTTATGGATCTTTTTGAAGAGAATCAAAATGCCCTCCGCCAAGATATAGACACCATGGGCACTCGCATGGATCAGCTTATGGAAACCCTTCATGCTGTTATCAAGGGTCAAGAAGAGTTACATCAAAGTGTTTCCAAGCTTGCCACTGTTTCCCCCTCCACTTCTACAAATGGGAGAAATGATAATGTAAATGTAGAGACCCCTACTGGAGCCCCTCGGAATAATGTTGATGATCATCACGAAGTCATTGATCTTGATGAACCCCGCGTGAATCTTGCTGCTGGAGTTGCTGAAACTGAAAAAATTTAACATGGTCTTGAAGAGCGTCTCAAAGCCATGGAGGGTATCAAGACTTCAGGATTCAATACTGCTGCAATGTGTCTCGTTCCTGGGGTAGTTATCCCCCCCAAGTTCAAGGTTCCTAATTATGACAAATACAAAGGCACCTCTTGTCTAGAGACTCATCTTCTTTCCTACTATCGCAAGATGGCGGCCTATGCTAAAAATGAACTGTTACTCATGCACTTCTTCCAACATAGCTTGATAGGGACACCGTTGGACTGGTATATGCAACTAGAAATAACTCATGTCGGTACTTGGGTAGAAATTTCTGACGCCTTTTTGAAACATTATCATTATAATACTGCCATGGCTCCTAGTTGCACTCAGCTTCAAGGGGTGATACAGAAATTTGAAGAGTCGTTCAAGGAGTATGCTCAAAGGTGGCGTGAACTGGCTGCAAGGGTCCAACCTCCTCTCTTGGATTGTGAACTGATTGATTTATTTATGGGTACTCTATGAGGTGCTTATCTCCAACACATGCTCAGCAGTACCTCTACTTCTTTCTCTAATATGGTCATTATTGGAGAACATGTTGAAAATTGTATTAAGGATGGAACGATCCAAGGTGTCCCTAACAATACCAACAATAACATTGGCATTGGTAGGAAGCCGTTTTCTTGTTTTGTCAAGAATAAAGAGGGTGCGACTAGTGTTGTCACCATCAACCAAGGAAAAGCTCTTGCATATCCTAATGTTTGATTTCCTTATTTTCCAACACTTGTTGTTGTTCCTAATCAATATGTTCCTTAAGTGTATGCGGCTAGAATTCCAGCATCCTGGATGGCCCAACAATGGCCTTTCACTCCTCAACCATGATGTGTAGTTTTTGCAAGTATACGAAACCCTTCAGACTAATATAGAAGACTATCGATCCCACAGAGACCAAACATCAATCTATCTATTTCTATTGTTACAATGTTTATCTAAGGTAAAACAATTCAGGGGTTTATGAGTGCACAATGTAAGTAAAGTATAAAAATATAAATTTAGATAAAAACAACAGGCTTGAATGTAATTCACACAGTCTGATGATATTCCGATGCTTCTAAATAGAACTTCTTATAGGGAAATATTTTCTACTCATGAAAAGAACTAATTTAACAGGAAATGTCACTTTCGCGTATTCAGAACCAAGTTTATTCTTTAATCAAACCCTCTTATTGTCACTTATAAAAAGACGCGCATTGCGTTAAAGTAATAAACCTATTTTTAAGAAATATAGTTTCTTGTCTTAGGTGAAAAGTAATTTTGACTTGGAACTTCTAACCAAAATAGGACTAGACCTTTAAACCCGTAAATGTGTTCGAAAAGAGTTTTGAAATCGTTTTTCTAAAAGTGTTAAAAGATTCCTACTTATTTGAACAAAGCTCTTTCTCTTCCTTTGAAAAACTAAGACTACACAAGTTTAACTAAAAGTTAGACGGCTTTCGATCTTACCCAATATAAAATAAAGTGCAGAAAACTTGTGTTAAAAACCAAAACAACCCTTAAGTATTTCTACAGACACATTATATGGAATATCACTTTAACTATGATCCTTACATTCTAACCTTTAAAATTTAGCCAGACATGGGAAATGTAAACAGAAATGTTAAATAGGTGCGAGTGCGAGGAAATAAATAAAGTAAAGCGAGTGCGAGAAAACAAATAAAGTAAAGCGAGTGCGAGTGCGAGAAAATAAATAGAGTAAAGCGAGTGCGACAAAATAAATAGAGTAAAGTGAGTGAGAGAAAATAAATAAAGTAAAGTGAGTGCAAGGAAATAAATAAAGTAAAGCAAGACTTCGTAAATAAAAACCTTCTCCAAGTCGGAGGCTTTAAATCAGGTACAAATGGAAATAAATGCAACTGGAAATGAAAATGGCGGCAGGATTAACTTCTACCAAAGTGCTCAAAACTCAATTACAGACTCTATTAATGGCGTGATAACTCTACGATGTGAAGGGATTATCACTTACAAGATCTGACAATATGTGACTTAAGTTTGTAACTAAGATTGGATTAAGGTAGCACTGACTATAAATGGATTAAATTCTACTATATACTATGATCCAACTCGATTACAACCATGGTGCGATAATCCATCAATGTGACAAATTATCGCTTTTACAAAGTAAGTTTATGCCTAATGTTGCAACTAAGAGTGGATGATCCAAATGAGACAATCTAAGGCCTATTTATAGGAAACAAAAACCTTGGGAAGTACAAAACTACCCTTCCACCACCAATGGAGTTGGTTTCAACCGCATGGAAAAAACAAAGGGTGGTGGGTGCCATATAGGGATGGTGGGCACCATCTTCCAATTGTGGGTAAGTGGGTTAGATTCCGCAACTTCCAATAACTATTTCGCCATTTTCAAAGATGGTGGGCGCCATTTAGGGGTTGGTGGGATCCATGTTTAGTTGGAGGATTCCAAAAGTCCATTTTCCATGATGTAGATCTCTGTGTTATCTTTTGAACACTTTGAATGGGGCGTTATTTGAACTTACAGATCAAAAGTTATGGCCAAAATCATCGGATAACACCACAAGAGAAAAACAACATCTTTTTATTGTACTAAGACTGCAATCGACTATAATTCTATCGAGTGAGTTTTCCATTTTCTATCTTGGACTTTTCCTTCTATTTTCTCATTTTTGGATTTCTTCACAATGAACGCCATCTTAAACACCTTGTGTTCAAACTGCTCTACTTCTTATACTTTCCTCCTGCTTTGCTTCGTTTCTTTGTGGAAGGCTCTCAAACTGCTAAATAATTGAAAACAAGCAAAAGACCAGCATAATAGGAAAAATATGAACTAAAACGACGGTAAAACATGTACAAATCAAGTCAAATAAATGGTGTAATTTCGTGCTATCAAACTCTCCCACACTTAAACATTTGCTTATCCTCAAGCAAACTCTTATGAGCACAAAAAGCAACACACAAGTATTCAGTTTAGGCTAAAAGACTTTAAGTTCGATCAAGGTCGTATTGATAGGTATTGATTTATGAACCAAGGATATTGTGGTAACACTTTCCACAATTACGGTCATAAGTTTCCTTCATATACAAACAAATCCATATCATGCTACTATACATAGGCCTACCTTATTCATCCCTCTCAAATCCCTTTTCATTCAGGTGCAATCACATTAAGCATGTTATCCGTACTTACTCATAGTAAGGTCATCGGTTATTGATTCTAATCATATGCATGGGGTTCTGGTACATAAATTGGTGTAACCCCTTTATTAACCTAATTGTAGTTGTAGGGGATCAGATCGTAATCCGCCCTACCAAGTCTAGCACCAGATACCTCTGAACCAACCAACAATGAGAAAAATTATTCTTTTTTTTTGTTGCAAATTTTACATCAGTTTGGGTTAAATGACTGTGTGAGAGTCACCTAGCCGGGGTCACATTTTATATTTTAATAGTATAACAAAGAGAATAATTTAGGATCAGTCACTTATTTTCATCGGTCTCCAACGTAGAGCATGCTTAAGTTGGAGCTGGCCGCTAAGATAAACTACTTAAGGGCTTATTTTGAAAAGAAGATTAAGGCCACAACATAGGGTGTGACGGGATCGGTTCCTATAATCATGAAGCTTACGGTGTTTAAAACGATACCGATTTTTCAAAAAGATTTCCCAAGTCATTTACATCCTATCTCAAACCAGACTTATAGCCCCTATTTTCAAAATAAAAGTTGTTTTCTCTATCCAAAAATTTTCGGTATGGCTAAAGAAAAGGAAGAAATATAATAGAAAACAAAATTTATATATAAAGACCCGACAAAAAATGTAATGACTCGATAAAACAAACTAAAACAACAAAATACTAGAAAACAATAAATCTAACTAGAAAACAAGGAAAAGAAAACTGTAAAGTTTCTCTCCCACACTTAAACCAAACATTCTCCTTAATGTTTTAGTAAAAGTGAGAAAAGGAATAAGAACTTGATCAATGCCCGCCCTAGTAGTTGCCTGCATGCAGCTGATAGGTGTCAAGCAATCGATATTTTTATTTTCTGCAAACTCAAACAAAAGAAAAAATATTAAATTAAAATCCCGTGGGGTGCCTCCCACACAACACTTCTTCTAACGTTGGTAGCTCAACGGCTCAATCTTAGATTTCCATGGCCACTTATCACGCCATCTTTCATATCCCTCACCTTTTCTTTTCTTCCTTCTATGGGGTAGTTCATTCTTACAAACTGGTGGGGGTGGTTTTGCATCTATTAACTTCTCAGGTTTTGGTTTAGTTCTTTTATATACCATCTAAAAGGTTAACATTCCCCTCTTAACATTAATGATCTCCCTGGTTTCATGGTCATCTAATTTTCTCTTTATGTGCAGTCGCTCTGATAAAGGTGCATTAACATGAACATTTTCCAATACCTCCACATAAATTTTGGATTTAGAGTCTACCCTAGCTTCCACAAATATTTTAGAGAAAGAAATAGGTGGGTTGTAGGGAGGAGGAAACACATAAGGTGTTTCCTTCTCAACCTCTTTGACAACCTCCCTTTCGGTGGTGTCGGTGGATTTTTCTTAATCTCTACTCTTTTCTCACGAGAAATTTCCCCAACCTCATTATCACTCTCCTCAGGGTTTTCACTTTGTCTTGCTCTACTGGTTGTTACAACATCCACATGTTCCTTAAGGGAGGGTCCCAAACTTTTTTGTTCAAGCAGGAAGATTTGAGTCTCCAAGGACACGTTATGAGTCGCTAGGGAATTGACCACAATGTTCAGCTGCCTAAGGGTTTCATTAATATGATGATTTTTTTCTAAACTCTTCATTTTGGATAGTTTGTGTTTCTACAAAGCTCTCCATCATAGATTCTAGCCTACAGAGAGTTTGCGTCTCAAGGAAATTCTCCATTATCATTTTGAGGTCAGATTTATAAGCATATTTCGTTCCTCAAAATACTGGGAGTGATAATTGTAGAGAAAATCTTGATGATACATAGTAATAGAGACAAAAGTGCCTTAGTCTATAAGGTGTAACAACATGGTACGAAATTTGACGTAATTGGTCCCCGACAACGGCGCCAAAAACTTGATGCATGGTTTTCGCAAGCATACGAAATGCGTCAGAGTAATATAAAAGATTATCGATCCCACAAACACCAAACGTCAATCTATCGATTTCTATTTTTACAATGTTTATCTTAGGTAAAACAATTCATGGATTTATGAGTGCACAATGTAAGTAAAGTATGAAAATATAAATTTAGATAAAAACAATAGAGGGCAATATTTTCTACTCATGAAAAGAACTAATTTAACATGAACTGTCACTTTCGCGTATTCATAATCGAGTTTATTCTTTAATCAAACCCTATTATTGCAACTTATAAAAACGCGTGCATTGCGATAAAGTAATAAACCTATTTTTAAGAAATATTGTTCCTTGACTTAGTTGAAAAGTAATTTTGACTTGGAACTTCTAACAAAAAGAGGACTAGACCTTTAAACCTGTAAACACGTCCGAAAAGAGTTTTTAAATCGTTTTTATTAAAGTGTTAAAAGATTCCTACTTAATTGAACAAAGCGCTTTCGCTTCCTTTGAACAACTAAGAATACCCAATTTTAACTAAAGGTTGGACGAATTTCGATCTTACCCAACATAAAATAAAGTGTAGAAAACTCGTGTTAAAAACCAAAAGAGCCCTTAAGTATTTCTATAGAAACATTATGTGGAATATCACTTTAACTATGATCCTTACCTTCTAACCTTTAAAATTTAGCCATACATGGAAATGTAAACATACATGTTAAATAGGTGCGAGTGCGGGGACATAAATAAAGTAAAGCGAGTGCGAGAAAACCAATAAAGTAAAGCGAGTGCAAGAAAATAAATAGAGTAAAGCGAGTGCGAGAAAATAAATATAATAAAGAGAGCGCGAGAAAATAAATAAAGTAAAGTGAGTGCAAGGAAATAAATAAAGTAAAACAACACTTAGTAAACAAAAACCCGCTCTAAGTCGGAGGCTTTAAATCATGTACAACTGGAAATAAATGCAACTGGAAATGAAAATGGCAGAAGGATTAACTTTTACCAAAGTGCTCCAAACTCAATTACAGACTCTATCAATGGCGTGATAACTCTTTGATGTGAAGGTATTATCACTTACAAGATCTGACAATGTGTGGCTTAAGTTTGTAACTAAGTTGGATTAAATTAGCACTGACTATAACTGGATTAACTTCTACCATATACTATGATCCAACTCGATTATAACCATGGTGAAAAAATCCATCTATGTGACGAATTATCGCTTTTACAAAGTAAGTTTATGCCTAATGTTGCAACTAAGAGTGGATGATCCAAATGAGAGAATCTAAGGCCTATTTATAGGAAACACAAACTTTGGGAAGTACAAAATACCCTTCCACCACCAATGGAGTTGGTTTCAACTTCCTGGAAAAAACAAAGGGTGGAAGGCACCATATAGGAATGGCGGGCACCATTTCCTAATCGTGGTTAAGTGGGTTGGATTCTACAACTTCCAATAACCGTTTCGGCATTTTCACAGATGGTGGGCGCAGTGTAGGGGATGGAGGGTGCCATGTTTAGTTGGAGGATTCCAATAGTAAATTTTACATGATGTAGATCTCTGTGTTAGCTTTCTAATGCTTCGAACGGTGCATTATTCGGACTTACGGATCAAAAGTTATGGCCAAAATCAACGGACAACACCATAAGGGAAAAACAACATCTTTTTATTGCACTAAGACTGCAATCGACTATAATTCTATCATGTGAGTTTTCCCTTCTCTTTCTTGGATTTTTCCTTTTCTTTCCTCATTTTTGGATATCTTCATAGCGAACTCCGTCTTGAACACCTTGTGTTCAAACTGCTCCATTTCTTCTACTTTCCACCTGTTTTGCTTCGTTTCTTTGCGGAAGGCTCTAAAAACGCTAAATAAATGAAAACAAGAAAAAGACCAGCATAATATGGAAAATTTAAACTAAAGCAACGTTAAAACATTCATAAACCAAGTCAAATAAATGGTGTAATTTCATTCTATCAAACCATAATATCTTCCACAACAACAATTTGCACCACCTCCAAATTATCAACAACAGAATCAACAACCTCAAGGTCCGAGAGCTCCACAGAGACAAAGAGCGCCTGAAAGAAGATTTGATCCCATTCCTATATTCTATTCTCAGCTTATCCCTTAGTTATTTTCCAATCAGTTGGTTGAACTGCATGAACTTGGTCCACCACCTAATCCTCTCCCTAGCGGATATGACATTAATGCTCATTGTGAATTTCATTTTGGAGCCCTAGGCCACAAGATTGAGAATTGTAGAGCATTTAAATGTAAAGTTCAAGACTTCCTTGATACAAATGCCATCAATTTCAACCATGTTGGTCCCAATACTCAAAATAATCCCATGCCTCCTCACCCAGGGGAAGTAGTCAACGCTATTGAAGAAAGTAGTGAACAGACTATGGTAACCAAGGTTAATGAGATCAAGATGTAATTAGGAACTATTAGAGAACATTTGTTGGAGCATGAGGTGCTACAAGAGCTCCATGATTTTTTTCTTAACATGTTCCTTTAAACCCGAAGAGTGTACTGGTGTGAAGATTGCTATCCGACATCTAATGCATGAAGGTGTCCTACAAAAAGAGAAGATATTTCGAGAAGAGGAGATTGATGTCTTGGAAATTCCTTATTATCCGAGAAGCATCTCAGTAAAATTAGGCTCCTGTTACCCCATTAATGATTCAAGCTCCTTGTACCCCCGTAATAACTCCAACTCATATTCCTCCTCTATGTAACAACTCAAAGGCAGTTCTGTGGGAGTATAATATGGTCTATATTCTTGGGAAGAAGTACGAGTGTCCTCCAGTGTCTGAGAAAAATATTACCAACATTGCAGGAACAAGTAACATGACTCGTAGTGGCAGGATCTTTTCTCCCCCACCACCGCCTCCCAAAGAAACTATCAGTGATGCTCTGGCTAAGGCCAGGGACAAGCAAGTGATTGATAGTCAGCCTGAACCTTCTGTAGGACAAGAAGCGGAGTAGCTTTTGAGGATTCTTAAGCAAAGTGAATACGAAGTGGTGGATCAACCCAACCAGACGCCATCCAAGATCTCCATATTTTCTCTCCTCCTGTGTTTGGAGACCCACCATAATGCTTTACTGAAGATTTTGTGTTTTGACCATGTTACTCAAAACATATTTGTGGCCTAGTTTGAAGGGATCGTAACCAATATTGTTGTGGGAAATTTTTTGGGTTTCTGTGATGATGAGATCACAGTTGAAGGAAGAGCCCATAACAAAGCACTGCACATTTCCATGAAGTGTTTGGATACGGTTTTATCTCGAGTTTTGGTAGATACGGGTTCTTCACTCAATGTGATGCCTAAGGTTACTCTGTTTAAGTTGAATATGGATGGGGTAATGATTAGGCCTTCCACCCTGAGTGTTCGAGCATTTGATGGTTCAAGGAGATCTATAGAGGGAGAAGTGGACTTGCCTGTCAAGATTGGTCCCCACACTTTCTATTTTTCATTCTATGTTATGGACATTCGTCCATCCTATACTTGCCTTTTGGGTCGCCCATGGATCCATGTAGAAGGAGTTGTGACATCTACTCTTCATCAATGCCTAAATTTCATTGTGAATGACAAAGTTGTTGTTGTTTTTGGAGAAAAAGATGTAGTGATTAACAGTCTGACAACCTACCGCTATGTGGAAGTGGAAGGTGAGGTACATGAGTTGCCCTTTCAAGCTCTAGAGATTGTTACTATTGACAAGTTCCCCGTCATGGAAGGTAAGAAGTATGAAGAACCCATGGCCTCTTTGAAGGATGCAAAAGCCCTCATAGAAGCTAGATCTCCCCATTATGGTTGGGGAAAATTGATTGAAGTACTTGAGAAGAAAGATCGATGTGGTTTTGGGTATCAGCCATCGTCCTCTGTGAAAGCAAGTTTGGTTCCTCTCAAAGGAAAGAAGGTTCCCCCATTCTTTGAAGTGTTCATCAATGCTGGTACAAGTAAAGAAGGACACGTGCTCTCAACAGATGATGAAGGTGATGATGAAGATGTTTCCAAATTTATCTATCACATTGCGCCAGACCAGGAGCTCAGCAATTGGATTGTCGTGGACATCCCTGAAGTTGTTTTCCTTGATGTGTAATTTTCTGTTTCCATTAAGTCATATGTCCAGCCCAAGGCATAGAGACAAATTTTAGAATGGGCCCCTTATGTTTCAATATCCGTTTAAAATTAAATGAAAATCGCACTTTCGCATACAATTTTGTTCCCTGTCTTTTCTTTCATTTTTACTTTTCAAAATAAAAATGGCAATGCTTTTATTTTCATATTCTTAATATTTTCTTGCACTTTATAAAATAAAACATGAAATCATCAATCATGCAGATTTGTCTCGAATTCCATCGGAAATGATAATGCTATGGTTCCTAATATCCTAGATAATTTAGTTGACCATGCAAACAAGGACAGTGGGGATGATTGTGAAGTCCCTGAAGAACTAGCAAGACTCCTGAGACAGGAAGAAAAGGTCATCCAGTCGTATCAAGAAGAAATAGAAGTTATCAATCTTGGTATTGAAGAGGTAAAGAGATAAGTCAAGATAGGTGCTGATTTATAAATTGAAGAAAAGAAGGGGTTGATTGAGTTTCTTCGAAAGTATGCTGACATCTTCGCCTGGTCGTATGAAGACATGCTAGGTTTAGATACTGATATAGTGATGCACAGATTGCCACTTAAGCCAGAATGTCCTCCTGTAGAGCAGAAGCCGTGAAGGACTAGACCCGACATGGCTTTGAAGATCAAAGAAGAAGTTCATAAACAACTTGATGCAGGCTTCCTATCTGTGATAAATTATCCGCCTTGGATTGCTAACATTGTGCCTATACCTAAGAAAGATGGTAAGGTACATATGTGTGTTGACTACCGAGACTTGAATAGAGCAAGCCCAAAGGATGATTTACCGTTGCCTCATATTAATGTACTGGTTGATAATACTGCACAGTCTTCAGTATTCTCTTTCATGGATGGATTATCGGGTTACAATCAGATAAAGATGGCTCCTAAAGGCATGGATAAACTAGATTTTACAACTCCTTGCGGTAACTTTTGCTATAGGCTCATTCCTTTTGGTCTCAAAAATGCTGGTGCGGTATATCAACATGATATGGTGACTCTCTTTCATGACATGATTCATAAAGAGATCGAGGTGTATGTGGATGATATGATCGCAAAATCATAAACTGAGGAAGAACATCTGGTCCATTTGCAGAAGTTGTTTGATCGCATATGAAAGTCTAGGTTAAGGCTTAATCCCAACAAGTGCACCTTTGTGGTTCGATCGGGTAAGTTACTTGGTTTTATCGTAAGTCAACGAGGAATTTAAGTAGATCCTGACAACGTAAGAGAAATACAAGATATTTCGGCACCGAAAAATGAAAAATAAGTACAAGGTTTTCTTGGAAGATTGAATTATATAGTCAGGTTCATTTCTCATATTACTGTTACCTGTGAACCCATCCTTAAATTGTTGTGCAAGATCAAGATGTCCATTGGGACCAAATTTCTCAAGAAGCCTTCAAAAAGATTAAGCAGTACCTTTAGGAACCACCAGTACTCATACCTCCAGTTCTAAGGAGACTTATCATCTGTATTTGACTGTGATTGAAGGATTTATGGGTTGTGTGCTCGGCCACCATGATAATACTGGATGAAAAGAACACGCCATATATTACCTGAGCAAGAAGTTTACTGATTCTGAATCAAGGTATTCATTACTTGAGAAGTCTTGTTGCTCTCTTACGTGGGAAGCTCAACGTATGAGGCAGTACATGTTAACGCATTCTACACTTCTGATATCTAAGATGGATCCGATAAAGTACATCTTTGAGAAACCAGCACTTACATGCATATTGACTCGATGGAAAATGCTTTTGTCTGAGTATGACATCCAGTATGTCATACAAAAGGCTATCAGAGGTATAATTCTTGCAGATCATCTCAAACACCGGCCATTGGTAGAGTATCATTCAATGAAGTTTGATTTTCCAGACAAAGATGTTATGAAACTTGATGATAAAGAAGGACCTGGACCAGGGGAGCGATGGACTCTCACATTTGATGGTGCATCAAATGCCATGGGCCATGGTATTGGGACAGTTCTAACTTCTTCACGCAATACTCACATACCTTTCATAGCCAGGTTATGTTTTGATTGTACAAATAATGTCGCAGAATACGAAGCTGGTGTAATGGGCCTTGAAGCTGCCATTAATTTGAAGATCAAGATTCTGGAAGTTTACGGGGATTCAGCCTTAGTAATACATCAAGTACGAGGTGATTGCGATACACGACACCCTTAGTTCCATACCGGGATTACATATTAGAGTTGTTGCTCGCTTTTGATGAGATCACTTTTGAGGACATTCCTAGAGAAGTAAATCAACTAGAAGATTCTTTGGACACTTTAGCAGTAATGTTCAAAGTCAGTTATATGAATCATGCACCCAACATAAGAATCCTTCGTTACAAGGAGCCAACACACATTTTCCCTGCTCATTGTCTCACCACTGAAGACGTGTCAGGCAAAAAGCCATGGTATTTCGACATCAAAAGATATCTTGAGAAGCATGAATACCCCGAGGGTGCTATAATATGTGATAAGCAGACTCTTAGAAGGTTAGAATCCAAGTTTTTACTGTCAGGAGACGTTTTGTACAAAAGAAACTATGATTCCGTTCTGCTCAGATGTGTGGATAGACACGAAGAAAAATCCATCATACGAGAAATTCACGAGGGCTCTTTTGGGACTCATGCCAGTGGACATTCAATGGCCAAGAAAATCCTACGAGCAGGTTATTTCTGGATGACAATGGAAATGACTATTTTTTATTTGCAAAGATTTGCAACAAATGCCAAGTTTACGCAGACATGATACATATTCCTCCAACTCCTTTGAATGTGATGACTTTGCAATTTCCATTTGCAATGTGGGGCATTGATATGATTAGAAGGATCGATCCGAGCGCTTCAAATGGACATAGGTTCATTCTCGTTTCTATTGACTACTTCACCAAATGGGTGGAAGCGTCTTCGTACAAAAACGTGACCAAGCAAGTTGTCACCCTCTTCATCAAGAAAGATATCCTATGTCGTTATGGGACTCCTAACAAGATCATCATCGATAACGGGTCAATACTCAACAATAAAATGATGAAGGAAATGTGTGAAGAATTCAAAATTGAGCACCATAATTCATCACCATATCAACCAAAGATGAATGGTGCAATCGAAGCCGCTAACAAGAACATAAAGAAGATCGTCCAGAAAATTGTTAGAACATACAAAGATTGGCATGAGATGTTACCTTTTACACTGCACGGCTATCGAACTTCGGTGCGTACTTCCATATGGGAAACTCCTTTTTCACTAGTCTATGGTATGGATGCGGTGCTCCCAGTTGAAGTGGAAATTTTTTCTTGAGGGTTCTGATGGATACTAAACTTGATGAAGCTGAATGGATTCAAACAAGGCTCGACCAACTCAATCTCATCGAAGATAAGCGCCTAGAAGCCATTTGTCATGGTCAGTTATACCAACAACGTCTCAAGAGAGCAATCGAAAAGAAGATTCGGCCTCGAGAGTTCCACACAGGTGACCTGGTCTTGAGGAAGATTCTCCCAATTCACTCTGATCCAAGAGGCAAGTTGACTCCAAACTATGAGGGACCGTACATCATGAAGAAAGCTTTCTCGGGAGGTTCTCTAATCCTGACAAACATGGATGGGGAAGACGTTCCACTTCCAGTCAATTTAGACACAGTAAAAAAATACTAGGCATGAAAAGACCCGCTAAGTTGAAAACCCAAAAGGGCGGCTTAGGAAAAATTTAGGACTAAAAAAAAGAAGAAAAAGAATAACCCTCTAAGTGGAAAACCCAAAAGGTCGGCTTAGGAAAAAATAGGTATCACGGTGGATTGAAAACACGAAAGGGCGATCCAGGCTAAAATTAGTGACCAAAAAGCGAGATACTGCAGTATGAAAACTCTTCACGAATAACAAGAACACCCTCCTAACACTGGATGGATCAATTAAACTATTATCCTTCGGAAGCCCGGCTCTAGGACGATCCAGGATATGGGAACTATAACAATATCAGTTTTAATGGAATTTTGAGATTTTCTTATTGCCATTTTGCTTGTCGTATCTTATCTATTCTTCGCAACTTCCTCATTTAGGAGTTATTTCCATGTACGAATTCCTATTCACAGGCCAAGCTCATTAATAAAATTTTCCCTTCCACCAAAAAGTCTTTGTTATGTCCTTTTTACTTTATTTTTCGTATGCGAATTGTGATTTAAATTCTATGTTAAGCATTGCAATGAAAACAATAAGGCAATAATAATCACAAGCTAAGATGTGAAACATGACATTACATGGATATTAAGGCATCCCAAGGGAATGCCATGGCATTCAAGTGTTTGTTTTTCTATGGAGGTAGCAAGTCATAACGGTCACCTCGACCAAGCTTTCGTCCTCGTCACCTCTTTGTAGACGTTTGAGCAACCAATTCTCCAACACCGAGAAACATGGGTCATTTGATAAGATCCATGTATTTACTCAGTCATCCACAAGAAGTCCAGTGTGTAAGGAAAGTCAGGTCAAACTACTCCTCCTCAACAAGATTTATTCCCCAGTGAAGTCGACAAGGCTATAACTCAATTCTCGAAGTTTTCAAGCACCAAGTCGTATTGGTATCTTAAGACAATGGGAAACGGACCCCAATGAGTTTGATATTTTTCATTTTTCATACAATAATCATCACTGCATATTACATTGCATCCTCAAACGCATATCATATCCATCATGCCACACTTTAAAATGCATATGGAGCATGAGCCAAATTTGGTACCTTGCACGAAAGCCCCAAATCAACCCTCAAATCAACAAAACACCCCCACAAAGAATATCATCCTCATAATTCCTGGCTAACATATGTCATTATACTACTAACCAAAAAAAGCCATGGTGACAGTACATTATACTCCGCAACTCTCAATACTCACGTTGTCTTTTCTAGAGTCGTAGGTCGCTCGTAGGTATTACCCTCATGTTATCTTTTATAGGGTCGTAGGTCACTCGTAGGTCTTACCCTCACATTATCTTCTATAGGGTCATAGGTCGCTCGTAGGTCTTACCCTCACGTTATCTTTTCTAGGTTCGTAGGCTGCTCGTAGGTCTTACCCCCATGTTATCTTTTATAGGGTCATAGGTCGCTCGTAGGTCTTACCCTCACGCTATCTTTTATAGAGTCATAGGTCACTCGTAAGTCTTACCCTCACGTTATCTTTTCTAAGGTCGTAGATCGCCCGTAGGTCTTACCCTCATGTTATCTTTTATAGGGTCATAGGCTCCTCGTAGGTCTTACCCTCACGTTATATTTTCTAGGGTTGTAGGTCGCTCATAGGTATTACCCTCACGTTATCTTCTCTAGGGTCGTAGGTCGCTCGTAGGTCTTAGCCTCAAGTTATGTTTTCTAGGGTCGTAGGTCGCACGTAGGTCTTACCCTCACAATATATTTTCTAGGGTCGTAGGTCACACGTAGGTTTTACCCTCACGTTATCTTTTCTATGGTCGTAGGTCGCCCGTAGGTCTTACCCTCACATTATCTTTTCTAGGTTCGTAGGTCGCCCTAAGGTCTTACCCTCATGTTATCTTTTATAGGGTTGTAGGTCTCCCGTAGGTCTTACCCTCACGTTATCTTTTCTAAGGTCATAGGTCACTCATAGGTATTAACCTCACGTTATATTTTTCTAGAGTCATAGGTCGCTTATAGGTCTTACCCTCATGTTATCTTTTGATAGGGTCGTAGATAGCTCGTAGGTCTTACCCTCACATTATCTTTTATAAGGTCGTAGCTCGCCCGTAGGTCTTACCCTCACGTCATCTTTTATAAGGTCGTAGCTCGCCCGTAGGTCTTACCCTCACGTTATTTTTTCTAGGGTCGTGGGTCACTCGTAGGTCTTACCCTCATGTTATCTTTTATATGGTCGTAGGTCGCCCGTAGGTCTTACCCTCATGTTATCTTTTATAGGATCGTAGGTCGCTCGTAGGTCTTACCCTCACATTATCTTTTATAGGGTCGTAGGTGACTCGTAGGTCTTACCCTCATGTTATCTTTTCTAGGGTCGTAGGCCGCTCGTAGGACTTACCCTCATGTTATCTTTTATAGGTTCGTAGGTCTCCCGTAGGTCTTACCCTCACGTTATCATTTTTAAGGTCGAAGGTCATTCGTAGGTCTTACCCTCATGTTATCTTTTCTAGAGTCGTTGGTTGCTCGTAGGTCTTACCCTCACGTTATTTTTTATATGGTCGTAGGTCGCTCGCAGGTCTTACCCTCATGTTATCTTTTCTTGGGTCATAGATCATACGCTAATCATTACCCATTGTCTTTAACTTTCTCTTGGGTCATAGATCCTATGTCGATCTTTACCCGTTGCATTTACCTATCTTTTTGGGTCCTAAACCCCACACAATAGATTCTCTGTTGTCGTCGAGTTTACCCATTGTCTTAAAGTTATCATGTTGTCTTTAATCCTAGTTTCCATCACCACGACATCATCAACCATATTTTTTTAGTCACTTTAACGTCTACTTCCCAGAGAACCTTGTATTGGCACTGTTACCCCAGTACAAGTTATCCTTATTCAAACAACTTTTACCCGTCATGCCAAATTCATCTGAAAATTCATTTTTCATTCCTAGCAGTTGTCCCAAAGAAATAACACTCACACCACCTCTCTAGGACAAATTTCAGTTCTTAGTATTTAATTATCTTCTACCTCGAATGACCGAAAGGTTGACGCCAATCTTACCTTCAGGTTTAAAATGATTAAATAGGGGCAACTGTCATACCCCAAATTTGTCCTTCCTTTTACTTTTGTCTGGCATAGACTTCGCATTTCATCTACATCATCTTCACTAGTTCGTTTGCATATCATGAATTTCATTGAATAAAGACACCTGAGGTCCAAGAGTTTAGTGGTTGTGTATATTAGAGTTTTAGTGTTTTCAAAAACTAGGCTTTTTTCTTCAAGGTCACATTGAGCTTTATCTCCCTCTACAAGTCAATTGCATATCAAGAGGTTTAAGGGGTGAATTCCAGGAATTCTTCTCATATGGATTAAATTTTTATTTAAGGAGTTTCTTGAGGGGATAAATTTTGAACTAAGATGGCATTTATTATTTTCAAAGTGGTTTGAATTCGTCATGAAGATTCGAAATTGAAATAGAAAGAAAACTTGGATTTGGATTGCAAATTGGAAATAATGGAATTTGGTATTTCATGCAATGCCTTTGGTTCACAAGTCACTGATTCCTTACATCACAAGTTACTATATTCAAGAATCAAGCCACTATTGATTATCTTTTTGGATTCATGCCATGACCACTTGAAATCACACAAAGGAATTCCTCATTACAAGTCCAAACTGTCCAAATATAACAGGCCCAAAACCAGTCCAAACTAACCAAACAATGTTGCCCAATTTGTTGTTGTATAAAGCCCAAGGTTTGCACCAACCAGTCCAGGCATATCAGTCTATAACTTGTTGTTCCCACACAAAAACAGTCCATGTATAATAGTCCAAAAACCTGCAAAGACAGCCTGCTAAAACTGTCAAAACTGCTGCCAATAAATGCCAAACATTACACAAAATAGAAGTCACCCAAATATGTATTGGAAAAGTAGTGAAACAGCATGTCAAAATTTTTTTAAATCTCACCAACCTTTCCCCCCAATTCCCACCTCTCAGCTGATATACAAACAATAGAAGGGGCAAAGAAAAAGGGGGGGGGGGGGGGGCAATATTGAGAGAATAAAAAACTGCAAACAAAAAAGGGAGGAGAGTTAGTGTGAAAGGAAAGAGAAACAATAGCAATATTGAGAGAGAAAAAAAGATAACAGAGAAAAGAGAGAGAGAAAAACATTGTGAGAGGAAGAGAAGAAAAACATTGTAAAACCAGAAAAGAAAAACATCAGCAACCATGAAACTGTGAATCATGAAACTGTTTTGAACCATAAAACAGTAGCAACAAAAAAATAGTAGCAACCCAAAAGGAAAACCGAAACAGAAAAAAACCTTCAACCTCCTGTACAACCTTGCAGCTCTCAATACAAAGTAAGGATTGGAGAAACTTCGTGGAGGTTTGTAACAGCCCGAGCCTTCAGCGTTCCCGACACTATTACGTCATGATCGAGCTCATTCATAAGAACTTCATAGTTAAGCGTGCTTAACTTGGAGCAATTCTGGGATGGGTGACCTTCTGGGAAGTTTCCCAGAAAGCGTGTGAGTAAGGATAAAACACGCTGAAAAGACCCGTGTTGGTTTGTGGGGTCAGTCGATAATCCTGAAGGCAGCCTGAGGCGTTACAAGGTTCACTGAAGACATTCTGATCATCACAGTCTCTTGAAAGGTGTTCAAACTCAAAACATAAATTTCAGTTCCGAGGTAAGTCTTCTTCACTTCGAGCTCTTCATTTCAAGCATCATTAGTAATTCATTTTTGATGATAAATGTAGATATGATACCCTTGAAGCTAACGACATGTTTGCTTTTCATTTTTATCAATTATATGTTGAGAACTGTCTTTTACATGTAGCAGAGCAGTGTTAGAAACAAAAAACAACAGTATGAGTCGACACATGTCTCTATAAGTCGATGGATATCAGGCACAAACGAGTTATGAGTCGACACAAAACGCGTATGTGTCAATACAAAACGGAAATGAGTCGACACAAACCCTTATGTGTCGACTCATATTGTGTTATTTTTTATTTCCAGGGGCAAGAAAGGTGTATGAGTCGACACAAAACACGAATGTGTCGACACAAATAAGAAATGAGTCGACACATACCATTATGTATCGACTCATACTGAGTTGATTTTCATTTCTTCAGAAACAGGAATGGGCAGGTGTCGATGCATAAGGGATATGTGTCAATACATAAAGTTTGTTTTTTCATTCTTTGTACACTACTTTCCTTTTCATATTTTTATTTCTATTCAATATGGTTGTAATAATTTAATTAGGCTTGCATTCTATCCCCCGTTTATAAATTTGTACCCCCCATTCTCGTATGATTGTAATAGCTTAGGGTTTATTTTTTGTATGTTTTAATTGTTTCTTAATCATGCATATGTCATTCAATTAGAACACATGGCCTCCTCTTGGGATCATCCTCAGTGAAAAGGTATACACTTACAAATGCACACTTGCACACATTTCATAGTTTGGTCCTGGACTTTTCTACAGCGACAAATATTCGATCAATTGTTTCAATTGGTCATTTAAAATACTAGTTCCACGCTAGTCCCACTATCTAGGAGCATGCACATAGCCACCTTGTAAGGGCTTTTCATTTTTATCTTATCCATTGAAGCAACTTCTCTCTTTTCTTGGTTCACATACCAAGATTTTCTTAAAGGGTCTCATAGTTAAGTTTGGGCATGGCCATTGTCACGAGGTTAATCAAGTCTTGCCCTTGGTTAACCATAACCCGAATCAACCACTTTGGTTCATATACCAAGTGTTTCCATGCACAAAGGGTCTCAAGGTTGAGGGTATGAGCACCTACTCTCATGAGATTAACCAAGTATACCCCTTGGTTAATCATAACCCGATTCAATTACCATACACCAAGCATTCTATTCACGCCTTTCATAATACTACCTATTGTTTCGTCACTTTTTCCATGATCACACTTCACCAACACTTTCTTTTTTTTTTATGCTCATAACATGCTCCCTTAGGATAATAGTTTACTTTTCTTTAAGATGCGAACTAATTAGACCTCAGGTTGGAACCAATGAATGACAACATTAAGGTAGACTCTCCCCTTTGAATTTTATTTTGTAATTAAGATTAAAACTCATTCACAAATCAAAAATCAAAAAACTTTTAATCATTATCTAAATTCGCTTTAAAACTCGCAAAACCCTTAACGAATTAAAACATTCCCCGAAGGGCGTGTTATCTTTGTTCTACCGCGATACAGACCGTGCCTACTTCTAGAATGCATGTGTTAACGTAGCCCACTAAAAAACACCAACAAACCAACATTTTCTAGAGTAAGTACGGTGTTCTGATTCCTTCATTGGATACATAGGCAAATGGTGGCGAGAACCTCACGAACGCACTACTAAAAAACCATTTTCTACCCCCTTAGAAAGTATAGTTATAGATGAACACACCCTTAGAAGAAAACAAACAAAATGGATCCCGTTGAGTACAATGGATATGATGGGTGTTAATACCTCCCCCTTGCATAACATACTCCCTTATCCTTTCTCTTGGTCGCAAGACCATCTTATCCATCCTGTTGTGGTTTTCTTGATATTTCCCCTTCCTTCGGGATAAATAAAGTTCCGTGGCGGCTCTGTGTTTTCTGCTGGTAGCTTCACTTAGGGACAACAAATTATGCTTTAGTGCTGGAACATTCCTCACATTGTCAAGAAAAAGTCACAATCTTCGAACACTTTAAGTATGAACATGAAGGATAGAAAAAAACAAGAACGAGGGTTTAAATTGGGGTTTTCAAAAATAAAAACAGTATGACACATTTGGTTATCCTGGTTCAATTGAACTCAAACTACTCCAGTCCACCCGCCAAGGTTATTTCGCCTCTCTCAACCGAGGTCTTAATCCACTAATCAAAACTTTCATTACAAAAAACAAAGACTATCTTCAATGTCTTCTTGAAACTAAACCACAACTTGGTTTCTCAAGGAATTAAAAAAGTGTGAATCTAAATGTGTACAAGAATGTTTCTTGAAAACTATATGAAAACTATGATGTTTACACAATGTTAAGGCATGGTGAATAGATATAAAGAGCTTATGAATATTTCTTTGTATATGCAAGTGTTATTGGATCACCCTTCAAGAAC
This sequence comes from Vicia faba, assembly GCA_948472305.1. Taxonomy (NCBI): domain Eukaryota; kingdom Viridiplantae; phylum Streptophyta; class Magnoliopsida; order Fabales; family Fabaceae; genus Vicia; species Vicia faba. Next base: position 672,039,804 of record OX451740.1, read on the forward strand.
TTCATTATATAGGCGAAGCTCTAGATCCATTTGAGACATGAGTAGATGTTTTTGGAAGGTTGATAAAATGTTGTTAATGCATTTTCCAAAAATACAGATCTTGTCTAGTACCAACCATTACTCTTTTATTTATAATGAATGAATTGTAACGCATCAAAACTTTGCTTATTTGAAATTTGATCAGAATGAGAATATTAATGTTAATACTTTAGATCATCAGAGTATTGCTTCATCAGATTTTTGCTTGCAGCTTTGGTGCTTTAGAAGTTATAACATCATAACTTCTTCTATTGAGCGTGATACTTTAATTGTGTTTTTATAGAAATTCTTATCAGATCTTCTTAGCGCAAATTGGTCGCCAAATTCTTATGCTTCTTTTATCAGAACTTCTCTGCATATTTAGATAATTTATTAGAGAGCATAATTGTTCTTTATATATAACATGTATTTGTTATCATCAAAACTATTACTAATATGTAGAACCAAACTATGTTCTAACAATCTCATCTATTTTGATGATAACTGTAGCGGTAGAAATGTTTAAGACTAAGCCATTAAATTGACTAGACTTATACATATCAACATAAAAATCGCCACCGCATTTTATTGTTTCCAAAGGAATGGGAAAAGAGAGAGAAACCCAAAAAGAGGGGGAAAGATTCAAGGTAAGGGGGTTGGTTATGCAAAGGGAAGGTATTAGCACCCTAAACATCTACGGTACTCCGTAGGAACCACTTTGTAAAATCTGTATTTTTGGCTATAAAATGTTGTATAAAAATAGATGGTGGAGGTGAGAAAAGAAATATATTTTTATGATTTTTTTGCACCCGCCGCGGTTGTGAACCTTTAGTGCCTACGTACCACCTTTCATGCAATAGGGAATCATGGTACACGTAGTTCCTGTTTAAAAATTTTAAAACACAAGTATGTTAGTTAATTTTATAAGATAAGACATCATCGTCATTATCCATATGGAAAACAAACTTACTACCCACAATCATGAGAAAGGAGAATTTGCATCATCTCAAAGTGGAGGATATGGATTGGATTTTAAAATCAACACCCAAGTGGAAAATATCTCTCTTCACTACATATTGTAGAAGTATAGTTGTTTGCATCACTACAAGGATTGACAAGAGTCTAATATTTTGAGAAATGTTTTGAAATAAAATCCAAAGTGGAAAAATTGTTTGAAATGAGATTGATTTGACTTTTAGTCTTTTCACAAAAAATGTCAAAGGTATTATTAAGTTGATTGAAATTTATTTATGAAAAGGTTTTGAAAACGCATGGACCTAAGACCAAGTTTATTATGAAAGTGGTTCAAGTTTAAAAACAAGAAGAATTTTCAAAAGGAGGAAGAAGATTTTTGAAATTAAAGAAGATTGGAGGAGAAGAAAAGACTATCCTAAATCATAAGATAAAAGCTAGGGATAGGAACCATCTAACCAACAAGAAGCCAATACTTGACATTATGAGTCAATATAGAATTCCCATTCCATGGATTAAAACCAAGCAAGAAAAAATACTAGACCTCTTGAGAGAACCAAACTTCAAGTGTAATAAGTCTTCGCAAAAATTGGGCAGAGTAACGGTTGTATACGGGTGAATTCCAAATTACAGACAAAGAATGTAATCACAATAACCGGCACACAAAACAAACAAACAAACCAATGTCTTGAGGTAAACCTCAAGAACTCCATACAAAACATCAATTAAGGTCACAAGGTCTCCGACATAGGCCAAGGTTTCTAATCATAAGTCCAAGAAATCCAATGCTCCGCAATGCCAAGGATAGTAACCAAATAGTCCAAGTATCATTAAAGGTTTTTATGGTTCATGTTGATTATTAGGTGTATTTAGGAGAGAAAAGAAAAGCTCAAGTGAGCAAAATAAAAACGACATGGAATGTAATGCTTAAAGTAAATGGCACATAAAGCATACAAAATAAAAGCATAAAGTAAAAATAATTTAATAATTAGTGGTTAGTTGGATTACCATATTGAAACTTGCATTTGGAACTCATTAGAGGATTGGTAGAACCAAAGCTTCCACACAACAAGTTGCATTTGCTTTTTGTCAAGTATATCATCCATTTGGAATCCTCAAAAGTACCATTTAATGATCAACGATGTTTAAGTGATCCGCGTTAACCAAAAGTGTTATAGATCCATTAGAGGATTTGTAGAACCAAAGCCTCCACACAATGAATCTCAATGTTATTGGATCAAAGAGATCAAATTAACATACTTGGGCTGGCAAACATAGGTTTGGGCTATAAATGATCATTTATTCGAATCGGGACAAAATTTAGCGCTATGTTAAGCAATCGTAAGTGGACTTATGTAGAAGTCGCACCTATTTTGAAGCCGGTGAATATAAATATATGCACCATTTGTTTTGAGACATGATATAGAGACCATGCTCCAATAACACTTAGTGCAATAAGAAAGGGATAATATGAAGAGGGGTGGGAAAGAACATACAAACCACATTTGAATTAAACTATTATTAAAATCATTCATCCATTTTTATGGAGTTAAACTCAACACCATAGATCCAATGATGTTAATAAAGTTCATAATCAAAAAATCAATCCAAGATCAGCCAGAAAATAATCACAAAATAATATTGCATTTAGTATATACATTAAAAAGGTTTTAAAATAGAAATGAAAGAGAAAAATATCAACTATGTTCAAATTAATCAAGAAATAAAAAGTAAGACCATAGAAAAATCAGAAATGAACTAAAATAATTTTATAAAATTTTTGGTAATTTTTTAAAGTCTGAAAATATTTTTAAAATTAAAAGAAATGAGTAAAACAAACCAAAAATGATTAAAAAAATAACAAATTTTGAAATAAAAAATAAGTGAGGTCATCAATATTTGTCATAATATCATTGGATCATTCCATAATTTTTTAATAATTTAAAAATGCATAAAAGTATTTTTAAACATTTAAGAAATTTCAAATTAAGTGAAAATTTATAAAAAATGTCAAAACAAAAAATAAAATTGTGAGAAAATAAAAATCAGAAAGAGAAAAATAAAAAATAGTTTTCATAGTTTTTTCAGATTTTTTGGATTAACAATGAATTTTCTATGATTTTTTTGAAATTTAAAGCAATTAAATATAAAAATCAGAAAAGAAAAATAAACTTAAAAATATGTGGACCATTGGACTAGAGTAAAAACACGTTAGTAATCAAATCCAAGGGATATGGCGCGTTGTGCATATCATGGTCATTAGTGAATAAAGCATTGCATCATTAATTAAATCACATTTTCAAAAAAACAAATCGCGCACCTTCATTGGTTCTAAGATGACACGTTGGTCATCTTCGACCTCCAGCCAACGTGAATTGCAGGTCTCTCAAACTGTAAAATCAGAAGCTCAGACCTATGCCATTCGCTTCGTCTCTTCAAGACGAAGACAACCACACCTTCGCAACAAATTCATATAAATTGTAGCTCAAGCAATTTGGAAGGAAAGTTTTGAAAAGGGATTTGAAATTTCATGGTCAGAACATGTTTCCAGATGAAAGAAAGTGTTGCGACTAGATCCAGGGTAATGAGAACATCACAATGATATCAAAGTTTTGAAGAATTGATGGGGAAATCTACCTATTGAAGTTGAGTTGCAGAGCTTTGAAACTGGACTTCTATGGAGCAATATAGGGCACAATTCTTGAAGGTAATTGTATGGTTAGCTTCAGGGAAGATCAAGGAATGTAAATTGATAGAAAAATTGTATTGAAAAAGGCTTGAACACAAATTTCGAAGTTGCGGAAATTTTAGTTATGGAACAAGTTTGGTAGGGTGATTTTGGCTATCCAAGCTTGAGAAAATGAATGAGGGATGACCCTCTATTTACAGGGAATCAAATGGAATTCCCAAGCGTGTGAAATGATGAAGTTTGGAGGGAAATCATGTGAAGTTTCAAACAAGAAAAGTTTGACATCTAATTTGATCAAAACTCATCCAAAACATGCGTTTTACTGTGCTAATCACTTCTGGAAGTTCACTAAACATGTTTAGAGGCAAAAACGCGCAGAAATAAAGTGTTTAGGAGCTAAATCAATGATTTCAAATTCAGACTTTTGAAGAAACTTCGGTTTCATGTTACCAAGTTCAAATTAATGGCATTCTCAGCTCAAGGGGTCTTAGGGCATGGTTCTTGATGCTTTAGAAAGATGATGTTACAATCTTTGCAATGGAAAAAGAATGGAATCAAATAGATGCTTGAGCTGAAAGTTGCATTGAGTCAAAGATGGAGAAAAGGGTTGAATTTCCATACTTAGAAATATTTCAAATTTTTATTCAAAAGTGACCTATAATGTTTTGCATCCAAACATGGCCTTCCACTTGGAATTTTATCTTGACCAAAAAATATGGCATGAAATAAACCTCTTAAATGACACTTTGAAACTTGAACTATTTAAAATCTATAAAAATTGTGAGAGTTCATAGAAATGACCTATAATCTTTTGTATCCTTAGGGCATCTTCCATCCATTTTCTCACTTTGCATATAAAAGAGGGAATCAAGTTCACATCCTCAAGATCAATATGGAAAAATAGTGGGCTGAAGGAGATATAAATTGACCAAGTTATGATCATTTAAAGTCACACATGAGAAATTGGGGGTTCATCTGGAGGACTTGTAATGTTTCTTCATCATCAAGTTTCTTCCACATGAAAACTCCTTGAAACTTTTGAAGTGATTTTTTAATAACCCTTTGAATAGAAGGATGTCTTTGTAATCACTTAAAAATACCAAAAAGATGAGCAAGATATACTTCTTTGAGTTCAAAACCCTAGCTCTTAGATCAAGAAAATGCTTTGAAGAACCTTGACAATTTTGAACCACCTTCTTATACCAACACTCTTGCTTTGTAAATATAAGTTATTGAGGATGAAAATTAGAATTCATAGCCACCAAAACCACTTCCATATCTTGATAATTTAGAGAAATATGCACTTGTGACCAATGGAAACAAAGCCTTGTCCAACCATGACAACTTCTTCAATCAACCCCTTGTACTTTTGAATCAATCTTGATAACTTGGAAATGTAGTGAACAAATTCAATGTAGAGGTTTGAATTTCTCAAGCTTTATTGACTAGGGCATGGAAATAAACTCATGAACCCATGGATCAACTTGCTAAACCACATTACCTTTACCTACATTATCAACAAGTAAGACAAACCAACATTGTATTTTATTAATTAAAAGGAAAATCAAGACAAAATATTCATGATCACAAAAGAAGAAAAAAAAAAGGTGTTTGGTGATTCCGCAAAGAGCAAAGCTAAAGATAGGGAGAAGAACCACAAGCCTTAATGTGATCTTGTTGTGATTGAATCAAAATGGTATGATGAAGGGATTTTAGGGGGAAAAATTGGGGTACAACAATGACAAAAGTTTCTTTCAAGAGACACGTTTCTCATTTTCTTTTCAAAAAGTGAAACAGAGGTTTTATTATCAAAAATGTTCGAGACTTAGTCCCGACACTATTATATTCAAAATATCTTACGTTCTCCCTCTTTTTTTAATTAATCAAAAAGAAATAAAAACACGTATAGAGAACAAAAATATGACGCATTCAAGAATAGAGATTAATATAAATAGAAGCAGACAAACATAAGTTTAATCATAAAGCATAGCAGAAAAAAGCAAAATATCAGAACTAAGGTTGTGAAGGAGGTGGAAGTCGTGTGAACGACGCTTCAAGGAGACTTTTGATCTGTTTGTTTGAGTTATCTTTCTTTCCTGGTTTAATATGGTGGGAGAATTGACATGGGTGTTTTGCGTTTTATCGCAATTGTTGTGGATAGCAAGAGTCACCACCGACTTTTCTTTTATCCAATAAAGGAAAGGGTGAAAAGAACAGGAAAAACCTTTTGAGAATTTTCTTGAGTTCAGGGGATAAGTTATGAAATGGGAAGGTGTTAGTACCCTTTTCATCTGTAGTTATCTACGGGCTCTTATTTTCTAGATCACTTTGAAATGCTTTGTAAATGTTTTTGGGTTTTGTGTAAGTTTGAAAATATTTTGCCAACGCCTTTGTTTCGGAAAACTTTGTAATGATTCTCATCTCTATAAGAATGTATACAAAGTGTTGATTTTGAAAATAGTTCAAAGATATTTTTGTTTTTGGAAGGTTGTTTTGTTTTGAAAAGTTTGTGAGCAAGCGACTACGAGCGTTCTACCTACTCAAAAAGTCTTAGTTCTTCTCCTCGTCCTTTAGATAGTGTTATCGTACCATTACTTAGTAAGCAACCATATCATTGCATGTGAAAGGGACGGGCATGGGTCATCGTACAATCATTGAAGGAAACTTTCTAGGATACCTTAGCAATTTATCGTAAGGGTCTAAGATCGTTTATTGAAGGAAACATCGAAGGGTCATCGAGGGACTATGCTCTTGTATTTGAGGATCATTGCTAAAGTATCCCATGTTTGAGGGACATGACTGTTTTTATTGAAGGCAACAAGTGTGGGTTAACCCTAGAGGTGCAAGTGTGCAAAGTGTTTTTTTCTCATGCTTTTTGTGTTTGAATTTAGGGTTTTCTACTTATTGATTTTATGTCTTTCCATACAAACCCTAATTACTAGCAATTATATTGAAAGCGATAAATTGCTGAAATTTAAAGTTTTATGCTATTACAATGCTTTAGGGGATGGGGGTACAAGTTTATGAAGGGGATGAAAGCAATAAACCCTAAATTACTATTACAAAATTTGAAAACAAATGCATAGTCACAAAATAATGTAAAAGAGTGAATAACTAGGTAAAGATGGGAAAAGGGCTAAGTACAAACCCTAACAAAGTTCTAAATATTTTAAGAAAGAAAATATTTTTAAGAAATAATCAAAACCCTAGTTTCTAATTAATTTACAAATTAACTAATAAACTAAAGGGTGATTAAAATTAATTAATTTTTATGACAAAAATTATATTAATTAAATGAAAACCTAAGTCTATTATTTTTGTGATTTTAGGATTTTATGATTTAAAATAAAAATGATAAAATAAAACAAATAAATTAAAATAGTAAAAGAAAATAATTTGGGCCTGGTGTGTGCAAAAGTGAAATGAAGGGTTAGAGAAAATAAAAGAATTTAGGCCCAAGACAGGGGGAGCCCAGGCGCTTGTCCTTGATCCAGTGTGGGAGGTTTATGAATGTCCATCATGGTCATGGTTTGTGGAGCGTTAGATTTGATTGGATGAAGATCTAATGGCCGGGAGGAGGGAGGCGCATCATGTGCGCGTATGGACTGCATGTATTGAACCTAAAAACAAAAGAAAACATGAAAAAAACAAAAGCGGGGTGCACATTGGTTCGAACCCTCACGCTTTAGGTTAGATATTGCTTAGTACGCACGCGCTTGCCACTTGGGTGGCTGTTTCATCCGTTCATGAAGTAGCTTCCACTAAATATAAAATAAACCAAGTCCTAAATTTTGTAAATCATCCTATTTTTCCTCTATGGCACGCGCATAACACAACAACCTCCATTGTTAATCATGTAACTTTCTCATTTCTTGACCATTTTAAAAAGTACAATATTGAAACTTGCTGGAGATTTCACCATGAATTTAACCATATAATTTATTTAAGCTAAAAACAAAGATTAAACTTAATTTTGTTTGATACCAAATGCGTGCCCTAACTGGTCAGAAGCAAAATTCTCCAAACACAAGCAAGTAAAATGCAAACTAAGGACATGGTTAGCTTGAGGGCAATGATGTCTACATTTTTGCTTCAGAATGTATGTACAAAGGATGCTTGTATTAAGATATTGAAGTTTGAAAACTTACCTCTTGCAGTTGGATTCGTGTATGGATTTTGAGAAAGTTTTGAGGTGTGATGATGATCAGGTTAGCTTTCCTGGACCTCCATGAATGTGTTGCAAGTCTTACTTTGCCTTGAGGATGGCTGAAACTCCTTACTCAAGTCAAGTTGCAATCTTGAGTATCAAAAATGATGGATGATGGAAATTTGATTACAGTCCTGAAATAGGTGTTGGAATCACTTGTGTATGATATGGAGTGTGTATGGATGGTTCAAACTCAATACGCACGAGTGGATTTGGAGATAGCTGTTTGAAACTAAAAAATGCCAAGTTTATGGCAAGTTCTGGATTGAAGAAGGTATGGGAGGTTTGTGGGTGCTTGAGGTCTTGTATTTTCTTGCAAATCACTTGTATAGTTATAAACAAAATGTCTTAGGGCTTGAAGTTGACAGATCTGTGAAGAAAAGTGAGAAACAAAGTTTCAATGTGTTGTACAAGCAATGTAGAGTGTTTGAAAACTTTAAACATGTTGCTTCTGATCTTTAAGATGGAGTGTGTGCAAAGGGAACAAGTTGGAGTCTCAAGAAGGGTTGAAATTTTACAAAATTATGCTTTTCCAAAATGTAAGTCTTGCCTTTCTTCTCAAAATAGAAAAATGTATTGGATAATGCTTGGATCAAGTGGGTAATAGCTCAAAATCTTGTGCAATCAACTGCTTATGGATAGATTTAGAGGTTTATAGGCCTGCTGAGCAAGATTACAAGGCATGGCTAAGATATTTGAATTCTTGTTCATCATGGAAATGACCTATAATTTTAGAATGAATGTTCAACTTCATGTATTTGATTCTCTTAGTTCAAACATGATCTCTTCAAGTTATTGGACATTTTGGAAAGCTTGTAACATTACCTACAACCCCTCTTTTAATCACATTTGCAAAATAAAATTGGAACTATGTAAAAATTGGCCAAGAATTTAGGTTAAAATCCTGCTTAAACTAGGTCAAATTTTCACTGTGTTTTTATAAAAAGTGCAAGACTTCATTAATTTATAACTCAAGATCCAAGCACTTCTATGACTTTATCAGTAAAGAAAAGTTGTAGATATCATCAAGTTCTACAACTTTCATGTTTAAAATTTTCTATGAATCATCTTGCATTTTGGTGAAACATTGGCAGGAAGTAATGAAATTGTCATGTATAAAACACTTAGACAAATTCCTAAGTCTTGGAAATTTTGTCTTTTCACATTAACTTTTGAATTTATTTATTTACTGAGGATCAAGCTTCATATTTTGGAATATCTTGATGAATTTTGATCTTTGAAATTGAATTTTGACCAAAAAGTCAAAGTTTACTTTTTTTGCATCAGTTGACTTTTCATCAGTTGATCAAATTTCAACTATCAATCCATTGATCTTGAGGAATGTTTTGAACTATGAAATTATGTCAACATGTTGTATTTGAATCCTTGATATTGTGCATCAAGCCATTGGGTCATATATTAGGTCAAAAGTCAATGATCAGTCAATTACAGTCAAAACCCTATTTTGACCATTTTGACCTTTTGGTAAATTGAACATTTTTCTTGAGGAATTGTGATCCAAATTTGATCAATTTATGAATATGACTTCAAAATATTAATGTAGATCAATAATATAGAATTTTTACTGTAGTTTGACAACAATTGACTTTTTACCCAATTTAGTTGATTTTCAGTCATCTAGTCAATTGACTGAGCAAATTTGTGATTCAAGACATGAAACTTGACATGAGTATTCTTGGAGGTCTATAATGATACATGAAGGTCATTTGAGGCATTGGAAGTCCAATTATCCTTTTAAAAATTAAAACCCTAATTTAAGGCATCAGTGTTTAGGAGATGGTTTGAGCTAGTCAACACTTGTGCAAACTTGAGCTTTTGGAGATCTTGTGAGAAATATCTTGAGAAAGGAGAGGAAAAATTTTGGGGTATAATCCCTGGAATCCCCTTAATCTCTTTGTTTGTTTCATCTTGTTTATTAAGCCTTTTCAACACTAGAGAAGATGTAGATGTTTCATTAGTAGAAGCCATATTCTCAGAAGTTACTGCAGTAGATTCTTTCTGAGGAGATTCTTCAACTGACTTGCCTTTGTCTTTAAAAAAGACCAGATATAGAGTTTGAGGTTCAGGAGATGGTTCCTGAAATTCTGATTGATGTGACGCTTCCCAAGGAGTGTTGTCCAGAAGACGAAGGGGTTTCCTTACCCGAAGACATAAAACTTGATCCTTGAAGATATTCAGGTGATCGCAGAAGTTCTGTTGAGAAATTTCATAACTAAGTTCCTTCATCTTCTTAGATTTAGGGTTAAACCATTTTCTAAATTGAGTCTAGAGAGAATCAAAAGCAGCTGGATTGAGATTTTCCATGCAAGCTTGCTTCAAAGAGTTAACCCATTCCTGTATTTATGTCTCGAAAATAAGTAGAGATTTACCAACATCTGATATGGATGGTTTTGGTGTTGGTTTTGGAATGGCTATTTTTTTAGAAGATGTGATAAGTTTGTCCTAGGCTTCTAGGTCAATTATGGTTTTGAGAGGATCTTCTAAGGATTCAGGGGGAGTTGGAGAGTCGGAAATGATTTTAGGAGTGTTAGATGGTGTTGAATCATAAGGAGAGGGAATATCTAGAAGGGAAAAGTCTTGTGGAGGTTTGGTTGATATATTTAGTGGTTGAGAGGTGTTGAGAGGGTAGGTGATTCTTGGAAGTATATATGCGGTTTCGGGCATTTGTTCAGAGGTAGTATTTAGATTTTCTGTTTGGGGAGCTTCGAAGAATGGATTAAATTGATCAATATCAGATAGAACTTATGCAAGTTCTTACTGAGTTTGAACAAATTAGGTAGGTGGGGGATTAACCAGAGGATGATTCTTGGGTACGGTGGTATCAATTTTTATGTTAAAGTCATCAATAGTCTGTGGTGAGGGATTTTCAGCATGTTTTGGAGATGAGGAGAGTTCAGATGTTGGTAAGAAAATTGATTCAATAACAAAAACAAAAGAAGAGTTACCTTTCTTTTTAGAAGCTTTAGGATCTTTTTGAGAAGGTTGTTACCTGAGATCTAGGATATTGACATATGGAATTGTTCCATTACTTTTGAAAGCTTTCAGTTATTTGAGGATAATTTCTAGAGATGAGTCTGCTTGAGTGAACAGAGGAAATCCTTTAGAGGGACTCTTTTGGTGGTGATAACTTCCTTTGTAGTAAGTGTAGGATTCTTCTTAATGTTTCTATAATCTTCATCTTCTTGAGGTTCTTGGAATTGAGAGGCTTTCCAGCATAAGGTTCTAGAACACTAGCTTGTTGAGATTCACTCATATGTTTTATCAGTTTATTCTCTGTAAGAATATCTGAGATCAACCTTCCCAGCGGGATCCAATGTCTTTTGGTTCTTTCTTCTTCTCTTGTTTCTTTGACACTTGTCTTCATATGATTTAATAAAATATGATGGAGGTGGACTTTGGCCTTAGTTGCAATGAATTATAGCAGGTATTGTTGATCAATATTTATGGAGTTAGGAGAACTTGTTGGTTTTCTGTGATTGATACATCCCAGAATTATTCTAGACCAAATTCTAAGATAGTCTTTCATATCTTTGATCTTGTTTGAGGGTTGTCTAGAAGAGAATATTTCTTTGGGTACAATGGTTAAGTCAGAACCTTTTTCTGCCATTTCACTGCAACTTATGCCGCTTCCATCATGACCAATGATCTTTCCAATGAGATCTTCGGTGATGACAATATTCTTTCCCATTACATGTGAAGTTACTTGATGACTTGATGCAATATTATGAATCTAAAATTCTTTAACAAGTTTGGGAAAAACTATACCAATTAATCGATCAAAATATTTTGTCCACCCTTAAAATTCAACATCAGGAGTAAGGTCATACCCCTTTTCTTTCATGCTTTTAAAATCAACTATAAGTTCACAAAGAACTTCAAGAGTATCAACCGAAGTAAGGAGTGTTTTTGTAGGTTCAACATACCTTCCTTTGTTTGGATTAGAGGATGAACCAAGGATGTTAATATATGTTGATGTGGTGAACTTCTTACGTCTATCTTTGAAATGAAGTGTTTTCGGAAAAATGTTTAGATCTTCTAGATAGTTTCTGAGACAATTTTCCTTCTTACGTCTGAAGAACTATTGTTCAGATGTTCACAAAAACAAATCAAAAAGTTCTGAAGATAAAATATAGAGAAACTACACTTTCATCCTGGGAATAATTACATATTTAGGTGTTTTAGAATGAAATTAAATCTATATTCAACAAGGGGTTTTGTGAAAACATCAACCCATTGATGGTCTGTGTCTAAAAAGTTTAAACTGAGAATTCTCTTCTAAATATAGTCCCTAATGAAGTGATGTTTAATTTCTATATGTTTAGCCCTAGAATTTAAAATAGGATTTTTAGAAAGAAAGATAGAATAAGTATTATCACCGAGGATAGGAATGTTACTGTCATAAATATTAAAATCTTCAAGTTGACTCTTCATCTAGAGAATCAGAGTACTACATCCAGCTGCAGCTATATATTCAGCTTCAGTAGTTGATAGTGCAATAGTGGATTGTCTTTTGCTGGACCATGAGATTAAGTTATCTCCCAGAAACTTGAAGCTTCTAGAAGTAATTTTTCTTTCTATTTTATCTCCAACAAAGTCAGCATCACAATACCCTACTGTGATAAGCTGGAAGAACCGACTGTTTAATACTGGTTTTGTGTTTTTGTATTCGCAAATGTTGCGGTAAGTAAGAGTCGCCACCGACTTTTCTTTTATCCAAATTAAGGAAAGGGTGAAAAGAATATAAAAAGAACTTTTTTGAGAGTTTTTTGAGTAAGGGGGGTAGGTTATGGAAAGGGATGGTGTTAGCACCCTTTCCATCCTTAGTTATCTACGGGCTCTTAGAGGTTTGCTCATTTTGAAATTATTTTGTGCTTTGTGTGTTTGCAAAAAATTCTTAGAAATGCCTTAGTGTGGCTATTTGCTTTGTGTTTAACTCTTGTACCAGTCCTCAAGAGTGTTAACAAAGCAAATGTTTTTGAAAATTGTTTTTGAAAAGTAGTATTTGTGTAAGTGCAAAATGTTTTCTTGAGCAAACTTCTAACAGCTATCTATTTTTATACTCGAAAAGGGTCGTTCATTTCCTCCTATCCATTAGACAACGTTAACCCACTATTAGTGAGTAGGTAGCCTTATCGTTGGATGTATGAGGGACATTCGAAAGGGACGCTACAGTCACGAAGGCAACTTGTGGAGACACTTAGTCAATTTTGTTTAAGGACTAAATCATTTATCGAGAAGGAAACTGTTGGGTCATTGAGGGACTATGATCCTTTTGATTTACGGGTCTTTGCTAAAGCGTTCCTGCCCCATGACTGTTTTATTTCTAAAGGAAACCAAAGTGGGGTACCCTAGAGGTGTATATGTGCAATTGATTCAATTCAGTTATTTTTGTCTTTTAGTTAAGTTTGCTAGCGTTAGATTATTAGTATTATCATACACGGCTAATTAGTAGTAGTTAATATATATTGCAGAATATTAAAGTGCAGGAATTTAAATCTACGCTATTACAATGCTTTGGGGAGGGGGATATTTACATGTCTAAAAATGAGGGGGATAAAGCAGTAAATGTCCTAGTTTTAATCTATTACATCCAATAAGTAGGTACATTAATAATAAAAATGCGAAACTAAATAAACGCACGTGAAATTGAAAATAACGTCTAAAAATATGCTAAGAAATAAAAATCTTTTTGTTTTGTTTTTTAAGATAATATAACCTAAATCTATTAAATTTTAATTTAAGGAAATGGTTAGAATAATTAATTAATTTATTCACAAAGTTAATTTAATTAGAAAAAATAACTAGCCTAAATATTTTTTGTGATTTTTGATTTAAGGTCAATTTAAATAAAACAGGGTCAATAAAGAAATGAAAACAAAAATAAAAATAGAACAAGAAGCATCCATCGATTGCAGGGAGATGATGTCTTTCGACTCCATGAAGGAAAAGTTGTCTTTCGATTGACCTTTTGATCCAGTGACAGGATGTCGCTTTCGACCCAGAGGGCGCTGCTGGAATTTCCTAAAGGATCACTTTTGAGGGCCCTACATCTGCAAACATGTTGTCAAAATGAAAAGCATGACCTGGGTGTCCAACCCAAGTCTTTCGATTTTGCACGCTTTGGGTCTATTAAGGCTACATCTATAGCAACTGTTAGCAGCAAAACAATGGCAGACCTGGGGTCAAACCCCGACCTTTATTCTTGAACAACAAATCAAATGAAACTTACAAATGTTGATGTGTCATGTAAATGTAGAGATTGATCTTTTTACCAATTCTTAACAATGGTTGATGGATGAATAAGTAATGATGGGTGTGGGTACCCTTGTTTTATGATTTCTTCGATTTGGCTTCTGGACGTGGGTACCTTTATTTAAGGGTTTCTTTGATTTGGATCACTTATGAGATTTTTGATAAATTTGGTGGGTTTATGGGCAGCGTATCTCCAATGTGTGTGTAACTGTCCATTTGGCTTGTAAACACTCTGCTTATATAGAAGAATGGAGGGGTCAAGAAGAAAATAGTTTAAACTGCCATAAACAAACGTTTTTAAGACCATGAATGATGTTTTATAACGTTGGCCAAAAACATGGGATCTTGTCCTTTTTGAAATTTGAATGTATGTGGACATTTTGGCTCCTTCGAAAGCCCTCTAGTGTTACTCTTCGACTGGCCTCAAGTTGCCTCTTTCGACTGGATCTCTTGCGTAGCCTTCGACTGGGTCTTATGCATGCTACTTCAAATGTACCTCTTGTGTACCCTTCGAATGGCTCTAGTATTACTTCCTTTAAATGGGTCTCTTATGTGGCTTTCGAATGGGCCTTTTGCATGCTTCTTTAAATGTACCTCTTTCATGCCCTTCGACTGACTCTAGTATTACTTCCTTCGAATGGGTCTCTTGTGTGGCCTTCGAATGGGCCTTCTGAAGGCTGAAGTGTATACAATTGTTTCAAAGGGGGGTCTGCGCCCAGTCAAAACTGGCACAAAGGCAGCATATGCCTTGTGGATGCTAGCATGAAGCAAGTCAAGGCAGTCGGAAAGTAGGCCATTGCTTAGGCGAAGCTGGCACAAAGGTGGCCAGTGCCTTGTGGGTCGAAAGCAACTTTGAAGGAGTCTTGGCCTTGTGCTGAAGACAAGCTGAAGAGGGGGCCTTTGTCTTAGTGAATCCCAAGAAAGCGTGAAGGGGATTTTGTCTTGAAGAATCAAAACACGCTTGTAGGGGGTTCTTTCCTTGTGCATCAAAGCTAAGTCGAAAGAAACTTTTTTGCCTTGTGTGTTGAAGGCAGGATGAAAAGGGATTATTTGCCTGGTCGTAGCAAGAATTAAGCATGCTCTGAAGAGACCAAATGCCCAAATGAAGCAGGAATGAATCTTGCATGCAGGTAGCCATTGCATTTGTGATACTAGCAAGCATGCAAAGGCAAAGGTGTAATCGAAGGAGAACTAATAAGAGGCCCTTCTTTTCTGAATCGAAGGAAGCTATTTGCAAGGAAATACATGCCCATTCGAAGTTGGTATGCAGCAAACGAAGCAAAAGACTAAGGCATCAATCGAAGCTTGGAAATTTGAGGCAAACTTGGAGGAGGTTAGGTGCTCAAACGAAGTCTGTCCAAATACCAATGGAAATTCCTTTTAACATGCCAATCGAAGGATTTTGTCAAAATGTCAATCGAAGACTCCTTGTTTATCTTCAAAAATTTTATCTTTCCTTTAATTAAATGCTTGTGATCACCATGTAAGAGTAAGATCTTGGGAACATATGAGAGGGCAAATTTTTGGGTACAACAGCTGCCCCTGTTCAATCTTCTTAACCCTGGGGATTTAGATTGGCTTGTCTGCCTTTCGTGATCTGAAGGTGGAATATGATTAAACACTAGAGTGACCAGAAATTTTCACTCGCATGATATAACACTGATGATTGATGATGTAATGAATGGGCTTACATATGCCATTTGGAGAAGATGACAGAGAGTCTTCAGAGATGGGCTTAAAGATGCCATCCAAAATAGATGCTAATTTACACATGGTCCCTTTGGGGTTCCTATTCCTGATGTCTGAGGAGGATTCCATTGGTGAATATGGGTTTCTATTGTTCTTCTATGTGAGGAAAACTCTATGGGGAATAGAGTCTAGGAACTTCAGTTGGTGTTTTCATGGTTCTTTGGGTTTATATTTTTGACTTTTGACCCTGGTATTCTCAGCATGTTCAGAAATGGCACAACTCTTATCCAGTGTCGTGGAAACCTTGATTCCATGTGTTACTTCACCTGCATCATGGAATATTTATTATACAAAAGAAATGTCAGAAAAAATAAAAAATAAAATAAATGTGTCTAATCTGCATATCCATGTCATTTCTAGGATATTCTGAAGTTGACATTGACATCAAGGATGGATAGCAACATGGAAGCAAATATAGATCCTACCAGGAAGACTGCAGGTTATCGGTTCCAGATCTTTGGTGGTTTATTTCCAGAAGTAGGAGCTCTTGTGAAAGGTCCAAATGAGAGATTCCTCAGAGAGATGTATGGGAATCTATTGCCGTTAGTGAATGATTATTACGAAGGATGGGCTATGAAATCACTTCTACAGTTTTATGACCCGCAACTACATTGCTTTAATTTCTAGGACTATCAGTTAGCACCGACACTCTAAGATTATGCTTATATTCTTGACATTGATATTACAAAAGGTATTCCTATTGTCCAAGTGCCAGAAGTTCCCGATTACAAATCTATCGCTAAGGCTCTTTATTTAAACCTTAGTGAAGTGGAAGATAACTGGACGAGCAAGGGTGACACACACAGTATTCCTTTGGCATTTCTGATATCTAAATCTAGAAATATTTCAAGGGATTAGAATTAGATTGCATTCAACGCATTGTTAGCAGTCATGATTTATGGTGCTGTCAACTTTCTGGTTGCGGAAAACTTTATGGATCATTCAGCAATATGTGTCTTCATGAATGGTAATCCATTGTTGACCATACTTATTGACACCTATTACACCATTCATTCCCGACATGGCAAGAAAGGAGTTGTCATTTGATGTATTCCATTGCTCTATAAGAGGTTTATCTTGCATATGCCTACAAGAGGACCATTTGTGAATTCTGCGGATTCTCTTCTCTGGTCCGAACAGATCATGGCACTCACTTCTTATGACATTATTTGGTATAACATAAGGGGTGTGAAGGATATAATTGCAACTTGTGGTAAGTTTCCTAACTTTCCACTCATGGGAACGAAAGGTTGCATAAATTACAATCCCACTTTGGTACGCTGCCAGTTGTGGTTTGTTATGATGGATGAACCTACTGATTGGGAAATGGAAGAAACTGTTTATTTCAGTAAAAGGGAAGATCCTATTCTGCTATAAAAAGTAAGATCCACTTGGGGTCATGTTCATAAGAAAGGGAAGGTTTTATTTGGCCAGAGAGGATGTTTAGCTTTCGATACTTATGTGAAATGGATCCAGAACTGAGTAAGGGTGCTATTATTTCCGTATAAAAAAGGAGGAGCCTTTGAATCCTCAACTTATTTTTGAACCATCAGTTGATAGTCAACTACCATTGGAAACAGTTGTTAATCATTCATCTCTTGTTGGATCATCAATGAAGCAGCCAGTTCTTGATTTGTCCAAATTCGTGCCTATGGCGAATTACAAGCATGTTATGGCGGAAAATCTCAAGCTAAGGTCAGCAAGTCAAGAGAAGGATATGGAACTTTCCTTTTCTAGGGAAGAAAATAGAAATTTGATGCATGAAACTAAGCTAAAAGACAAGTTGCTGGAAGAGTATGGTTTTTTGGAGAATTCGAAGAAGCTAAGGTTTGAAGATTCTTCTATATCCAGGCACCAAGTCGAAAGTCTTGCGGAGAGTCAGAGAAAAATTGAGAGAATCTGGTTGGATAAAGAACAGTTGAAAGTAAAGCGTGATGGAGAAATAAGAGTTTTGAAGAATCAACTACATGATGAAGAATCCAAATCCGAAGAACTTAGCCGGAAAAAAGCAGGGTTCGAGCTGGAGATCCAAAACTGACAGAGGTGGATTGATAGGCTGGTTAAGGAAGTTAGCAAGCTCAAGATTCAACTTCAAGAGAAGGATGATATGTGGTATGCTTTAGAGGCTTGATTGGAAGGAAGAAATATCCAAATGTCTTAGATAACAGCCGAGTTGGTAAAGCTTAAAGCTCTGTTAAGATTAGATTCACATTCATTAGGAGTTTGATTGAAGTTCATATTATATTTCTTAATGTTTATTTGTTGTTAAGGTCACCGCCAGATTTGCTGGACAGGGTCTCTTTGATTTGTAGATGTACTCTCTGTTGAGAACCTCTTGTATGAATATTGTTGCGTATATGCTATGATCAGTTCTTTTATTTAGATATCTTGTCTCTTGATGCTTTGTCTTGTTGCTTTATCTTTTTTCTTATTGGTGTTAATGAAATTTCTTCAGGATATTCCTGGAAATGATGAAACATTTCATGCATAATCATGCATTCATGCATACCATATCATGACAGGTGGTTCTAGCAATTTTTCTTATTTCTGGCATGGGTTTTCTTTTCAAGGATTACTACTACAAACTATCATTGTTACAACACTCGAATTAATTCCATAAGACAAATAGAATAGGTTGAGGAAGGTGTTGTTGCTATGGGTGTCAAGATGGACACTCGTGTTGATTAGCTGATGGAGATTATCCAAAACATGGCTCGTCAACAGGAAGAGATGAGAGCTTTGATTGTGATACTCGCTGCAACTGTAGATAATAGGAATGAGACTTTGATCGTCAATACTCAAGGGGTCTTTGTTACCAATCCGAATGGAAATCTGGGTAGTCCTACTCAGAAAGGTAATCCAAGTGGTCTGACTCTGAATGGTAATCTAGGTGGTCTGACTCTGAACAGTAATCCAGGTGGTCGAAATCTGAATGCAAATGTTGGTTTGAATCAGAATGGTAATGCTATTGTGAACCTTAGTGCGCTTGCTGGTAATAATCCAGGTGTTCCTTTGGTCCAAGTTGTGGGAAATCAGCCTCCATCCACTCCTACTCGACAGAATAATGAGCAACCTTTTGTTCAACCAAGGCCTGTCTGTATTCCTGTTTGTTAGATTGGAGAGGATAACTATAACAACTAGATGTCTAATGCTAATGAACAAACAGAAGCTGACAAAAATTTATGTATGCTTGAGAAGCGTCCTTTGAAAATCAGGGCGCTATGGGCCTTGATATGTCTGATTTGGGCTTAGTCCATAGAGTGAAGATTCCTCCAAAGTTTAAAGTTCCAGAATTTGTAAAGTACAAAGGCACTTCCTGCCCTAAAACACATGTCAAGTCTTACTACAGGAGGATTTCAGCATACTGTGACGATGAGAAATTGCTTATGCACTTCTTTCAAGACACTCTGACTTGCATATTATTAGATTGGTACATGCAACTTAAGAGTACTCGCATTCGTACATGGAGAGATCTAGATAAAGCTTTCGTTCAGCATTACCAATGCAACTTTTACATGGAACCTACAAGAACTCAAATGCAGAATCTGTCGTAGAAGCAGATTGAGTCCTTTAAAGAATATGCACAGAGGTGGCATAAAATGGCGGCCAGGGTCCAACTGCCTATGAGGGAGCGTGAAATGGTAGATATGTTCACCAACACACTGTAGGGGCAGTATTATATGAGGTTTAGTACCTCTGATACATTTGCGGAAATTGTGACATATGGGGAAAGGATTGAAATTGGAATTAAGCTGCGAAAGATTCAGGATGTCTCTAGAACTAACACTGGTAATGCCAAGAAGTCTTTTGGGGGTGTCCAAAAAAATAAAGAAAGTGAAGCCAGTGTGCTCTATGTGCGGAAGGGTAAAGGTAGGGCTCAACAAGAGTTTGATCACCAAGTTGTTTTTGCGACAATCCCAATTGTTTCACCTCAGAAGAAAGCTTACGCACCGAGAAGGGATAATCAGCAAAGGCAGAGACAACCTCCTAGGAAATTTTATGCACTACATATGTCCTATGCGGAATTGCTACCTCAGCTACTTGAATTGAAATTGGTTGAGTTACGTACTTGGAAAGTTGATCCTGAAAGATTACCAGCTAACTTTGATGAAAATGCTAGATGTGATTATCATTCTGGTGGACAGGGACATACTATTGATAACTGCTTTGCTTTTAAGCATAAAGTGCAAGACTTGTTGGATTCTCAGGCTATTAATTTCGGACCGGCACCGACGTCCAACATTCTCCAATAATCTTTACCACCTCATGTGGGTGCCACTATCAGTGCCATTATTGAAGATGAAAGTTTAAATATAGTTATGGATGTAAACCGACTAACTAAACCTTTATAGTTTGTGAATGATATGATGTCGAAGAAAGGTGTATTCTTGGGTTGTGGTCTTGACTGTGAAGATTGTTTGATTCAGACAGAGGGTTGCCAATGTTTGAAAGATGCAGTTCAGAGTTTAATTACCAAATGAACTCTTTAGTTTGACCGCGTGCTTGTTGAGTCTAAGGTTGGTGAAGACGAGGTTGATGTGATAACTATTCATGTCAAGCCAAAGACAATTCAGATTCCTGTCACAATTCCAGTTGCCGCCAAAAAGTCACCACTGACCATCATTGTACCTGGTCCAATGCCATATTTCAGTGATAAAGAAGTTCCTTAGAACTATGGCGGTGAACTTTACTATCAGGGGCAGAAGCTTGTTATTCAGAAGCTTGAGGAAAGTAATATGAATAAGAGAATCCTGTAGTTTATGACATTTTCGGTGAAAGCCAGATTACATGACGCGGTCAGATTTCCTCTCCACCTGAACAACCAGAAAGTAGCGTAGATGCCTTGACTAAGCCTAAAGGCAAGCATATTATGGTTAATGGAGAAAAACCGGGGCAAAATCCTCCTGTTTCGAATGTGGATGATAAGATGGATAAAGAGGTCACAAAATTAATGAGATATATAAAGAAGAGCGAGTATAAGATTATCGATTAGTTGAGCCAGATGTCTGCGAAAATTTCGATTCTTGCTTTGCTTCGGGATTATGAATCTCATAGAAACGCACTGATGAAGCTATTGGGGACTTCTTTTGATCCTAAGGAAATCTTAGTGAACCAATTTGAAGGAATCATGGCTAGTATCTCTGTGAGTAATGGGCTAGGTTTCAGAGATTTCTATCTACCTCCCTAAGGTAGGAAGCATAATAAGGCGTTGCACGTCTCAATGGAGATTGTGAGGACTACATTATCTTGCGTGTTTGTTGACACATGATCATCCCTTAATCTGTTTCCAAAGTTCGCTCTCATGAAGTTGGATTACGATGGGCTTATGCTGAGGCCCAACGATTTGATAGGCAAAGCTTTATACGGGTTGAAGAGAACTATGTTTGGGGAAGTTGATTTGACTATTAAGATAGGTTCTTAGATTTTGACACAACTTTCTTTATCATGGATAGTAATCCTTGTTACGATTGTTTTCTAGGGCGTCGGTGCTGTCACTTCTACTTTACTTCACAAGTTGAAATTTCTAGTTAATGGGAAGGTGGTCACCGTTTGTGGTGAAGAGGATTATATTGTTAGCCATATGAGTACCTTCTGCTATTTTAGAGTTGAGGGTGAGATCCACAAGACTCCGTGCCAATCCTTTAAGACCGCGTAGGTTGTCATAACTCTTCATGAAGAGGTTAAGAAGTTGAAGGCCTCTATGGCATCTTACTGACAAGCTCAAGAAGTTAGTCTTCTTGAAGGTTGTGGAAGAGTGTTGGAGCTCCCCACACAAAAAGACAAGAAAGGTTTAGGATTCATGGCTGGTCAAAGCACACCAACTGTTGTTCCTCTTAAGATTCTAGTTATTCCTCCTCCAATTCAGTTCGTTAGTGGTGGTGTCATCCATGAGGAAGCTCGTACTGTGAGCGAGGAAGGAGATAGTGACTGTGAAATGGACAAGTGGATTCGTTCTACTTGTTGTACCCCAATTTTTTCCCCTAATATCCCTTCATCATACCATGTTGATTCATTCACAACAAGATCCCACTAGGATTCTTGGTTCCCCTCCCTACATTTATCTTTGCCCTTTTGAAGAATTACCAAGCACCTTGACTTATGTTCTTTTATTATCATGAATATTTTTGTCTTGATTTCTTCTTTTAATTAAATAATGTGCAATGTTGGTTTGTCTTGCTTGTTATCCATGTAGGTAAAGGCCATGATATTCAAAAAGCCCCCCCCCCCCCCCCATGGGTTCATGAGTTTATTTCCATGCCCTAGTCAATAAAGCTTGAGAAGTTCAAACCTCATCATTGGATTTGTTTTGGAAGAAATGGAATGGAAAGGTTATTTTGGTTCACCACATTCCAATATTATCAAATTTGGTTGAAAAGTACAAGGGGTTTGATTGGAGAAGTTGTCATGTTTGGACAAGGCCTAGTTCCTATTGGTAACAAGAGCATATTTCTCTCAATTTTCAATATATGTAAGTGGTTTTGTTTGATATGAGTTCTCATTATCATCATCAATAACTTCTATTCACAAAGCAATAATTTTGGTACAAGAAGTTTGTTCAAGCTTGTCAAAGTTCCTCAACGCATTTTTCTTGATCTAAGACTAGGGTTTTAAATTTCAAAGGAATATATCTTGCTCATCTTCTGTTATTTTTGAGTTATTACAAAGACATACTTCTCTTCAAAGGGTTATTAACAAATCACTTCAAAATTTCCAAGGAGTTTTCGTGAGGAAGAGACTTGATGAGGAAGAAATATTACAAGTCCTCCACATGAATCCCCAATTTTCCATGTGTGACATCAAATGATCATAACTTGGTCAATCTTTATCACCTTGAGTCCATTATTTTTCCATAATTATCTTGAAGATGTGAGTTTTGTGCTTTCTTTTATGTGCAAAGTGAGAAAATGGATGGAAGTTGCCTTAAGGATACAAAAGATTATAGGTCATTTCAAGATTTTTTTCCAACTTCATCAATTCATAACTCTCTCAAATTTTGGTGATTTTGAATGATTCAAGTTTCAAAATGTCATTCAAGAGATCTACTTCATGCCATCTTTTTTGGTAAAGAAAAAATTCCAAGTGGAAAGCCATGTTGGATGCAAGACATTACAGGTAATTTTTGAAGAAGAATTTGAAATATTTCTAAGTATGGAAAGTCAACCCTTTTTCTTCAACTTTGAATCAATACAAATTTCAGCTCAAGCATCCATTTAACTCCATTCTTTTTCCATTACAAAGCTTGTAACCTCGTCTTTCTAAAGCATCAAGAATCATGCCTTAAGACCCCTTGAGCTGAGAATGTCATTGTTTCAAAAGTGTTAACTTGGATGAGTTTTGGTGAAGTTTAGATCACACTTCACTCATGCATCAGGTTTTTACGAATTCCCTCCAAAACACATCATTCACTCTTCCTTTTGATCCCATTTGCTTCTCCTATAAATACATGAACTATCCCATTCATTTTCTCAAGTTTGGATAGCTAGAATCACCCTGCCAAACTTGTTTCATAACTCAGAATTCAGTAACATCAAAATCCATTCTCGAGCCTTTTTCAATCCAATTTTTCCATCAATTCACCTTTCTTGATCTTCCCTGAAGCTAACCATATAATTACATTTGAGAATCGTGCCCCATACTACTCCATAGAAGTCCAGTTTCAGAACTCTACAACTCAACTTCAATAGGTAGGTTCCTTCATCAATTCTTCAAAACTTTGATATCATTGTGATGCTCTCATTGACCTGGTTCTAGTCGCAACACTTACCTCTTTCTGGAAATACGTTTTGACCATGAAATTTCAAATCCCTTTTCAAAACTTTCATTCCAAATTTCTTGAGCTACAGTTTATATAAATTTGGCGCGAGGGTGTGGTTGTCTTCGTCTTGAAGAGACGAAGAGAATGGCATATGTCCGATCTTATGATTTTACAGTTTGAGAGACCTGCAATTCGTGTTGGCTGAAGGTTGAAGACGACCAACGTGTCATCTTTCAACCAATGAAGGCACGCCATCTGTTTTTTTTAAATCTGATTTAATTAATGATTCTGTACATTATTCACTAATGACCATGATATGCACAGCACGCCAGATCCCTTGGATTTGATTAATAATGCGCTTTGACTCTCATCCAATGGTCCACATATTTTACTTTTATTTTCTTTTTCTGATTTTTATATTTTAATTGTTTTAAATTTCCAAAAATCACAGAAAATTCATTTTCAGTCCAAAAAATCTAAAAAAAATATGAAAAATATTTTTGATTATTCTCTTTTTGATTTTCATTTTTTTCACAATTTAATTTTTTGCTTTGGTATTTTTTATAAATTTACACTTTATTTGATTTGTTTTAAATGTTTAAAAATACTTTTATACATTTTCAAATTCTGAAAAAATTAAGGAATGATCCAATGATATTGTGACAAATATTGGTGACCTTATTTTATTTTTGTTTCTGACTTTACTATTTTTTATCATTTTTGGTTTATTTTACCCATTTATTTTAATTTTAAAAATAGTTTCTGACTTTAAAAAATTACCAAAAAATTTGTAATATTATTTGAGACCTTTTCTGATTTTTCTATGGTCTTACTTTTTATTTCTTGATTAATTTGAACATAGTTGATATTTTTATCTTTATTTTCTATTTTTAAACATTATTTTTTACCCCTTTTGTATATATTAAAATGTGATATTATTTTGTGACTATTTTCTGGCTGATCTTGGGTTAAATTTTGGATCATGAACTTTATTAAGATCATTGGATCCATGGTGTTGAGTTTAAATCCACAAAAATGGATGAATGATTTTAATAATAGTTTGATTAAATTTAATTCAAAAGTGATTTGTATATTCTCTCCCATCCCTCTTCATCTCATCCCCTTCTTATTGCACTAAATATTGTTGGAGCATGATCTCTATATCATGTCTCAAAACAAATGGTGCATAGATTTCTATTGACCGGCCTCAAAATAGGTGTGACTTCTATATAAGTCCACTTACGATTGTTTAACATAGCGCTAAATTCTGTCCCGATTCGAATAAATGATCATTCGTGGGCCAAACTTATGTTTGCAAGCCTAAGTATGTTAATTTGATCTCTTTGATCAAACAACTTTGAGATTCATTGTGTGGAGGCTTTGGTTCTAACAATCCTCTAATGGATCTACAACACCTTTGGTCAACGCGGATCACTTAAACATCATTGATCATTAAATGGCACTTGTGAGAATTCCAAATGGATGATATACTTGACAAAAAGAAAATTCAACTTGTTGTGTGGAGGCTTTGGTTCTACCAGTCTTTTAATGAGTTCCAAATGCAAGATTCAAGATGGTCATCCAACTAACCACTAATTATTGACTTGTCTTACTTTATGTTTTTATTCTTTTTTATGCTTTATGTACCATTTACTTTTAGCATTTACATTTCATGCCATTTTCATCTTAGCTCATTTGAGCATTTACTTTCTTATCATTTTTACTTTTCTCACTTGAGCTTTTCTTTTCCTTTCTTAAGATACTTAATAATCAACATAAACCCTGAAAAATATTTAATTATACTTGGGCTATTTGGTTACTATCCTTGGCATTATGGAGCATGGGACTTTTCTTGGACTTAGGATTAGAAACCTTGGCCTATCTTGGAGATCTGGTGATCTTATCTGATTATTCTGTCTGGAGTTCTTGGGGTTACCTCAAGACATTCAGTTGCTTGTTTGTTTTTGTGTGCATGTTTTTTGTGATTACATTCTTTGTTTGTAATCTTGAATTCACCCGTATACAGCCGTTACTCTGCCCAATTTTAATTAAGACTTAATACACTTGAAGTTTTGTTCTCTCAAGAGGTCTAGTGTTTTTTTGCTTGATTGGTTTCAATCCAAGGAATGGGAATTCTATCTTGGCTTATAATGTCAAGTATTAGCTTCTTGTTGGTTAGATGGCTCTTATCCCTAGATTTTACCTTATGCTTTAGGATAGTCCCTTCTTCTCCTCCCATCTTATTTAATTTCGAAAATCTTCTTCCTCCTTTTGAGAACTCTTCTTGTTTTTCAACTTGAACCATTTTCATAATAAACTTAGACTTATGTCCATGCATTTTCAAAACATTTTCATAAATAAACCCCAATCAACTTAATAATACCTTGACATTTTTTGTGAGAAGACTAAAAGTCAATCAATCTCATTTCAAACCACCTTGCCATTTTGGCTTTTATCTTTAAACTTTTCTCAAAAGATTGAACTCTTATCAATCCTTGTAGTGATGCAAACAACTATACTTCTACAATATGTAGTGAAGAGAGATATTTTCCACTTGGGTGTTGAGTGAGGCATTGTTGATTTTAAAATCCAAGCCATATCCTCCACTTTGAGATGATGCAAATTCTCCTTTCTCATAATTGTGGGTAGTAGGTATGTTTTCCACACGGACAATGACGATGATGTTTTATCTCATAAAATTAACCAACACATTTGTGTTTTAAAAATTTTTTAAAAGAGGAACTACGTGTACCCTGATCCCCTATTGCACGAAAGGTGGTACGTAGGCACTAAAGGTTCGCAACTGCGGTGGGTGCAAAAATCATAAAAAATATATTTCTTTTTCTCACCTCCACCATCTATTTTACATACAACATTTTATAGCCAAAATATACAGATTTTACAAAGAGGTTCCTGCGGAGTACCGTAGATGTTTAGGGTGCTAATACCTTCCCTTTACATAACCAACCCCCTTACCTTGAATCTTTACCCCTCTTTTTGGGTTATTCGCTCTTTTCCCATTCCTTTGGAAACAATAAAGCGCGGTGGCGATTTTTATTTTGATCTGTAAAAGTCTAGTCAATTCAATGGCTTAGTCTTAAACATTTCTACCGCTACACTACTGTTCCAGGTCAAGAGCCTACTAATTCGTTTGCCAAAGACGTCATCGAAGTCACCTGCTATAAAGAGTAATTTTCTTTTATTTTTATCATGCAATAAATACTATGTTCTTCCTAAGACGTAGTGATCATGTTGTAGGGCCACGATGTTTTCTTTTCAAAATTATCATCAATAAAGGACGTCTTTTTGCATTCAAATATTTCTCTCCTTGTCTTTCTCTTTATTTTTCAAAAATTTTGGCAATGTGTTTTTATTTTTCTTTTTAATCTAAAACTAAAATAAAAATAAAAACAATCATGCGGATATTATTCCCCATTAATCTCCGATTTTGTCGAAAATGATTTTTCTATGTTTCATTATGACTTTGAAAATCTGTATCAAGCTGATGAAGAAGCTGAAGAAGATTGTGAACTTCTTGAAGAGCTAGCCAGATTGTTGAGGCAAGTGGAAAAGGTCATTCAGCTACACCAAGAGACTATTGAGGTGATCAGCTTGGATACTGAGGAGGTCTGAAAAGAAATCAAGATTGGGTCGCATTAGAAGACAATGTCAAATAGATATTGGTTGAAATGCTCCATGAGTGTGTTGATATCTTTGCTTGGTCTTATGAAGACATGTCTGGGATGGATACAAATATTGTCATGCATAAATTGCCTCTCAAAGAATAGTATCCTCCTGTTAAACAAAAGCATCGAAGAACTCATCCTGATATGTCTAAGAAGATTATGAAGGAGGTTTGAAAATAGTTTGATGTTGGTTTCTTAAAAGTTATTTCTTATCTGCCATGGATTGAAAATATTGTGCCAGTTCCTAAAAAGGATGGTAAAGTTATAAAGTGTGTGGACTATAGGGAGTTGAACAGAGCAAGCTCTAAAGATGATTTTCTGCTCCCTCATATTGATATTATTGTTGAAAATACTGCTCAAGCTAAAGTGTTTTCCTTCATGGATTATTTTTCTGGCTATAATCAGATTAAGATGGATCCGGAAGACATGGAGAATACTACTTTCATTACACCTTGGGGAACATTATGCTATAGAGTGATTCCCTTTGGTTTGAAGAACGCACGGGAAACATTTCAGCGTTCAATGTTCACTCTCTTTCATGAAAATATCCATAAAGAGATTGAAGTTTATGTTGACGATATGATTGTCAAATCCCAGACAAAAGAGGAGCATCTTGTCCACTTGCTGAAATTGTTTGAAAGATTATGGAAATTCAGGATGAGGCTGAACCCTAACAATTGCACCATCGGGGTGAGATCAGGGAAGTTATTGGGCTTTATTGTAAGAGAAAGAGGAATTGAGGTTGGTCCTACATTTCTAGATTCATCTCTCATCTTACAGCCACTTGTGAACCGATATTTAAGTTATTGAAAAAAAATAAAATGGCTAGGTGGAATGACAATTTCCAAGCGACATTTGATAAAATAAAAGAGTATCTTCAAGAACCTCAAATTCTTTTGCCCCCTGTGGAAGGCTGGAAATTGATAATGTGTCTGACAATGTTGGAAAATTCTAAGGGCTGCGTACTCGACCAACATGACGAGACAGGTAGGAAAGAACATGTTATCAACTACCTAAGCAAGAAATTTACTGACTGTTAGTCGAGGTACTCATTGCTGAAAAATACTTGTTTTGCACTCGCGTGGGTAGCAAAGCATCTCAAACAGTATATGATAACTCACGTTACTCTCTGGATATCTAAGATGGATTCAATCAAGTACATTTTTGAAAAGCCATCTCTCACGGGAAGAGTAGCCCGTTGGCAGATGATTTTATCCGAATATGATATCCAGTATACTACCTAAAAATCTATCAAGGGTAGTGTATTGGCAGACTATCTTGCTCACCCTATGGAAGACAACTATTTGTCGATGAAGTTTGAATTTCCTGATGAGGACATCATGTACATATGGGATTGTAACATCCTCGACCCAGAAGAATGACCCGAACCAGGATCGTGATGGACAATGGTGTTCGATGGTGCCTCCAATGCATTGGGTAATGGTGTCGATGCTATAATTACTTCTCCTAAAGGTTTCCATACTCCTTTCACTGCCAAAATTTTCTTTGATTGCACTAACAATATGACCAAGTATGAAGCTTGCATCTTTGAGTTAGAAGATGCTATTGATTTGCGAATCTAGATCTTGGAAGTATTAGGGGATTATGCTCTTGTGATTAGTCAGATCAACAGAGATTGGGGGACTCGCCACCCGAATTTGATTATGTATCGCGAGCATGCTATGAAGTTGATACTGTACTTTGATGAGATTACTTTCAACCATATTTCACGAAAAGAGAACAATTTGGAAAATACTTTGGCTACTCTATCATCCATGTTTAAATTCAGATGGGCAAATGAATCCCCCTCTATTACCATCTTGAGGTTGGATGAGCCAGCATTCTATTATGAAATAGAAGAAGATGATGCTAATGAGAAACATTAGTTTATGATATCAAAATATATCTTGAAACAATAGAATACCCAAAATGTGCATCTATCACAGATAAGAAGACTTTGCAAAGTATGTAGCCAAGTTTTTCCTCAATGGAGGTGTTCTGTATAAGAGAAACTATGACTTTGTTTTACTCAAATGCATGGATAGACACGAAGCAAACAAGATCATAGAAGAAATTCCTAAAGGTTCCTTCGAGACGCATTCCAGTGGGTATACCATGGGCAAGTAAATCCTGAGAGAAGGTTATTATTGGTCTACCATGAGAAATGATTGTTACAATCACTCCAAAGTTTGTTACAAGTGTCAGATTTATGCCGAAAAAATGCATGTGTCGCCCAATCCACTGAATGTTTTGACTTCTCCCTGGCCCTTCGCAATCTGGGTCATCAACATGATTGATCGGATTGAACCGACCGCATCCAATGGACATCACTTTGTTTTGGTGGCTATTGATTACTTCACCAAGTGGGTCGCAGAAGCATCTTATGCTAATGTCACCAAATAAGTGGTCATGCTATTCATCAAGCATGATATCATTTTTCGTTATGCGATTCCTGAGAAGATCATTACTGACAATGGGTTGAATCTTAAAAGTTTCAAGATAAACCATCACAATTCTCTCCATATCGTTCAAAGATGAATGGTGTTATTGAGGCGGCAAATAGGAATATTAAGAAGATTGTGCAGAAGATGGTTGTCACCTATAAGGATTGGCATGAGATGTTGCCATTTGCTTTGCATAGTTATCGCACTTTGGTGCGCACTTCAACCGGGGCAACCCCATTCTCTTGGGTATACGGCATGGAAGCAGTCCTGCCTGTGGAAGTAGAGATTCCTTCTTTAAGGATAATGACAAATGTCCAGTTGGACGAAGCTGAGTGGGTTCAAATAGACTTGATCAGTTGAATCTCATTGACGAGAAGAGATTGATAGCTATTTGTCTTGCGAAATTATACTGGAAGAGGATGAAGAAATTTTTTGATAAGAAAGTGTGTCCTTAGACTTTCCAAGTTGGTGACTTCGTGCTGAAGAGGATCTTGCCTCCCAACAATACATATGCTAGGGGAAAATGGGATCCTAATTATGAAGGACCATATGTTGTAAATAATGTCTTCTCAGGAGGATCTATGATGCTCAAAATTACAGATGGAGAGGATTTCCCTCACCCCCATCAACGCAGACGTAGTTAAAAAATACTTCACATAAAAAAACTCGTTGAGTCGACGGCTCAAGAAAAAAGGGTGTCCTGGCGAACCAAAAAGATGAATAAAAGGGTCAGGAAAAAATTAGTGACAAAAAAATAAGAAGTTAAAAGAATGAAAAATAAGTGATGTACACCCGCTAAGTTGAAAACATGAAAAGGCGACTTAGGTAAAAATGGGTATCCCGGTGGATTGAAAACCCTAAAGGGAGATCCAGATAAAAGTTAAGGATTTAAAGCGAATGACTATAGTCTGCATTGCATTTGTTATCATTATACACTTCTTTTGGTTAGCTTGGAAGGATAAGGAATCAGTCTAATCAAATTTTTCATAAAGCAAGAAACTAAGGAGCTTTGAGGTTATAAGAGTCATAGCAGAGTCTGTACCCAATAAATCCGCACTCATATTTCCATTTCTATATTCTCCTTTGTATGCTTTGTACGCAATTACCTATTTTCAGGAATTGCTTCTTGATGTAAATGCTTATTTGTAGGCCAGTCAATCAATAAAATTATTTTTATTCAAATTTGTGCCCCTTTGTTTTTACTTTTGGTGTTTTGTTTTTGAAAAGACATCAAACATTATTTATAAACTTTGCATTTATAAACATTGAAGCATTACAGCACATGATACGAATATCTGAAATTACTTGAAATTTTTAGTGTTCAGGATGACGGCCAAGGGGTCCATTTCATACCCAGGGCATGTTGTTACAACTTCCCTTATTGTAGGTATTGTCGGTCTTTTATGACAAGAAGTGTACCTGCATTTGAACAAAGAAAGGTCACACTATGACCAACATAAGGTTATTAGTGGAAGGTATGTTTTAAAAAAAACAGGATCCAATATCCCCAGTGAAGGTAAACCCTCTCCCAAACAGAATTATTTATCTCCAGGGAAAGCACACCTCCACTTAATCCTCATTGTAGTGTACACCCCTACTTAGGCAAAGTTGCAATCATCATAGGATTGTGTGCAATTTATTCCCTCAGCTCGGTCTGATCATTTCAAGGCTTCTTGGAGGGATCCTTTTATTTTGTTGACCGAATACTCTTGATATATCCCTGTGAAGTTGGCATCTTCCTCCCAAGTTCAGTTGGAATTCGTCCTCCCCATGAATTTTGTATCTTCTCCCCAATACAGTTTTCTCATGTCTGGTTTTCTTGAAGATATTTTTGTTTACCTATGGGAGATTCTGGTTGGTATCCCCATGGAGGCAGTTGTTATTCCCAATGGAGAAATTTTTTCTCCCTAGTATAATTCCTGGTTGGCATGAATCTTGCAAAAATATCTTCCTCAGTATAGCTTGTACCATTATATTGCTGTCAAGAGTTTTTCTGATCTCCAGTGGAAGATATAGCTTTCTTCCCAGTTGAAGTCGGGTTTCGAGGATTTTTTTGATCAGTTTTCCTCTTATCCCTAGCGGAGAAAATTTTCTTTTCCCCAGTAAAGTTTGGTGGTGATGAAAATATTACAAAAATCCTTTTTCTCCAGTATGGTGTATAATAGATGAGTTCTATTTAGAGCTCTTTTATCCTAGTGATAGATAATTGTTGGAGATTTTCCCACTGGAGTTTTGAATCTTAAGTTTCTGGGATCAAGGTATCATTTATTTTCCCCAAGTGAAGATGTGGATCCCAACGGTAATGTCCCCGGTATGGTTTGAGTAGAATTAATTTTACTTAAAAGTTTCTATGATTCCCTAGTCGAAGTTACCTTCATTAAGGACTCTACACAAGAAGATCCCAATTCCCAGCGAGGTGCTCTTTATCCCCGGAAAGAGATAACAGATATGTTCCCCAGGAAGGTAAAAGTTTAACCAGAGTTCATGGTTTTCTCTAGACTGTAATTTATTTTTGTTGTATTCCTCCCAAGAGTTTACTTCCCCGGTGATTTCGATCCTTAAAAGATGATGTTTCAGATTTGCAATCTCCTAACGAAGTTCAGATCGACCATTCTCTACAAAATATAATATGGGCATAGATAGTTGTTCGAAGTTCCTTGTCTTCCCAGCAGTCGATTATTGTCGTGTTTCTCCAAATGCATCACTAAGCATGCATCATTGCATTGCATCTATAAAAGAAAAAGTTTCAAACATGCATCGATGTATAAGCAAAATATGTTTACCTGAAGTGACCAGAGTTATTACGTGCTCAGATATGAATTACCTCCACAACTTGCCTCTAGGGTAATCCTATCCTGTTTCCCAAGTGGAGTCTATTTTGGTTTGAAACAAGTCGGGTCTTTGGTATTCCCATTTCCCTAGTGAGTCGTAGAATTTCCCTTGCCCCTGCAAGCCCTCACTTATTTTACCCATGTGTGCTTGGCCATTAGAATGTGAGTAAGAGTCGGTGTACAACCTTTCTTGCTTATCAAGTATCTGATTATCCATACTTGGTGTGTGGTAATTTAGCTGATTGCCACTCTTGAAGAATTACACCCCGCCTTTGGTCTAAGGGATATTGTAGTTATTTTGCCTCACGCATGTACCTTATCTTCTTCGCTTACCGTGTGTAAGTTGGTCCCCTTACCGTATTTTTCATAAGGGATGTTCTTGCCCCTGCAATTCTTTGATTATTTTACCTGTGTTTTCTTTGTTGTTAGAGTTCAAGTAAGAGTTGGTGTATAACCTTTCTTATTTCTCAAGTATTTGAGTATCCATACTTGGTGTGTGGTAATTCAGATAATTTCCACTCTTGGAGATTTACACCCCCGCCTTTGGCCTGAGGGATATTGTATTTTTTCATATTTGCAACCTCTTAAAGTCCAACTTTGGCAATCCTTGTTAGAGTCGCCCTCAGCTGGTCTCTTTCTCTTGTAAAGTTCGCATTTGATTGGAATTCTCTTTGAATCTTCTTTGGTCAGAATCCTTGTCTCATTTCCCTAGTTGAGATCATTATATTTGTATCCCTAGTAAGTCCATCTTGTATGGGTCTTATTTCTTTGAGAGTTTATCTATAGGTAATCTCCCTTTCGTTGTTGAGTTCTTCTTTGATTGGTACTCTTTGAAGGTTATACTTAGTCGGTTCCTTATCTTTTGTTTATCCGTATTAATCGGTTTCTTCATCTGTTAGCTCATCTAACATTCCTTGATTGACTTTGTTTTGATCGGGCTCTTTCGTTAGTAGTATGCTAGTATTCCTTGGTTGGGCAGGTGCGTCTTTCCTTGTTACAGTGTGTTTTGATCAGTCTCTTTCTTGATGAGTCATCAACATGTTTATGGAGCATGCATCGTCGACATATTTGTATGTGTCAAATATCCTTACCAGACATGTATATTCGAGTTAGCCTTCGATCAACATTCTTTGGTTGAAATAGTTGTGTTAGATTTATTCCTTCCTCGATATCTCTGGTTGAGATCGCTTTGTTAAATCTCTTCCATTTTTTATATCTTCGGTCGAGATCGATATGTTAGGTCTCTTCCCTCTTTGATATCTTTGGTCTAAACCACTGTGTTATATTTCTTCCTTCCTCGATATCTCTGGTCGAGATTTCTTTGTTAGATCTCTTCCATCTTCGGTATCTTTGGTTGAGTCTGTTGTGTTAGGTCTCTCCCTCTTAGATATCTTTGGTTGAAATCGTTGTGTTAGATTTATTCCTTCTTCGAAATCTTTGGTCGAGATTGCTTTGTTAGATCTCTTCCATCTTCGGTATCTTTGGTTGAGTCTGTTGTGTTAGGTCTCTTCCCTCTTAGATATCTTTGGTTGAAATCGTTGTGTTAGATTTATTCCTTCTTCGAAATCTCTGGTAGATATCTCTTTGTTAGTTCTCTTCCATATTTGATATCTTCGGTAGAGTCGGATGTGTTAGGTCCTTTCCCTCTTTAATAAATTTGGTTGAAATCACTGTGTTAGATTTCTTCCTTTTATGATATCCATGGTCGAGATTGATTTTTTAGAGCTCTTCCATCTTTGATATCTTCGGGCGAGTCTATTGTGTTAGGTCTCTTCCCTCTTTGATATCTTTGGTTGAAATCGTTGTGTTAGATTTCTTCCTTCTTTGATATCTTTAGTCGATATCTCTTTGTTAGATCTCTTCCATCTTCGATATCTTTGGTCGAGTCCGATGTGTTAGGTCTCTTCCCTCTTTCATATCTTTGGTTGAAATCGTTGTGTTAGATTTCTTCCTTCTTCAGTATCTGGTAGAGATCTCTTTGCTAGATCTTTTCCTTCCTTGATAACCCATATTCACCAAAAAATAAAAAAATATAGAAAATATAGGAAACCCAAAGAAATAATAATAATAATACCTGATTGGCTTCAGAGTGTAAATTTTACAGTTCTATTAAGTATTCAATCCTCTTTCACCTTGATTGTTCGAAAGGCATCCACCAATCTCACCATCTGGTTAAAGAAGATTGAATAGGGGCAATTGTTGCAACCGAAAATTTTCCCTCTTCATTTTAATCATAATTGGATTATAGTTCATCATCATATACATACGTACATGTCATTGGTCCTATAATCATGTAATCAAGGCATTTCTCTGCAAGAAAAAGTTGTAAAATTGATTGTTCCATTAAACATCATTGTGAAGAAGAACTCAGGGATTTCTGCATTTTTTTGCACTCTGTATGTAGTTCCAAGCTATCCAATCAATAACCAATAATGTCATCATCATATAAAGTTCTCATGTGTCTCAACACGCTCTGAATTATGTAGAAAATCAATCATTCGATTTGATTTGAGATAGTGCTGATGGAATTCAGTGCAGTGCGTTTCAAGCTCAGAAATTCACAACTTCAGATTAGAAAATGGTTTGGTAATAATTATTTAGTCATTTGAACCGTCTTGAGGTATTCTTCAATTCATCTATTCATGTCAAAGGCTAATTTTGTGAGGAAGATTTTCTAAAGTGCAAAATACCTAAAATGCGTTATACAATGGATTTACCGTTTCTCTGGTTTTCGGATGCTTAAAAATTTGTACCTTCTAACTGGAATATGATCTCTTAGTAGTTCTTGAATCATTTGAATCGTCTTGTTATTTCCTCCAACTTTCATGTTTGGCTCGAAATCCAATTCTTTAAGGAAGATCTCTAAATGCGCGAATACTTTGAAGCTAAACAATGAAAAAATAGTGAAAATATTGTGCTGAACCGTTATTTTTTAGACGTTCAAAATTTCATATCTTTTTCCTGGTTCGAGGTTTATGAGTGGTTTTTGGGTGAAAAATCTGTCATGATTTTATCTTTGATCCGTATGTTTTGTTTAGAAGATAATTATTTGCAAAAGATGCCCAAAAGTGCGGATTACTAGAGAAAATTACATGCCAAAACTATTTTTTAACGGATCATTTCTCGGTATTATAAAAATTGTAAATCTCTCAATTTTTATAGAATCGGGACGATTCTTGAGGCATGATTTCACAAATTTTGTAAGCTTCAACTTTGCTTCAGGGTCAAAGTTCAAATTATTCTCCGAAGACTTCGATTCATGGCTCCCATCTTAAAGTGCGTACAGAAATAAGCTGAATTTTCCAATACGGTGAAATAAGTCCATTGTTTCTCTCCATTCGAAAATTCATCCTTTGTTCAATTTTTATCGTATCAGGGTGATTCTTTCGGCACAACGTCACAAATTTCATCATCGACATTTTTTCTTCAGGCCTTGAGCCCAGGTTTTGCACCAAGGGGCATGACCTTGTGGTTTGTTCGTGCACCGTACACTGATAAAGCTCTAAAATTTTGCACTGTGGATTTTTACACTGCATTTCTCGTCATTCAGGGTGACATAACTTGCTCAATTTTTATCGTGTCGAGACGATTCTTTTGGCATCGTGTCAGAATTTCGTAATTGAGAGATTTGCTTCAAGTCTTGTGTCGAGATTTTGCTCCGACTTTCATTTCCTCAAAGGTTCTATGTTGACAACGCTTGGTATCAGTTCAAATTTTAGCTTTTAGAGCCAAACTATATATTTTGAATTTCAAATCTCAAACATAACTACACACTCATTTTTCATTTCACAAGATCAAAAACAAAAAGTCTATCTCTTTTTCTCTCAACTCTTCTTCATCTTCATGAAGAACTCAAACAAGAAAATCAACACAGACTCACAAATCTTCAAAGCAAATCTTCATCTTCCACCTTAAGATTCCGCAAGCTTCCTTCCTCATTCCTTTTTCTGAACCGCTGTCGCACTCCCTCTCTCACCAAAATAGCTCCGGCCACCACAGATCTCTCTTCTATTCTGCCTAGCATCCCTGAAAATCGGTCGGTTTCCTCCTCTCTCTGGAAATGTCGTGCAAAGACGCGACATACTCCCTCACTTCTTCACGAACTCGCGTCATATTCCTCCCTCCTTCACATGTTTTCTAGTTCTAAGTTCACCATCTTCGATTCGAATTTTCGGTAACTTATTTAATCCACTTGTATTTTACTAATTGCTTGAGATAATTGATTAATTGAATGGTGTTTATTTGCATTAAATTGATTATCACATAAAATTGATTTGAATTCTTGGAATTAAGTTGATTCTTGTTTTTTTAAAGATGTTGAGATGTGGAGTTGGTTACATGTTTGTGAATTGTTGTTAATTGTGCGAACTCGGTGATTTTGAGCATCGAATAATTTTTGTTGATGTTGTTTAATTGAATTTGCATGTCGAATTTTGTTACCGATGGAATTATGTTGAAAAATGATGTTGAATCCTTGAGTTGAATATTCTTGAAGCATTTGTTCAAGAACCGGTATTTGATGCAATTTCAGTATAAATCTTGATTGAGAGTTTTGATGTTGTTTATGTCATTTATGTTTAATTATGTTGAATCCTGAATTGGTGATCAGAATTTAGCTTGATTTCATGAGTTAATGTAACTTTACATCATGTTGTTGATGGATTTGGTTTTTTTTTTACATTGAAAATGTTTTGATTCGATAAAGTTATATTAACTCATGAATGATGTTTTATGCTTGGAATTAAGATCTCCAGTATGATTTCATTATTTGTAACTTGTTCACCATTCTTAAGCAATATTACTTGAACCTATAAGCACGTTTTTGCATCCATTTACAATTGTTGAAAACAAATTTTATCGGTATTAGTTCAAGTATAAGTTGTTGTCCAGAATGTGTAAACAAGGCGCAAATCACTTTTAAAATTTGATTGAGCTTTAATTGATAATGTTAAGACATTTATGGATGATTAATGTTGATTTTTACCATTTCCGATGTGATTTTCCGGGTGAATTTGTCATAAGACGTAGTTCTGTCTAGACTTTTGAAACGCACTTGGTTTGAGTTTTATTTTGCGGTTCATGTGTTTCTAGTTGTAATTAGATAACTGAGGAGCATTGTTGTTAATTTCGGTTAACTTCATTTTGACTTTTCAAGCACGTTAAATTTTAGTACAATGATGTCTGGTTTTCTTTATAACATTTACATTTAGTTTTAGTATTCACATGATGCATGTTTGCACTTCATTGGTTGATTATTGGACATTGTTGTTGAGTTGGCTTGATTTCGTTGCATTTTTCGGTGTAATTCTTAAAATGAAGGAGGATCTTCCCGGACACTTTTTCTACTTGTTTTTAGCGATATAATTTGCATCTCATGTTTTTCTATGCATAGTTGTTCATTTGTTGATGATTGTGTTCGAGTTTACTCGAAGTTTAGGAGATTTCTTGTGCGTTTTGCATATGTGTGAGTTGCTGCTCAGTTTTTTAACTTGCACTCCAAATGAGTTTTAATTGTTGGTTTATGAATCATTGCACTTGTATTGGTCTTTGTTAGACATTTCCATGAATTTGTATTGATTTCGGATCGATATTTCGTGCGATTCTTGTTGTGATGTAATGCTGCCCCATATTTGGTTTTGTGTTTCAGATGCTTGTTTAATCTTATCGAATGCATGATATTATGTCATTTTGAGTTATGATGTTTATTTTTTAATTGCAATTGATATTCCTTGTTTTTTGCTAACTCAAGTTTGTGGTTTCGTGCAAGTTTCTAAAGGAATTGTCGTGTGATCTACGATGCTTGGATTCTAGTCATGTTGTATAGACTTGTCTTGTACCGGAACACTGTAGTCTTGTTTTATAGACTCGTATTGTGCAGGGAATTGGTTTGGCATGGAGTATTACTCTTGCTTATAATTTGTGTTCTCATTGTGATATTGGAGTCGCATTGGATGTTGTATCTGATTTAATTTGTTTATTGATGCTAGCTAACTCAAAGACCTTGGGTTTCTTGGCTTGTATTTTCTATATAACGGACTCTTATCAATTTGGTACATTTCCTGCTTATTTTTCCGCATTTGTTTACTGCTTTTCTGATGCCATGAGAAGTTGGACTAGAAATCCATGTTCAGGGAGTCCCTTTAAGGCAAATCTGGTTTATTTATGTTTAAGGAAATTCTACTTGTGATTGTTTGTTTATGTTTGTTCCAAAGACCTCGATGAAGGCGTCCCATTCCCATTCCCTATTGATAAGTTCTCAAAAGGAGGCATAGGCAACAGAGGGTTTGCAATCGACCCCGCCATTTCTTGTATGTGTCGTTTGTTGCTCGCGTCATGCATTGATGTTATGAATCGAGATGCTCATGTTATCAAGTTGGTCAGCTGGAAAAGGGATTTGTAATCGATCCCTCACACTTTGTCATCAGCTCGCGTTTGTGAAACATTGACGCTCTAATGTGATCTCATTATTGCCTTCTATGTCCTACCTCGGTTCTTGATATCTTAGTCGGGTGTTTAGTCACTTATGATGATTTACTTTTCATTCTTCTCTTGCCTCGATTATTTGATATCTTGGTTTAAGAGTTGACACCCTTTTACTTATTTCCCTGACGGTTTGATATCACAGTTAAGAACCATTATTCCCCCGTTTTCGTTTGCCTTGATGAGTTGATGTCTTGGCTAAGCATCCCTTTATCCTACCTTGATGATTTTATATCATGGTTAGGTGCCTCACTTCCCTTGTCCTACCTCGATGATACAATATTGTGGTTAGGCATACATCTCCTTATCCTATCTTGGTTCCATGATACCTCGATTAGGGGTATGGTACTTGAGTGAGTGGATACTCCTCGAGCTTTATTTTCTTATTTTGGTTACGACTTTGTGTGATCGCACTTGTGTGCGTGTTTTTTTAGGTTTTGAACCTTTGCCTTATTCCCTTAGGATCTCTTGATTCAACCTTTGGAGGAGATTCGAGATAGACATTAGGTTGTGAACCATGCATGCTAACTTAACTAGAGGTTCCCCTTTTATCCTTGACCTTGGGGCCATCATTGTATGATAACATTAGGGATTACATTTAGGATAGTTTCCCTTAGATTTTTCTTTTCTTTTTCATCCTTAAAACTAAAACCTTTTTCTTTGGAAAATGCATAAAACATTTAAAACTTCTTAAATCCTCTTTCAAGGTAAAACACACCAACTAATGCAAATCTTTTTGTCTTCGGACTTTCCTTTTCTTTTAAAACCTTTTCAATAATGATGTGTTATTTCAAATTCGAACAAATTGGAAATACTATGTGTCCGAGGGGCCGAGCATGAGTCTCTTTACGAGATGCAATGCCAAGCACGAATTGCAATCCTAACCGTAAGGATGCAAATGCAACATTATCCATAAAAAACACAAAGCAAAAAGAAACTACGGTGCTCTAATTCCTTAAAAAGGATACAAAGGAATATGGTCACGGGGCTCAACCAAGAGAAACTTTGTAAAAATTTCCTTCTTTCTCATGTGTATTCTTTTGCATGCATTCCCTATTTGCATTGTATCCTTGGCTTTAGCTTTAGATTTGAATACACCCTTTGATTAGAACAACAAGAGTGGATCCCATGGAGTACCATTGACCTGAGGGGTGCTAATACCTTCCCCTTGGGTAATAGACTCCATTACCCGTATCTCTCGGTCGTTTGACCTTGATTTCACCCTTCACAAGTTTAGTCAATGCTTACCTTTCCCTTCCCGAGGGATAAAAAATGTTCTATGGTGACTTCATTAATTTCATCTCGATCATTTTTTCTGCCGGTTGTTTTTAGTAGGGTTATCCCTCTTACAAGTAGTTCCCAAACCGACAATTTTACATTTTTAGTTACTATAAGAATGTTGGTCTATGTGCTTGCAGGTATAAAGTTGATAATCTCGTAGAATATTCATCTGATGTTTTGATGACAACAACGATATTAAATTCGACGGAAATAGCTTTAATCCATGATGATGGTGACATAACCATAGAAATATCCCATACCTCATCAACAAGAGAATAAATATTAAAGGGCTTATATCTTTAAGATAATTACACCATATAATTTTGTAGCCTCAGAAAAAGTGTGAAAGCTCACCTGGTCGTGTCTGTCTGTTTGAGTGACCCAAGTGTTGTAGAAGTAAGGAATAACTCTTATGTACCATGGAAACTCTCTCTCTCTCTCTCTCTCTCACACACACACACACCATAAAACATATTTTTCAAAAGTCTTTATTTTAAAAGTTGTTTCTAGACCAAGCCAAGTGGTTAAGAAGTTATCTAATCCCTTTCCAAATATTTTTTGAACTAACTAATCAATTGGTAACTTGTGTCAATTGATTCACAAACCTTTTTTTGAGCCAACCAATATACTGGAGCATTAAGCCAATCGATTAAAGAAGGTTTAAGCAATCAACCAAGTGATTAGGACAACACCTTAATGACTTGCAACGACTCTATATCCAATATTTCCTATTTTGGCACGATAATCAATTAAAAATGACTTGGTCAATTGATTATAGCGTTATGCCAATCGATTGTCTCATCAATTCTGCCCATGGATTATTTCCTTTTTTGATTTTTCCAACTCTGATATAAAGGAGGCTCATCTTCTCTTCATTTCATGCGAATTTCCAAAGCTTTACCATTTTTTGGAATTCATCTCCCTATTTTCTCTCTCTAGAAACATTTTTCTTTCACTTAAAGTTGCCATAGTGTTTTTGAGATAAACCTTGCTTGTGAGGAACATTTTGTGAGTAGTCGTGTTTTTTGTTTAATTCTTGAGAGTGCAATTCTTTTGAGAAGATTGAGTTTTGTTCTTGAGATAAACCAGTCGTAAAA
Source organism: Vicia faba (assembly GCA_948472305.1). Classification (NCBI taxonomy): domain Eukaryota; kingdom Viridiplantae; phylum Streptophyta; class Magnoliopsida; order Fabales; family Fabaceae; genus Vicia; species Vicia faba. Next base: position 672,081,287 of record OX451740.1, read on the forward strand.
TCTTTGTTATAGTTTATTGAGCTTTGCTAAATAAGTTTTTTTTTTGGTTATTGAGATCAAACTGAAAAATCTCTAAGAAGGTTCATTAGTTTATCCAATGGTAAAAGCAATCTCTGGTTAGACATAATCCTATGAAAATCTCAAAAGATCAGATTGTATAAAAGGTTTCTAGGCATAATCTTTAAAAGCTCGAATTTTATAGTCAACCTCTCAATAAGATCTCTTGGGGAAAGAACTAGGCCAACATTCAGCCAACCCTGTATAAATCTCTGGTGCATTTTCTATAACCATGTCCTTTTAATTTCTTCTAGTTACTTTACTTTCATATTTACCGCTGCTAGGAAACTACTAATATGATCTTAATCAAGAAAAGTATAAAAGTAATCGTGAATTTTAAATACCACAATTCATCCCCCCCCCCTTTATGCTTGAAGTCACTTGGTTAGTAAGTGACATTAATCCTTAAGATATTCACTAAAAAAACTCAAATCCTTTAATGGAAAGGTATAGTTTATGGAAAGAGAAAATACTATTTTCATAGAATGGATGGATTGTGGTATTTAGAAAGTTGTGAAAGAAGATTTATTTGTCCCTACACAAGAAGTAAATGGTGTTGTAGTATACCAACCTAAAAAGTATTAGATCAAAGATTACAAAGAGAATGTGAAACACTTTTTTAAAGAAAACACCGTCATCACTACTACTTTAGGTCTTAAAGAATTTTGTGAACTTCTCATGGTGAAATTGAGAAAGAAATGTGCGACATCCTCCAAATTACCAAAAAAAAAGGAATTACTGAGGTAAATAGAGCAAGGTTGATCATATTAACCTATGAAATATTCATAATGAAATCTAACTAGAGCATAAGTCAAATGAAAACACGATTCACCCATATCGTGAGTCATATGAGAACTCTGGGAAAAATATTCTCAAATGAGGAATTATTTAAAAAGATTATTTTAGATGCGTAAATTTAAGTTGGAAACCTAAAGTCACTGTGATTTAAGAATCTAAGGATTTGACGACTATGGGCACACACTCTCTCTTTGGTAAATTGCAAAAACAAGAAATGCAATTCAAATGATTTTCCATAAATGAAGAAGGAGAAAAGAAAAATAAAAGTCTAGCACTTAAAGCTGAGGTATCCTACTCAGATGGTGACATGGATCTCATAGTAAATAAATTCAAGAAATTCATGGAAAATGAGAAGAAGCAAAAGGAAGGACATGAAAAGATTGAGGAGACAACACCATTCGTTCCATGCAACAATTGTGGAAAGAAAGGGTGCATCAAACCATAATGTCCATTATTAAAAAATGATGTTATTTCTCTGAATTTATGATTGGTATGAATTTTGATAGAACTAACATTGCAGCAACATGTTAAACAAGATGTTTCAACTTGCATATTCAACATGTCGAGTGTGATGTCCTAACCAGAAGTATACGACATCTGGTCTATTACAGTTTTGCAGTTTGAAAAATGTTTTAACTTGCAGTTTCAACATGCCAAATGTATGGACATCTTGCCTGTTTCAGCTTTGTGGTTTAAAAGTTGTTTCAAATTTTTGTTTGAAGATGTCGAAAGGGATGTCCTAACCATAAGTATAGGACATCAAGTCTGCTATAGCTTACAGTCTGGATTCATTTGTTGTGATTTAATTACTGAATAATTTGGGAATATTTAGTAATCCTATGTGGGGTCCAAGATTGATAATCAAAGATATTATGTTGGTTTTTCAAGATATTTAAACTTTCTAAATATGGAGACATTTTAGGAAAGTTATGATTGAAGACCTATTTTCTTGGAGAAATTTTTTGCAGACTTTGTGCAGCCTCTCTGTTGCATTTTTGAAGCATGAATCCAATTGGAAAAAGGTTATAAGTAAAAGGGTTTGTAACCGAGAAGAGTACGGGTCAAAGATGTAGAATCATTAGGGATTTTTCATTATGTCTCTCTATAGAAGAGTTGGTTTTTGTGATCCACTCGGGTTATGAGTTGGATTGTGTTACAGAGTTATAATCTCTGTTATTGTTCTCCTTGAAGCTTTTAATCAAGAGGTAGTATTTTTCTTGGAGGAAGCTGTTAAGCAACTCTAAGTATTGTTCTTGGTCAAAGTTGTTAAGTAGGATCAAACATGTTTTTCTTAATCAAGGGGTGTCTTGATTAAGGTGTTTGTTTGTATTTGAAGTGTGATCTTCATTTAGGTAAAATATCTTTGATACAATAACTAGGATTGGGACTGTTAGACATCATTGTGGTGATTGGAAGTGAGATTGGATTTCTCATATCTAGGGAGGACCTAGGTAGAAGTAGCATAGGTTAGTGATTAAGTGATAAGTTGTAAACTTGGGATTAGTTTAACTTTGAATTGATACTATCTAGTGGATTTCCTTCCTGGCTTGGTAGCCCCCAGAGTAGGTGTTGGTTTTCACCAAACTGGGTTAGTAATCATATGTGTTATTTTACTTTTTAGTAATTTTTTTATTTATTATACCTTTCCATGTTTGTTTTAGTCAGAATATATGTCTCAACATCCTATAAGACATATGTGATATGATATAGCAGAATTTCAATTGGTATCAGAGCAAGCATCTTGTTCTGTTTCTGGGTGAGATCTTGGGAACATATTTTCTGGTCATGGGCAAGGAATAAGGTTGTTACTGAATATGTGTTTTAACTTGGATAGTTCATATTTTTATGTGAATGACCCCTTGAAGTGAAGGATGGATTATTCGGGACAGGGTGAGAATTGGACATGTGTGTTGTTATCATGCTTATAGCTTTGGTGGCGAGCTTCTGTGTTGGGTTTGATTTATTTTCAAACCTATGTTGTTCTGTTGGAACCTGAATTATGGTGTTTGTGTGCAAGGATTTTTTCAGTCCTATCTGAATGTTGTTAAGGAGTTTTTGTTTATTCTGTTGCATCTGATAAAAAACTCATGTTGGTTTCCTTGTGTCTCTGGATGTTGGGAGGTTTTCCATTAGAATATCTATAAGGTAAGAGCTTTATGATCAACCCTATGTTGGTGTGATATATGAAATACAATTTCAACCAGCTTGTTAAAGTTGCCAAAGATACTTCAGGGTCATCTAAAGTCCACTCATTAAGGCACTATTAAATGAGTTTGTTGAAAAGAGATTTGAAGAAAGTAAGTAGAAATTTATTTTTGCTTCCAACCCTAAAAAGACCAACCTCCGGTCTGTGTTAAAGAGTATCTTGGTGTGTCCCTTGGAAATATGTTCTACTAGATGTTAGAACATCATATCACCAGGTGTGTAGATTCTTGTTGCATAGAAGATGCTTTGGGTGTTAAACAAATGTGCGTTGATCACATATGTTTAGAACCTTCTCCTGATATGGAAGAGGAGGAATCTAGGTTGTGTATCTAAGAAGAGGCTAAACTCTTATGGAGTTTTGTTAAAGGTATCTCAACCACAACCTTTAGTTATGGATGTCGAGATCAGAGTCAAGGCTATGCTACTATTGAGGAGGAGAACTGTATGATCCTCTAAGGTGTTCCTGGAAGCTGTTGAAGGGAGTTCGCAATCTGGAGTTGAAGGGCCTTGAAGAAATGTCATATATGATGTCTTGACATCTTTGTGAGGAGAATTTATTTTTCTCAACATGTCTGGCTGGTGTTACTCTTAAATAAGATGGAGGTTGTTTACTCTAAGTTGATATTACCAAGTCTATAAGAACATGGAACTCTTGTTCTACTAAAGTACAAGAAATATTCAAAGGGATTGTATGCAATGGAGTTTTGTCAACCTCAGTTAAGAGAGATTAACTCCCAGTTGTATGTATCATTCAAGGGGTTGAGTATTGTCTTCATCGTTGAAGTATTCTTCTAATTGTAAAGAGGACAGCATTATCTGTTGTTTATGTGTAAGGAAATGGTTCTCTGGTAAAGGTATGCATCTAGTTGATGGAAAATACTCTGTCGAGAGTTGTGTATTTATCTGAGGTGTTGATGCAAAAAGTATATGAGAATATATTTCCTGGTGCCTCTTGACCTAGTCTATGAATAAGTACAAGTGTGGTGTCCTTGGGGTTCCTGCAAGAGTTTTATTGGAAAATCATTTTTGTTGGTTGCTTCTTCAGCTAAAGGGATTTGTTTTGAACTCATGGTAGAGTAAAGTCACTGGCCTGATTTAGCTTAGTGTGTGGTATGGATACTTATCTTGAATTCATGTGGTGTGCATAAGAAGGAATTCAGACCAAATGTTCATCCTAGTGTGAGAAGGTAGTGCTATTTGTTGTTTGTCTCTCTTAAAAGGAACTATGAAGAAAGGATCATGAGAAAATGCTTTGTTGATAAAGATATGCATATGACTAATTGTAAAGACTTTGTCAGGAGTTGGGTATTTGTCTAATGTGTTCATGCATAACTATTCTCTGAATACCATGATTCAGAAAGTGATTGGGAGAATATTCATCTTCATGAGTTTGTGGTGTGTGTTAGCGTCGTTTGCTGTGTTTGCATGAAGATATGTTCCTTTAATGAAGATGTGCATGAAAATGATGGCAAATATTTTGACGGGAGCTAGATATTTGTTTGATGAATATATGCAAGTCTTCTATCTGAACTCTTTGTGTCAGAGAGTATGTGAAAGTTTTTTTGGTGTTTTTGATGACCTGTTGCTCTGCACTTGAGAAGAGGTAATCTTATCAGTTGTCTGGGCATCTAAGAGAAATTGTGATCAAAGTGTGCATATGACTGATGGTAAGCATATTAACAGGAGTTGTGTATTTTCGTGACATATATATGCGAGTCTGAAATCTGAGCGCTATAATTCAAAAAGTTTATGCAAGTTTATTTCTCTTCGTGGTTCTCAGGTGATTTCGTATTGTCAAGCAAAAATGTTTTAACATTGTGTTAAGTCTATTTTTGAACCCGGTGGAAGGTAGTAGGCTGGGAATTAAGTGGGAAGCGTTGGATTTTTGAGCATTGTGATTCTGCCTCTGATCTATGTTCTACAGTGTGTCAGAGTTTCCCTTGTGTCTTGGGAATGTCCTGAGAAATTATGCTGGTTGTTTTCTGAGAGAATTTATTTTTCTATGCAGAAGTTGTAGAGCTCAAGAGGGAGTTCTATTATTAGATAATGTCCAAAGTGATTAGGTTCTGTGATAATAAGTTGATGTCCTACATAATGCTTTAACATCATGCTTGTTGGTGGCTATCATTGGAGGAGTCCTTGAATGTATATCTATGAGTACTTGTAGCAATAACTGATATTATGATTGTTGTCAATAAATTCTTCATCATACCATCTACATCGTGGTATTTTATTGACCATTGTTAAGAAAATGGAATCTCCTTGTCTTTGCATTACTATTTTTTGGAGGGAAACATGTTCCAAACATTGTTTTGACATCATCACATGTGAAGACCCTGCTGACTAGGGTAAGGATGTTGTTAATCATGTTGGATCAAATATTGAATATGCTTTGTGCTGATTTTGATAAAGAAGGAAAAGAGTGTCATATAGTATAATCTAATAATAATGCTTGTTGGGGAGATAACTTCTTCTACTACAAGAAGAATTTGTGTGAATATGGATCTTATGGAGCATGTTATATGAATACAGTTGTTTGGGAGTATGTGAGAAACTTCAAAACAAGTGTGCATGACTTCTTACCTATATAAAGAGTCATGATATTTTGTGTATCCTCAAGGATCTAGATTATCTAGGATTGAGTCTACATGGTATGAGTGTGTTCAGCAGAGGGAGTAAAGTACTTATTTGTGGATGGTTGCTGCAATGGTACAACTATTTTGATACTTGTGTGTGTTCCAAGCTTGTGGAGATTGCAAACCTCTTATGAGGATGTCAGACAACATGTTATGACATTTTTCTACTATAAGTAGTTATTTGGTGCTCTTGACAAGGTATGATTGGTTCTAGCCATGGGAAGTTGGATGATTATATCTGGTGTACGCAAGCCTCTCAGATGTACTCTAAGAGACAATGTGTGTGAATGGAAGAAGTAAGACTAAATGGATGTCTTGCCGTATGAAAAAGGAGAAAAGTAAGAAGCAGATGGTGTTGATGATGCTGATGCATGAATGTTGCATTTGTGTTCTTTTTGGTTCTGCATTAGTATTAACTTAATATGCTAATGTGATAATGTGGTTTGTTTTTTGTTAGTTTCTTCCTTTGTCATATTATGGCTGAAAAGGGGGAGAAGTGTGTTTGCACTAACCACTGTGATTGTGGGCCGCTATTAAGGGGGGATCTCTAATTCTCTGTTGTGCTAGCAGGTATTGAGGGGGAGTCCCTGTTATGCTGAACTGAATGGCTCTGAAGATATATGAAACAACATGTCTTGACATCATGATGTTGAGAATTTAGTTTTTCTATTTGTTTCTTTAATTACTGGAGCAGTGTTTAATAGATTGACTAACTACTAATTGTTTCTCTATTGTTGTTGTTGCTCATAACTCGGTTGTTATGTTTTCTACTGTTGTGCCTTTGATGTGTGTGTTTGATTTATTTTCAAACATGATTATGGTGTTTTCTTGTGCAAGGACACTTTGGTTATTTTAGCCAAAATTTGACAAAGGGGGAGATTGTTATTTCTATGAAATTATGATTGATATGAATTTTGGTAAAACTAACTTTGCAGCAACATGTTAAACAAGATGTTTCAACTTGCAGATTCAATATGTTGAATGTGATGTCCTAACCAGAAGTATAGGACATCAGATTTGATATATATATGAAAATTAAGACCATCTCCATATCTTACTCACAAGAATATAACACATAGTTCATCACAAATGAATTATCTTCACCTTTTGCACAGACATACACACATCATGTCATCATTCACATATGAATCACATTCATAGCATTCATAAATTCAACACATCACAATAACACATAACAACAATGTCAAACCATGTTATTCATATTCATCATCAATTTACAACATACATATTTCATGTCTTCAATCACACACAATGCATTCTCATAGCATTAATCATCTCCACATCATTATAACATGTAACAAACAAGCCCAAACCATGTTATCTTCAATCAACACCAATTACAAACAATTACATACACCAAAATTAAGTATCATGTTTCTCATCAAAAGTCATCCAAAACCAATCCAAAACACATAGAATAGATTATTAAAGTTCATGTAAATCAATGATAAATCATAAGCATACAGGACCCCCTTCAATTACATAAAATATAAAATATTTTTTCCCTGACCGCGCTAAGCGCGACCCGTGGCGCTAAGTGCCCTCTGCTGAACATAATTTTTTTTTCTAAGACAGCTTCGGCCTCCTATGAATTTTTACAATAAAAACCTCATATTTAGCCATGTTTCATGAATAAATACATATTAATATATATATCTAACATATACCATCACTTAGAAACATTAAAACATGATTTCTAACATAAAATTTGTGAATCTCAATCTAACCTTGACATGTCAAAAACTAGCATTTGAAGAACAAATCCCTAATTTCATGTTACTACCCATCACATACTATGATACGGTGGGAGAACTGACTGTGGTTTTGCGTTTGTTTTCGCAAATGTTTCGGTTGAGCAAGAGTCGCCACCGACTTTTTATTTTATCCTAAGAAAGGTTTAAAAAAGCACAGCAAAAACCTTTGAGATTTTTCTTGGGTTCGGGGAGTAGATTATAGAAAGGGAAGGTATTAGCACCCTTTATATCCATGGTTATCCATGGGCTCTTAGGTACTTGCTTAGATCAACTTGCCTTGGTTTTCAATTGTTTGAAATGGTGCTTGGTGTGTGATTTTGAAAATGTTTGAAAAGATGCCTTGTATAGGCTACCCTTGTAACAATTCTTTACTCGAATGTTTTACAAAAGGTGTTTGTATTTTGAAAAGATGTTTCAAGGTTTTTGAAAGTTTGTTTTGAAAGTGTTTGTGAAGTGTAGTTTGAATTTAGGCAAGTGTTTTCTTTGTAAATTGGCAAGTACTTAAGAGTTATCTACCCTAAAGTTTTCTCAAGGATTTTTGTTATGTTTTAAACCTTTTGACAATTTTGTTCCACCATTGCATTTGGTGGACAATCTTGTCTTAGGAGATGAAAGGGACGGGCGTGGGTCATCGTTTAGACCATAATCGCAATAGTGTTAAATGTCTTTGGGCAATTTTTTCTTTAAAAGGGACTTGATCATTCATTTAGGTAACATTTTGAGGGACTATGATCATTTGATTGTTTGTTTTACCCAAAGAAATTCAACATGCAATATGGCCCAGTTATTTGAAGGCAACAAAGTGGAATACCCTAGGGGTGCAAGTGTGGAATATGTTGTCCATTTTTCATGCTTTTTTGTCTTGTATTAGGTCAAACTACTTTTTGTTCGTTTTATTCGCATGCAAACCCTAACTCTAGCATAGTATTTTTAGAAAGCGATAAAGTGCGAAAATTAAATTCCTACACTATTACAACACAATGATATGGGGAAGGGGGTACAAATGTTTCAAATGGGGATTATTTAGACAAGAATTTAAACCTAACTATTACATCATTTTCTTTGAATATTTACAAGACAAATAATTGTATAATTAAATGGAAATTGAAATAAATATGCAAAATGTAAAAAGAATTTTTATGTGTATAAAAAAAAAGAATATTATTTATGTGAAATAAAAAGAGAAATAAAAAGGTATTATTTTTGGAGTATTTTCAAATTTAGGACAAAACCCTAATTTTTAATCAAAAAGGGATATTAATCAATTAATTCATATAATATTTACTATTTACATACAAAAATAAAATAAAATATAGTATATTTATAAAAATGTCTTTTTAGTGTTAAATATTAATAAAAATAAAATATGTATATTTTTGATATTTTTACCCTAAATGTATTAATATATATATATATATATATATATATATATATATATATATATATATATATATATATATATATATATATATATATATATATATATATATATATATATATATATATATATATATATATATATATATATATATATATATATATATATATATATATATATATATATATATATATATATATATATGTATATTTATATTATTTACAAGATATGTATTATATATATATTAATTAATAATATTAAATATTAAAATAAAAAAAGTATTTTTCTATAAAATATTTTCAGGAATTAAAAATAAGATAAAAGTGTATAAAATATATTTGTGCTATTTTAGTATTTTAAACAAAAAGTATGTATTTATTTATTTATGTACAAACTAAAAGAAAAAATCAAATAAATACCTAATAAATTCAAAAATGATGAGAAAAAATATTTTTATATTTTTAATATGCTGAGAAAAAATAAATGAATCAATTGAAAAAAGAAAAAGTCAAAAAACATTAAAAATATAGCAAATGGGCTCAGGGGGTGTAAAACCAAAAAGGTGGTGTGAATAAGAAAATAACTCAGGCCCAGCCCAAGAATACATTGTCTTCAACCTTCAGACAAAACCAGTTCAAAACGCGCGCCCTTCTTCTCAAACTTCTAACTCCTGATTCCTGGCTTATTAATGAAAACTCATAACATAAAAAATGTTCAGCATCAAGAGACGAATCCAACCATATGCAGAACTTGATCTAACTCTCTAAGATGAGGGAGAATTTCTTCTCCCCCAAATCCTAACCTAGATTTTCTGCCATTTTCAAACCTTAAATTCTCACAGCTCAAGCAAAAGAAATGAAAAGTAAAAACATGTACATGTTCAGTGGCATGAGTAGAACATTGTTTATTCACAAACTTAGAGCTAATGATGCCTAATAAGAGAGGTAGAAGTTCACCAAAATACCTGTTCAGTTGAAGTTCTATCTGGCAATGGGGAAGCTTTCAGTGCAAGGTGATGATTGGTAAAGCTTCCTTGAGGTCCAGGGATGCTATTCCAATGTTTACTTTGTCTTGAAAGCTTTTGAATCGTGCTAGAGCACTTCACCTGCAAAACAAGAAACTGAAAATGGTGGAACTGGTTAGAGGGATTACAGGTCGTGTTTCAAGTCATGGTTATCTTGCATAGATGCTAGGGAATGTGTGTGAACTGGTTTGGGCAAGAGAGCTTGAGGGAAATGGAAGATAGCACTCAAACTGCAGGCTTGGCCCTGTTTTTGCAGTTTGAAGGTGATTCTGAGATTGGGAGTGTATGAGAGATGTTTGGGTCGTGCACTAGCTTGGTTGGGATGTCTTGAGTGTGTTTCACAAGTTCACTTAAGTTTTTTCAAGCTGATATGAGAGTTGTGTTACAATATGCCAAGTTACTTACACTTTAAGCAACAAATGCCCAAGTTGTGTTCTAGGTCAGTAGAGGCCCCCTAATGAGCTGCATAATCCCTCCTTGATCAGAGTGTTTTGCTCATAATCTTGTGCCAATTGGATCTCATTTGTACTGCTTGGATTTTCAATTGGACATAAAGTTACCTTTTGCAAAAATGGAAGAAATGCTTTATCTATAAATGGATTAATCCTTTAGGCAATGCTTGAACTCATGAAACAAGGCCTTGGCACAAAGGTTTTTCATTGAATTATTAAGTGTCAAAGGGTTTGTAATTTAGCACAAACTATGCTGACTTTAAAATGGCTTAAGTTATGAACATGCTCATGATCAATTCAAAAGTGAGTTTTTGCCAAATTGTGAAATTCGATTCTCTCAAGTTATGAGGTTGTTTGAGAAGTTCTTGGACATTTTTGAAAGCTTGGAATGTGTACTACAATCCTTCTTTGAAATGCAAATTGAAATTCCAAGTGGAAGTGTATGGAAAATGGCCTTGAAGTTGGGTAGAAAACCTTGTCAAAATAGGTTAAAATTTCACTAAGTTAAGAATGGTTTAGTGCCCTTATTCAAAAATTTGTAACTTGAGATACAAGCCTCAAATGGGAAAACTTTGTGAATCAAAGTGTAGATTATGCAACAAGCTACAACTTTCATGTTTTGACTTTTGTTTGAATCCAAATGGATCTTGGTGAAAAAGTGGGGCAAAGTTGGGAAAAAATTAGGGTTTTTCATAACTTAGAAAAATTCTAAGTTATGAAAAATTCTAATTTCTAACCCTAATTTGCATTTTGTGATTTCTTGGTGAACAAGTTTCATGATTTGGCATGTTTTGATGAAAAATGAATCTTGACTCTTGATTTTGACCAAAAAGTCAAAGTTTGACTTTTCAGTGTACAGTCAAAATTGATCAATTGACTGGGGAATTCAACTGTCAATCTTGTGTACTTGGGATCTTTTGAGTTTGTTGAGCATGTCAAGATAATTCCATGGGGTCCTTGAGTCCATATGTGAGCTTGGTTTGCCATTGGCTAGGTCAAACAGTCAAAAATTGCCTTTGTGCAGTCAAAACCCTAAAAATGACCATTTTGCCCTTTTGGTGATTTGATCAAATTTCTTGTGGAATTGTGATCCAAACTTGATCAAATGGTTCATATGAGTTCATAATGTTGATGTGGGTCAATTTCCATGAGGTTTGACTGTCAATTGGCCACAGTTGACTTTTTCCCCAATACAGCTGATTTCCAGGTCAACTGTCCAATTGACTGGGCAAAACTTGGAATCAAGGCTTGAAACTTGATGTGGATAAACTTGGGAGTCCAATATGAAGCATGAAAGTTATCTTAGGCACTTTAGGTCAAAACATCTTGGTGCAAACACAAACCCTAATTTGGGTCAACAGTGCAAGGAGAAGTCTTGAGCAGATGAAACCCTAACTGGATCTTTGGCTTCAAAGGTTTTGTGATGAGAAATCAATGAGAAATGGGAGGGCAAATTTTGGGGTACAACACATACCATTACATATACCTATAAACCAATGAATATCTACCCTTAACTTAGATGTAGATACTTCTAGGGTTCTTCTTCTTTCTTCCTCTTTTCTCCTCTTCTCTTCTCTTCTCTTCTCTTCTCTTCTCTTGTTTTTACAATTCTCTCTCTTTGTTTTACAAAACCCCTTACAAAATATTGTTTCACTAATGGGCTTATCTCATATCCACACTAATACATCACCAAGGCCCAATTACTTAATATTTCTAATTTCACTTTTACTAACCCAAAGCACAATTAAACAATTAATTCAAATAACTCATATATTCACAAAATCACACAATTTAATCAATTACTGTATCAGATAATAATTAACAAAATAAATACTAATAAAATAATTAGTAAATAAAATTGGGGTGTTACAGAGGAGTTGTACTCTCCATCTTCAGCAAACCCACCATATATGGTATTAGAGGTGTGATTGACTACTTTGTCCTAATCTCTTCCCCCTAGATCTTTTCCATTAGATCTAGGGCTTCCAGGTGAATCTCACCATTGAGATTTGGAGTTGCTTCATGTTTGACGGGAAACTCACTATAAGTATTTCTTTAAATGAACCTCTTAAAAAAGCCATTCAATCTCTTTCTTTAGTTGATAATAGTCCTCGATATGATGACCATTCACCTTATGATACTTGCACCGTCTACTAGGCTCAAGCCCCATAATGTCAAACATGGGGGTGGTGGAGGAGGAATATCATGAGTGTGGATGATTTCATGCCATATTTGTTCTTGGAAAGCGTTCAGTGGCATAAAAGATTTGATGGGTCTTCCATTATGTTTCAAAGTCACCTGATCTCTCACATGTGAGGAGTAATGATTCATATGTTACAGTTAGGATGCGTTAGGAGCACTAGTTGTTTGTACCTTAGTGCTTCTAGCTTGATATAGAATTCTTATTGCTCCATGATTTTCACCATAAAAGCATATGGCTTCTTGGCGAGGGAATAATTTAAGTGCCCAACCCATAAACCATTATGGAATGCCTTTACAAAAAATTACTTGGTTCAGTTCTATGACTTTGATGGCCACCCCCTTAAAAAAGTGACATACTCTTTCAAAGACTCGGAATTCCTTAGCAGAAGTTGAACAAGCTAGTGTTTGATACCTTCTTGTTCTTGCTCAAGAATAACTATTGGTTTAGTTTCTTTAATAGATCATCTTAACTAGTCGCTGACACGCATGGTAAGCTCATATACCACCTCAATTTAGAGTCCTCGATAGTGTGAAAGAGTAGCTTGCACTTCAAGGAATCACCGATGCAAATAATAACCATCTAGTTGTTAATGAAGGAGACATGCTTCTACGGGTCTCTGATTTCGTCAAATTTTGTTAGGTAGTGGAGTTTGAAAAAATTTGGAATAGCGCCTCCAAAATTTTGTCAGAAAGAGGTTAGGGGTCTAGGACTTTAATTTACTCAGAGAGGCCAACATCTTGCTATTTATGTTAAAATTTAATGACATTGTCTTTGAAATGTTGATTGTGGCACCATAGGTCTTCCATAGCATCTTGTATTTCTACTATGGCCTAGTTATCATTGTCAGAACTTCTACCGACTGATGTGATGCCTCATGTTTGTACCTTCTCAGGGATGATGGTTGATGAAATCTATGATGGGAATGTAATTCTGGCATATCTTAGCCTTATTAGAGGCCCATGGTGGGTGCCAAATATTTTGGCTAAAGTACGATAGTCGTGAGAAAGAATATGCTCACATAGAGATTGCAAAAGATTATGGGTTTTTCTCTCTGAAATTAATGTATACCTCTACCAATCCTAGGGCCAGGTATTTATACAAGACTTTTTTGGCTTGGGCTATAAATATATATAAGTAGTTTCCTTAGTTCTATGATCTGGAACATGAGAGTAGAGGAAGACATATCCTCCCTTCAATCATGGGGGTGATTTATAACATTATTTAATCATGGGGGTGATTTTTCCCTTAAATTGATATTTCAAATAATTATTCCTTTGACACCTCACATGCCATGTGTGACATATAGATCATTGATGTGAGTTTGGTCTAACTAGAGTACACTTCAAGCAGGCATTCATGCTTTTGCCACTCGCAGAATATTACCGCACTCAATTGAGATTATTTTATCATAGATCACTCCATTTTTAGGGCCACTAAAGTTATCCATGGCCAATTTTGTTTAATTGATTTTCTACCATGATTTTCTATGTGATGTATTACATCTTTGTTAGAAAGGATAAATCCATGTAAATTATTGCTGGGGTAAGCCCTAAAGGCCAATAGGTTTAAAAGAACTTTGTAGATGATAATGATAATAATAATAATAATAATAATAATAATAATAATAATAAAAATAATAATAATAATAACAATAATAGTAATAATAATAATAATAATAAGGCATTTCTTTAGTATGTTTTTTTAAAAGTAATAAAGTCCATATAATAGGTAGTTTATTTGATGAAGCATTAAGTCTGACTTAATCATGAGACTCTATTAAACATAAGAACATTATTCTTAAAAGTAACTTTAGTCAAGTTTTATTGTGAAGCGGGATACAATTAAAGCATTGAGACTTTTATGTGGATAGACTAATGATCACGTCTCAAGGATCAAGGATAAAGAGTTCTCAAGTATTAAGAGTAATATTTGACTTAGATTAACCCACCATGATACTTCATAGAATGTTTTGCAGGTGTCATAAGTTATTCACATGGTGATAGTGTTGTATATCACCCTTCAATCTTAAACCACGATGAATCCTAGATGTGGAGTATAATATTTTATTATCAATCAAATGTTATTCATAATAGGATGATCATAAAGATGGTTGACGAGTACTCCATAAATCATGCTTAGGGACATGAGTGACATAGATGAAATTTTCTCATCCCACACAACATGATAAATGTCTAAGGGATCATTATTGAACTGGAAAATGATGACACGTTTTATGCCTTGTGTTCAATATATACATGAGGGTAAAATGGAATTATACACATAAGCATTATCATAGAAAAGTTTTTTAGATCATATGATTTTTTAAGACTTAGACAACAATGACGTGTCTCTAGATACAACTCACTATTTATTATATTAAATGTGTGATTTTTTATAATTTTAACATGACTAGAATCTACAGAGTCACACATATAAGGATAAATTAATGGGAGAAAATAAATAAGTGAAGCTTATTTAAGTGTGAAATCTTGCAACTCACAAGAATTATTTAGAGAAATGTGATACACCATATGGTATAGTATACTTAAGTGAAATATGGAACACTATAATGTATAATGTAATTAAGTTAACTAAGGAATAACTTAAGGTACAACACACTTAATGAAAACTTGGAAACTATACAATATGATATTGGAATACGAAACACCATAAGGTATGATACACTTAAGTGAAATATAGTATATTGTAAGGTACAATATGCTTAGTAGACTTATTCAAATTATATCTCACACAAGCGGTTATGTAAATAAAACCTTATGTTAGAGTATTTTTTCTTGACAAAATTTGGTTTGTGAAACCCTCTCAGCACTTCTCTCTCTCTCTCTCTCTCTCTCTCTCTCTCTCTCTCTCTCTCTCTCTCTCTCTCTCTCTCTCTCTCTCTCTCTCTCTCTCTCTCTCTCTCTCTCTCTCTCTCTCTCTCTTAAATTCTTCAATCATAACAACTATCTCTAAGATTTAAGGCACTATGTTTGCATGTACTAAGTAGAGGTGTTGTTATTTGTGCAACACTCATGATTGTTCCGTAATTCTACATCAACGGTAAATTTCTAAAAGAGGTAACGATTCTATCATTATTCATGTTCATTCATAAAGATCAATTTAAGGGAAATATTTGTTTTCTACTATGTATTTTAATCTAGATTTAATTTCCCTTTAATTATTGGTGAAGGACTCCATACATCAGTGTCAACCTACTCAAGGATTTCTTGAGCATGACTGGAAGAGGATTTAAAAGGTAAAAGATCCATATTGTTATATTGATAAGCCTCGCAAAAAACTAAAGTAACCATTAGGTTAAATTTGTACATTACTACTTTGCAAGACTTTGTCTAAAACCTTATTATTTGGACGAGTTATGTAAGTTTTGTTTGACAAATAAAAAACACATAAGTGAACTTTTGAGTGTTGTTAGACCACTTATAAGTGTCCCTTTTCAGATTTCCTTTTGTGTCAACTTGTCCTTAACAAAGTAAGGATTTGCATCAAATTAAAATATAATGTTATTATTAGTTTAGACACACTCGATATATTTTCGATGATACTAGAGACATATTAAACACCATATAAATTGAGTGTATTTATTTTTTACGAACCAATATCAATAATCTTTAGTTTCTCACCATTTCCAACAACTAAATAATTCTTACCATGATGTTCATTTATATTTTGAAATTTATCAGGTTGGTGTGACACATGGTTGCTCGCACCATTATCAAAATATGATTTTTTCCATTATAGAACAATAAATAGATAGACGTAGAAGCTATAATGGAGTAGATCTTTCGATGTGGTGAAGCTGAGCTGCGGTGTATCTGCAAGTTTAACACTCTGACGCCCAAGTTAGTATGTGAAAAAGTAGAGATAGTATGTGAAAGAGTAGTAACACCCCCCTTTTAATATTATTAGTATTAGTTTAATATTTTTAATATTACTTTAAATAATTATTTGTGTTTTGTTGTGCTTTTATATAATTAACTAAGTATTATATAGTTATTGGGGGATTGAGATTTTATTGAGAATTAATTTAATATTTAAATTAATTGAGAACAACAAAATTAATAGAAAAATAGAGAATTATGAACTTTATGGAGAAAACGTGAATTAAAGAAAAATTAGAGTAACACGGTGGAATAAAGGAGAGTTAGGGGAAAATTTAGAATTAATAAAAATAAAAATTAGAGAGTAGGGAGAATGAGAGAAAAGTTGTCAGTACATGTTTTCAGTGGTAAAGAGGCAAAAGAGAGAAAACTCAGAAAGAGTGTTTGGAGGGAGTAGGGAGAAATCCCAAAAGTTAAAAGCTTCATCATTATACAAATTTGAGGTAAGGGGGGATTGTTCATGTATGGGTGTTTTAAGAAGATGGATAACGAGGGTTCTTTACCCTCATTCCTTCTCCCTTTTTGTTTTTCTCTTTGATAATGTTTGACACCAAAGAAGGAATATGCAAAACCTTCTAAGGCAGTTGATATGATTTGTTTTCTTGTATGCCTTGTTGATTGGATTTGAATTATAAAATGATTCCTTAAGGCGAGAGTTAAATTTTTAAACTGCGTTGATGCCTTTTGATAAGGTGAGAATATGAATATCTGTGATTTGATTTCTATTATCCATAGTTAGTTTTCTATGATTTTTGGGGCAATTAGAAAAATCTCAAAAAGGTGAAAAATTCGAAAATAGGAAAATTCAAAGTTAGGTCGGGGGTGTCGTGCGGCAGGGCTACGCTGAAAATCGGAGGTGGCGCACAGGGCAGCAGCGACGGAGTAGGAGAATGTGTGTGCACATCAATAGAGTCGTAATTAGTGGAAGAGTGTGGGGGTCGGCCTACGATGCAACGGCGCTCAAATGGGTCAGTGATAGAGTGTTTTCTTGGTCCTATTATATGAGTTTCGAGTAGTTTTTTATTACATAGATTGTTCGCTGTTGTTTTTAAGAGTTTAGAGTATATTGACGTGTTTATAGTTAGAGTTGAACGTAATTGATATTTTAAGTTTACTTTAAGTTATGTATAGTTAAAAGAGTTAAGTTGCGAGTTTCTAATATATTAGAGTTATGTTTGATAATCAAATGAGTTAAATTTGAGATATTGATGTGTTTGAAGTTGAGTTTGTTTTATTTAGAGTTGATATTGTAGCGGTAGAAATGATCAAGACTAAGCCATTGGATTGACTAGACTTTATACAAATTAAAATAAAAATCGCCACCGTGCTTTATTGTTTCCAAAGGAATGCGAAAAGAGTGAATAATCCAAAAAGAGGGGGAAAGATTCAAGGTAAGGGGGTTGGTTACGCAAAGGGAAGGTATTAGCACCCTAAACATCTAAGGTACTCCAAAGGAACCTCTTTGAAAAAATATGTATATTTTGGCTATCAAAAAATGTGTTGTATATAAAATGGATGGTGGAGGTGATAAGAGAAATATATTTTTTATGATTTTTGCACCTGCCGCGGTTGTGAACCTTTAGTGCCTACGTACCACCTTTCGTGTAATATGGGATCAGGGTACACGTAGTTCCTCTTTTAAAAATTTGAAACCCAAGTGTGTTGATTAATTTTAAGAGATAACACATCATCGTCATTGTCCGTGTGGAAAACATACTCACTACCCACAATCATGAGAAAGGATAATTTGCATCATCTCAAAGTGGAGGATATGGCTTGGATCTTACAATGCCTCACTCAACACCCAAGTGGAAAATATCTCACTTAACTACATATTGTAGAAGTATAGTTGTTTTCATCACTACAAGGATTGACAAGAGTCTAATCTTTTGAGAAAAGTTTAAAGATAAAAGCCAAAGTGGCAAAATGGTTTGAAATGAGATTGATTTACTTTTAGTCTTCTCACAAAAAATGTCAAGGTATTATTAAGTTGATTGAAGTTTAATGATGAAAATGTTTTGAAAATGCATGGACCTAAGTCCAAGTTTATTATGAAAGTGTTTCAAATTTCAAAACAAGAAGGGTTTTCAAAAGCAAGGAGAAGATTTTTGAAATTAAAGAAAATGGGAGGAAAAGAAGGGGCTATCCTAAAGCATAAGGTAAAAGCTAAGGATAAGGACCATCTAACCAACAAGAAGCCAAAGCTTGACATTATGAACCAAGATAGAATTCTCATTCTTTGGATTGAAACCAAGCAAGCAAAGATACTAGACCTCTTCAAGTGTATTAAGTCTTCACAAAAATTGGGCAGAGTAACGGCTGCATACAGGTGAATTCCAGATTACAAACAGAGAATTTAATCACAAAAACCTACACACAAAAGCAAACAAACAACCCAATGTCTTGAGGTAAACCTCATGAACTCCAAACAAAAATAATCAGATAAGATCACAAAGTCTCCAAGATAGGCCAAGGTTTCTAATCTAAGTCCAAGAAAAAGTCCCATGCTCCATCATGCCAAGGATAGTAACTGTTGTAACCCAAAATTTTCCCTCCCATATTTCTCAACACATGGCAAGTGAGGTTCCCAAATGGCTCAAGGAAGTTCAAGAGTTGACCAGACAAACTCTCTCCTAAGGCAGTATACCTCAAATTAGGGTTTCTATTTTCATCAAGATGGGTGAACCACAAAGGACCTAAATGCTCACCATTGTCCTAATATGTTCTCAAGATCATCCACGTCAAGTTTCAAGCCTTGCAGAAGAAGTTTGCTCAGTCAATTACTCAAATGCCTGAAAATCGACTATACTAGGTCAAAAGTCAATTGTGGCCCACATACAGTCAAACTTTAAGAATTTTGGTCAAAATCCTCATTTTGAAGCATTATTTCATTTTATCAAGGTTTGATCATGATTCCTCAAGGATTACTCACAATTCATCAAAACCCAAAAGTTGCTAAATTAGGGTTTTATAGGAAAAGTCAACTCAACTTTGACCAAGCATAACTTTCTCATAATTTATCAGAAATGAGCCATCCAAAGCTCATTTTGAATAGGATGCAATTCCCTACAATTCATCTTCAGCTCCCAAGTTCATAATATTCACTCACAAAAAGATATGAATTTTAACATTATAGGTCCTTTGGAAAAGTCAACAAAAACACCTTTTGGGTCAAAGCTTCATACATGAACATGGAAGACTCAATTGCGATGTTACCAAAAGGGTTGCTTAGAGGACATCTTAAGCTTTCTAAAAAGTCCAAGAACACCTTTCTAGGGTCAAAATTGAGAGAGTTATGCATTGGCCAAGTTGACCATTTTTGCAAAATTGCCAAAAGTCAAATGTGCTCAAATTTGCATTTTTTGCTAAATGGGCCCAACTTTTTATGCTTGCACCTCAATTATAATGTGGTCCACGACCCAAAAGTTCACTCACTCATTATGTGCTTCATTTTTCAATTTATTTTGATTATTCATTGATTAAAAAGTGAATTAAATCAAATAAATGATGAAAATTAACAAAGATATGATTTGATTTGTTTTTTTGACAGATTAGCAATCAAGATATACGAGGTTACATGATCAAATCGAATCAAGCACAATTGGTACAAGAAAGGCATGATTTGGCTCAATATAATAACATATCATACAACTTGAAAATCAAATCAAAACTTGGATAAATGCAAAGATTCATGCCAAGTTTGTTAACCTAATTCATTCTAGGTTATATAATGAAGCTTTCCAGATCAAAAAAAGAGGGTTATAAGTCGTGAGAAGTGCAGAAAAAACTTGAAAATTTCCAAGAAAAGGGTGAGACGGATCTCCTTCCACAAGCCAATTCAAGGTGTGTTGAAGGTTCCAATCGCTTGCTAGACATCCCAGGAAGATATTCCAATCACACCCAAGTCTTGAAACACCCAGAATCGCACCCTACAGGCACCACGGTTTGCCTAAAAACTTGATTTCGATTTCACTGATTTACTCATCCTAAGCATGTTTTAATTATATATTCTTGTTCATCATTGTGTTTGCAAGATATTGGTACCACTTAATTGCATTTGCATTGCAGGAATCACAATATGCCATTGCTAGGGTTTCTTTGCTTGTTTTAGGGGTTTTTAGTACAAGTAAAATTAGGCCTTGATTCTGGTACCATGATGCTCGTGAGGATGAGACGAGATGATTGGTACCCTTACCTTTCATTTATATTGTTTTTATAGGATTTTGGAATGTCACAGGTTTGTAGTTACAACAAGGCGTCCGTAGGTAAAAGTGTCAGGTTCTTAAACGACGGATGAGGAAGAAGAAGATCACGTGTCCCAGCATCATTGGCTCATTCAAAATGGCGCGTTTTTTTTTGTTTTGACCACTAACTCATGTTTTCTTATATTATTCTTTATTATTATTATATGAACAAATAGAACGCGTAGCTCAGCTGGCAGGCAAGCGTTGGAATTGAGTATAAGGACTTGGGTTCGATCCCCAGGTCCCAGCGTTTTCATTTTTTTTTATTTTTAGATAATTGATCCAGCGTGTTTCTCATCATAACATCCACCATACATCATAAAAATTCATCCATTTGATACCCAGCAAGCTAGATCCAATGTGCCAGCAATGAAGGACCATGATATGCACTCAAGTCAACACCCACACCAAATCAAGCATGGTCAAACAGGCTTGGAGTATTTTGGGCCAAAAATTCAGATGTGCACCCCCTGCATTTGCTAACACTATCAGGCCCAATTCTCAATTTCAGTTGATTTTTTATTCATATTTTAATTTGTTTAATCATTTGTTTTATTTTAAAATCAATTTTTCATAAAAATCATAAAATCAAGAATTCAAAAAAAATAGAATTAGGTTTTTTATCAAATTTAATTTAATTAGTTTAATTTAATTTAGGGAAATTTTAACTTGTTTTTATAATTAAAACCAATTAGAAAAATTAGGGTTAAGTTCTTGATTTAATTCTTTTCTTCTTTCAAACAAAAAATACAAAAATAGGTTGTTTAGAATTTATTTATTTATTTTATTTTCAAAAATTAACATTAATTAGAACTTAGAATTTTCTTTTAATTTAATTATTCATTATTTTCTCAAACAACAAAACATGAAGACAATTTTTTTTTAATCAATCACAAATAGGATTAGTTAAACGGTCAAAACCCTAATCATCTCGCATTTAATTCGTCGTGCGCTTGTAAATTATTTTGCCAATATTTTGTAATTGTTCATGGTTTGTAATAGTTAAATTAGGGTTTTTATTTACTGTTCAAATCCCCAATATTTTGGCTATGTAATTAATCCCCCTCCCCGAAGCCTTGTAATAGCTAGGTTTATTTTCTCGCATTTTAATTCCCGCAAATATTTAACTGTCTAGATGTATGCTAATAAGATTGTGTGTAAAGAATGCATGACAAAATAAAATGATTAGAAAACCCTAATGTGCAAAGATTAAATAACTAAAACAGATCACTCACACATATTCACTCTTAGGGTATACTCTCACTTCGGTTGCCTTCGGTAAATGATCCTTAATCATAAGATGTCTTAGTGGTTGCCCTCTAGTCTAAAAAGATCAAATTGTCCCATTCAAACGTTGCCTCGGAAATATTTCCTCGGAAATGTTGCCTCGGAAATGTGGCCTTGAAAGATCTTAAGACTCTAGGGTTACTACTAAGGTGTCCTAATATTGCTTTAGTGACCGAACGTCCCTTTCGAATTGACCCTTACAAACTCCAACGATGCTGCTACCTATTTCTCAATAGTAGGACAGTACTGTCTAAAGGAAACAAGAATAGAAACGATCTTTTTCCGAGTAGGTAGATGCTAGTAGATACTTGCTAAAATCAAAACTTTTCACACTTACACTTTTCAAACAAATTTTCAAAACAACTTCGTCACACTCTTGAGGACTGATACAAGGGTTATCACGAAGTAAAACTTTTCAAAACA
Source organism: Vicia faba (assembly GCA_948472305.1). Lineage (NCBI taxonomy): Eukaryota > Viridiplantae > Streptophyta > Magnoliopsida > Fabales > Fabaceae > Vicia > Vicia faba. The sequence continues at coordinate 672,103,668 of OX451740.1, forward strand.
ACACAAACACAAGCAATTTAAAAATGAGTAAGTACCTAAGAGCCCATGGAAAACCATGGATAGAAAGGGTTCTAACACCTTCCCTTTCTATAATCTACCCCCCGTACTCAAACTTTCTCGAAAAAGGTTTTTTCTGTTCTTTTCCCTTTTCCTGATTGGATAAAATAAAATTCGGTGGCGACTCTTGCTTACCGCGACATTTGAGAATACAAAACACAAACCAGTAAAAACAGTCGGTTATGCCACCGTATCACAGAACTGGTGTCTCTGCTGGGGATAAACAGTGGGGTATACCTTAGGATCTAGGTCATTTAAAATTGCTTCTCTTGATTGCTTTGATTTCTTTATTTTTGAGGGTTTGGTTTGGGGTTACTATAGATCCTACATCCGGATCTGGGGAACACCTTTTAGGTAAGTAGAAATAGACTGTGAGGGAACTGTACAGCATAGATCGATACAGTTTAAGCAGTAGCTACATTGGTATGGAACTTTGGTGTGTAACGGTATCCCTTGTGGTGAAACAAGGAGAATACGGGTCGTTGTGTGGTGTTGTGAAGCATCAACTGACCTTAGAACCTTTAATTTCCCAACTTAGCCATTAGAAAGTAGCGAGATAGCCAGCCTCGGTGTAGAGCTGAGAATTGGTTGATACTCGATACTACACTCATTGAGATCATACTTTCGGAATATTTTGGCTGCAAGAAAAGATTGCGTGAGCTGAAACCATGACCGATAAAGGATGGTCAGTGATATTGAGATCCTCTAGAACCCGGTTACTTTTCTAGAACAGGTTTGAAACCAACTTAAATTCAAGAGGGTATTACCTTTGACCTCATGCAAGCCTTAAACCTAGGGGCTTTGTGTGATTTGACTGTGTTTGCAATACCTGTATTTGCTATACTTGTGGTTTATCATGACATCATGCATCATAACATGGCATTCATGCTTCATTACACTAACCATTTCAAAGACCAATTGAATTTATCTTTGTTCTGTTTTGCAGATCATGGCTTCCGTGCGTAGAAATACTATCTGCATCAGCTTTGTGGAGATACCTTCCCAACATAGAGAGATAGCATCAAGAGTTTCTGAAACTTCTACTTTCATTAAGAGACATGGTCAACTTCTCAGCCTGGTTACTTCAAACCTGGATGAACAGATGATGAGCGTACTTTTTCAGTTCTTCGATCCCAAGCATCACTGCTTCACCTTTCCAGATTATCAATTGGTACCCACCTTGGAAGAATTCTCTCAGCTATTGGGCATATCCATTCTTGAACAGGTACCCTTCACAGGTATAGAAGAATTTCCTAAGCCATAAGTCATTGCCTCAGCTTTGCATTTGAAACGGGCCAACATGGTATCCAATTGGGAAACTCGAAGCGGAGTTGAGGGTTTTCTAACCAAATTTCTGATAGACAAGGCTCAACTATTTTGGGATGATATGGATTTTCAGGCTTTTGAGGATGTCTTGGCTCTTCTTATATATGGTTTAGTTCTCTTCCCTAATCTAGACTCTTTCATAGATGTGAATGCTATCAAGATTTTCCTTTCTTGCAACCCTGTGCCTACCTTGCTTGGAGATATTTTGCACGCTCTCCATACTCGTACCATGAAGAGAAGAGGGACTCTTATGTGCTTCATGTCATTTCTGTCGAGGTGGTTTATTTATCACCTCCCTAAGTCTGTACTGAAGAACGAAGAAGGTTTGGGTTGGTTGCACAGGATAATGGCACTCGCTCATACGGATATTCTGTGGTGTTCTGGAGCTATGGAAGGCATTGCTATTATTGACCGTTGTGGGGAGTACCCTAATGTCCCATTACTAGGTATCAGAGGGGGTATAACTTACAATCCTTGTCTAGGGTTACGACAATTTGTTCATGCACGAAGGGAATGTCCCCATGAGTTACTTATTGAGGGCATTGTATTCAACTATGAGGATGATGTTAAGGAGTATCACCGGAGGTTCATACGGGCTTAGGGCATGGTAAACAGATATGACCCCAAAGATTTGGGACCAAAAACTTCCATTCCTATGGATCCTTACCTCCAATGGGTACGAGCTCGGGCCCAGAAGCTTATGATGCCTTATGTGGCCGTATTAACAGTGATTGTGGAGCCCACTACTGAAGAAGGCATTCCTTACACGGTTCTCTATCCTTACATTCCCACTGATCTTGGGGAGTTACAAAAGTATTGGATTCAGCTGAAGAATGAGCGGGATACTTACAGGGAGCAATTCAATGATCAAGAGAGGAAGGTTTTAAAGCTCACCACACAGCTCGAGGAAGAAAGAGTACTCGATGATTATACCAACGCAAAGAGAAAGCGTCCATGGGACTTTTGATTTTTATTTTCTAGTTTTAGATTTGTTTTATTTACTTATTTTGCAACACCTTAAAGGCATGTTGAACCTTCAAATTTAAGCTAATAAAGTTGTGTTTATTTTGGTTTGCAAATTTAAATTTCCCGAAGTCTTTGAAATCATTACATGCGCATCCCATTATCATACACATCATTATAGGTACCACTACAGGTTTCTCATCTTCTTCGCTATTTATTTCAGCATAAATGTCTTCCGATCAAGCCATCAAAGATCTCCAGACACAGAACGCCAAATTCCAACAGATGTTCATAAGTCTGGCAAAGGGGCAAGAGGATCTGAAAGCCCTCATTCTGAAAGAGAAGAAGAAGAAGAGGAAGAAGGCTATCGGTATTCTGAATATGGGCAGAAGGTTTGGAGAAAGGTTGAAGTAACAAACTGATATGACCTCTTCATCCAAGGAAGGGGAGAACCAAGAAGGAGAAAAGGACCCTAGTCCCGCAGTTTCTGACAACGATGCAGATTACAATGATGAGCAATATCCTCCTACTAAGGATAGATACAAACAATTGGAGGATCGTCTGAGTGCCATTGAAGTTAAGAGGATACCTGGGTTGGATTTTGAAGAATTAGGTCTGGTATCAGGAGTGGTCATCCCTCATAAGGTCAAAGCTCCGGTTTTTGCCAAGTATAATGGAGTGTCCTACCCAAAACTCCATCTCCGCTCTTATGTCAGAAAAATCTAACCCCACACCACTGATAGAAATTTGTGGGCGCACTTATTTCAAGATAGTCTGTCAGGGACTCAGCTTGAATGGTTTTACCAATTGGAGGGAGCCAGTGTCCGAAACTGGGAAGATCTTGCTGCTACTTTCTACAAGCAGTATCAGTACAATGTCGACCTTGCTCCTACTCGTATTCAACTCCAGAGTATGTCCATGGGTGTAGGAGAAGGTTTTAAAGATTATGCTTAAAAATGGAGAGACTTGGCTGGGAGAGTCCAATCCCCTTTGTCTGATAGGGAGTTGGTTGATATGTTTCTGGGGACGCTATCTGGTCCATTTTTCAATCACTTAATCGGCAGCTCGTTATCTGGTTTCACCGAGCTGATTTTAACTGGAGAAAGAGTAGAAGCTGGAATTCGGAGTGGTAAAATACATAAGGATGCCTCCTCGAGTTCAGCAAAGAAGCCTGTCGCTGGTAAGAAGGAAGCCAGTGCAGTCTATAGCCCGAGGGGCCAAAGCAGATCTGAACATCGTCAAACGGTAAATGTTGTAGTGATACCAAGACCCACAGTTTCTCCACAATGCAACAATCAACAAAGGGTGGAAAGACCACAACGGCAGTTTACCCGCATCAACATCACTTTGGCTGAAGTTCTACCTCACTTATTAAAATCCAACTTGGCAACCTTGAGAGAGGCTCCGAAGAATCCAAACACTGCCTCTCCCAGATACAAACGCAACGTGTGGTGCGCCTACCATTCTCAGAGTCCTGGCCACAATACAAATGATTGTTGGGCTCTGAGAAACAAAGTACAAGACTTGCTTGAAGCCAAGGAGATAGAGTTCGATGCTCCAGAAAAGCCAAATGTTATAACTGCACACATGCCCAAGCACGACTCGGGAATCAATGCTATTAAGGTTGTCTCTGCCACATAAGATGCTGATGATGAGAACCCCGACATTGACAGTTGGATATACCCAACAACCAACGGTGGACCGAATAACTGGACAGCTAGGGACTTCATGTCTGTTTCTTCTAATCCGCAGTAATTGACTCATTTGTTTTAAGATTTGTAATAAACAGTTTGAAACTTTATGGCCTGGTGCCTTGCCCGAGGCACCTTGGCTTTGCTTGTGAGGGCTATTATTTGTCATTTCATATATCATTAATAAAGCATTGGATGTTTCTTACATAAAAATTTTGCGCTCCTTATTTTTATTTTCTATCTCTCACTTTATCAAAAAAGCTATTCTCTTACACACACTCACGTATCATACTGCAGATCCATATCCACTCTGGATCCCATTGATAACAGCTCTACTACTGCCAGTTATGACTTCAAAAATCCGATCAACCAAGCCGAGGACGAAGGTGAGAATGATTGTGAGGTTCCTGGAGAACTTTCTAGACTATTGCAGCAGGAAGAAAGGGCCATACAATCGCATGAAGAGCTTGTTAAGTTAGTGAATTTGGGTAAAGAGGAAGATAGGAAAGAGGTTTAAATAGGTGCGAATTTGGAGCCTAGTGTCAAACAACGGTTAACACAGATGATACACGGCTATGTTGAGATCTTCGCTTGGTCCTATGAAGACATGTCTGGTTTGGACACTGATATTGTGGTACATCTCCTACCGACTAAAGAGGACTGCCCTCCGGTAAAATAGAAGGTTTGTCGTATGCGCCCTAAAATGTCAGAGAAAATCAAGGCAGAGGTTATGAAACAGTTCGACGCAGGATTCTTAGCTGTCACTTCTTATCCACAGTGGGTTTCCAATGTTGTCCTGGTACCTAAGAAGGACGGTAAGGTACGGATGTATGTGGACTACAGAGATCTGAACAGGGAAAGCCCCAAGGATGACTTCCCACTTCCTCACATTGATGTTCTAGTCGACAACACCGTGCAGCACAAGATCTTCTCCTTCATGGATGGTTTTTCTGGCTACAACCAGATCAAGATGGCTCCTGAGGACATGGAGAATACAACCTTCGTTACACAGTGGGGCACCTTCTGTTACAAGGTAATGCCTTTTGGGTTGAAGAATGCTAGGGCAACTTATCAGCACGCCATGGTCGCTTTGTTCCACGATATGATTCAACACGAGATCGAGGTTTATGTTGATGACATGATAGCTTGGTCCCAGACTGAGGAAGAGCACCTTGATCTCTCCAGAAACTGTTTGACAAGTTGAAGACGTACAAGCTGAGGTTGAATCCGAACAAGTGTACCTTCGGGCTGAGGTCTGGTAAGCTCCTGGGTTTTGTTGTCAGTGATAAGGGTATTCAGGTGGACCCTGCAAAATTAAAAGCCATACAAGAGATGCCAGTCCCCCGCATAGAGAAGGAAGTTAGAGGTTTCTTGGGACGTATGAATTACATCGCCAGGTTCATTTCACATCTGACTGCTACTTGTGAGCCAATCTTCAAGCTGCTGAAGAAAGATCAAGTGGTAAAGTGGAATGATGAATGCCAGACCGCTTTCGAAAGAATCAAGGAATATCTTCAAAAACCACCATTTCTGATGCCTCTAGTTGAAGGAAGACCTTTGATATTATACTTGACGGTGCTAGACAATTCAATGGGGTGTGTGTTGGGGCAGCATGACGAGTCTGGTCGAAAAGAGCATGCAATTTACTACCTTAGCAAAAAGTTTACTGACTGTGAGACTCGATACTCATTGCTTGAGAAAACTTGCAGCTCTTTGGCATGGGCTGCTCGCCGACTGAGACAGTATATGCTGACTCACACTACCTTGTTGAATCAAAGATGGATCCAATCAAGTATATTTTCGAGAAGCCCACTCTCTCCTGAAGGATAGCAAGATGGTATATGATCTTAACCGAGTACGACATTCAATACACAACCCAAAAGGAAATCAAGGGGAGTGTATTGGCGGATCATTTGGCGGATCATTTGGCGCATCAGGCCGTGGATGACTATCAGTCCAGTAATTTCGAGTTCCCCGATGAGAATATCATGTTGGTAACCGGCTGCGAAGAACCTGGACCAGATGAAGGACCCGAGGAGGGATCCTGATGGTCTATGTATTTTTATGGAGCCTCAAACGCTTTGGGTAATGGCATTGGCGCTGTAATTATATCTCTTAAGGGCTGTCATACTCCGTTCACAGCCCGATTATGTTTTAACTATAATATGGCGGAGTATGAAGCGTGCATCATGGGTCTTTGAGCTGCTATTAACCTAAGGATTAAATTCTTGAGTGTATTTGGAGATTCCTCTCTGGTGATAAGTCAGATCAAAGTCGAGTGGTATATGAAGCACCCGAATCTTATTTCTTACAAAGAGTATGTACTGACGTTTCTCCCACACTTTGAGGAAATAACCTTTGAACATTTCCCACGAGAAGAGAATCAGTTGGAGGACGCGCTAGCTACTATGTCTTCTATGTTCAAATTCATGTGGGACAATGAAGCTCCCCAGATTACCATTGAGAGGTTGGATGAACCCGCACACTGCTGTGAGATCGACATTGAAGAAGTAGCAGATAAACCATGGTTTCACGAGGTAAAGAGGTATCTTGAGGCTCAAGAATACCCCGAGGGGGCATCTGTTAATGATAAGAAGTTTTTGAGAAGGTTCGCTACAAAGTTCTTCATTAGTAATGGAATCCTCTATAAATGTAACCATGATTCAACCTTACTACGGTGTGTAGACAAGAGCGTGGCAGAAAGGATCATAAAAGATTTACATGAAGGCACTTTCGGAACCCATTCTAGTGGACACACCATGGCTAAAAAGATCCTACGGGCAGGATACTACTGGTCCACTATGGAAGCCGATTGTTATCAGCACTCTCGAGCCTTTCATAAGTGCCAAGTCTATGCTGACAAGGTGCACGTACCTCTGGTTCCCCTGAATGTCTTGACAGCCCCTTGGCCCTTTGTAATGTGGGGCATCAACATGACCGGTGAAATCAGACCTACTGCGTCTAACGAGCATCGTTTTATTTTGGTAGCCATTGATTACTTCACGAAGTGGGTTGAGGCAGCTTCCTTTGCTACGGTAACCAAGAACGTCGTGGCGCGCTTCATCCGACATAATCTAATATGTCGATATGGTGTCCCGGGGAAAATTATTACTGATAATGGTACAAATCTTAATAACACAATGATCACCGAGCTCTATAAGCAGTTTAAGATACAACATCATAACTCTTTTCCCTACCGGCCGAAGATGAATGGGGTTGTTGAAGCGGCTAACAAGAACATCAAAAAGATTGTACAGAAGATGACGGTGACATACAAAGACTGGCACGAGATGTTCCCATTCGCTCTTCATGGGTACCGTACCTCAGCACGGACGTCGACAAGGGAAACACCCTACTCTTTGGTGTATAGCATGGAGGCAGTCCTACCCATCGAAGTCCATATACCCTCTCTCAGGATTATGAAGGATGCGGGTTTGAACAAAGACGACTGGATCTAAACCTGACTTGATCAGCTGAATCTAATCGATGAAAAGAAACTTACTGCTATCTGTCATGGGCAGACTTATCAAAAGAGAATGATCGAGGCTTTTAACAAGAAAGTCAGACGTCAAGAATATCGAGTCGGGGATCTAGTGATCAAACACATCACACTACCACAAGGTGATCCCAGGGGAAAATAGACCCCCACATATGAAGGGCCATTTGTGGTTAAGAACATTTTCTCGGGAGGAGCTATGATTCTAACCACCATGGATGGTGACGACCTTCCTCACCCCGCCAATGTAGACATAGTGAAAATATACTATGCATAATCAAATACCCGCTAGGTTGACTAGCCTAGGCAAAAATAAGGGCTTCCCGGCAAACCAAAAGGGTTCGGGCAAAAGTAAGGGATGAAAATTAAAAAACAAATTGTACACCTGGCAAGTCGAAAACCTGAAAAGACGACTTGGGCAAAAAAGGGTATCCCGGTGGACTGAAAACCCGAAAGGGAGGTCCAGGAAAAAATAAGGGATCAAAGTGTAACACTATGTCTCATTGGATCATCTCGCAGGCAGACTTCGGTATCGACTATCAGGCTCAGGTGGCGCCAATCAATCTGATCCACCTTCAACCAAGCAGCAAGGTGATGAGACGCTTGAAGATATAAAGGCAATAGCAGAGTTGGAACCCAATGGGATTGTTTCACATAGGTGTTTTTATTTCTTTTACACAAATTGTATAATTTCTGTCTTTCGGAGGCGTTCTCTTACTTGAACGTCAGCCTCTTTGTACACAAAACGCCTATTACAAGCCAACTTCAAAAGTCAATACAATTCATTTTCACAAGAAATTTTCATTTGTTTTTCTTTTTCTGTTTTGTTTCGCAAGAACATCCAATGATTCATTTTTTGATATATGCATTTGAAAATGATGGTTGCTCATAAATATTTACATAAGAAACAAAGACAATTACTCGTAATTCTAGAAACAGGGAAAATAAGAAGTGCCCAAACCTTACAGTTACTCTTCCCACCAGGTACCAGGATAGAGACACCTTGAGAACATGAGTGGTGGTACATACACTCCCCACAGAGTAAAAAGTATCTAAAGACGGTGATGTTAGCTTTCTCGAACAGGACATAACTCTCCTCAGCTGAGATTCACAATCGCGAGTGGGTTAGTAAATTTTTCCACAAGCAGAGTTTATTGCTCTCACAAGTAGAAATTCAATCTTCAACAGAATTCATTATCACCAGCAATGGAAATTCATCCCCAGCTGAGTTCATGTCTCCAAATCAGCGATCTATCAAAAGAGTATCTCCTCTCCAACAGAGTTATCCCCCACAAAGTTATCTTCAGACAGGGTCTCTTCCGGCAGAATATTCACCAGTCGAATGGATGTAAATCCCCAACTAGTCATCTTTGTTTACCATCCCCAACAGAAGTAGAGGACCTATGTTTTTCATAGCAGTCAAGAATACCATTCCTCATACTCTCCAAACGGCAGTCAGGGATTTTTTTTCATGGACTCAGATTATTACGTCAACATTTCATGTTCATACATCATGACATATGCATACATTACATATAACATAATCTCAGTTATTTTGAGAACCTCATCACAATGCATCTCATGCATCACACATAACTAACCATGTATTTCTTTCAGGAAAGACAGTTATTATCAACAATTTCTAGTAGATCCGTGAGCAAACACTCAAAGCTAAATAGAGTAATCATCAGTGCGACAAAAGAAACCTTACGCAAGTTCCTCCTGAAGTCCTACACAGACTCATCACGAAACAACCTTACCCAGGTTTCTTCCAGCAGTCCCACACCGACTCATCACAAGGCAGCCTCACCCAGGTTCCCTCTGTAGTTTTACCCAAATTTTCATCGAAGTAACCCTACCATCCAGGTTCCTTCTCACAGCCCTACTATCCAGGCTTTCACATCGAAGTAACCCTACTATCCAGGTTCCTTCTCACAGCCCTACTATCCCGACTTTCATATCGAAGTAACCCTACTATCCAGGCTTTCATATCGAAGTAACCCTACCATCTAGGTTCCTTCTCACAGCCCTACTATCCAGGCTTTCATATCGAAGTAACCCTACTATCCAGGTTCCTTCTCGCATACCTACTATTCAGGCTTTCATATCGAAGTAACCCTACCATCTAGGTTCCTTCTCATAACCCTCATGTCCAGGCTTTCATATCGAAGTAACCCTACCATCCAGGTTCCTTCTCACAACCCTACTATCCAGGCTTTCATATCAAAGTAACCCTACTATCCAGGTTCCTTCTCACAGCCCTACTATCTAGGCTTTCATATCGAAGTAACCCTACCATCCAGGTTCCTTCTCACAGCCCTCCTAAACAGGCTTTCATATCGAAGTAACCCTACCATCCAGGTTCCTTCTCACATCCCTACTATCCAGGCTTTCAAATCGAAGTAACCCTACTATCCAGGTTCCTTCTCACGGCCCTACTATCCAGACTTTCATATTGAAGTAACCCTACTATCCAGGTTCCTTCTCACAGCCCTACTATCTAGGCTTTCATCTCAAAGTAATCCTATTATCCAGGTTCCTTCTCATAACCTTACTATTCGGGTTCTTCCTCTCTTATCCCCAGACAACAGTCCACACTGTAAGATCGGGAACCGATCAAACCCAATTGATTTCACGTTTCCCCAGAAAGTCACGGTGCGCAGTTCACTTCCGCTCCCCAAACCGGAGTTATTCCCCTGTAGAGTAACAGATAACTGAAGCTCCTAAAACTCTATTTCTCCCAAGATAGAGACCAACATTCCCCAGCGTAGTCCTCCTCAACAACAGGTATGCGGGTTCTCGCAAAGGAATCTCTTATGCGATCGACACCTCTTTGGATGGCATCTTTAAAGACCATCCCCGACAATATTCAATCCTCAACTTCCAAATGGAATCTATAAGCCCATTCCCGATATCATAAATCAAGTGCCACTTCATGCGAGTGCAAATTTTTGGGCACTCTAGTGTTCAATCATCTTCCACCTTCAGACCACGAAAGGCAGACGAGCCAATCTACATCCTCAGGTTTAAGAGGATTGAACAGGGGCAGTTGTTTTACCCTAAAAATTTTTCTCCCATATTTCTCAACACATGGCAAGTGAGGTCCCCAAATGGCTCAAGGAAGTTCAAGAGTTGACCAGACAAACTCTCTCCTAAGGTAGTATACCTCAAATTAGGGTGTCTATTTTCATCAAGATGGGTGTACCACAAAGGACCTAAATGCTCACCATTGTCCAAATATGTTCTCAAGATCATCCATGTCAAGTTTCAAGCCGTGCAGAAGAAGTTTGCTCAGTCAATTGCTCAAATCCTTGAAAATCGAATGTACTAGGTCAAAAGTCAATTGTGGCCGACATATAGTCAAACTTCAAGATTTTTGGTCAACATCCTCATTTTGAAGCATTATTAATCATTTGATCAAGGGTTAATCATGACTCCTCAAGGATTACTCACAATTCATCAAAACCTAAAAGTTGCTAAATTAGGGTTTTATCGGAAAAGTCAACTCAACTTTGACCAAGTATAACTTTCTCATACTTTATCATAAATGACCCATCCAAAGCTCATTTTTAAGAGGATGCAATTCCATACAATTCATCTTCAGCTCTTAAGTTCAGAATATGCACTCACAAAAAGATATGAATTTTGACAATATAGGTCCTTTTGAAAAGTCAATAAAAACACCTTTTGGGTCAAAGCTTCATACATGAACATGGAAGACTCAATTGAGATGATACAAAAAGGGTTGCTTAGAGGACATCTTAAGCTTTCTAAAAAGTCAAAGAACACCTCTCTAGGGTCAAAATTGAGAGAGTTATGCCTTTGCCAAGTTGACCATTTTTGCAAAATTGCCAAAAGTCAAAAGTGCTCAAATTTGCATTTTTTGCTAAATGGGTCCAACTTTTTATTCTTGCACCTAAATTATAATGTGGTCCACGACCCAAATGTTCACTCACTCATTATGCGCTTCATTTTTCAATTTATTTTGATTTTTCATTGATTAAAAAGTGAATTAAATCAAATACATGATGAAAATTAACAAAGTTATGATTTGATTTGTTTTTTGACAGATTAACAATCAAGATATGCTGAGGTTACATGATCAAATCGAATCAAGCACAATTGGTACAAGAAAAGCATGATTTACCCCAATATAGCAACATATCATACAACTTGAAAACCAAATCAAATCTTGGATAAATGCAAAGATTAATGCCAAGTTTGTTAACCTAATTCATTCTAGGTTATATAATGAAGCTTGCCAGATCAAAATAAGAGTGTTAGAAGTCGTGAGAAGTGCAGAACAAACTTGAAAATTTCCAAGAAAAGGGTGAGACGAATCTCCTTCCACAAGCCAATTCAAGGTGTGTCGAAGGTTCCAATCGCTTGCTAGACATCCCAGGAAGCTATTCCAATCACTCCCAGGTCTTGAAACACCCAGAATCGCACCCTACAGGCACCACAGTTTGCCTAAAAATTTGATTTCGATTTCACTGATTTACTCATCATAATCATGGTTTAATTATATATTCTTGTTCATTATTGTGTTTGCAAGATATTGGTACCACTTAATTGCATTTGCAGTGCAGGAATCACAATATGCCATTGCTATAGTTTCTTTGCTCGTTTTAGGGGTTTTCAATATAAGTAAAATTAAGCCTTGATTTTGGTACCATGATGCTCGTGAGGATGAGACGAGTTGATTGGTACCCTTACCTTTCATTTATATTGCTTGTATAAGATTTTGGAATGTCACAGGTTTGTAGTTACAGCAAGGCGTCCGTAGGTAAAAGTGCCAGGGTCTAAAATGACGGATGAGGAAGAAGAAGATCACGTGTCCCAGCATCATTGGCTCATTCAAACTGGCGCGCGTTTTTTTTTTTTTGACCACTAACTCATGTTTTCTTATATTATGCTTTATTATTATTATATGAACAAATAGAACGCGTAGCTCAGCTGGCAAGCAAGCGTTGGAATCGAGTATAAGGACCTGGGTTCGATCCCCAGGTCCCAGCGTTTTCATTTGTTTTGTTTTCAGATAATTGATCCAGCGCGATGCTCATCATGATGTCCACCATACATCATAAAAATTCATCCATTTGATACCCAGCAAGCTAGATCCAATGTGCCAGCAATGAAGGACCATGATATGCACTTAAGTCAACACCCACACCAAATCAAGCATGGTCAAACAAGCTTGGAGTATTTTGGGCCCAGAATTCAGATGTGCACCCCCTGCATTTGCTAACACTATCAGGCCTAATTCTCAATTTCTCTTGATTTTTTATTTCCAATTTTAATTTTTTTAATCATTTATTTTATTTTAAAATCAATTTTTCATAAAAATCATAAAATCAAGAATTCACAAAAATTAGAATTAGGTTTTTTATCAAATTTAATTTAATTAGTTTAATTTAATTTAGGGAAATTTTAACTTGTTTTTATAATTAAAACCAATTAGAAAAATTAGGGTTAAGTTCTTGATTTAATTATTTTCTTCTTTCAAACAAAAAAAACAAAAATAGGTTGTTTAGAATTAATTAATTTATTTTATTTTCAAAAATTAACATTAATTAGAACTTAGAATTTTCTTTTAATTTAATTATTCATTATTTTCTCAAACAAAAAAACATGACGAAAAACATTTTTTAATCAATCACAAATAGGATTAGTCAAAGGGTCAAAACCCTAATCATCTCGCATTTAATTCTCCGCGCGCTTGTAAATTATTTTGCCAATATTTTGTAACTGTTCATGGTTTGTAATAGTTAATTTATGGTTTTTATTTACTGTTCAAATCCCCAATATTTTGGCTATGTAATTAATCCCCCTCCCTGAAGCCTTGTAATAGCTAGGTTTATTTTCTCGCATTTTAATTCCCGCAAATATTTAACTATCTAGATGTATGCTAATAGGATTGTATGGCAAGAATGCATGACAAACTAAAATGGTTAGAAACCCTAATGTGAAAAGATTAAATAACTAAAATAGATCACTCGGACATATTCACTCTTAGGGTATACTCTCACTTCGGTTGCCTTCGATAAATGATCCTTAAGCATAGGATGTCTTAGTGGTTTCCCTCCAGTCTAAAAAGATCAAATTGTCCCATTCGAACGTTGCCTCGGAAATATTGCCTCGGAAATGTTGCCTCGGAAATGTTGCCTTGGAAATGTTGCCTCGAAAGATATTAAGACTCTAGGCTTACTACTAAGGTGTCCTAATATTGCTTTAGTGACCGAACGTTCCTTTCAAATTTGACCCTTACAAACTCCAACGACGGTGCTATCTATTTCTCAATAGTAGGATAATACTGTCTAAAGGAAACAAGAATAGAAACGATCTTTTTTCGAGTAGGTAGATGCTAGTAGATACTTGCTCAAATCAAAACTTTTCACACTTACACTTTTCAAACAAATTTTCAAAACAACTTCGTCACACTCTTGAGGACTGATACAAGGGTTATCACGAAGTAATACTTTTCAAAACAACAGAAACACAAGCAATTTAAAAATGAGTAAGTACCTAAGAGCCCATGGAAAAACATGGATAGAAAGGGTGCTAACACCTTCACTTTCTATAATCTACCCCCCGTACTCAGAAACATTCTCGAAAAAGGTTTTTTCTATTCTTTTCCCTTTTCCTGATTGGATAAAATAAAAGTCGGTGGCGACTATTGCTTACTGCGACATTTGCGAATACAAAACGCAAACCAGTAAAAACAGTCGGTTCTGCCACCGTATCACAGTAACCAAATAGTCCAAATGCCATTAAAAGTTTTTTAGGGTTTATGTTGATTATTAAGTATCTTAAGAAAGGAAAAAAAGCTCAAGTGAGCAATGTAAAAATGACAAGAAAATAAATGGTCAAATGAGCAAAGATGAAAATGGCATGAAATGTAAATGCTAAAAAAATAAATAGTACATAAAGCATAAAAAGAATAAAAGCATAAGATAAAACAAGTCAATAATTAGTGGTTAGGTTGATGACCATCTTGAAACTTTCCTTTGGAACTCATTAGAGGATTGGTAGAACCAAAGCCTCCACACAACAAGTTGCATTTTATTTTTGTCAAGTATATCATCCATTTGGAATTCTCACAAGTACCATTTAATGATCAATAATGTTTAAGTGATTGCATTGACCAAAGGTGTTGTAGATCCATTAGAGGATTAGTAGAACCAAAGCCTCCACACAATGAATCTCAAGGTTATTGGATCAAAGAGATCAAATTAACATACTTGGGCTTGCAATCATAAGTTTGGGCCACGAATGATCATTTATTCGAATCGGGACAAAATTTAGCGCTTTGTTAAGCAATCGTAAATGGACTTATATAGAAGTCGCACCTATTTTGAGGCCGGTCAATAGCAATCTATGCACCATTTGTTTTGAGACATGATATAGAGATCATGCTCCAACAACACTTAGTGCAATAAGAAGGGGATGAGATGAAGAGGATTAGGGGAAAAAGAGGAATAAACCACTTTTGAATTAAAAATTTAATCAAACTATTATTAAAATCATTCATCCATTTTGGTGGAGTTGAACTCAACACCCAAGATCTAATGATGTTAATAAAGTCATGATCAAAAAATCAACTCAAGACAGCCAGAAAATAATCACAAAATAATAATATATTTAATATATACAATAAAAGGGTTAAAAAATAGAAAATAATGAGGAAAAATATCAATTATGTTCAAATTAATCAAGAAATGAAAAATAAGGCCATAGAAAAATCAGAAATGGATCCAAATATTTTAATAAAAATTTTGGTAATTTTTAAAAGTCAGAAACTATTTTTTAACTATTTAAAATTGCTAAAACAAACATAAAATAGATCAAAAATAATAAACCTCAACATAATATTCCATAAAATTTTCAGAAAGTCAAAAATATGCAAAATAATATTTATGAATTTTTCCAGAATTAAAAAATATCAGAAAGTATTTTTTAAGTAATTAAAAGAAAGCAAATAATACAAAAAAAATATTAAAAAAAACAAATGTTAAAATAAAAATTTGAAAAAATATTCATGAGATCAGAAATAATTCAAAGTATTTTTGTGAATTTTTTCATAATTTTTGGATAAAAAATAAAAGAGTTATGAATTTTTGAAAATTTAATTAAATAAAATATAATATCAGAAAATAAAATAAAACCAAAAATATGTGGACCATCAGATCATAGTCAAAACGCGTTAGTAAGCTAATCCAATGGACCATACGTGTTGTGCTTGATATGGACCTTAGTGAAATACACATGGGATCAGAAAAAGGGCAACCAATGAAATTAAAACGCTTGGCACGCTATCATTGGCTGAGACGAGACATGTCATCATCTTCAACCTCCAGACACTCTGCAATGGGGATTTTGTGAGATCCTTCAAATGGAAAAATTAGGATCCCTGGCTAGCATCATTGAACTCGTCTCTTCAAGACGATTCTAACACAACCATCGCGCCAAATTTATATAAGGTATGGAGAGAGCTATGAATCAAAAACTCAAGAAAATAGAGAGCACCTTCAATTTGGGATTTCTCTCTCAATTCTCAATGTATTTAAAAATTGTAAGCAGCATTAGAATCAGACAAAGGAGTAGAACAGATTAGTGTTTGATTTGGATCCAAATGGTGGAGAATTCTACCTTTTCGAAGTTCAAGTAAGAAGCTCTGAAACTGGACTTCTATAGATTGAATTATGGGTCGTTTTGATTGATTTAAGTGTTGGATAGTTTGTATGATGCTCAGGGATGATGAATGCACAAAGAATTTTGGAAAAGGAAGCTTAAATTTCAAAAACTGAATTCAACAAAAGCGGGTTCGTGTGAAGTTTTGGCAGGGTGTTCTTGGCTCTCTAAGCTTGGGAAAATGGATGGGGGATGACCCTCTATTTATACGGAAGCAAATGGGATCAAAAGGAAGAGTGAATGATGCGTTTTGGAGGGAATTCATGTGGGTCTGCATCATGAAGAAAGTGTGACTCAATTTTGATCAAAACTCAACTAAATCGTGCGTTTCATGATCCTAATCACTTTTGGAAAGTTGCTAATCATGTTTAGAAACAAAAACGCTTGGAAAACTTGTTATTAGAAGCCAAAACAAAGATTTAAAAATCCTGACTTTGTAAAAAATTCAGTTTCAAGTTACCAAATTCAAATCCATGGCATTTCCAACTCAATGGGTCTTAGGGCATAATTCTTGATGCTTTGGAAAGATGAGGTTACAAGCTTTACAATGGAAAAAGAATGGAATCAAATGGATGCTTGAGCTGAAAGTTACATGGAGTCAAAGTTGAAGAAAAAGAGTTGACTTTCCATACTTAGAAATATTTCAAATTCTTCTTAAAAAATAACCTATAATCTTTTGTATCCAAACATGGCCTTCCACTTAGAATTTGCTCTTGACCAAAAAAGATGGAATGAAGTAGATCTCTTGAATGATATTTTGAAATTTGAACGACTCAAAATCTCCTAAAAATGAGCAAGTTATGACTTGTTGAAGTTGGCCAAAAATCATGAATAACCTATAATCTTTTGCATTCTTAAGGCAACTTCCATCCATTTTCTCACTTTGCCCATAAAAGAAGGAAAAAAGTAAACTTATTCAAGATCATCATGGAAAAATAATGGACTCAAGGTGATAAAAATTGACCAAGTTATGACCATTTGAATTCACATATGGAAATTTGGGGATTTATCTAGATGACTTATAATCTTTCTTCTTCACCAATTTCTTTCCACATGAAAAATCCTTGGAAATTTTGAAGTGATTTGTTGGTAACTCTTTGAAGAGAAATATGTCTTTGGAATCACTCAAAAATACCAAAAGGTGAGCAAGATATGCTCCTTTGAAGTTTAAAACCCTAGCCTCTAGATCAAGAGAAAGCTTTGAGGAACTTTTACAAGTTTGAACAAACTTCTTACGCCAACATTCTTTCTTTGTAAATAGAAGTTGTTGAGGATGATGATGAGGACTCATAGCCACTAAAACCACTTCCATATCTTGAAATTAGAGATAAATGTGCTCTTATGCCTAGTAGGAACAAGACCTTATTTAATCATGACAACTTCTTCCCTCAACCCCTTGTACTTTTGAATCAATTTTGATAACTTTGAAATATGTTGAACCAAAATAAGCCTTGTCATGCCATTTCTTCCAAAACAACTTCAATGGTGAGGTTTGAACTCCTCAAGCTATGTTGACTAGGGCATGGAAATAAACTCATGAACCCATGGAGAAACTTGCTAAACCTCATAGCCTTTACCTACATTATTAACAAGTAAGGCAAACCCATATTGCATTTTATTAATAACAGAAAAATCTAAGAAAAATACTCATGATCACAAAAGAAAACAAGTCAAGGTGCTTGGTAATTCCTCAAAAAGAGCAAAGCTAAATGATAGGGAGAAGAACCAAAAGTCCTAATGTGATCTTGTTATGATTGAATCAATATGGTATGATGAATGGATCTTAGGGGCGAAAATTGGGGTACAACAGATATGAGTAAAGTTTAGAGTACACCTTGTAACTCTTTAGTTTCTTAAATAGAAAGTGAAAGAGTCCTTATGAGTTTTGTTGAGTTATGAGTTGACTATATTGAATGTTGATGGTTATGTAATACTATACTTACCCTGTTGCTGAGCATAGTTGAGTAATATTATAATTACATAGTTATATGTATTATACTAATCAGTAATTATATATATATATATATATATATATATATATATATATATATATATATATATATATATATATATATATATATATATATATATATATATATATATATATATATAATGTTTAGGTGAGTATTTCAGTGAGAAACTAATATGGTGACCTTATATTGGTGATATTATGGATTCAGAGAGGAACCAAAGATGATTATTGTATTGATATGTTTTGTTTGCATTTTGGGCATCATGTATATATGAGATGGGTAGGACTTCAGTCCAGTAAGGGTCACGAGTTCAGAGAGGAGCTAGTGATGGGTCACGGGTTTAGAGAGGGACCAAGTTCAGAGAGAAACCAGAGGTATTGATTAATCAGTAACATAACTATGACATTCAAACCTTGATACAACATGCATTTGAGAAGAAGAGGAGAATTGTATTACATTGCATGACTGTATCTGTGAATGATAAATGTTGTGAGTTAACCTATGTGATTGAATAAAAATATTATTGATCTATCCCCGTTGTTTTATCCACCAATAACATTTGTTAGATCCATGGTTTTATGATTGGCATAAATTTTGCTATAACATGGTTCATAGGTGATGTTGAGCAAGATGTCATGACATCTTGACTAACTGTCATGACAGGTTCTGCTGTCATGAATATCAGAGAGATATTGAGCTAGATGTCTTGACATCTTGGCCAATTTTACAGCAGGTACTACTGTTATTTTCTTGACTGATTTGATTTGATTTTGTGAGTTTCTCTTGGATATATCTCACTTATTTTCGCAGGTCAAAAGATTTTATTAGGAACAATGCAGATTTGATTTGGTTTCATAAAAAGGATCTTGGAGACTTTTTAGGAAACTTTGAATATTTCTTCCTATTTTGTAGAAGATCTTGTAGCTAATTTAGAATTAAAATATTGGATTTGATTGAAGAGTTCAAGCCTACAAGAGTCTATATATAAGAACTTATTAAACCTAAAATAAGTAAGCATTCACATAAAAAAATTGTGGGTGCATAAAATAAGAGTTTGGGGGTTTTGAGAGTACTTTAGGTGATTTATTTGTTTTTGTATGTCATCCATGTATATTTTGATTCATTGAGGTAGATTGATTATTCATTGTTACTTTCCCATCACTCATGAGCTTTTAAGCAAATAGTTGATTGTGTGTCAAGTTATTATTCTCAGTTAAAAGATTTTAAGAAAAATTGAGTATTGTAATTGGAAGGGTGTTCTTATATTTCTATTATTTTCATGGAGGTGATTGTGGGAAGTGAGAGGGGGTATCATATCTAGAAGGTTAGTAGGTAGAAGTTGCATAAGGTAATGATTAGGAGATAAGTTGTAAACTGAGATTATTTAGCTTTGAACTAATACTATTAGACTGAATTTCATTCTTGGCATGGATGACTCCAGAGTAGGTGATGTTGCACTAAACTGGGTTAACAATTGATTGTATTATTTTACCTTTTGTACGTTAATTCTGCATAATTTACTATTTGCTAAAAAAATTCTGTCAGTAGATAACATCTTAACATTTGTCTTGACATTAAGTTTTGGTGTTGGAACAATAGTCTTGACATCTTTTAAAAAGTCAAAATTTTAATTGGTACCAGAGCAGGGACCCTGTTCTGTGTTTGGGTGAGCTCTAGGGAAAATAAGTTCTAGTACTATGGATAAGAAAGGATGATACAATAACATACCAACTCTGTTAGATGGTGAAAATTATGACTATTAGAAGGTTAGAATGGTAGCCTTTTTGAAATCCATGGACAACAAATATTGGAAGGTTGTGTTGAAAGGATGAAACCATGATGTTGTGAAGGACAAAGTTGGGAATAAGTCCTTGAATCCAGAAGAAGATTGGTCTAGGGAGGAAGATGAGTTATATCATAGAAATTCCAAAGCCTTGAATGCTCTATTCAATGGAGTGGACAATAATGTTTTTAGGTTAATAATTTCATGTACTGTAGCTAAAAATGCTTGGGAAATCCTCAAGACAACTCATTAAGGTACATCCAAAGTGAAGATGTCTAGAGTTCAACTTCTCACTACCATATTTGAGAACCTAAAGATGAATGATGATGAAAGCATTCAAGAATTTCACATGAATGTTCTTGAAATAACAAATGCATCTAGTGCCTTGGGATAGAAGATCTGGAGAAAAGCTTGTTAGAAAGATTCTCAGGTATCTACCTAAGAGTTTTAACATGAAGGTGACAATTATTGAATAAGCTCATGACATCAACAACATGAGGGTTGATGAACTTGTTGGGTCGCTTTAAACTTTTTAATTGGCTAGTAGTGACAAGTCTGATAAAAAGAATAAAAACATAGCTTTTGTATCCAATTCTGAATATAAAGAGAGTCGGTTAGATTTGGACACTGAGGAAGGGTTGTCAAATACCATTGTATTACTTGGAAAGCAATTCAATAGAATTATGAAAAAATGGGCATAAGATGAAGGCCAAATGTCAGGAACATCTCAACTAACATCGACAATGATGATGACTTTAAAAAAAATACAAGAACTGAGGAGAAGTCCAGTCAAAGCAAAGGGATTCAATGTTTTAAGTGTGAAGTATTTGGTCACATTAGGCCAGAATGTCTAACCTATCTCAAGAAACATAAAAAAGGACTTTTTGCATCTTGGTCTGATGATGATGATTCAAAAAATGATCCTAACTAAGAGATTGTCAAGCTTGTGACTGATCTTGCTTGAAGATTGGCAGATGAGGTAGAATCTTATGATGAAAATGATCTCTATGAAGATTTTAATGTGTCCTACAAGGAAACTTGTGACAAGTGTGAAGAAAGCCTTACGACAGTAGAATATTAGAAAATGGTTATAGTTGAATAGGAGAATGAGAAGAAGGAACTTCTATGCATTGTCTCTCATCTACAAAATGAGGTAACTCTCTTAAATTTCAAGCTTAATAACATGACAGATTCTTTTCAGAAGACTTAAAAATGGAGCAGATATGGTGAAATAGACTGAAGATATAGCAGTTAATAATTCATCTGATAATCAACAAAATAAAAGATTTGTAGAAAATTTCATTCCTTCTAAAAATAAAAGGATGGTCAACATGTTCACCCACATGTTACAACATCCTGTAAGACATGATGTCAATTCAACTGAATTCTAACCCTCATCTTGGAAATGTCATTACTGTGGTAATCATGGTCATATAAAGACTTCATGTTACAAAGTGTATGGAGTTCAAAAATATTCAGCTCATTCCAAGGCTAATTAAGTAAGTAAAATGAAAAGTTCTAAAGATATGTATATTAACCTTATAGCCTATACTTTATTGAGAGCTTCAACTAGGGAAGATTGGTACTTTGACATTGGATGATCTAAACATATGAAATGGGTTCAGAAGTTTTTGGTTAATATCAGGTCTCATCCTATAGGATCTGATAGATTTGGTGATGATTCAAAGGTAAACTTAAGGGAGTTGGAAAATTGTTGTGTGTAATACGGTGGGTGAATTGACTTGTTTTTTAGTTTTACCGCAAATTTTACGGATAGCTAGAGTCGCCATCGAATTTTCTTTTATCTAATAAGAAAAGGGTGAAAAGAACAGGAAAGACCTTGAGTTTGGGGGGTAGGTTATAAAAAGGAAAGGTGTTATCACCCTTTTCATCCGTAGTTATCTACAGGCTCTTACTCGCTAGCTCACTTTGTTTGAAAATGCTTTGTGTTTGGGTTTGAAATCATTTTGAAAAAATGCCTAAGTACGACAACTTTGTAATGATTCTTTTATCAGTTAAGAATGCGTACAAAATGTTTGTTTTTGAAAATATTTCAGAAAAAGTGTTTGTGAAAAAGATGTTTTGAAATGTTCGCGAGCAAGCGATTAAGAACTATCTACCTACTCAAAATCTTTCGTGTTATTTTCCTCCTCCTCTAGATAGTTCTATCCTACCATTAGTTGGTAGTAAGCCCTATCGTTGGATGTGAAGGGACATGCGCGGGTCATCGTGCAGTCATAAAGGCAACTCGTAATGGCGCTTTAGTAAGTAATCATAAGGGACTAAGATTATTTACCAAAGGCAGCATCGAAGGGTCATTGAGGGACTATGATCTTTTTAGACGAGGGTCTTTGCTAGATCGTCCCCATGTTCGAAAGACACGACTATTTTTCGAGGCAAAGAGTGAGGTTACCCTAGAGGTGTGTGTGTGAAGAGTGTATTGTTTTAGTTATTTTTAGTCTTTGATTAGAGTTTTCTACGATTGTTTTTATGTCTTGCCATACAATCCTATTAAGATAAACAATTACAAGGAAAGCGGTAAATGCAGAAAGTAAAGGCAGAAATTAAAGGGTCCTTCGCTATTACAAAGCTTCGGGAAGGGGGTACAAACAGTAAAAATCGTGGAGAAAGAGTAAACCCTAATTAAACTGTTACAAGCCATTAGCAGTTACATAATGGTAAAAATAATGAAATACGCAGTAGTAAAATACGCGAAGCGGTAAAATAAAGAGAAACGGAAAAAAAATGGTTTTGTGATTCTTTGATGAAAAAAAGTTTGATGATTGACCTAAAACCAAATTGATTTTAATTAATAAAAAAATTAGTTAATTAAGTTAAACAAAACCCTAAAATATAAGTTGATTTTAATTAAGAAAATAGTTAATTAGTGAAAAACCAAAAACCTAAACTCATTGATTAAATAGAAAACCTAAAATTAATTATTTGAGTTTATTAAAAAAATGTTTTTATGTTAGGGTTTTTAAAAAGGGTTTAGGTTTTGTTAATTTGAAGTAAAATGAGGGAAAGAGTGAAAAGAATAGAGAATTGGAAGAAATAAACCAAAAGGAGTAGGGGTGGGTGTTGAACCCACACTCTCAGCAGTTTCACGTAGTACATTCACCACCAGGACAAGCGTGCCTTGGTGTTAGGATACAACTCCAGCGCGTTTTGTTAAATCCGGAAAAAATATGAAACGTTAAGAAAATAAGTGGCAAAAGGTTGTATCGAACCCCGACCCTTTGACACAACTGGCTTTAACGCACGCGCTTCTACCGCTAGTGCGGCTGTACATCCATTAACTTATATCAAACCTTAAATATATATTATAAATCATCCACTTGTACCAGAGAAGCATCGGAGCCCCAGCTCCGGTCATCTTCTCCAGCGACCTTCTTGTATCAACCCTACAAAAATACAAAGTGTTAATGATCCAAACATCCTACCCCCTAAATCGAGGGTTGCGAGTTTAATGGAATGATTTTTGTGGCCTAAAAATCCATGGTTTAGTCTCTATAGCATAAACGGTGCAGATCGGTGAAAAGATGGTGATTTAAGATTTAGCATGCATGGGGCTTCCACGATGGCCCAATCCTGTACTAATGAAACTCAGGAGCATGTTAGTAGTGTTAGATTCAATCAAAATAGTATGAAAACAAAATTAAGAATGCATGAAATAATGATGATGCGATATCCATGAAGAGAAAATGGTAACATCTTATGCCAATCTTTATAAGTCACTGTCATCTTCCGTATAGTCTTCTTAATGTTCTTATTGGCGGCGTCCATTGCGCCATTCATCTTTGGTCGATACGGAGAAGAATTACAGTGCTTGATCTTGAACTACATGCAAAGTTCTGTGATCATAGTGTTGTTGAGATTGGTACCATTCTCTGTGATAATCCTTTCGGGGATGCCATATCGTCAGATAAGGTTATGCTTAAGGAATATGACGATAACGTTCTTAGTGACAGAGGCAAACGAGGCTGCTTCAACCCACTTTGTGAAGTAATCAATGGCAAAGAGGATGAACCGGTGTCCGTTAGAAGAAGTAGGCTTGATCTCTCCAATCATATCAATCCCCCACATTGCAAACCGCCAAGGAGAATTCAAGACGTTCAGAGGTACTAAAGGCACATGTATTTTGTCAGCATAGATCTGGCACTTATGACAAGTCCTTGAGTGGTGATGGCAGTCAGTTTCCATAGTCGACCAATAGTAACCAGCTCTCAGAATCTTCTTAGACATAATATGGACACTAGAATGAGTACCAAATATATCTTCGTGCACATCTTCCATAATCTTCTCTACCTCTTTCTTGTCCATACAATGAAGCTGGGTCAAATTATGGTTGTGCCTGTACATAATTTCGTTACTCAGGAAGAAGTTAGTAGAGAACCTCCGTAGGAATTTCTTGTGTTTGATAGATGCCACCTCAGGGTCCTCTTGAACTTAAAGGTACCTTTTTCCTTCATGAAACCAAGGATTTTATTCTACTCCTTCAGTCTCAACTTCGTAACAGTGTGCCGGTTCGTCCATTCTTTCAATAGTAATTCGAGGAGCTTCGTTGTCCCATATGACTTTGAATATAGATTACATTGTAGCCAATGCGTCTTCCAACTGATTCTCTTCTCCTGGGATATGTTCAAAAGTGATCTTCTCAAATTACGAGATTAATGTTAACACATGCTCTTGGTAAGGAATGAGATTCGGGTGTTTCGTATCCCATGCTCCCTTGATCTGACTGATTACCAGGGCTTAGTCCCCGTATACGTTCAAGAACTTAATCCTGAAGTCAATAGAAACTTTGATACCCATGATGCACGCTTCATATTCAACTGTGTTGTTGGTACATTCAAAGCATTATCTAACGGTGAAGGGTGTATGGAAACCCTTGGGAGAGATAATCATAACACTGATTTTGTTACCAAGTGTGTTAGAAGCTTCGTTGAAAACCATAGTCCATCGAGATCCTGGCTCAGGTCCTTCATACGGTCTAGGTTCTTCATAATTTGTAACTAGCATAATGTTCTCATCTAGAAACTCGAAGTTCATAGATTAGTAGTCGTCTACGGCTTGATGAGCCAAATGATTTTCCAATACACTTCCTTTGATTGCCTTTTGAGTGGTGTACTGAATGTCGTATTCTGTCAAGACCATTTTCCATCTGGCTATTCTTCCAAAGAGAGAGGGCTTCTCGAATATGTATTTGATGGGATCCATTTTGGAGATCAATAGAGTAGTATGAGTCATCATATATTGTCTTAGCCAGCGAGCATCCCATGTTAAAGTGCAACAAGTTTTCTCGAGCAGTGAATATCTTGTTTCCCAGTCGGTAAACTTTTTGCTAAGGTAGTATGTTGCATGCTCTTTTCGACCAGACTCGTCATGCTGGCCAAGTACACACCCCATTGAATTCTCTAGCATTGTTAGGTACATGATTAGAGGTCTTCCTTCAATTGGTGGCATCAGAATTGGAGGTTCTTGTAGTTACTCCTTGATTTTGTCAAAAGTTGTCTGACAATCATCATTCCATTTTACTACCTGATCTTTCTTTAGCAACTTGAAGATCGACTCACAAGTAGCAGTCAAATGGGAAATGAATTGGGAAATCTAATGCAGTCGTCCCAAGAACCCTCTGACTTCCTTCTCAGTACGGGGAATAGGAATTTCTTGGATAGCTTTGACTTTGGCGTGATCAACTTTAATGCCTTTATCGCTGACAACAAAACCAAGTAGCTTACTGGATCTCACCCCAAAGGTGCATTTGTTCGGATTCAATCTCAGCTTGTACTTCTTTAGCCTCTCAAACAACTTGTGTAGATGGTCAAGATGCTCTTCTTCATTATGAGATCTGGCTATCATGTCGTCAATGTAGACCTATATTTCTTGATGGATCATATCATGTAATAGATCTACCATGGCACGCTGATATGTGGCGCCAAAATTCTTTAACCCTCAGGGTACTCTTGAGCTTAGAGGTACCTTTTTACTTCATGAAACCAAGGATTATGTTCTACTCCTTCATTCAAATTTGTAACAGTTTGTCGGTTCGTCCAGTCTTTCAATAGTAATTTGAGGAGCTTCATTGTTCCATCTGACTTTGAACATAGATGACATTCTAGCCAATGCGTCTTCCAACGGATTCTCTTCTCGTGGGATGTGTTCAAAAGGGATCTCCTCAAAGTATGGGATTAATGTTAACACATGCTCCCGGTAAGGAATGATATTCGGGTGTTTTGTATCCCATTCTCCCTTGATCTAACTGATTACCAGGGTTGAGTCCCCGTATACGTTCAAGAACTTAATCCTTAAGTCAATAGCAGCTTTGATACCCATGATGCACGCTTCGTATTCAGCCATGTTGTTGGTATAGTCAAAGCATAATCTGGCGATGAAGGGTGTATGGAAACCCTGGGGAGATATAGTCACAACACTTATTCTGTTACCAAGTACGTTAGAAGCTCCTTTGAAAACCATAGTCCATCGGGATCCTGGCTCAGGTCCTTCATACGGTCCAGGTTCTTCATAATATGTAACTAGCATAATGTGCTCGTTCGAAAACTCGAAGTTCATAGATTGGTAGTCGTCTACGGCTTGATGAACCAAATGATCTACCAGTGCACTTCCTTTGATTTCCTTTTGAGTAGTGTACTGAATGTCCTATTATGTCAAGACCATTTTCAATCTGGCTATTCTTCCAGAGAGAGCGGGCTTCTTGGATATGTATTTGATGGGATCAATTTTAGAGATCAATAGAGTAGTATGAGTCATCATATACTATCTTAGTCGGAGAGCAGCCCATGCCAAAGCACAACAAGTTTTCTCGAGCAGTAAATATCTTTTTTCATAGTCGGTAAACTTTTTGCTACGGTAGTATATTGCATGCTCTTTTTGACCAGACTCGTCATGTTGTCCCAGTACACACCCCATTGAATTCTCAAGCATTGTTAGGTACATGATTAGAGGTCTTCCTTCAACTGGTGGCTTCAGAATGGGAGGTTCTTGTAGGTACCCCTTGATTTTGTCAAAAGTTGTCTGACAATCGTCGTTCCATTTTACTACCTGATCTTTCTTTATCAACTAGAAGATCGGCTCACAAGTAGCATTCAAATGGGAAATGAATCGGGCAATATAATTTTGTCATCCCAAGAACCCTCTGACTTCCTTCTCAGTACGGGTAGTAGGAATTTCTTGGATAGCTTTGACTTTGGCGGGATCAAGTTCAATGCCTTTACCGCTGATAACAAAACCCAGGAGCTTACTGGATCTCACCCCAAAGGTTCATTTGTTCGGATTCAATCTCAACTTGTACTTATTCAACCTCTCAAATAACATGTGTAGATGGTCAAGATGCTCTTCTTCATTTTGATATTTGGCTATCATGTCGTCGATGTAGACCTTTATTTCCTGATGGATTGTATCATGGAATAGAGCTACAATGGCACGCTGATATGTGGCGCCAGAATTCTTCAACCCAAAAGGCATAACCTTGTAGCAGAAAGTGCCCCATTGTGTGATGAAGGTGGTTTTCTCCATGTATTCAGGTGCCATCTTGATGTGATTATAACCCAAGAAACCATCCATGAAGGAGAATACATTGTGTTGAGTGGTGTTGTCAACCAGAACATCAATGTGTGGGAGAGGGAAGTCATCTTTGGGGCTCACCATGTTCAGATCCATGTAGTCTCCACACATGCGTACTTTGCTGTCTTTCTTTGGTACTGGAACCAAATTTGCAACCCATTATGGATAGGATATCACTGCTAAGAACCCTGCGTTAAATTGTTTCATAACCTCGGCCTTGATCTTCTCTAACATATCGGGGCGCATGCGACGAACCTTCTTTTTTATCGGATAACAACCCTCTTTCATCACTAGTCGGTGAACCACAATATCAGTATTGAGCCCCGACATGTATTCATATGACCAAACTAAGATCTCAACATATTCATGCAAGATCTGACTCAACTTGTTCTTGACACTGCCCTCTAAGTTGGCGCCTATCTTGACTTATTTCTTATCTATTTCAGAACCCAAGTTTACAATCTTGACTGGCTCTTCATGTGGTTGAATGGCCTTTCTATCTTGTATTGACCTTCTGGAAAGTTCTCCAGGTATTTCACAATCTTCCTCACCTTCATCCTCGGCTTGGTAGATCAGATTTTCAAATTCATAAGTGGCAATAACAGAATCGGTATCAACGGGATGCAGAGTGGATGTGGATCTGCAATTTTGTGTGTGTGTGTGTGTGTATGAACAAATAGCTATTTGAAAATGAGAAAGTAAAAAGAAATAGAGAGAGCACAAAATTTGAATGCAAACTGTCCAATTCTTTATTAAATGAAAATATGTTTATGAAATGACAACCCTTAACAAACAAACTGTAGTTCCCCGGGTAAGGGACAAGGCTTAAAGTCATTGTTTAAATATTACATAACCGAACTTTGAAAGAAATAAAAACAGAAATGTGGCTATTATTCCTGACTAAAGGAAATAGAGATAATATCCTGAGTCTTCCAGTTGTTGGGACTGTTGCCGATGGTGGGAAATATCCAGCTGTCAAGTTCATAATCATTGTCAACATCTTCTATCACGTTGACATTGTTGTTGCTGACATGGAGTGGTGGTCTTCCAGCACGAGTGTGACGAACAACCCTTTGACCCTCTGCAGTGAAACCCAAACCAAATTTGTCATATTTATTTAGAATTTCAGGAAGCTGACCCCAAGTAGTACAACCACCTTATTCTACAACAACTTTAGCATCTTTCAGCGAAACCATTCTAGGAAGAACCCTGGTAACTTTGGGAATGGAAGAGACATCTTCAATTGAGGAAGGAGGGATGACTTCAAAAGACTAACAGAGAGTCTCGATTAATTCTCCGTCCATCTCTACATATTAGAAAGAGTTCAAGTGGCTAACCATATACTTTTCTTCACTACAGACAGTAACAATCTTTCCGTTCACGGGATATTTTAACTTCTGATGTAGGGTTGAGGTGACAGCGCCTACCCCATGGATCCAAGGGCGTCCCAGTAAGCAAGAATAAGTGGCCGACTATCCATTACATAAAATGTAGATTCGAAGACCTGCGAACCCACTTTGATCTGAAGATCCACTTCTCTGCGTACCATCCTTTTTGACCCGTCAAAGGCTCGAACTATAATATCCCTGGGTCTTAATACAACCCCTTCTCAATCAAGTTTGTCTAGAGCGCCTTTCGGTAGAACATTTAATGAGGAACTAGTATCAATCAATACATGAGTGAAAGTAGTTCCCCTACATTCAATAGAGACATACAGTGCCTTATTGTGATTTCTTCCTTTTGGAGTCAGATCAATATCAGAGAAACCTAATCCATTGTCAGTCGTTAAGCTAGCAACATAACTTCCAAGTTGATCATCGAAAATCTCTTGTGGCACGTGGGCAGTCTTCAAAAATTTCACTAAAGTCTGTGCATGGGCTTCAGAACATAGTAGTAGGGATAACATGGAGATCTTAAATGGGGTATGCCCCAGTTGTTCAACAAATTTGTAATACTCTTACGGATAATCTTCAATACCTCTTCCAACTCTTGTCTAGAGGTGTCTTGATTTGTGGCTTCTTTAGGTGTCTCGGTATGGGCAGGCCCAGTCTTTTGCTCCTTTCATTGAGCCTCGGTAGTTGACTCGATAGCAGTAACCTTAAAAGGTGTGGCAATAGTCTTCAGAGAGATTTTCAGGGAGGAAACCCTTCTGCTTCTTGTAACCTTATTGGTCCCAACAATATTGTAAATGTCGGGATCATCAACTTCAGTAACTTCATCTTTAACAGTCGGAAGGTCTTACTTGATGCCACGGTAGTATACGTTGGATCCATAGTTCCACGGGATAGCTTTATCCAAAGAATATGGTATAGTTCTAGGTGTAGTGATGATCAGAGGAGCAGCTTTCAGATTGGCAGTAATCCTTACACGACCTTTGGAGGTAATCCTGACAATAGAGTTAGATATTATATATAACTCTTGACACAGATTCTCAGCATACGGAATCTTCTCGATCAGAAATATATGATTTTCCATTAGGCTTTAAATGCATTCCTTCAGTAACTTGTAGCCATTGGGTTAGGCTGCACAGTCGTAACATCTTTCGATACAACCCAGATATAAATTGTCTTGCAACAAATTCTTAATGATAATTGGAGGGGGAGTAACCAGTTCACTTACAGTAGAAACATAAATAACATCATCAATATAACTTACGCCTTTGTCATTCTTCAGAATTGGTGCAGTAATTACATTTGTAGTCTCTAGAGGATCAAACTCAATCTCTTTGCTGTCAATCATGTCCTGAATTTTGTTTTTCAAAGCCCAACAGTTGTTGGTATCGTGCCCAGGACTGTTGGAATGATACGCATACTTCGCATTAGGATTGTAGCGAGGAGAGGAGGTGTTGGTATTTTGAGGAGGATCCCTTAAAGTTATCAACTCTACTTTCAATAAATGTTATAATGCCTGAAATAATGGCATACTGATCTTCGTAAATTGTCTTCTCGGAGCGTCTGACCTACGTTGATTGCCCTGTTGTTGTTGTTGAACATATGCAGGATTAGAAATTAGCAACGCTCCTATGGATTGGTTGTGACCATTTTTAACACAGCCCTTCTAGCCATAAATAACATTGGTCTCTTTCTTACCACTGAATGTCTTCTTCTCAACACTTGAAGACGCAACCACTTGAATTTTTCCACTCTTGATACCACTTTAGACATGTTCCCTAGTTATAATCAGCTCAGTAAAACCGGATGAGGAACTTCCAATCAGATGGTTAAAGAATGGACCTGTCAGAGTTCCTATGAACATATCAACCAGCTCCCTATCAGATAAGGGAGGTTGAACTCGTCCAACCAGATCTCTCCACTTTTTGGCATACTCTTTGAACCCTTCATTTGAAGCCATAGACATATTTTTAATTGCACATGAGTTGGTGCAAGGTCAACATTGTGTTGATACTGCTTGTAAAAAGCAACATTCAAGTCTTCCCAAGTACGGATGTTGGTTCCCTCCTGCTGATAGAACCACTCGAGTTGTCTACCAGACAAACTTCCCTGAAATAAGTGAACCCATAACTTTCTATCAGCAGTATGGGGTTGGATGTTCCGAACATAGGACCTCAGATAAAGTTTGGGACAAGAAACACCATCGTATTTAGAAAAAGCGAGGACCTTGAACTTGTGAGGGATAACTACCCCTGGAATAAGACCCGGCTCTTCAAAATCTAATAGAGGCACTTTTTGGATTTCCATGGCCTTGAGGCGGTCTTCTAACAGCTTGTATCTGCCATCAGTAGGAGGATACTTCTCATCAGAATAGTCTTCGTCCTCAGGTATTTTCCTAGAACCTTGATTGCTTCCACCTTCATCTTTAATACTTCTACCGTATTTCTCGTGATTATCATCTTCATCAGAGGAAATAACACAGTTATGAGCTTGATTGGGGAGGTTTTTGAACCTTCTCCCCATGTTGAGGATGACTGGTTTCCGAGTCTTCCTCTTTTTGGCGATGAGTGCCATCATCTCTTTCTGCCCCTAGCCTAAGTTCAAGAGCGTTTCTTAGAATTGGGCATTCTATGCTTGGAGTTCCTTAACAGTTTGTTCAAGAGCCAGCTTTTGCTAGAATAAATAGAAAGAAGATGAGAAAACATGTATGGGAAAACCTGTTATGTAATGATGCATGATATGTAGATCCAATGTTTTCAAGGATCTCACGAGGTAAGCAAAAGAAGTGTTAGATGTTGCATCTGGATGAAGCTTCGACTGAAGAACTTCGTGTCGTTGAAAGTCTTTCTTTGAGCATTAAGCTCACCATGTCAAGTGGGTCCTAGCCTTTGACTCAAGATAATGTACTTTGATCTTCGATGGCATTGGTTAGAGGAAAATAAATCCCTTTGCCCCTTACTAGATGTTGGTTCATGATACTTTGACGGTGTTTGGTTAGAGGAAAATAAATCGTCTTTCCCCTTGCTAGATGTTTGGTTCATGATAGTCCTACATCACAAGCCCTTGAGATCATTGAAATGGTCAGTGAAAATGATATGGAATGATGTCATGATGTTATGATGTCATGTTCAAACATATAATCAAACACAAGCAAAGCACATAAGGCCTTAGGTTCAGGCTTGCATGGAGTTTGTAGGTAAGTACCCTTTTTAATTTTAGTTGGCTCAACCTTTCTTAAGAAAAGTAATCGGGTTCTAGGAGTCTCAATATTACCGAACTTTCTCCCATGCATTGTTTCAGCACAACATCTGATTTGTGACCGAAATATCCCAAGAGTCTAATCTCAATGAGTGTAGTATCGAGTATTAACCAACTTTAGATTGCACCAAAGTCGGCCATCTCACTACCTTCTAATGGCTAAGTTGGGTTAATTAAGGTTCTAAAGGTCAGTTAGTTCTTATGACACCACGCGAAAACCTAGTATTCTCCCCGAGTGACTCGAGGGACACTAGTACAAACCAAAGTGTCGCACTAATGTAGCCATCACTTCAACCATATCAGTCTACACCGTACAATTTCCATGATCTATAGCTACTTACCTAAGGTCCCCTAGATTCGGGTGTAGGATCTTTGTATGAAAAATAAACTCGAGCAACCTAATAAGGATAAAGCAATCAATTCAAACAAAGAAGATAAAGTGATCTAACTTTAATTTAACCCCTCTTTTTAGTATTTCCAGTTCTGTAATATGGTGGGAGAACTGACTTGTTTTTGCGTTTTATCGCAAATGTTGTGGATAGCTAGAGTCGCCACCGACTTTTCTTTTATCCAATAAGAAAAGGGTGAAAAGAATAGGAAAGACCTTCGAAATTTTCTTGAGTTCAGGGGATAGGTTATGAAAAGGGAAGGTGTTAGCACCCTTTTCATTTGTAGTTATCTACGAGCTCTTAACTGTTATCTCACTTTGTTTGAAAATTTTGTGTTTGGGTTTGAAAATATTTTGAAAAAATGACTAAGTACGAAAACTTTGTAATGATTCTTGTATCAGTTAAGAATGCGTACAAAGTGTTTGTTTTTGAAAATATTTCAGAGAAAGTGTTTGTGAAATAAATGTTTTTGAAATGTTCGCGAGCAAGTGATTAAGAACTATCTACCTGCTCAAAGTCTTTCGTGTTATTTTCCTCATCCTCTAGATAGTTCTATCCTACCATTAGTTAGTAGGAAGCCCTATCGTTGGATGTGAAGGGACATGTGCGGGTCATCGTACAGTCATAAAGACAACTCGAAGGTGCGCTTTAGTAAGTAATTGTAAGGGACTAATATTGTTTACCAAAGGTAGCATCGAAGGGTCATCGAGGGACTATGATCTTTTTAGCTGAGGGTCTTTTCTAGAGCGTCCCCACGTTCGAGGGACATTATTGTTTTTTGAGGAAACGAGTGAGGTTACCCTAGAGGTTTGTGTGTGTGTGTGAAGAGTGTATTATTTCAGTTATTTTAAGTCTTTGATCATGGTTTTCTATGATTATTTTTATGTCTTGCCATACAATCATTTTAAGCCAAACAGTTATAAGGAAAGTGGTAAATGCATAAAGTAAAGGCAGAAATGAAAGGGTCGTACGCTATTACAAAGCTTCAGGAAGGGGGGTACAAAAAGTAAAAATCGGGGAGAAAGAGTAAACCCTAATTAAACTATTACAAGCCATTAGAAATTACATAATGGTAAAAATAATGAAATACACTATAGTAAAATACGTGAAGCGGTAAAACAAAGAGAAACGGGAAAATAAATTGTTTTGTGATTGTTTGATGAAAAAAAGTTTGATGATTAACCTAAAACAAAATTCATTTTAATTAATAAAAAATTAGTTAATTAAGTTAAACAAAACCCTAAAATATAAGTTTATTTTAATTAAGAAAATAGTTAATTAGTGAAAAACCTAAAACCTAAATTCATTGACTAAATAGAAAACCTAAAATTAATTATTGGAGTTTATTAAAAAAAGATTTTATGTTAGGGTTTTTAAATAATGGTTTAGGTTTTGTTAATTTGAAAGAAAATGAGGGAAAGAGTGAAAAGAATAGAGAATTGGATGAAATAAACAAAAAGGAGTAGGGGTGGGTGTTGAACCCACGCCCTCAGCAGGTTCATGCAGTACATTCACCATCAGGCCAAGTGCACCTTGGTGTTAGGATACAACTCTAGCGCGTTTTGTTAAATCCTGCAAAAATATGAAACGTTAAGAAAATAAGTGGCAAAAGGCTGAATCAAACCGAAGCCCTTTGACACAAGTGACTTTAACGCACACGCTTCTACCGCTGAAGCAGATGTACATCCATTAACTTATATCAAACCATAAACATATATTATAAATCATCCACTTGTACCAGAGATGCGTCGGAGCCCTAGCTCCGGTCGTCTTCTTCGGTGACCTTCTTGTATCAACCTTATAAAATACAAAGCGTTAATGATCCAAAACGTCCTACCCCTTTAAATTGAGGGTTGCGAGTTTAATGGAATGATTTTGGTGGCCTAAAAATGCCTGGTTTTGTCGCTGTAGCGGAAACGGTGCAGATCAGTGCAAAGATGGTGATTTAAGATTTAGCATGCATGGGGCTTCCACGATGGTCCAAACCTATACTAATGAAACTCAGGAGCACGTTAGTCGTGTTAGATTTAATCAAAACAGTATTAAAACAAAATTATGAATGCATGAACTAATAATGTGGCGTGGCATGCAGGAGTGTTTCAAGCTCTCTAGATCATTGCAATTGATCTTTTCTTACCCTCTAACCTTCCTGGGAGTGAATAGGATGATTAGTTTGTGATTAACAGAAATATAAGTGGGGTTTGAAGCTTTTTAGGGTTCTTTGAAATTTGGAAATTTTGACATCTTTTGAGGCAAGGGTTTTTCGTGTCCCTATTTGTATGAAAAGAATGAGATTATATAATGGAAATTATCGCAAAGATATGGGCTTGATCTTTGTAAGAAAGGCCTGTGTATTTTATTTTATTTATTTTGCATTATTAATGAATAAATAAAAAATAATTAAACTAATTAAAACAAAATAGGTCAAGGGGTATATGAATGAATTATGAGGTGTATAAGGAGTATAGAGCATGTTTGGACTCTTAAAAAATGGCTCAATAGCCCAAAATATCATGTTTGCTCCACTTGAACTTCATGCATTTGCTCAAAATTTCCCAACTTGCATTGGTCATAACTCTCTCAATTTTCATCTTTTGAAGGTGATCCAAGACTTATTAGAAATCTCAATATGTCCTCTACAATCCCTATGTTTATCATTTTTGTTTTTGACGAATTTATCTTGATGTAAGTTTCCTTGACAAAAAGTGTCTTTTTGTTTACTTTTGAAATGACATGTAATGTATTGGCTTATATATCTCAAATGATTCACTTGTTGGACTTTATCTTAGAGATACAAAGTTATAAAGAATTGAATTTCCTTCAAAATGAGCTTTGGTTGGCGAAAAGCTGATAAAGCATGTGAAAGTTATGATTGGTCAAAGTTCAGTAGACTTCTCCTAAGGAAACCCTAATTTGGCAACTTTTGACTTTTGATGATTTAAGGGATTTTCTTGAGGAATCATGATCAAGCCTTTATAAAACTATGAATATGGCTTCAAAATGTTGATGTTGACCAAAAACATTGAAGTTTGGTTGTATGTTGACCATAGTTGACTTTTTACGCAATACAGTTGACTTTCCATCATCTGAGTCATTGACTGAGCAAACTTGTGATGCAAGACTTTAAACTTGATATGAGGATTCTTTGAAGCATATGAGAAACCATGAAATACAATTGGGGAATTATAAGTTCAATATTTCTTGAGAAATACAAAACCCTAGTTGTGGACCCATTGCTTAGGAGGAGAATTTGTCTGATCAATTCTTAGGCAACCTTGAGCAAATGAGGACCTTAGGAAAATGCCTTGAAGAAAAATGGGAGG
The DNA here is from genome assembly GCA_948472305.1 of Vicia faba. Lineage (NCBI taxonomy): Eukaryota > Viridiplantae > Streptophyta > Magnoliopsida > Fabales > Fabaceae > Vicia > Vicia faba. Next base: position 672,139,593 of record OX451740.1, read on the forward strand.
TAAAATTTTGGGGTACAAATTGTGTGATGGCTCGCCTTTTCTAGAATATGTTCTTCTTTTATAAGTACTAACTACTAATCTTATCAACATTAGTCAGTCGTGTGACCAAGGATTGTCAGTAAATTTCTCAAAATCAGAATGTATAGTCAAAGATGATTAAAATGTTATTCTGAAGAAGGGTACAAGGTCAAAAGATGATTTTTATATGTGGGAACCTTAAATAACTGCTTAGTCTTCCACTTGTTTAACAATCAAGGAGGATGAGGTGGAGCTATGGCACCAGAAGCTTGGACACCTTCATCAAAAAAGAATCAAGGAAATCATATCTACAGGAGCCATTAGAGGAATGCCAAAACTCAAGGTTGAGGAAAGAGAATTATGTGGTGAGTGTGAGATTAGGAGGAAAACCAAGATGTCATACCCAATGCTACAACATCAGTTTACTTCCAAAGTGCTGGAACTTCTTCACATGGATTTAATGGGACTAATGCGGGTAGAAAGCTTGGGGGGAAGAGGTATGTCTATGTGGTTATAGATGACTTTTCAGGGTTTACTTGGGTAAACATTCTTAGAGAAAAACCAGACACATTTGAAGTCTTCAAAGATCTATGTCAAAGTATTCAAGAAGAGCAAAATAATGTGATTGTCAAGGTTAGAAGTGATCATGACAAGGAATTTAAGAATACTAAATTATCTGAATTTTGTGTTTCTATGGATATCAGTCTTGAATTTTCTTTTTCCATCACTTCTAAGAAAGATGGAATTGTTAAGCAAAAGACTAAGTCTATACAAGAATCAGCCAGAGTCATGCTTTTGCTAAGCCTTTACGATTGCAGTTTTGGGCTGAAGCTATGAATACTGCATGCTATATTCATAATAGAGTCACTTTGAGGGAAGGCTCGTCAGCCACTCTATATGAGTTATGGAAAGGAAGGAATCCTACAGTCAAATACTTTCATGTTTTTGGAAGTGAATGTTATGTCTTGACTAATAAAGATCAAAAGAATAAGATGGATCCCATAAGTGAAGAAGGGGTATTTTTGGGTTACTCTTCACACAATGGGGGCTATAGAGTATTTAACTCCATAACTGGAGTTATAATGGAATCCGGATGGATATTGAATACAATGTTGGAACATCTTATGTGCATACTAGGGAGTCAAGAAAAGAAGTAATTTGTGAGTTCACAAGCATTGCAGGTCTCTCTAAGAAAATTCAGTAGAACAATCCAAGGAACTCATTATTGGACACATTAAAGAAGTGGACACTACTGGATTCAATGAGGAAATATCAAATACATGTTTTATCTTTGAACTTGATATTAAGATAAGTCCTATTATTCAAGAAAAGAGAATTTTGAAATGTATCATTAGTACAAGTGTTTATGGTGTGCTACATTCTCACAGCACAAACTTCATGATATAGGAATTTTGAAATGTAAAGTGGGATAATAGTGTTTATATGATGGATGTTTTACCTTGAGAAATAGTCTGATTTTATGTTTCAATAAGAAGCATATATATGCTTCTTGGTTAATAGATGAAGATGAACATGATGAAATAATAAATAGTTGCTCTCAACTAATATGGATGAAGCAGATGTTGAAGAAGTATAATGTCAAAAAAGATGTCATGATATTACATTGTGCAGTTGACAGCAAGGTTGTTACTCTGGTTCATGTGGAATATGAGAAACAAATGATTGTTATGCTTACTAAAGGATTATATGCAAATCAATTTGACAATATGAGGAGTAAGCTAGGAATTTGCACTATTGAGGAGTTATAGCAATTACATGTACGGAGGAATGCAACAAATACTTTGTCTTTCCTCTATGTTCTGAGTCATAATATGCCTAAGTTAATTGCTAATGTTAAACTTGTCAAAGGGTGGAACAAAAGATCTTTGCAAGGACTAAAGGCTGGTTTGAAGGAGACATGTTCTAAGGTGGTGGCAAGAAAATTCAGTGTCAACCCTCCTAAAACATGTGACAACAGGAATGAGTGCAGAAGGGTCTTTGACAAAGGAAAATAGGTGAAAGATAACCTAAAGACTGAAGGTAGAGAAAACACAAGAAAGGGTGATTTGAATTGGGTTTTTAGAAACTTATTCCCCTTTAGAAAACTATTTGATTGAACTATGAAAGAATATAGAATGCTAGAAATATAAAGAGACATATTCAGTTATCCAGGTTTACCTTTAACTAGGCTACTCCTATCCACCCTCCTCTGGTGATTTTTCCTTCAACAAGGACTTAATCCACTATGACCAACTCTGATTATAACAGTCCATAATAAGTCCGATCAACCTTGCTGAAAATCCCAATAAGTTCAGTTGATCCTTATTGCTAATTCTGCAAGGACCGCATCCTATGCATTTTTGAGAATCCTGACTCAATCGGGTCACTTAAGGAATAACATAATGATATGTTCAGTGATCTCCACGAGATATAATGATCATTGACCGACCTAGAATCCTACCAACATGGTCCCCTAGAAAGGATTTCATCCACGATTGATTCCCAACGGATATATTCAAGAGAGGTTTGGAACAGTACAAAATTTCACTTTCCTATACATGTTTCTTCCAGTAGTTAGCGTATGATCTGGGAGAACAACTTCTTTGAATAGTATAACCAATATTATGATAGTGGAATTTGTAGTGTACTTTATTCTTCTTGACTAAGTTTCTTGATCTTTATATTTTTATGATGTGCTTCTGACACTGAAGTATTAAGATTGGAAGAGATCAATCACTTGTCATCGCTATTTTGATGAATAACTGATGAGTAGTTCAGAAACTACTTTGTTGTTGTAGGGCAGGAATACCAGATTGGTCAGAAGAAAATCTTGTCTTTAGAATTATGGGCAACAACCTATCTGAAACACGAAGCTTTTCTTCTGATCTAGAACTAGTCTTGAATGCGTATTTCTTATCTGATCTGAGAGATGAAGATTGTTGAGAAAATGTTACATTTCATAATATTTCAATAGTGGATTCTTGTTTTTAGAATCATTGACAATAGCCTATCTGAGAAACAAGTCTTGTCGTTGTACTTGAAATCTTTTCTAATGATATCAAAATCTTTTTTGATGTTGGAATCTTGAAATAAGATGTTATGGCAACAGCCTATCTAATTCTCAAGTCTTTGAGTTCTTGAGCTTTGATTATTTTCTTATTGGATTTGTTCTGATCGAGGAGCGATAATGATCCAGAAGATTCTTCTTTGTTGTAAAGTCGTAGTCTTTTAGATATTTGAACATTGTCTTCAGATATTCAAGCAACAACTAATATGAGGAAAAACTTCTTTGAGTGAAAGCTCTTCTGATCTACTTCATTTTGGCCTTGTCTTGATCTTTGATAATCAGCTTTTTTGAGCTACATATTTGATGTTTGTTTATGAAGTAACAACTTATACTAGTAAATCTGATTTTGACGTTGAGCTCCTTTCTTTCTGATCTCTTGAATTTTGATCTTTGAGTTGAGCTAGAAGCAATACCTTATGTCAGCTACATCTTGATGTTTGATCATGAATTCGTTTTCTTGATATATGTGAGTGGCACTTTCTTGAGAACACACTTGATTCCCTTTCTGATGAACATTCAACATTCCTTAGAATTGTTGATGTTTCCATAGAAACAGTCACAATAGTTCTTATGGTGAGTGCGGTGGTTTTTCTGATGATATTTGTCTTCTGGCGAATATTACTTCTTCTGAGTAGATTGGCTTGAGAAGATATCATCCTTTGATTTTGTCTTCTGATGTACTTTGTGATGTTGATTATAAATGAGTCCATAATATCTTTCTTTCTTTGATCCTTTTTTCTGATGGAATACTTCTGATGTTGAAAAGAAATGTGTATTACATGAACTATCTGAGTCTTCAAAATCTTGACTTTGTCTTCAGAGGTATGGGCAGAAACTCTTCTAATGAATAAATCTTGACTTTTGAACTTTTCACTGGAGGCTTGTTTCTTGTACACTCTTGATTTCTGATCTTGAAGCAACATCTACTCTTAGAGACACATCGAGATTATTTTCTTGTTGAATATTCAGCATTCCATGGAACTACTGATGTTCCACTAGAGACATAACTCAATGGTTCTTCTTTTGAGTGTATAAGGATATTCTGATGATATCTTATCAAAGACTATCCAGAATTCTAATGATGTATTTTCACACTCAATGAAACCATTAGTACTAAAATTGTTTCTCATAAAATATATGCTTGTTATCATAAAAACACATAGATATAAACATAGATCCAAATCTTGTTCTAACAAAAACCAACTGATAGTTATGTGTTTCCATTTGTTGATTATGCTTGTTTTCTTGTGTGTGCTTCCAATTTTTATTGTACATTTACTCTATTTTGTCAATTTTTGGCTAAAAAGAGTGAGTAAAGTGTTAGTGTTTGTCCTGATGTTCATGTCATGTTAAATGTCTTGACATAATGATTAACATTGTGATAGGATTGTACTACTGCTTAGGAAGAGTAGTCTTTGTTGTTGCATATGATATGTGCACCTGTTTAAGGGGAGAATTATTGTCTATCATGCTTATTGATAGTTTTTTTACCCCAAAATTTGCCTCCCCATTTTCTTCAAGACATTCTTCTAGGATTCTTAAATACTCAAGGATGCTCAAGAGTCGATCAGACAAATTATCCTCCTAAGCAATGGGTCCACAACTAGGGTTTTGTATTTTTTCAAGGAAGTCTGGGTTGTAAAGGTCTCAAGTGTTTTCCATGGTTCTCCATAGGTCTTCAACAATGTTTATGTCAAGTTTCAAGTCTTGTATCACATGTTTTCTCAATCAATGGCTCAGATGATTGAAAATCAACTATATTGGGTAAAAAGTCAACTATGGTCAACTTACAGTTAAACTTCAAGATTTTTGGTCAACATAAACATTTTGAAGTGATATTCATCATTTGATCAAGGGTTGATCATGATTCCTCAAGGAAAGCTCTCAAATCATCAATAGTCAAAATTTGCCAAATTAGAGTTTCCTTAGGAGAAGTCAACTAAACTTTGACCAAGCATAAATTTTACATGTTTCATCAACTTTTACCCAACTAAAGCCCATTTTGAAGGAAATTAAACTTTCTACAACTTTGTATTTGAACGCTCAAGTCCAAAAAATGCTTCATTTAAGATATATAAGCCAATACATTACAGGTCATTTCAAAAGTCAACAAAAAGACACTTTTTGTCAAGGCAATTTACATCAAGATAAATTCTCCAAATGAAAAAATGATCAAAAGAGAAAAAGAAGAGGACATCTACAACTTTCCAAAATACCTAAGATCACCTACAAAAGATAAAAATTGAGAGAGTTATGACCATTGCAAGTTGGGAGATTTTGGTAAAATGCATGAAGTGCAAAGTGAGCAAACTTAAAATTTTCAATTAATGGGCCTAAATTTTGATGCTAAAACATGTTCACAATGTTTTAAGGACCTTTAAATCCATTCACATATTTTTTATGATTTTTATTTCTTTTATTTTAATTTTTATTCATTTAAATGCAAATTAAATCAAATAAAATATTAAATCAATTGACCAAGGCATGTGAGCTTGTTTTTTGGATCAGTTCAGGCCCAAGACAACTCATGACAGTCAAGAAACCGTGTGAACTCAAAAAATGAAAAAAATCTCTAAATATGGAAGAATGGAAAATATGCTTGATTTTGTTTGATCATGGCCATGATTGCATGATTTCGTCCCATTTTTGTTTACCTACGCTTTCCTCTATATAAGCCCAACAAAACATCAGATGTAAGACATGGATTTCTTGCCTAAAAAATTATCAAAAACATCCAAAAAATTTCAAGAAATCCTAGAGCTTTAAAACTCTGGTTACCATGATCCTAAGGGCCTGAATCAGCATACATGCACCATCGTGTTTTTTATTCTTTCTTGATTTTCGAATTCTTGTTTTCATTATGATTTAGCATGCACTAATGTTATTAACAGGTTTCTGAGTTATGTTTGAACAGGTTTGGATTGGAATTGTGATCCCATGCAGTCAGAATCGCGAGATACAATAGTTTTCTCCGATCGGTTTCATTTAATTCGAAACTCATGATACAAGGACCTATAGCCAAAACATAGTCCATATTAGGATTCAGGAGGGTCGAACTAGGGGTACTAGGGTATTTTTGATCACTGACGCATTGATTTCGCAGGTTTTGCACATTACAAGCTACCAGAGAAGACGGCCAGAGCTAGGGCTCCGACGCCTCTCCGACTAATAGAATCATGTTGTATATTTATTGTAATAGTTTGATTTATATGAATGGATGTAAAGAACTCCCCGTCCGTAAAAGCGAGTGTTGTTAAGGTGTTAGTATACCGGGGCACGAGTTTAATCCTTGCCCCTGGTATTTTGAATTTTTCACATCTTTTCTTTGTTTACACATCCAACGTAAGCTAGCTCAGCGTGCTCAGCGTGCGTTCTCACGTCATAACCGTCTGATCTCAATAGATACAGACCTAGCGCCCCAGATGTGTCCCTCTCATGGAACTATCCTCACTGGACCCAGTACAAGCATGTTAGGCCTTGTCATGTTGGGCCTAGCAGATTACTTTGTTATACCCCATTTTCGTCTGCTATGTTTCCAGACCCAATTCTTGTTTTTTTTATAACTATTATTTCTTTTTAGCATAATTAGGTTAATTAATTTCTTTTTTTAATTTAAAATTCATTTAGACTTTAGGGTTTTTTATTAATTTAACCAATTTTTTTTTAATTAAATTAATTCCTTTTTTTCTCTTAAATTAAATTTGTCCTTTTTAGGTTTTTGTTAAACTTTTTATTTAAATATAATTTAGGGCTTTATTTTAGGTTTTAATTAATTCCCTTTTCTCAATTAAAATCAATTAATCATTAGGATAAATCATCAATTACTTTTCATTAAACAATTCCTTAGTTTCTTTCCATAATCTTCGCGTTTTTCTTATTTTCGCATTAGTTTCCGCAATTATGTATCTGCTAGAGGAATGTAATAACATAAATTTGATTTTATCGCTTTCTTTATTTTCCAATTTTTATGGTTTGTATCCCCTTCCCTGAAGCTTTGTAATAGTTTATATTTCTTTTTTTTCTTCTGCATTTTACCGCTTTCCTTATAACTGCTAGATGTATGCTAATAGAGTTTGTATGGTACGATCTAAAACCAACCATTGGATAATCCTAATAAAGATAAAATAATTGAATTGAATCACTATTCACACTTGCACCTCTAGGTTAACTCCACTTGTTGCCTTCGAAAAATATGGTCATGTCCATCGAATGTAGGGATACCTTTAGCAAAAGACCCTCGATCAAATCATCATAGTCCCTATAATATAAAGGATCATAGTCCCTCGAGTTGCCTACGAGAAATGACCTAGTCGCCTACGAGTAATATGATGATAATCTCTTCGAATTGCTAAGGTATCCTTACAAGTTTCTTTCTATGACCATAACGATGACCCGTGCTTGTCCCTCACACATCCAACGATAGTGCTTCCTACTAACCAATGGTAGGATAACACTAATTAAAGGAGGAGGAAAAGAACAAAAGACTTTTGAGTAGGATAGTTCTTAATCGCTTGCTCGTGAACATTTCAAAACATTTTTCACAATCACACTTCTTTCTCTGAAATATTTTCAAAATAAAACATTTTCTACGCATTCTCAACGATACGAGAATCATTACAAAATTGCCGCACTTAGGCATTTTTTTTCAAAATATTTTTGAAACTCACACATTCTTGAAGAAATTTTCAAAGTGAGCTATCGATTAAGATCCCGTAGATAACTATGGATGAAAAGGGTGCTAACACCTTCCCTTTTCATAACCTTCCCCCGGAACTCAAAAATTCTCAAAGGTCTTTCTTGTTCTTTTCACCCTTTCCTTTATTGGATAAAAGAAAAGTCAGTGGCGACTCTTGCTATCCGCAACATTTGTGATAAAACGCAAACCAAGTTAGTTCTCCCACCGTATTACAGAGCTGGAGACTCTGCTGGGGAGAACTAAAGGGGGGTTACCTTAGAGTTAGATCACATTTTAAATGCTTTATGTCGTACACCAAATTTTCCCTACCTTTACTTTCAAGATTAAAGATACAAGAGAGATGTTTTCGTTAAGGATGGTCCAACAATATATGATGGCTCATTCTTAAATCCAAGTCAACAGGGGGGTGTATTTTAATTCATGACAATAGGGCTTTCTAAATCCGAAAGGCCCATGTATCTGTAGGCCCATTTACGAAGCATGTTGGACAATGGCCCATGAGATTCGAATATGGAAAATTATTTCAAAAAATTATTAGGTTCTTAATTACATAAGTCCATTTAAGTGTTATTGTTGCTAGTAAAAAGAAAGGGTGGGGTTGCATCTTGAAGCCCATTAAAATACGTACAGGCCCATTAAGGTTTTTTATAGAAGTACACTTATGATCTTTTATTATTACTGGACTAGAAAACAAAAGTTATTATTAAAACCTTTTCATTATTATGAAAAAAGATTTCTTTATAAATTGTATTTTGTTATCACTGATTAAATAATTGTTAAAATATTTTTTTATAATGATGAAAGAGATATTATACTAGATATTTTTTATGAGTTCTAGTTTTAAATAAAAAATCTTTTGGAACAGATTATTGAATCCAGTTAGACCCAGTCCGAGAGGAATTTTCATGGTAAATTGAAAAAGCGTTGTTGACGTTTACAATGGAATGCCCAATTCAAAATCACTACAAGGCCCAAACTCAAATAAATATGATGGCAGCTTGGTCAAAGACCAATTCAATTTAGCGCAAAGCCCAAATGAGGAAAAACATATATTGTATCAATTAGAGAAGAGATTACGCACGTTTTTTTTTCAATTAACAATTATTGTATCGAATCAAACCCAAATCAAAATCTTAATGCATAATCTTATGTGAATCAAAATCTAAAAAAAATACTAAATCAATTGCAGGTTACAAAATCGAATCTTCTTCTAAAACTATAGCAAAATCTACAGAATCAAGTGCAAGCCCACATCTTTTTTACAGTACAAAACTAATTTTATAACAGAATCAATGTTACAGACCAAACGAATTCCATCCGAATCAAATCAATTACAAAATATGATCAAACATTACAAATCGTGAATCAATTTTAAATCCCTAATCTAAGGCAAGATTAATTTGTAACGACTACAAGTGAAGAACAAAGAAGAGCTTGACTACCGGAGAGAAATTTGTAGAAGAGAGACCTCGTGGTTGTTGAAGATTAAAGGAGAGGAAATTAGGGCTTCAATATCTGAAACCCTAATTGCATGACTGTGTCGTCGCCTTCGCCACCATCGGTCGTCACCTTCAAAGCGTCACCAGAAACTGCAAACAAGAAGAAGAAGAAGAAGAAGAAGAAGAAGAAGGGTTAGCGTGAATCGGATAGGAACTCGGAATTTTAAATCGCGAAGGGGTAAACACACTTATCCTTTTTGTTGTTCCTGTATTTTGGGTTGTAGGGGGTTTGATTTACGGTTGTGCTTGGTAATACAGTAGCGTTGTCACGGTGTGGTGTATTAGGGTTTAGAAGGAAGAGAGGGATTGGGTTGAGAGAGAGAGAGAGGAAGGCGTTGGTTGTGAAAAACAAAATGAAATAATAATGAAATGTTAAACAAAATGTTAATGTTCTGTATGATCCAATGCCTTGAGTATACCGTAATGAACATGCACTTGCGTTTTGATCCGTTAGATCATCAGTGGACGGTCGTAAGACCAAGTCCACTGCAACGATATACTCCCTCGCGCACTCAATCGCCCAGACCCTTCCAAAACTGCATGTTGGGCCTAGCCCAGTATTTGTAACACCTTCATTCACTTACTTTTACTGAAACGAGAACAATAACTTACCCCCACCTCTAGACCCAGTTTAACATCTGAACTTGGACCCAACTCCTAAAAACACCCCTTGTTTTTGCTTGTTAGTTTAAACGGCAACCCCAAGCTTATTGGGCCTGAATTCAATATTTGAATTCAGGCCATGACTTTTAACACCCTTCCCTTTTTACTATGCAACATGAAACGCACCCCCTCCTTAATTAATTAATTAAATTTTTTTCTTTCTATTTTTATATTATGTTTTCTTATTCCATTATTTTCTCCTTTATTATTATTATTATTATTATTATATAATTATTATTAGTATTAATTTTTATTTTTATAAACATTATTATTATTCTTATTATTGTCATGTAAATATTATTTTTATTCAAAATCATGAATATTATTTTATATTGCATTAAAATATTTTTATATCATGCATTAATTAAGGATATTTTGTAATTAATATTATTAAAATATATATAACAAACATCACATTATTTTTCTCAATAAACTAATCTAAAACAACTATTTTTTCTAAAAGGGTTCCAAACATATTTCGACTAATCGCGCATTTAGTCCAAAATTCGGCAATCTTTACACCCAGCCAAATGCGAGGCGATTCGAAATACTTTTGCAACCCCTAAAAAACACAAACCCATACGAACTACGAATTGGGACTCTGATTCTTCCTAAGAGGATACGTAGTTATACGATCAAAAATCGTGGCGAGTTCCCCTATTAAAAAAATTAAAACCCTTTTTTACCTGACTGTTAAACCTAAACCTAAACCTAGTATCCTTAAGAATAAGGTAGATGAAAGGTGCCTAACACTTTTCTTTCTTCTAAATAAGTCCGAAATTTAGAATCTCTATTTACAAATTAGGGTTTCCTATTAGATTCCCTTCCTTAGGATAATAACTAGTGGTGGCGTCTCTAATTAAAAAATCAGTCGCAACAGCTGGCGACTCTGCTGGGGACCTCAACCTTAGGTTTTAGCTTTTATTTTGGGTTTTTATTTATTTATTTATTTATTTATTTACTGCATTTATTTATTTCTTTCCTATTTTTTTATCATTGTATATTTACTGCATGGCGGGACTTTTGTTTCAAAAAAGATATTCTCAAATAACCCTTAGAAATAAGGTTCGTCTATTAGCTTAGGGGATACATCATCCATGTGATTTTATGTGACGACTTCGCCTAGAGTCAGTGGAATTCCGTAAAAGGAAAAATTATCGAGAGATATCCTCTTGACGAGTATGACTTTGGAATGCCATCCATGACTCTTTGTCACGACCTTAACCAAAATCTCATGACGAGACCTTTCACGACTTTGAGACGAAAGTCTCGGTCTGTAAAGAGGCTCCACCAAAGGGAGGCTCTTGTGCCTTCTCCCTCTGGTGTTATTCATGATACCCCTAAGGAAGCCAACTTTTGGGAGAGTAGACTAACCACAGGCCAATGTTAAAAGCCTTCCTTATAAGGGTACCTATCACAAAATCCCGTTACTAAACCATACATCCATGCATTCATACATTTCATATATTCATCATGTGTTTCCATTTATTTGTCTTACACACAGAGTAAAACTAAAAGAAAAACAAAAAGTAATAAAATCAAGATTTTGGTGACTGTCTTTGAAAATGGATACTAGAGGTAAACAACTTGTTTGCGTCAATGTACCAGACATGTCTAAAATCAAAGCCACAAAATAGAAATTATACGAAAGAGCTCTAAAGATGTTCGCTCGCTGCTATGTAGATACCCTTGATCCTATGAATGATTAGGTTAAAATTTGAGACTAGATTGCTTACAAGTTTGAGCCTATCAACAAGATTCTTCATCTTGATCAAGAAATCTTCTATTTTCATTTCTCTTTTCTCGATACTATCAAACTTAGATTTAAGATAGGGGACATTTGGCCATGTGTGAGCAATATCTAGACTTTGAGTTCCTTTCCAAAGTTTTTTTAATGTTTCCTAGTATAATAATTGTGGTTCTATGTGCTTGTAGGTAGGACATGTGATATAACCTATTTTGGTTTGATGTTCACAACACTCTTAAGAGAAGTCCTCATCATTAGGGATATTAAAGGTTTGTTTGTTTCTATTATAACAATTGAATATATCATCTATTGATATAAAGTGGTGCTTGAAGATTAAGGTGTCATTTATTGTGATAATCAAGATATGCTCTAGATATCAAAGATATATTGTGATGACCACATTATGCTAAAGAAATCAAAGCTTAATTATTATAGTGATCAAATCATGATCAAGTTGTAATGCTTGGAGATCAAGATGCCGAAGCCTATTTTTGGAAGACAACATCCTATGTGAAACAACATTGGGTGAAGTCACCAAAGATTTATAATCAAGCGGTGTGTCTGATGATGGTGTTTATCATGAAGAGTTGTCTCAAGTCTTATCAGAAGAAGATTCACGGTTCCATTGAAGTTCTAAAATCAAAGATAATGTAGCAAGGAACAAAAAGCATCAGAGTTATTAAAGAGAGGAAATGTGAAAGCTCGTTGAGTCTATGTCGAGTAATCTGCGTCAATAAAGGTATAAAACCAGCTCTCAAATTTACTAAGGCAAATCATATACAGACTTTAAAACTTTTGAAAATCCTAGCTCTCAATAAATGTTTGTGTTCCTAGCTAGTTTGATAGAAGCTCAAAACATTATGTATGAGAGAAGCTTACACTAAATAAATGATTATTCCTTAGGCATAATATTTTATCTCATTTTTTTAATGCCTCCTAATTAAAATTAGGGGTAATAATCAACTAGTAAGGCTCTTTTTATAACTTTCCATTTTTTACTTCATAATCAATTATTTGATGTGCCTTATTGATTAGGAGCATTAAAAAGTCCATGGATTAGTTCCATGTTTGAGCCACATTTTGTCCTATATATAGAGGGCTTGTTTCTTATCTTTCACACACACTAGGAAATGTATTTGAAATACCTTTCTCTCATTCTGCTCTCTCTCTCTTTTTATCTCTCTCTCTCTCACTCACTTTTTATTTAGTGCTTTTGAAAAAGAAGTTTTATATTTATGAGGTGTTTAGATATGATGTCAGAACAATGTTGTAAATTCATATTGGGATAAATTTTGTTTTGGTTGTGAGCTCAACCAAGTGAAAAGCTCATGTTTGGTTGTTAAGAAAAATTAGTTTAAACATATATTTGGTTAGGGAGGTCTCCATAATTATAACTCTGTCAGTTTATAAGCTTAACTTGCTCTTAAAATCTCTTATTTAGTTAAGGAGGTCTCGATAATCGAAACTTTGTGTTTGGTTGGGAAGTTAGTCATTGAAAAACTCAAATTTTTGTATAAGGAGATTTGTGGACAAAACCTATCAAAATCTCTCATCATAGTGGAAATTCTCAAGAAGATATTCTTCGAGAGAGAAACGTGACACTTCATTATATCAAATCTCTATAAATTACGGGTGCTTCTCTCTCCTCACTTAATGCTTTACTTTTCAGTTATTTATTTCATTTTTCCATCAATTTTATTTTCTTATTTTTGCTGCTTTTGTTTTGTTTGTTTTGCAAAAGCTTTTTAAACTTTAATTTTGTGAAAGATTTTTGTTTCTAAATGTTTCTTTAAAACCACACAATTCACCCCCCTCTCCCCCCCCCCCCCCCCTTCTTGTGTTCAGTGTCACTTGACTAACAAGTGACATCAGAGTCTAGCTCTTTTTTGAAGACTAATAATATTAGGAGGAGGAAGATGACTACAAACACTTTTATTTTAACATGGAACTTTTAATGAGTATACCTCTAGTGTTTGGTGGTGATAGGTTTAACTTATGGAAAGTGAGTTTTAATTTTTTTTATCATAGCTAATGATTTTGAAATGTGGGATTTGTTAATCAATGATACATTTGATCACACCTCATCCTTTATTGATGAGGTAGTAAATAAATATGATGTTGATTGGACTGAAGAGGATATGAGAAAACTCAAACTTGGTCTTAATGTCAAACATCTTGTGATAAATTCATTAAGTTCCAAGGAATTTTATTATGTCTTTACTTGCAGTGTATTAGGGAAGTGTTAGACACTCTTGAAATGATTTATGAAGTTTCTCAAAGTTTCAAGCAAGAGAGAAAGAACACAGAAACCTATGAAATAGAAAAGCTAGATGAATGTGAGAGTCATTTTCACAGATGATGCTCAACCATTGGAACTCTTGGAGGCTTTATTAGAAATTGTGTTTTTAACAACTATCTAAGAATCAAGAATTGAAATTAGAAATCTGACCCAATCCTCAATTCAAAATATAGTAATGTGTTTGTTAAGTTTTAGGAAGAATCCATAAAGGAGGAGATAATCAAGAAACTCAATGAATTGATTTAGCTATTAAAATATAACAGAATAATCTCGAGTTCACTAGAAGAATCTTCATCAAGAGGATATAGAAAATAAAGAGTGATATTAACCCTTGTTATTTCCTTCGAATGAAAAAACTAAATAGATGAAATATCAATTGAAGAATCATCATCCAATAAATTTGTTGAAGAATCTTCAACAAACAAATTTTTTGAAAGTAGTGATAATGAAGAAAAAACATCCAAAAGATCTTGTGAATACTCAATTTCTAGAAGAAACTTCAAAGATCCGCCATGTGAAGTCTCACGTGAATAAGAGGCAACAAAAGACCAGTCAATGGAAGAAACAAAAAAAGAGATCCTTTTATAGAATCTTGTAGATATGTCTTCAAGAACATACACGATGGTACATCAAAAAACTCTTATGAAGCGTCTTCTAAAAAAGGAGAATCTGATAAAGAAGATCATGTGTGACTCAAAGCTTCAAAATAAGACGACACTCAGGTAACTTCTCTAATTCATGATAAATCTTTTAAGCTTAGTGTTAAGCTCTATAAATAGAATTAGAAATTAGATAAAATCATTACTTATCTTAAGGATTATTCCAAATTATCAGAAAATAACAATAATATTCTTTGTGAAGAAGTTTCTAGCATAACAAGTGAATCTTTAAAATTAGCTAAATGCGATTCTTGCGATTTTTTGACAATTGAAGCAACTAGTTTGTGTGAAACCTTATACAAATTTTTAAGGGTAAAGATAAGCTTAATTTAATTCTTTCCAGTCAAAAATATTTTTTTAATAAAAATCATGTAGCTTATAAACCTAATAGATTGTATGATAAGAAGAAATTTAATCTTCATGTCTTTAAATGCAAATTTTGTAATAAGCTTGGCCCTCTTGAGCCATTTTGTTTTGCTAAGTTAAGAAGTCTAAAGATAATACCTCCAGACCTCTTAAAGTGCCCAATGCACTTAGAACCAAAAATATTTGGGTTTCAAATGTGAAAAACTATTTCAGTTTTGCCGAAATAGCTTTGAAGCTTTGGCGGTGCTCATTGAAAATTTGATAAAGTTGTGCAAAGAAAGTGTATATTATGAGTAAACAAGAGAAGTTTTTTGTTTGTGATAATAATCATGATGTGGGTATTGATGGTGGTGCTCAACAATCATAGTTTTGGCTGGCATTGATGGTGGTTTCCAACATTCATGTTTAATTGAGATGCATGTTAACATTGATATTAATGGTTAACAATCATGTGTGATATAGATATTCAGTGGCACTAATGGTGATGCTCAACAGTTTTAATGATCCTGTTGATTTTGGGGTCTAAAGATTGTTGGTGATCATATCACTCCAAATCATATTTATCTAGCCCGTATCAAGTGATCCATAGAGATGAACTTTTGAAAATGGTTAGTTGTTCCCTTATGAGAAGGAGTTTTCTCAAGGCTTCTTGAGATTTTGACATAAAATGCTTGGTATTTGATTAAATCGGAAAACTCCAAGAAAATCCTCTGACAAGCAGTCTTTTTATGCTCAATGATTTTGGTTTTATCACTAACGTTTATTTTGTCCTTGAGTTATTTGAGCCTTTAAGCTAAAATACAGAGCAAATTGGACGATCTAGGCTAAAAAAGTACATTTTAGAAGCTCAGGGTTGCTGAAAGAAACTAATCCCAGTCCAATCTCACACCAAAGCTCAAAAGGATCAAAAGTAGTTGTAAACTTGAAAAATAATTGATTAAACTTAAGACATAATTGATTAAGATCATATTTTAATTTCAAAATTCAAATTTTTTCTCCACGTAAATGATTAGACATAAAGAATAATCGCTTATTGCTTTGATAAGAATGTGTTGCCTATAATCAAACTATGATGGAATCTATAATTAAATACCATAATCAATTACTATGTCAGATAATCGATTAGAGGCAGAATATATAAATAGGTATCATCGCATCCATCTTTTCTCATCCATCTCTTGCATTCTTCTTTTTGTATCTTCTAGTTTTCTTAGATTTTGTGTAAGATCTCTTACAATTCCCATCAACATCAATTTCTCCTAGGAGAATTCAAACCTCTAGAAGCACCTCTTCTAGGTGCTCCTAATAATTATTTTCATCTCAAGAGAAAGAAGCATGTTTCAATTGAGATTTCGCAAGAAGAAGAATTCTCAAATTTTACCACTTGGAAGAGAAAGTCTTCAAGGATTATGAAATTCTAAAGTGGTTTGAAGATGCATCTCTAAAAAGTTTCACATGTGATGTTCATGATGAGATGTTTCAAACTATAATATGTATGTTCTACTCCAACTTCAAATATGTCGGAGGAATCCCCACCAACAAATTAAAGAATCGTCAAATCAATTTATCCCCCAAAGATTTTTTTAAGATATGCAATATCCCATGCTCAAAGAATGAATATAAAGGTAATAACTATTCTAATTTTCCTGAACCTATTTCTTTCTTGCTAGATTCTAGTTATAGGGTTCCTACCCCTTTTAAGGTGACGACATTGTTTCTTGATATTTTCCTCACTCATTAGTTGGTCTCCCATATCATTTCCCCAAAGAAACACAAATTTGAACTACTATCCAGAACCACTAGAACATCTATGTGGGGTAACGGGAAATCGTCCTTGGGGCTTGCTCTCTTTAGGTCTCGATAATCCACACATATGCATACTTTTCCATCCTTCTTATGTATTGGTACAATGTTAGCTATCCAGGGTGGATAATCTACCATTGCTAGGAACCTTGTGTCAAACTGTTTGAGAACCTATTCTCGGATTTTGCTGGACATATCTGGGCGAGTTCTTCTGAGTTTTTGTCTAACTAGAGAACACCCTTCTTTGAGAGGTAGTTTGTGCACCACGATGTCTGTATCCAACCCTGGCATGTCCCTGTAGGACCAAGCGAATATATCCATATACTCATATAATAACTTGATCAGCATGTCTTTGACGCTCTTCTCCAACATTGCCCCTAGCTTGATTTATTTCGGATCTTCCTCTGTGCCCAAGTTAATGGTCTCAATAGCCTCTTGATACGGTTGTATGTTATTAGCCTTTCGCTCTATTTCCCTTTCCATTTCCTTGGAGAGCTCAAGATCTTTGTCATCTTCCTCTTCGGCTTGGTCGATAGGAGCATCAAAATCATATCGTGTCATAGCAGTAACGTTATCGGTAATTTTGGGCATGGATGTGCATGTTTATCAAGTTTTGGTGCATATTTTAGTGTCTGGGATTTTGAAAATGCGTATGCAGAGAAAGTGTTTCCATTTTCAAATTTAATAGATAAATGCAAAATAAAGACAAGGATCTTGATTGAAAACAAAATATAACTTATATTTATTATAAATATTGTCTGAAACAAGAACAAGGAAAACCCTTACAAGCAACCCATATGCCTCGGGTTTGACATAGGTTCTTTCAAAAACAAGAAACATTACTCAGGAAAGAAAAATATCTCGGGAATCTCCACAGCAGTCCATCCTTTGAGTTCTTCTCCTGGGGCGCCCTCTTAATGAAGTCAGTTGCCCTTTTGGTATTGATTTTGCTTGATATCATCGCCACATGTCCTCCATGCTCTGTTCCTTTGTTGACAAAAGTCTCTTGGATCGGAGGGAAACATGCTTTGCCTTTTAGAGTAGCTTTCGATGATTCATAGCCCAAACCAAAGTGATTTTTCTTCTCAGGAATTTCTGGGAGCTTTCCCCAATGTTTCGAGGCCTCACATCCCAGAGTTGTTTGAAGATCTCTCTATGATGTCACTTTAGTCTTGTTACCCTTCTCGACTGGTAATGTCACCATTCAAGCAATTTCTAAGGCTTAGAATGGGGTAGCTATACATTCTTCGTCGGCACTGATATATTTGCACGATTATTGTGGCTTACAAAGATGTCCTCCTTGCCGTTAATTATGATTAACTTCACTTCCACTAGGAACTTCAATTTTTTATACAAGGTTGAGGTGACTTCCTCTGCGGCATGGATCCAAGGTCTCCCCAGTAAGAAAGTGTATGTTGGTTCTATATCCATGACCTGGAAAGTGATATTAAAGATATGCGGCCCAATC
Organism: Vicia faba; assembly: GCA_948472305.1. Classification (NCBI taxonomy): domain Eukaryota; kingdom Viridiplantae; phylum Streptophyta; class Magnoliopsida; order Fabales; family Fabaceae; genus Vicia; species Vicia faba. Next base: position 672,157,878 of record OX451740.1, read on the forward strand.
CTAATTGGAAGGTCCACCTCTCCTAACACCGAGCTTCGAGAACTATCAAATGCTTTTACTATTGTAGAACTTGGTCTCATTACCACGTCGTCTATTGTTAACTTTATGAGAATTGAGTTTGGAAACACATTAAGAGCAGAACCGGTGTCAGTAAGAACCCTGGACAAATGGGTAGTACCTGATTGCATGGTAATATGGAGTGCCTTGTTATGAGCTCGTCCCTGTAGCGGTAGTTCTCTATTGCTAAAACCCAGGTAGGATCTGGACGTTATATTTGCTCCGACATTGTCAAATTGATTCACTGAAATTTCCTTTGCAACATGATTTGAACTTAACACCTTCATCAAAGAATCCCAGTGTGCTTCAGAGTTGATGAGTTGTGAGAGTATGGAGATTTTTGCTGGAGTTTGGTGAAGCTGATCTACCACTCTGTAGTCACTTTTTTTGATTATTTTCACAAACTCTTTTGCCTCTTGATTGGTAAAGTCTTTAATTGGAGGTTATGTTTCTTGATTTGCATCAATCACTACTTTTCCCTTGTCCTTCGTCGGAATCACATCCGTCTTTTTTGATAGTTCAGCTCCAAAAATTTGACCACTTCAAGTCATACCCCCTGTCCCTGCTATGTTTGAAATTGCAGGTCCCTGACTTAGTGATGGCCCACTTTCTTGCTTCACTCTGTTAATGTACACGGCTGAGTCATAACTCCATGGTACTGCCTTGTTATTTTCATAAGGGATAGGTGACGGTCCCTTAATTACCATCGTGGCTTTTGGAGTGGCGGGTATTAAGAGAGCCTGCTTAGGTGCCCTTCTTGTGATCTCTGTTGATTTTTCCCATGGGATCACTAGAGTTTTCTTGGTGAAATTTTGGCCTTGGTAGGGGATTACCAATGGCTTCTTTCCATCAATTATAGCTACATATTTTTCTTCAGGGTACAGTCTGAATTGGACTATCCCCTGATCCACTAGCTTTTACAGAGTTGTTTCAAAAGCTTCATTATGCTCCAACAAGAATCCACATTCGAACAAATATTCTTTCAACAAGTTGGTAGGGGTTTTCTCCTGTATGTTTTCCCCAAAGTCAGTGACCACCTCAATTGCATTTATGTTGGCCCATCGTGCGGAGGCATAGGGTTTGATTTGATGTTGGGCTTCTCAAAGGTGATGTCTTGAGATTCTAAAAAATCCCGAACCTTATGCTTAAATGCCCATCATTGTTCTATGGCGTGCCCCAGATAGTTAGCGTGGTACTCGCACCTGGCGTCAGCATTGTATCATTGCTGGAGCGGCTCGACTGGATGAGCTAGAGGCTTGATTTCCACCAAGGATGCCTTAACTAAGTGTTGTAATAGTTGGCTAGGTGGCATAGGTAGTGGATCAAAATTTCTGGGTGGCCTTTTAAATTTGTATTGCCTTTGTCCTTGTGGGATCACCAATTGTTGTGGTGTCCTTGGTTGTGAGGCCACAACATTGACTTCTCCCTCTTTTCTCCTTGGGAAGTTTGAAGCAGATCTTTTTGAATTTTAGGGATCATTTGATGATCCCCCTGATATCTTCCCACTCTTTAACCTAGTGATTCTTTCTCCAATAGTCACTAGGTCTCAGAACCCCGACGAGAAACTTCCAACCATCTTCTCGTAATAAAGCCCTTGCAAGGTTCCCATGAACATGTCTACTAGTTCTTTTTCCAGCAGTGGTGATTGCACACGGGATGCCATCTCCCTCCATCTTTGGGCATATTCCTTGAAGGATTATTCCTTCTTTTGGGACAAATTCTGGAGTTGCATGTGGGTAGGAGCCATGTCCAGGTTATATTTCTAATGCTTTAAGAAGGCATTAGCAAGATCTGCCCAGGTTCGAATATGTGTTCGCTCCAATTGCATGTACCAGTCTAAAGATTCCCCACTCAGGCTATCTTGAAAACAGTGAATCATTAGCTTCTGATCATGGGCATGGGCATGCATCTTCCTACAATACATACGAAGATGATCCATGGACAAGTGAGCCATTTGTATTTTCCAAAGTCGGGTACTTTGAATTTTGGCGGAATCACCACATCAGGAACTAGACCCATTTCGAGAGCGTATACTTCGAAAGCATCAAAACCCTCCATAACTTTTAACCTTTCCTCCAGAGCTTTATACTGATTCACTACTAGTGGATTATCTACAACATGAGTACCAATCGTCTTTAAGGGTGCCTGGTGAGCATCCTCTAGGTCGTGATCTCCGTATTGCAAGTCTAGGTAGTTATCTACATTATTGGTTGGAATTTGTAGGGTATGTGATGCCCCTGCTTTTGATGGTGGTAGGATGAACCCTTCAGTTTCAACCTCTTTTTGGGCCATCGTGGAATTTTGGGGTCCTGCTTCTGGCTCTTTCCTTGGTTGGTGACCGCTCGATGCACCAATGGTTTGGGATACCTCTTCAAAAGCTACCCTGGGAATTTGGTCTTGCCTGTCAATAATGTTCTTCAAAGCTAGAAGAACTTAACTCAAATCTCCTTTCATTGAACTTACGTCACCCTTTACTTGGTCAAGATTCTCTTTGAACACAACTTGAGTCTCCTCGATTTGTTCCATTGCTTTTTGTTGATGGGACCTTGTTTGATATGGAGGCCAAGGAGGTGGAGGTCTTCTTATACCAATGGCTTAACTAGAAAAAATTTAAAAAAAAATGAGTTTTGATATGACATGTAGGTGTTTTATAAATGCATGCGTGCAAACGGATGTGCATGAACATGAAATGATTTCTTGTTTTAAATGTCTTATTCACTTGGGTCCATGCTTGTATTTTGATTATTATTTTACTTGGTAACTAGATTTAAAATAGACACGCCAACGAGATAGGGAAAAATGCCTTTATTGAAAGTAACTGTAATGTGGTGGGAGAACTGACTTGGTTGTTTTGTGTTTTATCGCAAATGTTGCGGATAGCAAAAGTCGCCATCGACTTTTCTTTTATCCAAAAGTAAAGGTTGAAAAGAACAGGAAAGACCTTTGAGATGTTTTCTTGAGTTCGGGGGGTAGATTATGAAAAGGGAAGGTATTAGCACCTTTTTCATCCATAGTTATCTACGGGCTCTTAATTGCTTGCTAGATCACTTTCTTTTGTTTGAAAATGTGCTTTTTGTGGTTTTTGAAAGTATTTTGAAAAGGCGCCATCGTTTACGTAAACTTTGTAATGATTATCGTTCGTAAGAATGTATACAAAGTGTTGATCTTTTGAAAATGTTTCAAGTTTGAAAGATGTTTTTAAAGTGTTGGTGTTTGTTTTGAAAATAGCAAGGATGTTTTGGTTTGAAAAATGAGCAAGCAATTAGGAACATTCTACCTACTCAAATGTCTTTCTTGTTTATTTCCTATTTCCTTTGATATTGTTATCTTACCATTGATTTGGTAAGAAACCCTATATTTGGATGTAAAAGGGACGGGCAAGGTCATCGTATAGTCATGAATAGCAATGTTGTAAGATATCTTAGCATTTTCTTTAGGGACTAAGATCATTTTTGAAAGGCAACTTTGATAGCATCATCGAGGGACTATGATCTTGTATTTTGATTTGTTTTTGCTAAGATACCCCACATGCATAACATGGCCATTTTTCATAAGGCAACAAATTGGATTTACCCTAAGGGTGTAAGTGTGCAAGTGTGTTGGTTTACATGCCATGTTTTGTCATGATTAGGGTTTGCTAATCATTGGTTTTAGTCTTTCCATACAAATCCTAATTTACTAGCATTTATATATAAAGCGTTAAATTGCGGAAAATAAAGATACTAAGCTATTACATCAATAGGGGAGGGGGTGTACAAATTTACAAATGGGGAAATTGCAAGAAAATTAAATCTAAATAATTATTACAACCATATTGAATATTGTACAAAATTGAAAATAAAAATGCAAGAATGTAAATGGAAAAAGAAATGATTTTGTTGGTTTTTTTTTAAAGGGGTTTAGTCTTGACCTAATTTAAAAAATGATTAATTGAAAAATTAACAGAACTTAAACCTAAATTAATTAAGAAAGAAATTAAGTTAAAAATGTTTTTGGGGTTTTCTATGAAAAGGTTTTAAATTAATAATAATAATAATATGAAAATTAATTAATTAAAAGAAAACCTAAGTTCTAAATTTATTTTAATTAAGAAATCAAAAACCTAAATCTAATTATTATTTATTAAAAAAATAAATTAAATTGTTAAAAAAATATTTTTTATTCTTTTTGTTTTATAAAGAAATAAACTAAATAAGTGTAAAAATAATAAACAAAATATTTTTTTGGATTTTTTTATTAATAAAGATGATAATAATAATAATAATAATAATAATAATAATAATAATAATAATAATAATAATAACAATAATAATAATAATAAAAATAAAGAAAATAAAAATATAATATAAAATATAAAAGAAAATATATTAAATAAAAAATAAAAATAAAAAGGTTTGGGTCAGGGGCATGAAAATAGGCAAGGGGTTAGCAATCAGCAAAGATGTCTAAGCTCAATGATGGAGACCCATGTGCCTGTTTGCTGGAACAAAAAAAAGAAGAAAATATGTGAAAAGTGAACAAAAGGGTACCACTGGGGCTCGAACCCAGGTCCTATAAGTTAACAGACGCGTGTTTTATCATTGGGGTGGTTATACATCTGTTTATTAATACAAAATCATAAATATATATTGGAAAACAACTCCATGGTTGTTATCTTCTACTTTCTCGCGCCAGAAGCCATTGTCATACTTTTGAATTTTCTAACTTCTTCATTTCTCAACCAAATTGAAAAATACAAACATGAAACTTGCTTGAAATTTCAATACGAATTCAACCATGTAAATAACTAAAGCTATAAATCACAGATGAATGAGAATTTTGTTGGCCCTAAATTGAAACCTAATTTTTTCAGAAACTTCAACTGCAAAATTCTCTAAGCTCGGGCCATATAAATGCAAACTATGGATATGTACAGTTTTGTGGCAATGGTATCTACATTTTATCTTTGAAAATGGAAGCCTAACAATGCCTATATGAATAGTTCAAAAGTCAGAAAACTCACCTTGCAAGAGGGTATCGTGTTTTGAGTTTGAGCAGCTTTCAATGAGTCCTAGTGATTGGGTTAGCTTCCTCAAGTTTCCATGAAGCTAATGTGATGCTTGGCTTGAGCTGAAAATGGTTGAGGAATTCTGGAGAAGTCCACTTGCAAAGCTTTGTTTTTGAAAATGGAACTTGATGATGGAGGTGTTACAGTTAGGCAAAAGGACTTTGGATGGTTTGTATTTGATGTTTAGAAGCTTTAGGAACCAAAAGGCTTGGAAACGCACGAGGGAGATGTGAGTTTCAAGTTTTTTGGTCAGATTATGCAACAATGGAGTTTTTGTGTGTGATTATGAGATTGAGGGAGTTTGATGGCTTAATCATGCGTGTCTTTTCTTGCAAATGACTTGTGTATATGTATGGAAAATATTGTGAGGCTTGAGAGGGTCAGAATCAAACAAGTACAAGTTATGGGATTTTGCTTGTTTTTTGAAGAAAGCTTGAAACATCTTGTTTCAATGTGAAGTACCAAGCTTGTAGGGTGGTTGTAACCTTTAAACATGCTTATTCTGATTGTGTAGGGAAAGCTTGTGTGGAAAGGACAAGTTTAATGCTCAAGATAAAAATGATTTTATGGTTAAAGCAACTTTACTAGAATGGAATGGTTACTTTCTTCCTAAAATGGAAATAAGAATGGGCAATGCATTGAATGCTTGAGTTGAAACCTCTAACAGCTGTGCAAAACATTAATTATGGAGTGCCAAGCAAGTTTGAGGCCTGCAAAGCAAATATTGTACAACCTAGCATGGATTTGAATTCTTGTTCATCGCAAAATTCTGCCTTGTAAAACAACTTGAAACCCTAACTTTTAACATTCGATTCTCCTTGCTCACAAATAGTATCAAGGAGTTCTTGGACTTTTTAGAAAGCTTGTAATGTTCTCTACAATCCCTATTTGAATTATGTTTGCAAAATCCAAATGGAACTATGTGAAACTTGGCTCAGAAGTTAGGTCAAAATCCTGACCAAAATGCTCAAAATTTCCCAAAGTGTTTTAGTTTCATGACCATGATTTCATGGATTAATAACTTGAGATCCAAGCATTTTTAGGAGGAGTTATGTAAAGTAATGTTTTAGATCTCATTGAGGTCTACAACTTTCATGTTGAAAGTTTCCTTTGAATCATCTTGCATCATGGTGAAAAATTGGCTCAAAGTTATGAAAAAATATGAAGTTTTCAACACTTAGAAAAATTTCTAAGTTTCGAAACTTTGACTTTTCAAAATGAAATCTTGACTTTTTGATTTCTTGATGAACATGGTTCATATTTTGACATGTTTTCATGAATTGTGATCTTTGACACTTGATTTTGACCAAAAAGTCAAAGTTTGACTTTTCAATGTGTAGTTGACTTTTGATCAATTGATTGAAAATCAATTATCAATCACTTGATCTTGAGGGATGTTTTGAGTCATGAAATTAGGTTAAAATGATGCAATTGAATCCTTGAGATCATGTTTCCAACCAATCAACCATTTGCTAGGTCAAAAATCAGAAATTTCCTTTTCTCAATCAAAACCCTTATTTTGACCATTTTTCCCTTTTGATGATCTGATCAAATTTATTGAAGAATTATGGTTTAAACTTGATAAAATGATACATATGAGTTCATAATGTTGATATGGATCAAAAATTATGATGTTTGACTGTAAATTGGCCACAAATGACTTTTCCCCCAATACAATTGATTTTTAGGTCAACTGATCAATTGACTGAGCAAAAATGTGATCCAAGACTTGAAACTTGACATGAGCAATCTTGAGGGCCCATAATGATCCATGAAAGTCATATGAGGCATTAAAAGTTCAATTATCCTTGTGCAATCTCAAACCCTAATTTCAGTCATCAATGCTTAAGGAGGTGTCTTGAGCTGATCAACCCTTGTGCAGTCTTGAACCAAAGGAGATCTTGTGAGAAAATACTTGATAAATGAGAGGGAAAATTTTGGGGTACAACAGCTTTCCCTGTTCAATCTTCTTAAACCTGAAGAGTTAGATTGGTGGATCCGCCATTCATGACTTGAAGGTGGAAGATGATTGAACACTAGAGTGCCCATAAATTTGCACTCGAATATGAATTTTGATGGGCTTATAGAGGCCATTTGGAGGAATGGAGGAGATTTGTCGGAGATGGGCTTGTAGATGCCATCCAAAGATGACTGTTGACAGAAAATGGACTAAGTTTGAACTTGATTTCAATTGGAAAAGAATCATAATAAATCTTTGGAGCGATTTATCTGAAACTAGCAGAAGTCTTGTATGTTGTTTGACTGGGAAGAATCAGAATAAGTCTTGGAGCGATTTATCTGAACCATAAATGTTCATTTGGAAAGTAATCAGGGTAAACCATTGAGAGGTTTAAACTGAACCAAAAGAGATCTTGAATATTATTTAACTAGAGAGAATCAGAGTAGATCTTTGAGCGACTTATATGAACCAGAGAATGTGACTACTAGGAAAAAATCAGAATAAATCGTTGAGATATTTATCTGAACCAGCAAGGATTTGGAGAAGAATCAGAATAAATTGTTGAGAGATTAACTGAACCAGAGAAAGCGTCTGCAGGAAAGAATCAGAATGAACTGTTGACAGATTTGAACTGAGTCGGATGGGATCTGAAGAAGAATCAAAATAAATCATCGAGGGGTTTATCTGAACCAGAGAAAACGTCTGCAGGAAAGAATCAAAATAAATTGTTGAGAGATTTAAACTGAACCGGCAGGGATCTGGAGAAGAATCAGAATAAATCATTGAGGGATTTATCTGAACCAGAGAAAACATTTGCGGGAAAGAATCAGAATAAACTGTTAAGAGATTTAAACTGAACCAGAAGGGGTCTGGAGAAGAATCAAAATAAATTGCTGAGGGATTTATCTGAACCAGAGAAAACGTCTGCGAGAAAAAATCAGAATTAACCGTTGAGAGATTTAAACTGAACCGGCAGGGATCTGGAGAAGAATCAGAATAAATCATTGAGGGATTTATCTGAACCTGAGAAAACGTCTGCGAGAAAGAATCAGAATAAACCGTTGAGAGATTTAAACTGAACCGGAAGGGGTTTGGAGAAATATTTGTTATGTAGATCATTGACCAGTCCTTCCTTGGGAATTGATTTGTAATTGACTTATTGAAAATTTGACCATAATTTTTTGTTGATTGATCTTTCCTGAAAAGAAGAAAGGTCAGTTGCATGAAATGTCATGACGTATGAAATGCATGGTATAATGTTGTTTCTCAAAATAAATGAGATCACACTGTATGCATTTGTGTTGTCAATGTTATGATGTATGGATGTAATGTATGGACACGTTAATCGTTATGCCGCAGTGTTGCTGGAGTCGGGGAAAATAAATCCATGAGTACCGTTGGGAATGAGGAGTGTAAGTCTTCATATTTTGAAGTTGAAGTATTGATATATGAGTCTCCATTTGTTAGAGAAATAAAGTCTGTTGTGTAAGGGAAACATTGTGCATTGCTTGTGGACCTCGTGAAAACCTGCTGGGGAATCCTGAGAAACTGGACAACTTTCACTGGGGAATCTTAGGAGCGGTAACTGGAAGTTTTTTTCCGTCAGGGATGTGAGAGAGCTTGATATCATTAGGCTGCGTACTTGGAGATGCGTTAGTGATCCTGTAGTGGGATGTCCTGATTTCCGCTCTTGTTGGAAAAGTACCTGTGGGGAATTTTATGGAATGGTCTATAGATATTGTCCTATTTCTTAAAGCCATTAGTGATTGTCTTTCTATTTTTTGTTCCCCTTTTTTTTTATCATTTGTAAACAGTAGTCACATTCAATTGCAAATGTTCAAAAATAATCATTGGACGTTTTTGCAAACAAAACATGGAAATAAAAGAAAAACAAATAGTTTTGCACTTTCAAAGGAATATCTTTGTATTAACTTGAATAAGTATTTTTGTACAACGAGATGAACATTCTAGTAAGAGAATGTCGTTGTAGAATACGAAAACTGATACAAAGAAAAGATAGTTATGTGAAATAATCCCATGGTGTTCCCATTCAGCTATAGCCTTCGTGTCTCAGAGCGTCTCATCCACTTGCTGCCTTGTTTGAAGTTGATTGGATTGATTAGACCCGTTTGAGTTTGTCAGTCGATGATAAAGGTTGTTTGTAAGGTGATCCAACGGGACATAGTCATACGCTTTAGTTCCCTAACTTTTTCTTGGACCACCCTTTCGTGTTTTTAGTCCACCGGGATACCCTTTTTTGCCCAAGTCGCCCTTTCGAGTTTTCAGCTTGCCGGATGTATAGATTTTTATGTATTTTATCCCTAATTTTTGCACGAACCTTTATGGTTCGCCGGGATGCCCTAATTTTTGCCTAGGACATTCGACCTAGCAGGTATTTATTCATGCGTAGTATCTTTTGACTATGTCCGCGTTCACAGGGTGCGGAAGGTCGTCGCCATCCATAGTGGTTAAGATCATTGCTCCACCAGATAATATGCTTTTGATCACAAACGGTCTCTCGTATGTAGGAGTCCATTTTCCCCTGGGGTCACCTTGTGGCAATATGATATGCTTGATTACCAAGTCACCAACCCGATATACCTGACGTCTAACCTTCTTGTTAAAAGCTTTGATCATACGTTTTTGGTACATCTGACCATGACAGACAGCCGTGAGCCTCTTCTCATCAATCAAGTTCAACTGGTCAAGTCGAGTTTGAATCCATTCATCTTCATTCAGCCCTGTATCTTTTATGATTTTCAGAGAAGGTATTTGGACTTCAATTGGTAGAACGACTTCTATACCATATACCAAAGAGAAAGGAGTTGCCCATGTTGACGTGTGCGTCGTGGTACGGTAACCATGGAGAGCAAATGGTAACATCTCATGCCAGTCCTTGTAGGTCACTGTCATTTTTTGTATGATATTTTTGATGTTTTTATTAGAGGCTTCTACAGCGCCATTCATCTTCGGCCGGTAAGGGGAAGAATTATGGTGCTGGATCTTGAATTGCACGCATAGTGCGGTGATCATAGTATTGTTGATATTCGTACCATTATCTGTGATGATTCTCTCCGAGATACCGTACTGACAGATGAAATTCTGTTTGATGAATCGGGCCACAACATTCTTGGTAACAGAAGCGAAAGAAGTTGCCTCAACCCACTTCGTGAAATAGTCAATGGCCACCAAGATGAAGCGGTGTCCATTAGAAGCTATAGGTTTGACTTCTCCAATCATATCGATGCCCCACATCGCGAATGGCCAGGGAGCAGTCAGGACGTTTAGAGGAACTGGAGGCACATGTACTTTGTCAGCATAGATCTAACACTTGTGACAGGTTCGTGAATGTTGAAGGAAATCTGCTTCCATGGTATACCAGTAGTACCCCTCCCGTAGGATCTTTTTATCCATCGTGTTCCCTCTAGAATGGGTGCCAAAAGTGCCTTTATGTAGATCAGCCATGATCTTGTCTGCCTCAACCTTGTCTATACAACGAAGCAAAGTAGAGTCATGGTTGCGCTTGTAGAGAATGCCATTACTGAGGAAGAACTTAGCAGAGAATCTTCTCAAGAAATTCTTATCATTGACTGAAGCTCCCTCTAGATACTCTTGGGCCTCGAGATACCTCTAAACTTCATGGAACCAAGGCTTGTCCACTACTTTTTCAATATCGATCTCATGACAGTAAGCTGGTTCATCCATCCGCTCAATGGTGATCTGGGAGCCTCGTTACCCCACTTGAGTTTAAACATAGATGACATAGTGGCTAGCGCATCCTCTAGTTGATTTTCCTCTCGTGAAAAATGCTCAAAGGTGATTTCCTCAAAATATGGGATTAATGTCAACAAATTAAGGTTCTTTGTAGGGGATGAGATTAGGGTGCTTCGTGTCCCATTCTCCTTTGATCTGACTGATGACTAAAGCTGAATCTCCAAATACACTTAAGGACTTGATTCCCAAATCTATGGCAGCTTTGAGACCCAAAATACATGCTTTGTATTCTGCCATATTATTGGTACAGTTGAAACAAAGTCTTGCAGTGAAGGGAGTATGACATCTTTCACGGGATATGATTACAGCACCTATGCCATTGCCGAATGCGTTGGAAGCTCCGTTAAAAACCAAGGTCCATCGGGATCCTTGTTCAGGTCCTTCATATGGTCTGAGTTCTTCAAAATTGTTTACCATCATGATGTCTTCATCTGGGAATTAGAATTTCATGGACTGATAGTCATCCATAGCCTGATGAGCAAGGTGATCGGCTAGTACACTGCACTTTATTGCTTTTTGGGTAGTGTATTGAATGTCGTATTCAATCAGGATCATCTTCCATCTTGCTATTCTTCCAGAGAGGGCGGGCTTCTCGAATATGTATTTAATTGGATCCATCTTGGATATCAATAAGGTGGTATGGGTCAACATATATTGTCTTAGCCGGCGAGCAGCCCATGCCAGAGCGCAGCAAGTTTTCTCGAGCAGTGAATATCTTGTTTCACAGTCGGTAAATTTTTTGCTCAGGTAGTATATTGCATGATATTTTTGGCCAGACTCGTCATGTTGCCCCAGCACACACCCCATTGAATTTTCCAAGACAGTTAGATACATGATCAAAGGTCTTCCCTCGACCGGTGGCATCAAAATAGGAGGCTCTTGAAGGTACTCTTTGATCTTGTCGAAGGCAGCTTGGAACTCTCATTCCATATGACTATTTCATCTTTCTTCAGTAATTTAAAGATTGGTTCACAAGTAACGGTTAGGTGAGAAATGAATCTGGCGATGTAGTTTAGCCGTCCTAAGAATCCTCTGACTTCCTTCTCGGTGTGAGGAGTAGGCATTTCTTGTATTGCTTTTTCCTTTGCAAGGTCCACTTCGATACCTTTACCGCTGACGATGAAGCCTAGGAGTTTACCGGACCTCACCCCAAATGTGCATTTACTCGGGTTCAACCTTAGCTTGTATTTCTTTAGCCTTTCAAACAGTTTCGGTAAATGGTCATGATGTTCCTCTTCAGTTTTAGATCTGGCTATCATGTCATCCACGTAGAGCTCTATTTCGTGATGGATCATATAATGAAATAGAGCTACCATGGCGCGCTGATAAGTTTCCCCAGCATTCTTCAACCCTAATGGAATAACCTTGTAACAAAACGTGCCCCACTGTGTGACGAAGGTCGTTTTCTCCATGTCCTCAGGTGCCATTTTGATTTGATTATATCTTGAGAAACCATCCATAAATAAGAACACTTTATGTTGTGTCGTATTGTCGACCAGAATATCGATATGGGGGAGCGGGAAATCATCCTTAGGGTTTGCCTTATTCAAATCTCTGTAGTCCACACACATGTGTACCTTACCGTCCTTTTTAGGCACTGGAACAACATTGGCGACCCATTGTGGATAGGAGGTGACGGCTAAGAATCCGGTGTTGAATTGTTTCATGACTTCACTCTTGATCTTTTCTGACATTTCTTGCCGCATGCGACAGACTTTCTATTTTACTGGCGGGCAGTCTTCTTTGGTCGGTAGACAATGGACCATGATATCAGCATCAAGTCCTGGCATGTCTTTGTATGACCAGGCAAAGGCCTCAACATAGTCATGTAGTAATTGAGTTAAGCGCTTCTAGACACTAGGTTCCAGATTGGCACCTACCATGACTTCTTTCTTGTCTTCTTCGGTACCTAAGTTAATTATGTCAATCGGTTCTTCGTCGGGTTGTATGGTCCTTTCTTCCTGTTGTAGTAACCTGGCTAGTTCCCCTGGCACTTCACAATCTTCCTCACCTTCGTCTTCGGCTTGGTAGATTGGATTTTCAAAGTTACAATAGGCCATAGCAGAATCGTTACCCATGGGATCCTAAGTGGATGTGGATCTGCATTTTGATATGTGAGTGTGTGTAAGAGCATAGCTATCTTTGGAAAAAAAAATAAACATGTAGAAAAAAGAAAAACAAAGAGCGTAAAATTTGCTTGCAAAACGTCCATGATTCATTGATGACATATGAAAATGAAGTAACAACCCTTACAAATGGATTGTTGTGCCTCGGGTAAGACACAAGGATTTAAAAGTATAAATTGTTTAATCATTAAAAGTCCGACAAAAATTTAAAGACAATTACTGTTCGATAAAAGTAATAGGGATAAATTCTTTGGCTTCCCATTTATTGAGTCCTCCGCTGATAGTTGGGAAAATCCATTCTTCCAGGTCACAGCTGTCATCACTATCTTCCACTGCGTTGACTCCATGGTTACTGATCCGCGAAGGTGGTCCCCCGGCACGAGCACGACGAACAACTTTCTGGGCTCCTGAAGTAAAACCCAAACCAAATTTGTCAGACTTGTAGGGAATATTCGGGAGTTGGCCCCAAATAGTATACCCACCTTCTTCGACTACTGCCTTGGCATCTTTCAGATAAGCCATCTTCAGCGGAGGTCTGGTGATCTTTGGAACTTTGGAAACAGTCTTGGTTGCTGCAACTGTTTGTGGGACTTCCTCAAAATGCTGACACGGAGTTTCGATGAATTCACCATCCAATTCCACATATCTGAAGGAGTTCAGGTGACTGGCCATATATTCCTCCTCTCTATGGATAGTAATGATTTTTCCCTTGGTTGGGTATTTCAACATCTGATGTAATGTAGAGGTGACGGCACCAGCGTCATGAATCCAAGGTTGGCCCAATAAACAGGAATAGGAAGGGAAAATATCCATTACATAGAAAGTTGAATCAAAGGCGTGAGTTCCAACTTTAATGGGGATGTCCACCTCCTTGTGTGAAATAACCGGTTGAAAATCATCAAACAATGAAGTCGCCATCGAACATCTTTTATCCCACATGTAGGAAAAGGTAAACATCGAGAAAACCTGAGAAGGGAGAAGTCACGGTCTTACGACCGAGAGATCGGGTAAGAGGGTCTGTTACGCGAGGGGAAGGTATTAGCACCCCACACGCCCGTAGTACTCTATGGTATCCACTCTTGTTATCTATCTTATGGGTGTGTCTAATCTATGCTTACTGTTTACTATACTACTGAAGGGAATGCATGCAAAATAAAGGAGAAAAGAATGTAGGGAAAATAAAATTGTGCTCGCTTGGGCCCTACCCCAATTCCTACGTATCCTTTTTGAGGAATCAGAGCTACCGTAGTTCGGCTTACATGTTTTTGTTTGTTTTGTATTTTTTATGGACAGTGTTGACACAGAAGTAAACTGATCATGTCCTTACCTGAAAAGGGTTTTAGAGAAAGGTGCTTGAGCGCACAAAAAGATTTGAATTGGTTTGTATTTTTGTTGCAGATAATGACTAGTTGGCCTCAAGAGAGAGATATTAGCCACTTTTCTACTTAGCCATGAAAGGAGTCTTTGAGAATTGGACCACACCTAGGCTTGAGATGAAGAACAATAAGATCGAGAAAAGACCCGCTTATCATTTCCCATACTAAACAAAGGCATGATTCTCATCAGTAGTTTTAAAGTATTTTGAAGTTTTGAAAGGAAAAAGGAATTTTTTGTTTTAATGCAAATGCAAAAATGGGATAGAAAAGTCAAAGGGATACTAGCCTATTTCTAAACCTGATGTTATTATGCATCATGGATCTAAAACTAGAATTTCAAGGGAATTCTACCTAATGTTTGCATGCTTGGATTTAGAATCCTAATGTCCAATTTTAGTTCAATTAAATCGAAGATTAAATTTGAACCAAAGTTACCTAAGGAATCATGAAAGACTATACAAACAAGTAGAATTAGGCAGCAAGTATTAAAGTATTGTTTTGTACCCCAAAATTTTCCCTCCCATATTTCTCAATACATGGCAAGAATAATCTCCAAGTTGCTCAAGATTGCTCAAGAGTTGGACAATCAAATCATCTCCTAAGGCAGTCAATCTCAAATTAGGGTTTTGTGTTGCATCAAGGTCCTTACATACAAATGACCTCAAGTGCTTCCCAATGTCCTAATGCGGTCTCAAGTTCATCCATGTCAAATTTCAAGCCTTGCAGAGGAAGTTTGGTCAGTCAATTGCTCAAGAGGTCCAAAAATCGATTGTGCTAGGGCAAAAGTCAACTGTGACCTATAAATAGACAAACTTCATGATTTTTTGTCAACATTCTCATTTTGAAGGATATTTCATCATTTTATCAAGGGCTGATCATGATTCATCAAGGATTGCTCAAGATTCATCAAGATTCAAAAGTTGATAAATTAGGGTTTTGTAGGAAAAGTCAACTCAACTTTAACCAAGCATAACTTTCTCATACTTTATGAGAAATGACCCATCCAAATCTCATTTTGAAGAGGATGCAATTTCCTACAATCCATATTCGTACCCCAAGATCAAGAAATGCACTCACAAAAAGTTACAAATTTCGACATTATAGGTCATTTTTGAAAGTCAACAAACACACCTTTTTTTCCAAAGCTTATAACTTGAGCATGGAATATAAAAATGGGATGAGACAAAAATTTTTGGTTAGAGGACATCTCAAGCTTTCTAGAAAGTCCAATAACACTTCCAAAAGTTCAAAATTGAAGAAGTTATGCATTGTTGAAGTTGGGCATTTTTCCAAAATTGCCAAAAGTCAACTATCCCCAAAACTTCAAATTTTGTCAAATGGGCCCACTTTTTTCCACTTGATTTGATCTTGTCACACTACACACGTGTCCTATCTTCAGTCTTGTGTCCATTTATTAATTTTTCTATTTTATTTGATTTTCATTGAATTAATTCATTTTAAATCAATTTAAATCCAAATAAAATCTACATATTGATCACTTGGTATCTTTTTGATTGATACAGGTTTTAATTATCATTATGGACATGGTCAAACTCGAATCAAGCCATATCATGAACAAAGTATTGGATTTGGAATCAAATTGGAAGCTTTTTAATGGAGGATCATATCATATCTCCAAGCATTGATACACCAAGATTCAGTCCACAAAACTTGACCTAATGCATTGCCTTATACATATACAAGCTAAAGAGGCACGAATCAGAACCTAGAGGCTGCACAATCAGAAAAACCAAACTTGGAAATTTGTCAAAAAAGCTTGAAACTGAAATCCTTTCTAGAGGCCGATTCAAAGCAAAAACTCAACGTAGACTCCTTGCAGGATATCCACTGAGTGAAAGGCAATCAAAATCAAGCTCTCTTCTCTCCTGAATCGCGTTGTAAGTCTCTCTAAACCTTGCCCTGTATTTGAAATCGCATACTCATATTCTGGCACTTTCTTGGCAAAATCTTTACACAACCATGCTTATCGGTCCATTTAGAAACTTTCTGCATTAACCAATTGTGTTTTCTTGAGCCATAGCCCCATACCCGAATCTAGGGTTTTAGAATTTTGTTTTTGGGTGTTTTCTTTGCAGGAAAAATTGGAACAAATAATGGACATAGGCTTGTTCAGGAGGAAGAGACGAGCATGACTGTGGTCGTGGCTTGAGTTTTCATGGCCTAGAACGTATTTTAGGAGCAAGCCACGGATTTAGCTGCGGACAAGAATCCGCAGGTAAATATCTAGGCCAAACGAAGAAGACGAGGACGTGGCCTGTCCCCATTCGTTGATTTAAATCCAGCGCGCTTTTATTTTTTTGTTAGACCCATTGATTTGCTTTTGCATTATATTAATTGCTACCTATTATAATAACAAATGGAAAGCAATGGCGCAGTGGTAGATGTGTTGTTCAAAGGCTTGCAGGACCTGGGTTCGAATCCCAGGTCCACCATATTTGCATATTGTTATTTTTCTCCAGGAAATCCAATGTGCTTCAGCAAGTGTGGTCCATCATATACCTTCAAATATCATTTGCCTGATGGCTTCCAGGCCAAATCTGATGGTCCAAAGGTGATGCCTACCATATGCCAAGGTCAACATTTTACATGGAATCAGAGAGTCAACCCAGGCTTGCACGTTAATGGGCTTGGAAAACTGCTGATCTCACTCCCAAATTGGGCCTGAACCCCCCTGAGTATTTCTTTTTTTATTTTCTTTCTTTATTTTGTTTAATTAATATTTTAATTGTTTAAATCACTAACTAATTAAATTTCCTTTTTCCTCATAAAATCAAAAACCAAAAAATATATTTTTATTTATTAAAATTAAATTCATCATTTTATTTTTGTAAATAAATTAATTCAATTAATTTAGTTTAATTAGCTATAACTTTTAACATTTTTGTAATAATTAAAATTAATTTAGATAATTAGGTTTTTATTAACATTAATCAAATTTGTTCTTATTTCTTTAAATATCCAAAAATCCAAAAATATCTTATTTATTAATTAATTAATTTATTTATTTAAATGACTTAGTTTAATTCCATTTAATTCAAAAATAAACCAAAAATTCACTTTCTTTCAAAAAGGGTCAAAACCCTAAAAACTCGCATTCGATTTAATTTTTCGCGCGCGATTCATTTTACCATTGATGTAATTGTTTCTCGGAATGTAATAGCTTTTAATTAGGACTTTATTTTATCCCTTTATTTTATTTTCCGCATTTTAATTTCAAGGGTTGTCTTTGGCGATGTAAATACCCGACGCCTTGTAATAGTTTAGAGTTAATTTCCGCAAATTTAATTTCCGCAACTTATAAACTGTTAGATGTTTGATAATAGGGAATGCATGACAAGATCGAATGTATGAACTTAAAATCAACATAGCTCACCCACGACATGTACAGAGATAAAATTAATCGAAACAACACACTCGCACATGCGCACTCTTAGGGTACACCTCACTTGGTTGCCTTCGAACGTGGTCATTGAGTATAAGAAGTTTCAGAGGTCGCCCTCTTGTCCAAATATCATAGTCGCCTCGAAACGGTTGCCTCAGAAAAATGATCTAAGACATTAGGGTTATCGCTAAGGCATTCTAACATTGCTTTAGTGACCGCACGTCCCTTAATCGAATTGACCCTTAAACTCCAACGACGGTGCTACCTACTCATCAATAGTGGGATAGCATTGTCTAAAGGACATTAGCACAGATTGATTCCTTTTTCGAGCAGGTAGATGGTTCTTAAGTACTTGCTCTTTCTAAAAACAAAACAAAACTTTTCGCACTTACACCTTTCAAACAAAAAACTCTTTTCAAACCTACAAACACAAAGAAAAGCAATTTTTGAAAACACTTTGAGCAAGTACCTAAGAGCCCGTGGATAACCACGGATAGAAAGGGTGCTAACACCTTCCCTTTCTATAATCTACCCCCCGATCTCGAGAAACATCTCGAAAAAGAAATTTTTCTGTGCTTTTTTCCTTTCCTTGTTGGATAAAATAAAAGACGGTGGCGACTCTTGTTTACCGCGACATTTTGCAAATACAAACGCAAAACACAAACCAGCATTCCAAAAAACAGTCAGTTCTCTCCCACCGTATCACAGAACTTGCGACTCTGCTGGGGATATTAATAAGTGAGGTGTACCTTAGGATTAGATCATTGTGTTTTCAATTGTATGCTTTGTATGATTTATATTTGTGGGCTTGTATCGGAGTTACTATAGATCCTAACCTAGATCTGGCGATACCCTTTAGGTAAGTAGCAATAAACTGTGAGGGAATTGTACGGCGTAGACCGATACGGTTGAAGCAGTAGCTACGTTGGTGTGACACTTTAGATTGTACCGATATCCCTTGTGTTGGAACGAGGAGAATATGGGTCATCTAAGGGGTCATTAAGCACCTACTGACCTTAGAACCTTTAAATTGACCAACTTGGCCATAGAAAAGTAGCAGTATGCTACACTCATTGAGACTAAACTCTCGCAATGATTCTGGCCGCAAGAAAAGGTTGCTAAACTAGAATTATGACCGATCGAGGGTAGTCAGTGATATTGAGATCCTCTAGGACCCGGTTACTATTTTTAGGACAGGTTCGAACCAACTGAACTGAAAGAGGGTAGTACCTAAGCTCCTTGCCAGCCTGAAATCTAAGGGCTTTCTGTGTGACTTGTGTGCCTTTACCATGTTTGCTTTTTGTGGATACTTGTGGTGTGCTTACTATCATGACATCATGACATCATAACATTGCATACATCTTGCATTGGACTAACCTATTTCAAAGACAGGAGGGTTTCATCTTTACTCTGTTTTGTAGGTCATCATCATGCCTATGCATAGAAATACCATCCGGATCAACTTTGTCCAGGTTCCTACTATGCTTAAAGATTTGATTGCAAAGATGCCTGATACTACTTCCTTCCTCAGAAGACATGTTTATCTTCTCAGTTTGGTCACCTCCAAATTGGACGAGCAGATGACGAGTGTTTTGGTTCAGTTCTATGATCCATTGTACCATTGCTTTACTTTTCAAGACTACCAATTGGTTCCCACCTTAGAAGAGTTATTTGAGCTGCTTGGTATCTCTGTTCTGGAGAAGACCCCGTTTACTGGTTGGGAGAAGATTCTTAGGCCCGAGGAGATTGTTGCAGCCCTTCATTTGACAAAAGAGGAGGTAATGGCTAATTGGGAGACTAGAAGTGGAGCAAAGGGCTTTCTGACTAAGTTCTTGGTTGGTAAGGCTAATTACTTCTGGGATAGTCTAGACTTCAAGGCATTCGAGGATATTCTGGCTCTTCTGATATACGGCTTGGTATTGTTTCCGAACTCTGACTCCTTTGTTGATGTGAATGTGATAAAGATCTTCATCTCTCGGAATCCGGTACCCACTCTCCTGGGTGACATTCTTCATCAGCTCTATGCTCGTACTGCCCGAAAGCGGGGAACCTTGATGTGTTGTGCTTCGTTATTGGCCAGGTGGTTTATTTCGCACCTCCCAAGTCAGTGATGAAGAACAAAGAAGGCATGGGCTGGGCCTATAGGGTCATGTCTCTCTCTCACAGTGATATCATTTGGACTCTTAAGGGTATGGACGAGGTGGCCTTTATTTATCGTTGTGGGGAGTACCCTAATGTTCCATTGTTAGGAACCCATGGAGGAATTTCTTACAACCCGTGCTTAGCCTTACGTCAGTTTGGGAGATCCAGAAGAGAAGGACCTCATGAGATGCTAATGCCTAGTATCATCTTTGACTTTCAAGGAGATAGCGACGAACAACGTCACATATTCATAAGGGCTTGGGATAGAGTTCACCAATATGATCCACATGAGCTGGGTCCAAAGACTTCTCTTCCGATGGATCCATATCTCAGATGGGTCCGTATCCGTGCCCAAAAGCTGGGTATGCCATATGAAGCCGTCCGGCCTGTCACTGTTGAAGTTGCTAATGAAGAGGGGGTTCTTCCTACCATCCTCCATCCTTACATGCCAACTGACATTGGGGCACTGAAAAGGTCTTGGATGCAACTGAGGGAAGAACGGGATTCTCACCGGAAAAAGTTCAACGAGCAAGAGCAGAAGATCCAGAGGCTGACTAGGCAGTTGGAGAACGAGCAGATTCTCAACGATTATATCCGCACTGACAAAAAGAGACCATGGGAGCATTGATTGGCCTTTGATCATTTCCTTTCCAGTTTTTATTTACTTTTCAGTATTTCCTTTCATGTAACGCCTCAAGGGCATCAGTTGAACAATTTGAATTTTAAAGTTTATCTAATAAAGTGTGTTTCATTTCTTGTTCACAAATTTGAACCTCCCGATTGTCTTTGAAATCATGTCATACGCATTTCATCCCATACACTCCATAACAGGTACCCATTACAGGTCTCTTATCTTCTTCGCTGTTTATTTCAGCATCATGTCTACTGAACCTTCAACTGAGCAAGCCATCAAGGCCCTCCAGGCTCAGAATGCCCAATTTCAAGAGTTGTTCATGAATCTAGCTAAGGGTCAGCAAGACCTGAAGACCCTGATTCTGAAAGAGTAGAAGAAGAAGAAGAAGAAGAAGAAGAAGAGGACAATCCTGTTTAACACGGGACATCGGTTTGGGAACAGGCTACAGAATCAAGTTGATTTGACCACCTCATCTGAAGGGAAAGATAGTCAGGAAGAGAGGAGGGCTCCTAGCACTGTGGTCTCCGACAACGAGACGGACTTCGATGAAGACCAGTATCCTCCAGCTGAGCATAGATACAAGCAACTGGAAGACCGGTTGAGTGCTATGGAAGTTCAGAAAGTGCTTCGTCTAGACTTTGGTGATCTGGGTCTATCATCTGGGGTGGTGATTCCCCACAAATTCAAGGCACCAGCCTTTGCTAAGTATGACGGAGTTTCTTGTCCGAAGTTGCACCTCTGGTCATATGTGAGGAAGATTCAGCCATACACTACTGATAAGAACCTATGGATCCACTTCTTCCAAGACAGTCTCTCAAGGACTCGGCTTGAGTGGTTTTATCAGTTAGACGGAGCCAGTATTCGCAGTTGGGAAGATTTGGCTACTGCTTTCTACAGGCAGTATCAATACAACTCCAACCTCGCTCCCACGTGTACCCAACTCCAGGGTATGTCAATGGGAACGGGTGAAGGTTTCAAAGATTATGCTCAGAAGTGGAGGGACCTCGCCGGAAGAGTACAACCACCCTTGGCTGATCGGGAGCTAGTTGATATGTTTCTGGGGACCCTGTCTGGTCCATTTTTCAACCACTTAATTGGAAGCTCTTTGTTTGGGTTTACAGAGCTTATTTTGACTGGTGAGAGGATTGAGGCTGGTATTAAGGCTGGTAAGATACAGAAGGGTGCCTCATCAAGCACTGAGAAGAAGCCCTTTAAGAAAGAGTCCAGTGATGTCTACAGTTCGAGAAACCAGAATAAACCTGAATGCCGCCAAGCTGTTAATGCGGTTGTTATTTCAAAACCTGCTGGTGCTCCTCAGCACCACAATCAACAAAAGGATGAGAGACCTCGAAGGCAATTCACCCGTCTCAACATGACCTTATCTCAGATTCTGCCACAGTTGCTGAAAACCAATTTGGTGATTCCAAAGGAAGCCCCAAAGAATCCAAATATCACATCACCGAAGTACAACCCTAATGCTCGCTGTTCTTTTCACTCTGATAGCCCGGGGCATAATACAGATGATTGTTGGGTTTTGAAGAACAAGTTACAAGACTTGATTGATGCGAAAGAGATTGAGTTTGGAGCACCAGAGAAGCCTAAACAGGATACAGGGGTGAATGCTATCAGGGATGACAATGATGAAGAGTTTGACATTGACAGTTGGATCTATCCTACTACCAATGGTGGATTAAGCAATTGGACATCGAAGGATTTTATGCTTGTTTCCGTTATTACCCAGTAATGAAACTTTTTGTTTTAAACATGTAACAGACAATGTTTTAAACTTTATGGCCCGGTGTCTTACCCGGGGCACCGTGGCTTCATTTGTGAGGGCTTTATATGTGTCATTTTCATATATCATTAATAAAAGCATTGGACGTTTCTTGCATTTCAAATTTTGCTCTCCTTGTTTTTCTTTATTATATATTGCAAAACAGTTATTTTACACACACTCACGTATACAGGTCCACATCCACTCTGGATCTCACTAGTAACGACTCTGCTACTGCCAGTTATGACTTTAAAAATCCTATCAACTTAGCCGAAGATGAAGGTGAAGATGATTGCGAAGTGCCTGGTGAACTTGCAAGACTGTTACTTCAAGAGGAGAGGGCTATACAGCCACATGAAGAGCCAGTGGAAACAGTGAATCTGGGTATAGAGACAGACAAGAAAGAGGTCAAGGTTGGTGCAAACCTGGAGCTTAGTGTGAAACAACGGTTGATTCAGATGTTGCGTGACTACGTTGAGATCTTTGCCTGGTCTTATGAAGATATGCCTGGGTTGGATATTGATATTGTGGTTCATCGCCTGCCTACCAAGGAAGACTGTCCTCCCGTGAAACAGAAGGTCCGCCGAATGCGTCCAGAGATGTCTGAGAAAATCAAGGCTGAAGTTATGAAACAGTTTGATGCCGGTTTTCTAGTAGTTACTTCTTACCCTCAATGGGTGGCCAATGTAGTTCCTGTTCCGAAGAAGGATGGTAAGGTTCGAATGTGTGTTTACTACAGGGATCTGAAAAGGGCGAGCCCCAAAGATGATTTCCCTCTGCCTCATATCGATGTTCTGGTCGAAAACACCGCTCAGCATAAGGTATTCTCCTTTATAGATGGATTCTCCAGTTATAATCAGATTAAAATGGCTCCCGAAGACATGGAGAAGACCACATTTGTTACTCAGTGGGGTACCTTTTGCTACAAGGTCATGCCTTTTGGACTGAAAAATGTTGGGGCAACGTATCAGCGTGCCATGGTCGCTTTGTTTCATGACATGATCCATCATGAGATAGAGGTATACGTCAACGATATGGTTGCAAGATCCCAGACTGAGGAAGAACATCTTGACCATCTGCAGAAGCTGTTTGACAGGCTGAAGTTGTATAAGCTGAAGTTAAACCTGAACAAGTGCACCTTCAGGGTGAGATCTGGTAAACTGCTGGGTTTCGTCGTAAGTGACAAAGGTATTCAAGTGGATCCTACAAAGGTGAAGGTCATACAGGAAATTCCATCTCCCAGGATAGAAAAAGAAGTCAGAGTATTTCTGGGACGACTGAACTACATTGCCCGATTCATCTCGCACCTGACTGCTACTTGTAAGCCAATCTTCAAGCTGCTGAAGAAAGATCAAGTAGTACGTTGGAACGATGAATTCCAGACCGCTTTCAAAAGGATCAAAGAGTATCTCCAAGAGCCACTTATTCTGATGCCTCTAGTTGAAGGGAGACCTCTGATCTTATACTTGACAATACTCGACAACTCAATGGGGTGCTTGTTGGGTCAGCATGACGAGTTTGGCCGAAAAGAGCATGTTATTTATTACCTTAGCAAAACGTTTACCGACTGTGATACCCGATACTCACTGCTCGAGAAAACTTGTTGTGCTTTGGCATGGGCTGCTCGCCGGCTGAGACAGTATATGCTGACTCACACTACTCTGTTGATATCAAAGATGGATCCAATCAAGTATATCTTCGAAAAGCCTGCATTGTCCGGAAGAATAGCAAGATGGCAGATGATCTTGACTGAGTATGACATCCAGTATACGACCCAAAAGGTGATCAAGGGAAGTGTGTTGGCAGACCATTTGGCACATCAAGCAGTGAATGATTACCAGTCTATGAACTTCGAATTCCCGGACGAGAATATCATGTTGCTAACTGATTGTGAGACACCTGGACCGGATGAAGGACCTGAGGAAGGATCCCGATGGTCTATGTACTTTGATGGAGCTTCAAACTCTTTGGGTAATGGCATTGGCGTTGTGATCATATCTCCTAAAGGCTCTCATACTCCGTTTATCGCCCGACTATGTTTCAACTGCACCAACAATATGGCGGAGTATGAAGCGTGCATCATGGGTCTTCGAGCAGCAATTGACCTAAGGATTAAGTTTCTAAGTGTCTTCGGAGATTCCGCTCTCGTGATCAGTCAGATCAAAGGCGAGTGGGATACGAAACACCCGAACCTTATCCCTTACAAGGAGTATGTATTGACTTTGCTTCCCCATTTCGAGGAGATAACCTTTGAACACTTCCCTAGAGAGGAGAATCAGTTGGCGGACGTGCTAGCTACGATGTCTTCTCTGTTCAAAGTCAATTGGGACAACAAAGCTCCCCAGATCATCATTGAAAGATTGGATGAACCTGCACATTGTTTTGATATTGAGACTGAAGAGGTAACAGAAAAGCCCTGGTATCATGAGGTGAAGAGGTATCTTGAAGCTCAGGAATACCCCGAGGGTGCATCTGTTAATGACAAGAAGTTTTTGAGGAGGTTCACAGCGAAGTTCTTCATCAGCAATGGCATCCTTTACAAGCGTAACCATGATTCGACCTTACTGCATTGTGTGGATAAGAATGAAGCAGAAAGGATCATGGCGGAGTTACATGAAGGTACTTTCGAAACTGACTCCAGTGGACACACCATGGAAAAGAAAATCCTACGAGCAGGATATTATTGGTCCACAATGGAAGCTGACTGTTATCAGCACTCTCAGACATGTCACAAGTGTCAAGTCTATGCTGATAAGGTGCACATACCTACGGTTCCTCTGAACGTCTTGACAGCTCCTTGGCCTTTTGCAATGTGGGGCATTGATATGATCGGCGAGATCATACCTACGGCATCCAACGGGCATCGTTTCATCCTGGTAGCAATTGATTACTTTACAAAGTGGGTTGAAGCAGCTTCATTCACTACTGTAACCAAGAACGTTGTGGCATGGTTTATTCGGCACAATCTGATTTGTCGATACGGTGTACCAAAGAGGATCATTACGGACAATGGTACCAATCTCAACAACAAGATGATCACTGAGCTCTGCGAGCAATTCAAGATACAGCATCATAACTCTTCTCCCTACCGGTCGAAGATGAATGGGGATGTAGAAGCAGCTAATAAGAACATTAAGAAGATTGTGCAGAAGATGACTGTGACATACAAATACTGGCACGAGATGTTACCATTTGCTCTTCATGGGTACCGTACCTCAGCACGGACGTCAACAGGGGAAACACCCTATTCCTTGGTATATGGCATGGAGGCAGTCTTTCCCATTGAAGTTCAGATACCCTCTCTTCAGATCATGAAGGATGCAGGTTTGAGCAAAGATGACTAGATTCAGACCCGACTTGATCAACTGAACCTAATCGACGAAAAGAGACTCACTGCTATTTGTCATGGTCAGACGTACCAAAAGCGGATGATCAAGGCATTTAATAAGAAAGTTAGACGACAAGAGTATCAAGTTGGGGATCTGGTATTCAAGCGCATTATTCTACCTCAAGGTGATCCCAGGGGAAAATGGACCCCTACTTATGAAGGGCCATTTGTGGTTAAGAACATTTTCTCAGGAGGAGCTATGATTCTAACCACCATGGATGGTGACGACCTTCCTCACCCCATCAATGCAGACATAGTGAAAAGATACTACACATAATCAAAGACCCGCTAGGTTGACTGGCCTAGGCAAAAATAAGGGCTTCCCGGCGAACCAAAAGGGTTCGGGCAAAAATAAGGGATAAAAATGAAAAAAATATGTACACCCGGCAAGTCGAAAACCTGAAAAGGCAGCTTGGGCAAAAAAGGGTATCCCGGTGGACTGAAAACCCGAAAGGGCGGTCCAGGAAAAAATTAGGGATCAAAGCGTAACACTATGTCTCATTGGATCACCTTGCATCCAGACTTCGGTATCGACTATCAAGCTCGGACGACACTAATCAATCTGATCTACCTTCAACCAGTAGCAAAGTGATGAGATGCTCAAAGACATAATGGCAATAGCAGAGTTGGAACCCAGTGGGATTATTCACATAGCTGTTTTGTTTAGTTTTTCACAAATTGTGTAAATTCTATTATTCGGCGGCGTTCTCTTACTAGGACGTCAGCCTCTTGTACAAAAAACGCCAATTTACAGGCCAAACTTCAAAATCAATACAATTAATTATCAAACTGTTTTTCCTTTATCTGTTTTGTTTTGTAAAGAACGTCCAATGTTTATTTTTGATATATGCATTTGACATTAATTGCTGCTCATAGACATTTACATGCGAAACAAAAGATGAATTACGGGTAACATCAGAAACAGGGGCAATAAGAATTGTCCAAGCTGTATAGTTGCTCTGTCCACCAGGTACAAAGGTATATTCAGCTGAAGAATATGGCTAAGATACTTTCACTCCCCACAAAGTAAGACATTAATGACAGCTCTCCCCCAGCTGGGACTTGTAACAAATCAGCAATACTCTCCCCAAGCAGAGTTGACATACCATCAGCACCAAAAAGGTTTGATATCCCCGACAGACTTAATATTCCCTAGCAGAGTATAAGAATATTCCCCGACATAATACAGGATACCCCCAGTGGAGTCAATATTTCCCCAGCACGGACTGAAAAAGCTTCCCCAACGGAGTTGAACCGTCATCCCCAATAGACTCTGGAAGTTTATCCCCAGCGGAGTACAAAAAATAAATCTCCCCAGCCAAGTTCAAAGGATCATTCCCAGTAGAACTCAGAGGATTATCCCCACAGAAGTCTAACAGGTTTATCCCCAGCAAGTTGCAACTGAAAGATCATCCCCAGCGAAGTTCTTTCCTTTCACAAACAGGAGTTCAATCCTCAATAGATTCAGTATCACCAGCAACGGTAATCCATCCTCAGTAGAGTTTATCAGTGGAATCCTCAGCAGAGTATCTCTTCCCCACAGAGTAATCTCCTCATCGGTTTCTTCCCCAACGGAGTTCTCTTCTCCTGCAGGTTTATTACCTTCGTTCATCATCCCCAGCGGAAACGAAGAATTCAACTCTACTCTCTAGCAACTACCCGGGATTTACTTTCCCTAGCTAAAACATTACATTTCCATACATCATGATACATGCATATACGCATCATACCATACAATCTCATTTATGATTGAGAACATCATTGCTTGATCCGTCTCATGCATTGCATATGACTGACCTTTACCTTTCAGGAAAGATGCAGTTAAGTTCTCAGCTATGTCAAAAACCTCCTCTGGTCCAGTTAAATTGATTCCTAAAGATTTTTCTGATGCCAATCCAGTCAAAGAAGACAAAACCTCCTCTGGTCCAGTTGAATCGATTCCTAAAGATTTTTTCTGATGCCAATCCAGTCAAAGAAGACAAGACCTTGTCTGGTCCAGTTAAATCGACTCCTAAAGATTTTTCTGATGTCGACCCAGTCAAAGTCAATCCAAGACCTCCTCTGGTTCAGTCAGATCGCCGATAAGATCTCCCTGATTTGTATTCCAGTTGAAGTTCAGACCACCTACCAACAATCTCCAAATGGCATCTGTAAGACCATTCTCGACATCACAATGCTGGTACCACTTCATGCGAGTGCAAATTTATGGGCACTCTAGTGTTCAATCATCTTCCACATTCGGATCACGAAAGGCCCGAAAGCCAATCTATATCCTCGGGTTTAAGAAAATTGAACAGAGGCAGCTGTTGTACCCCAAAATTTTCCCTCCCATATTTCTCAAGACATGGCAAGAATAATCTCCAAGTTGCTCAAGATTTCTAAGAGTTGGACAATCAAATCATCTCCTAAGGCCGTCAATCTCAAATTAGGGTTTTGTGTTGCATCAAGGTCCTTACATACAAATGACCTTAAGTGCTCCCCAATGTCCTAATATGGTCTCAAGTTCATCCATGTCAAATTTCAAGCCTTGCAGATGAAGTTTGGTCAGTCAATTGCTCAAGAGGTCCAAAAATCGACTATGCTAGGGCAAAAGTCAACTGTGACCTATTAATAGTCAAACTTCAAGATTTTTTGTCAACATTCCCATTTTGAAGGATATTTCATCATTTGATCAAGGGTTGATCATGATTCATCAAGGATTGCTCAAGATTCATCAAGATTCAAAAGTTGCTAAATTGGGGTTTTATAGAAAAAGTCAACTCAACTTTGACCAAGCATAACTTTCTCATACTTTATGATAAATGACCCATCTGAAGCTCATTTTGAAGAGGATGCAATTTCCTACAATCAATCTTCACACCCCCAAGATCAAGAAATGCACTCACAAAAAGTTACAAATTTGGACATTATAGGTCATTTTTGAAAGTCAACAAAAACACCTTTTTTTCCAAAGCTTATAACTTTAGAATGGAATATCAAAATGAGATGAGACCAAACGGGTTGGTTAGAGGACATATCAAGCTTTCTAGAAAGTCCAAGAACACTTCCAAAAGTTCAAAATTGAAGAAGTTATGCATTGTTGAAGTTGGGCATTTTTCCAAAATTGCCAAAAGTCAACTATCCCTAAAACTTCAAATTTTGTCAAATGGGCCCACTTTTTTCCACTTGATTTGATATTTTCATACTACACACGTGTCATATCTTCAGTCTTGTGTCCATTTATTAATTTTTCTATTTTATTTGATTTTTATTGAATTAAATCATTTTAAATCAATTTAAATCCAAATAAAATCTAAATATTGATCACTTGGTATCTTTTTGATTGATACAGATTTTAATTATCATTATGGACATGGTCAAACTCGAATTAAGCCATATCATGAACAAAATATTGGATTTGGTATCAAATTGGAAGCTTTTTAATGGAGGATCATATCATATCTCCAAGCATTGATACACCAAGATTCAGTCCACAAAACTTGACCTAATGCATTGCCTTATACATATACAAGCTAAAGAGGAACGAATCAGAACCTAGAGGCTGCACAATCAGAAAAACCAAACTTGGAAATTTGTCAAAAAAGCTTGAAACTAAAATCCTTTCTAGAGGCTGATTCAAAGCAAAAACTCAACGTAGACCCCTTGTTGGATATCCACTGAGTGAAAGGCAATCAAAATCAAGCTCTCTCCTCTCCTGAATCGCGCTGTAAGTCTCTCTAAACCTTGCCCTGTATTTGAAATCGCATACTCATATTTTGGCACTTTCTTGGCAAAATCTTTACACAACCATGCTTATCGATCCATTTAGAAACTTTTTGCATTAACCAATTGTGTTTTCATGAGCCATAGCCCCATACCCGAATCTAGGGTTTTGGAAGTTTGTTTTTGGGTGTTTTCTTTGCAGGAAAAATTGGAACAAATAATGGACATAGGCATGTTCAGGAGGAAGAGACGAGCATGACTGTGGTCGTGGCTTGAGTTTTCATGGCCTAGAACGTATTTTAGGAGCAAGCCACAGATTTAGCTGCGGATAAGAATCTGCAGGTAAATATCCAGGCCAAACGAAGAAGACGAGGACGTGGCTTGTCCCCATTCGTGTATTTAAATCCAGCGCGCTTTTATTTTTTTGTTTGACCCATTGATTTGCTTTTGCATTATATTAATTGCTACCTATTATAATAACAAATGGAAATCAGTGGCGCAGTGGTAGACGTGTTGTTCAAAGGCTTGCAGGACCTGGGTTCGAATCTCAGGTCCACCATATTTGCATATTGTTATTTTTCTCCAAGAAATCCAATGTGCTTCAGCAAGTGTGGTCCATCATATACCTTCAAATATCATTTGCGAGATGGCTTCCAGGCCAAATCTGATGGCCCAAAAGTGATGCCTACCATATGCCAAGGTCAACGTGTCACATGGAATCAGAGATTCAACCCAGGCTTGCACGTTAATGGGCTTGGAAAACTGTTGATCTCACTCCCAAATTGGGCCTGAACCCCCCTGAGTATTTCTTTTTTTTATTTTCTTTCTTTATTTTGTTTAATTATTATTTTTATTGTTTAAATCACTTACTAATTAAATTTCCTTTTTCCTCATAAAATCAAAAACCAAAAAATATATTTTTATTTATTAAAATTAAATTCATCATTTTATTTTTGTAAATAAATTAATTCAATTAATTTAGTTTAATTAGCTATAACTTTTAACATTTTTGTAATAATTAAAACTAATTTAGATAATTAGGTTTTTATTAACATTAATTAAATTTGTTCTTATTTCTTTAAATATCCAAAAATATCTTTTTTTCTTAATTAATTTATTTATTTATTTAAATAACTTAGTTTAATTCCATTTAATTCAAAAATAAACCAAAAATTCACTTTCTTTCAAAAAGGGTCAAAACCCTAAAAACTCGCATTCGATTTAATTTTTCGCACGTGATTCATTTTACCATTGATGTAATTGTTTCCCGGAATGTAATAGCTTTTAATTAGGACTTTATTTTATCGCTTTATTTTATTTTCCGCATTTTAATTTCAAGGGTTGTCTTTGGCTGTAAATACCCGACGCCTTGTAATAGTTTAGAGTTAATTTCCGCAAATTTAATTTCCGCAACTTATAAACTGTTAGATGTTTGATAATAGGGAATGCATGACAAAATCGAATTTATGAACTTAAAATCAACATAGCTCACCCATGACATGTACAGAGATAAAATTAACTGAAACAACACACTCGCACATGCGCACTCTTAGGGTACACCTCACTTGGTTGCCTTCGAACGTGGTCATTAAGTATAGGAAGTTTTAGAGGTCGCCCTCTTGTCCAAAGATCATAGTCGCCTCGAAATGGTTGCCTCGGAAAAATGATCTAAGACATTAGGGTTACCGTTAAGGCATTCTAACATTGCTTTAGTGACCGCACGTCCCTTAATCGAATTGACCCTTAAACTCCAACGACGGTGTTACCTACTCATCAATAGTGGGATAGCATTGTCTAAAGGACATTAGCACAGATTGATTCCTTTTTCGAGCAGGTAGATGGTTCTTAAGTACTTTCTCTTTCTAAAAACAAAACAAAACTTTTCGCACTTACACCTTTCAAACAAAAAACTCTTTTCAAACCTACAAACACAAAGAAAAGCAATTTTTGAAAACACTTTGAGCAAGTACCTAAGAGCCCGTGGATAACCACGGATAGAAAGGGTGCTAACACCTTCCGTTTCTATAATCTACCCCCCGAACCCGAGAAACATATCGAAAAAGGAATTTTTCTGTGCTTTTTTCCTTTCCTTGTTGGATAAAATAAAAGACGGTGGCAACTCTTGCTTACCGCGACATTTTGCAAATACAAACACAAAACGCAAACCAGCATTCCAAAAAACAGTCAATTCTCTCCCACCGTATCACATATTGCATACGATCCATACTCGAAAATCGCAAAAAAAATACATGACATAAAATAAATAAAACTAATGGTTAAAATTGACTAAAATTTAGAAAAAGAGGAAATATATTCCTAATTAATTTCTAAAATACCTTCTAATATTTTTACCATTTTTTATTATGTATCTTTGTTACTAAAAAAGGTCATGAAAGAAAAAATAATAGTTATAAAGAAAATGAGAGAATCTGAGGGATGCAATAACTGGGTCAGGACCTTTGGTGAAGTACGCTGGCACTAAGGCCCAGCTTGTCAAACCGTGATCTCCTTCCTCTCTCTCTCAATAATCAGCGGCACAACTAGACTTCTCCATCTTGCTCTGTCTTTCACCGCGACGCCACCATCCCAACACACGCCATCACAACCTCCTTTGCACCTCCCTGACTCTCAATCATCTCAGCTATTTTATTCTTCTACATCTGACGGCCTAACCAAAACCCTAAGTTGCCTCACGCCAAAATTAAATGGTGAATACATGGCGTACGACCATGGATCCAAGGGGATGTGGTTCGTTGGGCTTCCTATTCTATAATGGTAACAAAAAGCTAGGCAAAAAGATGAAGAAAATAGGGAGTTCGGGAATTACCTATCGGAGATGTTCCGATGGAGTTCAATGACGACGAAAAAGGACTAAAACCCTGCTCCAAGCTGCTGCGTACTCCAGGTATTCCTTCCCCGTTCTTACTCTTCTTCTTTTTGCTTATGTGGTTTCTTTGTGTATGTGTTGTGTCGTTGATTGCGTTGTGTTCTTGGTTCTTAAATGAGAGTAGATATGGCTTAGCTCTCACCAATACAAAACTCTAAGAATGAGCTTCAATGGCTGCTATGAGTGAGCTTATGAGTGAGGGCTAAGTTTCAGAGGGAGGGAGTGAAGAAGATGATGAAGTCAGAGAGAGAATTAGGGAGAATATGGAAAAGGGGCGTGTGTGAAACTGATGGGAAAAATGGAAATGGTGGTTGAGAGAGATGAATTGAAGAAGAGAGAAAAAGGAGGTGTCCAGGGATGAGAGAGTTCTTGGTGATTTTTATGGAAATGAATGTTGTGGAGAGGAACCAAGTCAGTCCTGAGATTGGAGGTGATGAAGAGGTTATATAGTTGAAGCAGTTGGAAATTCAGTTGGAGCTTGATTGGTTTTGGGCCATTGGATGATAAGAGTTTGTTAGAAGATCAATGGTAGGGATTGGATTGGTTAGGGTTAGTCTGACTCTGTTATCCATTATATCCTTTTTCCTGTTCTGAATTTTGTTGAGAATTTGTTAGGAGTTATTAGATATTTGTTACAGCAGTTAGAAATTCTGCTTTCTTCTTGTTGGTTAGGAAGGTTGGTTGATGGTTGGAAAAAGTTGGTTATGAGTTTGTTTAGAAATATGTTATGCTGTTAATTTGTTATAGTTGAATGGAAAGTTGTTTTGGATTCTGTTAGAGGTCGATTAAACCAGTTAGAGGGTGAGCCATTAGAACCCTTAGATCTATTGCAATCAGTTTGGGATATATGGTGAGATTGGATTGGTTCTTGGTTAGTTAGAAACTATTAATAGTTAGTTTTGTAGGGAGATGGTTAAAAGGGGTTTTGTTACAGTTATAGTTAGTTTTTGTTGATGTTAGTTAACTCTGTTAATGCTACTGTTAGAAGTTAGTTAGTTCTAAAATATTTTTGTCTCAATGAGTTTGTGATCAATTTAAGCCTTGTGTTTCAATTTAAAAACCATTAACAGAATTGGGTGAAAGTTAGTTAGTTGAAAATTCTGCTTAGTTAGTTATAGGTGCCAAAATCTGTTGTTGCTGGATAGAGACAGTTAGTCGAATATCCTATTAGATTTTAAAAGTTAGTTATAAAACTAAACTAAACTAAAACTTCAAAATTTTAGTTATTTTATTTTCTGCTGTGAAAGTTAGTTAAAATATTAGTTGTTAGCAGTTATTGATTCCTGGACATATACTTCTGTTAATTGTTTAGTAAAGCTTATGAAACCAGTTGGAAATTCGATTAGATCAAAAAGTTAATTACTGCTCAGTTAGTAATCAATTAGTTGTAGAATCAAAAAAGTTGGTTAGGAATTTGGTTAACTGTTTTTGTGAGTTTGTTATATGGTTTAGAGTAAGACAACAGTTAGGAGATTTTGCATTGGCTGTTAAAAGGTTAGTTGAAATTCTATTTTGCAGGGTATTTAGGTTTTTGTTTAGTTATTTTTTTGCTGGACAGTTTAGGGAATATGACAATTTTGTTGCAAATTGATAAGAAACCCCATTGTGAAATTCGTTAACAGTTTTTTTTTCAGTGTGGCTTGGTCACAGTTTGTTACGAAAATTAGCTTTTTCATCCCTTTCACACTTGGATCAAATTATTGAATGAGTGATTTATTTTGTCTTGTTTATTAAGTTCGAACCAGATTCTGACGTTACTGCAGTAATATGCGGCAAGTTGGTCATGACAAGTTATGGGACATATTGATATTTCATTGCAATTTACTTCTAGCTTGGTCCATACACTAAATCCTCATATCAAGAATGGATATTGCATGCATTAACCTGACCATATATGTTTGGGTTTGTTCATGACTTGTATTAAGTTTCATATGTCAACTGCTAGCTCAAAATGCATGTCTTGTAATTGATGTGCTGATGTGCTGTTTTTTTTCTTGCTATATGTAGGCTGTGATTGAAAAGATACAGGTTGGGATTGACTTTCAAAATAAGCATGGTATTAAAGTCCATTAGCAAGACAAGACTGGAAGACAGGGTACAAGGCATTTGGTGCAAAGTTAGAAGCTTGACATGGAGACTGATTCGTATGGCATGGCATGACGTTCGGTTAAGACTCGAAACATGAGAGTGATTTGCTTGTAAGTTGTCATGTGAATCGACTTGAATCTTTAAAATTCTGAGCCACATACAATGACGTTAGATGATGGATGAAATGGTGGGAATCTCTTGAATCCCTAAGTGGATTTTGACGAACTCTAAAGGAAAGTGAAAGATGTTGAATTTTGATATTCTGATGATTCTTTTTAAATGAACTTTGGTATCTTGAATAATATTTCAATAACCTTGAACTTGTATACCTCATTACTTAAATCTTAAGAAATCCAAATACATTTCTTTTTCAACCTTACAAGCCTCCAACAACTCTGATGAATTGAACCAAGTTTGAATCCATGGAATCATTTAAATCCACTTCAAGCTTAATCCAAATTAACTCGTACGACAAGCAGCAAACAATTTGAACGAATGACGCTTTAATTATAATCCGCATCTTGTATCACGTCTCGATTGTATGAGCAATATAATAACAATGTCTTGGATCCTTGAAGAAAATATTTAAGACTTTGACCTTAAGCCCTAGCTCACATAGTCTTTACTTAAACCTTTAGTGAAACCCTAATGATCCTTCCCTTGGTGAAGATGACAACCTTGTAGCTAAATGAGAGAAAGAAGTTCTCAATGATCAAGAATCTAAACCCTAGCCCCACAAACCATAGTTAATGAGAAACCAATTGATTCAAGCCTGAGTGAAGATAAGGGTCTAAAAGCACATATAAAACCCTAATCTTCAAGATCCTTGTTCCCATGCTAAATTTACTGATTAATGATGCATGATGTGTTAAATGACCTAATGGAAGGTTATGTACATGTGAAAAAGGTGAGATGCGTAAGCCAGATAAAAGTAAAAGGGGTAGGTCAAATTTGGGGTATTACAGCTGCCCCTATTTAATCGTCTTTAAACCTGAAAGTACGATTGGCGCGCGCCTTTTGGAAGTTCGAGGTTGAAGATGATTAAATATCAATGTCAAAAATTTGTCCTGGGAGGAAGTGTGAGTATTTATTTATTTATGGGGGAAGAATTCTTTTGTTTTTTAGTGAAGAGACGGAGATTGGACTTGTAACGTAGCATGATGCCAATACAAGGAAGATATCGGACTTGTAACGTAGCATGATGCCAATACAAGGAAGAGATCAGACTTGTAACGTAGCATGATGCCAATACAAGGAAGGTACAACATGGACAAGTGTTTGAATCGATACGGACGAGTATCAAAAGAAGATACGGACGAGTATCAAGAAAGGTCAAACACGGACGAGTGTTTGAATACGGACGAGTATTGAAAGAAGATACGGACGAGTATCAAAAGGTTAAACACGAACGAGTGTTTGAATCAATACGGACGAGTATTGAAAGAAGATACAGACGAGTATCAAAAGGTTAAACACGGACGAGTGTTTGAATAAATACAGACGAGTATTGAAAGAAGATACGGACGAGTATTAAAAGGTTAAACACGGACGAGTGTTTGAATCAATATGGACGAGTATTGAAAGAAGATACAGACGAGTATCAAGGAAGAGATAACACGGAAGAGTGTTGGAATCAATATGGACGATTATTGAAAGAA
Source organism: Vicia faba (assembly GCA_948472305.1). Classification (NCBI taxonomy): domain Eukaryota; kingdom Viridiplantae; phylum Streptophyta; class Magnoliopsida; order Fabales; family Fabaceae; genus Vicia; species Vicia faba. Next base: position 672,193,894 of record OX451740.1, read on the forward strand.
GATACAGATGAGTATCAAGGAAGAGATACCACGGATGAGTATTGGAATCAATACGGACGAGTATCGAAAGAAGATACAGACGAGTATTAAAAGGTTTAAACATAGACGAGCGTTTGAATCAACACGGACGAGTATTGAAAGGAGATATAGACAAGTATCAAGGAAGAGATACCACGGACGAGTATTCGGGAGACTGACATGGATGAGTGTTTAGGAACTGACACGGACGAGTGTTTACGAATTTACACGGACAAGTGTTTAGGAATTTACACGGATGAGTGTTTAGGAAACTGACACAGACGAGTGTTGGAAATCTGAATTATCTGTCAGACAGGAGTTGGCTACCAGAAGAAAATTGGGTCTAGAATGACAAAGTGTATTGATTTTGTTGGGCATCAAAAAGGTGAAGGTCATCGACTGGGGATTTTGAGCATGATACCCTCCTGTAGGGATGTATTGTTGTCCTTGAATTCAGGTCTTTCGTGTAAGGTACCTGATATGGCCTATGCTTCGTATGCATGTTTGAATTTCTTTTGCCGCAAATATCCGTGTTGATGGATCGGCTACACGCCTTTGAGGATGCAATGTTATGTAATGATAACTATATGCAATGCAAAGAAATAAACTTCATGGGGATAAGAGAAGGCCCACTGGGAACCGTTGTTCATCACTGGGGATGTCAGTACATATCGGCGCTGGAAACCTGCAGTACCAAAGGTCGTTGGGGACACCGATAAGAATTGCATTGGGGAGCCCATGATACCTAAGATTGATGATGACTCTGCTGAAAATTGAATTGCTGACGAAGCGAGTTTTCAAATACGCTGTTGAATTATGAATCGTACCATTGGGGAAGAGATAATCTGGCTAGACTTCCGTACATCCTGAACGAGAGAAGATGGTGGAACTGAATACACCAAAGAATGGATATTGAACACCATGTGGATCTCTTTGAATACATTCCCCAAGTTTACGCACATTGGGGGGAGTTATCTCTTGAATAATTTGGGGATAAAAGATGGGCATGGACACCTATGAGTGCCTCGGTTTAGTTCTGCGATTGCCCCGGTTTAGCTCTGCGAATGTCTCAGTCTAGATTCACTGGGGATGTTTCTTGATTAACTCCACTGAGGATGCACTTGCGCGTGATGAGTCAAACGACGACTCCGAATTTTCTGAACTCACTTGGGGAATCAGATTTGAAGTTGTCTACAGCAGATGAAGGCGACTTTGTGTATTGGATAGGTTAGGGTGACCGTTACAAATTTCTACCTGGAAGGAAAAATAACACTTGGAGTGCATACGACATCCCCACATGGTTATACATCGACGTAAAGTTAAGTTCTATCTCGGCTCGAGAATTTGTATTCCCCATATTTCTAATACGGTTATTCAATAACAAATAAAACACATTCTGCATACGAAAACATTTCATGATAATAAGAGACAACTTTGATGAAAGCAGATTTTATTGATTGGCCTGTGAATAGGCATTTTTACAAGGAAGCAACTCCTATATGAGGTAGCTGCAAAATAGAAACGAAAAATACAACAGGTATAAATGGCAATGAGAGATGCTCGAATTTCCATTAAAACCGGTATTGTTATAGTTCCCATATCCTAAGTTGTCTCAATGCCTTGCCTCTGAAGAGTAGTAGTTGGACCGGTCAATTCGCCTCCAAGGTGCTATAGATGTGCATGTGTCACTCTTGAAGAGCATCCAGACTACAGCCTCTCGCTTAAGATCCCTAATTTTTGCTTAGATCGCCCTTTCGGGTTTTCGACCCAACGGGATACCCATTTTTGCCTAAGTCGCCCTTCCGGGTTTTCAACTTAGCGGGTTGTCATCTTTTTCATTTTATCCCTAACTTTTGCCTGGACTTTCGTGTCCACCGGGTTTCCCATTTTTTGCCTAAGTCACCCTTTCAGGTTTTCGACCTAGCGGGTCTCTTTATACGTAGAATTTTTTGACTGAGTCTGAATTGACTGGGAGTGGAACATCTTCCCCATCCATGTTTGTCAGGATTAGAGCACCTCCTGAAAAATCTCTCTTCACGATGTATGGTCCCTCGTAATTGGGAGTCCATTTGCCCCTTGGGTCGGAATGGCTTTGCACGATGACCCTTCTCAAGACCAGATCACCAGGATAAAACTTTTGAGGACGAATCTTTTTGTCGAATGCTCTTTTCTTTCTTTGTTGGTACAACTGGCCATGAAAGATGGCCGTCAGCCGCTCTTCATTAATCATATTAAGTTGGTCAAACCTTGTCTGAACCGACTCTGCCTCATCAAGCTTGGTCTCCATCAGAACCCTCAACGAAGGAATTTCTACTTCGACAGGAAGCACGGCATCAGTGCCATAGATAAGAGAAAATGGAGTTGCCCCTGTTGAAGTGCGCACAGACGTTCTGTAGCCATGTAGAGCAAAAGGCAACATTTCATGCCAATCTTTGTACGTTCTGACCATCTTCTGGACGATCTTCTTTATGTTTTTGTTAGCAGCTTCGACTGCACCATTCATTTTTTATCGATACGGCGATGAATTGTGATGTTCAATTTTAAACTCTTCACACAATTCCTTCATCATGTTGTTGTTAAGATTTGAACCATTATCACTGATGATTCTATGAGGGACTCTGTAACGACATGTGATTTCTTTCCTGATGAAATTGGTGACGACCTATTTGGTTACATTCTTGTAAGAAGCTGCTTCTACCCATTTGGTAAAATAGTCGATAGCCACTAGGATGAATCTATGGCCATTCGAAGCACTTGGTTCAATCCTTCCAATCATATCAATTCCCGATATCGCAAACGGCCACGGGGAGGTCATAACACTCAGAGGAGTTTGAGGAACATGAATTATGTCTGCATATACTTGGCATTTGTGGCACAATTTTGCATATACGCAGCAATCACTCTCCATTGTCATCCAAAAGTATCCTGCTCGTAGGATTTTCTTCCCCATAGAATGCCCGCTCGAATGAGTCCCGAAAGAACCCTCATGGATTTCCTTTATGACCGACTCTGCTTCGTGTCTATCCACGCATCTGAGCAGAACCGAGTCATAATTTATCTTATACAGGACATCTCCTGATAAGAGGAACTTGGATGCTAACCTTCTAAGCGTACTCTTATCACAAATTGTAGCATTTTCGGGATACTCTTACTTCTCGAGGTACCGTTTAATGTTGTAATACCACGGCTTCTTATCAGTCATATCCTCGGTTGAGAGACAATGGGCAGGAAAGACATGTGCCGGCTCTTTGTACCTGAGGATGCGTATATTAGGCGCCTGATTTGGAAAGCTCACCGTAAACATGGATGCTAGTGTGGCTAAAGCATCAACCAGCTGGTTTTCGTCTCTGGGAATATGTTCAAAGGTGATTTCATCAAAAGCGGGTATTAGTTGCAAGATATAGTCTTTGTACGGAATCAAACTGGGGAGTTTTGTCTCCCAATCACCTCGTACCTGATGTATGACCAAAGCAAAGTCTCCAAAGACTTCAAGGATTTTGATTTTAAGGTTGATAGCTGCCTCTAGCCCCATTACACATGCCTCATATTCCGCCATATTATTTGTACAATCGAAACATAACTGGGCCGTAAATAGTGTATGAGTATTATGTGGAGAAGTCAGTATTGCCCCAATGCCATGACCTGCAGTGTTCGAGGCACCGTCAAACGTAAGAGTCCATCACTCTACTGGATCAACCCCATCATAATCATCAAGCTTCATGACATCTTCATCAGGGAAGTCGAATTTCATTGATTGGTACTCCTCCAACGGCCGATGAGCAAGATGATCCGCAAGAATGCTACCTTTGATAGCCTTTTGTGTAACATACTGAATGTCATATTCAGATAAAAGATCCGCCATCGAGCAAGCCTGCCTGTGAGCGTTGGCTTCTCAAAGATATACTTTATCGGATCCATTTTTGATATTAGAAAGGTCGTGTATGTCAGCATATACTGCCTCAGACGTCGAGCAGCCCAAGCGAGTGCACAGCAAGTTTTTTGAAGTAAAGAATACCTGGATTCGCAATCGGTAAACTTTTTACTCAGATAATAAATGGCGTGCTCTTTACGTCCTGTTTCATCCTGCTGTCTGAGCATACAACCCATGGATCCTTCCAGCACCGTCAAGTACATGATGAGTGGCCTCCCAGGCATTGGAGGGATAAGGATTGGTGGCTCTTGGAGGTACCGTCTGATTTTTTCAAAGGCTTCCTGGCAATTATCGTCCCATCGGACATCTTGATTCTTGTGCAGCAATTTGAAGATGGGTTCACAAATAGCTATGAGATGAGAAATGAACCTGGCTATGTAGTTCAATCTCCCAAGGAACCCCCTTACTTCTTTTTCATGTTTTGGTGCTGGCATAATTTGTATTGCTTTTACTTTGTCGGGATCTACCTCAATTCCTCGTTGTCTTAGAATAAAACCGAGTAGTTTGTCGAATCGCACCTCGAAGGTGCACTTATTCGGATTAAGCCTTAGTCTAAACTTTTGCAGACACGCAAATAACTTTCGCAGATGGACTAAGTGTTCGTCCTCAGTTTGTGATTTTGCAATCATGTCATCAACATATACTTCGATCTCCTTATGAATCATATCATGGAAAAGTGTCACCATGGCACGTTGATATGTTGCACCAGCATTTTTGAGGCCAAAAGGCATGACCTTATAATAGTAAGTACCCAATGGAGTAGTGAATGTCATATTTGTCATGTCTTTTGGGGCCATCTTTATCTGATTGTATCTCGAAAAACCATCAATGAAGGAGAAAATCGAGGACTGAGTCGTATTATCAACCAATACGTCGATGTGTGGTAATGAGAATTCGTCTTTTAGGCTTGCTTTGTTCGAATCTCGATAGTCTACACACATGCGCACCTTCCCATCTTTCTTAGGGAAAGGTACGATGTTGGCAATCAAATATAAGTATTCACATACCAACAAAAAGCTTGCGTTCAACTGCTTTTCAACTTCTTCTTTGATTTTGAGCGACATATCTGGACGAGTTCTCCTCGGCTTCTGCTTTACTGGAGGATATTCTGGCTTGAGTGGCAAGTGGTGCATGACTATATCCGTATCTAGACCAGGCATATCTTCATACGACCAGGCAAAGATGTCGTAGTACTCCCTGAGAAGCTCAATCAACCTCTTCTTTACGTCATCTTGCAAAGCAGCCCATATCTTGACCTCCTTTTTTACTGCGTCGGTGCCGAGATTGATGACTTTAATAGCTTCTTGATGAGGCAAGATCGTTTTCTCTTCTTGTTTCAACAGCCTTACCAATTCCTCTGGAATTTCCCAATCTTCCCCACTACCCTCAACGGCTTGGTCATTTAGATTTCCAAGGATATTGGTGCAAGGAATTGTAACATCATCGTTTTTTATGGAATTCGAGGCAGACCTGCATGATTTGATGAATCATGCCTTATTTTAGAATATGGATGCAAATTGGAAAATGGTTAAAGAGTTAGAAAAAACATTGCCATTTTATTTTACGAAAATAAGAAAAGATAGAGAGCAGAAAATTGTATGCAAAAATGACATTTTATTCAACTTTTTAAACAAACATAGAAACATGAGGGGGCCCTTTTCACAAGCCGTCAACATGCTTTGGGCAAAAGCATGCGAATTATTTAAAACAAGAACATTACATGTCAAAGAAAACCACTTCGGGAACATCAGTGGCAGTCCAATTGTCGAGCTCCTGATCAGGCGCAATCTGGTAGATGTACTGAGCCATGTCTGCATCGTCTTCATCATCTACTACATGGATTTGTCCTTGATACCCCGGACCGGCCTTAACAAATACCTTTGAAAACGGAGGAACTTGTTTTCCCCTGAGCATAATTGGACTCGTACCAACACGGTCTGAAAACGAGGACCCAAACCCAAGTCCAGACTTATCCTACTTTTCGCGCACCTCTGTCACTTTGCCCCAGTCTTCATTAGGAATCCCATATTCCACAATAGCCTTGGCATCCCTCAAGAAAACCATTGGAACTCCAGACTTCTTTATATTTTCCAGCATGGTGGGGACTCTGTCAACAGAAATGATTTCCAAGGCTTGGAAAGGGGTTTCATGAACTTCCCCTTCTACTTCGACATAACGGAAGGAAGTAACATTATTGATCATGACATCCTCCTCTCCGCCAATGATGATGACCTTGTCCTGGACAATGAACTTCATACGTTGATGCAGAGTTGAGGTAACGGCCCCTGCCATATGGATCCATGGGCGTCCCAGTAAGAAAGTGTAAGATGGACGAATGTCCATGACATAGAACGATAGGTAGAACACGTAGGGGCCGTTTTTGATGGGCAAGTCAACTTCCCCTTCCACAGATCTCCTCGACCCATCAAAAGCCTTGACTGTCAACGTACTAGGTTTCATCATAACCCTATCCATATTCAGCTTGAGTAGAGTATGCTTAGGCATGATGTTCAAAGAAGACCCAGTGTCTACTAGGACTCGAGACATTACAGTATCTAAGCACCTGATGGAAATATGCAATGCCTTATTATGAGCCCGGCCCTCAGGAGGGAGCTCGTCATCACTGAAGCCTAGACAGTTTCCTGCAGAAATATTTGTAACAACCCCTTCAAATTGGGCCACAGAAATTTCAGGATTCACATGGGAACCATGCAGAATTATCATCAAGGCGGTTCAATGAGCTTCAGAGTACAGGAGGAGGGATAAGATTGAGATCTTTGCAGGCGTTTGATTCAGCTGGTTAACCACCTTGAAATTGCTCTTCTTGATTACCCTAATTAGTTGCTCCACTTGTTGTTCAAAAGACGTCCCAAGAGAATCATTAACTACTTGTTTCCCTTTATCTCTCACAGGAATCTCTTTGATAACTTCTTCAGGAGGTGGTGGAGTAGGAGTCAAGGCTCTCCCGCTTTAAGTTATTCTACTAGTCCCGGAAATGTTGGTTACATCCTTATTTTCAATCGGCGGACAAACAACTTTCTTTCCCCGAGTGTAAACAGTATTATATTCCCATGGCATCGCCCTATTATCAGTTAACGGATTAGGAACCGAACTTGGAAGTGTTGATGCCTAGGTTAGCAAGAGAGCAATCGGATTCAAATTTGGCGCATGGAGCATTGGAACTTGTATAACCAATGGAACTCTTGAAGTATTCCTCTGAAAATTGGCCGGATAATACGGAATCTCCATAATAGCGACATCACCTTCGGAGATGACTTTCTCCACCCTAACAACCCCTTCGTCCATTAGTCTCTGAATGGAATCTTTCAAATTATCACACTCGTCTGGATTGGATGGGCATTTCAAACAAAAGCCATGAAGCCCTTGTAGAACTTCCTGCTGCAAAAGATGCTTTCTTAGAATTTTCATTGACATCTGAATCTCTTCAACCTGAGTCACTAAGTCGTGGTCATCGTCGAATCCAATAGCATTGGCAGCAGCCCCATGGTGGGGAGGCATAGGATTGTTCTGAACATTAGAGCCTATAGGAGCGAAGCTTAACTCCTTAGCCTCCAAAAGATCTTGCACCTTGTACTTTAAAGCTCTGCAGTTTTCGATTGAATGACCTGGAGCTCCTGAATGAAACTCACAACGTGCATTTACATCATAACCCCTTGGAAGTTCTACAGGTGGGGGAGCCAATACTCGGAGCTGTACCAATTGACCAGCTAGCAATTGTGGAAGCAACCGGGCGTATGACATCGGGATTGGATTCAACTTCCTCTCAGGATACCTTTTCTGCCTTTGATGACCCCTCTTCCCCTGGGGCCTTTGGTTTTGTTGATAGTTTCGCGGCGGTGCATACTGTTGTTGTGGAGCAGTAGCAGGAGTTTAGTAATATGGAACCTGTACAATAGTTTTCCCCTTATCATCAGAGGAATTGCTCACCTCTCCCTCCTTTTTCTTGACGAAACCGCTAGATTATGGTTTCTTCCCACCACCTGAGTTGTTGTTACCATTTGCGCCAGATGCACCTGAAATAGTCCCTACTTTAATACACATTTCAACCCGCTCCCCGATGATGACCATATCCTAAAATGAATCGAAAGTACTGTTGAGCATATGTTATAGATACGAGCCTCGGAGGGTACTCATAAAAAGATCTACTAGTTCCTGGTCTAGGAGAGGAGGTTGAACTCTTGCGGCCAAACTGCGCCATCTCTGGGTATACTCTTTGAAAGACTCACAAGTATTTTAAGACATACTCTGCAGCTACGCACGGCTAGGTGCCATGGCCGTGTTGTAGTGATAATGTTTTAAGAAAGCATCAACAAGCTCACTCCAGTTACTAACATGAGTTTGCTCCAACTGCATGTACCACTCTAATGGAGCTTCAGCAAGACTATCCTGAAAGAAATTCATAAGCAACAGCTCATTACTAGCATAAGCAGCCATCTTTCTACAGTAAGATCGGAGATGAGTCTCTGGGCATGTAACCCCCTTATACTTGTCGAAATCAGGTACTTTAAACTTTGGTGGGATCACAACCCCTGGAACCAAACACATAGCAGCGGCACTAAATCCTGGTTTCTTAGAAGTCTCCATAGCCTTTAAGCGTTCTTCCAGAGCCTTGTACATTTTAGAAGTTTCAGATAGATCAGCCGTAGAATCCTTTGGAGGGTCATCGAGATCGCTGACATCATGGTGGTCATCCATAATCAGTCGTGGGTTGTCCTTAGGAATCCCCCCGTGATCATTCTTGGGTCCACCATTCTCGGATGTGAAGGCACCGTCTACCAGTTTAGTAACGCTTATTTTGAGCTCCTCCTGCCTTTGGATGACGACATGAAGAGTTTCCATGAGTTGATTCATTCGATCACCCATAGTGTCCATGTCTTTACGGAGAGCGGCCTGGTTCTGCTCAATCTATTCCATAATCCTCAACTTGTTGGCTCGGGTGCGATAAGGATATAGGGAAGTCGTTTTGTAGATTCTGATAATAAAAGGCAAAATCATCAGATAAGAATTCCTGCCAGAAAACCTGCAATGCATGATATGTATGATGTATGAAATGATTGTCCATTCCGGTTTTCCACAGTTCAATTATAACCAGCAGTAATCGAGCAACATGATGATAAGAACGACCGTATGAAGAAAACATCCAAAAATAAGAGAAATTCCCACAGATTTGAATACAAGAAAGTTATGGGAGTACAAGATGAGTGATTTCGTCCACCCAGCTTAGCGGTAATCGTAGTAATATAATAACCAGTCTGAAGGTAGGCTACCATTCTTCCTCCATCTCTATATCACATCACTAAGGTTCAAAATAAAGTGCCTTAGTAATAGCTTCAAAACCATGCTCGTTTAGAGCAACAACAAGTAGGTGTTCATCTGATAGTCCTGGAAGGTGAAACAATGTAACTCATAGTTGTAAAACTGAAGTAGAGTCAAAGCACCATCATGTATTCCGATAAAAATCTTTGCGTTAGGACAGACCAAACGGTCTTTAAACTCTTCAAAGAAGGCTGAGAACTTGAGCGGAAAACTTGAGCAGCACCGATTAGTATAATTGTCTTTCTTAGTCCTCTTGAGAACATCACTATTGCCAAACGTTACTGACGGAAATTATGCCAGAGAGGTATCCCGAAATTGACATGCACATGCAAGGTTAGTACATTTCATCTTTCTGACAATTCTTTTTGAGAAATAAACATGATATGATGTAAATGCAAGTGATCATGGGGTTACTACTTCCATGATACCAATTTTTGTTGTATTGTCTCTGCGTAGTCTGTAAGTACCAGGATCATAGGTCCGGAACATAAACCGTAGAATCTCATGAATAGATTCGGAACCCAGAAAATATATCTGAGATTCTCCTAGTTACTGATAGAAATCCAGGACATAACCATTAGAACCAATAGTCATTGTCTGGGTATAGTCACTATCTGAACATGAGTAACCATCTGAACATAGTCACCAGTTGTACCTGTAATAATAGTTCGCTCCCCACTCACGGGTGAAGACTAGGTCAGGGTAAGACAATGGTAACTCGAAAATCATGGGTTCGCTTGAAAGTAAAATCATCGCAACACAGACGTGCATGATGAAAGTACCTCCAATTGAACCTCATACGAGCATGGTATATGACATGACTGCACTAGTCGGACCATGTCCTATAGCCGTCATGCCCCCACTCTATTCCTAGTGTCCTAGTGCACTCAGGCCTGGGTACTGGGCCTTTTACCTCTACAGTAACATCCCAACCCAATCAAGAAGAAAATCCAGTACAGCAGTAGTATATGGAAGACAGTAAAATGCAATGCATACATAATCTCAAGTATATACAGAGTGAGTGAATAAAGTGAAAGAATAAAAATGAACACCCAAATAAAAGAAAGCAAGAGCTAGGAGTGACATCCGGGATGGACCAGCATTTGGTTGACCTGTCCCCAGTTAAGTCGCCAGCTGAAACCACCGGCTGAAAATCATCAAACAATGAAGTCGCCATTGGACGTCTTTTATCCCACATGTAGGGAAAGGTAAACATCGAGAAAACCTAAGAAGGGAGAAGTCACGGTCTTGCGACCGAGAGATCGGGTAAGGGAGTCTGTTACGCGAGGGGAAGGTATTTGCACCCCACACGCTCGTAGTACTCTATGGTATCCACTCTTGTTATCTATCTTATGGGTGTGTCTAATCTATGCTTACTGTTTACTATACTACTGAAGGGAATGCATGTAAAATAAAGGAGAAAATAATGTAGGGAAAATAAAATTGTGCTCGCTTGGGCCCTACTCCAATGCCTACGTATCCTTTTTGAGGAATCAGAGCTACCGTAGTTCGGCTTACATGTTTTTGTTTGTTTTGTATTTTTTATGGACAGTGTTAATTCCTCCTTCTGCCGCAGCTCGGCCATTGGAGACTTATGCGTTGACACAGAAGTAAACTAATCATGTCCTTACCTGAAAAGGGTTTTAGAGAAAGGTGCTTGAGCGCACAAAAAGATTTTAATTCGTTTGTATTTTTGTTGCAGATAATGACTAGTTGACCTCAAGAGAGACATATTAGCCACTTTTCTACTTATCCATGAAAGGAGTCTTTGAGAATTGAACCACACCTAGGCTTGAGATGAAGAATAATAAGATAGAGAAGATACCCACTTATCATTTCCCATACTAAACAAAGGCATGATTCTCATCAGTAGTTTTAAAGTATTTTGAAGTTTTGAAAGGAAAAAGAACTTTTTCGTTTTAATGCAAATGCAAAAATGGGATAGAAAAGTCAAAGGGATACTAGTCTATTTCTAAACCTGATGTTATTATGTATCATGGATCTAAAATTGGAATTTCAAGGGAATTCTACCTAATGTTTGCATGCTTGGATTTAGAATCCTAATGTCCAATTTTAGTTCAATTAAATTGAACATTAAATTTGAACCAAAATTACCTAAGGGATTATGAAAGACTATACAAACAAGTAGAATTAGGCAGCAAGTATTAAAGTATTGCATACGACCCATACTCGAAAATTGCAAAAAAAATACATGACATAAAATAAATAAAACTAATGGTTAAAATTGACTAAAAGTTAGAAAAAGAGGAAATATATTCCTAATTAATTTCTAAAATACCTTCTAATATTTTTACCATTTTTTATTATGTATCTTTTGTTAGAACAATGTTTGAATCTACTACCCTATATTTAAGTTTTGATGATAACAAAGTGAAAAGATATAGTATTTATAAGTTTCATGAATGAACTATCTGCTGCCTAAAATTATTATGTTCTGACTTGCAGATACTCTGATTGACATAAGCAAGATCACGTTTATTCAGCATCAGAATTTGATTTCATACACCAGCATCAGAAGTTGCTACATCAGAACGTCAAGATCAGATGATCAACTCACGTACATGCTGAAGCTTGATGAACAAGACTGCGCTCAACACTCTGATACAGAAACACAATAGTTCATCAGCAGCGAAGCAGAATCAGAATGAGCCAAGCCAGAACTTGCATTAAGTAAGCAACGGTACTGTGCATTGAAAGCTAATTAATTCCAACGGCCTCATTCCAGACAAGATCTGCTCAATAAGGAAAGCTTGTTATTAGCATTGAATCAAGAATATTGCATTCAACGTTCATCTTCTCAAGTGCTATATAAACAAGGCTTTGAAGATTATAATGGCTAATGCTCTCCAAATCTCTACACGCACAAAAGCTGAACCATAATCTTCGTTCTACCAGTTTTGCTAAACCACATACTCTGATACTCCATTATTGTTTAGCAATCTAGTTTCTAAGCTTCACTTTGTGTATACATCACAGTTGTGATAAAGTTTTGTAGAAAACATCCACACACATAGTTTTATCTCTTTGTAAGAAAGTGTTACCTTGACAAACCGGGTTGTGGTTTGAATCAAGAAGGCTTTAGCAGTTGTTAAAGCAGTCTGTAATATTCAGTTGAATATAGTGAATTAAGACCTCGTTGGAGAGAGGCGAAATCACCTTGACGGGTGGACTGGAGTAGTTTGAGATCAAACGAACCAGGATAAAAATATCGTGTTCATTGCTTTAGATTTCAGTTTTACAATTCAACCCCCCTTCTTGTGTTTTTCACCACTTCAATTGGCATCAGAGCGCCTGGTTCTGAGCTAAAACACTTAACCGTGTCAGTACAAGATCCAGCGTCAGAAAAACACAATGGCAGGAAACAATTCTCACATCAGCAATGACAACAATGAGGACAGAGACAGATTCAGTGGCAAACCTCCAGTCTTTGATGGAGAAAACTTTGATTACTGGAAAGACAGAATTGAAAGCTTCTTTCTAGCACATGATGCTGATCTGTGGGATATGGTGACAGATGGATACACGCACCCTGTGAATGCAAGTGGTCAGAAGATTGATAGAAAATCAATGACTGATCAACAAAAGCGTGACTTCAAGAATCACCATAAGGCCAGAACCATCCTCCTCAGTGCCATCTCCTATACTGAGTATGAAAAGATCTCCAACAGAGACACAGCAAAGAATATCTTTGATTCTCTCAGAATGACGCATGAGGGCAACGTTCAGGTCAAAGAAACAAAAGCTCTGGCGCTCATTCAGAAGTATGAGGCGTTCAAAATGGAAGAATCTGAATCCATTGAAACTATGTTCTCTAGATTCCAGATTCTGGTAGCTGGTCTCAAAGTTCTGGACAAAGGATACTCTACTGCTGACCATGTCAAGAAAATAATCAGAAGTTTACCCAAGCAGTGGAGGCCTATGGTTACTGCTCTGAAGCTAGCTAAAGATCTCAACAAAATCACTCTGGAGGAACTTATAAGCTCCCTCAGAAGTCATGAGATAGAGCTAGAAGCTGATGAGCCTCAGAAGCAAGGTAAGCCTTTAGCATTAAAATCTAACAGAAAATTTGAGTCTAAAGTTTTGCAGGCAGTTGAAGAAACATCTGATGGATCCTCATCAGAAGAAGACGAACTTTCCCTTCTCTCCAGAAGAGTAAATCAACTGTGGAAGCAAAGACAAAGGAAGTTCAGGAATCCCAGAAGATCTGATCAGAACGAGTCTTCTTCCAGATACAGAAGGACAGATTCTTCCTCTGGATACAGAAGATCTGAAGGCTCCTCCAGTAGCAAGAAGCCAAACACCAAAGACATCATCTGCTACGAGTGCAATGAGCAAGGACACTACAAGAGTGACTGCCCAAAGCTTCAGAGGGAAAAGCCCAAAAAGAAGTTTGGAAGAGAGAAGAAGAAAAGTCTCATGGATACATGGGATGACTCTGACTCGTCTGAAGCTGACTCAGAATCAGATGATGAAAGGGCAAACATAGCTCTCATGGCAAACATCTCAGAAGATAGTGAAGCTTCTGAATCAGACTCAGAATCAGACACAGAAGAGGTATTTCCTAACTTCGCTGTTAACTTTACAAAGGCTGAACTTGCTGAAAGCCTTAATGAAATTCTGGAACGTTATCAGCAGATTAGAGCTAAATTCAGAGACCTGAAAAGGAATCTTGAATCTGACTCTAATAAGTCTGAGAGTCTCAAATTGGAAAATTCTGAGCTGAGAGACAAAATTTCAAAATTAGAAAACACTTTACAAAACTCTCAGAAGGAACCAATTTCTGAAACTCCCAGCAACGCTGATGAGATCATCAAGGAGTATGATCACAGTTTCCAGAAGTTCCTTGCTAAAAGCATAGATAGAAGCAGAATGGCTTCGATGATCTATGGTGTTAGCAGAAACGGCAGGAAAGGAATAGGATACCAAGGTAAGGTTCCTACACCAAAGAATGTCATGGACTTAACCATTAAACACACTCCTCTAAATTCACACTTTGTGTATGGTCACACACATGACATCAAATATACTAGCAGTAAGCACTCTGTGAAACCAAAATTCAACCAGAGTTTTGGTAAAACTAACAAGTCAGGACCCAAGAAAATCTGGGTACCTAAGGACAAAATAATACATGTTGCAGATATCTTTAGCAGCAAGTCAGAAACACCAGTCATGGTACCTGGACTCTGGCTGCTCACGACACATGACGGGAAGAAGGCATATGTTCCAAAGCCTGGAACTTAAGCCTGGAGGCCACGTTGGCTTTGGAGGCAATCAGAGGGGAAAGATAATTGGCTCTGGAACTGTAGGTAATGGAAATCTTCCCTCTATTAATAATGTTCTGCTAGTAGATGGATTGATGCATAATCTGTTATCCATAAGTCAATTAAGTGATAACGGTTATGATATAATCTTTAATCAAAAATCATGTAAAGCTGTTAGTCAGAAAGATGGGACTATCCTGTTTAATGGTAAGAGGAAAAACAACATTTACAAAATCAAACTTTCTGAACTAAAGAGTCAGAATGTAAAATGTCTTCTGTCTGTTAACAACGAGCAGTGGATCTGGCACAGAAGATTGGGGCATGTTAGTATGAGAAGAATATCTCAGATTAACAAACTCAATCTGGTCAGAGGACTTCCTAATTTGAAGTTCAATTCAGATGCTCTGTGTGAAGCATGTCAGAAAGGCAAGTTTGCAAAACCTTCTTTTAAATCCAAAAATGTTGTTTCTACCTCTAAGCCATTAGAACTTCTGCACATTGACTTATTTGGACCAGTTAAAACTGCTTCAGTCAGTGGTAAGAAGTATGGGTTAGTAATCGTAGATGACTATAGCAGATGGACATGGGTAAAGTTCTTAAGACACAAGGACGAGTCACACTCTGTGTTTGTTACCTTCTGTAACCAAGTTCAGAATGAAAAAGATCTTAGAATCGTTAAAGTCAGAAGTGATCATGGTGGAGAATTTGAAAATAAAGATTTTGAGTCATTCTTTAATGACAAAGGCATTCTGCATGATTTCTCTTGTCCTAGAACTCCCCAACAAAATGGAGTTGTAGAATGAAAGAACAGAACATTGCAAGAAATGGCCAGAACCATGATCAATGAGACAAACGTTGCTAAGACTTTCTGGGCAGAGGCAATAAACACAGCGTGCTACATTCAGAATAGAATCTCAATAAGACCTATTCTGGAAAAGACTCCATATGAATTGTGGAAGAACAGAAAGCCCAACATTTCATATTTTCATCCATTTGGATGTACTTGCTTTATATTAAATACAAAGAATTATTTGAACAAGTTTGACTCTAAGGCACATAAGTGTATTATGTTAGGATACTCTGAACGCTCAAGAGGGTACAGAGTATACAATACAGAAACACAGATTGTGGAAGAATCAATCAGTGTTCGTTTTGATGACAAGCTTGACTCTGAAAAGTCAAAGCAGAATGAAATTTTTGCAGGTATAGAAATTGAATTTGCAGGTTCTGAAGACAAGTCATCAGAAGCTCTCAACACAGACATTCCTTCAACATCTGAAAGGAGCACTGCTAGAAATCCTACAACAGCTGCTGATCAACCTCAGAAGAGATTACCCAGAAGCAGCTTGGATCACCCAGAAGAGACTATCCTAGGAAGAAAGGAAGATCCAATCAGAATAAGAGCAAGCTTCAGAAACTCTGAAGAAACTCTTATGGGACTGGTGTCTCTGATTGAACCTTCTTCTATTGATGAAGCACTTCTGGATAATGACTGGATTCTGGCAATGCAAGAAGAGCTGAATCAATTCACCAGAAACGACGTATGGGATCTCGTTCCCAGACCAAAAGGATTCAGCGTCATTGGAACAAGATGGGTGTTCAGAAACAAGCTAAATGAACAAGGTGAAGTCATCAGAAACAAGGCACGACTGGTTGCACAAGGTTATAGTCAGCAAGAGGGGATAGACTATACAGAAACCTTTGCCCCAGTCGCCAGGTTAGAATCTATCAGACTTTTAATTTCATTTGCTGTTAATAGAGGCATCACTCTGTATCAGATGGATGTCAAAAGTGCATTCTTAAATGGTTATATAGAAGAAGAAGTTTATGTTCACCAACCCCCAGGTTTTGAAAATACAAAACATCCAGAACATGTTTTCAAACTAAAGAAGTCACTGTATGGTCTGAAACAAGCTCCCAGAGCTTGGTATGAAAGGCTAAGTAACTTTCTGCTTGAAAATGAATTCACCAGAGGGAAAGTGGACACTACTCTATTCTGTAAAACAGTTAAGAGTGACATCTTAGTCTGTCAAATTTATGTTGATGATATCATTTTTGGTTCTACTAATCCTTCTCTTGGAAGAAAATTTGCTAAGTGTATGCAGGCAGAATTTGAGATGAGCCTCATGGGGGAACTGAAATTCTTTCTAGGAATTCAGATCAATCAAACTCCAGAAGGAACTTACATTCATCAGAGCAAATACATCAGAGATCTTCTGAAGAAATTTGACCTCTCAGAATGTAAGCCATCAAAGATTCCAATGCATCCCACGTGCATTCTGGAAAGAGAAGAGGTAAGCAAAAGCGTAGAACAGAAAGTCTACAGAGGTATGATTGGCTCTCTCCTCTATCTGACTGCTTCAAGACCTGACATATTATTCAGTGTTTGTATCTGTGCTAGATTCCAATCAGATCCTAGAGAATCTCACTTAACAGCTGTTAAGCGAATTTTCAAGTATCTGAAAGGTACTACTAATCTGGGTTTGTTTTATAGAAAATCTAGTGATTACAGCTTAGTAGGCTACTGTGATGCTGATTTTGCTGGAGACAGAGTGGAACGTAAAAGTACTTCTGGAAGCTGCCAGTTTCTGGGAGAAAATCTGATCTCTTGGTCCAGCAAAAGGCAATCAACAATTGCTCTGTCAACAGCAGAAGCTGAGTACATAGCAGCAGCAGGATGTAGCACACAAATGCTCTGGATGAAAAGTCAGCTTGAAGACTTCCATATTTTTGAGAGTAACATTCCTATACTTTGTGATAATACTTCTGCTATTTGCTTAAGTAAGAATCCTATTTTACATTCTAGAGCTAAGCATATAGAAATAAAGCATCATTTCATTAGGGACTATATTCAGAAAGGTATTTTGAACTTAAAATTTATAGATACAGACCATCAATGGGCTGATATCTTTACCAAACCCCTTTCAGAAGATAGGTTTAATTTCATTCTGAAACATCTCAGCATGAAAGTATGCCCAGAATGAAAATGTTTTAATTCCATATATTTATCTTCAGAATGTAATTATTTTACTGTGAACTTCTGATCAATCTCCTTTCAGAAAGATAGAACATGCAGATTGTATCAGATGCAAGTCTAAAGATCTGAGAGTCTAATCTCAAAGACAGACGTGCTGATCACTACATCAAACAAGTGTCATCCAATCATCAGCATATCTCTGAAGCAGAACGCGTGCACGCTTCTGAGAAGGCAAAGCGCTGATTGGGTGCATTGAGACACATGTCTGGTAACCGTTTTTAAGTATCTTTCTCAAATCCCCCAAAATCAGCAAGCATTTAATGAAAAGTAATCATGCTTATAAATGGCAATCATGATTTTTTCTCTCTCTTAAAAACGTTTATCTTTTCAAAATAATTTTGAAAACTCTATTTAAGCACATTAATCTCTCATTCTTATTCTTTACGCTTTCTCACTATCACTCAAGCATTCTCTGCATATTTCTGAGTTCATCTCCTACAAACCTTTTTTTTTCTCAATTCATTCTCAAAGCTTTTTAGTGTGAACAATGGCATCCTCCAGCATTTCTGCAGGCAATCAGAAGAAAGCAACCTCTGAACAATATCAGGTGCCACTCAGAACTCTCCTCACTCCGGTGAAGAACCTTGAAGTGCTTTCTGAGTTAATCATTGACTTTGAAAGCTTGAAGGAAAATGGTTTTGACCTAACTGAAGAAATTAGGGCTCAAAAGTGGGAGAGGTATTTCGATAGGTTGGTTGGACCAACATTCCCAGCGCTAGTCAAGGAATTTTGGATTCACGCCAAGGTTTCAAAACATCTAGTCATCTCCTCTGTCACGGGGAAGAAGATTGTGATTTCTGAAGATCTCATTGCAAGGCTAATCGGTCAAAGTGGTGGTGGCGTCCGTTGTGTGGATATGGCTGAAAGATGCGCTGATACAGCTGTGGTAGCTAACAGGATTTTCACTCTTGGGATGCCCAGCAGCAAGATTAAGGATCTGAAGGATCATTGCAGAGTATGGGCTAAGATTGTTCTGGGATGCTTCAACCACAGGAAACCAACAAGTTCTCCTGATTATATAAATGTGGATCAGCAGTTTCTGATCTACTTTATTGATCAGAAGATTAAGATTAATCTGGCTCACTTCCTGTTCAACCATCTCAAAACCAGTGTGAAAGAAACAAGGGAAGAAGAAAGAACCAAGAGGGACTGGATACCGTTTGGAAGGCTTATATCAGATATTCTGACAGAGAATAGGCTGATTGAACATCTGATAGAAGCTCAGGAGCTGAGCACTATTGAACCAACTATTGGGAAACCTCTGAACGCAAAGAATCTGAAAAAGATGAAGCTGATAGAAAATATTCAGAAGGAACCCAGAGCTACTTCCACTGCTGATATCTCCAGCAGAAGAGTGCCTCTGAGTGATTTTCCGGTATTTTCTGAAATGGAATCCAAACCAGAGATGTTTCTCAGATACCCAGATGCGTACAAGGCAGAAGATACAGGATCAAAGCTGAATATCAAAGATCTGAGTCAACCACAACCAGAAGTGACTCTGAAGAAGACAAAGAAGAGAAAAGCGCCATCAGAAGGATCATCTCATCAGACTCCAAAGAAAAGAGGTATTTCATCTGCTGCCCCTATTTCAAAATCTTTTACTATTCCAGCATCTATCCCTCCTCAAACCTCTCATAGAATATCAATCCCAATCCCTACCATTGATGAAACCATACAAGAAGAAGACCCTTCTTAGGCCTTACTACTCAGAAGACCTAGAACTAAACAACCCAAACAACCAACAATTTCAACAACAACAGCACTTGACCAAGTGCTGGATGATATTGAGCGTGAACATGCCTCTGCTAAACCAAACTCTGAACCACCAAATGTTCCTCCTCCACAACCAGAACAACAACATCAACCAGAACTAGAACCACAACAACAACAACCACTCACAGAAGAACCTCTGATCCCTGAGCAATCAGAGATTCCAACTCCCTCTCCCCAACCAGAAATAAATCCACCTTCACCACAAACAGAGTTTCACCATTCTGAAACCCCTTCTCCTCATAAATCTGACCCTCACTCACCTCAACCTTCACTGCTGGCAATCCAGTTGCCATGTGGAACCACTATTGTCATGCCCCAGTTACCATCTTCAGAAGAATCGACACCACCAAAGACTCCCAAAACACCACCCACTCCAATCGAAATATCTGACTCTGATACCCCTCCTCCAAAACAAACAGCCTCTCAGAAAACCTCTGAAAACCCCAGCAGGACTTTCATTGACTTAACAAGTCTTGAACGTCTTGTTGATCTAAGACACAAAATTTCCATCCCAAAACCAAAGCAACCAGATGTTGGCTCTGGTATCTTGAATTTTGAAACAGGTGTGCTGCAATGGATTGCTTCTTTGAAGCAAGTCTGTCCTGGGATGATTGACCCAGCTGCTTCTGATCAGCTCTGGTCACAGTTCAGACTATGGGTACGTGCTGAAGCCCTCAAGTTGCAGGATATCAACTATGAGCAGGCACAACAGAACTTCAGCAAGCTGCTGAAGGAAGTTGAAAGTCAGCTGCCTCAGGAAGCTGTGCTCCCTCTGGACAGTGAACCTTGGTCTGAGAAACAGCAAGCTGCAAAGGTGCAACCATCAGAAGAAGACAAGACCATTCAGGATGAAAGTCAAGCAGCGGATGTTGCTGAAAGTTCTGAGAAGCCTCCTCCTTCTGATGCTTCTCAAGCTGCCTTGGACAGGCAGACTCTGGAAGAACTAAGGCTGAATGACTTGCGTCTACAGCAGCGGATGGATGACAACGATCAGAAGATGAAAGCAAGAATGGATGTGCAGGACAGCAAGATTGACACTGTTGTCAGCATGGTTCATAAGCAAAATGAAACTTCTGAAAAGATTCAAGCGATGCTGGAGCGCCTGTTCACACGCTTGCCTCCTCAACCTTAAATCTTTTTTCATGCATGACCTTTTTCATGTTTTCTTGATTTTCTGATGTACTGCTTTGATTAAGTTTTTGTAATATTTTCTTGCTCTGATTCTGAACTATCTTAATATAATTTGTTTTTCTGATCTTAATTGTTTTAGCACATCACCAACAATTTTTGATTGCTGACAAAAAGGGGGAGAACAAGAATGATATTTAAATCAATAACGGGCTAACTAGACAGAAACTCTCAAACATTCTAACTTTATTACTTGAAATGTTTTTCTGTTTTGTTTAAAGTCTACAGGCACAAGGAGGCTCCTGGACACTCTGAAGACTAGAAGCTCTGATCAAAATGTAGAAGCTCTGATCAATGTTGCTCTGATCAATATGAAGTTCTGATCGACCTAATACTCTGATCCAAAGCAAAGCTCTGACAGGAAAAGCTCTGAAGCTCTGCTCTCTGATAAGTCAAAGACTCTGATAATCTGATGTTCAAAGAAAGAAAAAGATCTGATCCTGAAGAACACGTATAAATCAAAGGGAAGTAATAAACTCAGGGGGAGTATCTCTTAACTCTAACTTCTCCGTACTTCTTAACTCTGATACATTTTCCAGATACCTTTTCACGTTATTTTTCATTTAAAATATCTAGTTTTTGTCATCATCAAAAAGGGGGAGATTGTTAGAACAATGTTTGAATCTACTACCCTATATTTAAGTTTTGATGATAACAAAGTGAAAAGATATAGTATTTATAAGTTTCATGAATGAACTATCTGCTGCCTAAAATTATTATGTTCTGACTTGCAGATACTCTGATTGACATAAGCAAGATCACGTTTATTCAGCATCAGAATTTGATTTCATACACCAGCATCAGAAGTTGCTACATCAGAACGTCAAGATCAGATGATCAACTCACGTACATGCTGAAGCTTGATGAACAAGACTGCGCTCAACACTCTGATACAGAAACACAATAGTTCATCAGCAGCGAAGCAGAATCAGAATGAGCCAAGCCAGAACTTGCATTAAGTAAGCAACGGTACTGTGCATTGAAAGCTAATTAATTCCAACGGCCTCATTCCAGACAAGATCTGCTCAATAAGGAAAGCTTGTTATTAGCATTGAATCAAGAATATTGCATTCAACGTTCATCTTCTCAAGTGCTATATAAACAAGGCTTTGAAGATTATAATGGCTAATGCTCTCCAAATCTCTACACGCACA
Organism: Vicia faba; assembly: GCA_948472305.1. Lineage (NCBI taxonomy): Eukaryota > Viridiplantae > Streptophyta > Magnoliopsida > Fabales > Fabaceae > Vicia > Vicia faba. Next base: position 672,215,614 of record OX451740.1, read on the forward strand.
AAAGCTGAACCATAATCTTCGTTCTACCAGTTTTGCTAAACCACATACTCTGATACTCCATTATTGTTTAGCAATCTAGTTTCTAAGCTTCACTTTGTGTATACATCACAGTTGTGATAAAGTTTTGTAGAAAACATCCACACACATAGTTTTATCTCTTTGTAAGAAAGTGTTACCTTGACAAACCGGGTTGTGGTTTGAATCAAGAAGGCTTTAGTAGTTGTTAAAGCAGTCTGTAATATTCAGTTGAATATAGTGAATTAAGACCTCGTTGGAGAGAGGCGAAATCACCTTGACGGGTGGACTGGAGTAGTTTGAGATCATACGAACCAGGATAAAAATATTGTGTTCATTGCTTTAGATTTCAGTTTTACAATTCAACCCCCCCTTCTTGTGTTTTTCACCACTTCATCTTTGTTACTAAAAAAGGTCATGAAAGAAAAGAATAATTATAAAGAAAATGAGAGAATCTGGGGGGTGCAATAACTGGGTCAGGACCTATGGTGAAGTAAGCTGGCACTAAGGCCCAGCAATGTGATCCAACAAGCAGTTTTTCTTTTTCCACCATTGTTTCAGACTTCACAAAAAAACGGGAATGGGCCTGATGGAATCCGGTCCATCCTCCAAATTCAAGTCCACTTGAGAAGGACTGGGTTAAAACTTTTGTAACCTTTCAGCTTGTCAAACTGTGATCTCCTTCCTCTCTCTCTCAACAATCAGCGGCACAACTAGACTTCTCCGTCTTGCTCCGTCTCTCACTGCGACGCCACCATCCCAACATACGCCATCTGCAACCTCCTTAGCACCTCCCTGGCTCTCAATCATCTCAGCTGTTTCATTCTTCTACATCCGACGGCCTAACCAAAACCCTAAGTTGCCTCACGCAAAATTAAATGGTGAATACACGGCGTACGACCATGGATCCAAGGGGATGTGGTTCGCTGGGCTTCCTATTCTATAATTCTAACAAAAAGCTAAGCAAAGAGATGAAGAAAATAGGGAGTTCGGAAATTACCTATCGGAGACATTCCGATGGAGTTCGATGACGACGAAAAAGGACTAAAACCCTGCTCCAAGATGCTGCGTACTCCAGGTATTCCTTCCCCATTTTTACTCTTCTTCTTTTCGCTTATGTGGTTTCTTTGTGTATGTGTTATGTCGTTGATTGTGTTGTATTCTTGGTTCTGAAACGAGAGTAGATAGGGCTTAGCTCTCACCAATTGAAACTCTGAGAATGAGCTTCAATGGCTGCTATGAGTGAGATTATGAGTGAGGGCTAAGTTTCAGAGGGAGAGAGTGAAGAACATGATGAAGTCAGAGAGAGAATTAGGGAGAATATGGACAAGGGGCGTGTGTGAAACTGATGGAAAAAAATGGAAATGGTGGTTGAAAGAGATAAATTGAAGAAGAGAGAAAGAGGAGGTGTCCAGGGATGAGAGAGTTCTTGGTGATTTTTATGGAAATGAATATTGTGGAGAGGAACAAAGTCAATCATGAGATTGGAGGTGATGAAGAGGTTATATAGTTGAAGCAGTTGGAAATTGATTTGGAGGTTAATTGGTTTTGGGCCATTGGATGATAAGAGTTTGTTAGAAGATCAATGGTAGGGATTGGATTGGTTAGGGTTAGTCTGACTCTGTTATCCATTACATCTTTTTTACTGTTCTGAATTTTGTTGAGAAGTTGTTAGGAGTTATTGGAAATTTGTTACAGTAGTTAGAAATTCTGCTTTCTTCTTGTTGGTTAGGAAGGTTGGTTGATGGTTGGAAAAAGTTGGTTGGAAAACTGTTAAAATTTGGTTATGAGTTTGTTTAGAAATCTGTTATGCTGTTAATTTGTTATAGTTGAATGGAAAGTTGTTTTGGATTCTGTTAGAAGTCGGTTAAAACAGTTAGAGGGTGAGCCATTTGAACCCTTAGATCTATTGCAATCAGTTGGGGATATATGGTGAGATTGGATTGGTTTTTGGTTAGTTAGAAACTATTAACAATTAAATTTGTAGGGAGATGGTTAAAAGGGGTTTTGTTATAGTTATAGTTAGTTTTTGTTGATGTTAGTTAACTCTGTTAATGCTACTGTTAGCAGTTAGTTAGTTCTAAAATATTTTTGTCTCACTGAGTTTGTGATCAATTTAAGCCTTGTGTTTTAGTTTAAAAACCATTAACAGAATTGGGTGAAAGTTAGTTAGTTGAAAATTCTGCTTAGTTTGTTATAGGTGCAAAAATCTGTTGTTGTTGGATAGAGACAGTTAGTCGAATATCCTATTAGATGTTAAAAGTTAGTTATAAAACTAAACTAAACTAAACTAAAACTTCAAAATTTTAGTTATTTTATTTTCTGCTGTGAAAGTTAGTTAAAATATTAGTTGTTAGAAGTTATTGATTCCTGGCCATATACTTCTGTTAATTGTTTAGTAAATCTTATGAAACCAGTTGGAAATTCGATAAGGTCAAAAAGTTAGTTACTGCTCAGTTAGTAATCAATTAGTTGTAGAGTCAAAAAAGTTGGTTAGGAATTTGGTTAACTGTTTTTTGTGAGTTTGTTATATGGTTTAGAGTTGGACAACAGTTAGGAGATTTTGCATTGGCTGTTAAAAGGTTAGTTGAAATTCTATTTTATAGGGTATTTAGGTTTCTGTTTAGTTATTTTTCTGCTGGATAGTTTAAGGAATATGACAGTTTTTTTGCAAATTGATAAGAAACCCCATTGTGAAATTGGTTAACAGTTTTTTTTCAGTGAGGCTTGGTCACAGTTTGTTACAAAAATTATCTTTTTCATCCCTTTCACACTTGGGTCGAATTATTGAATGAGTGATTTGTTTTGTCTTGTTTATTAAGTTCGAACCAGATTCTGACGTTACTGCAGTAATATGCGGCAAGTTGGTCATGACAAGTTGTGGGACATATTGATATTTCATTGTAATTTACTTCTAGCTTGGTCCATACACTAAATCCTCATATCAAGAATGGATATTGCATGCATTAACCTGACCATATATGTTACGGTTTTTTTATGACTTGTATTAAGTTTCATATGTCAACTGCTAGCTCAAAATGCATGTCTTATAACTGATGTGCTGTTTTTTTCCCTATATGTAGGTTGTGATGGAAAGGATACAGGTTTGGATTGACTTTCAAAATAAGCATGGTATTGAAGTCCATTAGCAAGACAAGACTGGAAAACAAGGTACAAGGCACTTGGTGAAAAGTTAAAAGCTTGACATGGAGACTGATTCGTATGGCATGGCATGACGTTCGGTTAAGACTCGAAACATGGAGGGTGATAGGGATTAGTATAGGTTCTAATTGTTGTGTAAAGTTCCATGTGTATAATGGTATATATGTTGGAAACTGTAATGTAAATTATAGTGAGGTTATGGTATTTTGTAATGGCTAGTAATTCTTTCTCCTTCATGTAATTCTTCGAATGGAGTGATATTTGGATGAACTTGCGTATTTAAAGATGAATGATTATCTTTTGAGAGAGATTTGCTTGTAAATTGTCATGTGAATGGACATGAATCTTTAAAATTGTGAGCCACGCACAACGACGTTAGATGATGGATGAAATGGTGGGAAATCTCTTGAATCCCTAAGTGGATTTTGACGAACTCTGAAGGAAAGTGAAAGATGTTGAATTTTGATATTCTGATGATTCTTTTTAAATGAACTTTGGTATCTTGAATAATATTTGAATAACCTTGAACTTGTATACCTCATTACTTAAATCTTAATAAATCCAAATACATTTCTTTTTCAACCTTACAAGCCTCCAACAACTCTGATGAATTGAACCAAGTTTGAATCCATGGAATCATTTAAATCCACTTCAACCTTAATCCAAATTAACTCGTACGACAAGCAGCAAATAATTTGAACGAATGATGCTTTGATTATAATCTGCATCTTGTATCACGTCTCGGTTTTATGAGCAATAGAATAACAATGTCTTGGATCCTTGAAGAAAATATTTAAGATGACTTTGACCTTAAACCCTAGCTCATATAGTCTTTACTTAAACCTTTAGTGAAACCCTAATGATCCTGCCCTTGGTGAAGATGACAAACTTATAGCTAAATGAGAGAAAGAAGTTCTCAATGATCAAGAATCTAAACCCTAGCCCCACAAACCATAGTTAATGAGAAACCAATTGATTCAAGCCTGAGCGAACATAAGGGTCTAAAAGCACACATAAAACCCTAATCTTCAAGATCCTTGTTCCCGTGCTAAATTTACTGATTAATAATGCATGATGTGTTAAATGACCTAATAGAAGGTTATGTACATGTGAAAAATGTGAAATGCGTAAGCCAGATAAAAGTAAAAGGGGTAGGACAAATTTGGGATATTACACCGTGCACCATTCTCTTCAAACTGTCGAAGGCCCTTACCACTATGTTGCTGGGTTTTAAGGTCAAACCTTCATAGTCTAGTTTAACCAGAGCCTTCTTAGGCAGCACATTCAAAGATTAACCAGTATCTACCAGGACATTGGCCAAAGTAGTGCCCCTGCATTCGACAGAGACATGCAATGCCTCGTTGTGTTTCCTCCCTCTAGGTGCCAGGTCAGCATCAGAAAATCCCAGGCTCGTATAAATCTGTGGCGATGTCCCTCAACATCCCCCTTGAAGTCAAATACAATTTCTGGAAGCAACAACTCATGAAGACCGTCCCTTCGAGCTCGTCCAAACTGTCATAAGGACAAACAAGGATTATAGGTTATCCCTCCTCTAATTTAAAGCAATGGAACATTGGGGTATTCCCCACACCGATCAATGACAACTACCTTTTCCATATCTTTAGTACTCCAAAGGATGTCTGTATGAGCAAGGGACATGATTCTGTAAGCCCAACCCATACCTTCCTCATTCTTCAATACAGATTTGGGGAGGTGAGAAATAAACCACCTCGCCAGCAGCGGTGCATAGCACACGAGAGTTCCCCTTTTCCGAACGGTACGGGTATAAAGAGCATGCAGAATATCACCTAAGAGAGTAGGAACTGGGTTACGGGACATGAAGATCTTAACTGCGTTCACATCGACAAAAGAATCTGAATTAGGGAACAGAACCAAGCCATAAATGAGGAGAGCCAGGATGTCTTCAAATGCTTGAAAGTCCAAACTATCCCAGAACTGTTGAGCTTGATCAATCAAAGACTTAGCCAAGAAACCTTTCATCCTACTCCGAGTCTCCCAGTTAGATACTACATCAGCCATTGTTAGATGGAGGGCTGAAGTAATATCCTCTGGCCTAGGAGCTATCTCCAAACCTGTAAAGGGTGTATTCTCTAGAATAGATATGCCAAGTAAATCAGAGAACTCCTCCAAAGTAGGGACTAACTGATAGTCCGGGAAGGTGAAACAGTGATGCAATGGATCAAAGAACTGGAACAGGACACTCATCATTTGCTCATCCAACTTGGAAGTGACCAGGCTGAGGAGATGACCATGTCTTCTAACAAAGGAAGAAGTATCAGGAACCTTTGAAACCAACTCTCTAAGCTAAGAAGGTATCTGCACGAAGCTGATCCGAATGGTATTTTTGCGCATAGATGCCATGATCTGCAAAACAGAACAAAGATGAATCCCCTCGGTCTTTGAAATGGTTAGTCTAATGAAATATGCATGCGATTTCATAATGCATGATGTCATGATAAAAACACACCACATGTATCACAGATAGCAAACATGGTAAGGGCAAACAAGTCACACAATAACCCTTAAATTTCAGGCTGGCATGTAGTTTAGGTACTACCCTCTTGCAGTTTAGTTGGTTCAACCTTTCCTAGTAATAGTAACCGGGTTCTAGAGGTTCTCAATATCATTGACCATCCTCCATCGGTCATAATTCCAGTTTAGCAATCTTTTCTTGCAGCCGGAATCATCGCGAGAGTATGGTCTCAATGAGTGTAGCATACTGCTACTTTTCTATGGCCAAGTTGGTCAATTATAGGTTCTAAGGTCAGTTGATGCTTAATGACCCGTTAGCAGCCCATACTCTCCTTGTTGCTCCATAAGGGATATCGATACCAACTAATGTGTCACACCAACGTAGCTACTGCTTCAACCATATCGGTCTACACCGTACAGTTCCCTCACAGTCTATTGCTACTTACCTAAAAGGTGTTCCCCAGATCCGGGTTAGGATCTATAGTAACTCCGATACAAAGCCCACGAAATTAAAGCAATCAAAACAAACAATTGAAAACAATATGATGAACTAATCCTAAGGTACACCCCACTTATTAAGTCCCCAGCAGAGTCGCCAGTTCTGTGATACGGTGGCCAGAAACGGGACGTGTTTCCCCATTTTTTAAGGAATTTGCTGGTTTACGTTTTGTGTTTGTGTTTGCAAAATGTCACGGTAAGCAAGAGTCGCCATCGACTTTTATTTTATCTAACAAGGAAAGGAAAAAAGCACAGAAAAATTCCTTTTTCGAGATATTTCTGAGTACGGGGGGTAGATTATAGAAAGGGAAGGTATTAGCACCCTTTTTATTCTTAGTTATCTACGGGCTCTTAGGTACTTGCTCATCATTTTAAAAATTGTTTTCTTTGTGTTTGTGTGCTTTGAAAAGTTTTTGTTTTGACTTCGATTTAACTCTTGCTTTTGTCTTCAAGAGTGTAATGAAGTGTTTTTGAAAACTTTGTTTGTAAAGGAGTGTAAGTGTGAAAAAAATTTTGTTTTTTTGTGATTGAGCAAGTACTTAAGATCTAATCTGCCTACTCGAAAAAGAACCGTTATATGCTTGTTTCCTCTAGATAATGCTATCCCACTATTAGTGAGTAGGTAGCACCGTCGTTGGAGTTTGAGGGTCAATTCGAAAGGGACGTACGGTCACTAAAGCAATGTTAAGACGTCTTAGTAATAACCCTAAAGTCTTAGATCAACTATCTGAGGCGATAATTCTGAGGCAACTTTGATCCTTAGACAAAAGGACGACCACTAAAACACCCTATACTCAATGACCATTTACCGAAGGCAACCAAGTGGGAGTGTACCCTAGGAGTGCGCATGTGCGAGTGATTCAATTTCAGATTATTTATCTTTGCACATTTAGGGTTATCTAACCGTTTTAAAATTAAACATACATTCTTGTCATGCATCCTATATCATACATCTAACAGTTAATATTTTGCGGAATTTAAAATGCGGAAATTAAACTACGTTATTACAAGGCTTCGGGTATTTACATAGCCAAAAACAAACCCTTTGAAATTAAAGCGATAAATATAAATAAACGTCCTAATTTAAACTATTACAAACTGTGAGCAGATACAATAATTGGGATTAAAAAAAAGAATAAAGTGCGTGATGACAAATTAGATTGAATGCGAATTAGGGTTTTGACCCTTCTATCCTAATGAAAAGAGAAAATGTTTTTGTTGTTTTTTAATATATTTTTTTAAAGAAAAAAGATTAGGTTTTATAATTAAATATACAAATTAATTAGTGATTCAATGAATTAATAAAAATAATTACATAGCCTATTTTTGGTTTTTTTGGTTATTTTAAGAAAAAATAAAATACAATTAAGTTAGTAATAAAACCTATTTATTCTAATTATTTTTAAGTTATTTACAAAATAATTAAAGTTTTACCTAAAATTAAATCTAATTAAATAAATAAATTTATTGATAAAAAATATAACTAAATCTAATTGATGAAAAATATTTTTTATGATTTTTGATAAAAAGGAATTATTTAACTGGTTAGTAAATAAATAAATAAATTAAAAGAAATAAAATAAAATAAAGTAGAGAAAGAAATTAGGCCTGGATAGTATTTTTGGGAGGGTGCAAACAGCCAGTTCTGGGGCCATTTGAGTGAGGTCCACGTTGACCTTCATGATTTGATGCTATGAGTTTGACCAGGCTTATGATGTACCCTCATGGATGGCCCTTAGATCTGGCCATATGACATTTGGTTGGTTGGATTGTGAGGACATATGGTAATCCTTTGGCTTGTGAACACGCTGGATAACCTGAAAGAAATTAAGAAAAATACCAAATGTTGGAGGCAGGGGTCGAACCCCTGACCTCAAGCCTCCTAATGCCTTAAACGCTTGCCTGGATACCACTGGGCCAATTACTTTTGTTTGTTATAATAATACAAAACAATAAAAAAATATTAAAAAGGCACGTAAATCAATTCAGCGCGCGAAATTTGAACAAGCCAATGGAGGGGTGCCAACTGGTTATCTTCTTCCTCTCTCCGTGGGTAAAAGTTTCAAACTTTTACCTATGGACGTTTGTCCGTAGCTATTGACAGGGACCATTCCAAAATCCTCCTTGAGCCATGTGAATGACATCTAATGCCATGGTTGGACTCGTCTCATCCTCCTGAACATCGTGGTACCATTCATGAAAGTTAATTTCACCTGTAAACAAAAACCCTAATTCGAAGCGACAAAACCTAGCCATGGTGAAATCTTGCACAAGACATATAAATGAAATTAAACGATGCAGAAAGCTTGCAAATGTTCCATGGATCAAGAATCTTTGATTAATTCATCCTAACAATGCCTAAATCATGCTAACCGAATTCAAAATTTCATGGATATCGTGATGGACTTACATAGCTTTTTGGGACTGGAAAGGCTTTGATTGCTTTCGCTTGTTGGGAGTCTCGGGAAGTGATTGGGATAGCTGGAAGGCTTTGAGGATGCCTGGAACACTGAATTCGATCTTGCACTTTTTCTTGATTTTTTCAGATTTTGCTCTCCTTGTTGTGCCTGTTTCTAACCTAGCTTTGGGTTTGCACGCCCTCTATATGTATCAAGGAATGTATTAGGGTTGATAGCTGATCTCAATCTTCCCCCATCAATGAATTGGATCTTGATTTGATACACCTTGAAATTCTTTCCAAAAATGGCTTAATTCAATCTTTTTGTACACACCATGCCTTGATACGAATTTGAATATTTTCTAGTTGTATAATAAAACCTGAAACAAGCATAAAATCTTTTATTTTAAATATTTTAGATTTTATATGATTTGTTTTGATTTATATTGAATTAATTCAAATAAAAATCAAAATAAATAATAAAAATATGATAAGGACAAGTGGAAAGGGCTAGAGCTCCTGGACTATGTTGCCAACTAAAAACAAGTGAAAAAGATTGGGCCCATTTGGCAAAAATTGAAGTTTTAGGGATAGTTGACTTTTGGCAATTTTGCAAAAAAGGTCAACTTCACCAATGCATGACTTCCTCAATTTTGACTCTTTGAAGGTGTTATTTGACTTTTTATAAATCTTGAGATGTCCTCTAATCAAACCTTTTGGTCTCATCTCAATTTGATATTCCATGCTCAATTATGAAGCTTTGACAAAAAAGGTCTTTTTGTTGACTTTCCAAAATGACTATAATGTCCAAATTCATAACTTCTTGTGAGTGCATATTTTTAACTTGGGAGCTTAAGATGGATTGTATATAATTACATCCTATTAAAAATGAGCTTTGGATGGGTCATTTCTCATAAAGTATGAGAAAGTTATGCTTGGTCAAAGTTGATTTGACTTTTCCTACAAAACCCTAATTTAGCAACTTTTGAGTCTTGATGAATTATGAGCAATCCTTGATGAATCATGATCAACCCTTGATAAAATGATGAAATATCCTTACAAATGAGAATGTTGACCAAAAATCTTGAAGTTTGACTGTATGTAGGCCACAATTGACTTTTGCCCTAGCACAGTCGATTTTCAAGCCTTTGAGCAATTGACTGAGCAAACTTCCTCTACAAGGCTTGAAACTTGACATGGATGATCTTAATAACATATTAGGACATTGGTGAGAATTTGGAATCACTTGGACTCAAGTATCTTGATGCAACATGAAACCCTAATTTGAGGTAGACTGCCTTAGGAGAGAGCTTGTCTGGCCAACCCTTGGACTACCTTGAGCAACTTGAGGATCTTTCTTGAAATGTTTTGAGGAATATGGGAGGGAAAATTTTGGGGTACAACACTCTGCAACTCTGGATTTTTAGTGAGTTTTTGACAATTTCATGCCGAGATTTCTAGATCCATGGTTGTCTATTTGATGTGATTTGAATTGTGTTTAATTCCTTGCCATGTTAACTTTAATTTGCACTTGATTTGATGAAAAATGGTTGAGAAACGATTTTGTTTGGAAGGACTGAAGTTGGGGTGCAAGCTAATGGGCGCGCGCGTTTTCTGGTTTGGCTAGAGGTTAGGGATGATGAGGAGTCATCATCTGAGCGGTCCATTTGAATTTTTGAATATTTAGTTTATATTTTATTTTCAATTGATTTTCTGATTTTTGTTACTTGATCAAAACGATTTGAAAATTTCTGAAAAAATTATCACAAGTCCAAAATAATTTCTAATTTCTTGTGTAATTTTATTGGAATTTTTAAAAAATGTTTTGATTGGTTTAAAAATTAATGAGTTTAATTCATTGTTTGTTTAAAGATTATTTTTATTTTAATAGTTTCTTTGATCTAAAAATTCCACAAAAAATATCTTGAAATCCTAAAATTATTTAGAAATTGATTGTGAAATTTGTTTAGCATTTTTTCTATTTTTGGTTAGAAATTTAATTTGAGAAGTTTATTTGAAATATTTGTTTCATGATTTTTATTTTAATACTTCCTTTAATTCAAAAATTCTCAAAAAAATCACGCAAGTTTTTTTTTAATCAGAGTCTTAATATATTTTTATTTTGACCTTTTTGTGACTTTTGGCTAGGGTTTTCATTTTTGCCTTTAAATAATAGTTTAATTGTTAATTGTTTGTTTGATTTTTATTTTAATATTTCCCTTAATTCAAAAATTCCACAAAAAATCATGAATGTATGTTTTTAATTCTAATATTGAATATAATTTTGGTTGATATTTTTCTGATTTTTTATTAGAATTTTAATTTTGAGGTATGAATATTTGTTTAAATGATTAATTGTTTGAATTTGATTTTATTTTTGATTTTTCTTTAATTCAAAAAATGTTAAAAAATGTGTATTCTGATATTTAGGGTTTTCTTGTGATTTGCATGATCTTGGTTTGAATTGTTTGAATTTTTATCTAATCTAATTAATATTTAAGATTAAAAGTCAAATAATTAGGGTTTTGTTGCTTATTGTGCAAGTTTCATTTTCAAAATCATTATGCCCTGGATTTTCAATGGAACTTAGGTCTTGATTATGGTTCATGAATGTATTGAGGAACTGAAAACCATTTTTCTTGAATTATTTGACTTGGTTTGATATTTTTCCATGAATAAATTTTGAAAACTTGTCTAGTTTTGATTGTTTGGCCAACTAGTTTTGAACTTTTGGCCTCATTTAATCCCCTCCTCAACCATTCATGAACTTAAGACTTACTTTATGACTTCTACACACTTCAAAGATGCTAAGGAATTTTTTGTGTGAATTATTTATCCTTGTTTCTATTTTTGATGTATTTTTGAAGTGAAGGTACCCAATTAATGTTGCATATCTTGTTGCAATTTGTTTGATGGCCAATGAACTTGAGTGAGGCCTATAATTGGGCACCTAATTATCATGTTGGATATGTTCATCCAAATAAACTCAAGTCATTTCACTAAATTCCCCATGTTTGAATGTTTGAACCTTTTTGATGCACTGTGTGGAATTGCTCTTTTATTATGCTTGTGAGCTGTGATGAATTAATTGAGTATGATTGAAATGTGTTTGCTGCTGACCTTCATGGTTTTTGATTGTATTCTTCTCAAGCTCCCATTATCCTTGATTGATATTCAAGTGTCAACTCAACATGGTGATAGAAAGGAGCAACATTCCTGTGATTCTTTTGACCAAATTGTGCATATGCCTGTTTCCTTCTGTCTATCATGACTAATGTTTGATAGTTGCTATCATGTTTTCTCATTTCATTATGGTGTCATCATCCATCCCTTATGTGAATCATCATTCTATTCATGGGAATACTAACTTGGTTGTTGAATGTGCGAGGTACTTTGAGAAAAGTTTTCCAGTCTTGACTTGAGGCTATTGTGTTTCACTTTATCTGTGGAACACAATTTATTATATTGGTACTGATCTTGTGTTTGGCATATTTGATAGTCTATGCAGGATATATATACATGCGATTGTGAATGCTATACATTGCCCATGGGATCTGTTCATATATGATAATCTCATTACTTACATCCTGATGGCGTAATTTCTGACTTGATTTATCTGTTGATGCCAGCTTGCTTGAAGTTCTCTGGGTTTCTTTTATTCTTATTCAGTTGCTACAGATAGTTATCCGTTTGGTATTACACTATTTCCTTTCTTCCATTTTCATTTTTCATAGTCATATGTTGCATGATGGGACCTCTGTTACTGATATATGTCAGGAGGCCCTCTGGTTTTTTGTCTGATACGTGTCTTGTGTTTGTTTCTTTAACTTTTGATCGATGAGTCACTCAATTTAGAAATTGAGATCACGACTTCGCTCTCAGTGCATGTTCCCTATAGGATGTTTCTTGTTTTTCTTCTTTAATTGTTGATCGATGAGTCACTCAAATTAGAAATTGAGATCACGACTTCGCTCTCAGTGCATGTTGCCTATAGGATGTTTATTGTTTTGTTTCTTTGATTGTGATCGATGAGTCACTCAATTTAGAAATTGAGATCACGACTTCGCTCTCATTTCCTGTTCCCTATAGGATAGTTCTGTTAAGCTTACTTTAACATGTTGACTAAGATAGGAACCCATGTATGCTAACATAAGATAGGAACTTCCTTTATCCTCAACCTTAGGGTCAACCATTGTATGATAACACTAGGGATAGTGCTAGGATAGTTTCCCTTAGTTGTTTTTTCTTCCTTTGCATTTTGCATTGTAAAATAAAAATTGTTTTCTTGGCAAATCATAAAACACCTCTAATAAACTCAAAACCCTTCTTCAGGGTAAAAGATACAAATCAGTCTTATTTGTTTGTGCGTCTCTTGGCTTTGTTTTTAAACCTTTTATCCGATGTTTCGTCATCGTACATTTGTTTGAAGCCAATGTTTCACCATCACACATGTTTGTTATCCTACTTTGATTCTCAATATCATTGTTAGGTGTGATGTTTTATCATCTGTTTTATTGATGTTTTGCCATCCTTGCCATGATATATTGTTACCCTTTAGCCAATGTTTCTCCATTGCACACGTGTTTGAAGCCGATGTTTCGCCATCGCACATGTTTGTTATCCTACTTTGATTCTCAATGTCATTGTTAGGTGTGATGTTTTGTCATCCGATTTATCGATGTTTCGCCATCTTTGCCATGATTATCTTGTTATCTTTTAGCCGATGTTTCGCCATTGCACATTTGTTTGAAGCCGATGTTTCGCCATCGCACATGTTTGTTATCCTACTTTGACCCTCAATGTCAATGTTAGGTGTGATGCTTTATCATTTGATGTTTCGCCATCTTTGACATGTTACTTTGTTATTATTTAGTCGATGTTTGACCATCTCGTTTGTTTGTTGTTTCATTCGATGTTTTGCCATCTTGTTTATTTTTGTTGTCTTAACTAAAAAACACAAACCAACCAAAATATATAAGCCGAACTACGGCTGCTCTAATTCCTTAAAAAGGATACGTAGGCAGAGGGGTAAGGCCCAACCGAGCACAACTTTTATTTTCCCTACATTGTTTTCTTTTTCTTTCGCATGCATTCCCTTTTTAGTTTTAAGCCATAGACATAGGTTTTGACCACACCCATTAGATTAGACAACAAGAGTGGATACCGTAGAGTACTACGGGCGTGTGGGGTGCTAATACCTTCCCCTCGCGTAACAGACTCCCTTACCCGATCTCTCGGTCAAAAGACCGTGATTTCTCCCTTTCAAGGTTTTCTCGATGTTTACCTTTCCCTTTCGGCGGGATAAAAAACGTTCGATGGAGACTTCATTGATGTTTCATTACATCCAGATGACAGGTTCCAGCCATGGTGGTTTCACCAAGCACAATCAATCTTTTCTTACAGCCGGGATATCCCAAAAGTCTAGTCTCAATGAGTGCAGTATCGAGTATCAACCAATTTTCAGCTTTCCACCGAAACCGGTTACCTCACTACGTCCTAATTGGCCAATTTTGTTAAATTAAGGTTCTAAAGTCAGTTAGTGCTTCATGACGCCACTCAGCGGCCCCGTATTCTCCTCGATTCAAACACAAGGGATACCGGTACCCACAAATGCATCACACAAACGTAGTCATTGTTTCAACCATATCGGTCTATGTCATACAGTTTCCATAATCTATTGCTACTTACCTAACAAGGTGTCCCAAATTCGGGTGGAGGATCAAAGCAAGCCCAAACAAGGAACCATAATGTAAAGCATGTAAGTCAAACAAAGAAAGCGAGTAAATATGATCTAGCCCTAAGGTAACCCCACTTTTAAATTTATATCCCCAGTAGAGTCTCCAGTTCTGTAACACGGGTGGAGAACTGACTTGGTTGTTTTGCGTTTTATCGCAAATGTTGCAAATAGCAACAGTCGCCACCGACTTTTCTTTTATCCAAAAGGAAAGGTTGAAAAGAACAGGAAATACCTTTGAGATGTTTTCTTTAGTTCGGGGGATAGATTATGAAAAGGGAAGGTATTAGCACCCTTTTCATCCGTAGTTATCTACAGGCTCTTAGTTGCTTGCTAGATCACTTGCTTTTGTTTGAAAATGTGCTTTGTGTGGTTTTTGAAAGTATTTTGAAAAGGCGTCATCATTTAGGAAAACTTTGTAATGATTCTCGTTCGTAAGAATGTATACAAAGTGTTGATCTTTTGAAAATGTTTCAAGTTTGAAAGATGTTTTGAAAGTGTTGGTGTTTGTTTTGAAAATAGCAAGGATGTTTTGGTTTGAAAAATGAGCAAGCAATTAGGAACATTCTACCTACTCAAAAGTCTTTCTTGTTTATTTCCTCTTTCCTTTGATATTGTTATCTTACCATTGATTTGGTAAGAAACCCTATCTTTGGATGTAAAAGGGATGGGCAAGGGTCATCGTATAGTCATGACTAACAATGTTGTAAGATATCTTAGCATTTTCTTTAGGGACTAAGATCATTTTTGAAAGACAACTTTGATAGCGTCATCGAGGGACTATGATCTTGTATTTTGATTTGTTTTTGCTAAGATACCCCACATGCATAACATGGCCATTTTTCATAAGGCAACAAAATGGATTTACCCTAAGGGTGTAAGTGTGCAAGTGTGTTGGTTTACATGCAGTGTTTTGTCTTGATTAGGGTTTGCTAATCATTGGTTTTAGTCTTGCCATACAAACCCTAATTTACTAGCATTTATATATAAAACGTTAAATTGCGGAAAATAAAGATACTAAGTTATTACATCAATAGGGGAGGGGGTGTACAAATTTACAAATGGGGAAATTGCAAGAAAATTAAATCTAAATAATTATTACAACCATATTGAATATTGTACAAAATTGAAAATAAAAATACAAGAATGTAAATGGAAAAAGAAATGATTTTTTTGGTTTTTTTTAAAGGGGTTTAGTCTTGACCTAATTTAAAAAATGATCAATTAAAAAATTAACAAAACTTAGACCTAAATTAATTAAGAAAGAAATTAAGTTAAAAATGTTTTTGGGGTTTTTTATGAAAATATTTTAAATTAATAATAATAATATGAAAATTAATTAATTAAAAGAAAACCTAAGTTCTAAATTTATTTTAATTAAGGAATCAGGTGGACTTTACAGATTGCGAGGGATATAAAGCTTGACAATGTGGTGTTTCAATCAGATGCTTTGGACGTAGTCAATTGTGTTAATGGTAGCAACTTAATTGATGATATTGATTCTATTGTTATAGACTGTCAATTGTTACTTAGTTCTTTTAAGTCTGTTTCGATTATGTTTATTAGTCGTGTCTGTAATTATGATGCCCATCCGCTAGTGGGTTTAGGCAAAGCACATGACTCTCGTTCTTGGCTAGACCATTTCCCTCGTGTTGAGGAGAATTTTGTAATTCCGACTGTTTTGACCTTGTTTTAATATATCTCTGGGGTGATATAAAAAAAATCCATTCTCTCAATTCATAATATAGTACTCTCTCGGTTTCTTTTTAATTATTTTTTTTTTTACTTTTTACACATACTAAAAAAATTAATAATTATTTTTTAAACAATAATTTTTATTTTACCTATAATACTCTTAATTAATCATTATCTTAATTTTCTTTTTCTCTCTTTATAATAAATAATTAGACTTGATCTTGACAAAACCATAATCAATACTATTTTGAACTTTGAAATCAAAAATTAAAAAAAAAATGATTTTTTTCAGAAAAACGACACTTAAAAAATAATAGATAGAATACCACGCTATAACAAAAATTTACTTGAATGTAAATGTCACACAATTCACCTATAATCAAAAATCAAAAAACAAAACAGAAATTGAAAACAATTTAACAAAAATTTAATAATAACAGAAGGAATAGGAAACCAATCAAAATTAAAATAAATAGATAAATATAGAATGAAAAATTAAAAAAGATAAATATGATTGAGAAAAGAGATTAATAGAGAAAAGAAACATAGAACTGTAGAAGGCACTTGTCTGCTTGATAACATATTTTTCTTCATTTGTTCAATTTATTTCTCTATTTCATTTTAGAGAAGTTACTTTGTATTTCATTTAAATTGGTAACTTGGTAACTGATAGATAAATATGGAATTTTTTTATTGAAAAAAATAAAATACAGAAATTATAGAGCAATTATGGAGGCATAAAAAGATAATTTTTTTATCCATTTAAATAGTGAGTAATTATAAAATAAAACAAGGTCAACTCGCATACAATTTTTAGATATTATTATAAATAATTTTTATTTTTTTAATATATTTGATTATTAATGTATCTGATTCATATAAACTAAATATATTGATAATAAAATATATTAAAAAATTAAAAATTATTTTATAATAATATATAGAAACTGTATTTCTTTAAATATAATTGGGTTTTTTTGTTCTTTTCGAAAAATATTTCATAACAGGTTGGTTAATTATGATAACTACCGTAAAAAAAAATTTAATAATAATGACGTCGTCACTTACGCGAAGTGAATTGGAATTAATATGGGTGTCGATGTCGATAACATGTTGTTGTTGACAGTAACAAGTTTGAATTCAAATCCAATCTTTCCATATAAGGACACAAGTGTATCACAGCCCCACATGAGGCAATGCAACAATTGTGTATGCTTTCGGCATAATCAATCATGTCCGTGACACTTTGCAGCTTACATTTTTTATATTCCCACCAGTCACCACACATGAACCTTAGATTCTCTACTCGTGAAGAGTCATATATGCATGATGCATCAACAGCGTTTGGTTAAATTATTATTACTATACTCATGAAACACTGAATTGGTTGTAGAGTTGTGAAAGACTTTTGCATACATAGATATGGACCATGAATCATTACAGTGGTCAACATCCGAAGGACCAAGTTGTAGGACACTTCATCTTGACGTGACTAAAATGGAATCATTCGAATTGAATATAGGACATCAAATAAGTAGGACCATAATAAGAAAGACAGTTTTGTGGTGTGGTGTGGCATGCGGACTGTTGATGTATCCAACCATTTCCGACTTGTGCATAGACAAGCAAGGTTTGATAAATCTGCCACCTATAAACTAACTTGTTTACGAGTCTTGCGTGTTGTCTATGGTGGTGGTCCTAACTCCTAATACGGTTGAAATTTGTTCGCCCAATGTCCAATTTATAGAGGTTTAAGTAGAAAGTGAATTTAGAAGATTTATCTTGTTGAAGAGTCTTAAAAACTTTATTTTAACGTTTGTTCTAAATGTTGGAGCACAAAGTTGAAGATGAAGATGAAAACGGAAGAAAAGAGAGAGAGAGAAGGGAGAGAAAACACTTGTAATAAATTTTTGGAGAGAGAAACTCTTTACTTACATTCATACTATGAAAAACTAATTACAAATTTGTTTAAATACACAACAAAATCAAATATCACGTAAGTAAAGATAAAACAAGCCAACAAAATAAAACATACCCAGAAGCTAAGCACAACTTCTAGAACAACAATCTTAGAAGCTTTTGTTTCTGAGTCAGAATACTACTTCTGAATATTCAACTTCTGAACATGAATTACTTCTAACATTATCGCTTAATTCATGCCCAGCTAACCAAAAACTACAACACCGATTTCATCCCTCAAATGCATAAATTGTTCAGTCTTAACAATTTTCGTCAGAACATCTGCAAATTGCTTATGGATGCTACAATACAGAACTTCTAGCACTCCATTATGGACTTGATTCCTCAAACTATTGAACTTTTTGTCAATGTGCATATGCTTCTCCCATGCAACATTAGATTCTTGACAAGGTTTATGATAGATTTATTGTCAGTCATCAGCTTCACATGTTTGCTCATCTTGATCTTCAGATCCTGCAATAAATTTATTAACCAAACAACTCGATACACAGTCAAAGCACCGATAATATATTCAGCTTTACAAGTTGACAAGACAACCACGTGTTGCTTCTTGAAACATAAAGAAATTGGACTTCTCAAATACTTGAAAAAATATCCAAAAGTACTTATTATGTCAAGTCTATCTCCACACCAATCAGAGTCTGAATAACATATCAACTCAGAGTCAGATTTAACAACAAATGCGAACAATACTTCATACTTCAGAGTCTCTTTAATGTACCTTAATATCCTTACAACAACTTGATAATGTGACCACTTTGGTTTATTCATAAACCTACTCATCATTCCAACTACATAGCAAATGTTAAGTTTGGTGTTACACATATATCTCAATGAGCCAACCAACTGTTTAAAAGTTGTAGCATCTACGTCATCACCCTCAACATCAGAATTCTGCTTGTGATTCCTCTCAACAGGTGTGATTGTAGTCTTACAGTTTGTTAACTTAAATCTCTTCAGAAGCTCAAATTCATACTTCAGCTGATGTAAAATTATACTCTTCTTAGAGTACAAATTCTCTATCCCTAAAGAATATACCATATTTTCCATATCAGTCATTTCAAACTCATTCATCAACACCTTCTTGAACTTGACTATCTCATAAGAACAATTTTTTGTTAGTAATATGTCATAAATGTAGAGACACACTAGAATTATATTTCCTTCACAAATATCCTGAACATAAATGCCATACTTCATCTCACACTTTATGAACCCTTGCAGCTTGAAAAATAAATCAATCTTCAGTCTCCAAGCTCTAGGAGCTTGTTTCAGTACATACAACCCTTTATGTAACATGTACACCATCACTTCCTGATTATTTTTTTACAAATTCAAGAGGTTGTGACACGTATACCTCTTCTTGTAATGGACCGTTTAAAAATGAAAATTTCACATCTAAATGCACCAGAGACCAGTTCCTATTTGCAATTATAGCAATCACCAATCTGATTGTTTCATATCTAGCTACAAGTCCAAACACTTCAAAGTAGTGTAGTCCAAATTTTTATATAAATCCTCTAGCTATTAACCTTGTTTTGTGTTTACCAATTGATATATCTAGTTTCATATTTATCTTGAAAACTCATCTGATGCTCATGGCTTTCTTCTCCCTTGTAAGCTAAGTCAACTCCCAAGTCTTGTTTCTTTCTATAGCCTCAAGTTCTTATTTCATGGCCTTCAACCAAACTTTCTTCTTGAGAGCTTCTTCAGCACTAACTATTTCAGAGTCTACTAACATGACACATTGCATCACTTCCCCTTCAAAGTCTACTTAGTATCTTGCAACATGTCAAACTCAACAAATCTCCTTGATATTTGTCTCATTCTTTGAGGCCTTTGGACTTGCTTAGAATCTTCTTCAAATTCTGGAATAGTGTTACCTTCTGGTCTTTCTTAAGAAGTTGGACCACCTTTAGAAGCTCCACCTTCAGAAGCATGGTTACCACTAGATTCTGGATCATCATCATAATCTAGATCAGAATCAGATTCACCTTCAGCTTCATCTTCTTACTCTGACTCATCTTCAGAACCTTCAGAGTCATTGACTCTGACTCATCTTCAGAACCTTCAGAGTCATCTTCTGACTCAGGCACATCATCATAACCTTCAGATTTTGTAGTATCTTTAGAAGTTATCTCAGGTGTTGACACTACACCAAAGTTGGATTGAGACTTACTCCAATCTTATGCTTATGACTCTTTCACAATGATGTCTCTGCTAACTTCAATCTTATTAGTTACTAGACAATAAAGCTTATACGCACTTGTATTGTGGTACCCAATCAGCAACATCACTTTGCTTCTATCATCCAGCTTCTTTCTACTAGCACCTGGAACATGTTTGTAACAAACTGAACCAAATACTCTGAAATGACTTACACTTTTCTTATCTCCAGTTCACTTCTCAAAAGGAATAATTTTCTCCAGCTTCTTAGTTAGATACCTGTAAAGCACATACACTGAAGTGGAAACAACTTCTCTCCATAAGGTGTGAGGAAAATTCTTCTCTTTCAGCATGCTCTTTGTCATATTAAGGAAAGTTCAATTTCTTCTTTCAGTAAGACCATTTGCTGAGGAGTGTATGAAGCAGTAACCTCATGCTCAGTTCCATTCTCCTCACATAACTTGTTGAACTTTGTAGAGTTATACTTACCTCCACGATTAGTTATGAGAACTTTTAACTTCTAACCACTCTGTTTCTCAGCCTTCACCTTGAATTTCTGAAACTCAGTAAACACCTCATTCTTAAACTTGATGAGTGCTACCCATGTCATTCTTGTGAACTCATCCAAAAAATACACAAAGTAATTGTTTCCTCCAAGTGAAGGTACTGCAAATGATCCACATACATCATAATGCACTACTCCTAAAGCATGCTTTGCTCTTGGGGACACTTCTGACGCAAATGGAAATATGAGTTTCTTTCCTTTCGTGCATATCTCACATTACTTCTATGGCTTCACAATCTTAGGAATGCCATGTACTAGCTTCTTAGAACTCAAATGTCATAAGACTCTGAAGTTAAGATTCCCTAATCTCTTGTGCCAAGACTCACTGTCACCTTTAATTCCTTCTTCACTATGGCATTTAGTTTTAGTTATCTTCATATTCACCTTGAATGTTATGTTTCTTCCCTGCTCAGATTGCATAATCAGCTTCTGATTGCAGTCATACAACTTCAAGAGATTATTCTTCATAATAACTGAGAAACCTTTCTCAATGAGTTGACCTACACACATAAGATTGATCTTCATGCCAGGAACATACCAAACATCCTTAATCATAACAGTTTTACCATTCTTCACTTTGACTTTGACATTTCCCATGCTTTCAGCATTAAGATACTTATCATAAGCACATCTGAAATTTGTCCTCTTTTTGGAGTCGAAATCAATCAACCATTGTTTATTTCCAGTTAAGTGGTTTGCGCAGCCAGTGTCCATATACCACCAATCTACCAAATATTTACCATCAAAATCAGAATTCATCAATATAACAGGTTCATCATCAGAATCTCATTTGAATGTGTTTGCTTCTTCTAACTTCCTTTCCTTGTTTGACCAATAGTCCTTAGCGAAGTTACCAAACCTATTACAAAGGTAGCATTGAACATTTCTCTTGTTAGACTTCTTCTTTCCCTTCTGATGTTTCTTCTCATCAGAATTGGAAACTTATGACTTATGAGAACCCTCATGTATTTTCTTGGCCTCTGACTATGACTGCTTTTGGTCCTTCTTGATAAAAGAAGTTTTCAGAGCTTGCTCTACCTCTCTTTCAGATGTTCTCTCAATCAGACGCAACTCTTGTGCCTCTAGACTACTTTGCAACTCTTCAATTCTCCTGGTGATCATATTTTTAGAATATTCAATTACTACTACAATTTAATCAAATTGAGGAGTAAGAGATCTCAATACCTCCTCAATGATTACTTGTTCAGAAAGATTTTCTTCACAAGATTTCATCTCAATTGTAATCAGAATTACTATGGAGATGTAATCAAGTACCTTCTCATTGTTCTTCATGTTGAGATTCTCATACTGCTTACATAGAGATTGAAGCTTCACCTTATTCATTGACGTATCATCGTAGAACCATGTCAGTATATACCACGTAGCCTTCGTTATCATCAAATAAGCGATCTTCTCAAACAAGTTCTCAACCACATACTGATGGATGTAGAACAACACTTTTTGATCTTTCTTCTTTGTATCTCTCTGTGCGTTTCTCTATTCCTCGATCCAATCTGCTGCAACCAGAATGTAACTGTCGATGACAAGATCAAGAACGTCTTTAACACCGAACAAAACACGCATTTGAATCATCCATCGATTACAATTCTTTCCATCGAACACTGGAAGCTTTGTATTCAAATTGTTTCTTCCATTCATCTTCATTATTATGCACTGAAAACTAACTAATATCTAAAATCTCACCAACCACTCATGTTTCCTGATCCCGTAAAATCAAAAAATACAATTCTATTACGATTTTGATCATGGATTCAATGCAAATTCAAGAAAAACGAGATCAATTACACATGCCTTACGTACACTCGTGTTTCCCTGTGAATCGTATCAAAACTCTAGATATCAATTTTTGGAGCACAAGGTTGAAGATGATGATGAAGATGGAAGAAGAGCGTGTAAGGGAGGAGAGAGAAAATGGTTGTACCAAACTTTTGGAGATAAAAACTCTTTACTTGCATTCATGCTATGAAAAACTAGTTATAAACTTGTTTAAATACACAACAAAATCAAATGCCATGTAGGTAAATCTAAAGTAAGCTAACAAAACAAAACATATATCAAAAGCTAAGCACAACTTCTGAAACAATAGACTCAGAAGCTTCTGATTCTGAGTCAGGATACTGCTTTTGAATATTTCAGTTCTGTACATGAATTACTTCTAACACTAAAAAATTAATATGTATTTCTGATTATACAAAGCAAAATTTTTAAACTGTCAAAGAAACTTTCATAATTTATTAATTTTTATTTATCTCTCATTTTAAGATAAAGAGAAACACAATATGTGGAAATTCCAACAGGTCTTGAACTCAAATGTTTGTTGTGTGTAGGTGTTTATAGAGTGCAAGGCCTTAGTTTGCGCAGTACGGTTTAAGAGTATTATTGTAGACTGAGTCGTGGTATTATATATATTTCTTATAACATTGTAACCTAATTCATAAGATGTAAATGAAGGAAACTATAATAGCTCTATAGTAGCAGAGGTAGGCATTACTGGATGAACCGCGTTACCAAAGATTGATCGTGTTCATTGTCTTTTAATTTTGTTTCTTTTTAATCTTCTATACTAGTTGTTATTCTAAAAATTCGTGCAGAATTCTAGGTAACAAGGTTTTACGAGACAAGTGATTTAAGATTATGGAAAAGCAGGATTAAGGATCTGTTGGCTCGACAAAGTGTACAGAAGGCACTATGTGAGACAAAACTGAACAACATGAAGGATACCGATGAATAGAGATGAAAGACAAAGCTGTGAGATTGATTCACTAATGTGTTTTATAATAAGTGGTGTATCATATCTTAAACATTACGATGCCGAAGGAGGTTTGAGACAAATTGGAGAGTCAATATGTGTGAAAGACGTTGATGAACAAATTGTTCGCAAAATACTGACTATATAGTTTAAAGATGCAGAAAGGATCTAATTTGCAGCAATATGTCAATGTCTTCATCAACATAATCACTGATCTGATGAGGCTTAAGGGTGAAGATTGACGATGAAGATAAGACACTTATCTTATTATGCTCGTTACCAATTCTTATGACCACTTGGTGACCACTTACAAGAAAAATACTATTAATTTTGATGTGATTTACTGCTATACTTTTGTCTCATTCTCAAAGAAGACAAAGTGTAAAGGAAGGAGCTCAAGTATATGTGAAATGGAGACAAAACCTTGGACGGAATAAAGGTAATGGAGATTTTGAAAAGAAGAGGTCAAAATCCAAGAATCGGAAAACATTTGAGTGTTATAGTTACAAACAAATTGAGAACTGAAATAGGAATCATCTGAATAAAAAATAGGGTTTGTTGAGTTCTGCAAATGTGATTCAAATTGATGATTCTGACGTAAAGAATATATATTATGTGATTTGGACACATAAGCATGATTTTTTGACATTGGAGTATCTTACCTCTTGATGTCATGTTGGAAATGGTTTGCCACATTAAAATCATATAATTTTAGATTGATTATATGGGTGATAATAAATCATGTACTATGAGAAAAAAATCAAATAAGATCTTTTAGTGACGATAGCAATACAAGGTGTTTACTACGGACCTTCACTAGCTTCTTACCGTCTTAATATTAATTTTTACCTCCACTTGTAAAATAATTTTAATACTTAATTAAATGTATAACCACTCAAATAGTTCAAAAAATAAATCATAATTTTTTAAATTAAAATATAAGTATAACTTATTAAAACATTAATTATTATTAAGAATAGTTGTTTTTCCTTACACACTTCTTGAGAGCTTTTTAAAAGCTTGTCATTCTTTTTAAAATGAAAAATGATATTTTGACACTAAAAGCTTGTAAATTATTTTATCATCTTTCAAATGATATAAATAAATATGAAGACTAAGTATTAATGTCTTCATGAAGTTTATATATTGAGTCAGTTTATGAACCAAACAAATCGAATTATATATAGCTCAAGTTCAACTCATTTATTTTACGAACTTAATTTTGAGCTCAAATTCGACTCATTTGATTCATGAACCAAGTCTAACGAATTAATTATCGAATCGAATCTCGAACAATTTTCGAATTGGTTCGGTTCATTGTCAATCCTAGATATAGTAATGTATTATTGAAATTTTGTAAGTGTATTAAATGAGAAAGTAGAAGATAGATATAGATATTGATATACGATATCAAATACAGTGTCACATATTATATGTTTAAATAACACTCATCTTTAAAGGCTGAAGTCACGCCAAACAAAATTGAAAATAAATCTTCTAACTTTCATTTCTCTATCTTTTTCTCACTTTCTCTTTATCGCTCTCATGATTCACTTTCTCTCACATCTTTTTCTCTCTAAAACCAACAACATTATCTCCTTTATTTAATCTAAATTTTACCTAAAGTCACTCTAACATTCCCTCCAAAAAATTAGAGAATTTTTACCCAAAATTTAGATAAAGCTCTTGTAATAAAGTGACTTTTTTTATACAGAAGAAAGTTTAAGAAAAAAAATGTTAGAAGAAGGTGATTAACTTACTTTCTAAAGGCGTGTTGAATCTATTTTCTATATTATTCTCTTCGAATCCAGGGATTATAAATTTTACGTTTTATTTTAATTTTATGATTGTTTCTTATCTTTTTCATATTCTCTTTATTTTCTTCTTCTAATTTCTATCATTTTCTTTTTCTTTTTATTAAATATATTAATATTCAATGTAATAAAAAAAATTATTCACAATTTAGTGGTAGAATTTTTTAATGATTTTTTTAAATAAAGCTCTATTAAAAAAATAAACAAAGAAAGAGGACGGGGGCATGTACTTAACCCATCAAAATTAACAAAGGGATAATTAGCTAGATCAAAATGATCTCTAAAATAACTATCTCAAAATTTTTTTTCGTAAAATAGTCTACCACGTGTCATCATCTACAAAATTTCATGTGTAATACAATCTATTCACACTAGTATTTCCTTCGTGAAAGATACGTCTAAATCCATTGATTTGACTTCTTAGCATAACAATTTTGCTAGGTGGAAAGTATCGTGCTAAAAAAGTTTTCTTCAATTTGTTCTATGGGGTGATGAAGTTTGATGATAGAGACTGTAGCCAAACTCTAGCTTTATCACTTATGGAAAATGGGAAAAGTCATAGTCTTATTGCTCTGGGTCAACAGCATTGGCTTTCAAAGTGTTTGCATACTTCACAAACACTGACAAATAAAGGTTAGGGGTCCTCTGTAGGGTTAACAAAGAATTGGTTTTCTTGCACGATTTACAACAGAGCGAATTTCAAATCGAAGTTTCTTGCCTCAATAGCGAGAGGCGCAATGCTCGAGTGTGGCACCTCGTGAGATGGAGCAACAAAGTCCTTAAGAGGACGAGGATTATTTTTAGCCATATCTAGGATATTATATTGAATTTGGAGTTGTTGGATTCAACATTTTAAGTGAATAAAATGCTCGATTTTGTTAATAGGTTGTGCTAGCTCGCCCTTTGAGGCATGAGTATTTGGCATACAACCTAGTGATGTAAAGGAAAATGTTGCCATATTCTATAGTGCGCAACAACAGAGTCGCGATATTGACTAAATTAGTCCCCGACAACAATGCCAAAAACTTGATGGAATGTTCCGCAAGTGCAGGAAATCTGATGTAGTTTTAAAAGATATCAAACCCATATGGACCAATAATCAAACTTATCATTGTCTATTGATGTTATATAAATCTAAGGATAATCAAATAAATTTCTATGAGAGGGGAATTAAAATCAGGAATTAAAACAAATTATTCTAAACAGATATTGATAAAAGCGATACCGAAATGTAATTATAGGTGTATATCTGAGACTCAGTTAAATTTAGGTGCTTTTATGGTTTAAGATAATTTTAGGAGGAAATACTAATTTAAATACATGCTTACTCTCGCGTAGCTCATGCCATGTGTTGTAACCAGTTTTAAAATGAGACGCTACCATTAACTTTTATCCTAGAGAAGGGAATATAACAGATAACCCTAATTTGGTCAGAGGTTCTATGTAGTTAACTCGCTTTAGACGAAGGGAAGATGTTAGGCACCCTCATCTACCTTGTTCTCAAGGATACTAGGGTTTAAGTTTACGGTTTAGGAATAGGGTTTTAATTTTTATTAGGGGGCCTCGCGAAGATTTTTAAATCGTATGCCTGCGTATCCTCTTATGAGGAATCAGAGTCCCAATTCGTAGTTCACGGTTGGTTGGTGTAATACGGTGGGAGAACTGACTTTTACTGGTTTTGCTTTTTTATTCGCAAATTTACGGTTTTCAAGAGTCGCCATCAGCTTTTCTTTTATCCAATATAGGAAAGGGTGAGAAGAACAAGAAAGACCTTGCGAGATTATTTTCTGAGTAAGGGGGGTAGGTTATGGAAAGGGAAGGTATTAGCACCCTTTCCATCCGTAATTATCTACAGGCTCTTAGTTGCTAGCTCATTTTGAAAATGCTTTTGTGTTTGTGTGTTTTTTTAAAATATTTTGAAAAGATGCCTTAGTGTGGCGAACTTTGTAATGTTTTTCGTTTAGGTGAGAAAGTATACAAAGTATTTTTGTCTTTTAAAAATTATTTAGAAAAGAGTTTGTGTATGTGAAAAATTGTTTTATTTGTTTTTGTGAGCAAACAACTATAAGCGGTCTACTTATTTGAACGGTATTTGTTCTTTTCCTTTAGACAGTGCTATCCTACTATTAGTCAATAGGTAGCCCTATCGTTGGATGTTTTGAAGGACTATCGAGGGTCATCGTACAGTCACAAAGGCAACTATTAAGATATCTTAGTAATTACCCTAGGGTTTTAAGATCATTTTACTGAGGCAACATCGAAAGGGTCATCGAAGGACTTATGGTCTTTTAAACCAAAGGGTAGCCACTAAAATCTCTTACATTCGAGAATCGTGACCGTTTATTCCGAAGGCAATAAGTGGGGAAACCTTATAGGTGCGCGTGTGTGAGTGTGTTGTGTTTCAATTATTTGTCTTGGATGATAGGTTTGCTAACGTTTACTTTTAGTCTTATCATGCAATCCTATTAATATACATCTAACAATTAATATATGTACAGAAAATAAAAATGCGGAAATTGAATCTACGCTATTACATGGCCTCGGGGAGGGGGAGTTACAAATCCAAAACGGGGAAGCAAAAGTAAAAGTCCTAAGTTTAAACTATTACAACCCATATGCAGATACATAATATTTGGAAATAAAAATGCGAAATTAAAATAAACGCGCGAAGATGTAAGAGAGGTAAAAAAACCCTAAAAACTCCTAAACACTTAGAATAATTTTTGTTGTTTTTTATTGGTTGTAAGAAAATGCTTAAATCAACTAAAATTAATATTAATAAAAAAAAGTAATTATTAATTGAAATTAATTCTAAGCGATAAAAGAAACTAATTCTAATGTTTTTGTATTTTTATTTGGAAGAAGACTTGAAGTCAATAAAACTAAATCTGATTGGTTTTAAATTAATCAAAAATAATTAAATTAATTAATTACTTAATTTACAAAATTTAAGTTTAATTGTAAAAACTCTAAAATCTATTTTTTGTGACTTTTTTCTGGTTTTATCATAAAACAAAAATGGTTTTGAAAATAATATAAAAGAAATAATTAAATCTAAAATAAGGAAAAGGAAAGAAAAAAATGTGGGCCTGATATGAAGCCTGAAAGGGGGGTGCACGCTTGAATTTGCTAAGCCCAATAAGAAAGAAGCCAAGGGTTATGCATGCTTCAGTGTTGCTGACTCTTTGAGGGTCTAGCATGGACGCTCCACTCTGAGGCGCTAGATCTGCTGTTTGATGGATCCAAAGATGATGAGGTGATAGTGCATGGTGTACGTGTTTAGCCTTAGAGTTCTGGATCTGCAAATGAAATTTTAAAAAATAATATGGCAAGAGGCAGGGATCGAACCCCTGCCCTTTCCGTTTGTAACGCCTAAACACCCCTTGCTTTTACCGCTGGACCAAATCACTCAATCGTTAGTATAATAGAATGATAATAATATAATGATAAGTCAATTCCATTTCCAGATGTCAAACGCGCGCCAACAATATTTTAAATGGATCAATGGAAACATGTGATCTTGCCATCCAAACCCCCAACAGAGTCAACACCAGTCAGAGACGCCAGAGCAAATCTTCGGTCATCTTCTCCGGTCATATAAAAATGGGATCTATAAAAATACGCAGAATAAAAGCCCGAAATTCAGGCTACCCCCATATTTCACATGCTACGAGTTCAATCATGGCACTGGCTTGACCTGAAATGGCCTATATCGTCGTGCTCGAAGCTTGGCCGTTTTGAAACCCTAAAATGGAAACCTGCATTCTAAGCCTCTAGCTTTTCATGTAGCACATTAGAATGATTCAAAATGATTAAATAAACATGAATGTATGATTTATATTCATTTAAATCGTGTGGATTAAGAGATTCAAATGTAAAAAAATTTACCAAATGGAGGTGGCTCGGTTGGCAAGTTTCAGGCAGCTTCAAGCATGGATATAGGATGATATGGCTTCCTGGGAGCCTCAGGAGTAATGCTTGGACCTTTGTTTGGACTGAAAAGGACTGGAACCTTGGTTTCGAATTTTGACAACTTTGATATATTTTTTGAAAATTTGGAAAGCTCTCTCTAGGATGCTTCAGTGTGTCCTTTGCTTGTGCTCTTGTTCTGTATTTATTGAGGGATGTGAGGATGAACAAACATGGCAAGAATCATAACATTAAGGCCCCCTTTCAAAGAAATATCAAACATATTAAAATGTTTCCAAAATTGTGAAAAACTTGCCCTTCTTGAAACGCAATGAACCTGGCTTCTTTTGCACAAAATCTTAGGCCCGGTGTTGATTCAAAACACCAGTCCATGTGTCCAGACCATTTATCTATTATTTTATGCATTTTATTTTGTATTTATTTGAATAAAAACAAAAATAAATATGAATAAAATATAATAAAATGCAAATAAAGGTGAGAGTGAATTTAAGAGTACTTGAGTAAGTCATAAACATATTTGAATCCCAAAAAAATAGGTCCATGAACTTAAAAATGTATTTTTACTCAAAGTTGACTTTTTCCATTTTCACCAATTATCCTAATTTGTACTGGCCATAACTTACTCAATTTTCATCTTTTGAGGATTATTTTTGACTTTTTAGAAATTTCAAGATGTCCCCTACAATCTCTAAGTTGACCATTTTTGGATTTGGAGAATTCATCTTGATGTAAATTTCCTTGACAAAAAATACCTTTTTGTTGACTTTCAAAAAGACCTGTAATATATTGGCTCATATCTTTCCAATGATGCATTTTTTGAACTTGAGGATAAAAGAAAAGTTGTAGGGAATTGAATTTTCTTCACAATGAGATTTGGTTGGATAAAAATGGATGAAGCATGTGAAAGTTATGCCTGGTCAAAGTTTAGTTGACTTTCTCTAGGAAACCCTAATTTAGCAAGTTTCGATTCTTGATAATTTGAGAGCATTCCTTGAGAAATCATGATTAACCCTTGATCAAATGATGGATATCACTTCAAAATGTTGATGTTTACCAAAAATATTGAAGTTTGACTGTATATTTGTTAGTTCTCTTATTTTTGGATTGGCTTAATTTTTGTAAAACAAATAATAGCAACAATGAAGAATAGGATAAGAAGAACAGGTACAACAAGAAGTCCTATTACAATATCTAACATGTTGTGTTGAACTTTTTCAACAACTAGAACAACATGTCGAAGAAGATTACTTGAAATTGCGCCTGCTGAGCTGGATTAATGAGATTCAGTTTGCTCTCAACATAGGCAGAATATTCAAGAGAATATTATGCATCCTATGTGGCGCATATTTAAAGGTCTAGAAAATTAAATTAGAAATCAAGAAGAATGAATAATTTCTTAATAAGGAGACTATTTAAGAAAGTAAAGATTGAAGACCTTTCTTAGGGCATAAGTTTATGCAGTTTGTTACAGCTGATTTGCTATAATTGAAGGCCCAAAACCAGTTGGGTAATAGGTTATAAATAGAAGGGTTTGTAACCTAGAAAAAATACGGCTCAAGATGTAGAAGTCTAGGGTTTTGTCAAGGTAAACCTCCTGGGTTGTGGGGAGGTTACCAAGTTCACCTTGAAGCCTGTAGGTAAGAGGTGTATTGTTCTTGGAGGAAGCTTTGAAGCAACTCCAGGATGTGTTCTTAGTTAGGAGAAGAGCTAACAAATAGTGGAGTTTGGCTTGGAGACTTAGCTAGGTTGTCATGGAAGTGTGTCTTCCAAACTGTCGATTTGTGTGATCAGAATCTTGGTGAAGGGTCGTCTATGCAGTGACTGAGGTGTTGCCTGCTAGACATCATTGCAAAGATTGGAAGTGGGATGGGGATATTCCATATCTAGGGAGGACCTAGGTAGAAGGGTCATTGGGTAATGATTATGTGCGTAGATCATCAACGAGTGTGTTGACTGTAAGGTCTGCAAATTGATACTACTGATAGTGGACTTCATTCTTGGCTTGGTAGCCCCCAGATTAGGTGTTGTTGTACATCTAACTGGGTAAACAATCTTTTTAGTACTATTTTATCTTGCATGTGTGTTTATGTCAGATCATATGTTTCGACATCCTTGTAGGACATATGAGTCTGCAGTACCAGAATTTTAATTGGTATTAGAGTGGGCATCCTGTGAAGGGGTAAGAAAACACTTAGAAGGGGGGGGGGGGGGTTGAAGAAGTGACTCTTTTTGATCTTAAAACAAAGCTCAAACAATAATGGAAGAAAACAATTATTTTTATCTTGGTTCGTTTGAACTCAAACTACTCTAGTCCACCCGCCGAGGTGATTTCGCATTTCTCAACAAGGACTTAATCCACTATAATCAACTGATTACAATCACACAACAACTGTTGTGACTAACAATGCACAGGTAAACTTACAAGTGACTAACACCACTAAGACTTAAATCTAGTCCTAGTCTGCTTGAGAAATCTGACCAATCTTGGTCTCTCAAGGAACAAAATACAGGAGTTTAATCTTTACAGATAATGAAATAGAGTTTGCTTCTAATCAAGCTATATCACAACTGTGATTTTTCACTTAGAATATAATGCACAAATTGTATGAACAATGAGTTTGTGAGCTTTTTGGATCTTTCACGTAGTTTCTTGCTTCTCTTGAAAAATTTGATTGGTTTTCCTTTTTTTTCACTTAGAGTTCTTGTTGGCTTGCAATAAATATCCTTCTATTTATAGTAGGAACAATAAGACCGTTGTTGCCTTCAGAAAAGATGGAGAGAATTAAATGCTTTGCGTGTATCCTTGCAATATTCCATTTTCCAAGAAACTAGTTGTAGGAACTTGAGTGCTTTCAGCCGTCTTTGCATTAATGAGCAAACATCAGAATGTAAGAACGTGTTTCCTTTGCTTTGACAAGACAAGTTGGTTTAAACATTGTTTCAGAAATTGCTTCCAATGTCTTTAAGTCAGAACATGCTTCACTCATCTTCTAGGCAGTGCGTTGCTTGATAAGAACTTTGAACAGCGCTTGCTTTCAAGTTATCTTCTAAATCAAGGAGCCTGCTAGAAGTTAGAAGATATATTTAAAAAATAAAGTGTCTTACCAGAGTCAGCAGATGCGTTTGTATAAAAGGTTCTTTTATCAAAGAACTTCTTCATAATCTTTGCTTAGTACTTTAGAATGTTTTCTGTCAGAACATTAACTAAGACATTCAAAACACATTCATCAGAGCATAAATTATCTTAAATATAATTTAGTTATCATCAAAACTCTTGAGATAAGTTAGAACTAATCTTGTTCTTTCAATCTCCCCCTTTTTGATGATGACAAAAATTATTTTAGATAAAGAAAAGAAATGGATTATGAGATAAGAATCTCCCCCTGAAATGAATATTTCTATGCATAAGACATCCTGAGATTATTTAGTCAGAGTAATACACAACCTTCTTGAATTTCTCCAGAACTTCTTCAAGAAGATAAATCTTAGCTGGAACATTCTTTCAGAGTTAAAGTGATACCTGCAACAAAAAAAAATCTTTTGCACAAAAGGAATTCTTGCATATTTGTTAGAATGTCTGAGACTTAGTCCCATAACTGTTAAACAATGATTAGTTCAAGAATGCACATTTTCTCCCCCTTTTTGGCATAATCAAAAAGTGTAATAAATGAGAAATTTTGAAGAAAAAAAAATCCATAGGTACAAACAAAACATCCAAATAAGAGACAAAAAGAAACTAGGATTTCTTAGTGACAAGAGCCATCAGAAGATTCTTGATTTCAGAGGCAGATTCGTTTTGTTTCACCATCCAGTTCTTGATCTCTAGATTTGTTTGATCTTGCTTATCCATGCGTTTATTCAAGACTTCATTATCCTTCTTTAACTCTTTCAGAGTGTCCATAATGAGTGAGGTAGGAGCAAAAGATGATGAAGCTTCAGTAGAAACAGGCTCAGAAGCAGCAACCGTTGAGTCAGACTTCACAAAAGTGGAAAGTAGAGTGCCCAGATCCATTGCAAGAGTTGGCACAGGTTCAGGTCCAGCCTTAACAGAAGTTTGATTCAATAGAACAATAGCTAGAGGATTTGAATCTTTATAGGATTCTTCAAATTCATCTTCTGATATGTCCATCTTATCAGTTGGTGTATCAACAATCATTAGCGAGGACTTCTTATTCCAAGTGTCAGCAGCTTCTGTCTTGAAAGCATGCAGAAGTTTGGAAAAGTTGTCCAGCACCTGAAAATGGCACAAGTCCTGTAACTTCCGTGATTCAGCAACCAAAGTTCTTCTGAATAGAAGATCTGTTGCTGCTGTGTTCACGCTTCTGGAGCAATCTTCTTTCAGCGGTTGTAACCATGCTTGAACATTTGTTATAAAATTCTGAAACAAAGTATTTACATCTGGCTGAACAGGTTTAGGGACAGCCATTCTGTAAGTTTTGTTTTTCAAGAATTGTAGAGACTGAAAGTCCACTGCAGTTCTTAAAAAGCTATTGGGTTCAGGATTATTGGTAGGTTCAGGTTCAGGTTGGTTAACACAAATAGGAGGTTCTGATATTTCATGAGGTACGAATGGTTCAGCAGTTTCAGTTTGTTCAAAAGGTTATTGTGCTGGAATTTGAGGAGTTGAGAGTGGTGTTGTATGTTGTGGTGAAGTGGGTGGAGTGACATCAGGCGAAATTATTATTGTATAAGCAGGAGTGGGAATGGGATTTTGAGGTCGTGGTTGATTCATAGCAAAAATATTCTCATATGGTAGGTTGAAATGTGGTTTTATGGTTGCTAGAGGTTCATTTATCCCTGGAATTCTCCAAGAGCCATCATCATACCATCCAGTGGGTCTGGGTGATAGAGGTCTGGGAGGGGGTCTTGAAAAACATTCAGCAGAAATGGGTTGAAAAACTGATGGTTCAGGGGGTTCTGATTGAGAGGGTTCTGATTGGTTGTCAGAATGTTCATCAGAGTCAGAATCACTTAAATCTGTTAAAAACTGATTTTTACGAGGGTTGTCAGCAAGGGGTTCAGATGGTAAGGTAAGATCAATGTCAACATCTAAGTCTCCTAAGGTTTGGGAGGGTTCAACAGATGCAGATACATTTTCAGAATCATAACCAAGTATAGTTTCAGCATGATTACCTGTCTTCTTTTTCTTCTTCTGAGGAGTGTCAGAAGGTCCTTCTACAGCTTTTCTCTTCACAGATTCTTGGAGAACAACATCAGGAGCAGCTTGATTTCTTCCTTGAAGCCAAGCTGGATCAATGGGTGATCTTGTTTCTTTGCAGATCTCAAGATAGTGCGAAACGATACGAGGATGATCCCCTGAGTTGAACATAGGAAAGTCAGCAATAGGAATTCTTCTCCTCTTCATAATAGTTGACAGACATGGAGTGGGTTCCACCAGCAGTTTGTCAATAATTTTCCTTTTCAGCAAGTTCTTTCCAGTCATAGTCTTACCACAGATAGGTTCAAGCTCCCCCAGAAGATTTGCTTCTTTTAGGTGAGCAATAAGACCATTCTCAGTCAGAATGTCTGATAATAACCTCCCCATAGGAATCAAATTCCTCTTTGATTTGGGGTTCTTCATCCTTTCAGCTTCTCTGGTTTCTTTGACATGGTTCCAGAGATGTTCAAAAAGCAGGTAGGGCAAATCAATTTTGACATTGGTTCCAAGGCAAAACAGTAAATATTGTTGATCAGCATTGATGTAATCAGGAGAACTGGTGTCTTTCCTGTGGTGAATACATCTATGAATAATCGTCGCCCAAATCTTATATTTGTCTTTCAAATCCCTGACTTTGGAGGAACCTTGACCATTAGTGAAAATCTCTGAATATACCTCGGACATCTCCATTCTTCCACTGGGCATTCCTGTAACTCCAAGTCCTTTAAATCCCAACAACATTCTGATTTAATTTTCTGTAATGGATATTTCCTTGCCCATTACAAAGGAGAGAATAACCTTGGGGGTTGCAATAGCGTGAATCCATAATTCTTTCACCAAATGTGGAAAGACTGGACCAACAAGACGATCAAAGTAGCTTTCCCAACCTTGAAACTTCACAGTAGGGAACAAGTCAAATCCATTCTCTCTGAGATTCTCAAAGTCTACTGTGATCGGTGGATCTGGAACTGATTGTTTAACGCTGGTTCGCGAAATGTCGCGGAAGCAAGAGTCGCCACCGTCTTTTATTTTCTCCAAATGGAAAGGACAAAAGCACAGAAAAATTCCTTAAAGAGATTGCTCTCGGTTCGGGAGGTAGGTTATAGAAAGGGAAGGTGTTAGCACCCTTTCTATCCATGGTTATCCATGGGCTCTTAGATACTTGCTCATTTGTGTTTTCAAAAATGGTTTGTTTGCTTTTCAACTGTGGGTTTTAAAAAGTTTCTTTGAAAATTCCAGTTCGACTCTTGTATCGGTCCTCAAGAGTGTTTGAAAAATTGCTTTCGAAAGCTTTTTGAAAAGGTGTCGGTGTGAAAAGTATTTTTTGATTTTTGTTTTGAAATTTAGAGCAAGTATCTTAGAGTTGTCTACCTACCCTAAGGAATTCGTCTGTGTAAATATCCTTTAAAGTAGTGCCATCCCACCATTGAGAGGTAGGTAGCACCACCGTTGGAGGTGTTCGGGTCAATTCGAGGTTGTAGGGACATGGTGATCACCAGAGCAATGGGAAGACACCTTAGAAGCTACCCTCATGCCAGGTTCCCGGATCATGAGGACTTACTAAGACATCCTCTACTCGACGATCACCTTTCGAGGCAAGGCAACAGTGAGGCGTACCCTAGGGGTGGTGTGTGAATTTGTGTGTCGTTTTCATTTGCATTTATCTCGTCATGTTATTGGTGTTCTACGCTTGTTTTTATTTTTGTCCATACATTCTTTCATGCTTTTGATTAACAGTTAAAAAGTTGCGAGAAAAGTAAATTCTAAGCTATTACAAAAGGCGCGGGTCCACATGGCCAAAATTTCCAGGACCCGATTTGACAGAAAGTAAATAAATAAAGTGCGACAGATAAAAATGTTACATGGCCTTGGGAGAGATACATAAACATTATAAAGAAATAAATAAAATGCGCGAATATGAATTAAAATTGGAAACGAGGGCGTTGGACCCTTTTAAAGAAGGTGAATTAAAATTATGAAATTAATTAAATCAAAATAAAGAAAAGAACTTATTTTTGGAGTTTTTTGTATTTGTAGAATTTTAATGAGAGCATTGAATTGGAATAAAAAACCTAGTTCTAAACTATTTTTAGTTTATTAAGAAAAATGTTCGAATTTGATCTAATTTTAATTAATTATTTACATGGCAAATTTATTTACAAAAAAAATAATTAATAATTAAATAATGGTAAAAAAGAAAAAAAAAGAATAATAGTATAAAACCCTAATTCTACATTTTTTTAATTTATTACAAAAAATATTAAAATTCAAACCTAGAATTAACACTAAATTAATTAATCAAATTTATTTACAAAAAAAAAAAATAATTAAAAAATGAATGAACATATTTTTATTTGTTTATAGTTTCTATTTTTATTTTATTTTTACATTAGTGTCAAGACATATCACATTACTTATTAAAATAATAGAAAAATAGGTTTAACAATTAAAGAAGAAAAAAATAAATAATAATAAAACATAAAACACATTAACCTTCTTCCTTCCAAATTACTCGTTCCACTCTCTCTTTTCCTTCCTCCTTTCTCCTTTTCTTCCTTCATTGTTCTATTTTCTTTTTTCTGTACCTGATAACAACAAATAACCATGTTAAAATAAACAACAAAAAAAGATAAATCACACCTTGAATTAATGAAAACGGTTGGTGGTCAGAAGGAGAGAGCTGGGTTCAGATCTGTTGCGCGAACGGAGGGTGGCCGCGGTTTGAAGACTGAGCGGTGGTTGTCGTGGGGAGGAGAGTGAATTCGGCAGTTGCTGGCCATTGCGAGTGGGTACGCGACGTTGGCTGTTGGAATCGGTGTTGGGTGGGGGGACCTCCAATGGCGGCGGTGTTGCTCCGACGAGGTCATAATTTGGGCGTGGATGGTGTTTCTGCTGGTGGATTTGCATGATTTCGCCGCTGATGACGGTGGTAGATGCATCAGCTTTACCAACAGCATCGTGAAGCTGCTCGAGAGCTTTGTTGTAGTTGGTAATATAGGTCTGGTGGTGGTGCACGCATGAGAGGGGTCGCCGGTGTGATGCGGCGGTATGCAGTGGTCATCGCGGAAAATGCAGTCGCGCGTGTGGAGACGAGTGACGCGACAATTATCGACGAGATACGGTTGATTCGCGGCAGATTTGAGTTTTCTGTTCTTGATATGATTTCTTTCTCCTCCAATCTTGCCTTGTTTAATTTGTTGTCTATTGTTGATTTGTTGAAAGGTTGTGTTATTGTAACGTTGAAATTGTGTTGATCTTGGTGTTGTTACCATTAAAATAACAAGTTCCATACCTTGCTTACAAGGTATTCGGTGAAAGTTCTAAAAGAAACACAATTTCAATGTTTCTCTTTTCTCGCGATGCCAGTATTGTATGATGATTGAAAATTTATGAAGATGGTGTTGAATTGTTTTACATGTTGATTTCTTCTTCATTGTTCCTTGTTTCCATTCAAACCTGCGGTCGAGTATGTGAAGGCCAAGGTAAGAGAATTGATGAATGGAGTATGTACGTGACCACAAGGTGTGGCCATTGTGATGTATATATTGCCTTTTCTTTTATTAGGTTTTTTCCATTCTGCCTCTATGTATGAATGGATTAGGTTAAAGATTTGAGTCCAAAAGCCTTGTAACCATGAATCCAATATTTGATTTTAATGGCAAAATATTTTCTAATCTTTTCATGCAAACTTAGTTCAAATCATGACCAATTATCTTCAATTCTTTCCTAATCTGACTTGTGCAAAATCTTGGAGATATTATATGCATAAAAAGATTGAAAAACTTAGGTTAAGTATTTTTTCATGTATTTAATTGATTTAAATGAATTATTATTAATAAAAATTCAAATAAATAAATAAAAAATGAAAAAAATACTTCCCTTTGGGCCAAGTGGTCGTGCACATGCCATGGGTGATGAATTATGGAAGAAAAATGGGCCCATTAGCAATTTTAGGTCATTTGAATCAATGTTGACTTTTCAAAATATCCAAAAATTCCCCAACTTCTACAAGGCATAATTTGCTCAATTTTTAAGCTTTGCTCATGTTCTTGGACATTTTGGAAAGGTCTTTGAGTCCTCTAACCAATGCCTTTGGTCCCATGTCATTTTGATTTACCAATCTCAAGTTATGGCCTTTAACTTAAAGTCCCTTTTTTGTTGACTTTTGAAAATGACCTATAATGTTGAAATTGATAACTTTTTGTGAGAGCATTTCTTGGATTTGAAGTATGAATATGAGTTGTAGGAAATGTCTTTCTCTTCAAAATGAGCTTTGGATGTAATTTTTCTGATAATCCATGTGAAAGTTATGCCCTGGTCAATTTCAGTTGACTTTTTTCAGCTGTCCAAATAAGGAAACTTTTGCATCTTGATGATTTCTGAGCCAAATTTTGAGAATCATGATCAAGTATTGATCAAATGATGTTTGTGGCTTCAAAATGATGTGTTAACCAAAAATTTGAACTTTTGACTGTCAAATGACCATTTTGCCCCTACAGTTGACTGTAGTGCAATTAGGGTTTTTGACTGTGCAATTTTGTGCTGAATGCCTTGAAACTTGATATGAGGATGTTTGACCATATTTGTAGGCATGTGAGACTTGATTGGGCCTTTGAAAACTTCATTTTCTTGATCAGAACACAAACCCTAATCTTGACTGTATAGGAGACCTTTGACTGTGCAACCCCTTGGAGAATTTTGTAGCTTGACTTGGCAAATTCTTGAAGAATATGGGAGGGCAAATTTTGGGGTATAACAGTTGCCCCTGTTCAATCTTCTTAGACCTGAGGATGCAGATTGGCTGACGTGCCCTTCGTAATTCGAGGGTGGAAGATGATTGAACATTAGAGTGCCCAGAAATTTGCGCTCACATAGTAGCAGTGATGGTGGGGATGGGCTTACAGATGCCATTTAGAGATTGATGAATAGGATGATGGGCTTATAGATGCCATCTGGATATTGATTTCATAAGAGATTCCTTAGCGAGAACATGCATACCTGCAAAAGAAAAAAAGTACCTGACACGTTGCAGGGGCTGGTTTTCAGATGCTTTGTATAAATGTGTCCTGACTGGTTACAGGAGCTGAGTCTGGATCTTCAAAAGGTGATGAATGAACCAGGGGTATTCACTACCTTAGCATGAACGGTAAGAGAACCTTGGGTGACTTTAACTTCAACAACGCTCGCTGAGAAAATCTTGGTGGGAATTACCATCTTTGCAGTATCGGGAAGAGAACCATAGGCAATTATAATCTGAAAGGAATTACATCTCACGCACCATCGGGGAGAGAACCATAGGAAAAGGAATTATCACCTCACTCACCGTCGGAGAGGGAACCATCTGAAAAGGAATTATCACCTCACTCACCGTCGGAGAGGGAACCATCTGAGAAGGAATTATCACCTCACTCACCGTCGGAGAAGGAACCATCTGAAAAGGAATTATCACCTCACTCACCGTCGGAGAGGGAACCATCTGAAAAGGAATTATCACCTCACTCACCGTCGGAGAGGGAACCATCTGAAAAGGAATTATCACCTCACTCACCGTCGGAGAGGGAACCATCTGAAAAGGAATTATCACCTCACTCACCGTCGGAGAGGGAACCATCTGAAAAGGAATTATCACCTCACTCACCGTCGGAGAGGGAACCATCTGAAAAGGAATTATCACCTCACTCACCGTCAGAGAGGGAACCATCTGAAAAGGAATTATCACCTCACTCACCGTCGGAGAGGGAACCATAATGGAAATCTCATGCACCGTCGGAGAGAGGACCAATAGGAAAATATAACCTGGGATAACTTCTACTGAGTCTTTATCAGAAAAATCTGTTGGGAGTCGATTTAGCTGGACCAGAGAAGGCCTGGGACTGGATAAGAAATCTTTGGCATTGATTAACTGAACCGGTCTAGGTCTTGACATATGATTGAGAACTTCAACTGTATCTTTCCTGAAAGGTAAAGGTCAGTCATATGCAATGCATGATATGGATCGAGCAATGATGTTCTCAACATAAATGAGATTTGTATGACATAATGCGTCTATGCATACTATAATGATGTATGTGATGTTTTATGAATG
The DNA here is from genome assembly GCA_948472305.1 of Vicia faba. Classification (NCBI taxonomy): domain Eukaryota; kingdom Viridiplantae; phylum Streptophyta; class Magnoliopsida; order Fabales; family Fabaceae; genus Vicia; species Vicia faba. The sequence goes on from OX451740.1 coordinate 672,256,077, forward strand.
TATGTTTTCGTCTAGGAAATTAAATCCTTGACGGGTGCCGGGAAGTCATATCCTGGGCTGATATTGAAGAATAGATTTTGCTTCCGCTGGGGATGATAACTGCAAGAATACCGGTAGGAGAAGATGACTCCGTCGCGGAATAAACTTGGCAAATGGAAGATTCTGCGGGGAGAAAAGATACTCTAGCGACCATGCTGGGAAGCAATACTCTGTGGGAAGAGGGATGCCTTGCTGAGTGTTGATAATAATTTGCTGGGGATACCCTTGCTGTGTTGGAAGTGCTGATAGACTTCGCTGGGGATAAGAAAGAACTATACTGACGACGACCTTTCCGTGACTTTTGGCTGAGGATAACCCAGTTATATCCTGTTGAGGAAATAACTCTTTGAATAAAGCCGGGCGACGCATTCGTGCTCTGCGAGGGGATAAGCTTCCAGAATTTACTGGGGATAAGCTTACTGCTTGGGGATATGAATTCCAACTTTCCTGGGGAACTAGATTAGACTCTTCTGGGGAGTTTTGATATGCGGGGGAGTGATTCCTTTGAATATTTGATATGCCGCCGGGGAACAATCTTTAGACCAAGACTGCCGGGGATGCTTGTTAAGAATATATGTATACTGCTGGGGAATGTTGGGATCTGCTGGAGGATACTCACTTCCTTAAGATTTGATAACTGCTTGGAGAAGAATGCACTTACTTTCTGGGGAATTAAGATGTACTGGTCATGTTCTTTGGCTGAACCTACCTTGGTACCTTGGAGGACAGAACAATTAGATTGCTTAGACAACTCTTTATTGCCCATGTTTCTGAGGTGGGAGAGGAAGACCTGTGAGGTGCTTGATGACTGCCGATTGCCAACTCTTTATTGCCCCTGTTTCCATGTGAGAAGGCACCTGTGGGGTGCGGATAGTTGTTGATATACAAACCTTCTTCTGGTAGGCAGGTGACGAGATACCGGGACATAGTCGTACGCTTTGATCCCTAATTTTTGCCTGGACCGCCCTTTCGGGTTTTCAGTCCACCGGGATACCCATTTTTGCCCAAGCCGCCTTTTCAGGTTTTCGACTTGCCGGGTGTACATATTTTTCCATTTTCATCCCTTATTTTTGCCCGAACCCTTTTGGTTCGCCGGGAAGCCCTTATTTTTGCCTAGGTGTATCAACCTAGCGGGTCTTCGTTTATGCGTAGTACTTTTTTCGACTATGTCCCTGTTCTCAGAAAGTAGGGAGTTGCCCCTGTTAGAAGTGTTTTGTCATGCTACCAGAAGGTGTTTGATCAGGCAAGGTTCACTGTTGGACTGCCCCAAGTGACTCAGGCAGAGATTTGCCCCAGGCTATTTGGCCTTTGAGAGATTCTCCGAATCTTGATTGGACTGCCCCAGATGATGGACCATGATCATGTCATGCCCCTTGATTGGAAGTGCTTTTGTTCACTAGGTATTCGTCGTGCGAATTTCTATGTTGTTCAAACAAAAAGTCATATGCAAACAAAAGTTATGTTAAAAATGCAAAGCTCATGTCCGTCTTGAAGATTTTAAAAATGCATTCTTTTTCATAAAACAAGTGAATGTTTGTAAAACGTGATGTCAACTCGTCATTTACCGTAGGCCTTAAGGAGTCAAGATACCTTTCGTAACAGTATGCTTTCGAACTAACCCATGCTTCAGCTAGGACTTTTAAGGGTTATAACGTGGTCTGGTTCATGGTTCAAGAAACAAAGGATAAAGGCTCAAATTATTTGTACCCACCCGCTCTTCGTGATGTTCTTCAAACCTAAGCTCAGTTGATCGTGCGTTAGACCTTGTTTGAGTCTTTGCTCTGATTTTCCGGTGATGATTCGGATGTTGATAACTTATTTTGAATAGGCAGTCGTTCCTTTTTTGTTGAGGGTTTGTAAGACCTCTTTCTTGTCTGATTTTTGTTATCCCTTTCTTTTTTGCCTGAACTGTTTCCTTTTTTGGAATTACAGTCAGCGGGATGCCCCCGTTTTATAAGTCTCCTTCATGGGTTTTGACTTATTGGGCTTTTATTTTGAGAAGTAATGACTGCCTCTCTTTATTGATTATTCAGAACCATCACTGTCTTTTTGTTTTGTAAGGACCTCTTTGGTGCCATTCGTTATGCACTTAGATCAACTGAGAGAACTACCCTGCCCCAGGTTATGATAAAGGGTTTTAATTTTCGAAAAGAAAAACTCCTACTTCTTTGGCTCAGAGGGGTTGACGAGGGATTCTCTTCCTTATAACTCCAGTGTTTAGGATTTGAAACAATGCCTGTACCTCATCAGCGGGGTCTGTTCAAAAGCATACTGTAATGATTGCGGTATCGTTTTCGTCATCCTCCCTCAAGAGGCTTAGAATTATTAATTAAGAGTTGATCATCAGAAAAAATATGAAAATAATTTGCGTATAGTGAATACGAACATATTGCTTCAAAACAGACATATGCGATGCGTTAATGAAATAACAATGTTTAACATGAGTAAATGTTTGAACAAAAGAAAATTGCAACTTGAACATTCGAATGAACAAAAATTTCTCAATCCTAGCCATGTTTTGGCAAGGGAGCAGTGATCACGTGGGGAGTCTGGGGTACTTTAAACTGAATCTCTCCAGCGTCGATCATGTCTTGGATCTTATTTTTCAAGCTCCAACAATCATCTGTAGTATGCCCCGAGCTGTCAGAGTGATAAGCGCAGCGGGCGTCGGGGTTATACTTCGGTGACGTTGTATTTTGGTTCTTCGGAGCTTCTTTTAGGGTTACCAGCTTGGTCTCCAGCAACTGTGGCAATATCTGGGATAAGGTCATGCTGAGCCGAGTGAACTGCCTTCTCTCGCTCTTTTGTTGGTTGTGATGTTGAATTTGTGACACTGGAGCCATTTGAGGAGCTCTCCCCTTACCTCCTTGTCTCAAAGGTGGTTGAACAATGACTGACTTTTTACCCTTAGACTTTTGCCCCAGTTGGTTACCCTGAAGCAGTTGGTTGACGAGAAACCAGAGCTCATCTTGTCTTTGAGCTAACCCTTGAATGGCAGTCACCTGCCCCAGCATCTGGACCCTCAATGCATCCACCTCAGCTTGTAGGTGTTCCAGCTTTTCATCCTCAGCACTGTTCCTGACGAAGGTCTCCATGAGAAGTGTTCTTAGCTCCTCCTGCCCCTTGGATAGATTCAGGAGGATTTCCCCGAACCGAGTCTCTTGAGCAAGAAAATCCTGATTATCTTGTTGAGCCATTGCTGAAATAAACAGCGGGAAAGGTAAGTGACCTGCAACAAGGATACTCGTTATGCAATGATGAGTATGACATGCATGTAATGTTTTCAAGGACCTCGCGGGGTAAACAAGAAAATTTGTTAGCATTTGGAACCGGTAGCTTGATTGAAGGCACTGCATATTGTTGAGAGTCCTTCTTCAAGGGTCAAAGGCTCACCATATCCAGTGGGTCATAGCCTCTGACTTTAGTCATCATGTCTGGTTTTGGTTTCCAAACAACCTTGGTTAGGGGAACCTTCTTCAAGTGTCAAAGCTCACCATATCAAGTGGGTCATAGCCCCTGACAACCTTGGCTAGAGGAAAATAAATCCTCTTTGCCCCTTGCTAGGATAGTTGATTCACCGTGACCTGCATCACAAGCCCTTGAGATCCTTGAAATGGGTTAGGATGTATGCAATGGTATGATGTCATGATGCATGGGGTAATGTAGGTAACCCTGTTATGAGTCCCCATTAAGGACTGCAAACCAAAACCTGCAAGAAACTTAGTAAACCTGTCATGGGTCCCAGTTAAGGACTAAAGAAAACCTGCAAAACACTCAGTAAACCCTGTTGTGAGTCCTAGTTAAGGACTATAAACAAAACCTGCAAGCAAACTCAGTAAACCTGCCAGGGGTCCTAATTAAGGGCTAAATAAAACCTGCAAAATACTCAGCAAACCCTGCTATGAGTCCCAGTTAAGGACTATAAGCAAAACCTGCAAGTAGTTCATATGTCAGATAATAAGCATGCAAGTAGGCAAGTACGAAGGCACACAAGTCACACAAGCGAAGCCCTTAGAGTTTAGGCCAGCATGAGGTCTAGGTATTACCCTCTTTCAGTTTGTTGGTTCATACCTGTCCTATCAGAAGTAACCGGGTTCTAAGGGTCCCAATATCACGGGATTGCTTTCATTGTTCATCGTTTCGATTTAGCCACTGAACTGGCGACCGAAATATTCCAGGAAAGCAACCCTCAATTGAGTGTAGTATCGAGTATCAACCAACCTCGGACTGCACCAAAGTCAGTTATCTCACTACCCTAAAGAGGCCAAGATGGTTCAATTAAGGTTCCTAAGGTCTGTTGATGCTTCACGACACCACGCGGAGGCCCCATACTCTCCTTGACTGAACTCAAGGGTTACCGGTACACACCAAAGTGCCACATCAACGTAGCAGACTGTTTCAACCATGTCAGTATACCCCGCACAGTTCCCTCACAGCCTTGTTGCTACTTTCTAAGAAGGTATCCCCCAGATCCGGGTTAGGATCTATAAAACTCCCAAGACAGTCCCACAATTTAAAGCAAGCAAAGAAAGCAATTGAAAACACAGTTATGAACTATCCCTAAGGTACACCTCACTTTAAGTTAAGTCCCCAGCAGAGTCGCCAGTTCTGTGATCGGTGGATCTGGAACTGACTGTTTAACGCTGGTTCGCGAAATGTCGCGGAAGCAAGAGTCGCCACCGTCTTTTATTTTCTCCAAATGGAAAGGACAAAAGCACAGAAAAATTCCTTAAAGAGATTGCTCTCGGTTCGGGAGGTAGGTTATAGAAAGGGAAGGTGTTAGCACCCTTTCTATCCATGGTTATCCATGGGCTCTTAGATACTTGCTCATTTGTGTTTTCAAAAATGGTTTGTTTGCTTTTCAACTGTGGGTTTTAAAAAGTTTCTTTGAAAATTCCAGTTCGACTCTTGTATCGGTCCTCAAGAGTGTTTGAAAAATTGCTTTCGAAAGCTTTTTGAAAAGGTGTCGGTGTGAAAAGTATTTTTTGATTTTTGTTTTGAAATTTAGAGCAAGTATCTTAGAGTTGTCTACCTACCCTAAGGAATTCGTCTGTGTAAATATCCTTTAAAGTAGTGCCATCCCACCATTGAGAGGTAGGTAGCACCACCGTTGGAGGTGTTCGGGTCAATTCAAGGTTGTAGGGACATGGTGATCACCAGAGCAATGGGAATACACCTTAGAAGCTACCCTCATGCCAGGTTCCCGGATCATGAGGACTTACTAAGACATCCTCTACTCGACGATCACCTTTCGAGGCAAGGCAACAGTGAGGCGTACCCTAGGGGTGGTGTGTGAATTTGTGTGTCGTTTTCATTTGCATTTATCTCGTCATGTTATTGGTGTTCTACGCTTGTTTTTATTTTTGTCCATACATTCTTTCATGCTTTTGATTAACAGTTAAAAAGTTGCGAGAAAAGTAAATTCTAAGCTATTACAAAAGGCGCGGGTCCACATCGCCAAAATTTCCAGGACCCGATTTGACAGAAAGTAAATAAATAAAGTGCGACAGATAAAAATGTTACATGGCCTTGGGAGAGATACATAAACATTATAAAGAAATAAATAAAATGCGCGAATATGAATTAAAATTGGAAACGAGGGCGTTGGACCCTTTTAAAGAAGGTGAATTAAAATTATGAAATTAATTAAATCAAAATAAAGAAAAGAACTTATTTTTGGAGTTTTTTGTATTTGTAGAATTTTAATGAGAGCATTGAATTGGAATAAAAAACCTAGTTCTAAACTATTTTTAGTTTATTAAGAAAAATGTTCGAATTTGATCTAATTTTAATTAATTATTTACATGGCAAATTTATTTACAAAAAAAAAATTAATAATTAAATAATGGTAAAAAAGAAAAAAAAAGAATAATAGTATAAAACCCTAATTCTACATTTTTTTAATTTATTACAAAAAATATTAAAATTCAAACCTAGAATTAACACTAAATTAATTAATCAAATTTATTTACAAAAAAAAAATAATTAAAAAATGAATGAACATATTTTTATTTGTTTATAGTTTCTAATTTTTTTTTATTTTTACATTAGTGTCAAGACATATCACATTACTTATTAAAATAATAGAAAAATAGGTTTAACAATTAAAGAAGAAAAAAATAAATAATAATAAAACATAAAACATAAAACACATTAACCTTCTTCCTTCCAAATTACTCGTTCCACTCTCTCTTTTCCTTCCTCCTTTCTCCTTTTCTTCCTTCATTGTTCTATTTTCTTTTTTCTGTACCTGATAACAACAAATAACCATGTTAAAATAAACAACAAAAAAAGATAAATCACACCTTGAATTAATGAAAACGGTTGGTGGTCAGAAGGAAAGAGCTGGGTTCAGATCTGTTGCGCGAACGGAGGGTGGCCGCGGTTTGAAGACTGAGCGGTGGTTGTCGTGGGGAGGAGAGTGAATTCGGCAGTTGCTGGCCGTTGCGAGTGGGTACGCGACGTTGGCTGTTGGAATCGGTGTTGGGTGGGGGGACCTCCAATGGCGGCGGTGTTGCTCCGACGAGGTCATGATTTGGGCGTGGATGGTGTTTCTGCTGGTGGATTTGCATGATTTCGCCACTGATGACGGTGGTAGATGCATCAGCTTTACCAACGGCATCGTGAAGCTGCTCAAGAGCTTTGTTGTAGTTGGTAATATAGGTCTGGTGGTGGTGCGCGCATGAGAGGGGTCGCCGGTGTGATGTGGCGGTATGCAGTGGTCGTCGCGGAGAATGCAGTCGCGCGTGTGGAGACGAGTGACGCGGCAATTATCGACGAGATACGGTTGATTCGCGGCAGATTCGAGTTTTCTGTTCTTGATATGATTTCTTTCTCCTCCAATCTTGCCTTGTTTAATTTGTTGTCTATTGTTGATTTGTTGAAAGGTTGTGTTATTGTAACGTTGAAATTGTGTTGATCTTGGTGTTGTTACCATTAAAATAACAAGTTCCATACCTTGCTTACAAGGTATTCGGTGAAAGTTCTAAAAGAAACACAATTTCAATGTTTCTCTTTTCTCGCGATGCCAGTATTGTATGATGATTGAAAATTTATGAAGATGGTGTTGAATTGTTTTACATGTTGATTTCTTCTTCATTGTTCCTTGTTTCCATTCAAACCTGCGGTCGAGTATGTGAAGGCCAAGGTAAGAGAATTGATGAATGGAGTATGTACGTGACCACAAGGTGTGGCCATTGTGATGTATATATTGCCTTTTCTTTTATTAGGTTTTTTCCATTCTGCCTCTATGTATGAATGGATTAGGTTAAAGATTTGAGTCCAAAAGCCTTGTAACCATGAATCCAATATTTGATTTTAATGGCAAAATATTTTCTAATCTTTTCATGCAAACTTAGTTCAAATCATGACCAATTATCTTCAATTCTTTCCTAATCTGACTTGCGCAAAATCTTGGAGATATTATATGCATAAAAAGATTGAAAAACTTAGGTTAAGTATTTTTTCATGTATTTAATTGATTTAAATGAATTATTATTAATAAAAATTCAAATAAATAAATAAAAAATGAAAAAAAATACTTCCCTTTGGGCCAAGTGGTCGTGCACATGCCATGGGTGATGAATTATGGAAGAAAAATGGGCCCATTAGCAATTTTAGGTCATTTGAATCAATGTTGACTTTTCAAAATATCCAAAAATTCCCCAACTTCTACAAGGCATAATTTGCTCAATTTTTAAGCTTTGCTCATGTTCTTGGACATTTTGGAAAGGTCTTTGAGTCCTCTAACCAATTCCTTTGGTCCCATGTCATTTTGATTTACCAATCTCAAGTTATGGCCTTTAACTTAAAGTCCCTTTTTTGTTGACTTTTGAAAATGACCTATAATGTTGAAATTGATAACTTTTTGTGAGAGAATTTCTTGGATTTGAAGTATGAATATGAGTTGTAGGAAATGTCTTTCTCTTCAAAATGAGCTTTGGATGTAATTTTTCTGATAATCCATGTGAAAGTTATGCCCTGGTCAATTTCAGTTGACTTTTTTCAGCTGTCCAAATAAGGAAACTTTTGCATCTTGATGATTTCTGAGCCAAATTTTGAGAATCATGATCAAGTATTGATCAAATGATGTTTGTGGCTTCAAAATGATGTGTTGACCAAAAATTTGAACTTTTGACTGTCAAATGACCATTTTGCCCCTACAGTTGACTGTAGTGCAATTAGGGTTTTTGACTGTGCAATTTTGTGCTGAATGCCTTGAAACTTGATATGAGGATGTTTGACCATATTTGTAGGCATGTGAGACTTGATTGGACCTTTGAAAACTTCATTTTCTTGATCAGAACACAAACCCTAATCTTGACTGTATAGGAGACCTTTGACTGTGCAACCCCTTGGAGAATTTTGTAGCTTGACTTGGCAAATTCTTGAAGAATATGGGAGGGCAAATTTTGGGGTATAACAGTTGCCCCTGTTCAATCTTCTTAGACCTGAGGATGCAGATTGGCTGACGTGCCCTTCGTAATTCGAGGGTGGAAGATGATTGAACATTAGAGTGCCCAGAAATTTGCGCTCACATAGTAGCAGTGATGGTGGGGATGGGCTTACAGATGCCATTTAGAGATTGATGAATAGGATGATGGGCTTATAGATGCCATCTGGATATTGATTGCATAAGAGATTCCTTAGCGAGAACATGCATACCTGCAAAAGAAAAAAAGTACCTGACACGTTGCAGGGGCTGGTTTTCAGATGCTTTGTATAAATGTGTCCTGACTGGTTACAGGAGCTGAGTCTGGATCTTCAAAAGGTGATGAATGAACCAGGGGTATTCACTACCTTAGCATGAACGGTAAGAGAACCTTGGGTGACTTTAACTTCAACAACGCTCGCTGAGAAAATCTTGGTGGGAATTACCATCTTCGCAGTATCGGGAAGAGAACCATAGGCAATTATAATCTGAAAGGAATTACATCTCACGCACCGTTGGGGAGAGAACCATAGGAAAAGGAATTATCACCTCACTCACCGTCGGAGAGGGAACCATCTGAAAAGGAATTATCACCTCACTCACCGTCGGAGAGGGAACCATCTGAGAAGGAATTATCACCTCACTCACCGTCGGAGAGGGAACCATCTGAAAAGGAATTATCACCTCACTCACCGTCGGAGAAGGAACTATCTGAAAAGGAATTATCACCTCACTCACCGTCGGAGAGGGAACCATCTGAAAAGGAATTATCACCTCACTCACCGTCGGAGAGGGAACCATCTGAAAAGGAATTATCACCTCACTCACCGTCGGAGAGGGAACCATCTGAAAAGGAATTATCACCTCACTCACCGTCGGAGAGGGAACCATCTGAAAAGGAATTATCACCTCACTCACCGTCGGAGAGGGAACCTTCTGAAAAGGAATTATCACCTCACTCACCGTCGGAGAGGGAACCATCTGAAAAGGAATTATCACCTCACTCACCGTCGGAGAGGGAACCATAATGGAAATCTCATGCACCGTCGGAGAGAGGACCAATAGGAAAATATAACCTGGGATAACTTCTACTGAGTCTTTATCAGAAAAATCTGTTGGGAGTCGATTTAGCTGGACCAGAGAAGGCCTTGGACTGGATAAGAAATCTTTGGCATTGATTAACTGAACCGGTCTAGGTCTTGACATATGATTGAGAAATTCAACTGTATCTTTCCTGAAAGGTAAAGGTCAGTCATATGCAATGCATGATATGGATCGAGCAATGATGTTCTCAACATAAATGAGATTTGTATGACATAATGCGTCTATGCATACTATAATGATGTATGTGATGGTTTATGAATGTATGTTTTCGTCTAGGAAATTAAATCCTTGACGGGTGCCGGGAAGTCATATCCTGGGCTGATATTGAAGAATAGATTTTGCTTCCGCTGGGGATGATAACTGCAAGAATACCGGTAGGAGAAGATGACTCCGTCGCGGAATAAACTTGGCAAATGGAAGATTCTGCGGGGAGAAAAGATACTCTAGCGACCATGCTGGGAAGCAATACTCTGTGGGAAGAGGGATGCCTTGCTGAGTGTTGATAATAATTTGCTGGGGATACCCTTGCTGTGTTGGAAGTGCTGATAGACTTCGCTGGGGATAAGAAAGAACTATACTGACGACGACCTTTCCGTGACTTTTGGCTGAGGATAACCCAGTTATATCCTGTTGAGGAAATAACTCTTTGAATAAAGCCGGGCGACGCGTTCGTGCTCTGCGAGGGGATAAGCTTCCAGAATTTACTGGGGATAAGCTTACTGCTTGGGGATATGAATTCCAACTTTCCTGGGGAACTAGATTAGACTCTTCTGGGGAGTTTTGATATGGGGGAGTGATTCCTTTGAATATTTGATATTCCGCCGGGGAACAATCTTTAGACCAAGACTGCCGGGGATGCTTGTTAAGAATATATGTATACTACTGGGGAATGTTGGGATCTGCTGGAGGATACTCACTTCCTTAAGATTTGATAACTGCTTGGAGAAGAATGCACTTACTTTCTGGGGAATTAAGATGTACTGGTCATGTTCTTTGGCTGAACCTACCTTGGTACCTTGGAGGACAGAACAATTAGATTGCTTAGACAACTCTTTATTGCCCATGTTTCTGAGGTGGGAGAGGAAGACCTGTGAGGTGCTTGATGACTGCCGATTGCCAACTCTTTATTGCCCCTGTTTCCATGTGAGAAGGCACCTGTGGGGTGCGGATAGTTGTTGATATACAAACCTTCTTCTGGTAGGCAGGTGACGAGATACCGGGACATAGTCGTACGCTTTGATCCCTAATTTTTGCCTGGACCGCCCTTTCGGGTTTTCAGTCCACCGGGATACCCATTTTTGCCCAAGCCGCCTTTTCAGGTTTTCGACTTGCCGGGTGTACATATTTTTCCATTTTCATCCCTTATTTTTGCCCGAACCCTTTTGGTTCGCCGGGAAGCCCTTATTTTTGCCTAGGTGTATCAACCTAGCGGGTCTTCGTTTATGCGTAGTACTTTTTTCGACTATGTCCCTGTTCTCAGAAAGTAGGGAGTTGCCCCTGTTAGAAGTGTTTTGTCATGCTACCAGAAGGTGTTTGATCAGGCAAGGTTCACTGTTGGACTGCCCCAAGTGACTCAGGCGGAGATTTGCCCCAGGCTATTTGGCCTTTGAGAGATTCTCCGAATCTTGATTGGACTGCCCCAGATGATGGACCATGATCATGTCATGCCCCTTGATTGGAAGTGCTTTTGTTCACTAGGTATTCGTCGTGCGAATTTCTATGCTGTTCAAACAAAAAGTCATATGCAAACAAAAGTTATGTTAAAAATGCAAAGCTCATGTCCGTCTTGAAGATTTTAAAAATGCATTCTTTTTCATAAAACAAGTGAATGTTTGTAAAACGTGATGTCAACTCGTCATTTACCGTAGGCCTTAAGGAGTCAAGATACCTTTCGTAACAGTATGCTTTCGAACTAACCCATGCTTCAGCTAGGACTTTTAAGGGTTATAACGTGGTCTGGTTCATGGTTCAAGAAACAAAGGATAAAGGCTCAAATTATTTGTACCCACCCGCTCTTCGTGATGTTCTTCAAACCTAAGCTCAGTTGATCGTGCGTTAGACCTTGTTTGAGTCTTTGCTCTGATTTTCCGGTGATGATTCGGATGTTGATAACTTATTTTGAATAGGCAGTCGTTCCTTTTTTGTTGAGGGTTTGTAAGACCTCTTTCTTGTCTGATTTTTGTTAGGTTAAGTATTTTTTCATGTATTTAATTGATTTAAATGAATTATTATTAATAAAAATTCAAATAAATAAATAAAAAATGAAAAAAATACTTCCCTTTGGGCCAAGTGGTCGTGCACATGCCATGGGTGATGAATTATGGAAGAAAAATGGGCCCATTAGCAATTTTAGGTCATTTGAATCAATGTTGACTTTTCAAAATATCCAAAAATTCCCCAACTTCTACAAAGCATAATTTGCTCAATTTATAAGCTTTGCTCATGTTCTTGGACATTTTGGAAAGGTCTTTGAGTCCTCTAACCAATGCCTTTGGTCCCATGTCATTTTGATTTACCAATCTCAAGTTATGGCCTTTAACTTAAAGTCCCTTTTTTGTTGACTTTTGAAAATGACCTATAATGTTGAAATTGATAACTTTTTGTGAGAGCATTTCTTGGATTTGAAGTATGAATATGAGTTGTAGGAAATGTCTTTCTCTTCAAAATGAGCTTTGGATGGAATTTTTCTGATAATCCATGTGAAAGTTATGCCCTGGTCAATTTCAGTTGACTTTTTTAAGCTGTCCAAATAAGGAAACTTTTGCATCTTGATGATTTCTGAGCCAAATTTTGAGAATCATGATCAAGTATTGATCAAATGATGTTTGTGGCTTCAAAATTATGTGTTGACCAAAAATTTGAACTTTTGACTGTCAAATGACCATTTTTCCCCTACAGTTGACTGTAGTGCAATTAGGGTTTTTGACTGTGCAATTTTGTGCTGAATGCCTTGAAACTTGATATGAGGATGTTTGAACATATTTGTAGGCATGTGAGACTTGATTGGGCCTTTGAAAACTTCATTTTCTTGATCAGAACACAAACCCTAATCTTGACTGTATAGGAGACCTTTGACTGTGCAACCCCTTGGAGAATTTTGTAGCTTGACTTGGCAAATTCTTGAAGAATATGGGAGGGCAAATTTTGGGGTATAACATCTACCATTAGCTCACTCAAAACTTCCAAACTTTCTACCGGAATGAGAGTTGTCCTTTCAGGTATAATGTATTGCTCAGAGTGGGTAGAAGAAGAAGAAGCCATTGGAGTTCTTTTAGAAATGAGAAATTTGAAGAAAAAGGTTTTAAGAGAAAAGTAAAGTAAGAGAAAAAAAACTTGAGTTTTGAAAGAGACAGTAAAGAATGAAGAGGGTTTTTCAAAAAGTATTTATAGGCATTAATTTCAGACAATAGGTTTAGAATTAAAATTAAAAGTATTTAAGACACAATTAAAATAAAGATTAAAACAGATATTAAAAATGAATCTCATCAGTACTTGCATTTAATGATTTGCTAAAAATGAGGGAAAACGTGGGATTATGGATAATCATCAATAGTTACCTAGAACGTCATCAGTAGCATTTGCACACTTGATCTTTCAGAAACACACCACGTGTTCATCTCCTGAAGGATGCATGTAACAGCTGATTGTTCTAATGAATTTCTGAACTACACTTGGACATGAAGCGTTAGACTATTCCATAACCTTTCATATAGCTTCTGTTACAACTTCTCTTCTAACTTCTGAAGAGTTGTTGATCAGAGCATTCATTTCAGAATGTTCTGAAGTCAATCATAGAAAATAAATGTTATTTTATTCAGGACATAATTCCATACAAATATTTTTCAGAATGAAATTAAATCTATCTTCTGAAAGGGGTTTGGTAAAAATGTCAGCCCATTGATGGTCTGTTTTTACGAAAATTAAGTTTAAAATTCCCTTATGAATATAGTCCCTTATGAAATGATATTTAATTGCTATATGTTTGGCTTTAGAATGTAAGATTGGATTTTTAGAAAGACAAATAGCAGAAGTATTGTCACAGAAGATATGAATCTTACTTTCATAAAGGTTGAAATATTCTAGTTGACTTTTCATCCAAATCATCTGAGAGCTACATCCAGCAGCAGATATATATTCAGCTTCTGTGGTTGATAGTGCAATTGTTGCTTGCTTCTTGCTGTACCATGAGATAAGATTGTCACCCAAAAACTGGCAGCTTCTAGAGGTTCTTTTTCTTTCAATTCTATCTCCAGCAAAATTAGCATCACAATAACCTACTAGTTTGTAATCTTGTGATCTTCTATAACACAAACCAAGATTAGTAGTACCTTTCAGATACCTAAGAATTATCTTAACAGCTGTTAAGTTAGATTCTCTACGATCTTATTGGAATCTAGCACACAAGCACACGCTAAATAATATATCAGGTCTAGATGCAGTCAGATAGAGAATGGATCCAATCATACCTCTATAGATCTTCTGATCTACTTTCATACTTACCTCATCTTTACCTAGAATACAGGTTGGATGCATTGGTGTCTTGGCATCTTTGCTTTCTGACATTTGAAATTTCTTCAGAAGTTCTTTAACATACTTCATCTGATGTATGAAAGTACCTTATGGAGTCTGGTTGATTTGAATTCCCAGAAAAAATTTCAATTCACCCATCATGCTCATTTCAAATTCTGCCTGCATGGTCTTAGCAAATTCTTTTCCAAGGGAGATATTAGAGGTTCAAAAAATTATATCATCAACATAAATTTGACAAATTAAAATATCATTTTTAAATGTTTTTCTGAAAAGAGTTGTGTCCACTTTCCCTCTGGTAAAATCTTTTTCTAATAGAAAATTACTCAGACGATCATACCAAGCTCTGGGAGCTTGTTTTAAACCGTACAAAGACTTTTTTAATTTAAAAAAATGTTCTGGATGCTTTGAATCATTAAATCCAGGAGGTTTATGGACATATACTTCTTCTTCAATATAACCATTTAGAAATGCACTTTTAACATCCATTTGATATAATGAAATGTTATTTTGTACATCAAAAGAAATTAGTAATCTTATAGATTCTAACTTGGAGACTGGGGCAAAGGTTTCATTATAATCAATTCCTTCTTGTTGACTATAACCCTGTGCAACCAGTCGTGCTTTGTTTCTGATTACTTCTCCTTGTTTGTTCAATTTGTTTATGAAAACCCATTTGGTTCCTATAACATTGAATCCTTTGGGTCTTGGAACTAGATTCCATACATCATTCTTGGAGAATTGATTTAGTTCTTCTTGCATTGCTAAGATCCAATCATTATCTTCCAGAGCTTCATCAATGGTAGTTGGCTCAATCAGAGAGACCAAACCAAACAAAGATTCTTCATTGATTCTGAGTGAGGATCTTGTTCTGATGGGATCTTCTTTTCTTCCAATGATTACGTCTTCTTTGTGAGCTGAAGATATTCTAGGAAACCTTTTCTGAGTGGGTTGGTCATAGATTCTGAGATTGTTCATATCATTGACAAGAGGATGGTCTGTTATGTCTTCTTTTGCTTCTGAACTTTCAGAGTTTGAGTGATGATCTTCTGTACCTACATAAAAATCAATTTGCTTTGGCTGTTGCTGGCCAAGCTTATCATCAAACCTGACTTTGATTGATTCTTCAACAATCAGAGTTTCTGTGTTGTATACTCTATAGCCTTTTGAGCGTCCAGAGTATCCAAGCAGGAAACACTTTTGTGCTTTGGAATCAAACTTATTTAGAGTTTCTTTGGTGTTTAGAATATAGCAAGTACATCCAAAAGGATGGAAATAAGAAATGTTGGGCTTTCTGTTTTTCCACAATTCATAGGGAGTCTTTTCAAGAATAGGTCTTATAGAGATTCTATTCTGAATGTAACACGCTGTGTTCACAGCTTCTGCCCAAAAGTGCTTAGCCATATTTGTTTCATTGATCATGGTTCTGGCCATTTGTTGTAATGTTCTATTCTTTCTTTCTACAACTCCATTTTGCTGGGGAGTTCTAGGACAAGAAAAATTATGAACAATACCATTTTCTTTAAAATATTTTTCAAAATAATGATTTTCAAATTCACCACCATGATCACTTCTAACTTTTGTGATTTTAAAATCTTTTTCATTTTGCACTTGAGTACATAAGTCAATGAATACAGAATGTGACTCATCCTTGTGTTTTAAAAACTTTACCCATGTCCATCTGCTAAAGTCATCAACGATGACCAATCCATACTTCTTGCCTCTGATGGATGCAGTTTTAACTGGCCCAAACAGATCAATATGAAGTAACTCTAATGGCTTAGAGGAAGAGACAACATTTTTAGATTTAAAGGAAGGTTTGGAAAATTTTCCTTTTTAACATGCTTCACACAGAGCTTCTGAGTTGTACTTCAGATTGGGAAGTCCTCTGACTAAATTTAATTTATTTAGTTGAGAGATTTTTCTAAGACTGACATGTCCCAATCTTATGTGCCATACCCATTTCTCATCGCTAACAGACAAAAGACATTTGACATTTTGAGATTTAAGATCTGATAAATCAATTTTGTAAATGTTGTTCTTTCTCTTGCCAGAAAAGAGGATTGATCCATACTTTTGACTTACAGCTTTACAGGAGTTTTGATTGAAGATAATGTCATAGCCATTGTCACTTAATTGACTTATGGACAATAGATTATGAGCCAATCCTTCTACTAATAAAACATTTGAGATAGAAGGAAGGTTACCGTTTCCTATGGTTCCAGAACCAATAATCTTCCCTTTCTGATTACCTCCAAACTTCACATCTCCTTCATCTTTAAGTTCCAGGCTTTGGAACATAGACCTTTTTCCCGTCATGTGTCGTGAGCACCCAGAGTCCAGGTACCATGACTGGTGTTTCAATTGAGCTGTTAAGGACATCTGCAACAAATATTATTTTATCCTTAGGTACCCATATCTTTTTGGGTCCTTTTGGGTTAGCATAAGAGTTTCCAGAATGTGATGTATATTTTATATCATGTGAGTGTCCAAACTTGAATTGCTTATTCAGCGGTTTGTAAGTGAAGGTCATTTTAGCAACAGGTTTTGGAATGTATGTCTCCTTCCCTTTGGGAGATTCATATCCAATTCCTCTTCTGTTTTTCCCACTAACTCCATAGATCATTGAAGCCATTTTGCTTTTGTCTATGCCTTTAGCAAGAAAATATTGAAAGCTATAGTCATATTCTTTCAGAATATCTTTTGAACTAGACACAGACTCTGAACTAAAATTCTTTTGAACATTTTAAATTTCCTTTTTAAGTTTAAAATTATTTTCTAGAAGTTCAGATTTTTCTGTTTCAAGTTTCTCAATATCAGATGCAAGACTCTTCTTGAGTTTCTTGTATTTGATTTTGAGCTTACTATAGTTTTCCAGAAGTTCTGATAAACTATCAGCAAGCTCTTCTCTAGAAAATTCAGAAAATACCTCTCTTTGTTCTGACTCACAGTCTGAGTCATCTTCTGTGATAGCCATCAGAGCTAGGTTGGAATTTTCATCTTTAGAACCAGATTCATCTTCAAAATAATTTGAGTCATCCCAGGTTTCCATCATTCCTTTCTTCTTTCCAAATCTCTTCTTTGGTTTTTCTTTTTGAAGCTTTGGACAATCACTTTTGAAGTGACCAGGTTCTTTGCATTCATAACAGATGATTTCTCTTCTATTTGACTTTTTGTGTCCAGAAGATTCTGGTTTATCTTCTGACTTCTTAATGTTCCTGAACTTCTTTTGTCTGTGCTTCCACAGATGATTGATCCTTTTGGAGAGCAAAGATAGTTCGTCTTCTTCTGAAGCTGATTCTTCAGAGTTTTCTTCTTCAGCCTGAAAAGCGTTAGTATCAAATTTCTTGATTGATTTAAGGGCTAGAGACTTACCTTTCTTCTGAGGCTCATGCTCATCCAGTTCAATCCCATGACTTCTGAGAGCGCTGATGAGTTCCTCCAGAGACACATTGTTCAGATCTTTTGACACCTTGAAGGCAGTGACCATTGGTGCCCATCTTCTGGGTAAGCTTCTGATGATCTTTTTCACATGATCTGCTTTGGTATATCCTTTGTTCAAAACTCTCAAACCAGCGACCAGAGTTTGAAACCTAGAGAACATTGCTTCTATAGACTCACTCTCTTCAACTTTGAAGGCTTCATACTTCTGAACTAAAGCCAGAGCTTTAGACTCCTTAACTTGAGCGTTTCCTTCATGAGTCATTTTGAGAGACTCAAACATATCATGCGTTGTATCTCTATTAGTGATTTTTTCATATTCTACTTTAGAGATAGCATTTAAAAAAATATTTCTAGCTCTGTGATGATTTTTAAAATCAGCTTTTTGTTGTCTATCTATATTTTTTCTATCCACTTTGTTTCCTTCTGAATCTGTAGGATGTTTGTAACCATCCAAGACTATATCCCAAAGATCACTATCATGACCTAGAAATAAAATTTCTAGTCTATCTTTCCAGTACTCAAAATCTTCTCCATCAAACACTGGAGGTTTGTTGTAACTATGATTGTTTTGTTTAGCGGCCATTGTGTTTTCTTCTTGATCTTTTCCTGACACGGTTAAGTGTTGTGCTCAGAGTCAAGCTCTGATACCTATTGAAGGGGTAAGAAAACACTTAGAAGGGGGGGGGGGTTGAATAAGTGACTCTTTTTAATCTTAAAACAAAGCTCAAACAATAATGGAAGAACACAATTATTTTTATCCTGGTTCGTTTGAACTCAAACTACTTCAGTCCACCCGCCAAGGTGATTTCTCCTTTCTCAACAAGGACTTAATCCACTATAATCAACTGATTACAATCACACAACAACTGTTGTGACTAACAATGCAAAGGTAAACTTACAAGTGACTAACACCACTAAGACTTAAATCTAGTCCTAGTCTGCTTGAGAAATATGACCAATCTTGGTCTCTCAAGGAACAAAATACAGGAGTGTAATATTTACAGATAATGAAATAGAGTTTGCTTCTAATCAAGCTATATCACAACTGTGATTTTTCATTTAGAATATAATGCACAAATTGTATGAACAATGAGTTTGTGAGATTTTTGGATCTTTCACGTAGTTTCTTGCTTCTCTTGAAAAATTTGATTGGGTTTCCTTTTTTTTCACTTAGAGTTCTTGTTGGCTTGCAATAAATGTCCTTCTATTTATAGTAGGAACAATAAGACCGTTGCTGCCTTTAGAAAAGATGGATAGCATTAAATGCTTTGCGTGTATCCTTGCAACATTCCATTTTCCAAGAAACTAGTTGTAGGCACTTGAGTGCTTTCAGCCGTCTTTGCATTAATGAGAAAACGTCAGAATGTAAGAACGTGTTTCCTTTGCTTTGACAAGACAAGTTGGTTTAAACGTTGTTTCAGAAATTACTTCCAATGTCTTTAAGTCAGAACATGCTTCACTCATATTCTAGGTAGTGCGTTGCTTGCTAAGAACTTTGAACAGCGGTTGCTTTCAAGTTATCTTCTGAATCAAGGAGCCTTCTAGAAGTTAGAAGATATATTTAACAAATAAAGTGTCTTACCAGAGTCAGCAAATACGTTTGAATAAAAGGTTCTTTTATCAAAGAACTTCTTCATAATCTTTGCTTAGTACTTTAGAATGTTTTCTGTCAGAACATTAACTAAGACATTCAAAACACATTCATCAGAGCATAAATTATCTTAAATATAATTTAGTTATCATCAAAACTCTTGAGATAAGTTAGAACTAATCTTGTTCTTTCATCCTGTTCTGCTCTAGGTGAGATCCTGGGAAGGTACTTTCTGGTCATGGGCAAGGAATAAAGTATTTATTAAAAAGAGGTATGAACTTGGACAATTCGTACTATTGTATGGATGATCTCTTGGCAAGGAACATTGTTTATATATGACATGTATTATTCCTGGCTGTTAGCATTAGGCCTGCAGCTTGTGGGAAGCTACTATATGTAGGGTTTATTATTTCAATCCTAGGTTGCCATGCTTGTACTTGGATAGTGGTGTAAGCATTATGTATGAATATTGTTGAGGAGTTCGTTATATTCCGCTGCATGATTTCTGATATAACCCTAAAAGTATAGGAAGGATACTAGGGTTGTCACCCTTAACCGAATATATGCTGACATTTTCAACCGTATTAAAAGTGTCAAAGATACTTGAGATTCTCCTCAAGTCCACTCATAAAGAAATTTATCAATAATGTTGATGAGAATCAATTAATCAATGATGATCATATACATCTGCATATTGACCTTGAAGACTGTTAAGGGTGGTGTGTTCCAAGAAGAAGGAACGAGTGTTCTATGGGATGTTAGAACATTACTTTAGCAGGTATGCAACTACTAGTTGGAGAACAGATGATTTGGGTGCTGAACAAAAATGTTATGAATACTTTTTGTTTGGAACCTACTTCTGATCTGGAAGAGGAGGCATCTGGTTTGTGCAGGTTGATTAGGACACGATCAACGGTTTATCTACTCCATGTGTCAGTTTATTTCTAACCAAGGCTTATGGGAGTATAGAGGTTGAGCTCCATGTTCTTGAGAAGAACCCATAAAGGAATCTCCACCAGATCCTTAATGTATATAAGATGAGCTCGTATCTGGAAGATCCTTGCAATCAAAGGTACCAAATTCATGGAATCCTATTTGTGGCCATAAAACAGATTATTTTTGAAGAGGAGTATTATGATCCAACCATAATATTTGATGCTCCTGAATATTGTTTTGATTTCCCTTGAGGAATAGAATTTGTGATTCTCTTTGTGTACCTTCATAAGTTATTGAAAAAGATTCCCTTGTTAAGGGTTGATATGATTTCAGACAAAATGTTGTGATATCCTTGAAGATGTTAAAATTTGAAGGGAATTGTTTTTGAAGAATCAAGGGAAACAAATGCTTTTGATAAGTCTGTACTTTTTAGTGTCATGCCTAGCAGAGTCTGTTCCAGAGACCTAATAGAGGGAATTTCTTCTGTAGGTACAGACAATGGCATCCATCATCTCAAAGTCAGACATGAGGTCTAAAGAAAAGCTTATTGAGATGTGTCTCATGCAATCCCTTGCATATGTTGGTAGTCTGATCCTGAAGATTGATCAGTTGTTGTTGGTTTGTTTCCTTGTGTTAACCCCCACAAGAGTTGATTATAAGTTACTATAGAGGTTATCCCCAGAGCCATAGTAAGAATGGATGATGTCGTATCTAATGTCGGGACATCACCTCTAGGTGTGTACTTCCTCTAAAAAGGAAGTTTTTGTGTAGATCATGAGGTGAGTATCGTTGTTCTCCAGTGGAGTTCAAAGTTGGAATGTTTGATCATGATGGAGCTGAAGACTAGTCTCTGACCAAGTCTGGAATGTTGAAAGGATCCTCTTGTGTTAAACGATGAAGAAGAAGGATGTCAGTTCAAGTGCTCTAACATCTGTTGAAAAGGAGTATCATCTGCAGTTGTATGTGTGGGGAAGTTTTTTTCTCTGATGACAAATACCATGTCGGGAGATGAGTACTTATCTGAGGTATGGATGCAAATATACTATCTGAACTGATGATTCAGATATCGTTGAGAGATTATTTATTTCTATGGTGATCAAGTGGCTGTATCAACCTGAATGAGTCACATAAGATGTAATCTTTTGTGATCTTCTCCTAAAAATACTATCAAGCTTAATAATCTCTTTGGTTAATAAATCAAGAATTGAATTATTATGATCTGTGAAGAAAGTTTGTTGTCCTAAATGATGTTGTAACATTATTTTATAAAGGAAGGTCTGGGATTATGATTATGGAAGATTGAGGATTAACATGGTTGTCAAAAGAAAGAGTTCCAACTTTTTGGATTAGAAGATACAAATCCTGTTCATGTCTTTAGTAGTATTCTTGGTGACTGCATAACTACTATGTTGAAGACTTCACTAGTACCAGCAATTGCTAGTGATTGTTAGAGCAAAGGAATATGAAGAATGTGGTTTTCCTTTGTTGCAAGTATGCTTAAAACAATCTATTTGAGGGCTTGTGTTTGTATGATGTAAAGGTATGTGTTCATGATGTCTTGGCTATCCAAAGAGGTGTGGATATTTGTGTGGTTATGTAGGGCCATGTATCAGATATGACCTTGTAAAAGTCTGAAGACCTGGAGTTGGTATATCATATTCAAGATGAGTTATTTTCACAAGATTGTTGATATGTTTCAGTGAGTGTGGGAAGTCTCTTGTTTGTCTTCTGGTGTCCAAGGTTCATCCTCAGCAGAAGCATTATTTTTCCATGATAGGGGGAGCTTAGAACCTATCTATGGTTATTGTTGTATAAGTTATGAAGATTGCATGTAATTCAAGCTTGTGAAGATTACATGCAACATGTTCTGACCTGTGGCTACTAGGTGTAGCTGTCTATGCCCCTGTTGGGCCTATGTGGTTCTAGTCAGGAGAAGCTAGTATATTTTGTTTTCTCCAAGGGTTGATCTTAAGTTCAAGCCACTGACCTAACCTGAAATGTTTTGGCTTCCATGATTGGATGTCTTGTCGAAGATTCAACAAGTATCACAGGTGTGAAGAAGAAAGCTGTCAGTTTTACCTAGTGTGAGAAGCTTACTACATAATATAGTGAGAGAATATTTCTGTTTTGTGGAGGTGCAAGGCAATGAATTAGGTGTCCCTGTACTTGGAGTTATTCCCAGTGAACTAGTGGGTGTTTAGTGTTGTGTTTTCTCCATAATGAAAATTTTGATTGTCCATGACAGGAGGAGTCAGTGGACTAATTAGTTTGTTTGGAGCTTGTAATGTATAAGCATATATAGTTATTTCCATCCTTAGAGGATGATGTTGGATAACATGCTGAGACATGTTACTACAAGATATAGCTGTTTATGCCCTTATGAGTCTTTGAAGACTCTAGCCAGATGTTGCTAGAGTATACCATCCTTCTTCAAGAGGATGTGTTGGTTCTGCGAGAATTTATTTTTCTATATAGAAGTGATTGTGACAAGGAAGACTATTCTGCTGGTTCTTAGAATATGTTGACTCTGGTTATGATGTCAAGGATGATGTCCAGGACATTTCTCCTTTGAAGAAGTCTGCAAGCAAGAAGCTTTCTGTCACGATGCCTGATGCTCCTCTTGATAACATTCCCTTCCATTCTATTGGCAATGCTGAAAAGTGGAAATATGTTTCAAAGAAGAATTTCCCTTGAAATAGAATTGGGAGCATATGCACTAGAGTGCAAAGAGATTATGAAGCTGATTCCTTTTGCTGGCTTATGCTGATCACATAAGTAAGGAATATAGGAAAGTGTTTGTGTTGAATTTTCCCTTGCTGTCATCAATAGTTATCTGGGAAGGTATGAAGATGATTACTGTGAGTTGGAAGTGATTGATAATCAGGTGTACAAAGCCATTACTGCAAACCAGACTGTAAAGCATGCATGAACCTATGCACCGACTGTGTGTTCTAATGGGAGCTTCTTGAAGGATTTATATGCATAATGAGTCCTATAAATGATTGAGAACCAGTTTGATTAGGTTATGTATTATGGACTTGATGTACCACATGATTTCTTAACATCATGATTGGTGATGGCTGTTTTGTTTGATTATTTGGATTGTTCATGTAAAGTTGGATGCTTAAGCATTATTGTAAGAAGTGGAATTTCTGACTATGTGGATTAAAATATGGAGAGTCTAATCCTGTCTACAGTAGCATGCTTGATGAATGCATAGCTATTTTGTTGAAAACTCCACTAGTATAGTAACTACTAGTGGATATAAAGGCAGAAGGCTGCTAACAAATACTTGAGGGGTATTTTTTTTGCTACAAGTCACTCCAGAAAAGGTTTGGTGATCTGCATGACATCTTGCCTATTTAAAAGGTCATGATACCGAGTGTGGCTATGATAAGACAATGATCAAATGTGTCCTTGTGTTGTGAAGAAGTCAGGGTTCCTTGAAGTATTCTCAAGGAGTGAGAATATCTAACTCTGGTTTGACTCTACTGAGGGAGTCAAGGTTTAGCATATGGAAGAAATGCTAAAGTTTCTCATCTAGTGCACAAGTCTCCATCTTCAGTTGGAGCATTAGTTACTCATAACAAAGGGAGTAATGTAGATATCTGTAAATTGTTGCTGCAATGATACATGTATTGTCAAGCTAGAATGCTGTTCACTTTTGTAAAGGTTCTATGAGGAAATGATGTCTAAACAACATGTTGTGACATTATGAAGTTATGGATAAAATTAACAAGACATGGTTGTTTCTAACTATGAGAAGCTTGGTGAAGATCATAAGTTCACATATCTCTTAGAAGTTTAATGGGAAGTCTGGGAGAATTTATTTTTCTCTATAGATTTCAAAAAGACTCCTTGAGGGTCTATATTATGAAGAGGTGTCACAAATGTGATATTTTGATATCTTAGTGTATGTCACTAAGTCTAAGTGAAAGAAGAACACTTAGAATCTAGTATGAACAAGTGGATAATCTGGTGAAGCATCCCTAATTGGTGGGAGAAAATGTGTTGATTACTGAAATAAGAAGACAATGTCTAACTAAGTGTCAGGACATTATTCAGGATATGTTCCTGCATGGTCAACATAGGGTGGAGTGGCCTATGTGTTCAAACACGTGGTTGTAAACAGGGGGAGAAATTTTTTTCTAACTATGCATGTGTATGTATAGGAAGTAGCTATAACATTCAAAGCCATTATGGACAGTGCACATTGATATTTGAAGTTTCCTCCTCAAATATTGTTTCTGTTGACCAAGATTGGTGCTACAATCTATGATCGTTATTTTCCAAGTAAAAATCCCAGCTATTTATAGAGAGTTCTCCGTATCTATGTAACCCCGTGAGCTCCTTGAGTTCATAATTCTTATGGCTTTTATTTAGGTTTGGGTATGCTGTGCTTGTGTTTGGTATTGTGAAGGTCTCCTTTGCCAATTTTTTGCTAAAAAGGAGGTGTTTACCTTGGGATTTGGTAAACAACCGCTGATCCTCCAAATGGTTACTTATTTGGTTACTCGCAGGATCGATCAGATTGATCCTAGGACATAGGTTGATTTTGAAGTTTTGATTAAATTGGATAAGGCTTTAAATAAAGAGGCTTTAAATGAAATAAAGAGGTTTCAAGTAAATTGCATGAAGAAAGGACTTTGTAAAATAAACAAGGCTTAAAGTAAAAGGCTTCGACAGGAATGTAAAGAGGAAAGCAAGTAAATTTCTGGAAAAAGTAAATGACTTTGATTAATAAAATTGGTGTTTCACACATACATTTCTCAACAATTCTTTCTCACACGCTGGGTACTCGAATCTATATGAGTGACTTTGTATAGAATTGTGAACACACGCGAGAACTTACATGACTACTACTATTTATACTAAAACATCCCAAGTAACCGTCGGGCAGTTACACTGCTTCGAGATGATTCCACTTGGCACGTTCTCAATGTTCGATGCTCCAGATCTTTGCACGCTACACGTGGTAACTGCTGGAAACCGTTTTCCCTCCAAAAGCTTGAATTTCAAACTGCTCCACTCTGAACCATCGAACACTTTCGTCGAGAGACATCTTCGACGAGAGACTCCTTCGACGTCGAAGGCAACCAACTTCTCCCTTGGAAGAAATCTTCTAAGTACTTTGCCATCTTTCGACGGGCATTTCGACAGACTTAGCCAGTCGAAAACATCCTTCAGCTTTAATGGCTGACATCAACAAAACAAAGGTGTCGAATTTAGGAGCCAAATTTGTTTACCTTGGGATTTGGTAAACAACCGCTGATCCTCCAAATGGTTACTTATTTGGTTACTCGCAGGATCGATCAGATTGATCCTAGGACATAGGTTGATTTTGAAGTTTTGATTAAATTGGATAAGGCTTTAAATAAAGAGGCTTTAAATGAAATAAAGAGGTTTCAAGTAAATTGCATGAAGAAAGGACTTGGTAAAATAAACAAGGCTTAAAGTAAAAGGCTTCGACAGGAATGTAAAGAGGAAAGCAAGTAAATTTATGGAAAAAGTAAATGACTTTGATTAATAAAATTGGTGTTTCACACATACATTTCTCAACAATTCTTTCTCACACGCTGGGTACTCGAATCTATATGAGTGACTTTGTATAGAATTGTGAACACACGCGAGAACTTACATGACTACTACTATTTATACTAAAACATCCCAAGTAACCGTCAGGCAGTTACACTGCTTCGAGATGATTCCACTTGGCACGTTCTCAACGTTCGACGCTCCAGATCTTTGCACGCTACACGTGGTAACTGCTGGAAACCGTTTTCCCTCCAAAAGCTTGAATTTCAAACTGCTCCACTCTGAACCATCGAACACTTTCGTCGAGAGACATCTTCGACGAGAGACTCCTTCGACGTCGAAGGCAACCAACTTCTCCCTTGGAAGAAATCTTCTAAGTACTTTGCCATCTTTCGACGGGCATTTCGACAGACTTAGCCAGTCGAAAACATCCTTCAGCTTTAATGGCTGACATCAACAAAACAAAGGTGTCGAATTTAGGAGCCAACAAATTGCCCCCCAAGAATGCCTTATTTCGACTCTGAAAGAAAAAGGTATTCTTTGAAACGCCATTCGACACCTGTCTTTTCACGCTTAGTCACAAATTAAACTTGTGCACTTTTTGTTGTTTTCTACCAACTATTGGCAATCCCAAGAAAACCATCATTTATCCGTACCTAGGACGTCACTTTCAGTACGGCGTGCAGTACCAAACGTCATTTCAGAATTTGTCATTATGACAATTCCCAAAAACGAGGACGCACGCTGCGTCCCTCTATTTCTGCAGAACGGCTAAAACAACAGGGGGCTGCCACGCATCCCACTAGCTCCTGCAATAATTAAATGGCATTTAATGTCCTCGGTTTTGGGGATTTTCCCCCACTACTATAAATAGCCGTAAGTACCCCATTGTGGGACTTTTGACGCCATCTAGATTTCAAACTTCTCTGTATTCATACAACTTGTCATATTTGCAAAAACATTTCCTCCTTCACTTCGTCTTCAACCTCAACACTAACAATGGCATCTGCTTCCAATGCTCCTGGCGCTACTGTACCATCTGAAAACGCTAAACCTAAGGTTTTCGTCACTGCTCCAGTAGTAACTTCTACAGGCAAACGAAGGGTTCCTGAACCCTTGGACATCGCCGTTCGCGATGCCTACTCACGCCACCTTATGATCCCGGTTGGATACTCCAACCAGATCTTTGCTATGTCTGGCCCCATGTATCCAAGTATCTCTGAGGCTATGAAGATCAAGAGCTATTTCCTGGTGGTTGAGAAACTCAAACCGGTTGCATGCGCCAAGAAAGACGCAGAAGACAATGAAGATCCTGCACATGAAAAAATCGACCTCCGCTTCTTCAACAGAGGTGTTAGGGCCTTCAGGTCTGGCCCTAGCCTTACTCCTGATTACGTTGCTTGGCTAGAAAAGATGGAGAAGCACCAAACTTCGATCTGGAAAGATATGGGGATCTTCGACCTGGTGATGCTGTCGAAGACAGGTTTGAACTATTCTCCGGAGATGCTGATAGCTTCTCTGATGTTCTGAGACTACTCCCACTTTACTTTCCATCTTCCCTGTGGGATGCTAACCCCCACACTCTTCGATGTGGCCGCTATTACTGGCCTTCGACCCACCGGGGATTACTTCGATCCGGAGGAGATGTCGGAAGATCAAATTGGCTTTTCTGACACCAAACCAACATACACCACTTTCATCAACCACTATCACGACAGGTCGACAGATGCTGTGTCGGATGTCGAACACATAGCGTTTCTAGCCCTATGGCTGACTCGCTTTGTATTTTGCTCGAAGTCTTTACAGGTGACCAAAAAGATGGTCACTCTCGCTACTCAACTGCATCATCGCCAAAATATCTGTTTGGCAGAACTGCTTCTGGCTAGCCTCTATGATTCGATCAGCAATGGGGCAACTCTTCTAAAAATTATCGAGAACAGGGCCAGTTTGCTACTTGCTGGGCCTTTTTGGCTGCTCCAACTGTGGCTCAATGCCACTTTCGAATCTTTCTTGCCTAAGAAGGTTCAGATAAATGAGCATGCTCCAGAGATAGCGAACAGACGCGTCAAAGGAACCAGGCTGGCTTTGTTGACACCTATGGAAGATGGACTGGAGTTTCAGCAAACCTTCACCAACTTCGTTCTGATGTTTGCTCGAAGGAAAGAGTTTGTTTCAAATATGGCTCCATTTGCTCGACGACAGGTAGGCCCAGCATGGTTCACAAGGCCACATCCAAGGACGTCGAGTGGTCCTAATGTTGACGAACATACAATACTGTGGGAGGCGTTCCTCACACCAAGGATCATGCCTCTTCGATTCAGGAGCTCTAAGACTCACTTGAGTCTGATTGCATACCAACCAAACCTGGTATCTCGCTAGTTTGGTATTATCCAAACCCTACCTTCTCCGATTTTTCCACGAGAGAAGTCAATGTTGTACTTCTGCAATGATTACACCGAAGAAGCTGCCATCAAGCATATCAGAAGATATGCTGGTCGAACAGTTCTCTCGTTGTTTGACTACCAGCTCAATTTTCTTTGCTCACCATCCTTCGAGGAGTGGTGGAAAAGCTATTATGCTGAGGAGTTCTTCGACGAGAAGGATTTCATGGATGAGCTTCAGAAATCTTTTGTCCTTGTGTTGGACAAAATAAAGAAATGTAAGTTCATCCTTTTACATTACTTTGTCTTTTTTCGACTGCTAGCCTGTTAACTTTTTTATTTGCTTTCAGTTGTTCGAAAGCCTGTAGCCAAGAAGGCTACAAAAGGCCAACAGGGAGGAGGCCCTTCAACAAAACCTCCACCGCCGGCAAAGACTACAGCGCCGGCGAAGACCACAAACAACCAACAGGGGGAAGGCTCTTCGAAGAAGCCTTCTATATCGGTAACCAGACTTTCATTATTTCCTCCTGGCTTTCGATTTTTGACTTTCGATGCAATTATTAAATCGAATTCCCATTGGTTTTCTAGGCACCTTCGCCCAAGAAACGGCCAACACTGGTGGTCGAATCTGGGAGCGATGAAGAAAGTGATTCTCCTCCTGCCCCTCTAAAAAGGCGAAAGTTGACGAAGGATGCTCCTGTTCCTGCTCCTGCTCCTGAAGGTCGAACCATCAGGATAAAGGTTGCTGGGAGAAAGCCTAGGCCACCTCCAGTGATCATTGAGGAGCCAACGGAGGAGGAACTAAACGTTCTTCTTAACAAGCCTGTCGAAAGCGACAATTCCAGCCCTGGGGCTGAAGCTAATTTACAGGTAATCTCTTAGACCCTTTTATAACTTAGGTATAGATACCCATATTCGATTGTGTCTCTTTAGATCTCTGAAGATTTGTCTTCTTTCCTTTTTCAGGACACCACTGAAATTTCTCCGCCAAGGACCTCTGAAATGCTGGAATCTGCTGAACTCAGCAGGCCACAAGAAAAAGGCTTGGGAAATGACGAAGCCCATACTGAAAATGAGGCCAATGCTGAAACGATAGAAAAACCAGCAGAGGAACCTCAAATGGAGGAACAACAGCCAGAAGCGGTTCAGGTGGTGGATCTGTCAGAAGAGAATCATGAAGAAAGGGACCAAGGCAATGCTGGCGAAGAAAATCAAGGTGCTGCTGGCGAAGAGAACCAAGGTGACACTGTCGAAGGGCACCAAGGTGACGCTAGCGAAGAGCACCAAGGTGACGCTGGTACTGCCCCAGTTCGAGTCGAAGAACAACAAATCGAGGCACCTAACACTCAACAGCCTCAAACCCAAGACAATGCTGTTGCAAGGGTTACCTCAACGAAGCACAGGTCAAAAGAGGACTTAGAACTCTTGAAACAAACTGACCCTGTTAGCTATCTCAATGCAATCATCGAGAGCAAGAGTTCGTCTGATGCTAGTCAGGAGATTCCTACCCTGTCGGGGAAGTCTACTGAAACCTCTCCTCTCGATGAAGCTTTGGCGAAGGTTAAGGCCCAGTTCTTCAAGAAGGACCTGATGAAGGCTTTAGAGGGGGACCCCACTGCTCCATCATACTTGAAGGATGTCTTGAATGCTGTCGACTTGTTAGCTGTAGCCCCAGAAGTTTCAGGCTTGATCATGGAGTTACACTCTATGATTGATCAAGTCTCAGCAGATTACAGGCGCCAAAGGGGGTTTAACAGTCAGCTTGAGGTGTTGTATGGCAAAAGCTCCTCTGCGTGGACTGCTGTCTCGGATACGACTTCTCGAATTGCGGAGTTGTCGAAGCAAAAAGCATCTACGCAGGAAGAAGTCGATGCCATCGATCGAGAGAATGCTTCCTTCCGGGCACAAATCGAAGAAATAGAGGCGAAGATAAATGCCAACACTATACGCAAGGAGGAACTTCTTTCGACCATCTCAGACACCGAGAGCCAAACTGAAATCAAACAAGGCCTGGAATTCGCTGAGAAGGCCCAAGGCTTCGACGCTCAGATTGCCAAACTAGTGCAGGAGAACGCCTGGTGCAAGAAAAGGTTGGAGCTGCAGCAAGCCAAGTACCTTCGACTCAAGGACTCTATTCCCTTTTGATTGATTCTCTTTTGTAACCATATTTTGTAATCTATATTCGACAACATTGCCATCTTGGCTGAAATTTATAAAATTTCCATTTTGGCATTTTTATGGTTAATTTAGTCTTGTTCTTTTATTATTTTATTTTTATCTCTTGAAGTGTAGGTTTGTATTTTTTCAAATATTTACCATTTACTCTCAAGAGCCTTTTATCTCCACCTAACTCTTCGACTTCATAGGCTCCACCAGAAAAAGTTTGGATAACTCTGAAGGGTCCTTCCCATTTGGGTGACCATTTCCCCATGCTTCGATCCCTTCGATCCATGGGAAGAATTACCTTCCAAACTAGTTCTTCAGGCAAAAATACCTTAGGTTTTACCTTTTTATTATAAGAGTCTTCTACTCTTTTCTTCTGAAGCCTGAGTAGGTCGAGAGCGCGTAACCTCTCTTCGTCTAAATCCACTAGTTCGTCTAACATCATGTTCCAATAGACTTCAGAAGGAATATCATAATGCCTCTGAACCCTTGCAGATTGAAGACAAATTTCTGCTGGCAACACTGCATCATGGCCAAAAGTTAGCCTATACGGTGTTGTACCAGTGGCTTCTTTTGGGGACGTTCGACAAGCCCACAGAATCTGGTCTAACGTCTTATGCCAATTCTTTGGTTTCTTCTCAACATGTTTCTTTATCAAGCCAATCACCACTTTGTTAGCTGCTTTGACTTGACCATTCGCCTGTGCATAATAAGGCGTGGATGTTAGGAGTTTGAAACCTGTTTCCTGAATCTTGCATCTTTCGACCAGTAAAAACTGATCCTTGATCAGTTGTTATTGTCTCGGGGATTCCATACCTAAAGATAATGTTCTTTTGAATAAATTCAATGACATTTTCCTGGTCTACATTGACTAAAGGGATAGCTTCGATCCACTTAGTAAAGTAATCAATGCCTACCAGTATGTATTTCTGACTCTTTGATGATGCTGGTCGAATCTCTCCAATGAGGTCCAACGCCCATCCTCTAAAAGGCCAAGGCTTCACTATCGAGTGAAGTTCGCTTGCTGGTACATGTTGGATGCCTGTATGGACTTGACACTCTTGACAACCCTTGGCGAACTCAACACAATCTTTCAGCATAGTGGGCCAATATAGTCCTTGTCGAAACAATAACCATTTCATCTTATGGCCTGCTTGGTGAGCCCCACATGCCCCAGCATGCGTAGTCGAAAGGGCTACGTATGCCTCAGTTTCACTTAAGCATTTTAGCAATACCCCTTCAGGCGTTTTCTTGAATAACTCATTACCCATGAGTGCATAACTCAACGCCCTGTACTTTGTTTTTCGTTCTGTCGAAGCTCCTGGATTTTGAAGATAGTCCACAATGGGTTTCCTCCAATCTTGCTCTGACAAATTATCAATGAACGAAATCTCGAAGTTACTGTGATCAGCATATCCTAGTCTCGTCGATTCCAAGTCTGATGGTGATAGACAAGTTGCTTTTATCTTTTCTCGAACTTCGATTGCTCTTTGTAATCTCGTTTTTGAAATCTTATACCCAGATGCAATTTGTGCCAAGTCATTGGCTATTTGATTTTCGACTCTGGGTATGTGTCGAATATTGATCGTTTCAAATTTTTTCAATAAACGATTTACTATCACAAAGTACATAATGAGATTCTCTCTTATGCATTTATATTCCTTTGTGACTTGCTTAATGACTAACTCTGAGTCTCCCATGATTTCGACTCGAGTTGCCCCCAATTCCAACAATATCTCAAGGCCAGTAATTAGAGCTTCATACTCAGCCTCATTGTTCGAGCAAGAACCTGATATTTTGTACTTGAATGTTGTTGGAATTTTATCTGGAGAAATAATCAAGACTCCTACCCCTGTTCCATCTTTATGGCTGGAACCATCGAAGTAGAATTTCCAAGGCTCTATCTCCACATAATTAATATCCTCGACTTGAATTGAGTGGTCGACTATGAAGTCTGCAACCACTTGTCCTTTTACTGCCTTAAGAGGCATAAAGGTCAAGGAGTATTCAGTTAATGCTAATGCCCACTTGCCAATTCGGCTGTGCAAGATAGGTTTCGACAATATATACTTGAAAACATCAAAATGAGACGAAACATACACATCAACTGGTTTTATATACTGCTTGAGTTTTCTACAAGAGAAATACAGACATAGACACAATTTTTCAACTTCACTATATCTAGTTTCTGCATCGTTCAAAACTCTACTGAGATAATAAATGGGTCTTTCGACTCCATTCTCATCCTCTTGGGCTAACATGCTTCCCAGAGTTTTGCCGGATGCAGCTATGTACAATCTCATACTCCTATTGCTACAAGGAGGCACCATAATAGGTGGCTTGGTGAGGTACCCTTTGATTTTGTCGAAGGCTTCTTGTTGCTCTTGCCCCCATTCGAACCCCTCTTTATTCAGTCGCAGTAAGGGTGAAAAGGCCTGAGCTTTCCCACTTAGATTAGATATAAACCTCCTTAAAAAATTTATCTTGCCTAAGAGAGATTGCAGTTCCTTCTTATTCGACGGCGCTTTCGCTTCCAAAATTGCCTTCGTCTTGTTCTGGTTGATTTCGATTCCTTTCTTGTGGACAACGAAGCCCAAGAAATCTCCAGCTTTCACACAGAACGCACACTTCAAAGGGTTCATCTTCAGACCATGTTCTCTCATTCTTTCGAATGATTGTCGAAGGTGGTCAATATGATTCTTCCTGGAAACAGATTTTATAACAATGTCATCAATATATACTTGCATAAAAGTGTTAATAAAATCATGGAAGATAGTATTCATTGCTCGCTGGTACGTTGCCCCAGCGTTTTTTAGGCCAAAAGGCATCACTACCCATTCGTAAGTGCCTAAGGCCCCAGGGCATCGAAAAGCTGTTTTCGACACATCCTCTTCAGCAATGAATATTTGATTATATCCTGAATAACCATCGAGCATACTCAGGTATTCATAGCCAGCGGCATAATCGACTAGCATTTCCGCCACAGGCATAGGATATTCATCTTTGGGTGTAGCAGCATTCAAATCTCTGAAATCTATGCATACCCTTAACATACCATTTTTCTTAATTACTGGCACAATGTTTGCAATCCATTCGACATACCTTGTAACACGGATGAATTTGCATTTCAGAAGTCTTTCGACCTCCGTTTTGATCTTCGACAGTATTTCTGGAGCGAAGCGCCTTGGATTTTGCTTGATTGGCTTCTTCCCAGGTTTGATTGGCAACTGAAGTTCTACCAATCCTCTGTCGAGACCAGGCATTTCATCATAATCCCATGCAAAACAGTCTTTAAACTCTTTCAGCAATTGGATTACTTCCAACCTAAGTTCTGGATCGATTTTGGCGCTGATGTAAGTTGGCCTTTTCTCTGATCCTTCGCCTAAGTTGATTTCTTCTAAAGGGTCTTGCGCTAACATTTTAATGTTGTTCGCCAAGGGGTCCTTTTCGAAGCCCAAAGGCTCATCGTCATAGATGGCGTCGAGCCTCTGTTCCTGCATTTCTTCTGGCATGATATCAGGAGGTTTTGGATCGAAATCCTTTCCTGGGCCTACAGCAGATAATTGTTGATCATTGGCCTGTGTGGCCATGTACTTTACTTCGGCTTCGAGAGCCGTTATCATCTTGGTTTCGGCTACATAAGCCGAAATTCGCTTCAAAGATTGTGACTCAGTCATTATCACTGAATTCGCTTCCCCAACCAGTTGGTTGGATATCAGTTAACCCACTGAAGTCTATGTGGGATAAGTCTTCTCTGTCCCATTGGAGACCATGCTCAGGATGCAGGTATAGGGAACAAAAAGTGTTTGGCGCTGGCGCCATGTCGAAGTCAGGTGTTGGACATGGCCCTATGTGAGCCAAGTTCTTGTCGAAATCTGCCAAACCCAGGTGATTCACCTCGCCAAGGTAATAGCTTTGATCTGCCTCTATGTTTTCGACCATCCCATCTGGACGCCATAGCAGCAGCCTTTGGTGCATTGATGAAGGCACAGCGCCAACACCATGAATCCATTCACGGCCCAACAAAAGATTGTAGTTAGGTTTGGCCGATATGACCATAAACATCGTTGGTCGAAGGATCGACCCTACTTTGATATCTAGCTGGATCACTCCCATAGTGGTCCCTATGCCGCCCTCATAGTTCGACAGGACCATGTTGTGAGGCTTAATGTCCTCATCCCTTTTGCCAATTTTCCTTAGCATAGAGTGAGGAATAATGTTGATGGTTGCCCCACAATCCACCAATATTTTATTCACAGTAGTTTCTTCGAGTTTAGCCCTTATAAATAAAGGCTTGAGGTGATTTTTCATCGCCTCTGTAGGTGGCTCGAAGAAGCCATTTTGTTCCTCAGTAGTGCCATTGTCCATGACAAAATAGCACACTGGCCTATGTTTGGCCATTTCTTGCTCCACTTCCCAGTCACTTGCTTCGACTTCTACCTGTCGATTGAATTCTCTGGGCAGCACTGAAACTATATTCACCATTATGTCCAAAGTATCATCAGACTCAGCATCGTCTTCGTCTTCGACTTCACTTTGGTTAGGCCAAACTAGCCTGTTGGTTACTGGCTCTCTTTCTAGAGGTTTCCTTTGCTTCCTTTGAGGAACGTTCGAACTGGTTTCTGCCTTTGGTTCGTTGGCAGCCTCCCTTTCAGCTTTTCGTCTCCTTTGATATCTCCTCCATTGAGATCGAGACATGGGATTTTTACCTTTGTAGTTGTTGGACACTTGTGCAACCTTAGGTGCAGCAACTTGAGGCTCTTTCTTTTGAGTCAAAGAGGAACCTCTTGGCACATCGAAAGAATGCCATTTCTCCTCACTTGGCCTTTTCCGACCAGAGGTTTTGTACCAAGTATCTACTGGCACATTTGTTGGAGGCCTAAAAGTCAACAGCCTCTTTTCTTGGTTAGAACCTCTTTGGGAGGCTCTTCTGGGATCATGTCGAAGGTCAACATTCTCCTTTCTCTTATTCGCCGCTCTTACGCCTTGAATGTGCTCAGCAGCTTTTTTATCAAAGATCGAACTGCATCACCTCTGATTTCTTTTTCTGGCATCTTTGTAGAAAATCTGCCAAGTTTTCATTTTCCCGAGGGAAAGCAGTCTTATTAGCTTGTTCTTGCCTCATGGCCTCTTCTGATGCTTTTGGGTCAGAAAGTTCGACCATGTTGATATTCATTGTATCTTTGTTAGCAAGAGTTAACTGCTTCATTTGTCTCTCCAGATTCTCCGTCTGGCCTTGAACGGTGGCCAAGTGGGAACTGGGTTTTGATCCAGTTTTTTGTGCTTCGGCAGTCTCCGACTTCGGGTTTTCGACCGCTTTCTGGACAGCTTCAATTGTCTTCCTGGATAAATTTCCAGAAAAACTGCCAAAGATTGGCATGTTGATGTGGTCCTTTGAGACTTCGACCATGGTAATTCCTGGCTTCTTCGACTGGATCCTGGTTGCCTCTATCACGTTCACCTCAGAGGGTTCAGCATAGTGGGCTTCAGTCTGCAATGGATTTGAGTCGACAACCATGGGGGATTTGTCAGCAAACTTCAATCTCCCTTCTTCGATAGCGTCTTGCACAAGATTCCTGAAAAGAAAACATTGAGAAGTTTTATGGCCCAAAAAATTATGATATTTGCAAAAACCTCTCTTCTTTCTTTGATCAAGAGGAGGCACTTTTACCCCTGGGGGTACTATCATTTGGCCATCTTTAACCAGCAAGTCGAATATTTCATCACATTTTGTGATGTCAAAACTATAAGTCTTTTTTGGGAACCTATCGTTGGTCCTTTCTGGACCAATGGGATTTTTCCCACTTGAGGGGACTAACAGTTTACAAGAGTATGGTGGCCCTTGTTTCAGTTATGCTAAATCGACTTCTCCTTCTTCGACAGTTAAAGTATCGTCGAAGGATTCTAGATCTTCGTCATCCATCTCAACGTACGCTATCCTCTCTCTCTTGTGAGTTTTCGTTGCCTTAGCTTTTTCAGCTTTGAGGCGTTCTACCTGTCGAACTCTATCGGCCAGTTGGGCCATGTCTCTTAGGTACTGGGTGTCTAGCTTCTTCCTAATGGAATAATCTAAACCGCCTGCGGCTATTTCGACCAACTCATGCTCTGGCACTTGTGTAAAACATCTCGCCTTGAGCAACCTAAACCTATTTAGATATTCGTCTATAGGTTCAGTGAAACGTCTCTTCACACTGGCCAGTTCTTTCAGGCTTATCTTGGTTTGCCCCATGTAGAATTGTTCATGGAACAATCTTTCCAATTGGGTCCAATGATGGATCGAATTGGGGGGGAGAGTTGTAAACCAAGTAAAAGCGTTCTTTGTTAAAGAACTAGGGAAGTACTTGATCCTTAGGTTTTCGTTATTCGAAATGTCACCCGCTTCGATCAAATATCTCGCCACGTGCTCGACAGTAGATTCTGTCGTGTCCCCAGAGAACTTAGTAAATTTGGGGACTTTGCATCTAGGAGGTAAGTCCGTTTGTAACACGTATTCTGACAATGGAGATGTAAAGTTGGGCCTTCGAAAGCCCATGTTCATCCCATTCTGAGTCATGATCCTTTCAATCATGGTCGCCTGATTGTTTTCCAAACCCATGTTTTGGTATTGGATATGCTGAACCACTTCGTCAGCATTTTGGTTTCTGTTAACTAACCTTACCTCTGGGGTTATTACCCTAGGTTCCTTGACAGGTTGTTCCAATCGTGCCCTAAGGTTTTCTTCGACAGGCTGTTGAGCCTGGTTAATGGTGGTTTCTTCCTCTAAAAATATCCCCTGGTTTCCCCTTATCTGCACCCTTTGGGGCTGTCGAATCGGTTGGGGTACTCCAAAGAAATCAGCCAAGCGCGCCATTTGCGCTGTCATTTGCTGATTCGATTGAGTAGTGTTTTGTATTAGAGGGTTTAGCACTGTACTCAAAGTTTGTGCCAACATTTGCACCATATCATGGTTGCTTTCGTCCATTTGTTGCCTCAAGACTGCTGTCGAGGCATTTGTAAGGCCATGGGCTACTTGGGACGTTCCTCCTAAGAGTTGGGTCCTATTTCTATTCGCCATGCCTACTCCAGAGCCTTGGAGTGGCGAAGAGGCACTCACTAAAGGGTCTGAAAAAGTGGACGCAGCATTCGTCAGGCTTGCCACTTCAGAAGTTGGCATACCATAGAATGGAATAAATCCTGGGGGAACCAAAGGCCTTGTGCCTAAATTTCCCCTTGGTGGGGGAGTTCCCAAAGGCATCCTGGGGCCTGTTAACGAAGGTATTGGCCCCGTGGTTGTGACCGATACTGCTGGTGTCGAACCAACA
Organism: Vicia faba; assembly: GCA_948472305.1. Taxonomy (NCBI): domain Eukaryota; kingdom Viridiplantae; phylum Streptophyta; class Magnoliopsida; order Fabales; family Fabaceae; genus Vicia; species Vicia faba. Next base: position 672,293,529 of record OX451740.1, read on the forward strand.
TTTGTCGCTTCACTTACGGTCGTACTAACCGTTGCTCCCACATTCGTTTGTGGGATTTCGTTATTGTTTGGCGGATTCGCCATCTCTTCCCTTCTTCTGGCAGTATTGTTATCGTTAGTGTATATTCTACCACTTCTCAATAACATACAACTCGAAAAGATGAGATTATTTTCAACAATCAACACACAGTCCCACCAGGTGTGCCAATTTGTTTACCTTGGGATTTGGTAAACAACCGCTGATCCTCCAAATGGTTACTTATTTGGTTACTCGCAGGATCGATCAGATTGATCCTAGGACATAGGTTGATTTTGAAGTTTTGATTAAATTGGATAAGGCTTTAAATAAAGAGGCTTTAAATGAAATAAAGAGGTTTCAAGTAAATTGCATGAAGAAAGGACTTGGTAAAATAAACAAGGCTTAAAGTAAAAGGCTTCGACAGGAATGTAAAGAGGAAAGCAAGTAAATTTATGGAAAAAGTAAATGACTTTGATTAATAAAATTGGTGTTTCACACATACATTTCTCAACAATTCTTTCTCACACGCTGGGTACTCGAATCTATATGAGTGACTTTGTATAGAATTGTGAACACACGCGAGAACTTACATGACTACTACTATTTATACTAAAACATCCCAAGTAACCGTCGGGCAGTTACACTGCTTCGAGATGATTCCACTTGGCACGTTCTCAACGTTCGACGCTCCAGATCTTTGCACGCTACACGTGGTAACTGCTGGAAACCGTTTTCCCTCCAAAAGCTTGAATGTCAAAATAAGATGTTCGACCCTATTTCTGTGACATATGTTTGTGACCTGTGATTTGAGTTATGAAAACAGTTGTGACCTGTGTTCTGAGTTATCACGGGCGGTGGTTGATTTGGTCTTAAGGAGTTATTGAGAGTTCTCTTATTCCACCATTGGTCTTCTATGTTTAGAATATGTTCCTGCATTGAGGGGGAGTACTTCTTCTATCTTCTTCCTCGCGTGCATCAACCAAACTTCAGGATTTTCCTTCCTTTTATCCTGAAACTGATGTTCGTGGTGCTGATGCAATTGAGTTCTTCAGAGTGCTGCAAAGAAGATGTCTAACAAGATGTTGAGACATTATTTTCAACTGAAGACCTATTGTTGTAGCTTCTAAATTGCTAAAATCTCCTAGATTGCAATTGTTTTTAGATATCCTCTAGATTGCAATTGTTTTTAGATTATTTATTTTAGCCAAAATTTTCCAAAGGGGGAGATTGTTAGTTCTCTTGTTTTAGGGTTGGCTTAATTCTTGTAAAACAAATAATAGCAGCAATGAAGAATAGGATAAGAAGAACAAGTACAACAAGAATTCCTATTATAATGTCAGTACATGTTATGTTGAACTTTTTCAACATCTGGAACAACATGTCAAAGAAGATGTCTTGACATCGCGCCTGCTGAGCTGGATTAATGAGATTCAGTTTGTTCTCAACATAGGCAGAATATTCATGAGAATATTATGCATCCTATGTGGTGCATATTTAAAGGTCTAGAAAATTCAATCAGAAGTCAAGGAGAATGAAGACTTTCTAAATAAGGAGATTATTTAGGAAAGTAAAGATTGAAGACCTTTCTTGGGGCAGAAGTTTCCGCAATTTGTTACAGCTGATTTACTGTGATTGAAGGTCCAAAACCAGTTGGGTAACAGGTTATAAATAGAAGGGTTTGTAACCTAGAAAAATACGGCTCAATATGTAGAAGTCTAGGGTTTTGTCAAGGTAAACCTCCTGGGTTGTGGAAAGGTTACCAAGTTTACCTTGAAGCTTGTAGGTAAGAGGTGTATTGTTCTTGGAGGAAGCTTTGAAGCAACTCCAGGATGTGTTCTTAGTTAGGAGCAGAGCTAACAAATAGTGGATTTTGGCTTGGAGACTTAGCTAGGTTGTCATGGAAGTGTATCTTCAAAACTGTCTATTTGTGTGATCAGAATCTTGCTGAAGGTTCATCTATGTAGTGACTGAGGTGTTGACTTATAGACATCATTGTGATGATTGGAAGTGGGTTAAGGATATTCCATATCTAGGGAGGATCTAAGTAGAAGGGTCATTGGGTAGTGATTAAGTGTGTAGATCGTCAAAGGGTGTGTTGACTGTAGGGTCTGCAAATTGATATTGCTGATAGTGGACTTCATTCCTTGCTTGGTAGCCCCCAGAGTAGGTGTTGTTGTACACCGAACTGGGTAAAAAATTCTAGTGTGTTCTTTATCTTTTCAATATTGTTTTATCTTGCCTGTGTGTTTATGTCAGATCAGATGTTTCGACATCCTTGTAGGACATCTGAGACTGCTATACCAGAATTCTAATATTGACCACAATTGACTTTTAACGTAATACAGTTGATTTACAGTCATCTGAGCAATTGATTGAGCAAACTTGTAATGCAAGGCATGAAAATTGGCATGCACATTATTGAGGGCATATTAGGAACTATGGAAATAGCTTGAGTCCTTTGAAACCCAAACTTCTCTGTGAAAATGGAAACCCTAGTTGGAAATCCATTGCTTAGGAGGAGAATTTGTCTGGTCAATTCTTGGTCAACCTTGGGCACTTGGGGACCTCTAGGAGTATGTTTGGAATAAAAATGAGAGGGAAAATTTTGGGGTACAACAGCTGCCCCTGTTCAATCGTCTTAAACCTTAGGATTTTAGATTGGCCTGTCTGCCTTTCATGATCTGAATGTGGAAGATGATTGAACGCTAAAGTGCCCAGAAATTTGTGCTCGCCAGTGCACGGAGTAACGTTGTCAGCTGATAGTATGCCTGAATGGGCTTAGAAGATGTTGTTGGAGAGATGATTGAGAGTCGTCGGAGATGGGCTTATATATGCCATCCAATGTAAATATCGACTTCAAACTGGAAGGAGTATCAAAGTAAATCATTGGTCGATTTTATATGAGCCAACATATATTTATGCTTGTTTTTATGTGGAAGGAGTATCCGAATAAATATTTGGTTGATTTATCTGATCTAGAAAATGTTTACGACTGGAAGAAGTATTAGAATAAATCATTGGTCGATTTAATCTGAGCCAAAAGATGATCTACTAGAAGAAGTATCAGAATAAATCATTGGTCGATTTACCCTGAGCCAGAAGATATTTATGTTCTTCAACTGGAAGAAGTATCAGAATAAATCATTGGTCAATTTAATCTGAGCTAGAAGAGGTCTCTGTTGTCTTTAATTGGAGGAAGTATCAAAATAAATCATTGGTCGATTTAATGTGAGCCAGAAAAAAGGTCTATAGGAAGAAGTATCAGAATAAATCAATGGTCAATTTAATCTGAGCCAGCGACTATGTACGTCTGTCTTTAACTGGAAGAAGTATTAGAATAAATCATTGGTCGATTTAATCTAAGCCATAAGAGGTCTCTATATCTTTAACTGGAAGAAGTATCAGAATAAATCATTGGTCGATTTAAACTAAGCCGGAAAAAGATCTACTAGAAGATGTATCAGAATAAATCATTGGTCGATTTAATCTGAGCCAGCAGGTATTTATACTTATTTTTATCTGGAAGAAGTATCAGAATAAATCTTTGGTTGATTCATTTGAGCCAGAAAATGTCTACGACCGTCTTTAACTGGAAGAAGTATCAGAATAAATTATTGGTCGATTTAATCTAATCCAGAAGAGGTCTCTGTTGTCTTTTACTAGAGGAAGTATCTGAATAAATCATTGGTCAATTTAAACTGAGCCATAGCCAGAGAAATAAACTCTAATGGGGAAAGAAGTTTCATAAACTACTTGGGGATTTTATGAAAATCTGTAGGGGAATCCAAGAGGTCCATAGACTATGTTGGGGAAGTCTCCAAGATGCTATAGAAATAATTGACCCTTTTTATCGAGGAATGTATCTTTGCTGATAATGAATTTGTGAAGATAGTCCACTAGGGGTGATTGCTCTTTGGGGACTTACAGATGACCTTTCGATGTTGACCCAACTCTTAAAGCATTTAGTAACCGTCTTTCTATTTTTATGCACATATTTGTAAACGGTAATCGTATTCAAATGCATATGTTCATTTAAAATAATCATTGGACGTTTTTGCAAACAAAACAAAAAATAAAAACAAATAGTTTTGAACTTTAAAAGAGGAATTTTGTATTGATTCGAGAAAGTCTACCTATAACAGGCATCTTTTTACAAGGAGACTGACATCCTAATAAGAGAAATGTCTTTGTAAATATGATAAATATATAAAGTGGTATACAAAGAGAAAACATACGTATGAAATAATCCCCTTGGGTTTCAATTCTGCTATTGCCTTTATCTCTTTGAGCGTCTCATCACTTTGCTGCTCAATAATAGTTGATTGTATTTATTCGTACCATTCAAACTTGACACTTGATAACGAGGTCTGGCCGTGAGGTGATCTAAAGGGACATAGTCATACGCTTTTAATCCCTGCTTTTTGCCTGGACCGCCTTTTCAGGTTTTTAGTCCACTGGGATACCCTTTTTTGCCCAAGCCGCATTTTCAGGTTTCCGACTTGCCGGGTGTACAGATTTTCCATATATATATCCCTAATTTTTTCCCGAACCCTTTTGGTTCGCCGGGATTCCCTTATTTTTGACTAGGTCAGTCAACCTAGCAGGTCTCTTTTTATGCGTAGTATCTTTTAACTATGTCCGTGTTTACAGGGTTTGGAAGGTCGTCATCATCCATGGTGGTTAATATCATGGCTCCACCAGAAAATATACTCTTGATCACAAATGGTCCTTTGTATGTTGAAGTCCACTTGTCCCTGGGATCACGTTGTGGCAGGATGATGCGCTTGTTTACTAGGTCACCCATCTGATATACCTGACGTCCGACCTTCTTGTTAAAATCATTGATCATACGTTTCTGGTACATCTGACCATGACAAATTTCCGCAAGCCTCTTGTTGTACCCCAAAATTATCCCTCCCATATTCTCCAAGAAATTGCCAAGTCAAGCTGCAAAATTCCCCAAGGGTTGCACAGTCAAAGATCTCCCATACAGTCAAAATTAGGGTTTGTGTTCTGGTCAAGAAAATGAAGTTTTCAAAGGTCCAATCAAGTCTCACATGCCTACAAATATGTTCAAGTATCCTCATATCAAGTTTCAAGGCATTCAGTACAAAATTGCACAGTCAAAACCCTAATTGCACTACAGTCAACTGTAGGGGCAAAATGGTCATTTGACAGTCAAAAGTTCAAATTTTTGGTCAACATATCATTTTGAAGCCACAAACATCATTTGATCAATGCTTGATCATGATTCTCAAAATTTGGCTCAGAAATCATCAAAATGCAAAAAGTTTCCTTATTTGGACAGCTGAAAAAGTCAACTGAAATTGACCAGGGCATAACTTTCACATGGATTATCAGAAAAATTCCATCCAAAGCTCATTTTGAAGAGAAAGACATTTCCTACAACTCATCTTCATACTTCAAGTCCAAGAAATGCTCTCACAAAAAGTTATCAATTTCAACATTATAGGTCATTTTCAAAAGTCAACAAAAAGGGACTTTAAGTCAAAGGCCATAACTTGAGATTGGTAAATCAAAATGACATGGGACCAAAGGCATTGGTTAGAGGACTCAAATACCTTTCCAAAATGTCCAAGAACATGAGAAAAGCTTAAAAATTAAGCAAGTTATGCCTTGTAGAAGTTGGGAAATGTTTGGGTATTTTGAAAAGTCAACTTTGATCCAAATGACCTAAAATTGCTAATGGGCCCATTTTTCTTCCACAAATCATCATCCATGGCATGTGCACGACCACTTGGCCCAAAGGGAAGTATTTTCTCATTTTTTATTTATTTATTTGAATTTTTATTTATATTAATTCATTTAAATCAATTAAATATATGAAAAATATCTAACTTAACCAAACCAATCTTTTTATACATGTTTTATGCTCAATAATTCGTGCCTAGCCAAATAAGGAAAGAATTGGACTGATTAGATCATGATTTGCACAAAAGCACATGGAAAATATTTGGAAAATAAAGCTTGAAAATCAAATCTCCAAAACTATGAATGCAATGGATTTGATTGAGTTTTTTTGACCTAATGCACTCACTACATATGCTAGAACACAACCCTAATCAGAAAAGAAGCTAAGCTGCGCAAGAAAGCCATTGTCAAACTTGAAAAAAATTGCAAAAAACTCAAAACTGTAAACACCTTTCCAGGGCGATTCAAGACCTAATTCTTGTTCCATTAGCTTCCTTGAAGGCCACTGAACGCATTCCAATCAAAATCATCCGTCACAACGCCAAGAATTGGTAAAACGAACATGAACTGTATCAAGAAAATTTCATAATCGTATATCATATTCCATGCATTCTTTGTGAAATTTAATTATTGATTCATGTTGGTCATTTGATTCTGAAGCTAACCTATGCATTCAATTATGTTTTTATGCTGTATACACGATTTCACCATGTTTGAATTTTAAGGTTTACAGAGTTTCAGATTGGGGGTTTTTGACTGGAGAAAAATTAGCCTTCAAGACCTGTGCCATTAGATTCAGCAGGTCTGGACGAACAAGAACCACCCATCGCGCCTAATTTATTGACCCTCTAAGACCTATTCGCTATTTTTCCAAAACGGCCCTAACAAAACGCGTACAAAACCGTGGCCTATGTGTTTTATATTTCAGGGATGATGGAGAAGACGAAGTCGTGTCAAATGGTGATAGGCCAGTTCAAAAATGCGCGCGCGTTTCCAAGCCATTAACCCACTTTCTTTTATATTATTTGTTTGTTTATTATATAACAAATGCGTTGTAGTGGTCCAGTGGCAAGCAAGAACGTTGGCAATGTATATGACCTGGGTTCGAGCCCCAGGTCTTCTTCTTTCAATATTATTTTCCAATTCATCATCACATGCAGGCATCATATTGAGGACCATCATAGTCTTTCATCATTTATCCGTCCACGTGCCCCTGGAGATCAAATCAAAGGCGTAGGTTGGAGGCGCATCATAAGCCTGGTCAAAGGTGCCACATAATGCCTGGAAAAGTCAACGAACTTGAAGGATATTGGGCTCAGAATTCTTGGGCCAGACCTCCTATTTGGGGACTACCACCCCCCTAGGTTTGCATAATTTTTGTTTTCTTTATTTTTTTATTCTATTTTTATTTTAATTATCACTTGTTTAATTAATTAATTATTTTTACAAAATACAAAAACATCATAAAAAATCAGAAAAAGAGCAAAATATAATAAGTATTTTATTTTAATTATTTTCATAAACAAATTGTATATAATTGAATTTAGTATAAATTAGGGTTTAATTTTAATACTTTTAATAAAAAAATCTAAAAAGAAGTAGAATTAGGATTAATTAATGTTTTTATTCCTTTTTAATTTTTTTTATAATAATATTTATTTTATTTATTTTTATAATTAAATTTGCATGAAAAATTAGGGTTTAATTTAGGTTTAATTCTAATGTTTCTTAATAAATTAAAATAAAATAGAATTAGGGTTGGTAGTTAATTTTAATTAATTCTTTCTTTTTCTATTAAATCAAAAAACACCAAAAAAACAAATTCTTTTCCTTATTTTAATTTTTATTAATTCCTCATAAATTTTAATATTTTGCAAAAGGGTCCAACGCCCACGTTCTTAATTTCTTATTTATTCGCATATTCATTTTATTTCGCTTAAATAATTATGTACCTCTCCCGAAGCCTTGTAATTACTTTTCGCACTTTTAATTTTTTTACTTTATTTATTTTTCTGTCAAATCGGGTCCTGGTTAATTTTGGCGATGTGGACCCGCGCCATTTGTAATAGCTGTAGATTTACTTTTCCTCACAACTTTTAACTATTAAACAAAGCATGCAAGAATGAATGGATAAAATAAAAACAAGCGTAGAACACCAATGACATGACAAAAGACAAAAATAAATGAAAACGACACACGAATCGCACACACCACCCCTAGGGTACGCCTCACTGTTGCCTTGCCTTCGAAAGGTGATCGTCGAGTAGAGGATGTCTTAGTAAGTCCTCATGATCCGGGAACCTGGCATGAGGGTAGCTTCTAAGGTGTCTTCCCATTGCTCTGGTGATCACCATGTCCCGAACCTCGAATTGACCCGAACACCTCCAACGGTGGTGCTACCTACCTCTCAATGGTGGGATGGCATTACTTCAAAGGACATTTACACATACAAATTCCTTAGAGTAGGTAGACGACTCTAGATACTTGCTCTAATTTCAAAACAAATCAAAAATACTTTTCACACCGACACCTTTTCAAAAAGCTTTCGAAAGCAATTTTTCAAACACTCTTGAGGACCGATACAAAAGTCGAACTGAAATTTTCAAAGAAACTTTTTAAAACCCACAGTTGAAAAGCAAACAAACCATTTTTGAAAACACAATGAGCAAGTATCTAAGAGCCCATGGATAACCATGGATAGAAAGGGTGCTAACACCTTCCCTTTCTATAACCTACCTCCCGAACCGAGAGCAATCTCTTTAAGGAATTTTTCTGTGCTTTTGTCCTTTCCATTTGGAGAAAATAAAAGACGGTGGCGACTCTTGCTTCCGCGACATTTCGCGAACCAGCTTTAAACAGTCAGTTCCAGATCCACCGATCACAGAACTGGCGACTCTGCTGGAGAGACCTTTATAAAGTGAGGTGTACCTTAGGGTTAGTTCATAACTGTGTTTTCAATTGTCTTCTTTGCTTGCTTTACTATTGTGGGTTGTATCGGAGTTACATAGATCCTAACCCGGATCTGGGGATACCCTGTTTAGGTAGCATAAGCTGTGAGGGACCTGTCCGGCGTATACCGACATGGGTGAAGCAGTGGCTACGTTGGTGTGGCACCTTGGTCTGCACCGATATCCCTTGTGTTGCAACGAGGAGAATATGGGTCTTCTAAGGAGTCATTAAGCACCAACAACCTTAGAACCTTAATTGACACAACTTGGCCTTTAGAATTGTAGCAGTATGCTACGCCCATTGAGGCTAAACTCTCGTGATGGTTCTGGCCGCAAGAAAAGATTGCGATGCTGGAGTTATGACCGATTGAGGGTAGTCAATGATATTGGGATCCTCTAAGAACCCGGTTACTTTTGATTAGGACAGGTATGAACCAACAAACTGAAAGAGGGTAGTACCTAGACCTCATGCTGGCCTAAACTTTAGGGGCTTGCCTTGTGTGACTTGTGTGCCTTACCATGTTTGCCTTTGTATCTATATGTGGTGTGCTTTATCATAACATCATAGCATCATGAGCATTGCATGCATCCTGCATAAGGACTGACTATTTCAAAGACAAGAGGGTTTCATCTTTGCTCTGTTTTGTAGGACATTATGATGCATGTGCGAAGGAATACTATCTGGTTCAACTTTGTTCGTTCACCTGAGTTGCTTGATGAGTTGGTTAGCAGAATTCCAAACACCACTTCCTTCATTCAGAGGCATGGTTCCCTTCTCAGTTTAGTCACTACAAAGCGGGATCAACAGTTGATGAGTGTTCTGACCTAGTTCTATGACCCTCTGTACCAGTGCTTCACCTTTCAAGACTTCCAGCTGGTCCCTACCCTGGAAGAGTTCTCTGATTTTCTTGGTATCCCTATCTTGGATCAGACTCCCTTTACTGGTTGGGAAAAGACCCTCAGGCTGGAGGACATTGCTGCAGCTCTTCCTTTGACCCATCAAGAGGTAACAGACAACTGGGTGACTAGAAGCGGAGTTAAGGGTTTCTTGGCCAAGTTTCTAATTGGTAAAGCTAACAATTTCTGGAATGACCTGGACTTTAGGGCATATGAGGACATCTTGGCTCTCCTAATCTATGGGTTGGTCCTGTTTCCTAATCCTGACAACTTCATCAATGTCACTGCCATAAGGATCTTTATGTCTCAGAATCCTGTGCCCACTCTCTTGGGTGACATCTTGCAACAACTTCATGCCCGTACTACCCGAAGACGAGGAACCCTGTGGTGTTGTATCCCTTTGTTGGTGAGGTGGTTTATTTCGCACCTCCCTAAGTTCGTACTAAAGAATCAAGAAGGAAGAGGTTGGGCTCATAGGTTAATGTCTCTCACCGATAAAGACATCATTTGGACTTGCAGAGGTTTGGATGAGATAGCTATTATTGATCGATGCGGGGAATACCCTAACGTTCCTCTGATTGGTACCCAAGGAGGGATCTCTCACAATCCATGCCTAGCACTCCGTCATTTTGGAAGAGCAAGAAGAGCAGGTCCCCATGAGATGTTGGTGCCTCACATCAGTTTTGAGTTTCAGGTGGATAGTGACGAGCTGCGTCGCAGGTTCATCAAGGCTTGGGACAAGGTTCATAAAGCTGACCCACAAGAGTTGGGGCCAAAGACCTCCTTACCTATGGAAGCCTACTACAAATGGGTTCGCATCCGTGCTCAGAAGTTAGGTATGCCGTATGAAGCTGTCAGACCCGTCATTCTTGAGTGTCCTGACAAAGATGGTGTTCCTCCAACTGTCCTTCCTCCTCAGGTACCTACTGATTATGAGACATTGAAGAGATCTTGGTCGCAACTGCGAGAAGAACGGGACTCTTACCGGGAAAAGTTCAACGAGCAGGAATCAAAGATCCAGAAGCTGACAAAACAGTTGGAGAATGAGAGAGCTCTGAATGCCTACATCCGTACTGAGAAGAGGAGACCATGGGATCAATAAAGAGCTCCAGATGTGTTCTTACAGTTTTATTTCCTTTTCAGTATTTCCTTTCATGTAACGCCTAAGGGCAACTTGTTGAATAATTTCAGTTTCAAAGTTGAATCTAATGAAGTGTGTTCCTTTTTGTTTACAAAGTTGATTCCCGATTGTCTTTGAAAACATAACTCATACGCATATCATTCATCATGTGCATAGCAGGTTTTTCCTCTTTTCAGGTTGCTTACAGTTCTTCGCTGTTTATTTCAGCATCATGAATCCCGAATCTGTATCAACTGAGACATCAATCAAGGCTCTTCAGGTGCAGAATGCACAGTTTCAGGAATTAATCAAGGGTCTGGCTCAAGGCCAAGAGGAACTGAAGGCTATGCTCCTGAAGAAGGAGAAGAAGAAGAAGAGAAGAACTGTTCTGTTCAACTCGGGCCGAAGGTTTAACAATACTCTGCAACAGGAAGAGGCTGTTTCTTCTGTTGACAAGAATTCTCCTCAGGCAGAAGCAAGGGTTCCTAGTCCGGTAGTCTCCGACAACGAGACAGATTTTGATGAAGAGCAGTACCCTCTTGCAGAAGACAGATACAAGCAACTGGAGGATAGGTTGAAGGCTATGGAGATTCAACAGGTACCGGGGCTGGATTTCGGAGATCTGGGTTTGTCAACTGGTGTGATCATCCCTCACAAGTTCAAAGCACCATCCTTCTCTAAGTATGACGGGGCGTCTTGTCCCAAGCTGCATCTAAGGTCCTATGTTCGGAAAATTCAGCCGTACTCTGCGGATAAGAATTTGTGGATCCACTTCTTCCAGGAGAGTCTTTCAGGGACTCACCTCGAATGGTTCTATCAGCTGGATGGGACCAAGGTTCGTAACTGGGAGGAGTTGGCTACTGCTTTCTACAAGCAGTATCAATATAATGCCGACCTTGCCCCCACACGTACCCAACTCCAGGGTATGTCGTTAGGCGCAAGCGAAGGTTTTAAGGAGTACGCTCAGAAGTGGAGAGACCTGGCTGGCAGGGTGCAGCCACCATTGACGGATCGGGAGTTGGTAGACATGTTCTTGGGGACCCTATCCGGGCTTGTTTTCAACCATCTCATTGGGAATTCTTCTGCTGGGTTCACTGATTTGATTCTGACTGGAGAGAGAATTGAGGCTGGACTGAAGTCTGGAAAGATTGCGAAGGGTGCATCGTCTAGTTCGGAAAAGAAACCCTTCAAGAAGGAGTCTAGTGCCGTGTATGGTTCCCGGAAATCAGAGAGACCTGAGCGCCGCCAATCTGTCAGTGCGGTAATGATTGCTAAGCCTGCTGCCGCTCCTCGGCCGACCAATACTCAAAGGGCTGAAAGACCCCGGAGGGAGTTTACCCGGTTAAGCATGACCCTATCACAGATCCTGCCACAGTTGCTATCCACCAATTTGGTGACTGTCAGGGAGGCTCCGAAGTTCCCCAATACTGCATCTCCTAAGTACAACCCAAATGCTCGTTGTGCTTACCATTCAGATAGCCCGGGGCACTCTACCGATGATTGTTGGGCATTAAGGAACAAGCTGCAGGACCTTATTGACGCCAAGGAGGTACAGTTTGAGGCATCTGAGAAGCCTAATGTAGTGACAGCTCCCTTGCCTGCTCATGGGGTGAATGCTATTGGGGACGAAGAGGAAGTTGATGAAGCTGAGTTTGATAGCTGGATATACCCGGCAACCGACGGTGGACTTAACAATTGGAGCGCAAAAGACAATCTCCCTGTTTCTCTTGTTACTGAGTAATGAATTCCTATGTTTTGTTATTTTGTAATAAACAATAAATAAACTCTTTGGCCCGGTGTCTTACCCGAGGCACCGTGGTTTCATTTGTGAGGGCATATAAATTGTCATTTCATATATCATGAATGAAAATCTTGGACGTATTTTCGCATCGCAAATATTGTGCTCCTTTTCTGTCTTTCTTTTCCTTTACATATATTTCAAAATAGCTGTATTTACACACACACTCACTCATACAGGTTTCAATCCACTCTGGATCTTACTGGTAACGACTCTGCTACTGCCAGTTATGACTTCGAAAATCCGATCAACTTAGCCGAAGACGAAGGTGAAGGTGATTGCGAAGTGCCTGGCGAGCTTGCAAGACTGTTGCTTCAGGAAGAAAGGGCAATTCAACCCCATGAAGAGCCAGTGGAAACAATCAACCTGGGTACTGAGGCAGACAGGAAAGAGGTAAAGATTGGTGCCAACCTAGAGCTCAGCGTGAGGCAACGGTTAACTAAGATGTTACGTGATTATATGGAGATCTTTGCCTGGTCCTACGAAGACATGCCCGGGTTGGATACCGATATTGTGGTCCATCACTTGCCAACTAGGGAAGACTGCCCTCCAGTTAAGCAAAAGGTCCGTCGGATGCGTCCAGAGATGTCTGAGAAGATTAAAGCCGAGGTCATGAAACAGTTTGATGTCGGGTTCCTTGCAGTGACTTCTTACCCTCAGTGGGTTGCTAATGTGGTGCCGGTACCTAAAAAGGACGGTAAGGTCAGAATGTGTGTCGATTACAGAGATCTGAACAGGGCCAGCCCCAAGGATGACTTCCCCTTACCTCACATTGATGTCCTTGTTGATAATACGGCTCAGCACAAGGTATTCTCTTTCATGGATGGCTTTTCAGGTTACAATCAGATCAAGATGGCACCTGAAGACATGGAAAAGACTACATTTGTTACTCAGTGGGGGACCTTCTGTTACAAGGTCATGCCATTTGGATTGAAGAACGCTGGGGCAACCTACCAACGTGCCATGGTTGCTTTATTTCATGATATGATCCATCATGAGATAGAAGTGTATGTTGACGATATGATCGCAAGGTCCCAGACTGAGGAAGAGCACCTAGATCATCTGCAGAAGTTGTTTGACCGGTTGAAACTATACAAGCTGAGATTGAACCCGAACAAGTGCACCTTCGGGGTAAGATCTGGGAAGTTACTAGGCTTCGTGGTAAGTGACAAGGGAATTCAAGTGGACCCTGCTAAGGTCAAAGCTATTCAAGAGATGCCAGTTCCTAGGACAGAGAAGGAAGTCAGAGGCTTTTTAGGACGCCTGAATTACATTGCTCGCTTCATCTCACATCTGACTGCTACCTGTGAGCCAATCTTCAAGCTGCTGAAGAAAGATCAGGTAGTACGTTGGAATGATGAATGTCAGGCTGCTTTCGACAAAATCAAAGAGTATCTCCAAGAACCACCTATCCTTATGCCACCGGTTGAAGGGAGACCTCTGATACTATATCTAACAATGCTTGACAACTCAATGGGGTGTGTGCTGGGGCAGCATGACGAGTCTGGCCGAAAAGAGCATGCCATTTATTACCTTAGCAAAAAGTTTACCGATTGTGAGACCCGATACTCACTGCTTGAGAAAACTTGCTGCGCTTTGGTATGGGCTGCTCGCCGGCTGAGACAGTATATGCTGACTCACACTACCTTATTGATCTCAAAAATGGATCCTATAAAGTACATATTCGAAAAGCCTGCTCTGTCTGGGAGAATTGCAAGATGGCAAATGATCTTGACGGAATACGACATTCAGTACACAACCCAGAAAGCCATCAAGGGAAGTGTATTGGCAGACCACCTGGCACATCAAGCTGTAGATGATTATCAGTCAATGAACTTCGAGTTCCCGGACGAAAGCATTATGATAGTGACTGATTGTGAAGTACCTGGACCGGATGAAGGACCTGAACCAGGATCCCGATGGTCTATGCACTTTGACGGAGCATCCAACGCTTTGGGAAATGGTATCGGCGCCATCATCATATCTCCTCAAGGTACTCATACTCCACTCACTGCCCAGCTATGTTTCAACTGTACCAACAACATGGCGGAGTATGAGGCGTGCATCATGGGTCTTCAAGCTGCGATCGACTTAAGGATCAAGTTTCTGAGTGTCTTCGGAGATTCCGCTCTTGTGATCAATCAGATCAAAGGAGAGTGGGATACGAAACATCCGAACCTTATTCCTTACAGAGAATGTGTGTTGACCCTGGTCCCCCACTTCACAGAGATAACCTTCGAGCACTTTCCAAGAGAAGAGAATCAGTTAGCGGACGCGTTAGCTACAATGTCTTCTATGTTCAAGGTTAAATGGGATAATGAGGCTCCCCGGATCATCATCTGGAAACTGGACGAACCGGCATACTGTTGCGATCTCGAGACTGAATTAGTAACTGAGAAACCTTGGTACTATAAGGTGAAGAGATATTTGGAAATTCAGGAGTACCCGGAAGGTGCATCCATCAATGATAGGAAATTCCTGAGAAGGTTCGCAGCCAAGTTTTTCCTTAGCAACGGCATCTTGTACAAGCGAAACCATGATTCAACCTTACTGCGTTGTGTGGATAAGACTGAAGCAGAAAGAATCATGGAAGAGCTACATGAAGGGACCTTTGGTACACATTCCAGTGGACACACTATGGCTAAGAAAATCCTACGGGCAGGATATTACTGGTCCACAATGGAAGCTGATTGCTACCAACATTCTAGGACATGCCATAAGTGCCAGATTTATGCAGACAAGGTGCATGTTCCTCCAGTTCCTTTGAATGTTCTAACTGCGCCTTGGCCGTTTGCAATGTGGGGCATAGACATGATCGGTGAAATTAAACCTACAGCATCTAATGGACATCGCTTCATCCTAGTGGCAATTGATTACTTCACGAAGTGGGTTGAGGCAGCATCCTATGCTACTGTAACCAAGACTGTTGTGGCACGGTTCATTCGGCACATCCTGATCTGTCGATACGGCGTCCCTGAGAGAATTATTACAGACAACGGTACCAATCTGAATAACAAGATGATCATTGAGCTCTGCGAACAGTTCAAGATACAGCACCACAATTCTTCTCCTTACAGACCGAAGATGAATGGGGCTGTAGAAGCAGCAAATAAGAACATCAAGAAAATCGTGCAGAAGATGACAGTGACTTACAAAGATTGGCACGAGATGTTACCGTTCGCGCTACATGGGTACCGTACTTCAGCTAGGACGTCAACCGGGGCAACTCCTTTCTCTCTGGTTTATGGCATGGAGGCAGTCTTACCGATCGAAGTACAAATTCCCTCTCTCCGGATAATGAAGGATGCAAACCTGAACGAAGATGATTGGATCCAGACACGACTTGATCAGCTCAACCTCATTGACGAAAAGAGACTTGCTGCTATCTGTCATGGTCAGACGTATCAGAAACGGATGATCAGGGCATTTAACAAAAATGTCAGACCACAGGAATATCGAGTTGGGGATCTGGTAATCAAGAGAATCATCCTTCCTCAGAGTGATCCAAGGGGCAAATGGACCCCTACATACGAAGGGCCATTTGTGGTTAAGCATGTGTTCTCAGGAGGAGCCATGATTCTAACCAACATGGATGGTGACGACCTTCCTCACCCCGCCAATGCAGACATAGTAAAAAGATACTACGCATAAAAAAGACCCGCTAGGCTGACATGCCTAGGCAAAAATTAGGGCTTCCCGTCGAACCAAAAGGGTTCGGGCAAAATGAAGGGATGAAAATGAAAAATCTGTACGCCCGGCAAGTCGAAAACCTGAAAAGGCGGCTTGGGCAAAAATGTGTATCCCGGTGGACTGAAAACCCGAAAGGGCGGTCCAGGCAAAAATTAGGGATAAAGCGTAATACTATGTCTCATTGATCACTTTGCATCCAGAATCCGGTATCTACATCAAGTTCAGACAGCATCGATCAGTCAGCTTCACCTTCAACCAAGGTCATCAAGTGATGAGACGCTCGGAGTTATAAAGGCAATAGCAGAGTTGAAACCCAGTGGATCATTCATTTCACACAGCAGTTTTATTTTCTTTTGTACAAAATCTGTATAAACTCTTTTGTTCGGCGACGTTCTCTTACTAGGACGTCAGCCTCTTGTACACAAAACGCCTATTCACAGGCCATTCAAAAAAAATCAATACAAATATATTTTCAGTTAAACGTGCCAATTGTTTTTCTTTTTTCTGTTTGTTTTGTGAAGAACGTCCAAGGTTCAATTTGTGATATATGCATTGACAATAATTTGCTAACTCATAAATATTTGCATACGAAACAAAGGAATTAATTGCAGGTGACACTAGAAACAGGGGCAATAAAGAGTTGTCTGAGCAGCCTAATTGTTCTATCCTCCAAGGTACCAAGGTAGGTTCAGCTAAAGAACGTGACCAGTACATCTTAATTCCCCAGAGAGTGATTCAGCAAAACAGTGCATTCTTCTCCAAGCAGAGTTAACAAATCTCAAGGAAGTTGGGTATCCTCCAGCAGATATCAACATTCCCCAGCAGTATACATATATTCTTAACAAGCATCCCCAGCAGTCTTGGTCTAAAGATTGTTCCCCGGCGGCATAACATTCAAAGGAATCACTTCCCCAGCATATCAAAACTTCCCTAAGAGAGTCCAATCTAGTACCCCAGGAAAGTTGGAATTCATATCCCCAAGCAGTAAGCTTATCCCCAGTAAATTCTGGAAGCTTATCCCCTCGCAGAGCACGAACGCGTCGCCCGGCTTGATTTAAAGAGTTATTTCCTTAACAGGATATAATTGGGTTATCCTCAGCCAAAAGCCACGGAAAGATCGTCGTCGATAGAGTCTTCTTATCCCCAACGAAGTCTATCAACACTTCCAGTACAACAAAGATATCCTCAGCAAGTTATCAACAATTCAACAAAACATCTCCCCACAGAGTATTGCTTCCCAGCATGATCACTAGAGTATCTTTTCTCCCCACAGAATCTTCCATTTGCCAAGTTTATTCCGCAACGGAGTCATCTTCTCCTACCGGCATTCTTGCAATTATCATCCCCAGCGGAAGCAAAATCTATTCTTCAACATCGGCCCAGGATATGACTTCCCGGCACCCGTCAAGGATTTACTTTCCTAGACGAAAAACACATACATAAACATCACATACATCATTATAGCATGCATAACGCATCGTATCATACAAATCTCATTTATGTTGAGAATATCATTGCTTGATCCATATCATGCATTGCATATGACTGACCTTTACCTTTCAGGAAAGATGCAGTTGAAATTCTCAATCATATTTCAAGACCTAGACCGGTTCAGTTAATCGACTCAAAAGACTTCTTATCCAGTCTCAGGCCTTCTCTAGTCCAGCTAAATCGACTCCCTACAGATTTTTCTGATAAAGACTCAGCAGAATTTATTCCAGACTATAGTCTCCTACGGTTCCCTCTCCGACGGTGAGTGAGGTGGTAAGTCCTTTTCAAATGTTTCCCTCTCCGACGGTGAGTGAGGTGATAGTCTCTTATGGTCCCCTCTCCGACGGTGAGTGAGGTGGTAAGTCCTTTTCAGATGTTTCCCTCTCCGACGGTGAGTGAGGTGATAGTCTCCTATGGTTCCCTCTCCGACGGTGAGTGAGGTGGTAAGTCCTTTTCAGATGTTTCCCTCTCCGACGGTGAGTGAGGTGATAGTCTCCTATGGTCCCCTCTCCGACGGTGAGTGAGGTGGTAATTCCTTTTCAGATGTTTCCCTCTCCGACGGTGAGTGAGGTGATAGTCTCCTATGGTCCCCTCTCCGACGATGAGTGAGGTGGTAATTCCTTTTCAGATGTTTCCCTCTCCGACGGTGAGTGAGGTGATAGTCTCCTATGGTCCCCTCTCCGATGGTGAGTGAGGTGATAATTCCTTTCAGATTATAATTTCCTATAGTTCCCTCTCCGGCGGTGAGTAAGGTGATTCCCTTTCAGATTATAATTGTCTATGGTTCTCTTCCCGATACTGCAAAGATGGTAATTCCCGCTAAGATTTTTCTCAACGAGCGTTGTTGAAGTTAAAGTCACCCAAGGTTCTCTTACCATTCAGGCTGAGGTAGTAACCATCCCTGGTTCATTCATCATCTTTTGAAGCTCCAGACCCAGCTCCTGTAACCAGTCAGGACACATCTATACCAAGCATCTGAAAACCAACTCCTGCAACGTGTCAGGTACTCATGTTTCTTTTGCAGGTATGCAGGTTCTCGCTAAGGAATCTCTTACGCGATCAACATCCAGATGGCATCTATAAGCCCATCATCCTATTCATCAATCCTCAAATGGCATCTATAAGCCCATTCTCATCATCACTGCTACTATGTGAGCGCAAATTTCTGGGCACTCTAGTGTTCAATCATCTTCTACCCTCGGATTACGAAAGACACATCAGCCAATCTGCATCCTCAGGTCTAAGAAGATTGAACAGGGGCAACTATTGTACCCCAAAATTTGCCCTCCCATATTCTCCAAGAAATTGCCAAGTCAAGCTGCAAAATTCCCCAAGGGTTGCACAGTCAAAGATCTCCCATACAGTCAAAATTAGGGTTTGTGTTCTGGTCAAGAAATTGAAGTTTTCAAAGGTCCAATCAAGTCTCACATGCCTACAAATATGGTCAAGTATCCTCATATCAAGTTTCAAGGCATTCAGTACAAAATTGCACAGTCAAAACCCTAATTGCACTACAGTCAACTGTAGGGGCAAAATGGTCATTTGACAGTCAAAAGTTCAAATTTTTGGTCAACATATCATTTTGAAGCCACAAACATCATTTGATCAATGCTTGATCATGATTCTCAAAATTTGGCTCAGAAATCATCAAAATGCAAAAAGTTTCCTTATTTGGACAGCTGAAAAAGTCAACTGAAATTGACCAAGGCATAACTTTCACATGGATTATCAGAAAAATTCCATCCAAAGCTCATTTTGAAGAGAAAGACATTTCCTACAACTCATCTTCATACTTCAAGTCCAAGAAATGCTCTCACAAAAAGTTATCAATTTCAACATTATAGGTCATTTTCAAAAGTCAACAAAAAGAGACTTTAAGTCAAAGGCCATAACTTGAGATTGGTAAATCAAAATGACATGGGACCAAAAGCATTGGCTAGAGGACTCAAAGACCTTTCCAAAATGTCCAAGAACATGAGAAAAGCTTAAAAATTAAGCAAGTTATGCCTTGTAGAAGTTGGGAAATTTTTGGGTATTTTGAAAAGTCAACTTTGATCCAAATGACCTAAAATTGCTAATGGGCCCATTTTTCTTCCACAAATCATCATCCATGGCATGTGCACGACCACTTGGCCCAAAGGGAAGTATTTTCTCATTTTTTATTTATTTATTTGAATTTTTATTTATATTAATTCATTTAAATCAATTAAATATATGAAAAATATCTAACTTAACCAAACCAATCTTTTTATACATGTTTTATGCTCAATAATTCGTGCCTAGCCAAATAAGGAAAGAATTGGACTGATTAGATCATGATTTGCACAAAAGCACATGGAAAATATTTGGAAAATAAAGCTTGAAAATCAAATCTCCAAAACTATGAATGCAATGGATTTGATTGAGTTTTTTTGACCTAATGCACTCACTACATATGCTAGAACACAACCCTAATCAGAAAAGAAGCTAAGCTGCGCAAGAAAGCCATTGTCAAACTTGAAAAAAATTGCAAAAAACTCAAAACTGTAAACACCTTTCCAGGGCGATTCAAGACCTAATTCTTGTTCCATTAGCTTCCTTGAAGGCCACTGAACGCATTCCAATCAAAATCATCCGTCACAACGCCAAGAATTGGTAAAACGAACATGAACTGTATCAAGAAAATTTCATAATCGTATATCATATTCCATGCATTCTTTGTGAAATTTAATTATTGATTCATGTTGGTCATTTGATTCTGAAGCTAACCTATGCATTCAATTATGTTTTTATGCTGTATACACGATTTCACCATGTTTGAATTTTAGGGTTTACAGAGTTTCAGATTGGGGGTTTTTGACTGGAGAAAAATTAGCCTTCAAGACCTGTGCCATTAGATTCAGCAGGTCTGGACGAACAAGAACCACCCATCGCGCCTAATTTATTGACCCTCTAAGACCTATTCGCTATTTTTCCAAAACGGCCCTAACAAAACGCGTACAAAACCGTGGCCTATGTGTTTTATATTTCAGGGATGATGGAGAAGACGAAGTCGTGTCAAATGGTGATAGGCCAGTTCAAAAATGCGCGCGCGTTTCCAAGCCATTAACCCACTTTCTTTTATATTATTTGTTTGTTTATTATATAACAAATGCGTTGTAGTGGTCCAGTGGCAAGCAAGAACGTTGGCAATGTATATGACCTGGGTTCGAGCCCCAGGTCTTCTTCTTTCAATATTATTTTCCAATTCATCATCACATGCAGGCATCATATTGAGGACCATCATAGTCTTTCATCATTTATCCGTCCACGTGCCCCTGGAGATCAAATCAAAGGCGTAGGTTGGAGGCGCATCATAAGCCTGGTCAAAGGTGCCACATAATGCCTGGAAAAGTCAACGAACTTGAAGGATATTGGGCTCAGAATTCTTGGGCCAGACCTCCTATTTGGGGACTACCACCCCCCTAGGTTTGCATAATTTTTGTTTTCTTTATTTTTTTATTCTATTTTTATTTTAATTATCACTTGTTTAATTAATTAATTATTTTTACAAAATACAAAAACATCATAAAAAATCAGAAAAAGAGCAAAATATAATAAGTATTTTATTTTAATTATTTTCATAAACAAATTGTATATAATTGAATTTAGTATAAATTAGGGTTTAATTTTAATACTTTTAATAAAAAAATCTAAAAAGAAGTAGAATTAGGATTAATTAATGTTTTTATTCCTTTTTAATTTTTTTTATAATAATATTTATTTTATTTATTTTTATAATTAAATTTGCATGAAAAATTAGGGTTTAATTTAGGTTTAATTCTAATGTTTCTTAATAAATTAAAATAAAATAGAATTAGGGTTGGTAGTTAATTTTAATTAATTCTTTCTTTTTCTATTAAATCAAAAAACACCAAAAAACAAATTCTTTTCCTTATTTTAATTTTTATTAATTCCTCATAAATTTTAATATTTTGCAAAAGGGTCCAACGCCCACGTTCTTAATTTCTTATTTATTCGCATATTCATTTTATTTCGCTTAAATAATTATGTACCTCTCCCGAAGCCTTGTAATTACTTTTCGCACTTTTAATTTTTTTACTTTATTTATTTTTCTGTCAAATCGGGTCCTGGTTAATTTTGGCGATGTGGACCTACGCCATTTGTAATAGCTGTAGATTTACTTTTCCTCACAACTTTTAACTATTAAACAAAGCATGCAAGAATGAATGGACAAAATAAAAACAAGCGTAGAACACCAATGACATGACAAAAGACAAAAATAAATGAAAACGACACACGAATCGCACACACCACCCCTAGGGTACGCCTCACTGTTGCCTTGCCTTCGAAAGGTGATCGTCGAGTAGAGGATGTCTTAGTAAGTCCTCATGATCCGGGAACCTGGCATGAGGGTAGCTTCTAAGGTGTCTTCCCATTGCTCTGGTGATCACCATGTCCCGAACCTCGAATTGACCCGAACACCTCCAACGGTGGTGCTACCTACCTCTCAATGGTGGGATGGCATTACTTCAAAGGACATTTACACAGACGAATTCCTTAGAGTAGGTAGACGACTCTAGATACTTGCTCTAATTTCAAAACAAATCAAAAATACTTTTCACACCGACACCTTTTCAAAAAGCTTTCGAAAGCAATTTTTCAAACACTCTTGAGGACCAATACAAAAGTCGAACTGAAATTTTCAAAGAAACTTTTTAAAACCCACAGTTGAAAAGCAAACAAACCATTTTTGAAAACACAATGAGCAAGTATCTAAGAGCCCATGGATAACCATGGATAGAAAGGGTGCTAACACCTTCCCTTTCTATAACCTACCTCCCGAACCGAGAGCAATCTCTTTAAGGAATTTTTCTGTGCTTTTGTCCTTTCCATTTGGAGAAAATAAAAGACGGTGGCGACTCTTGCTTCCGCGACATTTCGCGAACCAGCTTTAAACAGTCAGTTCCAGATCCACCGATCACACCTCTTTTCTTCGATTAGGTTCAACTGGTCAAGTCGAGTCTGAATCCATTCGTCTTCATTTAAACCTGCATCCTTCATGATTCTCAGGGAAGGGATCTAGATTTCGATAGGTAAGACAACTTACATACCATATACGAGAGAAAAAAAGGTTGCCCCTGTTGATGTGCGTACTGAGGTACGATAACCATGAAGCACAAATGGTAACATTTCATGCTAGTCTTTATATGTTATCTTTATCTTCTGTATAATCTTCTTTATATTCTTATTGGAAGCTTCCACAATGCCATTCATCTTCGGATGATAAGGAGCAGAGTTATGATGCTGGTTCCTAAATTACGTACATAGCTTGGTGATCATAGTTTTATTGAGGTTGGTACCATTATCTGTGATAATTTTTTCTCGGATACCATACTGATAGATAAGATTATGTCTGATGAACTAAGCCACAATGTTCTTGGTAACAGAAGCGAACGAGGTTGCCTCTACCCACTTTGTGAAGTAAACAATGGCGACAAGGATGAAACGGTGTCCATTGGAAGTGGTAGGTCTAATCTATCCAATCATATCAATACCCCAAATTGTGAATGGCCATGGAGCAGTTAATACATTTAACAGAATCAGAGGCACATGTACTTTGTCAGCATAGATTTGGCATTTGTGACAAGTTCAGGAGTGATGATGACAATCTACTTCCATAGTGGACCAATAGTATCCTGCCCGGAAGTTATTTCTAGCCATTGTATGTCCAATAGAATGGATTCCAAATGTACCTTCGTGCATATCCTCCATAATTTTATCCGCTTCTCTCTTATTCACACATCGCAGTAAGGTAGAATCATGGTTGCGCTTGTAGAGAATTTCGTTACTCAAGAAGTACTTGGCAGAGAATCTTCTTAGAAACTTCTTGTCATTTATGGACGCCCCCTCAAGATATTCTTGGACTTAAAGATACCTATTTACCTCATGGAACCAAGGGTTTTCCTCTACTCCCTAAGTATCAACCTCATAACAGTGTGTCGGTTTGTCTAATCTTTCAATAGTGATATGAGGGGCTTCGTTATCCCATCTGACCTTAAACATGGATGACATGGTAGCTAGCACATCTGCTAACTAGTTTTCTTCTCGTGGAATATGTTCAAAGGTAATCTCTTCAAAATATGGGATCAATGTCAATACATGCTCTCGGTACGAGATGAGATTAGGATGCTTCATTTCCCATTCCCCCTTAATCTGACTGATCACCAAGGATGAGTCTCTGTATACTTGTAAGAACTTGATCCTCATATCGATAGTAGCCTTGATACCCATAATGCATGCCTCATAGTTGGCCATATTGATGGTACAATTAAAACATAGTCTGGAGGTGAAGGGTATATGACAACCTTCTGGGGAGATGATCACAACACCAATGCCATTTCCGAGTGTGTTGGAAGCTCCGTCAAATACCATAGTCCATCGGGATCCTTTCTGAAGTCCCTCATACGGTCTAGGTTCTTCACAGTCAGTCACTAGCATAATATTCTCGTTCGAGAACTCAAAATTCATTGACTGGTAATCATCTACAGCCTGGTGAGCCAAATGATGAACTAGTACACTCCCTTTGATTGGCTTTTGGGTAGTGTACTGAATGTCATATTTGGTCAGGACCATTTTCCATCTTGCTATTCTTCCGGAGAGAGCAGGATTATCGAATATGTGTTTGATAAGATCTATTTTAGATATCAATAAGGTAGTGTGAGTCAACATATACTATCTTAGTCGACTAGCAACCCATGCCAAAGCGCAACAAGTTTTCTCGAGCAGTGTGTGTCTTGTTTCACACTCGGTAAAATTTTTGCTAAGGTAGTATATTGGATGCTCTTTTCAACCAGACTCGTCATGTTGGCCTAACACACACCCCATTGAATTTTCTAATACTGTTAAGTACATGATCAGAGGTCTTCCTTCAACTGGAGGCATCAAAATTGGAGGTTCTTCAAGATACTCCTTGATTCTGTCAAAGGATATTTGGCAATCATTGTTCCAATTCACTACTTGATATTTCTTCAGTAATTTGAAGATTGGTTCACAAGTAGCGGTTAGGTGAGGAATGAATCTAGCAATGTAGTTTAGACGTCCCAAGAAACCTCTGACCCCCTTCTCGGTGCAGGGGGCTGACATTTCTTGAATAGCTTTAACCTTTGTAGGATCTACCTCAATACCTTTGCCACTGACAAATAATCCTAAGAGCTTGCCAGATCTTACTCCAAAGGTGCATTTGTTCAGGTTTAGTCTTAGCTTGTACTTCTACATCCTTTCAAACAGTTTTTGCAAATGGTTCAGGTGCTCTTCTTCAGTTTGAGACCTGGCTATCATGTCATCTACATAGACGTCTATCTCATGATGGATCATATTATGAAACAAAGCTACCATAACATGATGATAGGTTTCCCTGACATTCTTTAACCCAAATGTCATAACTTTGTAATAGAAGGTGCCCCATTGTATGATGAAAGTTGTTTTCTCCATGTCTTCAGGTGCCATTTTGATTTGATTATAACCATAGAAACCGTCCATGAAGGACAATATCTTATGTTGTGCGGTGTTATCAACCAGAACATCAATATAGGGAAGTGGGAAGTCATCCTTGGGGCTCGCCCTATTTAAACCTCTAGAATCCACACACATATGCACTTTACCATCCTTTTTAGGTACCGATACCACGTTCGCAACCCATTATGGATAAGAAGTAACAACTTAGAATCCGGCATTGAATTGTTTCATGACTTCAGCCTTGATCTTTTTTGACATCTCAGGATGCATATGACGAACCTTTTGTTTCACTAGAGGGAAGTCATCTTTCGTTGGCAGACGATGTACCACGGTATCAATATCCAACCCCGACATTTCTTCATATGACCAGGAAAAGATCTCAACATAGTCACGTAACATCGGAATTAATCGTTCTTTAACACCAGTTTCCAAGTTGGTACCTATCTTGACTTCCTTTTTATTCTCCTCAGTACCCATGTTTACTGTCTCGACCGACTCTTCATGAGGTTGCATTGCTCTTTCCTCTTGTTGTAATAGTCTAGCAAGTTCTCTTGGTACTTCACAATCTTCCTCACCTTTGTCCTTGAATTGGTAGATCGGATTTTAAAAGTTATAGATGGTGAGATACGGTGGGAGAACTGACTTGAGGTTTTGCGTTTAGTGTTCGCAAATGTTTCAGTTTAGCAAGAGTCGCCACTGACTTTTTATTTTATCCAAAGGAAAGGTCAAAAAGCACAGGAAAGACCTTTGAGATGTTTTCTTGGGTTCGGGGGGTAGATTATGAAAAGGGAAGGTGCTAGCACCCTTTTCATCCATGGTTTTCCATGGGCTCTTAGTTACTTGTTTAGATCACTTGCTTTTACTTTTCAATTGTTTGAAATGGTGCTTTGTGTGTGTGGTTTTGAAAATGTTTTGAAAAGAGGCCATCGTTGTGGAAACCTTTGTAATGATTCTTGTTTGAATGTATACAAGGGTGTATTTGTCTTTTGAAAATATTTTTCAATGTTTGAAAGTTTGTTTTTGGGAAATGTTTTGAAATTGTGTTGTGAGGTGTGTTTGAAAATAGCAAGGATGTTTTGCAAGTTTTGATCAAGTAACTAAGAGTTGTCTACCCTATCTACTCAAAAGTCTTTCCTACACATTTTTAACCCTTTTGACAGTGTTGTTTTACAATTGCATTTGGTAAACAGCCTTGTATTTAGGATGTTAAACAGGACAGGCGCGGGTCATCGTATTGACCATGATAGCAATTGTGCTAAGTTTCTTTAGCAATTCTTGAGGGACAAAATCATTTTGTTTAGGCAAATAAGATAGCGTCATCGAGGGACTATGATCTTTTGTTTTGTTTTGTTTTGCCAAGATACCTAGCGTGCATACCATGGCCATTTGTTTAGGCAACCAAGTGGAGATACCTTAAGGGTGTTTGTGTGCAAGTGTGTTTTATTGCATGCATGATTTTATCTTGAATTAGGATTTTCTATTTCATTGATTTTATCTCGCCATACATATCCTAATTACTAGCATTTACATTTGAAAGCAATAAAAGTGCAGAAATGTAAAATCCTACGCTATTACAATATTTAGGGGGTGGGGGATACACACTTGTACATGGGGGTGGTTCAACGAGAAAAATAGATAAGAAAAGAAAATAACAAGGGGAAGAAAAAGAGAAAAAGAGAGAGGGCTAGCGCGCTGCTGAGAGGAAGTTAGAAGTTCTGACCCAGGCCTGCTGCAGGATATCAACCTGTTAGTGAAAATGTATGAGTTAGAACTTCTGACTCTGGTGCCCTGCAAAACAGAAACCCGTTAGTAGGAAGGTCAGAAGTTCTGACCCTCATGCGCTGCAAGACAGAAGTTTGTTAGTGGGGAAGTCATAAGTTCTGACCCTGTTGGAAACACAATAATTTTCAGAAGTTCTGATATTATTGATGGCAAAATAGGCCTCAGAAATGCTGGCGTCAAAGTCAGCGCTTGGTTTCTCCCTGTACTAGTCAGAACATCTGCAATTTTATTATTTTTCCACAAAACAAAAGGCATGCCTAGGACAATCTCAGCAAGTGTCAAAGTGTTTCAGAAGACAGAACCAACAAGGTCACAGGCAGGTCCTACACTGATCCAGTTCCTACTTTAGCATTCAGAGGCATGAAAATCCTCAGAACACATACAACAGTAACATGATATCTACATTGTATTTATTGAGTATGCAAAGCTGATGATGCTTAGCAGCGTGATGAGAGTCAGCAGGTGCTTACCTTGCTGTTGGAAGAAAATCTGTGAGTTAGAGCTAGCTTTAGCTCTGGTGGTGTTTTGGACATGATCTTTTTAGAATGGGTGGATGGAGAAGATATATGTATGTATGGTCAGAAACTGTATGGGCGTTCTTTAGTCAAGGAGCAAACTGGGTATCAATGAAGTTTGGAGGCAAGGAGTTCAAAGTTATGAAACACTAGGAATTTTGACAGAGTTTTCACAATGTTTTCTTGCTAGAGTTTTTTTCTGGATTTGTTTTGACCACCTCTTTTAATGGACGATGGTGTCCTATTTATAGGCAAGGCTTTATGAATTTTTGAACGTTAAATGGCGCCAATACTATGCAGTAGAGGTTAACTTGTTCTTGAAGGGAGTTCATGAAAAGTTATGATGATGGACAGCTTTTCAGACTAGGTTGGAACAGTAAGCGAGGATTAAGGAGAAGTGACACCCATAGGCAAAAAGTGGAGCATAGACCCATGCCTAAGCCTGCATGAGGGTGTTACCATGCCACACATGGAGAGATCCCTTGGATGAATGCTCAAAAGTGGTTGTGAGCATTAATGAGCATTAAATGGTGATGAGATTTGTCAAAATCAAAAATCTTATAATAGGAGATTTTGCATCATTACCTAAAACCTGAGCCAGCAGTTCTGCTTTACCAAAAAACAACGTAGACCAAGCTCTGACCTTGGTCTCTTGCTGCCTCAGTAAATTCTGAGAGTTTTCCAGACTTTCCAGCATGTTCCTTTGATCTTCCTCTGAAAACTCTGGACTTAGAGATTCTGCTTCAGTATTATACCCAA
Organism: Vicia faba; assembly: GCA_948472305.1. Classification (NCBI taxonomy): domain Eukaryota; kingdom Viridiplantae; phylum Streptophyta; class Magnoliopsida; order Fabales; family Fabaceae; genus Vicia; species Vicia faba. Next base: position 672,321,756 of record OX451740.1, read on the forward strand.
TCTACTGATCCCATTACCTTCTGATCCCAGTATGTTCTGAAGGAGTTTCAGGCTTTGTTGTCTTCTTTTCATTTCTTTAGCAAGCTCTGGCTGAACTTGCGTAACTGCTGAATGAGCCATGATCTGTTTAAAGATTACATGCTGAACCACGTTTACAACCCCTAACTGAGTTGTTGTAGCTGCTGAAGAGCCACCTTCTGATTGAATGTTATATGCTGAACCAAGTTTGCAACTTCTGACCGTTTCTGCCTGGAGGTTGGTTCAGAAGTTCTAAAGTGCCATTTTTTCTTAAACACTTATCTTTTTTTTTTCTTGTAGAGAAAAATTCTAAGTATATAGAATTTAACTTTTTTCAAGGTAAAATTTTTGACTTTTGAGCTTGCAAGTGACCATTCTGTTCTTGTAAATGGTTTACCTGGAGAGGAATGATAATTCAGGGCTTCGATTTGTTTAAGAGAAACTCTGAGAATTCAGAATGAATTCCTGAAGTATGAGAGGAGAATTTTTGGGGTACAACAGCTTCCCCTGTTCAATCTTCTTGAACCTGAAGAGTTAGATTGGCGAGTTTGCCTTTCGTGACTCGAAGGTAAAAGAGGATTGGACACTAGAGTGCCCGTAAATTTGCACTCGTCACACTGTGGTTAAGGAAATGGGCTTAAAGATGCCATTTGGAGATGTGATTGAATCTTGTTGGAGATGGGCTTAAAGATGCCATCCAAGAATGTTGATCGCATAAGAGATTCCTTTGCGAGAGCCCGTATGCCTGTTATTGAGGAGAACTACGATGGGGGGAATGTTGGTCTCTGTCATGGTAGAAATAGAACTTAAGTCGTTTGTTATTCTACCGGGGAGTCATCTGTTGGTTGAGGAGGTGACAGTGAACTGCTATCTGGTTGACACCCAGGCTTCATAGTCTTTACTTCCTATCTGGTCGACATCCAGGCTTCAGAAGGAAATCAAGTGGTTATCCGGTCGCCTCCGGTTTTTCTTTTGATTTTAGGGCCTACTAATATCCGGTTGGATCCGGGCTTCAAAGTAATTGGCCGAGTAAATTGTTATTTGGTCAACATCCAATCTTCACAGTGTACCTTACTGTTATCTGGTCAATATCCAGGCTTCACAGTCTTGTATTTCTATCTGGTCAACATCCAGGCTTCACAATACCTTACTTTCTATCTGGTCAACATCCAGGTTTCAGAAGAAAATCAAATGGATATCCGGTCGCCTCCAGTTTTTCTTTTGATTTTGGGGCCTACTAATATCCGGTTGGATCCGGGCTTCAAAGTAATTGGCTGAGTAAACTGTTATTTGGTCAACATCCAAGCTTCATAGTGTACCTTACTGTTATATGGTCAATATCCAGGCTTCACAGTCTTGTATTGCTATCTGGTCAACATCCAGGCTTCATAATACCTTACTTCCTATCTGGTCAACATCCAGGTTTCAGAAGAAAATCAAATGGTTATCCGGCCACCTCCGGTTTTTCTTTTGATTTTGGGCCTACTAATATCCGGTTGGATCTGGGCTTCAAAGTAATTGGCCGAGTAAACTGTTATTTGGTTAACATCCAAGCTTCACAGTGTACCTTACTGTTATCTGGTCAATATCCAGGCTTCACATTCTTGTATTGCTACCTGGTCAATATCCAGGCTTCATAATACCTTACTTCCTATCTGGTCAACATCTAGGTTTCAGAAGAACTTGTAGGGGATTCTACTATTTTCCGATCGATCTCTGGGCTTCAGTATAGTCAGGATAAAATCTGGTCGAATCCAGGCTTCATAATTGGAACAAGAATCTTCCCCTTGATTTGAATAAGCAAATAGGAGAGCATCCATGTCCGGAGCCTCTCTGAGTCGTTTTCTGAGCTTTGATCATCTATTTTGGGTAGCTGTTAATTTTATCCTGAAAAGGGTAAAAGGTCAACTGAACATAAATGCTATGTTGCATGAAATGTATGATGCAATATATGTGTTTTATCAATGTTCATGATTTATGAATGTAATGTATGTGCATGTAAGCTGATTAGCTGTTTTGCTGAGGAAAATATATCCTTGATACTGGAGATAATGAAATCTTCGACTGCTGCTGGGGAAAATAAATCCTTTGACCGCTGTTGGAGAGAGAAAATCCTTGGTGACTTTTTGGAATTAAAAAGAATTTTGACAATTTCTGTGGGGATGTGAGAATCCTTCATGACTTTCCTTGGGGAATAAGGAAAACTCTGACGATCTCTACTGGGAATTAAAACCTTGGAGGCTTCCACCGGAGAAATGAGAACGAGAATCTTCGTTCTGCTGGGAAATAACTCTGTGGGGAAAATAAATCCATGACCACTGCTGGAGATTCAAGATTTTTAATAACCTCCGTAGGGAGAAGCCAAACTGCGGGGGACTTCAAGAATGAGAATCTTCGTTCCGTTAGGGGGTATCAGGGGAAAACTGAATGGTTTCCGCTGGGGATTGGTAGATCAGAGTTTCCTTTCTGTTGGGGATCTTAATGACGTGGCGATTTGATTGTGGTGACTTCACTGGGGAAGAATAACTCTCTGGGGAATTATCTGGTTTTAAAGCGACTCTTCAGGGACAATGGAGGAAACTGGATGGTCTCCACTGGTGTTTAGAGGCCGAAGGTTTGGCTTCGTTTAGGAAGAAAGTTTCATCTTCTTGGAGGGTTTAAAGTTTAAAGTTTTGCTTCGCCGGGGATTGGGAATTTGAAAACTCAGCTCTGACGGGGATTCTTGAAACTTAACTCTGCTGGGGATATGCATTTCAAAGCTTTAGTTCTGTCTAGGATCTGGATGATGTATTGCAGGGGATTTCTCCTAGAATAGTCTAAAGACACTTTCCTACACTTTCATCCTATCAGTAATTATTCTTCCTCATTCTGTTTTATTTGTAAGCAGTGATTATATTCAAATGCATATGCTCATTTAATAAATCATTGGACGTTTTCAAATAAAACACAAGTGTAAAAAAGAAAGAAAAGGCAAATAATTTTCGGCACTTTGAAGTATCTTTGTATTAACTTCGTGTGAGTATTTTTGTACAAAGGAGACAGACATCCTAGTAAGAGAATGTTGTCATAAAATTGAGAAAAATTTTATACAAAGAAAGATGGCTATGTGTAACATTTCCACGGGGTTCCCATTATGCTATAGCCTTCGTAACTCTGAGTATCTTTTCCATTCGTTGCTTCGTCCACAGATGATTGGATTGATCAGAAGCTTGGAGTTTGCTCTTGAAGATATTGCCCTTAAAGTGATTCGACGAGACATAGTCATACGCTTTAATTCCCTAACTTTTGCCTCGACTGCCCTTTCGGGTTTTCGATCCACCGGGAAACCCTTTTTTGCCCAAGTCGCCCTTTCGGGTTTTCAACTTGTCGGGTGTACAAATTTTTTTATTTATCCCTAATTTTTGCCTGAACCTCCCTTTCGGGTTTTCGATTCACCGGGATACCCATTTTTGCCCAAGTTTCCCTTCCGGGTTTTCAACTTGTCGAGTCGTTTATGCGTAGTATCTTTTGACTATGTCTACGTTCGCAGGGTGTGGCAGGTCGTCGTCGTCCATGGTTGTTAGAATCATAGCTCCGCCAGAAAAGATGTTTTTGATCACAAATGGTCCTTCGTAAGTAGGAGTCCATTTGCCCCTGGGATCACTTTACGGCAAGATGATCCGCTTGATTACAAGGTCCCCGAATTGATATACTTGTCTCTTGACTTTCTTGTTTAAATCCTTGATCATACGTTTTTGATACACCTGACCATGACAAACAACAGTAAGTCGTTTTTCGTCAATCAAGTTAAGTTGATCAAGCCGGGTCTGAATCCAATCGTCTTCACTCAAACCATCATCTTTCATGATTCTCAAGGAGGAAATCTGAACCTCGATAGGTAAAACAGCTTCCATGCCGTATACCAAAGAATAGGGTGTTTCCCCAGTTGAAGTGCGTGCCGTAGTATGGTACCCGTGCAAAGCAAACAGTAACATCTCATGCTAGTCCTTGTAGGTGACTGTCATCTTTTGAATACTCTTCTTGATATTTTTGTTCGCAGCTTCGACAACACCGTTCATCTTAGGCCGATAGGGAGACGAGTTGTGATGTTGAATCTTGAACTGCTCGCACAGAGCGATGATCATAGTGTTGTTCAGGTTTGTACCGTTGTCAGTAATAATTATGTCGAGGACACCATACCGGCATATGAGGTTCTGCTTGATGAAGCGAGAAACCACATTCTTTGTAACGGAGGCGAAGGAAGCTGCTTCGACCCACTTGGTAAAGGAATCAATGGCCACCAGGATGAAACGGTGTCCATTGGATGTTGTAGGCTTGATCTCTCCAATCATGTCGACACCCCACATTGCGAAGGGGCAAGGAGCCGTTAGGACATTGAGGGGAACTGGAGGAATATGTACCTTGTCAGCATAGATTTGGCATTTGTGACAAGTACGGGAATATTGATGACAGTCACCTTCCATGGTAGACCAATAATAGCCTGCTCGTAGAATATTCTTAGCCATCGTATGACCGCTTGAGTGGGTGCCAAAGGTGCCATTATGTAGTTCAACCATGATTTGCTCAGCTCCAACCTTGTTCATACAATGAAGCAGAACACAATCATGGTTGCGCTTGTATAGGATACCATTGCTCAGGAAGAACTTGGTAGCAAATCTCCTTAAGAACTTTTTGTCGTTGACTGAAGCTCCTTCAGGATATTCTCGAGTCTTGAGATACCTTTTGATTTCGTGAAACCAGGGTTGTTCCACTACTTCTTCGGTATTAATCCCGTGACAATGTGCAGGTTCATACATTTGCTCAACGGTGATTTGGGGAGCCTCATTATCCCAATTAAGTTTAAACATGGAGGACATTGTAGCTAACGCATCTGCTAGCTGATTCTCTTCTCGCGGGAAGTGCTCGAAGGTAATCTGCTCGAAGTGTGGTAACAATGTCAAGACATGTTCTTTGTAAGGGATGAGGTTGGGATGTTTAGTATCCCACTCTCCTTTGATTTGACTGATAACCAAAGCGAAGTCCCCAAGTACAATCAAAGATTTGATTCCCAAGTCAATAGCGGCCTTGAGACCAAAGATACAAGCTTCATACTCAGCCATGTTGTTGGTGCAACTGAAGTAGAGTCTAGCAGTGAAAGGTGTATGGTAACCTTCCGAGGAGGTAAGTACCGCGCCGATACCGTTGTCAAGTGCATTTGAAGCACCATCAAAGTATAGGGTCCATCAGGATCCTTGTTCAGGTCTGTCATACGGTCCATTTCCTTCAATGTTGTCCAATGTCATAATATCCTCGTCGGGAAAGTCGAACCTCATGGATTGGTAATCTTCGACAGCTTGATGAGCCAGATGATCGGCTATCACACTCCCCTTTATAGCTTTTTGGGTCATGTACTGTATATCATATTCGATGAGGATCATCTGCCATCTAGCTATTCTTCCAGATAAAGCAGGCTTCTCGAAGATGTACTTGATTGGATCCATTTTAGAAATCAGCAGGGTGGTATGTGTCAACATATACTGCCTTAGCCGGCGAGCAGCCCATACCAAAGCGCAACAAGTTGTCTCTAGCAGTGGGTAGCGAGTCTCACAGTCGGTAAACTTTTTGCTAAGGTAATAAATGGCATGCTCTTTTCGGCCAGACTCGTCATGTTGGCCCAATACGCACCCCATTGAATTCTCCAGGACAATCCGATACATGATTAACGACCTTCCTTCGATGGGTGGCATCAAGATAGGAGGTTCCAGCAAATACTCCTTGATTCTATCGAAAGCAACTTGACAGTCATCATTCCATTTAACCACCTGATCTTTCTTCAACAGCTTGAAGATTGGTTCACAGGTAGATGTTAGGTGAGAAATGAACCTTGCAATGTAGTTTAGGCGTCCTAAGAAACCTCTGACCTCCTTTTCAGTGCGAGGGGCAGGCATTTCTTGTATAGCTTTGACTTTGGCAGGATCGACCTCAATGCCTTTGTTGCTGACGATAAATCCCAAAAGTTTACTGGACCTGACTCCGAAAGTGCACTTGTTAGGGTTCATTCTGAGCTTGTATTCCTTTAACCTGACAAACAACTTTTGCAGATGGTCGAGGTGTTCTTCTTCTGTTTGTGAACGGGCTATCATGTCGTCTACGTAGACTTCGATCTCATGGTGTATCATGTCATGAAACAAAGCTACCATGGCTCGCTAATAGGTTGCCCCGACATTCTTCAGTCCGAATGGCATCATTTTATAACAGAAGGTACCCCACTGCGTAACAAAAGTAGTCTTCTCCATGTCTTCGGGGGCCATTCTGATCTGATTATACCCTGAAAATCCGTCCATGAAAGAGAATACCTTGTTTTGAGCTGTATTGTCAACCAAGATGTCAATGTGTGGTAGTGGAAAATCATCTTTAGGGCTAGCCCTGTTTAAATCTTTGTAATCCATGCACATTCTGACTTTGCCGTCCTTCTTAGGCACGGGAACAATGTTAGCAAGCCATTGTGGATAGGAAGTAACAGCAAGAAAGCCAACATTGAACTGCTTCATCACTTCAGCTTTGATCTTTTCAGACATGTCGGGCCTCATTCGGCGGACTTTCTATTTAATTGGTGGAAAGTCTTCTCTTGTAGGGAGACGGTGAACCACAATATCTGTATCCAGTCCTGACATGTCTTTGTAGGACCAGGCGAAGATCTCAACATATTCATTCAACAGCTGAACTAAGCCCTCTTTGACACTTGGCTCTAGGTTGGCACCCACTTTAACCTCTTTTCTGTCTTTGGCAGTACCCAAATTGATAGTCTCTAACAACTCTTCATGGGGCATAATAGCCCTTTCTTCTTGTTGCAAAAGTCTAGCCAATTCTCCAGGCACTTCACAGTCTTCATCACCTTCGTATTCGGCATGATTGACCAGATCTTCAGAGTCACTGAAGGCCATAGCAAAATTGTTACCCATGGAATCCGGAGTGGATGGGTAACTGCATTTTGTGAGTGTGGGTGTGTGTAAGGGATAGCCACCTTTAAACAAAAAAAATGTAAAAGGAAAGAAAATGAACACAAAAGTTTATATATGAAAACGTCCATGATTCATTAAAAATGGCATATGAAAATGAAGAATCAAAATCCTTACAAATGGACCTATATGCCCCGGGTAAGGCATAAGGCGAGAAGAGTGTACGAATTGTTTTAAAATATTACAGACCAATGTTCAAAAGATAAATTACTGATTGATGAAAGTAATGGGAATGAAGTCTTTGGCCTCCCAGTTGTTCAGTCCTCCTTCAATAGTTGGAAAGATCCAGTCTTCAAAATTGCTCTCATCTTCAACATCTTCCAAAGCATGAACTCCGTGATGAGTGATCTTTAATGGTGGTCCTCCAGCCCGGGAGCGATGCACAGATTTATGACTAGCAGCAGTGGAACCCAAACCGAACTTATCCGTTTTGAAAGGAAAATCTGGTAGCTGACCCCATACTGTACTTCCTCTTTCCTCGATTACAGCCTTCGCATCTTTAAGGGATGACATCCGGGACACAGGTTTGGTAATGATGGGTACCGCAATCATTGTCTTGGCTACCGCAACTTCAGGAGAAACCTCTTCAAAGTGTTGGAAAGGTGTTTCTATGAATTCACCATCTAACTCCACATAGCGGAAAGAGTTAAGGTGACTTATCATATACTCCTCCTCACCATGAACTGTTATGATTTTACCCTGGACTGGATATTTTAGCATTTGGTTTAGAGAAGAAGTGACTGCCCCAGAATTGTGGATCCATGGCCTTCCCAACAAGCATGAATATGAAGGACGGATGTCCATGACATAAAATGTAGAGTTGAAAATTTCCATTCGCACCTTAATTGGGATGTCCACTTCTCCGTGAACCATCCGCTTAGAACCGTCGAAGGCTAGAACAATGATATTACTGGGCTTTAAGGTCAAACCTTCACAGTCTAGTCTGTCCAATGCTTTCTTTGATAGGACATTTAAAGATGAACCGGTATCAATTAGAACGTGAGCAAGAGTTGTCCCTCTACACTCTACTGAGACATGCAGCGCATCATTATGCTTTCTTCCCTTAGATGTTAGATCGGCATCAGAGAAGCCAAGACCATTGTCGACTGTAAGGCTGGCTACACACTCTTGAAACTGATCCGCATAAGTTTCTTGAGGCACATGCACCGTCTTTAGGAATTTGATCAAGGCTTTGGCATGAGCCTCAGAGCAAAGCAATAGAGCCAGCATAGAGATTTTTGAAGGGGTTTGCCCCAGCTGCTCTACGACATCATAGTCGCTTTTCTTAATTATCTTTAAAATCTCCTCCATTTCCTTTTGGGTGGTCTCGGGGATAACCAAAGTCTGAGCCCTCGTCCTAACGGGCGCTTCTTGGATCCCCTTACCTTTATCAGCAACAACAGCAGAGGGTATAGCTTCGGGAGTCACAATTTCTTCAATAACTGGACTTTGCACAGATACCTCGACTGGCACAGGAGAACTTGAGGGTCCTAAGATTGCCCTTGGAGGAGCAATCTCTGGAGAGAAGATTCTCCCTCTACGAGTGATCTTACTTGTCCCTGCAGTATTTCCTATGTCAGGAGTTTCTTCGTCGGAATTCTTTTCCACTGATTCAATCTGCTTAACACCGTGGTATAAGATCTCTCCTCCATAATTCCATGATATTGTCTTATTGGACTTGTATGGGATAGGCCCCGGCATAGTAATCTTCAGCGGTACAAACTTTGGATCGGGTGTAATCTTAACAGGTCTTTTGGAGACCTTAGAAAGATTGTCAGAAATGGTGATTATAGCAACATCATTGATTGGAGTAACAGGAGTAACAAGAGTAATAGGAGTTTTCTTGAAGAGGATTTCTTGAGTATCCATCAGGCGTTGGATGCCTGACTTCAACAACGGACAGTCGGATTGCAAGGTCGAACATAGGTACAATCTTTTTCACAGCCTGGAAAAATCCCGGCTTTCAACAGATTCATCTTGATCATTGGCAACGGAGTCATTAAGTCATCAACAACAGTAACATGAAGATCTTCTACAATAGCATGGACATTGTGACCATGTTTTGGCATAGGAGCGGATATCACATTAGGTTTTTCGGGTGCGTCAAACTCCACCTCCTTGGTATCTATAAAATCTTGGATCTTTTTTTTAAGGGCCCAATAGTTGTTGGTGTCGTGCCCCACACTGTCCGAATGATATGCACATTTTGCATTTGAATGATAGTAGGGAGAAGAGGTATTCGGATCTTGTGGCGGATCTCTCAAGGTTGTAAGGTTCAGCTTTAAGAGATGGGGGAGGACCTGGGCAGGCGTCATGTTTATTTTGGTGAACTGTCTAGAAGGCCTTCCTCCTCTTTGTTGGTTGGCTCTTGGTTGATCATTCCTAGGTTGATCAGCTGCTGCCTTTTGGATCATCACAGCCACCACCGTTGATCGGCGCTCTACTCTTCCTCGACCTTTCTAAGAGTAAACAGCTAACACCTCCTTCTTGGATGGAAAAGGTTTTTTGACAGTGGCAGAAGCAGATGTATATTTTTGAATCTTACCACTCTTGATGCCAGCTTCAACTTGTTCACCAGTCAGAATTAATTCGATGAACCCTGCCGATGAAATCCCTATCAGGTGATTAAAGAATGGACCAGACAGCGTCCTTAAAAACATATCAACCAGCTCTCTTTCAGACAATGGTGGTTACACCCTTCCAGCCAGGTCCCTCCACTTCCGGGCATACTCAAAGCCCTCATTAGAGACCATACCCATACTCTGTAATTGAGTACGGGTAGGTTCTAAGTCTGCGTTATACTGATATTATCGGTAGAAGGCAGCAGCCGGATCCTCCCAATTATGTACGTCAGCCCTCTCAAGCTGGTAGAACCAGTCCAATTGCATACCCGAAAAACTATCTTGAAAAAAGTGGACCCACAGATCCTTATCAGAAGAGTGAGGTTGGATCTTTCTAATGTAGGACCGCAGATGCATCTTCGGACAGGACAAACCGTCATATTTAGTAAATGTAGGTACTTTGAACTTGGGGGGAATGACGATCCCATCAACCAACCCCAGTTCTTCGAAATCTAACCTAGGTACTCTTTGTACCTCCATGGCTGCCAACTGATCTTCCAGATTTTTATACTTATCATCCGCCGGAGGGTACTGCTGCTCAGAGTAATCTTCATCCTCTTCTTCTTCTTCCTCTTCAGCCTCAGACTCGAAAGGTACCACAACTCCTTTTCCTTTACCAACCCCTTCATCAGACGTCGAGGGGAAATCCAGGACCCTCCTGGCTTGGTTCTCAAATCTTCTTCCCATAGTGGCCACACCAACTCTTTTCTTTTTCTTCTTTTCCTTTTCTTTCTCTTTCTCTAACAGTGTTTTAAGGTCCTTTTGACCCTTTGCCAAGGTCATGAGGAGTTTTTGGAACTGCAAATTTTGTGCTTGCAGATCTTTGACCGTCTGCTCTATATCCATCTTGCTGAAATAAACAACGGAAAGATAAGGAAACCTGGTGTGAAGACCTATGAATGCATATGATGAATGATATGTATTCATGTAATGCATTCAAGGATTCAGAAATTCAAAGTTGTTGCAAACAAAAAGAACACACGTCATATTAATAAGAAGAAATTTGTTAGTACATAAATGCCCCATGGGAAAAATATTACAAAAATCTCAATGTAAAAAGACGTTGCGCATCCTCTTTAGTGCGATGTAAGTGTTGAGAGTCTTCTCTTCGTGGAGTCGACGGGTAAGTTCCAAAACCTTCTTCTCACTGGCCTAGAAGCTGGCTTCAAAAGTATTATGTTCTTCCTTGAGCTGTATCCAACTCTTTTGCAAATCTTCCAATGATGTTGGCATGTCAGGATGTAGGAGGGTGTATGTAACCTCTCCTTCCATAACAGGCTCTTTGATCCTAGGAAGAATGTAGGGGTAAGGCATCATAAGACTCTGGGCGTGGGTTCGTACCCACTTGAGGTAAGGCTCAAGGGAGATGGAATTCTTGTGTCCCATTGTATTAATGTCCACTTTGTTGGGAATCCTCCAAGCTCGGATAAACCTTTGTCGTAGTCCTTGAGCGTTGTTGTCGAAGTCAAAAACTAAGTCAGGAATCAACATGTCATGAGGGCCATCCCTTCGGGCATACCTAAATTGTCTCAAAGCTAAACAAGTGTTGTAGGTAATTCCTCCTCTAATGCCAAGTAATGGGACATTAGGGAATTCCCCACAACGATCAATGATGATGACATTTTCTCTGGACCGAGAACACCAATGAACATCAGAATGTGTAAGAGTCATCAATCGTTGCGACCACCTCAAGCCTTGTTCATTCTTCAAGACTGACTGGGGAAAGGTGAGAAATAAACCACCTTGCTAGAAGAGGAGTACAGCATATGAGAACACCTCTTTTCCTCATTGTTCGTGTGTGAAATGAGTGTAGGATGTCCCCAAGCAATGTAGGCACAGGATTCCGAGATATGAAAATTTTGACAGCATTCACATCTATAAGCTGATCAGGGTTTGGGAACAAAACCAACCCATAGATGAGAAGTGCTACAATCTCCTAAAAAGCTTGCAGATCTAGAGAATTCCAGCGGTCTTGTGCCTTCTCAAACAGAAACTTTGCCAAGAAACCCTTGACACCACTTCTGGTTTCCCAATGACCTTTGATGTCAGATGGTTGCAAGTGTAAGGCTCGAGCAACATCTTCAGGCTTTGGTTCTCTTTCTGTACCGTTGTAGGGTAGTTGATGGAGAATAGGAATCCTCAGGAGTTGAGAAAATTACTCCAAAGTAGGTACTAGTTGGTAATCAGGAAATGTAAAGCAATGGTGTAGGGAGTCAAAGAACTGGAAGAGAACTTTCACCATATCCTCTTCAATGTTGGAGTTGACCAAGTTGAGAAGTCTACCATGTCTTTCACAGAAGGGAGAATTATCTGGAATCTTGGAAGTAAGCTCCTTGAGTTGAGGAGGGATTCTCACAAGGTTGACTTGAATAGTTTTTCTGCAGAGTGATTCCATTACCTATAAAACAAGAACAAAGATGAAGATCTGAACCCTTGAAATGGTTAGTGGATGCATATGATGCTTTATGATGTTCATGATGTATACATAAGTATATGTACAAGCAAGTCACACAAGTTCCTAGTTTCAAGCTTGCATGGGGTTTCATAGGTAAGTACCCTCTTGAAGTTTAGTTGGCTCAACCTGTCCTATAAATAGTAACCGGGTTCTAAGGAGCTCAATATCACTGGACTATTTTCTGTGTTCATTGTTTCAGTTTAGCCACTTAACTGGCGACCAAAATATTCCAAGAAAATAACCCTCAATGAGTGTAGTATCGAGTATCTACCAACTTCGGACTGCACCAAAGTCGGTCATCTCACTACCCCTAATAAGGCCAAGATGGTCAAGCAAAGGTTCTAGAAGTCCATTAGTGCTTCATGACATCGCTCAGCGGCCCCGTATTCTCTTTGATTAACTCAAAGGCTACCGATACCCACAAATATGTCGCACTAATATAGCTATTGCTTCAACCATGTCGGTATACCTCGCACAGCTTCCACAATGTATTGCTATTTACCTATGAATGTTTCCCAAAAATCCGGGTGGAGGATTCAAACCCAAACAAGAGAACCAAATATAAAGCAATCAAAGCAAACAAAATAAGCATGTAAAGGTGATCTAAGTCCTAAGGTAGCCCCACTTTTAGAGATAATTCCCCAGCAGAGTCGCCAGTTCTGTGATACGGTGGGAGAACTGACTTGAGGTTTTGCGTTTTGTGTTTGCAAATGTTTCGGTTTAGCAAGAGTCGCCATCGACTTTTTATTTTATCCAAAGGAAAGGTCAAAAAGCACAGGAAAGACCTTTGAGATGTTTTCTTGGGTTCGGGGGGTAGATTATGAAAAGGGAAGGTGCTATCACCCTTTTCATCCATGGTTTTCCATGGGCTCTTAGTTACTTGTTTAGATCACTTGCTTTTGCTTTTCAATTGTTTTAAATGGTGCTTTGTGTGTGTGGTTTTGAAAATGTTTTTAAAAGAGGCCATCGTTGTGGCAACCTTTGTAATGATTCTTGTTTGAATGTATACAAGGGTGTATTTGTCTTTTAAAAAGATTTTTCAATGTTTGAAAGTTTGTTTTTGGGAAATATTTTGAAATTGTGTTGTGAGGTGTGTTTGAAAATAGCAAGGATGTTTTGCAAGTTTTGATCAAGTAAATAAGATTTGTCTACCCTATCTACTCAAAAGTCTTTCCTACACATTTTAAACCCTTTTGACAGTGTTGTTTTACCATTGCATTTGTTAAACAACCTTGTATTTAGGATGTTAAACGGGATAGGCGCGGGTCATCGTATTGACCATGATAGCAATTGTGCTAAGTGTCTTTAGCAATTCTTGAGTGACCAGATCATTTTGTTTAGGCAACCAAGATAGCGTCATCGAGGGACTATGATCATTTGTTTTGTTTTGTTTTGCCAAGATACCTAGCGTGCATACCATGGCCATTTGTTTAGGCAACCAAGTGGAGATACCTTAAGGGTGTTTGTGTGCAAGTGTGTTTTATTGCATGCATGATTTTATCTTGAATTAGGATTTTCTATTTCATTGATTTTATCTTGCCATACATATCCTAATTACTAGCATTTACATTTGAAAGCAATAAAAGTGCGGAAATGTAAAATCCTACGCTATTACAATATTTAGGGGGTGGGGGATACACACTTGTACATGGGGGTGGTTCAACGAGAAAAATAGATAAGAAAAGAAAATAACAAAGGGAAGAAAAAGAGAAAGAGAGAGAGGGCTAGCGCTCTGCTGAGAGGAAGTCAGAAGTTCTGACCCAGGCCTGCTGCAGGATATCAACCTGTTAGTGAAAATGTATGAGTCAGAGCTTCTGACTCTGGTGCCCTGCAAAACAGAAACCCGTTAGTGGGAAGGTCAGAAGTTCTGACCCCCATGCACTGTAAGAAAGAAGTTTGTTAGTGGGGAAGTTAGAAGTTCTGACCCTGCTGGAAACACAATAATTTTTAGAAGTTCTGATATTATTGATGGTAAAACAGGCCTCAGAAATGTTAGCGTCAAAGTCAGCGCTTGGTTTCCCCGTGTACTAGTCCGAACATCTGCAATTTTATTATTTTTCCACAAAACAGAAGGCATGCCTAGGACAATCTCAGCAAGTGTCAAAGTGTTTCAGAAGATAGAACCAACAAGATCACAGGCAGGTCCTACACTGATCCACTTCCTACTTAAGCATTAAGAGGCATGAAAATCCTCAGAACACATACAACAGCAACATGATATCTACATTGTATTTATTGAGCATGCAAAGCTGATGATGCTTAGCAGCGTGATGAGAGTCAGCAGGTGCTTACCTTGCTGTTGGAAGAAAATCTATGAGTTGGAGCTAGCTTTAGCTCTGATGGTGTTCTGGACAGGTTCTTTTTAGAATGGGTGGATGGAGAAGATATATGTATGTATGGTCAGAAACTGTATGGGCATTCTTTAGTCAAGGAGCAAACTGGGTATCAATGAAGTTTGGAGGCAGGAAGTTCAAAGTTATAAAACACTAGGATTTTTGACAGAGTTTTCACAATGTTTTCTTGCTAGAGTTTTTTTCTGGATTTTTTACCACCTCTTTTAATGGACGATGGTGTCCTATTTATAGGCAAGGCTTTGTGAATTTTTGAATGTTAAATGGCGCCAATACTATGCAGTAGAGGTTAACTTGTTCTTGAAGGGAGTTCATGAAAAGTTGTGATGATGGATAGCTTTTCAGCCTAGGTTGGAACAGTAAGCTAGGATTAAGGAGAAGTGACACCCATAGGCGAAAAGTGGTGCATAGACCCATGCCTAAGCCTGCATGAGGGTGTTACCATGACACACGTGGAGAGATCCCTTGGATGAATGCTCAAAAGTGGTTGTGAGCATTAATGAGCATTAAATGGTGATGAGATTTGTCAAAATAAAAAATCTTGTAATAGGAGATTTTGCATCATTACCTAAAACCTGAGCCAACAATTCTGCTTTACCAAAAAAACAACGTAGACCAAGCTCTGACCTTGGTCTCTTGCTGCCTCAGTAAATTCTGAGAGATTTCCAGACTTTCCAGCATGTTCCTTTGATCTGCCTCTGAAAACTCTGGACTTAGAGATTCTGCTTCAGTATTATACCCAATCTGCTGATCCCATTACCTTCTAATCCCAGTATGTTCTGAAGGAGTTTCAGGCTTTGTTGTCTTCTTTGCATTTCTTTAGCAAGCTCTGGCTGAACTTGCGTAACTGCTGAAGGAGCCATGTTCTGTTTAAAGATTACGTGCTGAACCACGTTTACAACCCCTAACTGAGTTGTTGTAGCTGCTGAAGAGCCACCTTCTGACTGAATGTTATGTGCTGAACCAAGTTTGCAACTTCTGACCGTTTCTGCCTGGAGGTTGGTTCAGAAGTTCTGAAGTGCCATTTTTCTTAAACACTTCTCTTTTTTTTTCTTTAGAGAAAAATTCTAAGCATATAGAATTTAACTTTTTTCAAGGTAAATTTTTTGACTTTTGAGCTTGCAAGTGACCATTCTGCTCTTGTAAATGGTTTACCTAGAGAGGAATGATAATTTAGGGCTTGGATTTGTTTAAGAGAAACTTTGAGAATTCAGAATGAATTCCTGAAGGATGAGAGGGAAAATTTTGGGGTACAACAGATGGCAATAACAGAACTGTCATCAATGGGATCTAGGGTGGATGTGGATCTGCAATTTGATATGTGGGCGTGTGAAAGAGCACATAACTATTTTGACAAAATAAAGTAAAAGAAAAACAGAGAGCGTAAAATTTGAATGAAAAACGTCCAATGATTTATAAATGACATATGAAAGTGAAATGTGATAACCCTCACAAATAGACTGTCGTGCCTCGGGTAAGCCACAAGGTTTTAGAGTTTAAATTGTTCAAAAATTACATATCATTAAAAATAGAAAAACAATTACTCCTGGATAAAAGAAATAGGCATAAAGTCTCTAGCCGTCCAATTATTGAGTCCACTGTTGGTAGTAGGGAAAATATAATTGTCCAGGTCACAGTCATTGTCAGCACCTTCTACAGCATTGACACCATGGTTGCTGATGCGTAGTGGCGGTCCTCCAGCTCGAGCAAGGCGAACAACTTTTTGATCTCCTGAAGTGAAACCCAAACCAAATTTATCAGACTTATAGGGGATGTCAGGGAGTTGGCCCCAAATAGTAAACTCAACTTCTTCAACTACAACCTTAGCATCTTTTAGAGAAGCCATTTTCAATGGAGGTCTGGTAATCTTTAGAACAACAGCAACAACTTTAGTAACAACGATCGTCTGAGGAATCTCTTCAAAATTCTGACAAGGGGTCTCAATGCACTCGCCGTCCATCTCGACATATCTGAAAGAGTTCAAGTGGCTTACCATATAATCTTCTTCGCCACAGACTATAACAATATTTCCATAACCAAATATTTTAACATCTGATGCAAAATGGAAGTGACGACGCTGACCCTATGAATCCAAGGGCGTCCAAGTAAGCAAGAGTAAGACGGGCAAATGTCCATCACGTAGAAAGTGGAATCAAAAGTTTGTGAACTAACTTTAATCAGGATGTCTACCTCCCCATGTACCATCCTTTTGGAACCATCAAAAGCCCTCACCACACTATTGCTGAGTTTCAATGTAAGTCCTTCGCAATTAAATCTGTCTAATGCACCTCTCAATAGAACATTCAGTGATGAACTAGTGTCCACCAACACATGAGCTAGAGTAGTTCCCCTACATTCAATAGAGACATGTAGGGAATCATTATGTTTTCTTCCCTTAGGAGTCAAATCAGCATCGGAGAAACCTAATCTATTATCGACGATCAGACTAGAAATGCAGTTCTCGAATTGGTCGACATAAGTCTCTTGTGGCACTTGAGCAGACTTTAGAAATTTCACCAAATCCTTGGCATGGGCCTTAGAGCATAACAACAAAGCTAGCATTGAGATCTTCAAGGGGGTCTGCCCCAATTGTTCCACAACATTGTAGTTGCTTTTCCGTATGATTTTTAAAATTTCCTCCATTTCTTGCTTGGAGGCCTCAGGAATGGCTTCTTTAGGTGCCTCCATCCGGGCAGGCTCAACCAATACTTCTTTTCCCCGAGTCTCACCTGACTCAGTAGCATGAATAACAACAGGAGTAACAACAGGAGTAGCAACAAGAGTAACAATAGGAGTGGCAACCGTCTTTGGAGAGATTTCAGGAGAGAAAATCCTTACGCTTCTGGTAACTTTACTGGCCCCAACAATGTTGTCAATGTTAGGATCAGTATCTTCCGTAACTTCATTCTTGATGGCAAATAGGTCTTGCTTGACACCATGGTAGTAAATGTTAGCTCCATAATTCCAAGGAACGACTTTGTCGGAGGAATATGGTATGGGTCCTGGAGAGGTAATGATCAGGGGAGCAATTTTAGGGCTGTCAGTAATCCTTATAGGCCCTTTGGAGGATACCCTTGTAGGATTATTAGAGATTGTAATAATTGACACATCTTCACATCTTATATCTTCACATAGGCTTTTCATAGAGGGAGTCTTCTCAAACAAAATTTCCTTGTCGTTCATCAGGCGTTGGACACCTATCTTCAAAAATATACAACCATTAGGCAGGAATGCACAAAGGTTATAATATTTATTACAACCCGGAAATAAACTGGCTTGTAGGAGGTTCTTCTTAACAATTGGGAGAGGAGTAGTCAAATCATTCACAAAAGAAACAAAAAGGACACCGTCAACAACATTGATACCTTTGTCATGTTTGGGAATCGATGCAGTTATTACATTGAGAGTCTCAGGAGGGTAAAATTCAATCTCCTTTGCATCAATAAGGTCTTTAACTTTATTCTTTAGATACCAACAATCATTCGTATCGTGCCCCGGACTGTTGGAGTGGTAAACACACTGTGCATTCGGATTGTAACGGGGAGAGGAAGTGTTTGCATTTTGGAGAGGATCCTTCATAGTGACCAGGTTATCCTTCAACAAATGTTGCAATGCCTGAGACAAAGGCATGCTAATTCTGGTGAATTGTCTTCTAGGCACATCTTGTCTGTGCTGATTACTTTGTCGTTGAGTTGGTGCAGGGTTGGAGATCATTACAACTTCTACCGTTGGATGACATTCAAATTTATCATGATTTCTTTGACCATAGGCAGCACTAACTTCCTTCTTTCCATTTAACGGCTTCCTCGTAGTACTTGAAGAAGCAGCCCCTTGGATTTTACCACTTTTGATACCATCTTCCACTTGTTCTCCTGTCAGTATCAGCTCGATGAATTCGAATGAAGAGCTTCCAATCAAATGGTTAAAAAATGGGCTGTTAGAGTACCCAAGAACACGTCCGCCAACTCTCTATCAGACAGGGGAGACTGGACTCTACCTGCGAGATCCCTCCACTTTTGGGCATAATCTTTGAAACCCTCACTAGAACCCATAAACATGCTTTAGAGTTATGTACGGGTTGGAGTGAGGTCAGCATTGTATTAATAATGCTTGTAAAAAGCAGCAGCAAAATCTTCCCAATTAGGAATGTTGGTCCCTTCCAATTGATAGAACCAATCTAACTGCGTCCCCGACAAACTCTTTTGAAAGAAGTGGACCCATAATTTCCTATCAGATGTATGGGGTTGGATCTTCCTGACGTAAGACCTCAGATGGAGCTTGGGACATGAAATACTATCATATTTTGCAAAAAATGGGAACTTTGAATTTTTGTGGGATGACCACTCTTGAGACCAACCCTAGCTCTTCAAAGTCCGATCCAGGTACCCTCTCAACCTCTATAGCATTAAGACGATCCTCCAGTTTTTTATACTTGTCACCAGTAGGAGGATATTGTTCTTCAACATAGTCTGCTTCCTCTTCATCAGTCCCTGGGCTGTTATCTTCTTCTTTTGTCTTCTTGTCATCCTCTTCCTAATTATCCCCCTCATTTGATGGAGTTGCGAATTCTAGAGCTCGCTTGGCTGGTCCTCTAAATCTTCTTCCCATATTCAGGACGTCATCCAGTTTCTTTGCCTTCTTTTTCTTCTCTTTAGTGATGAGAGCTTTCAGATCTTCTTGTCCCTTAGCCAGAACCAGGAACATCTGTTAGAATTGAGCATTTTATGATTGAAGATCCTTAATGTTTTGTTCAAGAGCCATTTCTTTTTGTTGAAATAAACAACGAAAAGATAAGAAACCTGTCTTGAAATACCTGCTTATGTAATGATATGCATGACATATTTATGCGATGTTTTCAAGAACTTCAGGAAATTTAAATTTGTGAACCAAAATGAAACAAAGGTTTTATTAGTAAAATTCAAATTACAACTGCCTTTTAGGCTTACAATTGAAAATTAAAAACTCCTAAAATCTAATAATCAAGTCTCTCATGGGTGTTTCCTCTTTGTGTCGAGGAAGACATTAAGACTTTTTTATTCGTGAAGTTGCTTTGTAAGCTCCAACACTTTCTTCTCACTGGTGTAGAATTGATCTCTTAAGGTATCACGTTCTTCCTTCAGCTGAATCTAGGACCTCTGCAACTCTTCAAGATCAGTGGGCATGTCAGGATGGAGAACTGTATAAGGAACCTCTCTTTCGGTGATAGGCTCCACAATCACTGGAAAGATGGTTGTATATGGCATCATAAGGGCGTGAGCTTGTACCCATTTGAGATAAGGCTCCATTGGAATGGAATTCTTATGCCCCAAAATATTGATATCAATCTTATTTACCATGCCCCAAGCTCGCACGAACCTTTGATGATACCCTTGAACATCATCCTCGTAGTTGAACATAATGCCTTGGATAGGCATATAATAGGGACCATCTCTTCGAGCATAACCGAATTGTCATAGAGCCAGAGAAGGATTATAAGTGATACCTCCCCTAATGCCAAGGAGTGGGACATTAGGTAATTCCCCATAGCGGTCGATGATAGAGACATCTCCCATACACCGAGAGTACCAAAGAATATCCGAGTGAGAAAGTGACATTATCCTTTGCGATGAACCCAAACCTTGTTCGTTCTTCAATACTAATTGAGGAAGATGTGTAATAAACCACCTAGACTACAATGGTATACAACACATAAGAACCCCTCTTCTCTTTATGGTACGAGTGTGAAGGGAATGCATGATATCTCCGAGCAAAGTAGGCACAGGGTTACGAGAGAGGAAAACCTTGACAGTATTCACATCTATGAGTAAGTCCAGATTAAGGAACAATACTAACCCATAGATTAGAAGAGCCAGGACTTCTTAGAATGCTTGGAAATATAAATCATCCCAAAACAATTAAGCCTTTTCTAATAGGAACTTAACTAGGAAACCCTTGACTCCACTTCTTATTTCCCAATTGGCTACTGCAATGACCTCTGGCTTTGGAGTCTCTTCTAAACCGGTGAAAGGCATCTGATCAATAATAGGTACACCCAATAATTGAGAGAACTCTTCCATGGTGGGTACCAACTGATAATCAGGAAATGTGAATTAATGGTGTTTGGGGTCAAAGAACTGAAAGAGTACACCCATTATCTTCTCATCAAAGCTTGAGGTAACCAGGTTGAGGAGTCAACCATATTTCTTGGTGAACGAGGAAGTCTTAGGAACCCTTGATAATAGCTCTTTAAGTTGGAGAGGTATTTTCATAAAGCTGATTCAGACGGTATTTCTATGAACAGAAGCCATTATCTGCAAAACAAAATAGATAAATTCCCTAGGTTCTTGAAATGGTTATTGAAATGAATATAGATGATATGATGCATGATGTTATGTTTGAACAATTTAATCACACACAGGAAAAACACACAAGACCTTAGGTTTAGGCTTGCATGGGGTTTATAGGTAAGTATCCTCTTGAAGTTTAGTTGGTTCAACCTGTCCTAGAAAAGTAACCGGGTTCTAAGGAGTCTCAATATCACTAATCTTTCTTTATCGGGCATTATTTCAGCTCATGCAATATTTTCTCACAGCCGAAATATCCTGAAAGTCCAATCTCAATGAGTGTAGTATCGAGTATCAACCAATCCTCAGCTTTATACCGAAGCTGGCTATCTTACTACTTTTCTAATGGCCAAGTTTATTCAACTAAGGTTCTAAGGTCATTTAGTGCTTTATGACACCACACAACGACCCTGTATTCTCCTTGATTTAACACCAAGGGATATTAGTACCAACAAATGTGTCACACTAATGCAGCCATCACTTCAACCATATTGGTCTATGCCGTACAGTCTCCACGATCTATTGCTGCTTACCTAAAAAGTTCCCTAGATACGGGTATATGATATTTACAAGAATACCCAAACATAAACCCGAAATGTAAAGCAAGCAAGTCAAATAGGTAAAGAATTTAAATGTGAACTATCTTTAAGGTAACCCCACTTTTTTTAGCAATTGTCCCCAAAAGAGTCGCTAATTCTGTAATACGGTGGGAGAACTGACTTTTACTGGTTTTGCATTTTTATTCGAAAATGTTACAGTTAGCAAGAGTTACCACCGACTTTTATTTTACCCAACAAAGGAAAGGCTGAAAAGAATAGGAAAGACCTTTCGAGATTATTTTCTGAGTAAGGGGGTAGGTTATGGAAAGGGAAGGTGTTAGCACCCTTTCCATCCGTAGTTATCTACGAGCTCTTAGTTGCTAGCTCATTTGGAAAATGCTTTTGTGTTTGTGTGTTTTTTTAAATATTTTAAAAATATGCCTTGGTGTGGCGAACTTTGTAATGTTTTTCGTTTCAGTGAGAGCGTATACAAAGTGTTTTTGTCTTTTAAAAATTATTTAGAAAATTGTTTGTGTATGTGAAAAATTGTTTTATTTGTTTTTATGAGAAAGCAACTATAAGCAATCTACCTACTTGAACGGTCTTTGTTATTTTCCTCTTTTCCTTTATACAATGATATCCTAATATTAATCAATAGGTAGCCCTATCGTTGGATGTTTTAAGGGACTAACGAGGGTCATCGTACGGTCACAAAGGAAACTAGTAAGATAGCTTAGTAATTACCCTAGGGTTTTAAGATCATTTTATCGAGGCAACGTCGAAAAGGTCATCGAGGGACTTATGATCTTTTAAACCAAAGGGTAGCCACTACAATCTCTTACATTCAAGAATTGTGACTGTTTATTCTGAAGGCAACAAGTGCGGAAACCTTAGAGGTGCGCGTGTGCGAGTGTGTTGTGTTTCAATTATTTGTCTTGGATGTTAGGTTTGCTAACGTTTACTTTTAGTCTTATCATGCAATCCTATTAACATACATCTAACAGTTAATATGTGTATAGAAAATAAAAATGCAGAAATTGAATCTACGGTATTACATGGCCTCGGGGAGGGGGAGTTACAAATCCAAAACGGGGAAGCAAAAGTAAAAGTCCTAAGTTTAAACTATTACAACCCATATGCAGATACATAATATTTGTAAATAAAAATGCGAAATTAAATCAAATGCGCGAAGATGGAATCGAGGTAAAAAAAAACTCTAAAAACTCCTAAACACTTAGAATAATTTTTTGTTGTTTTTTATTGGTTGCAAGAAAATGCTAAAATCAACTATAATTAATATTAATAAAAAAGTAATTATTAATTGAAATTAATTCTAAGCGATAAAAGAAACTAATTATAATGTTTTTGTATTTTCATTTGGAAGAAGACTTGAAGTCAATAAACCTAATTCTGATTGGTTTTAAATTAATAAAAAATAATTAAATAAATTAATTACTTAATTTACAAAATTTAAGTTTAATTGTAAAAACCCTAAAATCTATTTTTTGTGACTTTTTTCTGGTTTTATCATAAAAAAAATGGTTTTGAAAATAATATAAAACAAATAATTAAATCTAAAATAAAGAAAATGAAAGAAAACAATGTGGGACTTATAAGAAGCCTGAAAGGGGGTTCACGCTTGAATTTGATAAGCCCAACAAGATAGAAGCCCAGGGTCCTACATGCTTCAGTGCTGCTGACTCTTTGAGGGTCTAGCATGGATGCTCCACTTAGAGGCGCTAGATCTGTTGTTTGATGGATCGAAAGATGATGAGGTGATAACGCATGGTGTACGTGTTTAGCCTTAGAGTTCTGGATATGCAAATGAAATTTTGAAAAATAAAATGGCAAGAGGCAGGGATCGAACCCCTGCCCTAGCCCTTTGTAATGCCTTAACACCCCTTGCTTTTACCGCTGGACCAAATCAATCAATCGTTAGTATAATAGAATGATAATAATATAATGATAAGTCAAGTCCATTTCCAGATGTCAAACGTGCGCCATAAATATTTTAAATGGACCAATAGAAACGTGCAATCTTGCAACACAGACCCCCAACAAAGTCAACACCGGTTAGAGACGCCGGAGCAGATCTCCGGTCGTCTTCTCCGATCACATGAAAATGGGATCTATAAAAATAGGCATAATCAAAGCCCCAAATTTAGGCTACCCCCTATTCCACATGCTACGAGTTCAATCATAGCACTGGCTTGACCTAAAATGGCCTGTATCATCCTGCTCGAAGCTTGGAGGTTTTGAAACCCTAAAAATGGCAACTTGCATTCTAAGCCTCTAGCTTTTCATGTAGCACATTAGAATTATTCAAAATGATAAAATAAACATGAATCTATGCTTTAGATCCATTTAAATCGTGTGTTTTAAGAGATTCAAATGCAAAAGATTTACCAAATGAAGGTGGCTCAGTTTTCTAGTTTTAGGCTGCTTCAAGCGTGGATAAAGGATGATGTGGCCTCCTGGGAGCCCCAGGAGTAATGCTTGACCCTTTGTTTGGACTAAAAATGGCGGGAACCTTGGTTTCAAATTTTGACAACTTTGATATCTTTTTTGAAATTTTGGAAAGCTCTCTCTAGGCTGCTTTAGCGTGTCCTTTGCTTGTGATCTTGTTCTGTATTTATAGAGGGATGTGAGGATGAACAAACATGGAAAGAATCATAGCATTAAGGCTCCCTTTCAAAGCATTATAAAACATATTAAAGTGTTTCAAAAATTGTGAAAAACTTACCCTTCTTGAAATGCAATGAACCTGGCCTTTTTTGCACGAAATCTTAGGCCCAATGTTGATTCAAAACACCAGCCCATGTGTCCAAACCATTTATCTATTATTGTATGCATTTTATTTTGTATTTATTTGAATAAAACCAAATATAAATATGAATAAAATATAGGAAAATTCAAAGCAATGTGAGAGTGAATTTAGGAGTCTTTGAGTAATTCATAAACATATTTGAATCCAAAAAAAATAGGTCCATGAATTTAAAAATGAATTTTTGCTCAAAGTTGACTGTTTTCATTTTCACCTATTTGTCCAATTTGTACTGGTCATAAATTGATCAATTTTCATGTTTTGAGGGTGATCTTGGACGTTTTAGAAAGCTAAAGATGTCTCCTACAATATCTATGTTGACCATTTTTGTATTTGGAGAATTTATCTTGATGTAACTTTCCTTGACAAAAATGCCTTTTTGTTGACTTTCAAAAAGACCTGTAATGTATTGGCTCATATATTTCCAATTATGCATTTTTTGAACTTGAGGAAATAAGAAAAGTTGTAGGGAATTGAATTTTCTTCATAATGAGATTTGGTTGGGGAAAAATGGATGAAGCATGTGAAAGTTATGCCTAGTCAAAGTTTAGTTGACTTTCTCTATGAAACCCTAATTTAGCAAGTTTTGATTCTTGATGAGTTAAGAGAATTCCTTGAGGAATCATGATCAACCCTTGATCAAATGATGGATGTCACTTCAAAATGTTGATGTTGACCAAAAATCTTGAAGTTTGACTGTATGTTGACCACATTTGACTTTTGACCTAATATAGTTGATTTCCAGTCATCTGAGCAATTGATTGAGCAAACTTGTTATGCAATGCATGAAAATTGGCATGAGCATTCTTGAGGACATATTAGGAACCTTGGAAATAACTTTCGGCCTTTGAAACCCAAACTTATTTATGAAAAATGAAACCCTAGTTGGAAATCCATTGCTTAAGAGGAGAATTTGTCTGGTTAATTCTTGGTCAACCTTGGGCACTTGGGGACCTCTAGGAGTATGTTTTAAATAAAACTGAGAGGGAAAATTTTAGGGTACAACAACTTGTGTTTTTATGAATTACGAAGATATTTCGATTTTCCTTGAACCAAGTCTGGGTTTGTGAATAGCAGAGTTGTTAGACGAAGTTTGTAGTCGAATAAAAATATTTTCATAATCCTTTTTGAAAATAATCTTAAATTTGTAATTATGTTAGTGGAAAATTGTTAGTAATTTCATTGATTAGATATTTTTTAAGTATATTAAGAAATAATAAAAAAATAATTTTAATGCATGATAAAAAGATTTTTAATGCAATTTAAAATTAATTAATAATGAGTTAGAAAATATCAAATTTTAAAATATAATAATAAAATAATTTTGGAATTTATATAAATATAGTAAATATAAAAAGGATTTATTTATAATATAATTAATAAAAAATAGAATATAAAGAAAATAAAATTTTAATTAAAAGGTCAGGGGGTGTATTTAATGTTGGCGCAGTAATTCAGAGGGTGTAGAAAGCAGGGCCCTGAATCCAGATATTGGATTCAGGCACTAACACATGAGGGAGGTGTGTTGTTGAATATGGAATTAAAAATGGGGGTATGTTTAGCAAGGGTCTAAGTCCAGATGTTGGACTTGGCCCAATAGCGCTAGGGGGTGAGAATTACGTTGGCATATCAAAACAGAGGGTGAGTTTAGTAATAGGTAAGCCCAAAATATATCTGATCGAATAGGTGAGGTGTGGGAGAGACCACTGAATTGTGATGCACGCACATCTGGGACGTCTGATAATGATCCAAGGGTCGTGATAGGAGGCGTATGGTTAAGACGTTGGGAATTCAAGCATCAGATTAAAGGGGGTTTATAAAAGTTCAGGCCCAACATTGGGCCTTATTTTCTCCTCTCCTCTCTCTACTTCCAAGCAAAGAAAACCTTTTATATTTCTAGAGATAGAGGCTCTGACCTCTCTCTAGAAATCTACCGTGCCAGAAATCGTTCATCCCAGAGCGCCACCGGCCGGAAATCGCTTCCGCCAACGACTGCATTTGGGCACCACCGCCTGCATTTAAACCTTCATCCCCAAACCCAGAAACCTAAAAAATTCAACCTCAAACCCTTAGAACCCTAACCTAACCCTAGAGTTTAAGATAAACCCTAACTCAAACAGAACCCAAATTTCAAACATGGTGAACCCTGACCATTGATGTCTAGGAACCCTAACCATAAGTTAGAACCCTAATGAACCCAAACCCTAGAGAACCCAAAAAAACCCAAAATTCCAAAGACGAATGAAAGATTAAAATAAAAATAAACCCAAATCAAGGTGATTAGGCTTACTCGATCCTTGTCGTGAATCTTCTTATTTTCTCCTCGTCTATCTTCTGACCTTTTCCTTTTCTTCTGTTCATAGGTATGGCAAATGTGCAGCAGTGATGGGGCAACACAAATATAGGGTTTTAGAAATTGAAAACCAGATCTCAAGCTGAAGGTTTGAGTTGTGGTTTTGGCTCATTCACTGTCACAATCTTCTTCTCAAATTTTTTCCCTTTTCTTCAGGTTTAGAATTAGGTATTTATAGATTATTTAGGTTAGAAAGAATTATGAAAATTTGTTATATTTCTGTTACTTTTGTAGGCATTGATTCGTGATTGATTTAGTTAGGGATTTGATTTGGATAAATCTCGGATCTGTTGTAAATTAGATTAGTTTTAATTCTGTATTTGATTTAAATTGTAATGTTTTGGATTTGTATAGTGGATGATCCTGTATTAAGAATTAGGGAAAATTTTGATTGGATTTTGATGGATATTGCTTTGTAAATTAGTTTCTGGATTTGATTTGTTTTAATTTTTGATGCATATGCATTTCTCTTTGATTTTTACAATGAATGTTTATTGGGTTTGGGCCTGATGACCGATTTTGAAGGAGAAACATGACGTTTAGGGTTTCAACCCTTTGGGTTGACTTGGTCAACCAAAAAAACACAAATATAATTTAAAAAATTCAATAATAATAATAATAATAACTGAATATTATAAATTGAATAAATTATAAAAGTAGTAACAAAAACAAACGTAACAAAACCAGTATACTGAGAATGAGCCACGGTTCCAAAAATTGAAATGGGCCCAATTTGATTTCAAAAAATGTGCACCCCTCCTTTAACATTAAAAATGAACCATAAACCCTTAATGGGCCAACTAAACCAAATGGGCTTTTCTGATTTAAAAAACCCACAACCCTTACTCAATACACACACCCCTTTTTATGAAGAACACGAATCAATCCTTAATGGGCCATCGGATTTTGGTGGTCCATTTTTGAAATAATACACCCCTTCTTATGAATTTAAGACCCCCCATGAAATGATATTCAAAACAAAACAATTTTAAATACCAATGACTCTTAACTTAGAAACGCAGTACTAATGCGACTATTGAATTGATAGGGCAAATTTGGGGTATAACAACTGCCCCTATTTAATTACTCTTCGATTGAAGGTACGAGAATACCCAGGTCTCACATTCAAATTGGAGGTTTATTAAATAATGGAAGATCCCAAAATTTGACCGAAGGTTGGCTAGATAAGGTTACGTTGTACATCGTTCCACAAAAGTTTTCAAAAAATAGGCAAAAATGATGATGTATCATCCTACCAGAGTTTGAGAAGCAAAGCTTTGATTTGGTTTAGATATGAAGATGCGGATAAATCGTCAATATCTAGAAGAGATCGTAGATTTTTCGCATACTTGCCATAACCTAGGAGGTAAATTACACAAGTTTGACAGTTGACTTACTAACGCTTCAAGACTAATATAGTAAGTTTATAACGCATATTTTGTACATTCATCACAACCTAGAGGATGAATAAAATTGAGTTGATAATACATTTCCGCATAGAGACCAACACAATGAATTATGTTGTAGACTTTGTTATGTTTACTATAACCTATAGAGTAAACAATACGAGGATGAACACGTGCACTTACCATGACCTAGAAGATAAATGACACAAGGACGTGCTTATGTATTCATCACAACCTAGAGGATGAATAGTATAAACCTGAAACTTCGCATACCTATCGCAACCTAGGGGATAGATATTTGAAAAGTTTGTGCGTTTATCATGACTTAGAGGATAAACGACACAAAGATAGATTTATGTATTCATTACGACCTAGAGAATGGATAACATAAACCCAATAATTCGCACACCTACCACAACCTAGGGGATAGATGATTGAAAATCTTGTGTGCTTATCACGACCTAGAGGATAAACGACACGAGAGTAGTTTTACGTATTTATCACGACCTAGAGGATAAATAACGTAATTATGAAAATTTGCATATCTACCACAACCTAAGGGGTAGATAATTGAAAGATGTTTTGGTAATCAAATCTTAGATAACTAGATCAAAGATAAGATCAGAGTTTACCGGTTGTTCCTATTCTCAACCAAAGTATTACTTCGTTTTGCAGACCAAATGATCTAAAGCTGATCCCCAAGAAAGTTCGTAGTTTTAGCCAAAGATGTGTTCGGATAATGCCATGCGTAATTCCCTAAGCTGGTATAGAACCCATAATGTGTATGCATCGAGTATTTGTCTGTATATGCCCCAAATGTATATTCACCAAGTATTTGTGTATGCCTCAAATGTTTATATATGCACCAAATGCTTGTTGCGAGTTTTCTTTTATGTTCTCTTCTTTTAAACCATTGGTTTCATGTCACTGACTCCCCCAACATTGTATGTTGCATTGTTGTGGTGTTTTCGAGTTGATTTGAATACGATGAATAAGTGTCAGTAAGATTTGATATCTCTATCGTGGGTGCAAGTGTGGACGTAGTTGGGGACGTAGGCATAGACGTGGACGCAGGTGTGGATATATGCGTAGGCGTGGATATGGCTATGATCATAGGCGTGAATGTAGACGTGGATTTTATTTTGATTTTTTTCTAACCAAAATGTTTTTGGTATCATATCAAATGCTTTTATTTTGTCAAATCCCCAAAATGATTTTAATGCAGTGTTCACAAGAAATAATCGTAGTATTTTGCAAACAAGTCTGAAAAGAAAAAAAAACACAATTGAAAAAGTAAATGTTTTATTGATAAATATGCCCTTGAATAAGCGAGAGTACTAGATGAAATTCCTAGAAAGAGGTAATCACAAAAAGTTTTGACAAAACCTGAAAATGGCAATGCAAATGATAATTGCTACTACTGTTTCTCCAATGTCCTTTTGATATATCCAATCTCCTTTGCTTATGAGTTATATGATTTAGATTAATCCCTCTCCTTCGTGGTCGTAGTTGTTGTAGTTGGTTCGCTGTCTTTTTGTTCTTTATTTCTGAGTAAGATCCCTAACTTTTTCCAAGACTGCCCTTTCGGGTTTTCAATCCACCAGGAATTTTTTTTTGTTTATGTCCCTGATTTTTTCCTGGATCGCCCTTTAGGGTTTTAAATCCAAAAGGACGCTCCTTTTTGCCTAAGTATCTTGTATAGGGTTCAAACTTAGCGAACTTTTTTATACAGTATTTTTTTATTGCGTCAAAGTTCGTCGGATGTGGAAATTCTTCCCCATCCATTGTTGTGAGGATAAGATCACCACCCGAAAATGTTGTTTTAACATCATGTGAACCTTTGTAGCTGGGTGTCTATTTACCATATGAATAAAGGTGAGGCAGTAGAATATTCTTGAGCACGAAATCTCCTTTGAACACCCGAGGGTGAACCTTCTTGTCAAGTGCTTTCTTCATTCGCTTTTGGTATAACTGACGGTAGCATAAAGATGTTAAGTGTTTTTATTCAATGTGGTTGAGTTGATCAATGAATACCGAATAATTTTCCTAACCTGACACCAAATGTACATTTATTCAGATTCAGTCTCAGTTTGAATTTTCGTAGATGTTCAAATAATTTCTTCAAGTGTATAGTGTGCTCCTCCTCAATATGAGATTCGACAATCATATCATCCACGTATACCTCAAATTATTTGTGGATCATGTCATGAAAAAATGTAACTGTTGCTCGTTGATAGGTTGCCCTTGCATTCTTTAGATCGAAAGGAATCACTTTGTAACAGAATATTCCCTAAGGAGTCGTGAAAGTAGTATTTTCCATATCATTGGGTGCCATTTCGATATGATTATATTTTGAGAAACCATCTGTAATACGGTGATAGAACTGACCTTTTTTGGTTTTATCCAAATATGCGGATAGCTAGAGTCGCCACTGACTTTTCTTTTATCCAATATTTAGGAAAGGTGAAAAGAACAAGAATGACCTTTGATAGATTTTGAGTTCAGGAGTAAGTTATGAAAAGGAAAGGTGTTAGAACCCATTTCATCCGTAGTTATCTACGGGCTCTTAATCGCTAGCTCACTTTTGAAAATTGCTTTTCTGTGTAAGTGATTTGAAAAATATTTTGAAAAGCCAAAGTAAGGCTATCTTTGTAATGATTCTTGTATCAGTCCTCAAGAACGTGTACAAAGTGTTTTAGAAAATATTTTGGTTTGAAAGTGTGAAGTGTGAAAATGTTTTTTAGAAAGGTTGTGAGCAAGCGATTAACAGTTTTACCCACTCAAGATCGTTCTTATTATTTTCCTTCTCCTTTAGAGATAGTGTTATCCATACTATTAGTTGGTAGTTAGTCCCATCTATTAGATGTGAAGGGTCATCGTATAGTCATCAAAGGCAACATATAAGGATACTTTAGCAACTTATCGAAGGGACTAGATCATTTTTCATAGGCAATATCAAAGGGTCATCGAGGGACTATGATCTTTTATTCAGAGGGACTTTGCTAAAGTATCCCTACTTTCGAGGGACATGACCATGTTCCGAAGGCAACAAAGAGAGGTTACCCTAGAGGTGCAAAGTGTGAATAGTATGTTTAATTCAGTTATTTTATCTTGTATTTAGGGTTATGCTATCGGTTGATTATTATCTTGCCATACAAACCCTAATTACTAGCAGTATAAAAATATATCAGGAAAAGTAAAGGTGCAGAAAGTAAAGTTCCCAAGCTATTACATGGCTTCTGGGAAATTACATAATGAGTGTGAGAATTTAAACCTTTAACTATTATATCCTCGGAGCAGATACATAATTAGGAAAAAAACGCAAGAAAATAAACCTAAGTTATTACAATCAAGAAAGCGTCTTATACATTTATCTAATAATTAAAATAGAAAAAAGAAAAGAATATATGAGAAAAAGTTTTGAAAATTAAAATATTTTGGTATTTTAGAAAATAATATTAAGTGATAGAAAATAATTAATTAACCCTAAACTTTCTAATTAATTTTAATATTTAAAAAAAGGTTTAATCAAATTAATTAACTAATTAATTAAAATGAAAAGTCAATATTTAATTGTTAAAAAGAACCTAAACCTGATTTAATAATTTTAGAAAATTATTAGGGTAAATAATTAGGGTTTAATTAATTTAAAAGAAAAATAAGTGAAAAAAAGAGGAAAATATGGTTAATAAAATAAGGCAGAAAAATAATTGTATGGGGTGGGTGTTGAACCCACGCCCTTCAGCATTTTCCATGCCTTGCTTGCTACTATGCCTGGCCTTGGTTGGTGTTAGAAATCCAGTCGCATTACATAATATAATAAACCTACAGAAACTGAAAAATAATAAGAAAAATTAGCAAAAGGCAAGGGTCGAACCCACGCTCTTGTGTACCAATGCCCTATCGCGCACGCTCTTGCCACTGGGGTTGCTGTTTCATCTGTGAATTTAATCAAACAAAATAAATATAATATAAATCAAATCAGAGTGACCGGAGAGGCTTCGAAGCCCTAGCTCCGATCATCTTCTCCGGCTAGACCAAATATCAACCTGCAAAATTATCGCACATTAGTAAGAAAGAAGGACACTATCCCCATAAATTGACCCTCTTGAATCCAATGGTGAGGTTTTTTTTTTGCTTAAAAGTGGTTATATCATGAGTTTCGAAGCAAATCTCAGTTTGTGCCCTAATTATATCACTTTGTTATTCCTACACTAAACTTCAAAAGAAACACGTCAAAACAATTCCATACACCAATATGATTATGAATATATGCATAGAATTCATTTATGTTGCATAAATAAACAGTTTGAACTTCGAAAGGAGACCAACAAACTGGTGGTGTTGGTTAGTACATTTTGGGATGCTCTACTCTGCAATGATGATTGGAATGACTCCATGGGGATCTCAGGAACTCGATGGAATGCTTGGTTTTTGTTGTAAGAGGCTGGATCCTTGGTTTTGACTTTGCTCCAATCCTTGAAAATTTAAGAGCTTAAGGGTTCTTCTTTGAGGCAAATTTTCCGTGTCCTGGTTGTATGAACACGTTTCCTATTTATAATGGAGTGATTAGGTCAACCAAACATAAACCCAATCTTTATATTTCATGACAAAATATTTGATTGGAAATTTTTCATGAAATCTTCCCTTTTTGAGCCAATCATGTACCAATTAATCCTACATGTTATTGTCAATTGATCTTCTGATTTTTACCCTTATGATTTGATTTAAAACAAAGGTCATGAACCTCATATCTTTGCTTTTTATTTTTCTTTTAATTAAATAAAATCAAAATAAAAGAAATAAAAAACTACAAAAATGAATAGATGGACTTAGAGGTTCATGATGAGGTCAAGAACTCTTTTGGACCTTAAAAAATAAGCCCAATTACGCAAAAATTCAAGTTTGCTCAATTTGGGCTTCATGCATTTTCTCAAAATTTATCAACTTGTGCAACTCATAACTTGCTCAATGTTTATCATATGAAGGTGATCTTGGACTTTTTGGAAATCTCAAGATGTCCCTTAGAACTCTCATGTTGATAATTTTTCCATTTTAAGAATTTATCTTGATGTAAATTGCTTTGACAATAAGTGTCTTTTTGTTGACTTTTAAAATGACCTATAATGTTTTTGCCCATATCTCTCGAATGAAGTATTTTTGGGCCTTGGGCTTAGAGAGACAAAGTTTTATAGAATTTAATTTCCATCAAAATAGGCTTTGGTTGATAATTTTATGACGAGGCATGTGAAAGTTATGCTTGGTCAATGTTCAGCTGACTTCTCCTAAAGAAAAACCTAATTTAGCCACTTTTGACTTTTGATGAATCTTGAGTTTTATTGATGGGTTATGATAAACCCTTGATCAAATGATGAATTTGACCTCAAAATCTTGATATTAACAAAAAATATTGAAGTTTGACTGTATGTTGACCATAGTTGACTTTTTGTCCAATATAGTTGATTTTCAATCGTCTGAGCAATTGACTGAACAAATTTGTGAGGTAAGGCTTGAAACTTGACATGAGGATTTTTTGAAGCATATGAGGAACCATGAAACTCAATTGAGGAATTAAAAGTCCAATTACCTTTGAGAAAAGTAAAACCCTAGTTATAGGTCAATGTTTAGGAGAAGGGTTTGTCTGATCAATCTTTGAGTAATCTTGAGCAATTGAGAACCTTGGGACCATGAGAAAGTATTTTGAAATGAGAGGGAAAATTTTGGGGTAAAACATATGCCCCTTTTCAATCTTCTTAAACCTGAAGATTTAGATTGGCATACTCTCCAGTCGGGATCTGAAGGTGGAAGAGGATTGAACATCCTAATTACCCAGAAATTTACAGTCGCATGTGCATGCAATAATGCTTGTTCTTTGATTGTATTGCTTGAATGGGATTAAAGATACCATTCAGAGAGGTGATAGAGTGTCATCAGAGATGGACTTAAAGATGTCATCTAAAGTAACCATTTATAGGAGTATCAGAACGAGTCTACGCTTGACTGTATCTTGAAGAATGCTTTTCAGGATTCCGTCTCTGAAGGGGAAATGCTTTTCAGAACAAAGTGCTCAAGGAGATGATTTTCAGAATAAACTTCCGAAGGAGATGCTTTTCAGAATGAAGTACTGAAGGGGAAATAATTTTCAGAACTCCTTTGAAGGAAATGCTCACCAGAACTCAGTCTCTGGGGGAGATGTTGTTCAGGATTTTATATTTGAAGGGGAAATGATTTTCAGAACAAAGCGTTGAAGGAGATACTTTTCAGAATAAAACTTATGAAGGATATGCTTTTCACAATGAAGTGCTGAAGGGGAAATGAGTTTCAGAACTCCCCTGAAGGAAATGCTCGCCAGAACTCAGTCTTTGGGGAAATGCTTTTCAGGATTCCATCTTTGAAGGGGACATGCTTTTCAGAATGAAGCACTAAAGGAGATGCTTTTCAGAATGAAGTGTTGAAGGCCAAATTAATTTCATAACTCCTCTGAAGGAAATTCTCACCAGAACTCGGTCTCTGAGGGAAATGCTTTCTAGGATTCCATGTCTGAAGGGGAAATGCTTTTCAGAACGAAGCGCTGAAGGAGATGCTTTTCAAAATAAAACTTCTCAAGGAGATGCTTTTCAGAATGAAGTGCTGAAGGGGAAATGCGTTTCAGAACTCCTCTGAAGGAAATGCTCGCCAGAACTCGGTCTCTGGGGGACATGCTTTTCAGAGTTCCATCTCTGAAGAGGACATGCTTTTCAGAATGGAGCGCTAAAAGAGACACTTTTAAGAATAAAACTTCTGAAGTAGATGCTTTTTAGACTGAAGTACTGAAGGGTAAATGAATTTTAGAACTCCTCTGAAGGAAATCACTTGGTCATGTAGATAGTCACTCTGTCTTGTTTGGGGAATTAATCCATAACCTGTCTGTAAATTACTTGTATTATCTGTCTGTTTGTGAACTTAACCTGAAAAGGTAGAGTTAGTTATGTGCAATGTCATCATGTATGTAATGCATTGCATAATGTTGTTCTCAAAATAAATGAGACTAATATATGCGTTTTGTATGCATATGTCATAATTTTTGTGAATGATACATGGATGAAATATGTTATTGGTGCGTATCGGTAGCTTCGTATAATAATGTCTATCTGGGGAAAATAAATCCATGATTGTTTCTAGGGATGAAGACAATAGTTCTTCATCTTGAATTTACTGGGGATTTCTGTTTTTTGCTTGAGGGTATTCTGCTGGGGATCTTCGAGTTCAGCTTGGGGATAGAAGCATTCAATGAGAGTCGGTCATTCATCTTTCTTTGTAAGGTTTGTTTTGTATCCCAAAATTTGCCCTCGCATTTTGCTACAAACAATCTCAGCTTCAGACATTTCCTGACTATTCAAACTGGCGCAAGAATCGGACAAACGGACTTTTCTTGACAGTCAAGCAAAATTAGGGTTTTTACTGATGTTCAGAGCTCTGATTTGTCTCATACAGTTGGCTTAGGGTTGGGATGATTTTTGGTTCAATTTTGATCAGGCGAGCGTTATCTAGCATTTAATCAGAAATTAAGGTTTTATGGACATATTCTCAGAAGAATTTAAATTCTACCGCACTTTGCAGTTTATTCCGAGATTCGGGTTAAAATTCGCGTTATCTTGATTTAATCAGTAAATGAGGCAGTTGGTTGGAATTCACCAGTCAAAAGGGATGTGTGCAATGTGGAATTACAGTGCTTGGCAAAAGAATCAGTGAAAAAAAAAGGGATTGCATCTGATTAAGTTTTTGTGTTCGACTGTGCGTTGCTTTGAATAATGGATATGTCGAATTCATTTATTTTGATCATTGAAGGTTTAGTTGATTATTTATGATTCTAAGAATTAAAATATTTGAAGTTTAAACCTTCATTTTATTTTATTTTAAGGAACTATAAATAACAAATGAACAATTAAAGAAAAGGAATTGAAAGAAAATTAAATATCAAATGAATTTTTATTTCACATTTAATAATTGTTACAATTGTTATTATTTGGATACTAATATTTATTACAAAGTATTTAAATAATAATAATGTACAAGAATTAAACTGAAAATAAAAATTCTATCCTATTTCTAAATTCTTCATTCTCCACTTCATGCCGGTGCTCCATATTTTTTTATCTGCAAAAAGAAAGAGGAAGTCAGAAAGCTATTGAAATTGGAAAAGACTGTTAAAAAATTCGCTCATCATTAGGGGCCACTGACTGGGATCAGTTGACCCTCTCTGCAAATCACGGGATTTCTCCCGGTTCAC
This sequence comes from Vicia faba, assembly GCA_948472305.1. NCBI lineage: Eukaryota > Viridiplantae > Streptophyta > Magnoliopsida > Fabales > Fabaceae > Vicia > Vicia faba. The sequence continues at coordinate 672,357,913 of OX451740.1, forward strand.
AGAGAGGGAAGAATCTTTTTGTTCATGAAATGCAAATGTCAAATGCATAATTTCTAAAAATTCAAGCTGCATAGAATCTCAATTTCCAATTCAAACTAAACTGAAAAAATCCAATTCCAACTTTCTATCCAAAGCAAAAAGGGAAGTTGCTGTCAAAATGCCTAAGGATTACCCAAAAGTACACTTGCTGCAAAGTCAAAATCCCAAGATATCAAAGAAATGCAAAAAGTGTAGCAAAGCTGTCAAAAGCAGAATAAGAATGCAGAGAAGTATATGCAAGCAACTTGATCCTTTTCATCATTTCCCAGCATGAGAGGGGGGCCCCTTCAGAACCATAGTACAATAATAATCATATAATAATTCTTTAACTGTACTTTAGGAGAGAAGAAAGAGAGATAATAGAAGCATAGGCAGGTTAAGCTGAGGCAGCAGAAAAGATATACAAAAAAGAAGACACAATTCAGCATTGTTCAAAACTATACAGCATGGACAGTTACCAAAAATGGAAAAGATGCCAAGAAATTTTGTCAAACTACCCAGCAAGCGTGGATCAAAGAGAAGACCAAAGTTTGAAATAAGGTTGGGCGCCAAAGACCAATAGAAAAAAGACAAAATAACACAAGAAAACATACTGATTGAGCCAAGCACCAATATCACTTCTATAACTCAGAACTAAACGTATATAGGAAGAGACCTGATGCTTGTCAAAAACACACAATCAAACCTCATACCAGTACCATAACCTGAAAATACAACCTCAAGCTTCAAAAACTGATAACCTGCTAATGCCTTAACCATACTGTCAAACACAAACCCATTAGCAATCAAACCTCATAACAACCATAACCTGCAAACTGTGAACCAGAACCAAGGGCAACTGAAGCAAAAACCTGCTAATGCCTTAACCTGCTAGGCCATCAAAACACAGTACCTAAAAAAAAACTGAAAACCTCACAAGTTATCAAACCCAACACAGGCTCAAAACTGCCAAAAGTCCCTGTCAAAAACATGTGAACTAAACCACTATACTGTCAAAACCAGCATAAGCAAAAGTCACAAAGCCAAGCTTCAAAGGGTGAACCTGCACTACCATAACCTGTTAATGCCTTAACCTTCCTGCATCATCCAAACACATACCCAAACCAACCTCTCAAGCATACCCAAACCAACCTCTCAAACATATCCAAACATACCCTCTCAAGCATGTCAAAACATTCAAACCAACTCCAAAGCCTCAGAAAAGTGTTCATCATTGGCCATTCCAAATTAAGCAATCCAGAAAGAAGCTAATCAAAACAACACAGTTGTTTCAACCATAGCACATCCAGTAAAAAAATTTCAAAGGTAACCTAGGCCCTCAGTACAAGCATCACTGGGCAATACAAACAAATAATACAGCATTCAAGAAGAAGGAAGCATTCAAAAATCATTCAGAAGCAAATATTCAAAGGCATCACAGTAGGAAAGAAGAAGATAAAGAGGTGAATTAAAGAGGGCTTCTCAGTATACATCATCATCGAATCCCTAAAAGAAGAAGAAAGATAAAAGTACCAAACTTTCCTAAGCCAGCTTCCAGCTTCGCCACCGGGCCTCCACCTCAACGCCTCCAGTTCCGATTCCTCTTTCTCCGTCCTCAAGATTAAGGTAGCTTTTCGTTCTTCCTTTTTTCTCAAATCTCAGAAAAAGAAAAAAAACAAACAATAATAAACGTGTGAAACTACAAGTCAAATTAAGCATGCAAAGAAGAGTGAAAACCCTAATGCATAGAGAAGGTGAGAGCGTTACTCTGTCCGTTTAGGTTTAGTCCAACCGCGGAGATGAGCGGAATCGGAGGTGGCGTTGGGTTGGCTCGGCATCATTAGGCATCACATTCAGCATTCAGGGAGATGAAGAAGAACGGAGAAGACGAACGCGCCATCGCTGCCTCGCTAACCCTAAAACGTTCATTACCAAACTGAACTAACAAATACTAACCCTAAAATTCGTTCAAATCCAAACCTGGGCCTGACCCGCTTCACCCTTTCTGAAGCCCATTAAGCATTTCTTTCCTTGTTTAACAAAATTATACTAACACATTTTACTAAACTCATTTTATTTTACAAACATTTTTTTTATTACAAAATCACATACATAATATCATACCTTTTTTTTGTTATCATATAGTTAAACATCTTTTTTTTATTATGTATATTTGTATATAAAATAATAAGATACTTTTTATACATAATTAATTTGAAAATATTTCTTAATACACATTAAAATATATTTGTATATAAAATAATACATATCATTTTTATCATATAATTAAAATTGAAAACTTTTTTTAATTAATATACATATTTGTACATAATAACTTAAATACATTTCTCTAATATTAAACTCATAAATATTTGATTAAAATACTTTCTTTTTTATACATAATACAATATTAAATCAAAACACTTTCTTTTTCATTTGTACATAATTAACATATAAATCAAAAATACAAGATTAAAACATAGATCTAGATCAAAACCCTAATACGATTTAACTTCACATATCGCACCTGTACATAATTACACAATTCATATACATATACACTTGTGCACTTACACAAATGCATTCACATTGCCCTATACACACTTTTTATCTTACACCTGTATATTCGATATTTATATTTGATTGCGACTTCGATTTGGTTGTAAATACTATAAGTCTCATCCCCCTTGTACATTTATACCCCCACTCCCGGACACTATTTTGTAATAGCGTAGATTTTACATTCCGCAATTTACAGTCTTCCAATTATACCATGGTTAGACCTAGGGTTTGTATGTACATAAAATCAAACGCTAGATAACCTAATACAAGACAAATACATGTAATCAATACACAATCACACTTGCACCCCCCTAGGGTAATCCCACATGTTGCCTTCTAAAATGGGCCATGCTTGCACGTCGAGTATCTTTGGCAAAACAAAATCAAATGATCGTAAGTCCCTCAAAATGTTGCCTAAATGGAATGATCATAGTCCCTTCAAAATAAATTTCCAAAGACACTTGGCACCATTGCATTCATGGTCCATACGATGACCCACGCCCGTCCCGAATAAACTTCCTAAAATGCAAGATTGTCTACCAATTTCAATGGTAGAACAAAATTGTTAAAAGGGGTTAAAACACGACAAAAATCTTTGAGAAAGCTTTAGGGTAGATAAACTCTTAAGTACTCGTCAATTTGCAAAAACACTTGCCTTCTTTTCAAAAACCACAATCCACAACACTTTCAAAAATCAAACTTTTCAAACCCTTGAAACATCTTTTTAAAAGATAAAACACCTTTTGTAAAACATTCGAGTAAAGAATTGTTACAAGGTTAGCCTAGCACAAGGCATCTTTTCAAAACATTTTCAAAAACAACACACAAAGCACCATTTCATACAAATGAAAACCAAGGCAAGATTGATCTAAGCAAGTACCTAAGAGCCCATGGATAACCATGGATGAAAAGGGTGCTAATACCTTCCCTTTTCATAATCTACCCCCCGAACCCACGAAATATCTCAAAAGGTTTTTGCTGTGCTTTTTTAACCTTTCCTTTAGGATAAAATAAAAAGTCGGTGGCGACTCTTGCTCAACCGCACAAGTGCGAACACGAACGCAAAACACTAGTCAGTTCTCCCACCGTATCACAGAACTGGCGACTCTGCTGGGGATAGCTTTTAAGTGGGGTTACCTTAGGGCTTAGATCACCCTCTTGCATGACTAATTGCTTGATTTGCTTGCTTTATACTTTGGCTCTATTGTTTGGGTTTACAATCCTTCACCCGGATTTTGGGAAACATTCATAGATAGCAATACGTTGTGGAAACTGTGTGGGGTATACCGACACGGTCTAAGCAATAGCTATATTAGTGCGACATATTTGTGGGTACCGGTAACCCTTGAGTTCAATCAAGGAGAGTACGGGGCCGCTGAGTGATGTCACTAAGCACTAATGACCTAGAACCTTACTTGACCATCTTGGCCTTTTATTAGGGGTAGTGAGATGACCGGCTTTGGTGCAGTCCGAAGTGGGTAGATACTCGATACTACACTCATTGAGGGTTGTTTTCTTGGAATATTTTGGTCGCTAGTTAAGTGGCTAAACCAAAACAATGAACAATGAAAACGATCCAGTGATATTGAGCTCCTTAGAACCCGATTACTATTTATAGGACAGGTTTTTAAGCCAACTACACTCAAGAGGGTACTTACCTATGAAACCCCATACAAGCCTGAAACTAGGGTTTGGTGTGATTTGCTTGTACATATGTTTTATGCATACATCATAAACATCATGAAGCATCATATGCATTTACTAACCATTTCAAGGGTTTGGATCTTCATCATTGTTCTTGTTTTGTAGGTCATGGAAATACCTCGCCGAAATACCATTCAAGTCAACCTTGTGAGAATCTCTCCTCAACTCAAGGAGATCACTTCCAGAATTCCGGAAAATTCATCCTTCAGTGAAAGACATGGCAGACTGCTCAGCCTAGTCAACACCAACATTGAAGAAGACATGATGAAAGTGCTATTCCAGTTCTTTGACCCCCTTCACCATTACTTCACTTTCCCTGATTATCAGTTGGTACCCACTTTGGAGGAGTTTTCTCAACTCCTAAGAATCCCTATCCTTAGTCAACTACCCTTCAACGGTACGGAGAAAGAACCAAAGCCTGAAGATGTTGCTCGAGCATTACATCTACAACCATCTGAAATCAAGGGGCATTGGGAAACCAGAAGCGGCGTCAAAGGATTCTTAGCAAAATTCTTGTTGGAGAAGGCACAAGAATGTTGGAACTTATTGGACCTACAAGCATTTGAAGAAATTGTGGCACTCCTTATCTATGGGTTGGTCCTGTTCCCAAATCCTGACCAATTGGTAGATGTCAACGCTGTCAAAATCTTCTTGTCCAGAAATCCAATACCAACATTGCTTGGAGACATCCTTCACTCATTTTACACACGAACAATGAGAAAGAGGGGTGTTCTCATGTGCTGTACTCCTATCCTCGCGAGGTGGTTTATTTCGCACCTTCCACAATCTGTCCTGAAGAATGATCAAGGTATAAGGTGGTCCCAACGATTGATGACTCTCACTCATTCTGATGTGCATTGGTGTTCTCGGTCCAGAGAAAATGTCATCATCGTCGATCGTTGCGGAGAATTTCCTAATGTCCCCTTACTTGGAATTAGAGGAGGTATCACCTACAACCCTTGCCTAGCTTTGAGGCAATTTGGATATGCACGGAGGGATGGCCCTCATGACATGTTGATTCCTAGCCTAGTTTTTGACTTCGACAACGATGCGCAAGGACTTCGCCAAAGATTCATCAGAGCTTGGGGAAAACTCAACAAGGTTGATAGCAAGACTCTGGGACACAAGAACTCCATCCCTCTTGAGCCCTATCTCAAGTGGGTACGATCCCGAGCCCAAAGTCTAATAATGCCTTATCCCCATGTACTCCCAGTGATTAAGGAGCCCGTCAATGAAGGAGAGGTCCCCTACACCATCCTGCATCCAGACATGCCTACATCGTGGGAGGAAATGCAGAAGAGTTGGATTCAGCTCAAGGAGGAACGGAACACTTTTGAAGCTAGCTACTACGCCAGTGAAAAGAAGGTTCTAGAGCTTACCCGCCAACTCCATGAGCAAGAGGCCCTCAATACCTACATCGCACCAAAGAGGATGCGCAATGTCTTTCTGCCTTAAGAAGTTTATGTTGTAACGTTTGGCCCATGGGGCATTTATGTACTAACAGATTTCTTCTTATTAATATGACGTGCGTTCTTCTTTGTCTGAAACAATTTTGAATGACCTAAATCCTTGAATGCATTGCATACATCAGCATACCATTCATCATGTGCATAAGCAGGTCTCACTCCAGGTTTCCTTATCTATCTGCTGTTTATTTCAGTAGGATGGATCTCGAGCAAACAGTCAAAGACCTACAAGCCCAGAATGCACAGTTCCAGCAACTCTTGACGACCTTGGTCAAGAGTCAAGAGGATATCAAGGCTCACCTGGAGAGTAGAGACCCAGTGAAGAAGAAAAAGAGGGTCGGAGTGGCTACTTTGGGGAGAAGATTTGACAGAGAAGCTCGGAGGGTGCTTGAATTTCCTCCTACTTCTGATGAAGGGACTAGTAAAAGAGATCGGGTTGCGGTGCCTTCCGAGTCTGATGCAGAGGAGGAAGAGGTTGAAGAGGACGAGGATTATTCTGACCAGCAGTATCCTCCAGCTGATGATAAGTACAAGGGTTTAGAAGACAGATTGGCTGCCATGGAATTACAAAGGGTACCGGGTTTGGATTTTGAAGACATGGGCTTGGTCGCCGGAATTGTGATTCCTCCAAAATTCAAGGTGCCAGTGTTTGTAAGGTATGACGGGCTGTCCTGCCCCAAAATGCATCTCAGGTCCTATGTGAGAAAGATTCAACCCTATACAGCAGATAAAAATCTCTGGATTCATTTCTTTCAAGACAGCCTGTCGGGAGCCCAGTTGGAATGGTTTTATCAGTTAGAAGGAACCAGTGTCAGAAATTGGGAAGATTTGGCCACCGCTTTCTATAAACAATACCAGTATAATTCCGATCTTGCTCCTACTCGTACCCAACTTCAGGGTATGTCGCTAGGAACAAGTGAGGGATTCAAGGAATACGCACAAAAGTGGAGGGATTTGGCTGGCAGGGTGCAACCTCCTTTAACCGATCGTGAGCTCGTTGATATGTTTCTTGGGACCCTATCTGGGCCATTTTTCAATCATTTAATTGGTAACTCTTCCGCAGGGTTTACCGATTTGATCTTAACAGGTGAGAGAATTGAGGCTGGCATCAAGTCAGGAAAGATTCAGAAGGGTGTCGCTGCAAGTGTTGAGAAGAAGCCGTTTAAGAAGGAGACAGCTATGGTATATTCTCAAAGAAGAGCAGGGAAGGTGGAGCGTCGGCCAACTGTGGGGGCCGTGATGATTCAAAACACTCCAAGTGAGCCGCCTCGCTACAACCAATCCAGACCAAACCAGCAACGGGTGGAAAGGCCACAACGGCAGTTCACTCGTATTAATATGACTCCGGCGCAGGTGCTTCCCCATCTGTTGAAATTGAATCTTGCCACTATCAAGGAGGCGCCAAAGAATGTAAATACATCCTCTCCACATTATCATGCCAATGCTAAGTGCGCCTATCATTCAGACAGTGTCGGACACGACACCAATGATTGTTGGGCACTCAAGCATAAGATCCAGGACCTGATAGAGGCTAAAGAGGTAGAGTTTGACGCTCCAGAAAAACCCAATGTGATATCTGCACCTATGCCGAAGCACGGACGGAATGTCAATGCCATTGAAGAGGATCTGTATGTTGCTGACGTTAGTGACCTGACTACTCCACTGTTAACCATTAAGTTGAATTTGTTAAGGGCCGGGATCTTCCCGGGATGTAAAAAAGACTGCTACTGTTGCCACTCTCTGCCGTTTGATTGTCCGCTATTAAAGGAAGGCATCCAAGGCCTCATGGATAGCCGACAAATTTTGTTCGAAAAAGTTCCTGCTGTTCCAGTTCATGTCGAAAATGTCTCAATCATAACCATTCACGCCAATCTTTCTGAGGCCGTCAAAAAGCCAGTTAAGATTACACCAGCTACAAAGTCTATACCTTTGAAGATAACAATGCCGGGGCCTGTTCCCTATGTCTCCGAGAAGTCGATACCTTGGAACTATGGTGGCGACATCTACTACCATGGTATCAAGCAAGTTGAAATAATTGAAGAAGATTCAGATGATGAAAAAGCCAGCATTAGTAACATTGCAGGCACCAGCAAAATCACCAGGAGTGGGAGGATATTTTCTCCAGAGATTGCTCCTCCAAAAGCAGTCTTTGGACCCTCATCAGCTAAAGAAGTCATCCCTGCACCAGTAAAGCTCTCTGCCAGAACTCCTTTGATTGAAGAAATTTTCGTTCCTAGTGCTGTCTCTCCTACCATTGCCGATAAAGGAAAGGGAATACAAGATGAGCCCGTCAGGACGAGGGCTCAACCTTTGGTGATTCCGGAAGCCTCCAAGAAAGAAATGGACGAAATTTTGAGGATAATCAAGAAAAGTGATTACGATGTGGTGGAGCAGTTGGAGCAAACCCCCTCCAAGATCTCCATGCTGGCACTGTTGCTTTACTCAGAAGCGCACGCTCAAGCTTTGATTAAGTTTCTAAAGGCAGCTCATGTTCCCCAAGAAACCTCGGCAGATCAATTTCAACATTGCGTGGCTAGTCTGACTGCAGACAATGGATTAGGTTTTTCTGATGCCGACCTGACCCCTAAAGGCCGGAATCACAATGATGCGTTGCATATTTCAATCGAGTGTCGCGGAACCACCCTTGCGCATGTTTTGGTTGATACCGGTTCATCGCTGAATGTTTTGCCTAAGAAGGCCTTGGACCGGCTAGATTGCGAAGGGTTGGAATTGAAGCCGAGTGATATTGTCGTCAGAGCTTTCGATGGGTCGAAAAGAATGGTCCATGGAGAAGTTAAAATTCCTGTCAAGATAGGTACCGAGGTGTTCAAATCCACTTTCTATGTAATGGACATCCGTCCATCATACTCCTGCCTGCTGGGTAGACCTTGGATACACCATGCTGGGGCAGTCACCTCCTCCTTGCACCAGATGCTGAAATATCCTGTAAAGGGAAAGATCATTACTGTCCACGGCGAGGAAGAGTACATGATTAGCCATTTAAATTCTTTCTGGTATGTGGAGGTCGAAGGGGAGTTCATTGAGACACCGTTTCAACATTTCGAAGAAGTATTTCCCGAGATAGCAGTGGCGAAGTTGGCAGCTGAGACACCAAGACAGATGGCCAGGATGGCATCTCTGGAGGATGCAAGGGCTGCAGTTAAAGAAGGAAAGAATTCAGTGTGGGGGCAGTTACCCGATTTTCCGCATAAGGTCGATAAGCTTGGATTAGGTTTCACCACCGCTGGCCAGAAAGCCATGCGCCGGTCAAAGATTGAGAGGGCGCCTGTCAAAATTTCTCCTTACCGAATCAACGCCCTGGAAGATGAAGACAAAGAAAGAAACTTTGAAGAGTGGATTCATCCAACTATCAGAGGAGGGTTGAGCAATTGGGAGGCTAAAGACTTTGTCCCCGTCACTTTCATTCCTCAGTAATTTATCTATCAAACATTTTCTATTTGGTCTGTAATATTTTACTTTCAAACAATCCGTACACTATCTTTCCACCTCCTGCCTTACCCGGGGCATGTAGGTCCACTTGTAAGGGTTTTGACTATCTTTCATATTCATATGCCATGTTTAATGATTCATTGGACGTTTTTCATTTGATAAACTGCTTGTGTTCATTTTCTTTCCTTTTGCATTTTTTGTTGTTGTTTAAGGATGGCTATCCCTTACACACACCCACCACTCACCAATGCAGGTACCCATCCACTCCGGATTCCATGGGTGACTATTCTGCTGTATCTTTCAATAACTCGGAAGACCTGGTCAATCTAGCCGAGTATGAAGATGACGAAGGTTGTGAAGTACCCGGGGAACTAGCCAGACTCCTGCAACAAGAGGAAAGGGCCATCTTACCGCATGAAGAACCGTTGGAAACTATTAACTTAGGAACCGAGGAGAATCGGAAGGAGGTGCAAGTGGGTGCCAACCTGGAACCAGAAGTCAAGGAACGCTTGGTACAGTTACTGAATGAGTATGTCGAAATCTTCGCTTGGTCCTATGAAGACATGCCGGGCCTAGACACCGACATCGTGGTTCACCGTCTCCCCACAAGAGAAGACTGTCCACCAATCAAGCAAAAAGTTCGCCGAATGAGGCCTGACATGTCCGAAAAAATCAAGGCAGAAGTGATGAAGCAGTTCAATGCCGGTTTTCTGGCTGTTACGTCCTATCCTCAATGGGTCGCTAATATTGTGCCAGTGCCTAAGAAGGATGGCAAAGTCAGAATGTGTGTGGACTACAGGGATTTGAATAGGGCCAGCCCTAAGGATGATTTCCCGCTACCTCATATTGACATCCTGATCGACAATACAGCTCAGCATAAGGTGTTTTCTTTCATGGACGGATTCTCGGGCTACAATCAAATCAAAATGGCCCCCGAGGACATGGAGAAAACAACTTTTGTCACGCAATGGGGCACCTTCTGTTACAAAGTGATGCCGTTCGGGCTGAAGAACGCAGGGGCAACTTATCAACGCGCCATGGTAGCTCTATTTCATGACATGATACATCATGAGATTGAAGTTTACGTAGACGATATGATAGCTCGGTCACAAACAGAGAAAGAACACCTTGAACATCTGGAAAAGCTGTTTGCCAGATTGAAAGAATACAAGCTCAGGCTGAATCCGAGTAAATGCACTTTTGGAGTTAGGTCTGGTAAACTCCTGGGATTCATTGTGAGCAACAAGGGCATTGAAGTCGATCCGGCAAAAGTAAAAGCAATACAAGAGATGCCTGCTCCCCGTACTGAAAAGGAAGTTAGAGGTTTCTTAGGGCGCATAAACTATATTGCCAGGTTCATTTCACATCTGACTTCTACCTGTGAGCCAATTTTCAAACTATTGAAGAAAGATCAGGTAGTTGAATGGAACGACGACTGCCAAGCTGCTTTTGATAGAATCAAGGAATATTTGCTAGAACCTCCTATTCTGATGCCACCCGTCGAAGGAAGACCATTGATCATGTATTTGACCGTCTTGGATAACTCAATGGGGTGTGTTTTGGGCCAGCATGACGAGTCTGGTCGAAAAGAGCATGCTATTTATTACCTTAGCAAAAAGTTTACCGACTGTGAGACTCGCTACTCGCTGCTCGAGAAAACTTGCTGCGCTTTGGTATGGGCTGCTCGCCGACTAAGACAGTATATGTTGACTCATACTACCTTGTTGATATCCAAAATGGACCCTATCAAATATATCTTCGAAAAGCCCGCTTTATTTGGAAGGATAGCCAGATGGCAAATGATCTTGACCGAGTATGACATCCAGTACACCACCCAAAAAGCTATAAAGGGGAGTGTATTAGCTGACCATCTGGCTCATCAGGCTATCGAAGACTATCAGCCCATGAGATTTGATTTCCCAGACGAGGACATCATGAGTTTGGACAACATTAAAGGCGACAGACCGTATGACGGACCCGAAAAGGGATCCCGATGGACCCTGTACTTTGATGGTGCCTCAAATGCACTTGGAAACGGCATTGGCGCGGTACTTATTTCTCCGGAAGGATGCCGCACCCCTTTCACGGCCCGACTTTGTTTCAGCTGCACAAGTAATATGGCGGAGTATGAAGCCTGCATCTTTGGTCTCAAGGCTGCTATAGACTTGGGGATCAAATCTTTGATCGTATTCGGGGACTCGGCTTTGGTCATTAGCCAAATCAAAGGAGACTGGGATACCAAGCATCCTAATCTTATTCCATACAAAGAACATGTTCTGACATTGTTGCCTCACTTCGAGCAAATTACCTTCGAGCACTTTCCGCGAGAAGAGAATCAGCTAGCAGATGCTCTAGCCACAATGTCCTCTATGTTTAAACTCAACTGGGATAACGAGGCTCCCCAAATCTCCATCAAGCGAATGGATGAACCCGCGCATTGTCACGAGATTAATACCGAAGAAGTAGTGGAACAACCTTGGTTCCATGAAATCAAAAGGTATCTCGAGACCCAAGATTATCCTGAAGGAGCTTCCGTGAATGACAAGAAGTTCTTAAGGAAATTCTCTGCTAAGTTCTTCCTGAGCAACGACATCCTTTACAAACGAAGCCATGATTGTGTATTACTCCGATGTGTTGATAAGGCTGAAGCAGAGTTAATCATGACCGACATACACAGCGGACCATTTGGCACTCACTTAAGCGGGCTTACCATGGCTAAGAAGATCCTAAGGGCAGGCTATTACTGGTCTACCATGGAGGCTGACTGCCATCAACATTCCCGTACTTGTCACAAGTGTCAAGTCTATGCTGACAAAGTTCATATCCCTCCGGTTCCCCTCAACGTCCTGACTGCTCCATGGCCCTTTGCAATGTGGGGCATTGATATGATTGGAGAGATCAAACCCACGGCTTCCAACGGACATCGCTTCATCCTGGTTGCCATTGACTACTTCACTAAATGGGTCGAAGCAGCTTCCTTCGCCTCTGTCACCAAAAATGTGGTTGCCCGCTTTGTCAAACATAACCTCATATGTCGGTATGGTGTTCCAGACAGGATTATCACAGACAACGGTACAAATCTGAATAACACGATGATCACTGCATTATGCGAACAGTTCAAGATTTATCATCACAATTCATCTCCCTATCGGCCGAAGATGAACGGTGCTGTTGAAGCTGCGAACAAAAATATCAAGAAGATTATTCAGAAAATGACAGTCACTTACAAAGACTGGCATGAGATGTTACCATTTGCGCTGCATGGATACCGTACGACGATACGTACCTCAACTGGGGCAACCCCATTTTCTTTGGTTTATGGCATGGAAGCTGTTTTGCCTATGGAAGTTCAGATCCCATCTCTAAGGATTATGAAGGACGCAGGTTTGAACGAAGATGATTGGATGCAGACCCGACTTGATCAACTCAATCTGATCGACGAAAAGCGACTTGCTGCTATATGCCATGGTCAGACGTATCAAAAACGAATGATCAAGGCCTTCAATAAGAAGGTCAGACGTCAAGTGTATCAAGTTGGAGATCTAGTAGTCAAGCGGATTATCTTGCCGCAAAGTGACCCCAGGGGCAAATGGACTCCTACATACGAAGGACCATTTGTAATCAAGAGCATATTTTCTGGTGGTGCAATGATTCTGACCACCATGGATGGCGACGATTTGCCACACCCTGCGAACGCAGACATAGTCAAAAGATACTACGCATAAAATAACCCGACAAGTCGAAAACCCGAAAGGGCGGCTTGGGCAAAAATGGGTATCCCGATGAACCGAAAACCCGAAAGGGCGGTTCAGGCAAAAATTAGGGATAAAAACAAAAAAAATCGTACACCCGGCAAGTCGAAAACCCGGAAGGGCGGCTTGGGCAAAAAGGGGTTTCTCGGTGGATCGAAAACCCGAAAGGGCGATTCAGGCAAAAATTAGGGAATTAAAGCGTATGACTATGTCTCGTCGGATCACTTCAAAGACAGTCTCTTCATCAACCGGTTCCAGGTTTCTGATCAGTCCAGCCATCGTCAAACGAAGCATTGAATGGACAGAGGTTCAGAGTTGTGAAAGCTACAGCAAAACGGAATCCCATGGAATTATTTCACATAGCCATCTTTATTTTGTATAATTTTTCAAATATTTACGACGAGATCCTCTTACTAGGATGGTTGTCTCCTTTGTACAAATATACTCAAAGAAAATCAATACAAATACTCTTCCCAAAATTTGTGTCATTCCCCTTCTTCTTTTTTTCTTGCACTATTTGTTTTACTTTGAGAAACGTCCAATGTTTTGTTAAGTAGGCATATGCATTTGAAACATGATCACTTCCTAATCGAACCTAAGAAAAAGGATTACTGATAGGACGAAAGTACAAACGGACATTTTGACACCCTTTCAAAGGAAATCCCTCGAGATCTGTAATCCACGTCCCTGACAAACCTTGAGGTCTATCTCCAGCAGACCCTCGGAGCTTATCCCCAGTAAGGTTCTGAAAGGTATTCCCCGTAGAGTACGGACGTCCCTTCCAAGTTTTATTCAAGGTTATTCCTCGCGAAGGCTTATAACTAGGTTATCCTCAGCTAACCACCAGGGGAGGTCGCGCTCTCCAAGATTCTTCCCATCCCCAGCGGAGTTCCTCAAAATTCCCCCGACAATAACTTATCAATACTATCCCCGGAGGAGTTTATCTTTGCAAATCCCCAGTCAAAGAATCTTCTGGAAATCATTTTTCCTCAGAGTTTAAGCTTCAGTATCCCCAGCAGATCAAAAGCTTTAAATGGACAATCCCCAGCGGAGTCAGACTTTTCAATCTTCTCCCCACAGAGTTTTTAGAAGAAAAATCTTGAGTTCCCCAGTGAAATCTCCAGAGATACTTCTCTCCCAGCTGAAGATTCTCAATCTGGCCTCCCCAGCATTAAGTCCACTAGTTTGGTACTCCCCAGTAGAAGACTTCAGGAATTCCCCAGAAGATTGGTATACAATCCAAGCTCCAGGTTCCCCAGCAACGACCCAGGACTTATTTGCCCCGGCAGCAGTCAAGATACTTCTATCTTCCGATGTCCCGGATTCATCTATCCTATGCAAGACAGCTCTCCAGCTTACATGCACATCCATTTACATTCATAAAACCATGATATACATTGTATCATGCATCATAGCATTGCATCCAACTAACTCTTTGCCTTTTTCAGGTAAGATCAGTCGACAGACTAAAATCACTCAATCTCAAGACTTCTGAAAACAGTTCATGGATTCTTCCCAAGTAACGGATGTTAATCTATCAGCTTGTTCAGATGCACCTTTGAATTCAGTTTACGGAAGCTTCCCAACAACGGATGCTGCTCTATTGCTGATTCAACTTCAAGATTTCTGAAAACAGTTCACGGGTTCTCCAAGTAAACGGATGTTAACCTATCACTTGTTCAGATTCTTCCCAAGACTTCTGAAAACAATTCATGGATTCCTCCCAAGTAACGGATGTTAATCTATCAGCTTGTTCAGATGCACCTTTGAATTCAGTTTACGGAAGCTTCCCAACAACGGATGCTGCTCTATTGCTGATTCAACTTCAAGATTTCTGAAAACAGTTCACGGGTTCTCCAAGTAAACGGATGTTAACCTATCACTTGTTCAGATTCTTCCCAAGACTTCTGAAAACAGTTCATGGATTCTTCCCAAAGTAACGGATGTTAATCTATCAGCTTGTTCAGATACACCTTTGAATTCAGTTTACGGAAGCTTCCCAACAACGGATGCTGCTCTATTACTGACTCAACTTCAAGATTTCTGAAAACAGTTCACGGGTTCTCCAAGTAAACAGATGTTAACCTGTCACTTGTTCAGTTTCTTCTTCCAGACTTCTGAAAGCGGTTCATGGATTCTTCCCAAGTAACGGATGTTAATCTATCAACTTATTTAGATGCGACTTCCTGAAAATAGCTTGCAGGTTCCTCCCAACAACGGATGTCAACCTATTGCTTGTTCAGACCCCCAGTTCAGAAATGGTCCAAAGCTCGGACACTTTCCTAATGTTCCCTTCCAGATGGCATCTTTAAGCCCATCCCCGACAAGTTTCTGTCACTCTCCTAGATGGCATCGTTAAGCCCATCTCCAAATGGCATCTCTAAGCCCATTCCCGCATCCAGTGCTTTGATAAGTGCAAATTTCCGGGCACTCTAGTGTCCAATCTCCTTTTACCTTCAAGTCGCGAAAGGCAAAATTGGCAATCTAACTCTTCAGGTCCAAGAAGATTGAACAGGGGCAACTGTTGTACCCCAAAATTTGCCCTCACATTTTGCTACAAACAATCTCAGCTTCAGACATTTCCTGACTATTCAAACTGGCGCAAGAATCGGACAAACGGACTTTTCTTGACAGTCAAGCAAAATTAGGGTTTTTACTGATGTTCAGAGCTCTGATTTGTCTCATACAGTTGGCTTAGGGTTGGGATGATTTTTGGTTCAATTTTGATCAGGCGAGCGTTATCTAGCATTTAATCAGAAATTAAGGTTTTATGGACATATTCTCAGAAGAATTTAAATTCTACCGCACTTTGCAGTTTATTCCGAGATTCGGGTTAAAATTCGCGTTATCTTGATTTAATCAGTAAATGAGGCAGTTGGTTGGAATTCACCAGTCAAAAGGGATGTGTGCAATGTGGAATTACAGTGCTTGGCAAAAGAATCAGTGAAAAAAAAGGGATTGCATCTGATTAAGTTTTTGTGTTCGACTGTGCGTTGCTTTGAATAATGGATATGTCGAATTCATTTATTTTGATCATTGAAGGTTTAGTTGATTATTTATGATTCTAAGAATTAAAATATTTGAAGTTTAAACCTTCATTTTATTTTATTTTAAGGAACTATAAATAACAAATGAACAATTAAAGAAAAGGAATTGAAAGAAAATTAAATATCAAATGAATTTTTATTTCACATTTAATAATTGTTACAATTGTTATTATTTGGATACTAATATTTATTACAAAGTATTTAAATAATAATAATGTACAAGAATTAAACTGAAAATAAAAATTCTATCCTATTTCTAAATTCTTCATTCTCCACTTCATGCCGGTGCTCCATATTTTTTTATCTGCAAAAAGAAAGAGGAAGTCAGAAAGCAATTGAAATTGGAAAAGACTGTTAAAAAATTCGCTCATCATTAGGGGCCACTGACTGGGATCAGTTGACCCTCTCTGCAAATCACGGGATTTCTCCCGGTTCACAGAGAGGGAAGAATCTTTTTGTTCATGAAATGCAAATGTCAAATGCATAATTTCTAAAAATTCAAGCTGCATAGAATCTCAATTTCCAATTCAAACTAAACTGAAAAAATCCAATTCCAACTTTCTATCCAAAGCAAAAAGGGAAGTTGCTGTCAAAATGCCTAAGGATTACCCAAAAGTACACTTGCTGCAAAGTCAAAATCCCAAGATATCAAAGAAATGCAAAAAGTGTAGCAAAGCTGTCAAAAGCAGAATAAGAATGCAGAGAAGTATATGCAAGCAACTTGATCCTTTTCATCATTTCCCAGCATGAGAGGGGGGCCCCTTCAGAACCATAGTACAATAATAATCATATAATAATTCTTTAACTGTACTTTAGGAGAGAAGAAAGAGAGATAATAGAAGCATAGGCAGGTTAAGCTGAGGCAGCAGAAAAGATATACAAAAAAGAAGACACAATTCAGCATTGTTCAAAACTATACAGCATGGACAGTTACCAAAAATGGAAAAGATGCCAAGAAATTTTGTCAAACTACCCAGCAAGCATGGATCAAAGAGAAGACCAAAGTTTGAAATAAGGTTGGGCGCCAAAGACCAATAGAAAAAAGACAAAATAACACAAGAAAACATACTGATTGAGCCAAGCACCAATATCACTTCTATAACTCAGAACTAAACGAATATAGGAAGAAACCTGATGCTTGTCAAAAACACACAATCAAACCTCATACCAGTACCATAACCTGAAAATACAACCTCAAGCTTCAAAAACTGATAACCTGCTAATGCCTTAACCATACTGTCAAACACAAACCCATTAGCAATCAAACCTCATAACAACCATAACCTGCAAACTGTGAACCAGAACCAAGGGCAACTGAAGCAAAAACCTGCTAATGCCTTAACCTGCTAGGCCATCAAAACAGAGTACCTAAAAAAAAAACTGAAAACCTCACAAGTTATCAAACCCAACACAGGCTCAAAACTGCCAAAAGTCCCTGTCAAAAACATGTGAACTAAACCACTATACTGTCAAAACCAGCATAAGCAAAAGTCACAAAGCCAAGCTTCAAAGGGTGAACCTGCACTACCATAACCTGTTAATGCCTTAACCTGCCTGCATCATCCAAACACATACCCAAACCAACCTCTCAAGCATACCCAAACCAACCTCTCAAACATATCCAAACATACCCTCTCAAGCATGTCAAAACATTCAAACCAACTCCAAAGCCTCAGAAAAGTGTTCATCATTGGCCATTCCAAATTAAGCAATCCAGAAAGAAGCTAATCAAAACAACACAGTTGTTTCAACCATAGCACATCCAGTAACAAATTTTCAAAGGTAACCTAGGCCCTCAGTACAAGCATCACTGGGCAATACAAACAAATAATACAGCATTCAAGAAGAAGGAAGCATTCAAAAATCATTCAGAAGCAAATATTCAAAGGCATCACAGTAGGAAAGAAGAAGATAAAGAGGTGAATTAAAGAGGGCTTCTCAGTATACATCATCATCGAATCCCTAAAAGAAGAAGAAAGATAAAAGTACCAAACTTTCCTAAGCCAGCTTCCAGCTTCGCCACCGGGCCTCCACCTCAACGCCTCCAGTTCCGATTCCTCTTTCTCCGTCCTCAAGATTAAGGTAGCTTTTCGTTCTTCCTTTTTTCTCAAATCTCAGAAAAAGAAAAAAAACAAACAATAATAAACGTGTGAAACTACAAGTCAAATTAAGCATGCAAAGAAGAGTGAAAACCCTAATGCATAGAGAAGGTGAGAGTGTTACTCTGTCCGTTTAGGTTTAGTCCAACCGCGGAGATGAGCGGAATCGGAGGTGGCGTTGGGTTGGCTCGGCATCATTAGGCATCACATTCAGCATTCAGGGAGATGAAGAAGAACGGAGAAGACGAACGCGCCATCGCTGCCTCGCTAACCCTAAAACGTTCATTACCAAACTGAACTAACAAATACTAACCCTAAAATTCGTTCAAATCCAAACCTGGGCCTGACCCGCTTCACCCTTTCTGAAGCCCATTAAGCATTTCTTTCCTTGTTTAACAAAATTATACTAACACATTTTACTAAACTCATTTTATTTTACAAACATTTTTTTTATTACAAAATCACATACATAATATCATACCTTTTTTTTGTTATCATATAGTTAAACATCTTTTTTTTATTATGTATATTTGTATATAAAATAATAAGATACTTTTTATACATAATTAATTTGAAAATATTTCTTAATACACATTAAAATATATTTGTATATAAAATAATACATATCATTTTTATCATATAATTAAAATTGAAAACTTTTTTTAATTAATATACATATTTGTACATAATAACTTAAATACATTTCTCTAATATTAAACTCATAAATATTTGATTAAAATACTTTCTTTTTTATACATAATACAATATTAAATCAAAACACTTTCTTTTTCATTTGTACATAATTAACATATAAATCAAAAATACAAGATTAAAACATAGATCTAGATCAAAACCCTAATACGATTTAACTTCACATATCGCACCTGTACATAATTACACAATTCATATACATATACACTTGTGCACTTACACAAATGCATTCACATTGCCCTATACACACTTTTTATCTTACACCTGTATATTCGATATTTATATTTGATTGCGACTTCGATTTGGTTGTAAATACTATAAGTCTCATCCCCCTTGTACATTTATACCCCCACTCCCGGACACTATTTTGTAATAGCGTAGATTTTACATTCCGCAATTTACAGTCTTCCAATTATACCATGGTTAGACCTAGGGTTTGTATGTACATAAAATCAAACGCTAGATAACCTAATACAAGACAAATACATGTAATCAATACACAATCACACTTGCACCCCCCTAGGGTAATCCCACATGTTGCCTTCTAAAATGGGCCATGCTTGCACGTCGAGTATCTTTGGCAAAACAAAATCAAATGATCGTAAGTCCCTCAAAATGTTGCCTAAATGGAATGATCATAGTCCCTTCAAAATAAATTGCCAAAGACACTTGGCACCATTGCATTCATGGTCCATACGATGACCCACGCCCGTCCCGAATAAACTTCCTAAAATGCAAGATTGTCTACCAATTTCAATGGTAGAACAAAATTGTTAAAAGGGGTTAAAACACGACAAAAATCTTTGAGAAAGCTTTAGGGTAGATAAACTCTTAAGTACTCGTCAATTTGCAAAAACACTTGCCTTCTTTTCAAAAACCACAATCCACAACACTTTCAAAAATCAAACTTTTCAAACCCTTGAAACATCTTTTTAAAAGATAAAACACCTTTTGTAAAACATTCGAGTAAAGAATTGTTACAAGGTTAGCCTAGCACAAGGTATCTTTTCAAAACATTTTCAAAAACAACACACAAAGCACCATTTCATACAAATGAAAACCAAGGCAAGATTGATCTAAGCAAGTACCTAAGAGCCCATGGATAACCATGGATGAAAAGGGTGCTAATACCTTCCCTTTTCATAATCTACCCCCCGAACCCACGAAATATCTCAAAAGGTTTTTGCTGTGCTTTTTTAACCTTTCCTTTAGGATAAAATAAAAAGTCGGTGGCGACTCTTGCTCAACCGCACAAGTGCGAACACGAACGCAAAACACTAGTCAGTTCTCCCACCGTATCACAGTTTGTATTCTGACTGGAGATGAAAGAACTGGAATTCTCTGATGTGTTGTTTGCCTAGATTTTGAATATGAATATTAGCTCTTCTGGGGAGGACAACATTGAATGATATCTGGTCGAAGAAGAGAATATTTTCGGGGAATTGCAATATCGGAGAAATAAACTTCGTTGGAGAAATAAACCCTATAGACTATGGGGAGTTCACCGGGGAAATAATCTTTGATGGGGATTAACTTGTGGGGAAAGATCCGAGGAAATTGCTATGTGGGAATTTATGGTCAGATACAAATATTTATCCCAACTTTTAGAATCTTTTGTAAATTCTATTCTTGTTTTCATGCATATATTTGTAAATGGTAATCATGTTGAAATGCATATGTTCATTCAATATAATCATTGGACGTTTTTGCAAAAAAATTAGAGAAAGTAAAAAATAGCTTTTGAATTTGAAACTGATTGTACTAATCTAGAAAAGTGGCCTATAAACAGACAGTTTTATACAAAGAGACAAAAATCCTAGTAAGAGGAAATCGTCAAAAAAGATGTACAAAGAGAAACAAAGAAAAACAGCTATGTGGAAATGATCCCATCGAGTTTCAACTCTGCTATTGCCCCTATGTTTTCAAGCATGTCATCCATCACTGTTGGAAGAAGTCGATTGAGTTGATCCATACCATTTGAACTTTGACATCGGTAATTATGCCAACTCTAAGTAGATGGGTGATCCAATGGAACATAGTCGTATGCTTTAATCCCTAACTTTTTCCTAGACCACCCTTTCGGGTTTTCAGTCCACCGGGATATCCTTTTTTCCCAAGCTGCCCTTTCAGGTTTTCGACTTGCTGGATGCATGTTCTTTTTATATATGTCCCTAACTTTTGCTCGATCCCTTTTGGTTCTTCGGGATGCCCTTATTTTTTCCTAGGCCAGTCAACCTAGAAGGTCTCTTTTATACATAGTATTTTTTTAACTATGTGGGCAATCACAGGGTGTGGAAGATCTTCACCGTCCATGGTGGTAAGTATCATAGCGCCGCCAGAAAATATCTTCTTTATCACAAATGGCCCTTCGTATGTGGGAGTCCATTTGATCATGGGATCACCTTGTGGTATGATGATGTGCTTTATTACCAAATTACCATCCTGGTATACCTGTTGTTTGACTTTCTTGTTAAAGGCCTTGATCATGCGCTTTTGGTACATATGACCATTGAAAACAACCACATTCATTTTCTCATTAATCAAATTTATCTGGTCAAGCCTTGTCTGAATCCACGCGTCTTCACCCAATCCTGCATCTTTCATAATCCTTAGAGAAGGAATCTGGACTTCGATAGGCAGGATAACCTCCATACCATTACTAGAGAAAACGAAGTTTTCCTAGTTGATGTGCATGCTGAAGTGCGATAACCATGAAGAGAGAATGGTAACATCTCATGCCAATTTTTGTATGTCACTGTCATTTTCTGCAAAATCTTCTTGATGTTCTTGTTGGAGGCTTCCACTACGCCATTCATCTTTGGTCGATATGGATAAGAATTATGGTGTTTAATTTTGAACTGTGTGCAGAGTTCTGTGATCATAGTATTGTTGAGATTGGTATCATTATCTGTGATGATCCTCTCAGGTATGCCATACCGACAAATGATATTATGTTTAATGAATCAGGCCACAACATTCTTGGTTACAGAGGCGAACGAGGATGCTTCGACCCATTTCGTGAAATAATCAATAGCGACCAGGATGAAACGATGCCCATTGGAGGAAGTAGGATTAATCTCTCTAATCATATCAATTCCCCATATTGAAAATGGCCAAGGAGCAGTCATAAATTCAAGGGAACCAAAGGCACATGTATTTTGTCAGCATAAATCTGGCACTTGTGACAAGTTCTGGAATGACGATGGCAATCAGTTTCCATGGTCAACCAATAATAACCCGCTCTCAGAATCTTCTTAGACATCGTGAGTCCACTGGAGTGAGTACCAAAGACCCCTTCGTGCATATCTTCCATAATCTTCTCAGCTTCATTCTTGTCTATATAATGAAGCAAAGTCGATTAGTGATTACGCTTATACAAAATTCCGCTACCCAGAAAGAACATGGCAGAGAACCTTCATAGAAATTTATTATCATTAATAGATGCCCCATCAAGATATTCTTAATTTTTGAAGTATCTTTTCACTTCATGGTACCAAGGCTTTTCCTGTACTCCATCAGTATCAACTTCGTAGCAATGGGCCAGTTCATCTAGTCTCCCAATATTAATTCAAGGAGCTTTAATATCCCATACGAATTTTAACATAAATGACATGGTATCTAATGCGTCTTCCAATTGATTCTCTTCTCGTGGAATGTGTTCAAAAGTGATTTCTTTGAAGTATGGAATTAACGTTAACACATGCTCCTGATAAGGAATGATATTTGGATGCTTCGTATCCCATTCTCCCTTAATCTGGATGATTTCTAGGGACGAGTCCCCATATACATTCAAGAATATAATTCTCATATCGATAGCAGACTTGATACCCATGATGCATGCTTTATATTCTGCCATGTTGTTGGCACAATCAAAACATAATCTGGCGGTGAAGGGCGTATGTCAACCCTTTGGAGAGACAATCACGACCCCAACTCCATTACCAATCGTGTTGGAAGCTCCATCAAACACCATAGTCCATCGGGATTCTGGATCAAGTCCTTCATACGTTCAAGGCTCTTCGCAATCAGTAACTAGCATAGTATTCTCATCCGGGAACTCAAAATTCATAGATTGATAGTCATCTATAGCCTGATAAGCCAAATGATCTTCCAATACACTTCCTTTGATTTCTTTCTGAGTTGTGTACTGAATGTCATATTCTGTCAAGACCATTTTCCATCTTGCTATTCTTCTGGAGAGAACGGGCTTCTCGAATATGTATTTTATTGGATCCATCTTAGAGATCAACAAAGTGGTATTAGTCAATATATATTTTCTTAGTCGGCTAGCAGTCCATGCCAAAGCGCAACATGTTTTCTCGAGCAGTGAGTATCTTATTTCACAGTCAGTAAACTTTTTTCTAAGGTAGTATATTGCATGCTCTTTTCGACCAGAATCGTCATGCTGCCCCAGTACACACCCCATTGAGTTCTCTAATACAGTTAGGTACATCATCAAAGGTCTTCCTTCAACCGGTGGCATCATAATCAGAGGTTTATGAAGATATTCTTTGATTTTTTTGAAGGCTATCTGTTCCACTTCACTACTTGATCTTTCTTTAGTAACTCGAAGATTGGCTCACAAGTAGCGGCCAAATGTGAGATAAATCTGGCAATGTAGTTCAATCATCCCAGAAACCTCTAACTTCTTTTTCAGTACGAGGAGATGGCATTTCTTGAATGGCTTTATCCTTGGCGGGATCAACTTCAATACCTTTACCACTAACGATGAAGCCTAGGAGTTTACCGAATCTTACCCCAAAGGGGCACTTGTTCGGATTCAACCTCAACTTGTATTTCTTCAATCTCTTAAACAGCTTGTAAATGTGGTTGAGATGTTCTCCTTCAGCCTGAGACCTGGCTATCATTTCATCAATGTAAACCTCTATCTCATGATAGATCATATCATGGAACAAAGCTACCATAACACACTGATATATTACACTGACGTTCTTTAAACCGAAAGGCATGACTTTTTAACAGAAAGTACCTTATTGTGTGACAAAAGTAGTCTTCTCCATGTCTTCAGATTCCATCTTAATTTGATTATAACCGGAGAAACCATCCACGAAGGAAAATACTTTATCCTGAGCGGTGTTGTCAACCAGAACATCAATATGTGGAAGCAGAAATTCATTTTGGGACTTTCCCTACTCAGATCCCTGTAGTCTATACACATATGTACCTTACCGTCTTTCTTAGGTACATGCACCAAATTTGCAACCCACTGAGGATAGGACGTAACAACTAAGAAACTTGCATTGAATTTCTTCATATCCTCAGCCTTGATCTTTTCAGACATCTCAGGACGCATACGATGAACCTTCTATTTTATAAGAGGACAACCTTCCTTCATCAGTAGAAGGTGAACCATAATGTCATTATCAAGCCCTAGAATGTCTTCGTACGACCGAGCAAAGATCTCAACATAGTCACGCAATATCTGCATTAATCTATTTTTGAATCTGTCTTCTAGGTTGGCACCTATGTTGACTTCTTTCTTGTCCTCTTCAGTACCCAAGTTCCCAACCTCGACTGGCTCTTCATGTAGTAGTATGGCTCTTTCTTCCTACATTAACAACCTAGCAACCTCTCGAGGTACTTCAAAATCTTCCTCACCTTCGTCCTCGGCTTAATATATCGGATTTTCGAAGTCATAATTGGCAATAGCGAAATTCTTATCAATGGGATCCAGGGTGAATATGGATCTGCAATTTTTTGTGTGGGTGTGTGTAAGAACACATAACTATTTTGAAAATAATAAAGTAAAAGAAAGACAAAGAGCGCAAAATTTGAATGCAAACATCCAATGATTTATTAAATGAAAATATGTGGATGAAAAATGACAACCCTAACAAATGAACCGTTGTGCCTCGGGTAAGGTACAAGGTTTAAAGTTATTGTTTAAATTACATAACCAAAAACTTGAAAGCAAGAAAACCAAAAATAACATTTACTCCTGACCAAAGAGATTGCTATAAAGTCTTCAGGCTTCCAATTGTTGAGCCCATTTCCGGTAGTAGGGAAGATCAAACTGTTTATGTCGCAGCCACTATTAGCGTCTTCCACAATATTAACATGATTGTTGTGAACTCTATTACTGTTGATGCGGAATGGAGGTCTCCCAAAATGAGCATGAGCACAACGGACAACCCTCTGAGCATGAGAAGTGAAACCCAAACCAATTTTATCTGACTTGTAAGGAATATCGGGAAGCTGACCCCAAAAAGTGCAACCACCTTCTTCAACCACAACCTTGGCATCTTCCAGAGAAGCCATCTTTGTTAGAGTCTTAGGAACAACAGAAGAAGCTTTATCAATCGTGGTTGTATAAGAAACAACTTCAAAGGTCTGACAAGGAGTCTCGACGAACTCACCCTTGACACACTTGAAAGAATTCAAATGGCTCGCCATATATTCTTCTTCGCCGCAAACTGTAATGATCTTTCTTCTCGTGGGATATTTCAACTTATAGTGTAATGTAGAAGTAACAACACGTATCCCATGAATCCAATGGCGTCCCAGCAAACAAGAATAGGATGGACGAATATCCACCACATAGAAAGTAGATTCAAATACCTGGGAACCCACTTTGATCGGAAGATCCACCTCTTTGTGCATTGTTCTATTTGAAACATCAAAAGCTCTTACCACAATATCATTGGGTTTTAGAACAATCACTTCACAATCAAGTTTGTCTAAAGCAGCTTTTGGAAATACATTCAAAGAGGAACCTGTGTCCACCAACACATGACATAAGGTAGTGCCCCTATACTCAATAGAGACATGCATGGACTTATTATGATTCCTTCTTGCGGGAGTTAAGTCTGTGTCAGAAAAGCCTAGTCCATTATCAGTCCTCAGGCTAGCAATATGATTTTTGAAATGATCAACAAAGATTTCTTGCAGTACATGGGCAGATTTCAGAAATCTCACCAATGCCTGAGCATGGGCTTCAGAACATAACAACAGGGATAACATATATATTTTAGAGGGTGTCTGCCCCAGCTGTTCAACAATCTTGTAGTCACTCTTTCAGATGATTTTTAATATTTCCCCCATCTCTTTTGGATTTTACCGCTTTTGATCCCATTATCAACACGTTCCTCTATTAGTATTAATTCAGTGAAACCAGTTGAAGAACCCCCAAGAAGATGGTTATAAAAAGGACCCGTCAATGTGCTCATAAACATGTCAACTAGCTCTCTATCAGCCAAAGGAGGTTGAAAAATGCCCGCAAGATGTCTCTATTTCTGGGCATACTCTTTAAATCCTTCATCAGAGCCCATGGTCATGCTCTACAGTTTCATATGGGTTGGCGCAAGATCAAAATTATATTGGTATTTCTTATAGAAAGCAGCAGCCAAATCTTCCCAAGTGTGAATATTGGTCCCTTCTAGTTGATAGAACCATTCCAGCCATGTTCCAGACAAGCTCTCTTGCAAGAAGTGAATCCACAACTTATTATCAGTAGTGTGCGGTAGGATTTTCTAAACATAAGATCTTAAATGCAACTTAGGGCAAGAAATGCCTTCATACTTAGCAAAGACATGACTTTTGAATTTAGGAGGGATGATAACTCCTGAAACCAAACCTAAATCATCAAAATTCAATCCAGACACTTTCTGGATCTCCATAGATCTCAGACGCTCTTCTAGCAATTTGTATTTCTCATGAGCCAGGGGATACGCTTATCTAGGTAATCATCTACCTCTTCATCAGGACATTTGTTTGAACCAGGATGGCTTCTTTCAGTCTTCACACTTTTTTATCTTCATCCTGCTTGTCATCTTCATCAAATGGGATCTTAAGATCTCGAGCTTGCTTGACAGGACCTATGAACCTTATTCCCATGTTAAGAACACCAATTGGTTTCTTTGATTTCTTCTTCTTGTCACTAGTGACCAGTACCTTCAGCTCTTCCTGCCCTTTGGCTAAGTTCAGGAACATCTGTTAGAATTGGGCATTCTGAGCTTGGAGATCTCTGATTGTTTGTTCAAGATCCATTTTTCTGCTGAAATAAACAGTAAGAAGATGAGAAAACCTGTCTTGGTAGAACCTTTTATATAATTAGATGCATGATATGTGGATGCGAATGTAATGTTTTCATGGATCTTATGGGATAAAAAATATTGGAAAGAGAAATCTGGTTGCAGCTTTGTCTTGAAGAACTTTGAGTCTTTATTTTTGGATGTCCTTTTATAAGAATCAAGTCACCATATCAAGTGGGTCCTAGCCTCTGACTCAAAAGAACATATTTTGATCTTTAATGGCATCTGGTTAGAAGAAAATAAATCCTCTTGCCCCTTGCTAGCTATCTGGCTCATGATAATCATGCACCAAAGATCCCTAAGATCCTTGAAATGGTTAGTAAGAATGCCATGATGTTATGATGTTATATTTATTCTTAAACAAGCAACAAACACAAACAAATCACACAAGAGCCTTAGGATTAAAGGCTTGCATGAGGTCCATAGGTAAGTGTTTACCGTGAAAACTGGTAAACAACCGTTGATCTTCCAAAAAGGGTTATTTTGGTGACTTGCGGGATCGATCAGATTGATCCTAGGACATATGCTTATTTTTTTATAAGTGAGTAAGTTTAAGTAAAAAATGGTTGAAAGGGAAATTAAGAGTAAAGGCAAGGTGCAGGAGAAAACTTGATAAAAGTGCAAGTAAAAGGTAAGTAGAAAAGGTTGATAAAAGTTTAAGGATAAAGGTTGAAAAGTGATAAAGAGTGCAAGTGAAGGGCATAATAAAGTAAATTTGTAGTAATGATAAAGTTTGCAAAGGAATGTAAATGGCCAGGAATTAAAGGAATCGTAAAGACTTTGATTGAAATAAAAGACGGTGTTTCAAATGTACATTCTCAATATCTTTTCTCTCACAGCGGGTACTCAGATAGGATTGAGTGACTTGTACAATATGTTGAACACACGGGAATCTACATAAAATCCCTATATTTATACTAAAATTAAGTAACCGTCGAACAGTTGCCTCGCTCCAGGATGAGGACAAGTGTCCTATGCATGTGCTTCGACTTCTATGTTCATGCTACGTTGTTTTCTTCACCTGCCAAGTGAAATGCCTTTCCCTCCTTTCTTCAGATTCAAAACTCACTTGCTTGCTGATACAAGGATCTTTCAGTCAAAGACTGCAGGATCCTCTATGTCGAACACCACGAAAGTTCTTGGTCGAAGACCAACTTTAACTTAGAAAATTTTCTAAGTGTTTTATCCTTCTTAGTAAGGATGACTTCAACACAACCTCTTTCGTAGGCTCTTCTTGTCGAAGTGTCTCCAACTTAGATTTTTCCAATCTATTTTTTGGCCAATAAGAGCAATATGTTGTGGGTGTCGAATTTAGGAGCTAACAAATTTCCCCCCAAGAATGTCAATTTCGACGCAAGAAGAAATAGTCATTCTTTGATTTATCTATTCGACACCTATAAGCTTTTTGACTACAAAAGATTATCGTACACTTTTTATCTTCCACCAACCCCTGCTGGTATCAAAGTTATCATTACACTTTTCTAAGACGTCACTATCAGTCAGTCGTTACATGCTACCATGATGGACATTATCCCTACAACCTAGAAAAGCCTGGAAAACGTCTCTATTACTTGTTCGTATAACTGCCTTAGAGCTCACCACGTGTCCCACTCACTCTGCAGCATTAAATGGTTTTGAGGGAAAACCCTCTTCCCTGGCCACTATAAATAGCTACGAGTATTTCTCTTTGGAACTTTTACAAACGCCCGAAATTCCTTGTTTCACTGTATTCAAAAGAAACCTTTGAGGACTTCATCTCTTTTATCGTTCTTCTACCAACATAGCCATGGATTTCCTCTCAGTCGCTCCAAACAACCCCAAAACCAAATATGCCTCTGATTCACAACAACAACCAGAAGTTTTTGCAACTAGATTTATCCCTGCCTTGATAGGGGAATGAAGGTTCGTTCCGTAACCCATGACTAAAGAATGGCGTGATGCCTACAACTCACAGGTACTCATTCCTGCTAGATATTCTGGGAAAATGTATGCCATGTCTGGTCCATTGTCTGCATGTATCGAAAACCCTAAGCAGAACAACTCTTTCTTCCCAACTCACCCCAGGCTCAAGCCTATAGGTTGCACAAAGAAGCCCAGAGTTAAACCTGAGGATGAAACTCATGCTAATCAACAACATTCTCAGACAAAAGAAGATATAAACCTCCAGTTTATGAATAAAGGGAACCGAATCTTTAGGTCTTGCCCTAGCCTAACTTCGGAATGTTCATAATGGTTGAATAAGATGGAAATAGTGCAAACCCGAATCTTGAAAGACATGAGGATTTATGATCTGGTCATGCTATCAAAGAATGGGTTATCTTATTGTCCCCTCATGCTGGTATCCTCTTTGTACTTTTGGGATAGCGCATATTTCACCTTCCATTTACCTTGTGGAATGGTGACCCCTACTCTCTTCGACATAGCATCCATCACTGGTCTTCGACCATCTGGTGACTACTTCAATCCGGAGGATATGTCTGAAGATACCATTGGGTTTTCGGCTACAAAACCCACATATACTACTTTCATAAACCACTTTCATGACAAATCCAGCAACACTATTTCTGAAGTGGAACGCATAGCTTTTTTAGCCTTGTGGTTGTCTCGTTTTGTCTTCTGTACCAAGTCACTCCAAGTGACGAAGAAAATGATCACTCTTGCTACTCAGCTTCATCATGGCTACAATCTTTGTGTGGCTGAATTGATTTTGGCCAACCTTTATGAGTCCATCAATAATGGTGTGACTCAACTTAAAGTTATAGGTGATAGAGCTAATTTTCTCCTTTCTGGCCCTATTTGGCTTCTCTAACTTTAGCTCAATGCCACGTTCGAATCATTTCTTCCTCATAAGAATAAAATCAATGAGAAAGCCCTAGAGATCCTTAACAGGAGGGTCGAAGGTACCAGGTTGGCTCTGTTGACTCCAACAGATGAAGGTCCACAATTTCAGAAAGCGCTTACCAGCTTCATAATGATGTTTGCGAAGCACAAGGAATTCATTTCTACCATGGCTCCCTTCGCCAATCGAAAGATTGGTCCAGTATGGTTTACTCGACCATATCCCTCGACTGAGGGATGGGGATTGTGTCGAAGAGTATGTGGCTATTTGGGAGTCTTTTCTTCGCCCAAGAATTATGCCACTGAGATTCAAAAGTTCGAAGAATCAACTGAGCTTGATTGCTTATCAACTGAACCTCGTTTCTCGCCAGTTTGGCATAATTCAATCACTCCCAAACCCAATCTATACCTGAGAAAAGTCTTTGCGGTATTATAATGTAGACTATTCGAAGGAGGCTGCTACCAAGCAAATTGGTAAGTACGTTGGTCGAACCGTATTAACCTTGTTTGACTTCAAACTCAACTTTCTATGTTTGCCCATCTTTGAAAGCTGGTGGAAGGAATACTACGATGAAGAGTTCTTCGACGCAAAAGACATTGCTGACCATCTTCAAGAGACATTTCTATTGGTCTCTGACAAGATCAAGAAATGTACTCTTTCTTCTTTAGATAAAATGCCTTATTCTTCTTTGATCTAATCATTTGATATCTGGATCATGTTTGCTTATTTTGTAGCCGTCAAGAGAACCACTTCCAAGAAAGCCACTGAAAGCGAAAAGGGAGGAGACCCTTCTGCAAGACCTCCACCACAGGTAAATACTTTTCACCCTCAATTTCCTTTAACACGTCACCAATGCTGACATTTTCTACTTTTTTCTTTTTAGGCCACCAAGAAATCTACGCCAACAAAGAGGAAAGTCCAGGAGGTCACACTCTCTAGTGATGATGAAGGCGCACCTCTTATCCCTCTCAAGAGACAGAAGAAGCCATCTCCCATTTCTGAACCTCGCCCGAAAACCAAGATTAAGGTTATGGGCACCAGACCTAAGCCTACTCCTATCATCATTCAAGAGCCAACTAAACAAGAAATAGCTTCTAGAATGAATGATCCAAGCGAAAGCGACAATTCAAGCCCTGGTGCTGAAGTTCCACCTCAGGTAATCATTTTGACCATCTAAGATTATTCCTCGAATTAGTTTTGCAATAATTCTAATAACAATCTCT
The DNA here is from genome assembly GCA_948472305.1 of Vicia faba. Taxonomy (NCBI): domain Eukaryota; kingdom Viridiplantae; phylum Streptophyta; class Magnoliopsida; order Fabales; family Fabaceae; genus Vicia; species Vicia faba. The sequence goes on from OX451740.1 coordinate 672,388,835, forward strand.
CAATCCCCGGGACATTGCTGGAACTTCCAAACAGGCTCCCGTACCTGTAGAGGATTATGTCACCTTACTAAACAGTGAAGGCAATCCAACTTACAGGCCTTCTTTAGCGAAATGATCTTTTGTAAGTTCATCAAGTGAGGTGAACCAGACTTTTGAACATCAAACTGCAGCCACTGGGGAGCCAAATAAATAAGTCATTAGTGAGGAAGATTCTGACTTGTCACACGTGAATCTCAGGACTCCACAGACCACTGATGATGAGCAGGGAGAAGAAGAAGAAGTTGTTGACGATGAAGTTGAAACAGAAATGGAGGGTGCACCAGATGGAGGAAATCAAAATGAGTATAATCCTGTGAACATTTAAGGTGTCCATGTCCATCTACAAGATCTATCAGTCGGAGAAAATGTGGCTCGTGTCACCAATGAAAGAGTTACTTCGACAGGATCCCGTACTAAAGAGGACTTAGTGCTGCTTAAACGGAATAACCCTCTTGGATATTTGAATGCCATTCTTAAAGGCAGAGAAAGTTCCTTTGGTCAAAGTCATGATGCTTCGACTGCATCTGGTAAATACACTCCGGCTTCTCCCCTTGAAGAGGCGCTTCGGAAAGTTAAGGCTTAACTTTTTGAGAGATTTGATGTTGACCTTGGAGGGAGAACCTACTACCCCTTGCATTTTGAAGAATACTCTAAAAGTTGTCTACCTTCTTGTTTCCTCTCCTGATATAGCTAGCATCATTTTGGATTTGACTTTGATCATTGATCAGGCTTCAGCTAATTACAATCGTCGAAGGACTCTCAATCGTGAAATTGAAGAGGCCAATGGCCGTGTAGGCGCTGCATGGGCTGCTGCTACTGAGTCAACTTTGAAGCTAAATGTGCTATTGAAGAAACGAGAAGCTAGGAAAAAAGAGGTCGAAGATATTGACCAAAGTACAACCAGTATGAAAGTTGAAATCAAAGAATTGGAGGCCAAGATTGCCGCAAATGACAAACACAAAGAAGAGCTTCTTGCCGTCAGCAACGATTCTGAGAGCCAAGAGGAGCTTAACAATTGATTGAAATATGTTGAATAGGCTCAAGCCTTGGATGCAAAGATCGAGACTCTCCATCAGTCGAGGGCTCTATGTGAAAGGCGCTTGGAACTCCAGAAGATCAAATATCTCCAAATTAAAGCCAATATTCCATTTTGATTTAGACTTCTTTTTTGTAAAATGACGTTTATGTAATGACTTGGAGCCGCTTTGGCTAATTTTAATACATCTTCCATTTTGGCTGTATACTTTGACTAAGATTAAAAGCTGACTATTTTGACCTCTTGAAGTGCAGGTCTATACTTTTTTAAGTATTTACCATTCACTCTGAAGAGTCTTTTATCTATAATTAATTCTTCGATCTCATAGGCACCACCAGAAAATGCTTGGATAATCTTAAAAGGTCCTTCCCATTTAGGAGACCATTTTCCCATGTTCCTATCCTTTCGATCCATTGGGAGAATTACCTTCCATACCAGATCTTCAGGAAAGAATGTCTTGGGTTTTACTCTCTTGTTGTAATATTTTTCCACTCTTTTCTTTTGTATCCTTAAAAGATCTAAAGCTTCCAGTCTCTTTTCGTCTAAATCAACCAGTTTATCTAACATCATATTCCAATAATAATCAGAAGGAATATCTTGATGTCTCTGAATTCTTGTTGATTGTAGACAGTTTTATACTGACAACACTGTGTCATGACCATAGGTCAATCAAAATGGTATCGTATTGGTAGCTTCCTTAGGAGAAGTTCAACATTCCCATAAGATTTGATCCAACTTCTTATGCCAATTCTTTGGAAATTTTGCTACATGTTTTTTTATTAAGCCAATTACTACCTTATTTTCTCTCCGACTTGGCCATTGGCTTGCGCATAATAAGGTGTAGACGTTAACAACTTGAATCCAATTTTTGTAGAAAATTCTTGCATTTTTCGACCATTAAATACTGATCCTTGGTCAGTTGTTATTGTCTAAGGGATTCCAAACCTATATATAATGTTCTTTTGGATAAATTCAATGACATTCCCTTGGTCTTCATTGACTAAAGGAATTTCTTCAATCCCCTAAGTGAAATAGTCAATGCCCACCAATATATATTTTTGGCTTTTAGACGATGATGGTCGAATCTCTCCAATAAGATCCAAAGCCCATCCCCTAAAAGGCCAAGGTTTCACAATTGAGTGAAGTTCACTTGAAGGTACATGTTGGATACCTATATGTACTTGATATTCTTGGAAGCCTTTTGCAAACTCAACACAATCTTTCAACATAGTAGGCCAATATAATCCTTGTCGAAACAACAACCATTTCATTTTATGGCCTACTTGTTATGCCCCACATGCCCCAAAACGTGTAGTCGAAAGGGCTATGTATGCCTCTATTTCACTTAGGCATTTCAGTAGTACTCCTTCAGGCGTCTTTTTGAATAACTCATTTCGCATTAGAATATAACTCAACACCCTATAATTTGTGTTTTGTTCTGTCGAAGCCATTGGATTTTGCAAATAATCTACTATAGGCTTTCTCCAATCTTGTTCTGTTAGATTGCGTATGAACAAAATTTCGAAGTTTTCTTGGTTAGCGTACCCTAGTTTTTTTGTTTCCAAATATGTTGGAGACAACTTGGTTGATGCTACTCTTCCTCTAACTTCGATTGCTTGTTGCAATTTTTCTTTCAAAATTTTATACCCAGATTAAATCTGTGCTAAGTCGTTAGCCACTTGATTTTCCAATTTTGGTATATGTCGAATGTTGATCACTTCAAATTTTTTCAACAAACGATTCACTATTACAAAATACATGATAAGATTTTCTCTTATACATTTGTATTCTTTCGTAAATTTCCTTATGACTAACTTTGAGTCTCCCATTATTTAGACTCTAGTTTCCCCTAATTACAACAAGATTTCAAGGCCTACAATTGGAGCTTCATACTCAGCCTCATTGTTTGAACAAGAACCTTCGATCTTGTACTTGAATGTTATTGGAATTTTATTTGGAGAAATAACTAGAACTCACACTCCAGCTCCATCGTTATGACTGGAACCATCAAAGTATAACTTCCAGGGTTCAATCTCTATGTAATTTAAGGATTCTTCATTTATTGAGTGGTCAACTATAAAGTCTGCTACCACTAACCTTTTACAGATTTGAGAGGCATAAAGGTTAAAGAATACTCAGTCAATGCAAGTGCCCATTTGCCAATTACACTGTGCAAAATGGGTTTCGATAACATATGTTTGAAAACATCAAAATGACAAGAAACATAAACATCAACTGTTTTAATATATTGCTTGAGTTTTGTACATGAGAAGTAAAGACATAAACATAGCTTTTCAACTTCACTATATCTAGTTTTTGCATCATTTAAAACTCTATTGAGGTAGTAGATGGGCCTTTCGACACCATTTTCATCCTCTTGAGCTAACGTGCTTCCTAAAGTTTTATCAGATGCAACTATGTACAATCTCATACTCCTATTTCAACAAGGAGGCATCAAAATATGAGGTTTGGTGAGGTATCCTTTGATTTTGTCGAAGGCCTTTTGTTGTTCTTGCCCTCATTCTAATCCTCCTTTGTTGAGTCGCAGTAAGGGTGAGAAGGCTTGCATTTTTCCACTTAAGTTAGATATAAATCTTCTCAAGAAATTTATCTTGCCAAGTAGAGATTGCAACTCCTTCTTGCTAGTTGGCGCTTTCTCTTCCAAAATGGCTTTGGTCTTGTTCTGGTTTATTTTGATTCCCTTTTTGTGGACCACAAAGCCTAAGAAATCCCCCGCCTTTACACAGAAAGTGAAATTTAAAGGATTCATCTTTAGACCATAGGTTCTCATCCTTTCGAAGGACTGTCGAAGGTGGTCTATGTGATTCTTCCCTGAAACATATTTAACAATAATATCGTCAATATAAATATGCATAAAAGTATCAATAAAATCATGGAAGATAGAGTTCATTGATCTTTGATATGCTTCCCCTGCATTTTTTAGGCCAAAATGCATCACTACTCATTCATAAGTGCCTAAAGCCCCAGAGCATCAAAATGTTGTTTTTGAAACATCTTCTTCAGCAATGAATATCTGATTGTACCTAGAGTATCCATCAAGCATACTCATATACTCGAAACCAGCGGTAGAATCAACAAGCATTTCCTCCACATGCATCGGATATTCAACCTTGGGTGTTGCAGCATTTAAATCTCGAAAATTAATGCAAACCCTTAATGTACCATTTTTCTTTATAATAGGTACTATATTCGCAATCCACTCGACATACCTGGTCGTTCGGATGAACTTGCATTTCAACAGTCTTTCGACTTCCGTCTTGATCTTGGACAAGATCTATGGTGAAAAACACCTTGGAGTTTGTTTGATAGGCTTTTTTCCAGGCTTTATTTGGAGTTGAAGCTCCACCAAATCTCCGTCGAGACCAGGCATTTCATCGTAATCCCATGCAAAGCAGTCTTTAAACTCCTTCAACAATTGGATTACTTGGACTCTGAGCTCTGGATCTATCTTTACACTGATGTATGTTGGTATCTTCACCAATACTTCGTCTAGGTCTATTTATTCCAGAGGATCTTGCGCTAGCATTTTAACATTGTTTGCCAACATATCCTTTTCAAAACCCAAAGGCCCATCATCGTAGATGGCATCTAGCCTATTTCTTTGCACTTCCTCCCTTCTTAAGTAAGGTGGCTCTGGGTCGAAGTCTTTCCCAAGGCCTTCAAGAAATAGCACTTGTTCATTGGCTTTGATAGCCATATACTTCACTTCAGCCTCTAAGGCCGCTATCATTCTGTTTTCGGCTACATATTCTGAAATCCTTTGCAATGCTTGTGACTCAGTCATAATCACTGAACTCACTTCCCCAGCCTGTTATCCGTATATCATCGATTCCTCTAAAATTGATGTTGGACAAATCTTCCCTATCTCATTGAAACCCATGATCTGAGTGTAGGTATAGGGAACAAAAGGCGTTGGGTGCCAAGTCGAAATCTGGAGGATTACATGGCCCTATGTGGGCCAAATATTTGTCGAAGCTTGTTCTGCCAACATTGTTGACTTCGACCATAAAATAACTCTGGTCAGCTTCGATATTTTCCACTATGCCATCTGGACGCCAACTAGTAACACGCTGGTGCATTGACGATGGCACTACCCATATGCCATGGATCCACTCCCTGCCTAGGAGCAAATTGTAATTAGGTTTCGCTGAGATGACCATGAACGTTGTTGGTCAAACTATGGTTCCCACTTTGAGTTCCAATTGTATTACTCCTATAGTGGTCCCAACTCCCCCTTCATAGTTTGATAGAATCATGTTATGGGGCTTGATGTCTTCGTCTCCTTTGCCCAACTTTTTCAGCATGATGTGTGGGATTATGTTAATTGTATCCCCATAATCAACCAAAACATTGTTAATGGTCGCTTCCCCTAATTTTTCCCTTATGAATAAGTGTTTAAAGTGATTCTTCATCGCCTCAATGGGGCGTTTGAAGAAAGCATTATGCTCTTCGAAACAGCTGTTGTTCATAATGTAATAACATACTAGCCTATGTTTGGCCATCTCCTGTTCAACCTCCTAGTCAGTCTCTTCGACTTTGACTCATTGGTCATACTCCCTAGGTAATACTGACACCATGTTGACCATGATATCTAGTGTAGCGTCAGACCCAAAATCACATTCATCTTTTGATTCATTTTGTCCAGGCCACATCAATCTTCTGGCAACTGGATCTCTTTTCAAAGGATTTATTGGTTTGCCCTTTCCTTTTCTTTATGGCACATCAGTGCTTGTTTCTAGTTGGGTTTCTTCTGTAGCTTCTCTTTCGGCTTTTCTCCGTCTTTTATATCTCCTCCACTGAGAGTGTGTCATGGGGTTCTTTCCCTTGTAGTTGCTCGACACATGAGCCACTTTGTTTGTTGTTGTTTGAAATTCCTCTCTATAGGCCAAGTAGGATCCTCTTGGCACATTGAATGTCTACCATTTTTCCTCGTTGGGCCTTTTCCTGCTTGCTGTTTTCAACTAGGTGTCCACAGGGACATTTGTTGGAGGCCTGAATGTTGATGGCCTATTTACTTGGTTAACTTTCCCCTTTTGGTATCCCTTTCTAGGGTCATATCTCACCTCAGGATCCATGTTGGTTTGGTCATTGGTGCCCCATTTCTTCTTTTCCACACGCATACCTTGTATGTGTTCAGTAGCTTTTTTGTCGAAGATAGAGCTGTATCTTGGGCACAACATGACTTCTGACTTCTTTTTCTGGCATCTTTGCAGAAAGTCTTCCAGATTTTCATTTTCTTTAGGAAATGCAGTTTTGTTGATTTCCTCATGTCTGATGGAATCTTCTGAAGCCTTAGGTTCAGATACTTCAACCATATTGATTTTCACATTGCTCTTACCAACTATATTCAGCTTTTGCATCTTGGCTTCTAGGCCCTCCGTCGAACCTGTGACCGCAGCCCAGTAGAAACCTGCATCAGTTCCTTTGTTTGAACCATCAGTGGCTCCCTTGTTTAGGCCTTTAGTAGCCTTTTTATGTATCATTTTGACAACTTCTTTGCTAACATATTCAGTGAAACTTCCAAAGATGGGTTTGTTGATGTAGTTTGCTGAGACTTCGACCATGTTGATGCTTGAAGGTTCAGCATAGTTGGCATCAACTTGCAATGGGTTTGCGTCAATCCTCATGGGTGGTTTGTCAGCAAACTTAAGCCTTCTGTCTTTGATTGCGCCTTGAACGAGATCCCTAAAAAGGAAACATTGTGAGGTTTTATGGCCCAAAAAATTATGATATTTACAAAAACATTTCTTTTTACTTTGATCTAAAGGAGGCATTTTTCCCCAGGGGGCACTATCATCTGGAAATCTTTAACTAATAAGTCAAATATTTCGTCACATTTTATGACATCGAAACTATATGTTTTATTTGGGAACCTATCATTATTCTTCTCTGGTTTAGTAGGATTCTTCCCATTTGAGGGTGTTAACAGTTTGCAAGAATATGGTGGTCCTTTCTTTAATTATGCTAAATCGATATCACTCTCTTTGACAGTTATAGGATCACTAGATGTCTCTGGATCGTCATCATCCATTTCGACATACACAACCCTTTCTCTTTAATGAGTTTTATTCGCTTTAACTTTTTCAAGCTTAAGACGTTCTACCTGTCCAACTCTATCAGCCAATTAGGCCATATCTCTCAAGTGTTGGGTATCTTATTTCTTCCTAATGGAATAATCTAGACCTCTTGTAGCCATTTTGACTTACTCATGTTCAAACACTTATGTAAAGCATCTGGCTTTAAGCAGTCGAAATTTGTTCAGATGGCTCAGTGAACCTCCTTTTCACACTAGCCAATTCTTTCAAACTTATTTTGGTTTGTCCCATATAGAACTGTTCATGGAACATTCGTTCCAACTGATTCCAATTGTGGATCGAATTGGATGTGAGTGTGGTAAACCAAGTGAAATCATTTTTTGTTAGGGAACTTGGGAAACATTTAATTCTAATATTCTCGTTATTAGAGATTTCCCCAGCCTCTATCAAATACCTTGCTACATGTTCGACAGTGGACTCTGTCGTATCCCCTGAAAACATGGTGAACTTTGGAACTTTCCACCTAGGGGGTAAATCTGTTTGCAAGATATAATCAGATAATGGAGATGTAAAGTTTGTCTTATGAAAGACAATGGTCACTCCATTCTGTACCATGATCCTTTCGACCATCATTGTCAAGTTATTATCTCCCGTATAGTTATGGTGTCAAACCTGATGTATTACCTCATCAACATTTTCGTTTTTGCTTTACCATTACTATATCTTGTTCGACAACTCTAGGGATTTGTGGGACAATCCTGGGTATTTCGACTCTAGGTTGTTTGATTTCCACTCTATGGTTCATTCCAACTGGCTTTGGGTTTTGGTTAATGGTCATGTCATCCTCTAAGGCTACACCTTGATATCCTCTTATCAACTCTCTTTGGGGTTGTTGAATAGGTTGGGGAACCCTAAAAAATTCATCCATGCGCGTCATTTATGCTGTCATTTGCTGATTCGACTGGGTGGTATTTTGTATCAGAGGGTTTAGCACTGTACTCAAAGTTTGTGCCAACATTTGCACCATGTCATGGTTACTTTCATCCATTTCTTGTCTCAGAACTGTTGTAGAAGCATTTGTAAGGCTTGGCATCGTATGTGATGTTCCTCCTAAGAATTGGTTCCTACCCAAATTTACCATACCAGTTACAGATCCATGAATGGAGAAGATGCACTCACTAAAGGGTCTGAAAATATGGACGTAGAATTCATAAGGCTTGCCATTTCAGTAGTTGGCATGCCATAGGGTTGGTCTCGACCCATCCATGTTGCGAAAAATCCTGGAGGGATATAGGGTCAAACTCCTGGATTTCTCCTTGGTGGGGGTGTTCCTGGTGGACCTCTAGGACCTACATAAGAAAGTATAGTGTTTCCGACCTCGATCAAAACACTAAATCGCATAATAACACCCTGTCCCAGATCTTCCGACCATCCACCGCACTGTTGACGGCATCCAAGACCACCTTACGACGACACTCAACTCGTGACCAATAGCAACTCCCCAGATCTCCGCCTCCAACACTCTCCGACCAAGAAAATGTCAGTCACGCCATAACCATCCTACAACCGCACACCCGATGCCTAGATTGGCGCTTGCTCCACACTGACAAAACACCTTGAAGACTGCTGTTACGAAACAACCACCATAGTTCCTCTAATTCTACCTATGAACGGCTGAGATCCCCTTCGTTCATACACTTTCGTCGATACACCACACAAAGCTCTCCATCAAAGCGGCCATCAATCTCAAACCACTGTGCGACAACCTTCGACGCCTTGATGACCTTTGCAAACAGCCCAATTTACAATCTACAAATGACGCGTGGCCAATATCTAGCCACATGATGAGGAGACTATATCAGACTCCCCCGCTATATGTCTTAATATAGCTAACGAACATCAAATCATTTTTTTTCTAACTTAATAAAACTATAAGATATTTTCGAAAAAGGATTAAGGAGAATTAATTTAAAAATTAACTACGAACTGCATCTACAATCACTCAACTTACAACCCTGACAAGGTTGAAGGATAATTCGAAATCAATTCTACGCAATCCTATAAAAAGAACCAACCAACACTACGAACTATGAATTGGGTTTCTGATTCCTCATAAAAGGATACGTAGGCATAAGACTAAAATCGTGGCGAGTTCCCCTAATAAAAATTTAAACCCTATTTCCTAAGCTGAAATTCTAAACCCTAGTATCCTTGCGAACAAGGTAGATGAGGGGTGCCTAACACATTCCCTTCGTCTAAGAACGAGTCCAACAACTTATAATCTCTGTCCAAATTAGGGTTATTCCTTTATATTCCCTTCCTAAAGATAAAATTTAAGGGTGACGACTCTATATTTTTAAACCAGTTACAATAGTTGGCGACTCTGCTTGGGAATCAACCCTAGGGTTTAGAAGCCTTTTCTTTTGGTTTTAGGGTTTTTAGATTTTTTCTTGTTTTTGGGTTTTTATATTTTCTTATTTAATTATTTATTTATTTTTACTTATTATATTATTTATTATATTTATTCATCTGTGGTGGGATTTTATTTTTTCAAAAATGTTTTTCAAAACCCTTAGAAGGAAGATTCGTCTATTAGCCAATGGGATACATCAGCCCCATGAGTTTGTGACGACTTCGCCTAGAGTCGGTGGAATTTTGCAAAAGGAATACGTCTAACCAAAATCTCATAGTGAGATCTTGTACGACCTTAGAGACGAAAGTTTCTGTCTACAATGAGGCTCCATTTAAGGGAGGCCCTTATGCCTTTCCCTATAGTGTTATCCATGATACCCTTAAGGAAACCACCATATGGGGAAGGGTAGAAAAACATAGAACCTTTATAGGAGATCTCCTATAGGTTATTCTATCAGCATCCTATCCTCTTAACCTGTAAGGTTATCCTTATCTATATATTTATCCTGAAGTCGGTATAAGGTATTCACATACCCTAAACCCGTATGGGTTATTCACAATGGCTAAACCCGCAAGGGTTATATTTTCGTCCATTACTGTCTTTAGCCCGTAGGGCTTCCGTCTTCCTGATATAACCCTTAGCCAATAGGGATTTTCTTTTGAAAATATTAATCCCATGCCTACAGGGATCCCCTTATGACTGTCATTGTCCTTAGAACCTTTGGATCTTGGCCTCCATATGATACTTTCTCATGAAAGACGCCCTCTCTAATGCACACCATAGGGCCTATATCAGGCCATAGGATCTGGTGACCGTTGATCAGTCACCATGTGCTCTCTTCCATGTCTTTCCCTAAATTCTAACCTTCGTCTCAATTGTCCTTGGTCTATCACAATTCCTAGCTTTTAGGAATTCTTATCCCTCAGTAACAATCCCAAGCTTGTAAGGATTCCTATTCATTTTTCATTGCCCATAATCCTTAAGGAGTTCCTGTCTATCTCAATCTCTATGTCAGTATAGGTCCATAATATTTAAGGAATTCCTTCTGTCTCAATCTCTGAGTTAGTATAGGGTATCCTCATCTCCATGGTTATCATTAAACTCGTATAGGATACTCTTATGTTTACCTTCATACTATGTCTGTGTGGCATATCCATGAAACTTTTTTGCATACCCTTAAAAGCCAAAAAATATCTTTGCATTCACATACATTCATACATTTGCATCTCATGCATTATCACCTTCACCTTTATCCAACTATTACCCATATGCTAGCTGATTTCTTAGTACTTGTAAACAAACTTAAGAAAGTATGAAATTTTGGAAAGAAGAGATCAAGCATTGGATATTCAATGGAGTTTGTCCTATAAATCTTATTATGGAGAAAAGGCATCCCTTCACCATGAATACTACAAGCCTACACAGTGCCTCAAATGCCACTACCATGGGTGCTTCCTCTATAACAAGAGCAACTTCCTTATCAACGAAATAGGTATTCCCAAGAAAAGTCAAGGGTCACCCCCATGCTTTAACAAGCCCACGAACATCCAAAAGCTCTCCTAAAGTCAAGTGGGTCAAACTAAAAAGCTCTATGATATGATCATTAGACATTATCAATTTCTAATTGTAATTTCCAAGTCACTAAGTTGTATTTGGTGTGAACTTGTATCTTTGGATCAGTAATTCTAATAAAATGAGCATGCATGTTCTTGAAATCAATTCATTCATTTGACTCTTCATTTCTCATCACTTTCCATAAATAATCAACGACTTTCCATTTTCACTCTTCTTTTCCATTTTCAAATTTTTTTTAACAAACTTTGAGGGAGAGTGATGAAAACAAATTAACTTAATTTTACTAAACACATGCTTTCAATGGTAAGAATGAGCCGAAGATATAAGGCTTTGTTTCAATTCCTAAACAGTGGAGAAATAAGGAGTTAATCCGTAGTTAACCCCCTCGATCCAGAAGTTGGAGTTTTGCTCTATTTTCTAAAAATAAAAAACCTTAACTTTAACCAGGGGCAAGGTAGATTTCAATTAATTCGACGATGCATTCAAATCCCAGGATAATCAAAATGATCTAAGTAAAGGTTCAGGCATATCTCTTTCCTCGATACATCATTGAGGAAACGGTCTAAGCAAAGGTTCAAGGTTCAAGCACATCCTTTTCATTGCAAACCAACAAAGATTGAGGAAGAAATCAATGAATACAAATTTCATGACATCTTCTTCTTCAGAACATCCTTCTAGATCGGGGAAACGATAAAGACAAAGATTACAACAATCAGCAGGACAGTCACAAGTGTCAAAATCAAAAAGAAAAAAGAAATTCAAAAGAAAAAATAAAGCCCTTTAAGTCAAGTAAAAATCGATAAAAAAAATTGACTTAGGCAAAAGGTAGGGCATCCCGATGGACCGAAAAATTCAAAAGAATCGGTCCATGCAAAAATAAGGGATTGAAAAAAAAATTGGAGAACAATCTTGTGACTACCACCTCAAAAAACATCAAGGCTTCTTATAAAGTCTTGGATCTTATCAATGCTTTTCATTGGTGCTTGAATCTTTATCAACGCTTCTCATCATCTGTGCAACTACGGAATTTCTCTTGGAGATTAAACGCATTCGTTGGATTAATTGAAATTAGGATTGGAGAACATCAAGGTGAACAGGGTGGGATAAATAAATTTTGAGCCTTATATCCTTTGTTTCTTAAATGACGAACCATGGCCACGTTACAACCTTCAAAAGTCCTAATTGAAACAAGGTTAACTATGAAAGCATACTTGGAAAAATTTGTGTTAAACTGACTCCTATGTTTGTTAAAATTATTGCTGACCACTTTGCCTCTTCGAATCTCCATCTCTATTCATCCATTTATATTAAAACTTAGATTTCAAAACTTGCATGTACATTACTAAGAACTACTTTTCAAAGTATACACTTTTATATACGAATTAATACTTAGCATCAAGGAGATCTTAAGAATTGGTTTAATCAAAATCGATCCATTTTAAAATGCTTCTAACTAGGGGTAAAAGCATATAAGGAGGAATCCTATAATTATGAGAAAGACTAATGATCGTAGGTGAATATCACATGAAGATCCTGTTTGACTAGGGGTGATCATTCTGAGATTCAATTAACTTGGGTCACACTTCAAAAAGCACCGTTCAATTAGGGGCATACCTTTCGAAGGAGCATTCCTTAATCAAGTCATATCACAACAGGGTATGACTCGGTTTCCTCATTTTAACAAACTTCTCAAGGCCTTGATAATCAGGGGAACCTTCCAAGATTCAAATGTTGGGACAGTATGTATCAAGTTCATCCTATTGCATGTAGGGTCCAAGTTCCCTTTTAAACAACTTCGAGAACAAAACTTTTCAAGCTTCGAATACTTGGGGAAATCCATAGCAGGTTTGTGTTAGAACATAGTTTGATTCTACAACCCTTAAATAGAGTTTTGATGATAAAAAATACAAAGAACAAATATGCACCCTAAAAATTATATTATTTTGTATGCAGAAGTTCTGACCAAAGCAACATCAGAAGTTAAGCTATAGAAGCTACACGCTAAGGTAATCAGAATTTGCGCTGAAGAATGATGATCAGAACCTGCACTTAAGTGAAGTAAACTATGACTCTAAGAAGAAGGAATATAATCTAAGGCATCAATGTTCTGAAGCATTAGCAGCAAGCAAGGATGTAAGATTCTGAAGCGTTACTTTACAATCAAGACAACATCAATTACAACGGCTTCATTCAGACATGATCTTCTCAAAATGGAAATTGCGTTAATGACCATTATCACGCTTAAAGTTGGATAGAATTCCACTGCCTATAAAGACAAGCTTAGAGATCAAATTGTTCACGATTTTGCCAACGCTACTGCAATATAATTCAAAAACATTGCAAGCTTTCTCTAGTATTTTCCACACTCTAAAATTGTGTAAATTATCACAGTTGTGATAACTGTTTTTGTAACGAAAAACATCTACACAGAATTCTTGTATCTTTGATTAAGAACATACTTTCTTGAGATTAACCGGATTGTGGTTGTACTCAAGAAGAATTTTACAGTTGTCAAAGTAGTGATTGTAATCTGTTTGTGATTAGTGGATTAAAGCCCCGTTGGAGAGAGGAGAAATCACCTTGACGGGTGGACTGTAGTAGTTTGAGAACAAACGAACCAGAATAAAAATACTGTTTCTTTGCGCATTTTATTTCAAGTTTTCAATTAACCCCCCCCCCCCCCCCCCCCCTCTTGTGTTTTTCACTTCTTCAATTGGCATCAGAGTGACTGATTCTGAGTTCATACACTTAACTGTGTCAGTACAAGATCGAAGGTTTAGAAAAACACTATGGTGGGACCAAGCCAAAACATCAGTAATGACTATCATGAAGACATAGACAGAATCAGTGGCAAACCTCCAGTCTTTGATGGAGAAAACTTTGACTACTGGAAAGACAGAATTGAGAGCTTATTTCTGGCCCATGATGTTGATCTATGGGACATGGTAACTGATGGATACACACATCCAGTGGCTGGAAGGGTTCAGAAGATAGACAGAAAAATGATGTCTGACCAGCAGAAACGTGACTTCAGAAATCATCATAAGGCCAGAACAATACTTCTCAGTGCTATCTCATACTCAGAATATGAGAAAATCTCAAACAAAGAGACAGCCAAATATATGTTTGACTCTCTGAGAATGACGCATGAAGGCAAAATTCAAGTCAAAGAAACCAAAGCCCTTGCGCTCATTCAGAAGTATGAGGCATTTAAGATGGAAGATAGTGAATCCATAGAAACAATGTTCTCCAGATTCCAGATCCTTGTTGCTAGGCTGAAGGTTCATGATAAAGGATATTCTACTGCTAATCATGTAAAGAAGATCATTAGAAGTCTACCCAAGCAATGGAGGCCAATGGTCACAACACTTAAGCTTGCCAAAGATCTCAACAAGATATCTCTGGAGGAACTTGTCAGCTCCCTCAGAAGTCACGAGATAGAGCTTGAAGAAGATGAGCCTCAAAAGTAAGGTAAGCCACTAGCTTTAAAATCTAACAGAAAATCCGATTCTAAGGTTTTGCAAGTTATGAAAGAAACCTATGATGGATCCCCATCAGAAGAAGATGAATTGTCTCTCCTCTCCAGAAGGGTGAATCAACTATGGAAGTAGAGACAAAGTAAATTCAGAAATCCTAGAAGATCAGAGAATCAAAATGAATCCTCTTCCAGATACAGAAAGTCCGAGTCTTCCTCTGGACATAGAAGATCTGAAGGCTCTTCAGGACACAGAAAGTCAAATAATAAGGACATCATCTGCTATGAGTGAAATGAGCAAGGGCACTACAAAAGTGATTGTCCAAAGACTCAGAAGGAGCAGCCCAAAAAGAAGTTCTTCAAGGAGAAGAAGAAAAGCCTCATGGCAACATGGGACGATTCAGACACTTCTAATGCTGACTCAGAGTCAGATGATGAAAGAGAAAACATAGCTTTCATGGAAAACGTGTCAGAAGACAGTGAAGCTTCTGGTTCAGACTCAGAATCAGACACTGAAGAGGTATTCCCTGACTTTGCTATTAATTTCACCACAGTTGAACTTGTAGAAAGTCTAAATGAAATTCTGGAAAGGTATCAGCAAATCAGAGTCAAATTCAAGAACCAGAAAAAGGAACTTGTCACTAACTCTGAAAAGATTGAGAGTCTCAGATTAAAAAATTCTGAGTTAAAAGAAAAAGTTTTAAAATTAGAAAACAATTTGCAAAACTCTCAGAAGGAAATAATCTCAGAGACTCCCAGTAATGCTGATGAGATCATCAAAGAATATGATCACATCTTTCAGAAGTTTCTGGCTAAAAGCATAGATAGAAGCAAGATGGATTAAATGATCTATGGAGTTAGCAGAAATGGCAGAAAAGGGATAGGATATCAAGGTAAGGTACCTACACCTAAGAAAGCCATGGACTTCTTCATAAAACCCACACCACTTAAATCACACATCATATATGGGCACACACATGACCTAAATTACACTATTCATAATTACTCTGTCATACCAAAATTCAACCAGAGTTTTGGTAAAACTAACAAACCAGGACCCAAGAAGATATAGGTACCTAGGGGTAAAATTATATATGTAGCAGATATCTTTAGCAGCAAGGCTAAAACACCAGTCATGGTACCTGGACTCTGGATGCTCTCGACACATGACGGGAAGAAAGCATATGTTCCAAACCCTGGAACTTAAACCTGGAGGCTACGTGGGCTTTGAAGGCAATCAAAGAGGAAAGATAATTGGCTCTGGAACAGTAGGTAATGGGAATCTTCCCTCTATAAATAATGTGCTATTAGTTGATGGATTAATGCATAACCTGTTATCCATAAGTCAATTAAGTGATAAGGATTATGATATAATCTTTAATCAAAATTCATTAAAAGTTGTTAGTCAGAAAGATGGAACTATCCTTTTAATGGAAAGAGGAAAAACAACATTTATAAGATAAAACTTTCTGAACTAAAGAGTCAGAATGTAAAATGCCTTCTTTCTGTTAACAACGAGCAATGGGTCTGGCACAGAAGATTGAGGCATGTTAGTATGATAAGAATATCTCAGATTAACAAACTCAATTTGGTCAGAGGACTTCCTAATTTGAAGTTCAGCTCAGATGCTCTGTGTGAAGCATGTCAGAAAGGCAAATTCTCAAAACTTGCTTTTAAATCTAAAAATGTTGTTTCCACCTCTAAGCCATTAGAACTTTTGCACATAGACTTATTTGGACCAGTTAAAACTGCGTATGTCAGTGGCAAGAAGTATGGGTTAGTGATCGTAGATGACTATAGCAGATGGACATGGGTAAAGTTCTTAAGACACAAGGACGGGTCACACTCTGTGTTCTTTGCATTCTGTAACCAAGTTCAAAATGAAAAGGATCTTAGAATTTCAAAGTCAGAAGTGATCATGGTGGAGAATTTGAAAATAAATATTTTGAATCGTTTTTTAATGAATAAGGCATCCTGCATGACTTCTCTTGTCCTAGAACTCCATAACAAAATGGAGTTGTAGAACAAAAGAACAGAACATTGCAAGAAATGGCCAGAACCATGATCAATGAGACTAACATTGCTAAGATCTTCTGGGCAGAAGCAATTAACACAGCGTGTTATATTCATAATAGAATCTATATAAGACCTATTCTGGAAAAGACTCCATATGAATTATGGAAGAACAGAAAACCCAATATTTCTTATTTCCATCCTTTTGGATGCACTTGTTTCATTCTGAAAAATTATCTGAACAAGTTTGACTTTAAAGCACAAAAGTGTATTATGTTAGGATACTCTGAATGCTCAAGAGGGTACAGAGTATACAATACAGAAACACAAATTGTTGAAGAGTCAATCAGTGTTATATTTGATGATAAACTTGGCCCTAAAAAGTCAAAGCAGAATGAATTCTTTGTAGATATAGAAGTTGAATTCATAGGTACTGAAGACAAATCATCAGAAGTTCTCAACGGAGACGCTCCAACAACGTCAGAAAGAAATGCTACAAGCAATCCAGCACCTTCTGTTGATCAACTCCAGAAAAGGTTTTCCAGAAGTAGCATAGCTCACCCAGAAGATAAAATCCTGGGAAAGAAGGATGATCCAATCAAAACAAGATCAACATTCAGAAACTCTGAAGAATCCCCCATGGGACTGGTCTCTCCGATTGAACCAACAACAATTGATGAAGCGCTTCTAGATATCATATCCACTTGTCTGTCATGCTTTCTTCCTTTGTTGATGAAGGTCTCCAGGATTGGAGGAAACTACACGTTACCTTTAAGGGTAACCTTTGATGATTCATAGCCCAAACCAAAATTAATATTCTTTTCCTGTATTTCCATGAGTTTGCCCTAACCTTTTGAGGTACCATCTTCCATAGCTGTTTGTAATTCTCTCCATAAAGTCACATTAGGTTTCTTGATTTTCTCCACTGGTAGGGTTACCATTGAAGCAACCTCTAAGACTTGAAATGGTGTTTCTATGCAGTCTTCATATGCACTGATATATCTATAGGACTCTAAGTGACTCGCAAAGATATCCTCTTCACCGTCGATTATAACCAATCTTCCTTCAATGAAGAAATGTAAAGTTGAAGTGACGGCCCCGTTGCATGAATCCAAGGTCATCCGAGTAAACACGTATACGCTAGTTCTATATCCATTAATTTAAAAGTGATATAAAACATATGCAGGACGATCTTGACAGGAAGATCCATTTCTCTAAACACTTTACTTTGAGAACCATCAAAAGCTTTGACTATCGTAGAACTTGTCCTTATTACAACATCATCCAATGTTTAATTCATCAAGCTGGATTTTGGTAGCATATTGAGAGTAGAACTGGCATCGGTGAGTACCCTGAACAGGCTTGTAGTACCTATCTGAATGGAAATGTGCAAGCCTTGTTGTGAGCTCTGTATTATGGAGGCAACTCACTGTCATTAAAACCTAGGTAGGATCTAGATGTCAGATTTGCCACAACATTGTCAAACTGATTTACGGTAATCTCTTTTAAGACATGATAAGAACTTAGAACCTTTATTAGGGAGTCTCGATGCGCTTCTGAGTTGAGGAGCAATGAGAGTATTGAAATCTTGGTCGGGGTTTGGTGTAACTGATCCACTACCCTATAATCACCCCTCTTGCTTATTTTCAGGACTTCTTTCTCCTCTTGGTCAATAAAATTCTTGCTCGGAGTCTCTTGTTATTGGCTTGCCTCTATCACAGATTTCCCATTATCCTTAACTATAGCATCATTTTCTTCAGTGGTTCGAGATTATAGATTCGACGTTGCGAATCATGCCCCCTGTTCCAGCTAAATTTGTGATTGCATCACCTTGAATTGTCGATGGCTCAGATTCTTACTTTAAACTATTTACATATACATTATAATCATAACTCTAAGGCACTGCTTTGTTGCTTTCGTAAGGGGTAGGAGATGGCCTCCTAATCACCATTGTAGTCTTTGGAACTATTGGAATCCTCAGAGTCTCGAATGGTATTATCATTGGTGCTTTTGTTGACTCTCTCCATGGAATCACAAGAGTCTTCTTAGAAATATTCGATAATTATAAAGGAATTACCAATGGCTTCTTCGTGCTTCCATCGATCGCAGATACATATTCTTATTTAGGGAATTGCCCGAATTGGACTATCCCCTGATCCACCAATTTTTGTAACATCTTCTCAAAATCTTTATTGTGTTGCAAGAGGAACCCACACTCCAACATATATTCTTTCAAAAGGTTTATTGGGGCCTTTACTTGTCTGACTGCCCTAAAGTTAGTTACCACTTCACATTCATTCATTGCTGGTCCACCATGCAGAGGAATTAGGCTTGTCTTAGTGTTTGGTTTGTCAAAAGTGATATATTAAGAATCCAACAAATCTTGAACCTTATGTCTGAAGGCCCAACATTTTTCTATGGTATGCCCCAGAGAATTGGCATGATATTCGCACCTAGCATTTGCATCATTCTTTGGCGGGAGTGCCCTAATTGGAGGTGCTAGAGGCTTTAGCTCTATCAAATCTTCTCGGAGGCCTTTCAAACCTGTTTTATTGTTGTTCTTGTGGAATCACCAATGGTCGTTGTGTTTTTGGATGCGATGCTACAACATTGATTTCTCCTTCCTTCTTTTTCGAGAAGTTAGGAACATGTATTTTTGAATTATAAGGGGTACTAGATGACGCCCCTTGTATCTTCCCACTCTTTATACCTCCTTCAATTCTTTCACCAATAGTCACTAAATCAGAAAATCCAGAAGAGACGCTCCCTACCATATTATCATAGTATAACCCTTGTAAAGTTCCCATGAACATATCGACTAATTATTTCTCCAAGAGTGGTGGTTGTACACGAGCTGCCATTTCTCTCCATCTTTGAGCATACTCTTTGAAAGACTCCTCCTTCTTCTAAGACAAGTTTTTGAGTTGCATACGATTAGGCGCCATGTCCAAATTGTACTTGTATTGTCTTAGGAAATCATTGGCAAGATTTTCCCATGTTTGGAAATGAATTCATTCCAATTGCATGTACCAATCTAGAGATGCCCCACTTAAATTGTCTTGAAAGCAATGGATCTTCAATTCTTGATCTTGAGCATATGCGTGCATTTTTATGCAATACATGCATAGATGATTTCTTGGACATGTGAGTACCTTATGTTTTCCAAAGTCAGTTACTTTTAATTTTGGAGGGATTACCACATCCGGAACTAGACCCATTTCGAGAGCATCAACGTCGAAATCATCGTAATCCTCCACATCCTTTAACCTTTCTTCAAGAGATTTATACTGATTGAGTGCCAAGGGATTTTCAGTTACATGGGTATGGGTTGTCCTTTAAGGCGCTTGATTGACGTCTTCTAAGTCATGGTCTCCATACTACAAGTTGATGTAGTTATCCGTGTTATTGACCAGAATCTACAAAGTATGGGATATCCCTCCCTTTGGTGGAGGTGGGACAAATCCTTCAGTATTAGATTATCTGACCTCTTGTTGTGCTATAGTTGACTTTTGAGGTCCTGATTCTAGATCCCTTCCTGGTTGGTGACTGCTCGATGCACCAATAGTTTGGGCTACTTCTTCAAAAGCTACCTTAGGGATCCATTCTTGCCTTTCGACAATGTTTTTAAGGCTAGAAGAACTTGGCTCATATCTCCCTTCATCGTGTTGATGTTACCTTTCACCAGCTCTAAATCTTCATTGCATACGGCTTGATTCTCCTCGATTTGTTCCATTACTTTCTATTGATGGGCCCTTGTTTGATATGGCGGTCAGGGAGGTGGTGTTTTCTTACCAGTGATTTAACTGGAGAAGGTTTTTTGAAAAAAAGATAAGTTGTTTTGTATGGAATTCAATATTTATGAATTCATGAATGTGTATGAATATGCAAAGAGTTTCATTTTTGAATTTCTTATTCACTTGGATTTTCCATATATATATATATATATATATATATATATATATATATATATATATATATATATATATATATATATATATATATATATATATATATATATATATATATATATATATATATATATATATATATATATATATATATATATATATATATATATATATATATATATATATATATATATATATATATATATATATATATATATATATATATATATATATATATATATATATATATATATATATATATGTGTGTGTGTGTGTGTGTGTGTGTGTGTGTGTGTGTGTGTGTGTGTGTGTGTGTGTGTGTGTGTGTGTGTGTGTGTGTGTGTTTTGTTTTTTATTGGTGACCATCTCAAAAATAAATACACAAACAGGATATGGAAACAAAGTACTTTATTGAGATAACAATTTTCCTTAAAATGAGAATATAATTCAGATATTGAAAAATATTCAAAACCAAAAACATCAAAATTAACATTACTGAAAGAAATAACAAAGGGAAACAAAAATCTTCTAAGCGCGCCTGCAGATTTATGCCCTAAAACCATCACCCATAGTCCTACAAAGCTTGAGGAAGTCTTCAACGTCCTTCAAGAGAGGGACCATCACATTTTTCGCATCTCTCAAACTTCTAGAGATGTCCTCAATGAGATTGTTGCATGCTTGTCTTTGTAAAATCAATACTCTTGGTAAAGGTCCAAAATTATATTATGATTATCCTTTCATGCTTTGGTAATTTTCGCATACTTCTCTTCCCAATATAATTTTTAAGCCCTCATCTCCTTATAGAGTCTGCAATGTATGAGGAAATTTATTCAGAGGTCTTCTAAGTCGGGATAAACTTGCTCATATTCATCAGTCTTTTGGGCAAGAAATCTTTCTGCCCTCATCCTCTTGAGACGTTTCCCTATGTTCAATTCTTGGCTATCCTAGAGTCTCGTAGTAAGATACTTAATTTACTCTTCTTGATATAAAGAAGCTTGTGCCAAACATTGAATTTAAGCCCTAAAATTTACTTCCATCTCCTTTTTATCTTGTCACGCCTTCTCATACCACCTACTTAGTTTCCCGATTTCACCAGTAGCATCCTCCAAATGTTGGTTGTGAGAATCTAAGTTGAAGGTAGCACTAAACAACCCTTCAGTCAAACGTTTTTGCTTGAGACTCTCTTTTTCAAAGGCTTCATGGTCTTTCTGAATATGTTGATCTTTGGACTCAAGCTCGCGTTGCATTTGTCTTTTATCCTTAGCTAAGTTATGGAGGCTAAGCTCCAATTCTTATTTCTCCTTTTGAGCTTGATTCAAAGCTCTCTTTAAGTTGTCTATTTCTTCTAAGGACATAGGCAGAGGATCTGGGACATGTGGCTTGTACTCTTGATCAATGTTAAATGGTAACTTAACAAATTAGACCATATCCAAAACCCGTCGAGTGTAAGGTTCTTTTTCCACCTCATTCTTCCTTTCAGCTTTTCTATTGTTAACCGTATTCCAATCTCAGATGATCTTGTTGAGCAAATCTCAGTCATTTTTGCCCATGTCATGAATGATTAATTGTTGAAGTTGTTCATCAGAGGGTTTATCTTCTAAAGGGTATCCTAGTTGTCGCAAATCTAAAATAGGGTTGTGATTGATGCAACCACATGACCCAATCAGCCGAACATTCAGAAAATCCTCGCAACTTAAAATGATATCTCCAATGTCTAGATTTCTTGCATACCACAACACATAATCAAAAGTAAGAGACCTTAATTTTTGAGGCCACTCGTATCTTGTCAGGTTTGGGATCATGTAGTCTTCTTTATAGAGATGAGTCATAAACCAAGAATATAAAAGCGGGATAAAATAGTTCAGCGTACCCTTTTCGTAACAAGTGTGAAGATCATAGTAAATATCAGCAATCAAAGCGGGAGTTGGATCCGCATTCAAAGGTTTCGCGCCCCAAAACACACTAATAGTTGCAGGGTTAATATAGTCCATAGTCCACGAAAACAGAATTACACCTAATACAAGTAGCCCTAAACAATCAACATATAACTCCTATTCTTTGTTATTGGCAAAAGAAAGGGCTTTATGAAGAAGAGAAAAACACAAGAAGGGGGGGTTGAATTGTAAAACTGAAAAACACTTGCAATGAACACGATATTTTTATCCTGGTTCGTTTGATCTCAAACTACTCCAGTCCACCCGTCAAGGTGATTTCGCCTCTCTCCAACGAGGTCTTAATCCACTATATTCAACTGAATATTACAATCTGCTTTAACAACTGCTAAAGCCTTCTTGATGCAAACCACAACCTGGTTTGTCAAGGAAACACTTTCTTACAAAGAAGATAAATCTAGGTGTGTAAATGTTTTCTACAAAACTGTATCACAACTGTGATGTTTACACAATTTAAGCTTATGAAACTAGATTGCTAAAATACTGAGTGAGAAATTGTGAAGCGTTTAGCAAACTGAAAGAAGGAAGATGAAGATTAGCTTTTAGGCGTGTAATATGATGTAGAGCATTAGCCAATTCAATCTTCATAGTCTTGTTTATATAGCACTGAGATTGTTGAACGTTGGAGCAATAATCTTGATTCAATGCTAATAACAAACTTTCCTTATTGAGCAGATCTTGTCTGGAATGATGTCGTTGGTAATAATACGCTTTCAATGCACAGTACCGTTGCTACTTAAAGCATGTTCTGGCTTGGCTCATTCTGACTCTGCTTAAGTGCTGATGAACTGTTGTTGTCTTTAATCGCAGTGTTGAGCGCAGTTCTGTTCATCAAGCTTCAGCATACGCGTGAGTTATTCTTCTGATTCTGGTGTTCTGATATAGCATCTTCTGATGCTGGTGTTAAAGACCAATATTCTGATGCTGATTAAGTGTGCTCTTGCTGATACCTATCAGAGTTTCTGCAAATCAGAAAGTAATATTTTAGGTAGCAAGTAGTTCTTACATGAATCACATAAATAATATATCTTTTCATTTTGTTATCATCAAAACTTAAACATAGGGTAGTAGATTCAAACTTTGTTCTAACAATCTCCCCCTTTTTGATGATGACAAAAACTAGATATTTTTAATTGAAAATAACGTGAAAAAGTGTCAGAGATAACTAAATGATAAGATGTATCAGAGTAAGAGGTTATCAAAGACAAGGGATAAGGAGATATAAGAGTTGAGAGATACTCCCCCTGAATTTATTACTTCCCTTTTTAATTCCAAGAGTTCTTCAGGATCAGATCTTGTATTGCCTTTCTTTGAACATCAGAATATCAGAGTTTTGACTATCAGAAGCTTTGGATCAGAATGTCAGAGCAGAGCTTCAGATCAGAGTCAGAGCTTTGCTTTGGGTCAGAGTATCAAAGCTTTAGTATTCAGAATATCATGGAGCATTCTTGTACCTGTAGAGTTAAGCAAAAAACAGAAAACATATTCAAGTATATCAGAGTTAGAATGTTCGAGAATTTTTGTCTTAGTAATCCGTTATTATTTAAAATATCATTCCTGTTCTCCCCCTTTTTGTCAGCAATCAAAAAGTTTAAGTGATGTGCTAAAACATTTAGAGCAGAAAAACCTGTCATATTAAAAACTTCAGAATCAAACAAAACAGTACAACAGATAATCAAAGAAAACATGAAAATGACATGAATGAAAAACTAAGGTTGGGGAGGAAGGCGTGTGAACAGGTTCTCCAGCATGGCTTTGATCTGATCAGCAGTCTCATTCTGCTTGTGCACCATGCTGACAACTGTGTCTATCTTGCTATCCTGCACATCCATCCTTTCTTTCATCTTCTGGTCATTTTCATCCATCCTTTGCTGCAGACGAATGTCATTCAGCTTCAGCTCTTCCAGAGTCTGCCTGTCCAAGGCAGCTTGAGAAACATCAGAAGCAGGGAGCTTCTGAGAGCTTTCTGCAACATCTTCTGCTTGACTTGCTTCATCTTGAATAGTCTTGTCTTCTTCTGGTTGCACCTTTGAAGCTGGCTGTTTCTCAGACCATGGCTCACTATCCAGAAGGAGCACGTCTTCCTGTGGCAGCTGACTTTCAACTTCCTTCAGCAGTTTGCTGAAGTTCTGTTGTGCCTGTTCATAGTTGATATCCTACAACTTGAGGGCTTCAGCACGTACCCAAATTCTGAATTGTGACCAGAGCTGGTTAGAGGCAGCTGGGTCAATCATTCCAGGACAGACTTGCTTCAGAGAAGCAATCCACTGCTGCAAACCTGTTTCAAAATTCATAATACCAGAGCCAACATCTGGCTGTTTTTGTTTTGGAATGGCTATTTTATTTTTCAGATCAGCAAGACGGTCAAGGATTGTTAAATCTATGAAGGTCCTGCGGGGGTTTTCGGTGGTTTGCTTGGGAGCTGTTTGTTTTGGAGATGGAGTGGGGGAGTCAGAAATTATGATTGGACTGTTTGGGGTTTTGGGAGTATTTGGTGGTGTTGATTCTGGCGAGGATGGCAGCTGGGCCATGGTTACTGTTGTTCCACATGGCAGCTGGATTGCCAGAGGTTGTGGTTCAGAGGATTGAGGAGAGTGAGGTTCAGAAGGTGGAGGAGTTCGAGTCTCAGAGTGATGAAACTCAGGTTGAGGTGATGGTGGAGGTGATGGTGGATGAATTTCTGGTTGAGGAGAGGGAGAAGGAATTGCTGGTTGTGGAGAAGGAGGAGGAATTTCTGGTTGTTCAGGGATAAGAGGTTCTTCTGGAATGGGTGAGAGAGGTTGTTCTGATTATGGAGAGTGGACAATTTGTGGTTCAGAGTTTGGATTGTTGGAGGGGTGATCAGAGGTGTGTTGATCAATGTCAGACAGCACTTTGTCAATTGCTGATGTTGTTGAGATTGTTGGTTTGGGATGTTTGGTTCGGGGTCTTCTGAGTTGAAGTGCCTCAGAAGGGTCATCTTCTGGTTCGGTTTCATCTATTGTTGGGATGGGGATTGGGATTTCTTGAGAAGTTGGAGTTGGGATAGATGCTGGAATAGTAGAAGAATTTAAAACAGAAGCATTAGATAAATTACCTCTTTTCTTGGGTGTCTGCTGGGATGATCCTTCTGAAGGTGCCTTCCTTTTCTTCATCTTCTTCAGTGTAACTTCTGGTTGAGGTTGGTGCAGATCTTTGATATTCAGATTGGGATCTGTACCATCAGCCTTGCACGCGTCCAGATATCTGAGAACCACCACTGGTTTGGATTCTATCTCAGAAAATAAAGGAAAGTCACTCAGTGGGACTCTTCTGCTGGTGATATCAGCAATAGGAGTAGCGCTGGGTTCCTTTTTGATATTCTCTATTAACTTCATTTTCTTCAAGTTCTTCGTGTTCAGAGGCTTCCCAACCATTGGTTCAATGGTGCTTAACTCTTGAGCTTCTATCAGGTGCTCTATCAGCCTATTCTCAGTCAGAATATCTGATATCAACCTTCCAAAGGGTATCCAATCCCTCTTTGTTCTTTCTTCTTCCCTGGTTTCCTTCATGCTTGTTCTGAGGTGATTAAACAGAAGATGAGCCAAGTTGATTTTTACCTTCTGATTGATAAAATAGATCAGAAATTGCTGATCTATATTTATGTAATCAGGGGAACTAGTTGGCTTCCTATGATTAAAACACCCCATAATTATCTTCGCCCAAACACTGTGGTGATCCTTCAGATCTCTGATCTTGCTGCTGGGCACCCCATGGGTGAAAATCCTTCCTGCTATGACGTCCACGTCAGCACATCTCTCAGCCATATCAATACAGCGGACGCCACCGCCACTGTAACCAATTAACCTTGCTATGTGATCCTCAGTGATCACAATCTTCTTCCCCATAATGTAGGAGGTGACTTGATGCGTTGAAGCAGTTGCATGAATCCAGAACTCCTTGACTAACATTGGGAATGTTGGTCCAACCAACCTATCAAAATACCTTTCCCATTTCTGTGCCCTAACTTCTTCTGTTAAATCAAAACTGTTTTCCTTCAGACTTCCAAAATCAATGATCAATTCAGATAACACTTCAAGATTCTTCACAGGAGTGAGGAGTGTTCTGAATGGCACTTGATACTGTTCAGATGATGCTTTCTTCTAAGAACCTGCAGAAGCACTGCTGGAGGTTGCCATGTTCACACTTAAGGATTTTGAGAAAAACTGAGAAAATGGGTTTGAGAGAGATGAACACAGAAAAATGCAGAGAATACTTAAGAAATAATGAGAAACTGTAAAAGATTAAAGTGAGAGGTTAACGTGCTTAAATAGGCTTCAGAATATTTTGAAATTGTAAACATTTTCAAGAAAGAGAAATAAAGTCATGATTACGTTTTAAAAACATGATTACTTTCATTTAATGCTTGCTGATTTTGGGGGATTTGAGAAAGATACTTAAAACGGTTACCAGACATGTGTCTCAATGCATCCAATCAGCGTTTTGCCTTCTCAGAAGCGTGCACGCGTTCTGCTTCAGAGATATGCTGATGATTGGATGACACTTGTTTGATGTGGTGATCAGCACGTCTGTCTTTGAGCTTAGACTCTCAGATCTTTAGACTAGCATCTGATAAAATCTGCATGTTCTATCTTTCTGAAAAGAGATTGATCAGAAGTTCACAGTAAAACAAATACATTCTGAAGATAAATATATGGAATTAAAACATTTTCACTCTGGGCAGATTTTCATGCTGAGATGTTTCAGAATGAAATTGAACCTATCTTCAGAAAGGGGTTTAGTGAAGATATCAGCCCATTGATGGTCTGTATCTATAAATTTTAAATTCAAAATTCCTTTCTGAATATAGTCCCTAATGAAGTGATGTTTTATTTCTATATGCTTAGCTCTAGAATGTAAAATGGGATTCTTACTTAAGCAAATAACAGAAGTATTATCAGAGTATAGGAATGTTACTCTCAAAAATTTGGAAGTCTTCAAGCTGACTTTTCATCCAGAGCATTTGTGTGCTACATCCTGCTGCTGCTATGTACTCAGCTTCTGCTGTTGATAGCGCAATTGTTGATTGCCTTTTGCTGGACCAAGAGATCAGATTTTCTCCCAGAAACTGGCAGCTTCCAGAAGTACTTTTACGCTCCACTCTGTCTCCAGCAAAGTCAGCATCGCAGTAGCCTACTAAACTGTAATCACTAGATTTTCTATAAAACAAACCCAGATTAGTAGTACCTTTCAGATACTTGAAAATTCGCTTAACAACTGTTAAGTGAGATTCTCTAGGATCTGATTGGAATCTAGCACAAATACACACGCTGAATAATATATCAGGTCTTAAAGCTGTCAGATAAAGGAGAGGGCCAATCATACCTCTGTAGACTTTCTGTTCTACATTTTTTCTTACCTCTTCTCTTTCCAGAATGCACGTGGGATGCATTGGAATCTTTGATGGCTTACATTCTGAGAGGTCAAATTTCTTCAGAAGATCTCTGATGTATTTGCTCTGATGAATGTAAGTTCCCTCTGGAGTTTGATTGATCTGAATTCCTAGGAAGAATTTCAGTTCCCCCATGAGGCTCATCTCAAATTCTGCCTGCATACACTTAGCAAATTTTCTTCCAAGAGAAGGATTAGTAGAACCAAAAATAATATCATCAACATAAATTTGACATACTAAGATGTCATTCTTAACTAATTTATAGAATAAGGTAGTGTCTACCTTCCCTCTGGTGAATTCATTTTCTAACAGAAAGTTACTTAGCCTTTCATACCAAGTTCTGGGAGCTTGTTTCAGACCATATAGTGACTTCTTTAGTTTAAAAACATGTTCTGGATGTTTTGTATTTTCAAAACCAGGGGGTTGGTGCACATAAACCTCTTCTTCTATATAACCATTTAAGAATGCACTTTTGACATCCATCTGATACAGAGTGATGCCTCTATTAACAGCAAATGAAATTAAAAGTCTGATAGATTCTAACCTGGCGACTGGAGCAAAGGTTTCTGTATAGTCTATCCCCTCTTGCTGACTATAACCTTGTGCTACCAGTCGTGCCTTATTTCTGATGAGTTCACCTTGTTCATTTAGCTTGTTTCTGAAGACCCATCTTGTTCCAATGACGTTGAATCCTTTTGGTCTGGGAACAAGATCCCATACGTCATTTCTGGTGAATTGATTCAGCTCTTCTTGCATTGCCAGAATCCAGTCATTATCCAGAA
Source organism: Vicia faba (assembly GCA_948472305.1). Classification (NCBI taxonomy): domain Eukaryota; kingdom Viridiplantae; phylum Streptophyta; class Magnoliopsida; order Fabales; family Fabaceae; genus Vicia; species Vicia faba. The sequence continues at coordinate 672,417,494 of OX451740.1, forward strand.
GTGCTTCATCAATAGAAGAAGGTTCAATCAGAGACACAAGTCCCATGAGGGTTTCTTCAGAGTTTCTGAAGCTTGCTCTTGTTCTGATTGGATCTTCCTTTCTTCCTAAGATAGTCTCTTCTGGGTGATCCAAGCTGCTTCTGGGTAATCTTTTCTGAGGTTGATCAGCAGATGTTGTAGGATTGCTAGCAGTGCTCCTTTCAGACGTTGAAGGAGTGTTTATGTTGAGAGCTTCTGATGACTTGTCTTCAGAACCTGTAAGTTCAATTTCCATACCTGCAAAAACTTCATTCTGCTTTGACTTTTCAGAGTCAAGCTTATCATCAAAACAAACACTGATTGATTCTTCCACAATCTGTGTTTCTGTATTGTATACTCTGTACCCTCTTGAGCGTTCAGAGTATCCTAACATAATACACTTCTGTGCTTTAGAGTCAAACTTGTTCAAATAATTCTTTGTATTTAACATAAAACAAGTACATCCAAATGGATGAAAATATGAAATGTTGGGCTTTCTGTTCTTCCACAATTCATACGGAGTCTTTTCCAGAATATGTCTTATTGAGATTCTATTTTGAATGTAGCACGCTGTGTTTATTGCCTCTGCCCAGAAGATCTTAGCAACGTTTGTCTCATTGATCATGGTTCTGGCCATTTCTTGCAATGTTCTGTTCTTTCGTTCTACAACTCCATTTTGTTGGGGAGTTTTAGGACAAGAGAAATCATGCAGAATGCCTCTGTCATTAAAGAATGACTCAAAATCTTTGTTTTCAAATTCTCCACCATGATCACTTCTGACTTTAACGATTCTAAGATCCTTTTCATTCTGAACTTGGTTACAGAAGGTAACAAACACAGAGTGTGACTCGTCCTTGTGTCTTAAGAACTTTACCCATGTCCATCTGCTATAGTCATCTACGATTACTAACCCATACTTCTTGCCACTGACTGAAGCAATTTTAACTGGTCCAAATAAGTCAATGTGCAGAAGTTCTAATGGCTTAGAGGTAGAAACAACATTTTTAGATTTAAAAGAAGGTTTTGCAAACTTGCCTTTCTGACATGCTTCACACAGAGCATCTGAATTGAACTTCAAATTAGGAAGTCCTCTGACCAGATTGAGTTTGTTAATCTGAGATATTCTTCTCATACTAACATGCCCCAATCTTCTGTGCCAGATCCACTACTCGTTGTTAACAGACAGAAGGCACTTTACATTCTGACTTTTTAGTTCAGAAAGTTTGATTTTGTAAATGTTGTTTTTCCTCTTTCCATTAAACAGGATAGTCCCATCTTTCTGACTAACAGCTTTACATGATTTTTGATTAAAGATTATATCATAACCGTTATCACTTAATTGACTTATGGATAACAGATTATGCATTAATCCATCTACTAGCAGAATATTATTAATAGAGGGAAGATTTCCATTACCTACAGTTCCAGATCCAATGATCTTTCCCCTCTGATTGCCTTCAAAGCCAACGTGGCCTCCAGGCTTAAGTTCCAGGCTTTGGAACATATGCCTTCTTCCCGTCATGTGTCGCGAGCAGCCAGAGTCCAGGTACCATGACTGGTGTTTCTGACTTGCTGCTAAAGATATCTGCAACATGTATTATTTTATCCTTAGGTACCCAGATTTTCTTGGGTCCTGATTTGTTAGATTTACCAAAACTCTGGTTGAATTTTGGTTTCAAAGAGTACTTACTGCTAGTGTATTTAATATCATGTGTGTGACCATACACAAAATGTGAATTCAGAGGAGTGTGTTTAATGGTTAAGTCCATGACATTCTTTGGTGTAGGAGCCTTACCTTGGTATCCTATTCCCTTCCTGCCGTTTCTGCTAACTCCATAGATCATTGAAGCCATTTTGCTTATATCTATGCTTTTAGCAAGGAACTTCTGGAAACTGTGATCATACTCCTTGATGATCTCATCAGCGTTGTTGGGAGTTTCAGAAATTGGTTCCTTCTGAGAGTTTTGTAAAGTATTTTCTAATTTTGAAATTTTAATTTTCAGCTCAGAATTCTCCAATTTAAGACTCTCAGTCTTATTAGAGTCAGATTCAAGATTCCTTTTCAGGTCTCTGAATTTCACTCTAATCTGCTGATACCTTTCTAGGATTTCATTAAGGCTTTCAGCAAGTTCAGCCTTGGTAAAATTAACAACAAAGTTAGGAAATACCTCTTCAGTGTCTGATTCTGAGTCTGATTCAGAAGCTTCACTATCTTCTGAAATGTTAGCCATGAGAGCTATGTTTGCCCTCTCATCATCTGATTCTGAGTCAGCTTCAGACGAGTCAGAGTCATCCCATGTAGCCATGAGACTTTTCTTCTTTTCTCTTCCAAACTTCTTTTTGGGCTTTTCTCTCTGAAGCTTTGGGCAGTCACTCTTGTAGTGTCCTTGCTCATTGCACTCATAGCAGATGATGTCCTTGGTGTTTGGCTTTTTGCTACTTGAGGAGCCTTCAGATCTTCTGTATCCAGAAGAAGAATCTGTCCTTCTGTATCTGGAAGAAGACTCGTTCTGATCAGATCTTTTGGGATTCCTGAACATCCTTTGCCTCTGCTTCCGCAGTTGATTTACTCTTTTGGAGAGGAGGGAGAGTTCGTCTTCTTCTGATGAGGATCCATCAGATGTTTCTTCAACTGCCTGCAAAACTTTAGACTCATATTTTTTGTTAGATTTTAATGCTAAAGGCTTACCTTGCTTCTGAGGCTCATCAGCTTCTAGCTCTATCTCATGACTTCTGAGGGAGCTGATAAGTTCCTCCGGAGTAATTTTGTTGAGATCTTTTGCTAGCTTCAGAGCTGTAACCATTGGTCTCCACTGCTTGGGTAAGCTTCTGATGATTTTCTTGACATGGTCAGCAGTAGAGTATCCTTTGTCCAGAACCTTGAGACCAGCTACCAGAATCTGGAATCTTGAGAACATTGTTTCAATGGATTCAAATTCTACCATTTTGAACGCCTCATACTTCTGAATGAGCGCCAGAGCTTTAGTTTCTTTGACCTGAACGTTGCCTTCATGCGTCATTCTGAGTGAGTCAAAAATGTTCTTTGATGTGTCTCTGTTGGAGATCTTTTCATATTTAGTATAGGAGATGGCGCTGAGAAGGATGGTTCTGGCCTTGTGGTGATTCTTGAAGTCACGCTTTTGTTGGTCAGTCATTGTTTTTCTATCAATCTTCTGACCGCTTGCATTCACAGGGTGCGTGTATCCATCTGTCACCATATCCCACAGATCAGCATCATGTGCCAGAAAGAAGCTTTCAATTCTATCTTTCCAGTAATCAAAGTTTTCTCCATCAAAGACTGGAGGTTTGTCGCTGAATCTGTCTCTGTCCTCATGGTTTTCATTGCTGGTGTAAGAATAGTTTCCTGCCATTGTTTTTCTGACGCTGGATCTTGTACTGACACGGTTAAGTGTTTTAGCTCAGAACTAGGCGCTCTGATGCCAATTGAAGAAGAGAAAACACAAGAAGGGGGGTTGAATTGTAAAACTGAAAAACACTTGCAATGAACACGATATTTTTATCCTGGTTCGTTTGATCTCAAACTACTCCAGTCCACCCGTCAAGGTGATTTCGCCTCTCTCCAACGAGGTCTTAATCCACTATATTCAACTGAATATTACAATCTGCTTTAACAACTGCTAAAGCCTTCTTGATGCAAACCACAACCTGGTTTGTCAAGGAAACACTTTCTTACAAAGAAGATAAATCTAGGTGTGTAAATGTTTTCTACAAAACTGTATCACAACTGTGATGTTTACACAATTTAAGCTTATGAAACTAGATTGCTAAAATACTGAGTGAGAAATTGTGAAGCGTTTAGCAAACTGAAAGAAGGAAGATGAAGATTAGCTTTTAGGCGTGTAATATGATGTAGAGCATTAGCCAATTCAATCTTCATAGTCTTGTTTATATAGCACTGAGATTGTTGAACGTTGGAGCAATAATCTTGATTCAATGCTAATAACAAACTTTCCTTATTGAGCAGATCTTGTCTGGAATGATGTCGTTGGTAATAATACGCTTTCAATGCACAGTACCGTTGCTACTTAAAGCATGTTCTGGCTTGGCTCATTCTGACTCTGCTTAAGTGCTGATGAACTATTGTTGTCTTTAATCGCAGTGTTGAGCGCAGTTCTGTTCATCAAGCTTCAGCATACGCGTGAGTTATTCTTCTGATTCTGGTGTTCTGATATAGCATCTTCTGATGCTGGTGTTAAAGACCAATATTCTAATGCTGATTAAGTGTGCTCTTGCTGATACCTATCAGAGTTTCTGCAAATCAGAAAGTAATATTTTAGGTAGCAAGTAGTTCTTACATGAATCACATAAATAATATATCTTTTCATTTTGTTATCATCAAAACTTAAACATAGGGTAGTAGATTCAAACTTTGTTCTAACACTTTAGCTTCCAAATAGTATCTCTTAAACCCTTGTACATCACCTTATTTTTTTTGTAATTAAGTGAGAATCCAGGATAAGGGATCCGTAAACCATTTTCTACGTCCTTAATGTCAATTGTTTGTCCAATTCCCACATATGCTTTTCCTTTAGAAAAACTCAAAAGTCTAACAAATTCTTCCAAAGTTGGCGCTAACTAAAAGTCTTAGAAGGTAAAACACATCAATGGAGGATCGTAGAAATTAACCAAGGTAGAAATATCATCCAATTGTACATCCACTTTTGTCAACTCAAAGGTATCCCCGTAATGACGAGTAAACATCCTCAAAGCTTTTTCAGACAGTTTCCCTTTAATGGTCTTGATCTTTGTCATATCCAGCTTGACGACATTAACACTGACAAGTTGTTTCCCTCTGGAATTCATTTTTAAGTCACTTCACCAAAAAAACTTCGATTATTTTTTTAATCCGGTGAATATGACAGACAAAAAATGGAGGGTAGTGAATATGTGAAATGCAATATGTATGAATGCATGATTATGTGGCATAATAATGGGATTTCATGAAAGGTATCCTTAGTCGGTAGGCTCCTAGTTTTGCCCTACAGATATTCTACCCTCCCCATAAGGTGGTTTCCTTAAGGGTATCATGGATAACACTAGAAGGAAAGGCACAAGGGTCTAACTTAAGTGGAGCCTCTTTGTAGACCGAAACTTTCTTCTCTAAGGTCATTAAAGGTCTCACATGAGTTTTTAATTTAGGGTTTATACAAAAAGTCATAGGTTCCATTCCAAAGTCCTATCCCCAAGAGGATATCTCTTGAGACATATTTCTTTTTTGGAATTCTACCGACTCTAGGTGAAGTCATCAGAAAAACTAATAGTGATGATGTATCCCCTTGGCCAATAGACGAACCTTCTTTCTAAGGTTTTGTTTTAAAATAATTTTTTAAAAAGTAAAATCCCTCCATAAATAAATATAATATGAAAATAAAGATATAAAGACAAATAAATAAACCGAAATAAATAAATAAATATAAAGAAATAATAAAAATAAAGAACCCTAAAAAAACCCTAAACCCTAAAGAGAGGTTTCTAAACCCTACGGTTGAGTCCCCAGCAGAGTCGCCAGTTGTCGTAACTGGAAAAAAATATAGAGTCGCCACCATTAATTTTTGTCCTAGGGAATGGAATAATACGGATATCCCTAATTTGATCAGAGATTCCAAGTTATTGACTCCTTATAGACGAAGGGAAGGTGTTAGTAACCCCTCACCTACCTTGTTCACAAGGATACTAGAATTTAGATTTACAATTTAGAAAATAGAGTTTTTTATTTTAATTAGGGGAACTCGCCATGGTTCTTAAGCCGTATGCCTACGTATCCTCTTATGAGGAATAAGAGTTCCAACTTGTAGTTCGTAGTTATTGGTTGGTGTTTTTTTATGGATTATGGAAATATCTCGAATTCTCCTTGAACCAAGTCTGGGTTTGTAAATTACGGAGTTGTTAGATGAAGTTCGCAGTTAATGAGAAATATTTCCATAATCCTTTTTGAAAATAATATCTTGAGTTTATTAGTTAGTAAAAAATTGTTAGTAATTTTATTGGTTAGATATTTTCAAATATATTATGCAATATGGGAAAAAATCTTTTTAATGCATGAGAAAAATAATTTTAATGCAATTAAAATATTGAATGAGTTAGTAATAAAAAAGAATTTGAATTAATAAAATAAATTTAGAATTTATTATAAATATATTAAATATTTAAATATTAATTATACAAAATAATAGAAAATAATAAATAAATAAATAAATAAGAAAAGTAAATTAATTTTAATTAATTTACGCAGGGGAGTGCAAAAACAGTTTGGCTAGTAAAAGGCTGAGGTGTGAATAATAGGGCCCTAAATCCATATACTGAATTTAGGCCCAAAATGCAGGGGAGGTGAATTTGAACTGGGTAGCAAAACTAGGGGTTCAGGGAGTAAGGGTCCAAGTCCAGATATTGGACTTGGCCCAATAGCACATGAGGGGTGTTGTTTTACGTGTGGTAGCAAAAACAAGTTACACTAGGGGTTGGTTTAGCAATGGGCTAGACCCACACGTAACTGTGAGGAATCTAATAAACTCGGTACATGAGCGTATACAAAACTACGATGAGGATGTGATGTTTAAATTATTGGATTGTGATTAGAATGGTGTGATTGAGGGTTCACGATATGAGTAATGTACATGATATGGAGAGTGTTTATGAAAACGAATACCTGAGCCCAGGGCTCATTTTTCTCTCTCGTTCTCCCTCTTCTCACAAAAACAAACTAACGTTCGTTGGAGGTTAGAGAGAGAAACTCTAGCTTCTCTCTAGATTTCCTTCATCGGAAATCGCCTCCGCCTTGGGCGCCACCGACCAGAAATTGCTTCTGCTAGTGCCTGTTCCAAGGCATCACCATATTCAAACCAAACCACCGTTTGAGTTCATATGAACCCTAAGAACCCAAAGGGTTCGTGAAGAACCCTAACCTATCCTAAACCCAGAAAACTTCAACATGTATGAACCCTAACCCTAGGGTTCTTCATATGAACCCTAAACCTAACCATCAAACCCAAATCAAACCTAAAAACCCCAATTCTAACCAGAATTATACAATACAACCAAAACACCAAACATTCAATCAATTCAACAAATATAACCCTAAGCTAAGTTATAAGGGTTATCGTCCATTATAGTGACTTTTCTTGTATTAGTCCTTTTCTAGTTTTATTCTCCCTTTTAATCTCTTCTTCGTTCTTTAGTTCACAGATACACGGTGCGGTAGAGATGATGTGGCGAAGAGGGATTGAAACACAAATCTAGGGTTTTAGAAATTGGAACCCAGATCTCAAGCAAGAAGGATGACTCACAACTTCTTCTTCTTCTCCTTTTTTCTGTTATATTTCTTCCCCCTCGTTTCTTAGAATTTTAGTTCTTATATAGGTTAAAAATTAGAACATATTAGGAAATTATATTGATTTGTAGTTACAATTTATTGATTAAGGATTTGATTTTGATTGTAAATCTTAGAATTAAGTTTTTCAGATTGATTATGTATTGAGATATATTTGTATGGACGAATTCATACAATCAATAAATAATTTTGCAATATTTGATTTTTATTTGATTTGATTATGTGAAGATTTGATTCGTTTGATTTTCTGGATTTTGTTATACTGGGCTTTAGTAACCTAGTGAGGAAGAAGCACAAAAACGCGATGCCGTGGAAGAAAGGTTGAAAACCCTAGTTTGACTTAATCAAGATTTCTTAGGTAATAAAGTAAAAATAATAATAATTGGTGACAATAAGATAATTATTTAATAATTTTAACTAATAATATTGATAATAACAGAAATTGTTATGTCAATAATAATAACCAAATAATAATTACATGTTGACTTCGGTCAACCTTACAAGAGCTAATGGGCCTTCCAAAGACAAATTGACGGGCCGATCAAAAAAATTGGTGCAATGAGCCCTTTGAGAAAAGAAAAAAAAACACACCCTTATTATGATATTATACCCCCCATTGTTTCTAAACAAAGTAATATAAGCTAGTAACAAAAAAATATAATAGTGCCAAAATTAGTAACAAAAAGAATAACTTGATTAGTAATATCAGTAGGGAAATTTTGGAGTATGACAATACTCCATCCAATTCGTGTCTACACTCTTCTTAAACACTTTCCAGTACTCCACCCAATTGATACCTACACCATATGTCAAACACAACATCATGATGACTAGAGCTTCACTAATTCTAGTATAAAAAAAGGAAAGACAAAATTAAGACTTTATCGTTTACTTGTTATCTGCTCACAATAAAGTCAAGCCTGAAGTTCTCAAGTTCTTTCTCCTTCATCTTTTCAAATTCCTCTGGCATACAATTAAATTGATTACCTAATAAGGACATAAACATGTTCGAAACCATTAATGTATAACAAAATCAAAACAAAGAAATACAACACCAAAATCCAAACAAAAAAATCTAAACCAAAAATGTGAAGATTCAACTTATGCAAGGCGAATATGTGACAATGAATGTGAGGCACAATTAATAAAAATTTGAAAGAAAACATATATACTTAAATTTGTTTGAAGACATGACCAAGAATGAAGAAAAAATGAGAGAGGTTTTTGGAATGTAAACAAAAGAGAGAATAAGGAGAAGAGAAAAGAAGTTCACGACTAGGGTTTTGGGGATGGAAGAAGAGATATATGTTTTAAATCCATGTGGAAAAACCACCCATGATATAATAATAAAGCCATGTAATTAAATAAATCCAACTAGATTTCCACCTAAGGAGAGGTTAACGTTATTTTTACTCAATTTAACGGAAAGTACCAACTATATTAATGAAATCATTTTTAAGGGTTTAACATGTAACATTTTTTAAATAACGGAATAAAGTGAAATATGAAATTAAGTTAAAGGACTAAAAGATGTATTAGGCCAAAATATTAATAAATGGCTAAAACTTGTTGTACCTTAATTTTTGACCTTAGATCCCACATATTTTTGCATCATTGCATAACATCAAGAGATCATGTCATTTATCTTGGTATCACTAACCTCTAAAGGATTAAGGGTTTGCGTTGTTTGTTTGTTTCTTGTGCAAGATAGGTATGTTGAATCAAGAAGCACAAATAATAAATTGATCAAAACCATTTGGATTCCTCAATGATTCAAAATTCTCATTCACTCATGATTATTATCTTCATCACAATCTCATAACATTAGGGTTTCATCATGGACTCATCAAATGCTTGGAGAGAATTAGGATTTTTACACCCTCAGTTGAAAATCAAGAATTAGGGTTTTGAAAGTTGATCTCCAATGTATATCACTCAAGGGGTCTTATATATCATCATTTCATAGTCCTCAATATATCCCAATATGTTAAATATTGCTTTATGATCACAAGAGTTCATTGAAATTGGAAGATTTGAATTCATTTGGAAAAGTCAACTACTCAAAGTCAAACTTTAACTTTTGAGATTTATAGTCAAATATGGACTTCTCAATTAAAATTACATGAAAATGTTATTAATAAGTGAATTTGATCGAGTGAAATCAATAAATTTGAGATTACTTGCAAAAGGGGTAAGATTGAAGAAGTTGAAAATTCATTAAGTGTCAAAATTCTCATGTTCAAGTGCACTACTTCGCAAGCTTGTAACTTCTTCATCAAACCACCATTTTTCATGCCTAAAAGATCAAATTGAAGATAATCTTTCATACTACAACTTTATAACATAGGATGATCTCTAAAAAATTCTTGGATTGAAAGATATGAAGTGATCAAGTTGGATGTTCAAAGTTATCAAAATCTCAACACTTAGAAAAATTTCTAAAGTGTTTATTTCAGCCTAAAACAACAATTTTGTGAGACATTTTTCACCAAGATTCCAATTGATTTGAAGAAAATGTTAAACATGAAAGTAGTAGATGATGTTTAAAGCTTTCCAAAATATCCAAGAGCATGAAAATATGATGCTTGAGCTAGGATTTTAGAAGAGATGAAGTTTCTATTCTAAAGTTATTTTACAAGCCATGTTCATGTCCAAAGTTATACACAAACCTATGCAATCCAAACAAGATCTTCTTAATCCATGATTATAGGGTTATGTTGCTTCTAAATCACAACAAAATATCAAGTTTACACATATATGTGAAGCATTATCCAAGTGATAAAGAATTTGTACATTGATCTTTTCCATTTTTGGGACAAATTTTGCACTTCCATTTCCATAAAGTCAACTTTAATCACAAAGTAAACTCATTAAACCTCTAACTTGTTTTCTTTAATCACACACAATGAAAACATCAGAAGCAACACCTCTAAAAGTGCAACCACCCTAGAAAGCTTATACTTTTCCTTACAAACATGGATTTGCTTGAACTTTTACTTGATTTCCAACTAAATTTAAAAACTTCAAGTAACAAAACTTAATTAGTTTCAGACTCTGAACCTTCACTATAAATAGAGATCACTTCTCATTGCAAAAACACACCTTGAATACACAGAATTCTCCCCTCAAACACTCACAAACTCATAGTGAAAATCACAAAACTCCATCTTTGTGTCAAAAAATCCATTTCTTCGAAATTTTCATTCCTTGCAAGTTCTTTGCAAACTAACCTCATAAAGACCATTCATACATCATATTTAAGTTTTTGGATGCATTTATTCTTTCCTATAACACCCTTATTTCTCCACCCAACCCGTGCCCATTCGCCCTCATAAGTAAACTTGGTTAGAGAGTTTGAGACAATTTCAAACCAAAAAAAAAGTTGCATTTTGTTCCTGAGATATCATGCAAGATAAAGAGTTCATTTGTAATCACTAAAAGTGCTTGAAGAAGGCATTGGACCTTACTCCAATAGGTGAATTTTTCTTGATTTTGAAGTCACTCATACAAGCACCATTTTGAATATTTCTTGATACTATTCTACTGCTTGTTTAATTGTCATGAATAAAAGCCCAATGAAAATCTGCATTGGTTGGGCTTGTGTGCAATTTAATTTAACTTTGAAAAAAATTAGGTTTTCCTGGTTTTAATTGAAATTCGTTTGAAATAGTGGATATAAATTAATTTTAAACACATTTTTGAATTCCTTGCGAAATTTCAAGCAAGTTTGATCGTTGTACTTTTGAATTTGGTTAAGAAATAAGGTAGTTGGAATTTATACCATTGTTGTAGTTATTACTGTTACACTAACGATGAAGAAGATGAAGTGTGGTGCCAAAATTCAATTTTTAAAATTAAATTTATTTTATATTTAGTTGAAGTTGTTACATTAATAAATTGACATTGTGCGTCAGTGGAGAGAGCATTATTTAAAGTCACTCTGCATACACAAGAGTGCATGTTCGATCCATTATGAACCCCTTTTGCATTTTTTCTCTTTTTTGTTTTGTTATGCATTTGGTAACTTGTGTTATATTTTATTGAATGAATGAATTATGTTAACAGTACCTAGCGCGTGGCCCAGTGGTGATTGTTTTGAAGTGTAATCTGGAGGGTGTGGGCTAAACACCCTTTGGCCCCAAAATTCTAATTTTAATTACTATTTTTTCTTATTTTTGTTTTTTACTTCTATTTTTATTTAATTTCTTTTAATTTTAGCTTATTTGTTTAATTTTATTTCCCCTTTTGATTTTTGTCATATCACATTAAAATATAAAATTCCAAAAAAAATTTATCTTATTTTATCAAGCTTTGATTTTACTTTATTTATTTAATATCTTAATTATTAAAAAAAACAAAAAATAGATTATTTGTTTAATTAAATCTTAGTATTTTCTTTTAAACCTTTTTGTAAATGCTTTTGTTAATTGACTCTTTTAAATAACATGGTACTTTAATGTACTCACTTGTTTGTGATTTTGCTTTCATATTATAACTAAGTATTGAATAAATGAACATTAATTCAAATGACTTGTTGCTTTGTTTTGATAATTCTCATTAAGGTTTTTATTTTTACCATATGTTTGAGATCTTGATTGATGTTTTGTTTATGTGGAAACCTAACCTATGAAGCTCACATGCTTATTTGCTTTGATGTTAATTTAAATGTTAATATAATGATGTTTGATGTTTATACTTCATATATGTCAATACTTGTGTCAAAATCCAAGGAAAATGGATAGTTTTGTTGACTTTATTTTTATATGCATGTGCATTTCTTTAGGTTTACCCTTGTGTGTTTACATTTATATATTACCCTTGTAATTGTTGATGCTCACCCTATGTATCCTTATGTACTCTAAAAATTCCTTTTTCACTTAACCCTCAAAAATCTATTTTCAAAATTTCACCACTTTCATATAAAAACCTTGACTTTGTATCATTGCATTTTCAAAATTTCTTTCTTTAATAAATACTTTAACATAGTTAAGCATATCAAAAAAAAAATTTAAATGACTAAAAGTGATTTAACATGAATCAAATCTTTTTTTCCACTTGACTTTTCAATTTAAAACCTTTTCTCAAAGAGATTAGGTATAACTCTTCTTTATAATTGAGATATGATTCACCTATCCCCATAGTAATTGTTGAAGTAAATCTGATTCTTTACACATGGATATGTTAATGGAAACTTGTTGATCTTTATATCCAAGTTAATATCCCTTCCTTCATGATGATGCAAGATCTATCTTCTCATACTTTTGGTGGTATTAGTTGAGCTTTGTCTCTGAAAAGATGATGAAATATCTTTTCTCCTAAAATTAACCACAACAAATCCTTTTTTCACGAACTATGACGTTTTGATCCTTAGTTTATACGTAGGTGTAAGACTATGTCTTTCCAAACAAAAATATAATAAAACAAATTTATTTTCTCTCTTCAACACTCATTTAGAAAGAAAACCAATTTAAACTAAAAAAATAGATATTATAAAGGTTTCTGTAGAGTATTATGGATACATAAGGTACTAATATCTTCTCTTTGTATAAACTAACTCCCGTACCTTGGATCTCTTCCTTATGCTTTGCTTTTAGTCTTTACTTCTTGCATTTCATGTTAAATATTATGGTTTTGATATTTAGCCTTTTCCTTGGAAACAATAAAGTTTTGTGGTAACTTCTTAAGTCTTTGTGAGTCATGTTTCTCTATAGCTTGGTATCCTTAATTTTTCATCACGAAAGAAATGGCGGCTTCACTGGGGAACATACTCAAGAGGGTTAGAGCCTAATTTATGAAATTCTGGTACAGCAGACTCAGATGTCCTATAAGGATGTCGAGACATCTGATCTGACACAAACACACAGGCAAGATAAAACAGTACTGAAAAGATAAAGAACACACCATAATTGTTTACCCAGTTCGGTGTACAACAACACCTAATCTGGGGGCTACCAAGCCATGAATGAAGTCCACTGTCAGCAGTATCAATTTGTAGACACTACAACCAACACACCCGTTGACGATCTACACACTTAATCAGTATCCAATGAACCTTCTACCTAGGTCCTTCCTAGATAGGAAATATCCCCATCCCACTTCCAATTATCGCAATGATGTCTAGAAGTCAACACCTCAATCATTGCATCGACGAACCTTCACCAAGAGTCTGATCACACAGATAGACAGTTTGGAAGACACACTTCCAGGACAACCTAGCTAAGTCTACAAGCCAAACTCCACTATTTGTTAGCTTTGCTCCTAACACATCCTGGAGTTGCTTCAAAACTTCCTCCAAGAACAATACACCTCTTACCTATAGGCTTCGAGGTGAACATGGTAACCTTCCCACAACCCGGGAGGTTTACCTTGACACAACCCTAGACTTTTACATATTGAGCCATGTGTTTTCTAGGTTACAAACCCTTCTATTTATAACATGTTACCCAACTGGTTTTGGGCCTTCAATCACAGCAAGTTAGCTGTAACAAACTGCAGAAACTCCTGCCCCAAGAAAGGTCTTCAATCTTTAGTTTCCTAAATAATCTCCTTATTTAGAAAGTCTACATTCTCCTTGATTTCTAATTTAATTTTCTAGACCTTTAAATATGCGCCACATAGGATGCATAATATTCTCCTGAATATTCTGCCTCTGTTAAGAAACTGAATCTCATTAATCCAGCTCAGCAGGCGCGATATCGAAGACATCTTCTTCGACATGTTGTTCGAGTTGTCGAAAAAGTTCAACACAACATGTTCTAACATTATAATAGGACTTCTTGTTGTACCTAATATTATTAACCGGTTTATACATCCTATTCTACATTACGTGATTGCTGCAATTATTTGTTTCACAAAAATTAAGCCAATCCTAAAACAAGAGAACTAATAATCTCCCCCTTTGGAAAATTTTGGCTAAAACAAATAATCTAAAAACAATTGCCATCTAGGAGACTTCAGCAATACAAAAATATAACCCTCGGTAGTAGTGTTCACAAGCTACTGCACACAAAAATATATCTTCAGTTGAAAATAATGTCTCAACATCTCGTTTGACATCTTCTTTGTAGCACTCTGAAGAACTCAATTGCATCAGCACCAACGAATAACAGCTTCAGGATAAAAGGAAGGAAAGTCCTGAAGTTTGGTTGATGCACACGAGGAAGAAGATAGAAGAAGTCAACTTGTACTCCCCCTCAATCTAGGAACATATTCTAAACATAAAAGACCAATGGTGAGAGAACTCTTAATAAGATCACATGTCACAAATGACATATCCAAACAAATACATGATGGAACATTTGATTCGACATGTTTGGACACTATCTCCAATCTCAGCAAAACATTTCTCCCCCTTTTCGGCCAAAACATGACAAAGGAGGCCTTCACAGAACCAGACCCAGGCACAACTTACCTAGACCTGAAAAAAGCCCATTGTGGTGATGAGAACAACACTCACTTGGTATTTAGAGGATATGAGAAGCCTCTATAAATAGTAGAGCAGTTTCTTATAAATTAACAATATTTAATTCTTGGTCAAATAAGTGATAATTGAGGATGGAAAGAATGTTGCACGAATCAATATGCATTGTCCAACCTGACATTGAATACCTTTAATAGCTCTAGACAACTTCTGCTGAAAGAACCAATCCCAATAGATGCACATTAGTGGTGAATAACACTTTCTAGACTTCCTTCTTACACGAGGATGGATGCACAATCTAGAATATTCTTTAGTTGGTCTTCACATAAACATGTTCGGAACAATGTTCAGACATCCTATCAGACATTATCTCCAACTTCAAGCAAACAAACCTTTAGCAATTTAGTCAAGGATGTTTCTCTGACTTATTCATATGGTTAGAGGCATGACCATAATGTCTTAGTATGAATTCTCCAAGTTCATTCCTTTCACTTAGAATTAGTGTCACACATCACAAAATGATAGAAAAAATCATCTCCAAAAAGAAGATGTTAGAATATCTTCTGGGACATTAAGCTTCCCCTCAACCTCACCAGTCAGATTCTACCCCTTAGTTATGGAGTTAAAGACTCTATAAGCTCTTATATTTGTAGAGTAGCCCAGGAGTATTCCCTCATCACTCTTGGGATTCATCTTCCTTCTCTGTTCACGATCAGCTAAGATGTAACATTTACTTTCAAAAACATCAAAGTATTTGACAATAGGTTTTCTTCCCTTCCATATTTCATACATGGTGGCTGAGGTGCCTTTTCTTAGAGTGACTCTGTTATGGATATAGCACGCAGTATTCATAGCTTCATCCTAAAAGTGGTAGGGTAACTTCTTAGCATGAATCATAGCTCTGGCAGATTCTTGAAGAGTTCTGTTTTTGCGTTCCACAATCCCATTTTACCAAGGAGTAATGGGAGAGGTAAATTCATGACTGATTCCTTCAGAAGAACAAAAATTTGCAAATTTATTATTCTCAAATTCCTTTCCATGATCACTTCTGATTCTGATGACATGACTATGCTTTTCTCTTTGAAGTTTTTGACTGATATTGTGATCGGTGAGAATGAGAACTGACTGTTTTGGAATGCTGGTTCGCGTTTGTGTTTGTTTTTGCAAAATGTCGCCGTAAGCAAGAGTCGCCACCGTCTTTTATTTTATCCAACAAGGAAAGGACAAAAGCACAGAAAAATTCCTTTTTGAGATATTTCTCGGGTTTGGGAGGTAGATTATAGAAAGGGAAGGTGTTAGCACCCTTTCTATTCGTGGTTATCCACGGGCTCTTAGGTACTTGCTCATTGTGTTTTCAAAAGTTTGCTTTTCTTTGTGTTTGTGGGTTTGAAAAGAATTTTTTGTTTAAAAGGGGTGTACGTGCTAAAAGTTTTGTTTTGTTTTAAAAGGAGCAAGTACTTAAGAACCATCTACCTACTCAAAAAGGAATTAATCTGTACAAGTGTCCTTTAGACAATGCTATCCCACTATTGAGGAGCAGGTAGCACCGTCGTTGGATTTTTCGGGTCAATTCGATTAAGGGACGTGTGGTCACTAAAGCAATGTTAGGACGCCTTAGCGGTAACCCTAATGTCTTAGATCATTTTTCCGAGGTAACCGTTTCGAGGCAACTATGATCTTTGGACAAGAGGGCGACCTCTAAAACTTCCTATACTCAATGACCACGTTCGAGGCAACCAAGTGAGGTGTACCCTAAGAGTGGCATGTGCGAGTGTGTTATTTTTCAGTTATATTATCTTTGTACATGTTATGGTAAGCTACTATTGATTTTAGGTTAAAGATTAATCTTGTCATGCATTGCCTATTTATTAAACATCTAACAGTTAATATTGTATGGAAATTAAATTGCCGGAAATTAAATCTAAGCTATTACAAGGCGTCAGGTATTTACATCGCCAAAAACAAACCCTTTAAAATTAAATTGCGGAAAATAAATAAAAGAGATAAATAAATAAAATCCTAATTTAAAAACTATTACATTCCCGAAGCAATTACATTATTGGACAAAATAACACGCGTGCGAGAAAATTAAATCGGAGTGTTTCTAGGGTTTTGACCCTTTTTATTAAAGAAAGAGATTTTTTGTTATTTTTTGAATTAAATGGAAATTAATATTAAGTTAATAATTGAATTAATTAAATAAAAATATTTTTTGGTTTTTTTTATAAATAAGGAAATAAAATAAGAATGATTAAAAGTTATTAAAAACCGTAATTCTATATTAATTTTAATTTATTGCAAAAGATATTAAAATTGTACCTAATTAAAAACTAAATTAATTGGTTAAAGTTTATTTACAAAAATAATGAAATAGTGAAATTAATAAAAAAAAAATTATTTTTGGGTTTTCTGATTTTATGAAAAAAATGTTAATTGGTTAATTTTAATAATAATAATAATAGTTAACAAAATAAATAAATAAATAAAGAAAAGAAATAAAATAGTACAAGAAATACTCAGGGGGGTGTGGGCTTAATTTGATGGTGAATCTGGCAATTTTCCAGGCCCAATTTCAATAAGCCTGCTTGACTTTTTTGGATCACCCACATGCTTGTTGACTTGAGACCATGGTAGTCCTCCATCCTTGGCCACTGGATCTAGATCTGAAGCCACCTGGCGTGTTTATATTTGAGGCCTATGGTGCACTACACTCTAGGTGCTGCATACGAATACCTGAAGCAAAATCAAATAAAGCGTTTTGGGGGACCTGGGATTCAAACCCAGGTCCCATTGCTCACATGCCAGCGCTCCAACCACTCCACCACTGCTTAATAGTTGTTAGCATAATAAACAAACAAAAATATATTGGAAACAAACAACTATGCCTAAAAATAAAAAAGAAGTGGCGCGCTGATTTGAATTGGCCAGTTAGGAGAGGACGTGTGGTCGTCTTCTTCATAAACCCCTGGTTTTTTACCTGCGTATTTTTATCCGCAGGAAGATCCGTAGGTCGCTTCCAAAACTCGTTCTAGGCCATGAAAATACCATCCAAGGACATGGATGTGATCGTCTCTGCCTCCTGAATATCCGTATAGCCATTATTTGACCCAATTTTCCCTGTAACTCAAACGCCTAAAAATAACACAGGAAAACCCTAGATTCGGGCATTGCAATACAGGCTATGAAAATCAAATTGAATAATGCAGAATTGTTAGAATTTAAGCGTTAAGCATGTTGGTATAAGTAAATTGGCAAAAAGATGCAAGAAAAACGATTTATGATGCCATGTCCAGAGTCGTGTTCAAGAACACTTACAGTGCGTTTGGGGCTGCTTCAAAGCTGGATTTTGATCCCTTTTGCTTCAGTGAATGCCAGGCTAGAAGGCTATGTCAAGCTTTTGGACAGAATCGTTCTCTAATTTTGATTTTGATCTCCCACTTTTTCACACTTTTTTCAATTCTTGTTTGGCTGTCTCTTGCAATTTTTTCGTTCTCTTCTTGGTTGCTTTAGGTTGTATATGTATCAAGCAAGCAACTAGGTCAAATCTTGGGCTTCCAATCTTTGTGCATTCATGGCTTGGGATTTGATATGATCACCATTGATAAGCTTTCCAAAAATGCCTCAAATCTGATTTTTTATGCATAAAAAGGCTTGATACGAATTTGATTTGATGAATCATGATAATTGAAAGCTGCAATGACCACAAGAATCTCATTACATCAATTTTTAGATTTTATTTGATTTAATATTGATTTAAAATGAATTAAATCAATAAAAATTAAATAAAATAGAAAAATAAATGAATGGCCATGAAATTAAAGATGGGACACGTGTGTGGCATGACAAGACCATATCAAGTGGAAAAAAGTGGGCCCTTTTGTCAAAAATTGGAGTTTTGAGGATAGTTGACTTTTGGCCATTTTGGAAAAATGCCCAACTTCAACAATTTTGAACTTTTGGAAGTGTTCTAGGACTTTTTGGAAACCTTGAGATGTCCTATAACCAACCATTTTGGTATCATCTCATTTTTATCTTCCATGCTCAAGTTATAAGCTTTGGAAAAAAAGGTGTTTTTGTTAACTTTCAAAAATGACCTATAATGTCCAAATTTGTAACTTTTTGTGAGAGCATTTCTTGATCTTGGGGTGTGAAGATGGATTGTAGGAAATTTCATCCTATTCAAAATGAGCTTTGTATGGGTCATTTCTCATAAAGTATGAGAAAGTTATGCTTGGTCAAAGTTGAGTTGACTTTTCCTACAAAACCCTAATTTAGCAACTTTTGAATCTTGATGAATCTTGAGCAATCCTTGATGAATCATGATCAAACCTTAATCAAATGATGAATTATCCTTCAAAATGAGAATGTTGACACAAAATCTAGAGGTTTAACTATTTGTAGGTCACAGTTGACTTTTGCCCTAGCACAGTCGATTTTTGGACCTCTTGAGCAATTGACTGACCAAACTTTCTCTGTAAGGCTTGAAATTTGACATGGATGAACTTGAGAACATACTAGGACATTGGGGAGCACTTGAGGGCATTTGGATGTAAGGACCTTGATGCAACACAAAACCCTAATTTTGAATTGACTGCCTTAGGAGGTGGTTTGACTGTCCAACTCTTGAGCCATCTTGAACACTTGGAGATGTTTCTTGACATATCTTGAGAAATATGGGAGGGCAAATTTTGGGGTACAACAGTTTCCCCTGTTCAATCTTCTTAAACCTGAGGATATAGATTGGCGTTCGGGCCTTTCGTGATCCGAAGGTGGAAGATGATTGAACACTAGAGTGCCCAGAAATTTGCACTCGCATAAAGTGGTATCAGCATTGTGATGTCGGGAATGGGCTTACAAATGCCATTTGGAGTTTGTTGGTAGGAGGATGGGTTTATAGATGCCACCCGCAGGAATGTCGATCGCATAAGAGATTCCTTAGCGAGAACTTGCATACCTGTTGTTGTAAAAGATTCCACTGGGGAATTCTAACCTTTGTTGAGATTTAGGAACTTGCATGTACTTCAACTGAGAGAATGCCTCGATTGAGTCTTAAGAACCTGTCCATAATTCAATTGGGGGGAAACATCTTCATCAAGATCTAGGCACTGACTTGTGCTCAACGTAGTATACCGTTGAGGTTATGGCACTTGTCCACACTGTGACGGAGGAAAACATCATCTAGGAATTGACTCGTGCTCAACGTAGTATACCGTTGAGGTTATAGTACTCGTCCATACTATGACATAGGGAAACATCTTCATCAAGATCTAGGAACTGTCTGGTGCTCAACGTAGTATACCTCTGAGGTTAGAGAACTTGTCCACACTATGACGGAGGAAAACATCAAGATCTACGAACTGTCTCATGCTCAACGTAGTATACCATTGAGGTTATAGTACTCGTCCACACTATGACATAGGGAAATATCTTCATCAAGATCTAGGAACTGTCTCGTGCTCAACGTAGTATACCGTTGAGGTTATAGCACTTGTCCATACTATGATGGAGGAAAACATCAAGATCTAGGAACTGACTCGTGCTCGACGTAGTATACCATTGAGGTTATAGTACTCGTCCATACTATGATGTTGGGAAACATCTTCATCAAGATCTAGGAACTGTCTGGTGCTCAACGTAGTATACCGCTGAGGTTAGAGAACTTGTCCACACTATGACAGAGGAAAACATCAAGATCTAGGAACTGACTCGTGCTCAACGTAGTATAACATTGAGGTTATAGTACTCGTCCACACTATGACGTAGGGAAACTGTCGAGATTGAGAACCTTATCTGAAATTTAACCGAGGATGATTCAATTGAGATTTAAGAACCGGTCAGGTCTTCGACGTAACTGAGAACTTAACTACATCTTTCCTGAAAGGTAAAGGTCAGTCATATGCAATGCATGAGATGGATGAAGCAATGATGTTCTCAAAGTAAATGAGATTGTATTCGTATGATGCGTATATGTATGTATCATGATGTATGGAAATGTGATGTTTTAGCTGGGGAAAATAAATCCCGGAGCTGCTGGAGAATAGAGTTGAGTTCTTCGTTTCAACTGGGGATGATGAACGAAGATGATTGTGAGAATAAGCCTGCAGGAGAAAAGAACTCCGTTGGGGAATAAGCTGACAAAGAGATTACTCTGTGGGTAATTAATCTGTGGGGAAGGATATTCTGCTGAAGACTTTAACGATAAAATCTGTTGGGGATTCCGTTAATAAGCTCTGTTGGGGATTTTAATGATGAACTCCGCTGGGGATGGACTACCGTTGCTGGTGATATTGAATCTGTTGAGGATTGAACTCCTGTTCGGGGAAAGAACTTCGTTGGGGATGATCTTTCAGTTGCGACTTGCTAGGGATAACCCTGTTAGACTCTTATGTGGATAATCCTCTGAATTTGGCTGGGGAGATTTATTTTGTACTCTGCAAGGGACAAGCTTCCAAAGTTTACTGGGGAAGATGATTCAACTCCATTGGGTAAGCTTTTAGACTGCGCTAGGGAAATGGCTCCACTGGGGTATCTTGTATTCCGCCGGGGAACATTCTTATACTCTGTTGAGGAATATTAAGACTGTCGGGGATGCTCTTATGCTTGCTGAGGAATATCCTTATACTCCGCTGAGGAAGATTAAGACCTTCTGGGGACGCCAAGCCTTTTTAGTGCTGATGGTGGATGAACTCTGCTTGGGGAGAGTATTGTTGATTCGTCCATAGTTGTAAGTCTCAGCTGAGCGAGCTATCATTACTGTCTTACCCTGCAGGGAGTGAAGGTATCTTAGCCATATTCTTCAGTTGGATGCACCTTGGTACCTGGTGGACAGAGCAACTATACAGTTCGGGCAATTCTTATGCCCCTGTTTCTGATATTACTAGTAATTCATCTTTCGTTTCGCATGTAAATATTTATGATCAGCAATCAATGTCAAATGCATATATCGAAAATGAACCTTGGACGTTCTTTGCAAAACAAAACAGATAAAGGAAAAACAGTTTGAAATTTCTGAAAATGAATTTGTATTGATTTTGAAGTTTGGCCTGTAAATAGGCGTTTTTTATACAAGAGGCTGACGTCCTAGTAAGAGAACGCCGCCGAATAAATAGAATTTACACAATTTGTAAAAAGAAACAAAACAGCTATGTGAATGATCCCACTGGGTTCCAACTCTGCTATTGCCTTTATGTCCTCAAGCATCTCATCACTTTGCTACCAGTTGAAGATGAATCAGGTTGATTAGTGTCGTCCGAGCTTGATAGTCGATACCGAAGTTTGGATGCAAGGTGATCCAATGAGACATAGTGTTACGCTTTATCCCTAACTTTTTCCTGGACTGCCCTTTCGGGTTTTCAGTCCACCGGGATACCCTTTTTTTCCCAAGCCGCCTTTTCAGGTTTTCGACTTACCGGGTGTACAGATTTCTTTATATTTTCATCCCTTATTTTTGCCTGAACCCTTTTGGTTCGCCGGGAAGCCCTTATTTTTGCCTAGACCAGTCAACCTAGCGGGTCTTTGATTAGGCGTAGTATCTTTTTACTATGTCTGCATTGACGGGGTGAGGAAGGTCGTCACCATCCATGGTGGTTAGAATCATAGCTCCTCCTGAGAAAATGTTCTTAACCACAAATGGCCCTTCGTAAGTAGGGGTCCATTTGCCCCTGGGATCTCCTTGAGGTAGAATGATGCGTTTGATAACCAGGTCTCCAACTTGATACTCTTGTCGTCTGACTTTCTTGTTAAATGCCTTGATCATTCGTTTTTGGTACGTTTGACCATGACAAATAGCAGTGAGTCTCTTTTCGTCGATTAGGTTTACTTGATCAAGCCGGGTCTGAATCCAGTCATCTTCGCTTAAACCTGCATCCTTCATGATTCAAAGAGAGGGTATCTGAACTTTAACAGGTAAGACTGCCTCCATGCCGTATACCAAGAAATAGGGTGTTGCCCCTGTTGACGTCCGTGCTGAGGTACGGTACCCATGAAGAGCAAATGGTAACATCTCGTGCCAATCTTTGTATGTCATTGTCATCTTCTGCACAATCTTCTTAATATTTTTATTAGCCGCTTCGACAGCCCTATTCATCTTCGGCCGGTAGGGAGAAGAGTTATGATGTTGTACTTTTAATTGCTTGCAGAGCTCAGTGATCATCTTGTTTTTAAGATTGGTACCATTGTCCATAATAATCCTCTCTGGTACACCGTATCGACAGATCAGATTGTGCCGAATGAATCGTGCCACGACGTTCTTGGTTACAGTAGCGAAGGAAGCTGCTTCAACCCACTTTCTAAAGTAATCAATTTCTACCAGGATGAAACGATGCCCGTTGGATGCCATAGGCCTAATCTCGCCGATCATATCTATACCCCACATTGCAAAAGGCCAAGGTGTCGTCAAGACGTTCAGAGGAGCTGGAGGTATGTGCACTTTATCAGCATAGACTTGGCACTTGTGACATGTCCGAGAATGCTGATAACAGTCGGCTTCCATTATGGACCAGTAATATCCTGCCCGAAGGATTTTCTTTGCCATGGTATATCCACTGGAATGAGTTCCGAAAGTACCTTCATGTAGATATGCCATGATTCTTTCTGCTTCATTCTTATCCACACAATGCAGTAAGGTCGAATCATGGTTACACTTGTAAAGGATGTCGTTGCTGATGAAGAACTTCGCCGCGAACCTTCTCAAAAATTTCTTGTCATTAACAGATGCACCCTCGGGGTATTCCTGATCCTCAAGGTATCTCTTCACCTCATGAAACCAAGGCTTTTCTGTTTCCTCTTCAGTCTCAAGATCACAACAATGCACATGTTTGTCCAATCTTTCAATAATGATCCGGGGAGCTTCGTTGTCCCAATTGACTTTAAACATAGAAGACATCGTAGCCAGCGCGTCCGCCAACTGATTCTCCTCTCTAGGGAAGTGTTCAAAGGTTATCTCCTCAAAATGGGGAAGCAATGTCAATACATACTCCTTGTAAGGAATAAGGTTTGGGTGTTTCGTATCCCACTCGCCTTTGATCTGACTGATCACGAGAGCGGAATCTCCGAAGACACTTAGAAACTTAATCCTTAGGTCAATTTCTGCTCGAAGACCCATAATGCACGCTTCATACTCCGCCATATTGTTGGTACAATTGAAACATAGACGGGCGGTGAACGGAGTATGAGACCCTGTAGGAGATATGATCACAACGCCAATGCCATTACCCAAAGCGTTCGAAGCTCCATCAAAGTACATAGACCATCGGGATCCTTCCTCAGGTCCTTCATCCGGTCCAAATGTTTCATAATCAGTTATCAACATGATATTCTCGTCCGGGAATTCAAAGTTCATAGACTGGTAATCATCCACTGCCTGATGTGCCAAATGGTCTACCAATACACTTCCCTTGATTTCTTTTTGAGTTGTGTACTGGATGTCATACTCAGTAAAAATCATCTGCCATCTTGCTATTCCTCCAGACAAGGCAGGCTTCTCGAAGATATACTTGATTGGATCCATCTTTGAAATCAATAGAGTAGTGTGAGTCAGCATATACTGTCTCAGCTGGCGAGCAGCCCATGCCAAAGCACAGCAAGTTTTCTCGAGCAGTGAGTATCGGGTCTCACAGTCGATAAACTTTTTACTAAGGTAATAAATAGCATGCTCTTTTCGGCCAGACTCGTCATGCTTCCCCATCACACACCCCATTGAATTGTCGAGCACTGTCAACTACAAGATCAAAGGTCTCCCTTCAACTAGTGGCATCAGGATGGGTGGCTCTTGGAGATACTCTATGATCCTTTCGAAAGCGGTCTGGCATTCATCGTTCCAACGTACTACTTGATCTTTCTTCAGCAGCTTGAAGATTGGCTCACAAGTAGCGGTCATGTGTGAGATGAATCGGGCAATATAATTTAGACGTCCCAGAAAGCCTCTGACTTCTTTCTCTGTCTTGGGAGCTGGCATCTCTTGTATAGCTTTCACTATTGTCGGATCCACTTGAATACCCTTGTCGCTCACGACGAAACCCAGTAGCTTACCAGATCTCACCCCGAAGGTGCACTTGTTTGGGTTCAACCTCAACTTGTACAACTTCAACCTGTCAAACAACTTCTAGAGATGGTCAAGGTGTTCTTCCTCGGTCTGGGATCTTGCAATCATATCGTCGACATATACTTCAATCTCATGATGGATCATGTCATGAAACAAAGCAACCATGGCACGTTGATACGTTGCCCCAACATTTTTCAACCCAAAAGGCATGACTTTGTAGCAAAAGGTACCCCACTGAGTAACAAAGGTCGTCTTATCCATGTCTTCAGGAGCCATTTTTATCTGATTATAATCGGAGAAACCGCCCATAAAGGAGAATACCTTGTGATGAGCAGTATTATCAACCAGAACGTCAATATGAGGTAGAGGGAAGTCATCCTTAGGGCTTGCCCTGTTCAAATCCCTATAATCAACACACATTCTGACCTTACCATCTTTCTTCGGCACAGGAACCACATTGGTGACCCACTGAGGGTAAGAAGTCACTGCTAGAAAACCGGCGTCAAATTGTTTCATAACTTCAGCCTTGATTTTCTCAGACATCTCTGGGCGCATACGGCAAACCTTCTGGTTTACGGGAGGACAGTCTTCCTTGGTAGGCAGGCGATGAACCACAATGTCGGTATCCAAACCAGGCATGTCTTTGTAAGACCAGGCAAAGATTTCAAATGTAGTCATACATCATCTGAATCAACCGATGTTTCACACTAAGCTCCAGATTTGCACCGATCTTGACTTCCTTCTTGTCTGTCTCAGTACCCAGATTCATTGTTTCCACTGGCTCTTCATGTGGCTGAATGGCCCTCTCTTCCTGGAGTAGCAGTCTTGCAAGTTCACCAGGCACTTCGCAATCATCTTTACCTTCGTCTTCGGCTAATTTGATCGGATTTTCAAAGTCATAACCGGCAGTAGCAGAGTCGTTACCAGTGAGATCCAGAGTGGATGGAGACCTGTATATGTGAGTGTGTGTAAAATAGCTGTTTTTGCAATATATAATAAAGAAAAACAAGGAGCACAAAATTTGAAATGCAAGAACATTCGATGCTTTTATTAATGATATATGAAAATGATACACAAAAGCCCTCACAAATGAATCCACGGTGCCCCGGGTAAGACACCGGGCCATAAAGTTTCAAAACATTGTCTATTACAAATTCAAAACAAAAAGTTTCATTACTGGGTAACAAAAGTAATAGGGATGAAGTCCTTTGTTGTCCAGTTGTTTGGTCCACCGTCGGTCGTAGGATAGATCCAGCTGTCGAATTCAGACTCTTCCACATCATCTTCAATGGCATTTACTCCCGAGTTGCTGATGAACACAGGAGGTCTTCCAATCCTTGCACTCCGAACAGCCCTCTGAGCTTCTGCAGTGAAACTCAAACAAAACTTGTTAGTCTTCTGAGTAAAATCAGGGAGTCGGCCCCAATTTGCACACTCACCCTTCTCAATAAAAGCCCGGGCATCTTTTAAGGAAGCCATCTTCATAGGAGAATCTTCAACCACAGTCTTTGCTGACGCCAGTGTCTGGGGAACCTCTTCAAAGTGCTGAAATATGGTCTCAATGAACTCCCCATCCATTTCTACATATCTGAAAAAGTTGAGGTGGTTGACCATGTACTCTTCCTCCCCTTGTACTGTCACAAGCTTCCCTTTGACTGGGTACTTCAGCTTCTGATGGAGCGTTGAGGTTACGGCCCCAGCTTTATGGATCCATGGACGACCCAACAAACAAGAGTAGGATGGCCGAATGTCCATCACATAGAACGTAGAATTGAAGACCTGAGAACCAACTTTAATTGGAATATCAACCTCACCATGCACCATCCTTTTAGACCTATCAAAGGCCCTGACAACGATGTTACTTGGTTTTATCTCCAACCCTTCGCAATCCAACCGGTCTAGAGCTTTTTTGGGCAAGACGTTCAATGAGGAACCAGTATCAACCAACACATGTGCAAGAGTAGTGCCCCTGCATTCAATGGAGACATGCAAGGCATCGTTATGATTTTTCCCCTTAGCAGTTAAATCAGCGTCGGAGAAACCCAAACCATTATCAGCAGTTAAATTGGCCACGCAATCGATAAACTGATCAGCTGACGTCTCTTGTGGCACGTGAGCAGCCTTTAGGAAGGTAATCAGAGCCTTGGCATGGGCCTCTGAGCACAACAATAGTGACAACATAGAAATCTTGGATGGAGTTTGCCCCAGTTGCTCAACTACATTATAATCACTCTTCTTAATAATCTTCAGAATCTCTTCTATCTCCTGCTTGGAAGCTTCAACAGTAATTGTCTTCGGTGCCTCTGTCTGGGCAGGCACATCAATGGTGATCCCTTTGCCCCGAGCGTCAGATGACTCGGCGACAGGGGTAAGAATAGGGACTTGATCAGGAATAGTGGCAGGTGCACTTGTAGATGTAATGACAACAGGTCTTCGGACAGTTGGTGGAACAATATCAGGTGAGAAAAGTTTGCCGCTGCGGGTGACTTTAGCAGGTCCAGTAATGTTGCTGACGTCAGTATCAGCATCCAACTCTTGCTTAACTCCATGAACATAAACATCAGCCCCATAGTGCCAAGGGACAGATTTGTCTGAAGTGTAGGGGATGGGCCCCAGAACAGTGATAATTACAGGTGCGATCTTCGGAACAGATGTAATTCTAACAGGCTTCCTCGAGGGACCCTTGGAAGAATTGTCGAAAATGGTAATAATGGCAACTTCTTCAGAATGAACGGAAGGAACAACAGTCTTTTCAAACAGGATCTCCTTACTATCCATCAGGTTTTGGATACTTGATTTCAAGAATAGGCAACCAGTAGGTAAAATAGAACACATATGACAACCTTCGTCACAACCCGGAAATAAACAGGCTAGCAACAGGTTCTTCTTGACAGTCATCAGAGGGGTAGAAATATCTTCTACAAAAACCACAAACAAGTCCTCTTCTAGAGCATTCACTCCATGCTTGGGCATGGGAGCGGTTACAACATTAGGCCTCTCGGGCGCCTCAAACTCAATCTCCTTCGCATCAATTAGGTCTTGCACCTTGTTCTTCAAAAACCAACAATCGTCTGTATTATGCCCCAGGCTGTCAGAGTGAAAAGCGCAGCGGGCAGGGTTATACCTTTGTGATGTGGTATTTGGAATCTTCGGCGCTTCCTTTAGAATCACCAGATTGGTCTTCAGCAACTGTGGCAGAATCTGAGACAAAGTCATGCTGAGACGAGTGAATTGCCTTCGAGGTCTCTCGTCCTTTTGTTGATTGTGGTGCTGAGGAGCACCGGCAGGTTTTGAAATAAAAACCGTGTTGACAGCTTAGCCGTGTTCAGGTTTATTCTGTCTTCTTGCACTGTAGACAGCATTGGACTCTTTCTTAAACGGCTTCTTCTCGGTGCTCGATGAGGCACCCTTCTGTATCTTCCCAGCCTTAATACCAGCCTCAATCCTTTCACCAGTCAAAATAAGATCTGTAAACCCAGATGAAGAGCTTCCAATTAGATGGTTGAAGAATGGACCAGACAGGGTCCCCAGAAACATGTCAACCAGCTCACGATCAGCCAAAGGTGGTTGCACCCTTCCGGCAAGGTCTCTCCACTTTTGAGCATAATATTTGAATCCTACACCCATTCCCATTGACATACCCTGGAGTTGGGTACGCGTTGGAGCGAGGTCGGAGTTGTACTGATACTTCCTGTAAAATGCAGTAGCCAAATCTTCCCAGCTGCAGATATTGGCTCCGTCCAACTGATAGAACCACTCAAGCTGAGTCCCTGAGAGACTGTCTTGAAAAAAATGGATCCATAAGCTTTTATCAGCAATGTAAGGCTGAATCTTCCTCACATATGACTGGAGGTGCAGCTTCGGACAGGAAACTCCATCATACTTGGCAAATACTGGTGCCTTGAATTTATGTGGAATCACCACCCCAGATGATAGACCTAGATCTCCGAAGTCCAAACGGGGCACCTTCTGAATTTCCATAATGTTCAAACGGTCTTCCAGTTGTTTGTACTTATCCTCAGCAGGAGGATAATGTTCTTCATCGTAGTCTGTCTCGTTGTCGGAGACCACAGGGCTAGGAGCCCTCCTTTCTTGTGAACTATCTTTCCCTCCAGATGAGGTGGTTAGATCAACTTCATTCTGCAGCCTGTTTCCAAACCTGTGTCCCGTGTTGAACAAGATAGTCCTCTTCTTCTTCTTCTTCTTCTCTTTCAGAATCAAGGTCTTCAGGTCCTGCTGACCCTTGGCTAGATTCATGAACAACTCTTGAAATTGGGCATTCTGTGCCTGGAGGGCCTTGATAGCTTGCTCAGTTGAAGGTTCAGTAGACATGATGATTGCTGAAATAAACAGCGAAGAAGATAAGAGACCTGTAAAGAGGGTACCTGTTTATGAAGTGCATGGGATGAAATGCGTATGATTTTTGATTTCAAAGACAATCGGGATTCAAATTTGTAAACAAGAAAGGAAACACACTTTATTAGATTTAAACTTCAAAATTTAAATTGTTCAACAAATTGCCTTTAAGGCTTTACAAGAATGGAAATACTGAAAAGTAAACTAAAAACTGGAAAAGAAATCATCAAAGGTCCATCAATGCTCCCATGGTCTCTTCTTATCAGTGCAGACATAATCGTTGAGAATCCGTTCATTCTCTAACTGCCTGGTCAACCTTTGGATCTTCTGCTCCTGCTCGTTGAACTTCTCCCGATAAGAATCCCATTCATCCCTCAACTACATCCAAGACCTCTTCAGTGCCCCAATGTCAGTGGGCATATAAGGGTGGAGAATGGTTGGAAGAACCCCTTCTTCATTAGCAACTTCAAGAGTGACAGGTCGGACGACTTCATATGGTATACCTAGCTTCTGGGCACGGATGCGGACCAATCTGAGATATGGCTCCATTGGCAGAGAAGTCTTCGGGCCCAGCTCATGTGGATCAGATTGGTGAACTCTATCCCAGGCCTTTAAGAATCTACGATGTTGCTCGTCGCTATCTCCCTGAAAATAAAAGATGATATGAGGCATCAACATCTCGTGAGGTCCTTCTCTTCTGGCTCTTCCAAACTGACAGAGATCTAAGCATGGGTTGTAAGAAATTCCTCCATGGGTTCTTATCAATGGAACATTTGGATACTCTCCACAGCGATCAATGACCGTCACCTTATCCATACCTTTGAGAGTCCAAATAATGTCATTATGAGAAAGAGACATCACCCTATAAGCCTAGCCCATTCCTTCTTTGTTCTTCAGTACTGACTTAGGGAGGTGCGAAATAAACCACCTCGACAATAAAGGAGCACAACACATCAAGGTTCCCCGCTTTCGGGCAGTACGAGCATAGAGCTAATGAAGGATGTCACCCAAGAGAGTGGGTACAGGGTTCTGAGAGATGAAGATCTTTATGGCATTAACATTAACAAAAGTGTCAGGATTCAGAAACAGTACCAAGCCATATATCAGAAGAGCCAGAATATCCTTGAACGCCTTAAAGTCTAGGCTATCCCAGAAGTAGTTAGCCTTTCCAACCAAGAACTTAGTCAGAAAGCCCTTAGCTCCACTTCTAGTCTCCCAATTAGCCATTACCTCCTCTTTGGTCAAGTGAAGGGCTGCAACAATCTCTTCATGCCTAAGAGTCTTTTCCCAACCAGTAAACGGGGTCTGCTCTCGAACAGAGATACCGAGCAGCTCAGAGAACTCTTCTAGGGTGGGAACCAGCTGATAGTCTTGAAAAGTGAAACAATGGTACAACGGATCATAAAACTGGACCAGGACACTCATCATCTGTTCGTCCAATTTAGAGGTGACCAAACTGAGAAGAGAACCATGCCTCCTGATGAAGGAAGTACTGTCAGGCATCTTGGCAACCAACTCTTTAAGCCAGGTAGGGACTTGGACAAAGTTGATCTGGATGATATTCTTACGCATAGGCATCATGATGACCTATAAAACAGAGCAAAGATGAAACCCTCCTGTCTTTGAAATAGGTTTGTCTTATGCATGATGTATGCAATGTTATGATGTCATGATGTCATGATAAAGGCACACCACAAGTATCCATAATAAGCAAACATGGTAAAGGCACACAAGTCACACTGAGAGCCCTTAGATTTCAGGATGGCAAGGAGCTTAGGTACTACCCTCTTTCAGTTCAGTTGGTTAAAACCTGTCCTAAAAATAGTAACCGGGTTCTAGAGGATCTCAATATCACTAACTACCCTCAATCGGTCATAATTCCAGTTTAGCAACCTTTTCTTGCGGCCGAAACCATCGCGAGAGTTTAGTCTCAATGAGTGTAGCATATTGCTACTGTTCTATGGCCAAGTTGGTCAATTTAAGGTTCTAAGGTCAGTTGGTGCTTAATGACCCCTTAGAAGACCCATATTCTCCTCGTTCCAACACAAGGGATATCGGTACAGACTAAAGTGCCACACCAATGTAGCTACTGATTTATCCGTATCGGTCTACGCCGTACAGATCCCTCATAGTTTATTGCTACTTACCTAAAAAGGGTACCCCCAGATCTGGGTTAGGATCTATAGAACTCCGATACAAGCCCACAAAATTAAAGCATACAAAGCATACAATTGAAAACATAGTGATCTAATCCTAAGGTACACCTCACTTATCTCTCCCCAGCAGAGTCGCCAGTTCTTTGATCGGTGGGAATGAGAACTAACAGTTTTGGAATGCTGGTTCGCGTTTGCGTTTGTTTTTGCAAAATGTCGCGGTAAGCAAGAGTCGCCACCATCTTTTATTTTATCCAACAAGGAAAGGACAAAAGCACAGAAAAATTCTTTTTTGAGATATTTCTCGGGTTCGGGAGGTAGACTATAGAAAGGGAAGGTGTTAGCACCCTTTCTATCCGTGGTTATCCACGGGCTCTTAGGTACTTGCTCATTGTGTTTTCAAAAGTTTTCTTTTCTTTGTGTTTGTGGGTTTGAAAAGAATTTTTTGTTTAAAAGGGGTGTAAGTGCAAAAAGTTTTGTTTTGTTTTAAAAGGAGCAAGTACTTAAGAACCATCTACCTACTCAAAAAGGAATTAATTTTTACAAGTGTCCTTTAGACAATGCTATCCCACTATTGAGGAGCAGGTAGCACCGTCGTTGGAGTTTTCGGGTCAATTCGATTAAGGGACGTGTGGTCACTAAAGTAATGTTAGGACGCCTTAGCGGTAACCCTAATGTCTTAGATCATTTTTCCAAGGCAACTATGATCTTTGGACAAGAGGGCGACCTCTAAAACTTCCTATACTCAATGACCACGTTCGAGGCAACCAAGTGAGGTGTACCCTAAGAGTGGCATGTGCGAGTGTGTTATTTTTTAGTTATATTATCTTTGTACATGTTATGGTGAGCTACTGTTGATTTTAGGTTAAAGATTAATCTTGTCATGCATTTCCTATTTATTAAACATCTAACAATTAATATTGTATGGAAATTAAATCTAAGCTATTACAAGGTGTCGGGTATTTACATCGCCAAAAACAAACCCTTTAAAATTAAATTACGGAAAATAAATAAAAGTGATAAATAAATAAAATCCTAATTTAAAAACTATTACATTCCCGAAGCAATTACAATATTGGACAAAATAACACGCGTGCGAGAAAATTAAATCGGAGTGTTTCTAGGGTTTTGACCCTTTTTATTAAAGAAAGAGATTTTTTTTATTTTTTGAATTAAATGGAAATTAATATTAAGTTAATAATTGAATTAATTAAATAAAAATATTTTTTGGTTTTTTTTATAAATAAGGAAATAAAATAAGAATGATTAAAAGTTATTAAAAACCCTAATTCTATATTAATTTTAATTTATTGCAAAAGATATTAAAATTGTACCTAATTAAAAACTTAATTAATTGGTTAAAGTTTATTTACAAAAATAATGAAATAGTGAAATTAATAAAAATATTTTTTTTTTGGGTTTTCTGATTTTATGAAAAAAATGTTAATTGGTTAATTTTAATAATAATAATAATAATAGTTAACAAAATAAATAAATAAATAAAGAAAAGAAATAAAATAGTAAACGAAATACTCAGGGGGGTGTGGGCTTAATTTGATGGTGAATCTGGCAATTTTCCCGGCCCAACTTCAATCAGCCTGCCTGACTTTTTTGGATCGCCCACATGCCTGTTGACTTGAGACCATGGTAGTCCTCCATCCTTGGCCACTGGATCTAGATCTGAAGCCACCTGGCGTGTTGATATTTGAGGCCTATGGTGCACTACACTCTAGGCGCTGCATATGAATACCTGAAGCAAAATCAAATAAAGCGTTTTGGGGGACCTGGGATTTGAACCCAGGTCCCATTGCTCACATGCCAGCGCTCCAACCACTCCACCACTGCTTAATAGTTGTTAGCATAATAAACAAACAAAAATATATTGGAAACAAACAACTATGCCTAAAAATAAAAAAGAAGTGGCGCGATGATTTGAATTGGCCGGTTAGGAGAGGACACGTGGTCGTCTTCTTCACAAACCCATGGTTTTTTACCTGCGGATTTTTATCCGCAGGAAGATCCGTAGCTCGCTACCAAAACTCGTTCTAGGCCATGAAAATAGCATCCAAATACATGGATGTGATCGTCTTTGCCTCCTGAATATCCCTATAGCCATTATTTAACCCAATTTTCCCTGTAACTCAAACGCCTAAAAACAACACAAGAAAACCCTAGATTCGGGCATTGCAATACAGGCTATGAAAATCAAATTGAATACTGCAGAATTGTTAGAATTTAAGCGTTAAGCATGATGGTACAAGTAAATTGGCAAAAAGATGCAAGAAAAACGATTTATAATGCCATGTCCAGAGTCGTGTTCAAGAACGCTTACTGTGATCGGTGGAAATATAACTGACTGTTTTGGAATGCTGGTTCGCGTTTGCGTTTAGCAAAATGTCGCGGTAAGCAAGAGTCGCCACCGTCTTTTATTTTCTCCAACAAGGAAAGGACAAAAGCACAGCAAAATTCCTTTTCGAGACGTTTCTCGGTTCGGGAGGTAGATTATAGAAAGGGAAGGTGTTAGGACCCTTTCTATCTGTGGTTATCCACGGGCTCTTAGGTACTTGCTCACTATGTTTTCAAAAATGTTTTGCTTTTCTTGTGTTTGTGGGTTTTGAAAAAGTTTGTTTGAAAACTTCGATTTAACTCTTGTATCAGTCCTCAAGAGTGTATGAAGTATTGTTTGAAAACTTTTGTCAGAAAAGTGTAGGTGCCAAAAGTATTTTTGTTTTGAAAGAGCAAGTAGCTGAGAACCTCTACCTACTCAAAAGAAATTAAGCTGTGTAAATGTCCTTTAGACAGTACTATCCCACTATTGAGAAGTAGGTAGCATCGTCGTTGGAGTTTAAGGGTCAATTCGATTATAGGGACATGTGTGGTCACCAAAGCAATAGTAGGACGCCTTAGCGGTAACCCTAATTTCCTAGATCCTTTTTTATCCGAGGCAACCGTTTCGAGGCAACTTGGATCTTTAGACAAGAGGGCGACCTCTAAAACACCCTATACTCAATGACCACGTCGAGGCAACCAAGTGAGGCGTACCCTAGGAGTGGCATGTGCGAGTGTGTCAGGATTCAGTTAAATTATCTTTGCACATGTTATGGTGAGCTACGGGTTGGTTTTAATTTCAAATAAGTCTTGTCATGCATAGTTAACATACATCTAACAGTTAATAGTTGCGGAAAATAAATTGCAGAAAGTAAATCTACGCTATTACAAGGCGTCGGGTATTTACATCGCCAATAACAACCCTTGGAAAGTAAATTGCGAGAAAAATAAAAGAAAGCGATAAAAAGTCCTATTTAAAGCTATTACATCCTCGGAGCAATTACATAAATATGGATCAAAAATAATATGCGCGAATAAAAATTGAATCGGAGAAGTCCTTAGGGTTTTGACCCTTTTTTGAGAAAGAATGAGTTTTTGGTCCTTTTTGCATTTAATTAAACCTAATTCTAATTAATTAAATAAAAGAAATATTTTTTTAGTTTTTTATGTTTTTAATGAAAATAAAATAAAATAGTTAAATATATTAATTAACCTAATTCTACATGGATTTTATTTATTGTGAAAAAAAAAGTTAAAATTGACCTAATTAACTAAATTAATCTATGTTAGTATTTATTTACAAAAATAATAAATTAAAGGTGAAATTAATAAATAATAATAAAAAATATTATATTTTATGTTTTCTGATTTTATTATGAAAATAATTAATAATGTTAATCAAATAATAATAATAATAATAATTATTAATAAAAATAGTTAAATAAATAAATAGAAAATATAAAGAGGAAAAAAAGAAGAATAGAATGAATGAACCAGGGGGGTGCTGGCCCAATTAGGAGGTCTTTTATGGAATTTGTGGCCCATTAACCTCAAGCCTGCTTGACTTTTGAGATCCTCCATGCGCATAGTTGACTGGGAGTATGGTGATCACTCCATCCTGGCCTTCAGATTTGCTTTGCAAGCCACTTGGCGCCTGGATATTTGAGGTACACGGTGGACATCTCCTGGAACGCTGCATATGAACATATAGGAAAAAATAGAAACAAGTGTTTTGGGGGACCTGGGATTCGAACCCAGGTCCCAAAGCTCATTGGATACTTTCCTTAACCACTCCAACCAATGCGTTCATTCATCATTAGAATAATAAACAATTATTATATTAAGAAACAAAACACTAAGCTATAAAACCAATAAAACGCGCGCCTTTTTTGAATTAACCATCCACGTACTAACACGTACTCATCTTCTTCGTTGTACCTGCAAAAACAAAATCAAATAGCGGGGGTTTTTAACCCCCACAAACTGCAATGACGAAAAATAGCGAATAGAGCTTCAGGGTACATAAATATTTCGCGAGGGTTTGGTCAAATTCGTCTGAGTCTCCTGAATTCAATCATATGTCTTATAAGGCCTATTTTTTCCTTGATTGCAAAGCCCTAATTTGAAGGCTTATGAACCCTAAAATTCGTCAATGGCATTCTGTGATTTATGGCGTTATAATTCAATTGAGCTATACCATTAGCTTTGTACAGTCCCGAGAAACACAAATCAAACATAAAATCATGTTAATGATGCATGAATTAAGCTGTACGATTCTCAAAATAAAATGCAAACCGTGACTCTATATAGGGTGATTCTTTGAGCTTCAAGGCGTGAATTCAATTGCCACACGTTCCTGGGAACCCCTGCAAGGTGTTAGGGTTAACAAAAAGCTTTGAATCGCCCTGGAATATAGAAATCGGTTTTGCAATTTTCTTGAATTTTTTCAATATGGTTATGGCTTTTTCTGCAGCTCTCTCCCATGTGCATGATCAGGGTTTGCTTGTGTATATATAGGAGAATGAAATTAGGTCAGAATCTTGCACAAAAATCCATTGGAATGATGATTGAATATTTGATTGAAAATCAAATCTTTTTGCATTTTCATGATTGAAGAAAGTTGCCAAACTTGGAGATTTTTGCATATTTGATTTGTGCACGAAATTGCCAGCATATCTTGACCACATTTGCTTCACAAAAAGATTGAAAAATCAAATCTTTGTATTTTCCTACAATTTAAATTAATTAAATGAATTAATATTGATTAAAAATCCAATTAATTAATAAAAATAAGAAAATAAATTTAATTAATCTTGATGGGTCATGCATAGGCCAAGGATAAAGTTTCAAGAAGAAATTTGAGGCCCATTAGCAAAAATAAGGTGTTTTGAGCAAAGTTGACTTTTGCAAATTCCTAAAAATTTCCCAACTTCTCCAATGCATATCTTGCTCAATTTTGATCATATGAACATGTTCTTGGATATTTTGGAAAGGTATTGAAGTCCTCTAACCAATTCCTTTGGTCCCATGTCATTTTGGTTTACCAATCTCAAGTTATGGTCTTTGACTTAAAGTGTATTTTTGTTCACTTTTGAATTTGACCTATAATGTAGAAATTGATAACTTTTTATGAGATCATTTCTTGGACTTGGAATGTGAAGATGGATTGTAGGAAATGTCATCCCCTTCAAAATGAGAATTGGATGGGATTTTTATGATAAACCATGAAAAAGTTATGCCCTGGTCAAGATACAGTTGACTTTTCTACTGTCCAAAAATAGTAACTTTTTGCACCTTGATGATTTTTGAGCCATTCTTGTGGAATCAAGGTCAAGACTTGATCAAATGATGATTGTGGGCTCAAAATAAGATGTTGACCAAAAATTCTGACTTTTGACTGCAAAATGACCATTTTGCCCTTGCAGTTGACTGTAGGTCAAATGGAGCTTTTGACTGTGCAAATTGATACTGTGAATCTTGAGACTCTGCATGTAGGTGATTGAGAATGCATATAGGCATATGAGACTTGATTGACCCATTAAAAACCTCAAATTCCTTGAAAGAAACAAAACCCTAATTTTTTGACTGGCTTATGAGGCATTTGGACTGTGTAACCCTTGAGCTAATTTGAGGATCATTCTTGTCAAATCTTGAGGAATATGGGAGGGCAAATTTTGGGGTGCAACAGTTGCCCCTGTTCAATCTTCTTAAACCTGAGGATGTAGATTGGCTTGCGGGCCTTTCGTGATCCGAAGGTGGAAGATGATTGAACACTAAAGTGCCCAGAAATTTGCACTCGCATGGTGTAGTATCAGCAATGTGATGTCGGGAATGGGCTTACAGATGCCATTTGGAGAGATGATGGATAGGAGGATGGGCTTATAGATGCCATCTGGAGATGTGACAGAATCTTGTCGGGGGATGGGCTTATAGATGCCATATGGAGATTGTTCGTTGAATTGTAACTTGGTAGGTTGAAAGAGGGAACCTGCGTAGGGTTGCCTGATGATGAGTCCGTGTAAAACTGCATCTTGGAAGAGAAGGAACCGGTGTAGGGTTGCTTCATGATGGTCAAGTAGATAGTTGTCCTGTCTGGTTTCAAGTATTAATCTACAATCCTTCGTCCACAAATTTTTCCTGGCTTGTTACAGGTATTGATCTGGAACTTAAGAGAGGTGGGTCAAGGAGATAGTTGTCCTGGATGGTTTCAGGTATTAATCTCTGACTTGAGAAAGAAAGATTGTCTTCCTGGCTTGCTACAGGTATTGATCTTCAATCTCTTCATGTAGATAACTTTCCTGGCTAGTTACAGGTATCGAATCTACAATCAATCGTCCACAGATATTTCCTGGCCTGTTACAGGTGTTGATCTGGAACTTACGAGAGGTGGGTCAAGGAGATAGTTGTCCTGTATGGTTTCAGGTATTAATCTCGGACCTGAGAAAGAAAGATGATTTCCTGGCTAGATACAGGTATTGATCTTCAATCTCTTCATGCAGATACTTTCCTGTCCGGTTTCAGGTATAGATCTATAATCAGTCGTCCACAGATATTTCCTGGCTAGTTACAGGTGTTGATCTGGAACTGCAAAAGTTGATGGTAATCATCTTTTGATTGACCTTTTCCTGAAAAGGCAAAGTATTAGTTGTATGCAATGTCATGATGTATGAAATGCATGATGTCATGATGTTCTAAAAAATAAATGAGATTGTGTCGTATGCACTTTATCATGTATGTAAGCGGCAGATATGGAATGTGAAATGTTTATGAATGTATTTTCGTCTGGTAAAATAAATCCTTGACGAATGCCGTGGAGTTTGTTAAATCCTGGGCTGATATTGAAGAGTCTGGTTGAATTCTTCGTTGCCACTGGGGATAATGAACGAAGATGATTGCAAGAGTAAACCAGTAGGAGAAGATGACTCCGTTGGGGAATAAACCTGGTGAAGAGATTACTCTGCGGGGAATTACTCTGTGGAGAAGAGATGCTTCACTGAGATTTTAACGATAACTCCGCTGGGGACTCCGTCAATAAGCTCTGTTGGGGAATTTGATGAACTCCGCTGGAGGATAGGAAGAACTTCGCTGAGGACGATCTTTCCATTTGCAATTTGCTGAGGATAACCCAGTTAGACTCTGGTGGGGGACAACCTTTGAATATGGCTGGGGAGAGATATTTGTACTCTGCAGGGGACAAGCTTCCAGAATCTACTGGGTAAGATGTTTCAACTCTCCTGGGGAAACTTTTTCAGACTGCGTTGGGAAATGACTCCACTGGGGGTATCTTGTATTCCTCCAGGGAGCAATCTTATATTTCTATCGAAGAATATTAAGACTGCTGGGGATGCTTGCTGAAGAATATCTGTATACTCTGCTAGGGAATATTAAGATCTTCTGGGGATACCCAACTTTTCCAGGACTGATGGTAGACCAACTCTGCTCGGGGGAGAGTATTGCTGACTTGCTCGAGATACTGTGCCTTTTTAGGGCTGATGGGAGGCCAAGTCTGCTTGAGGAGAGTATTGCTGAATCTTGCCTTACTCTGCGGGGAGTGAAGGTATCTTGGTCATATTCTTCAGTTGAACCTACCTTGGCACCTTGGTGGACAGAGCAACTAGATCGCTTAGACAATTCATTATTGCCCCTGTTACTGATGTCACCTGTAATTGGTCCTTTGTTTCGCATGAAAATATTTGTGATTAGCAATTAATGTCAAATGCATATATCAAAAATGAACATTGGACGTTCTTTGCAAAACAAAACAGATAAAGGAAAAACAATTGGCAATTTGTCTGAAAAATGAGCTTATATTGATTTGGAAGTTTGCCTGTAAATAGGCGTTTTGTATACAAGAGGCTGACGTCCTAGTAAGAGAACACCGCCGAACAAAGTAGAGTTTATACAATTTGTGAAAAGGAAAACAAAACATCTATGTGAAAAATCCCACTGGGTTCCAACTCTGCTATCGCCTTTATGTCTTTGAGCGTCTCATCACTTTGCTGCTTAGTTGGAGATGAAGTTGATTGATTGGTGCCGTCTGAGCCTGATAGTCGATACCAAAGTCTGGATGCAGGGTGATCCAATGAGACATACTATTACGCATATCCCTAACTTTTGCCTGGACCGCCCTTTTGGGTTTTCAGTCCACCGGGATACCCATTTTTGCCCAAGCCTCCTTTTCAGGTTTTCGACTCGCCGGGTGTACAGATTTTTTCATTTCATCCCTTATTTTTGCTCGAACCCTTTTGGTTCGCCGGGAAGCCCTTATTTTTGCCTAGGCCAGTCGACCTAGCGGGTCTCTAATCATGAGTAGTATCTTTTTACTATGTCTGCATTGGCGGGGTGAGGAAGGTCGTCACCATCCATGGTGGTTAATATCATCGCTCCTCCTGAGAAGATGTTCTTAACCATAAATGGCCCTTCGTACGTAGGGGTCCATTTTCCCCTGGGATCACCTTGAGGTAGAATGATGCGCTTGATTACCAGGTCTCCAACTTGATACTCTTGTCGAATGACTTTCTTATTAAATGCCTTGATCATCCGTTTTTGGTACGTCTGACCATGACAAATAGCGGTGAGTCTCTTTTCATCGATTAGGTTTAGTTGATCAAGCCGAGTCTGGATCCAGTCACTTCGCTCAAACCTGCATCCTTCATGATCCGAAGAGAGGGTATCTGAACTTCTATGGGTAGGACTGCCTCCATGCCATATACCAAGGAAAATGGTGTTGCCCCTATTGACGTCCGTGCTGAGGTACGGTACCCATGAAGAGCAAATGGTAACATCTCGTGCCAATCTTTGTAGGTCACTGTCATCTTATGCACAATCTTCTTAATGTTCTTATTTGTTGCTTCTACGGCCCCATTCATCTTCGGCCGGTAGGGAGAAGAGTTGTGGTGTTGTATCTTGAATTGCTCGCAGAGCTCAGTGATCATCTTGTTGTTAAGATTGGTACCATTATCGTTAATGATCCTCTCAGGTACACCGTATCGATAGATCAGGTTATGCCGAATGAACCGTGCCACAACATTCTTGGTTACGGTAGCAAAGTAAGCTGCTTCAACCCACTTCGTAAAGTAATCAATTGCTACCAGGATGAAGCGATGCCCATTGGATGCCGTAGGTCTGATCTCGCCGATCATATCGATGCCCCACATTGCAAAAGGCCAAGGTGCTGCCAAGACGTTCAAAGGAACTGGAAGAATGTGCACCTTATCAGCATAAATTTGGCATTTGTGACACGTCTGAGAATGTTGATAACAGTCGGCTTCCATTGTGGACCAGTAATATCCTGCCCGAAGGATTTTCTTCGCCATGGTATGTCCATTGGAATGCGTTCCGAAGTTACCTTCATGCAACTCTGCCATGATCCTTTATGCTTCAGTCTTATCAACACAACGCAGTAAGGTTGAATCATGGTTTCGTTTGTACAGAATGTCATTGCTGAGGAAGAACTTTGCCGTGAACCTTCTCAGAAACTTCTTGTCATTAACAGATGCGCCCTCGGGGTATTCTTGAGCTTCCAAGTACCTCTTTACTTCATGATACCAAGGTTTTTCTGTTACTTCCTCAGTCTCAAGATCACAGCAGTGTGCAGGTTCATCCAATTTCCAAATAATGATTCGGGGAGCTTCATTGTCCCATTTGACATTGAACATAGAAGACATCGTAGCTAACGCGTCCGCCAACTGATTCTCCTCTCTTGGGAAGTGTTCAAAGGTTATCTCCTCGAAATGGGGAATCAACGTCAATACATACTCCTTGTAAGGAATAAGATTTGGGTGTTTCGTATCCCACTCGCCTTTGATCTGACTGATCACGAGAGCGGAATCTCCGAAGACACTCAGAAACTTGATCCTTAGGT
Source organism: Vicia faba (assembly GCA_948472305.1). Lineage (NCBI taxonomy): Eukaryota > Viridiplantae > Streptophyta > Magnoliopsida > Fabales > Fabaceae > Vicia > Vicia faba. The sequence goes on from OX451740.1 coordinate 672,459,023, forward strand.
CAATTGCAGCTCGAAGACCCATGATGCATGCTTCATACTCCGCCATGTTGTTGGTGCAGTTGAAACACAGTCGGGCGGTAAGTGGAGTATGAGAGCCTGTTGTACCCCAAAATTTTCCCTCCCATATTCTTCAAAGTTTGACAAGAATGATCCTCAAATGGTTCAAGGTTTCTCAAGGGATTGCACAGTCAAACATCTTTCTAAGGCAGTCAAAATTAGGGTTTTGGTTCTTGCAAAGAATTTGAGGTTTTCAAGGGCTCAATCAAGTCCCATAGGCCTATATACATTGTCAAACATCTACATGCCAAGTCTCAAGACTCACAGTCCCAAGTTGCACAGTCAAAAGCCCTATTTGGTTCACAATCAACTGCAGGGGCAAAATGGTCATTTTGCAGTCAAAAGTCATAATTTTTGGTCAACATCTTATTTTGAAGCCACAATCATCATTTGATCAAGTCTTGATCATGATTCCACAAGCATGGCTCAAAAATCATCAAGATGTCAAAAGTTACTATTTTGGGACAGCTGAAAAGTCAACTGTAACTTGACCAAGGCATAACTTTTTCATGGTTCATCAGAAAAATCCCATCCAATGCTCATTTTGAAGGGGATGACATTTCCTACAACTCATCCTCACATTCCAAGTCCAAGAAATGCTCTCACAAAAAGTTATCAATTTCTACATTATAGGTCAATTTCAAAAGTCAACAAAAAGGCACTTTAAGTCAAAGACCATAACTTGAGATTGGTAAATCCAAATGACATGGGACCAAAGGAATTGGTTAGAGGACTTAAATACCTTTGCAAAATGTCCAAGAACATGTTCATATGATCAAAATTGAGCAAGATATGCATTGGAGAAGTTGGGAAATTTTTGTGAATTTGCAAAAGTCAACTTTGTTCAAAACACATCATTTTTGCTAATGGGCCTCAAATTTCTTCTTGAAACATTGTCCAAGGCTTATGCACGACCCATTGAGATTAAATTGAGTTATTTTATTATTTTTATTAATTAATTGGATTTTTAATTGATTATTAATTCATTTAATTCATTTAATTGTAGGAAAATACCAAGATATGTTTTTTCAAATCTTTTGTGAAGCAAATAGGCTCAGGGCAAGCTGGCAATTTCGCGCATCCATCAAAGAGGCAAAAATATCCATGGTTGGCAAGCTTTATCAATCAAAAATATGCAAAAATATTTGATTGGAAATCAAATATTGAAAACATGAATGCAATGGATTCTTGGCCAAGATTGAACCCTAATTCCATTCTACTATAAGAGCATAACCAAACCCTAAAGCCTTACACGGGAGAACTGCTGCACAAATGCCATAAGAACTTTGAAAAATATCAAGAAAACTTGAAAACTGTTCTCAACATTCCAGCACGATTCAAAGCCTTTTATTGCTTCCAATACATTGCTGGAGGTGTAAGGAACATATTGGAATCAAAACCACGTTCTAAAGCTATCGAAATCACCAAGAACAGTCTAAGGGTTTGCGTTTTTTTTCTGGAATCGAATTTCTTGTTTCATGCATCATTAACATAATTCTGTGTTTGTTTTGTGTTGCTTAAACTCGTAGGAAGTTGATAGTATAGTTTAATTGGATTAAGATGCAAAGAATCGTAAAACGCCATTAATGAATTCTAGGTTTTCCATGCTTCCAAATTGGGGGTTTTCAGAATAGGAAAAATCAAGCTTCCTAAGACCTATGGTTGAACTCAGGAGATGCAGACGAATTCAAAGCTATCATCGCGCCCAATTTATATTGCACACAGAGCTAATCGTTATTTTTTCCTCATGCTATTTTGTGGGGGTTAAAAACCCCCGCTATCTGTTTACTATTACAGGCGTTCAGTGAAGAAGACAATACGTGGAAGAGCGTGACTGGATAATTCAAATAAAAGGCGCGCGTGTGGTTTTTTTTCCAGCATATGATTGTTCTTTGTATATTATATTTACTCATTAATATATTATCAAATACAGGCACATGGCTCAGTGGCGAATGCGCTGTCTATTAACCATTGGGACCTGGGTTCGATTCTCAGGTCCACCTAAATAATTTATATTGTTTTTCTTAATAAGATCATGTGCAGGCTTGCCAATGCATTCCACCCTGGACTCTCACAAATCAGTGCACCAGGTGTTCACAAAGCTCAATCCAAGGGCCAAAAGATGGATGACCATGGCATTCATCAGTCAACGCAGGCGTGGACAACCAGGAAGGTCAACAAGGCTTGAATGTTCATGGGCTGAAAATTGCAATCAACACCTCCATACATGGGCCTGCACCCCCTGGTTTCTATTTTTCTCTTTTATTTTCTTTCTTTTATTTTTTTCAATTATAATTATTATCATTATTATTATTAACTAACAAACAATATTTTCTTATTATTATTAATTTCACTATTAATTATTTTGTAAATAAACACTAACATTAATTAATTTAGTCTTTCTAAATTAGGTTTAATTTTAATTTTTCTTTTACAATAAATAAAAATAAATTAGACTTAGGGTTTTTTTACTAACCTTTGACCTTTTCTTTTTATTTTCATTTAAAATATTAAAAACACAAAAAACATTTTTCTTTTAATTAATTAATTAATTGGTTTAGGTTTAATATTTGATTAATTGCAAAAAAGGACAAAATTCAATTCTTTCTCAAAAAGGGTCAAAACCCTAAGACATTCCCGACTTAATTTCTTTACGCGCACTTTAATTCCTTTTGATCATTATTGATGTATCTGTTTCCGAGGATGTAATAGTTAATTAGGGATTTTACCGCTTTATTTACTTTTCTTGCATTTATTTCCAAACGGGTTATATTTTTGGCGATGTATAGACCCGCGCCTTGTAATAGCGTAGCTTTACCTTTCCGCGATTTATTTTCCGCACTCTTAATTGTTAATATGCATGAAAGACTGAATGACAAATAAAATCAATCCGTAGCTCACAAATAACATGTTCAAAGATAAACATGAAACAACACACATGCACATGCCACTCTTAGGGTACGCCTCACTAGTTGCCTCGAACGTGGTCGTCAAGTATAGGGTGTTTTAGAGGTCGCCCTCCTGTCTAAGATTCAGTTGCCTCGAAACGGTTACCTCGGATAAAAAGGATCTAGGACATTAGGGTTACTTCTAAGGTGTCCTACTATTGCTTCGGTGACCACACATGTCCCTTAATCGAATTGACCCGAATACCTCCAACGACGGTGCTACCTACTTCTCAATAGTAGGATAGTACTGTCTAAAGGACTCTTACACAGCCTAATTCCTTAGAGTAGGTAGATCTCATGGGTACTTGCTCTTTCAAACAAACAAAAACAACTTTTCACACTGACACTTTCAAAAGGTTTTCAAAACAAAATTTTCATACACTCTTGAGGACAGATACAAGAGTTACCTAGAAATTTTTCAAACGAAACTTTTTTTCAAAACCCACACACACTTGAAAAGCAAACAAATTTTGAAAACATAAGAGCAAGTACCTAAGAGCCCGTGGATAACCACGGATAGAAAGGGTGCTAACACCTTCCCTTTCTATAAATCTACCTCCCGAACCGAGAAACATTCTTAAAAAAGGAATTTTGATGTGCTTTTGTCCTTTCCATGTTGGAGAACATAAAAGACGGTGGCGACTCTTGCTTACCGCGACATTTCGCGAACCAGCTTAAAAAAACAGTCAGTTCTATTTCCACCGATCACAGAGCCCTTAGGAGATATGATCACAGCGCCAATACCATTACCCAAAGCGTTTGAGGCCCCGTCAAAGTGCATAGATCATCGGGATCCTTCCTCAGGTCCTTCATTCGGTCCAGGTACTTCACAATCAGTCACTATCATGATATTCTCGTCTGTAAATTCAAAGTTCATAGATTGGTAGTCATCCACTGCCTGATGTGCCAAATGGTCGGCCAACACACTTCCCTTGATTGCCTTTTGAGTCGTGTACTGGATGTCATATTCGGTCAAGATCATCTGCCATCTTGCTATTCTTCCGGACAAGGCAGGCTTTTCAAAGATATACTTGATTGGATCCATCTTTGAAATCAACAGAGTAGTGTGAGTCAACATATACTGTCTCAGCCGGCGAGCAGCCCATACCAAAGCGCAGCAGGTTTTCTCAAGCAGTGAGTATCGGGTCTCACAGTCGGTAAACTTTTTGCTAAGGTAATAAATAGCGTGCTCTTTTCAGCCAGACTCGTCATGCTGACCCATCACACATCCCATTGAGTTGTCCAGTACTGTCAATTATAAGATTAGAGGTCTCCCTTCAACTGGCGGCATAAGAATAGGTGGCTCTTAGAGATACTCTTTGATTCTTTCGAAAGCGGCCTGACATTCATCGTTCCAACGTACTACTTGATCTTTCTTCAGTAGTTTGAAGATTGGTTCACAGGTAGCAGTTAGGTGTGAGATGAATCGGGCAATGTAGTTCAACCGTCCTAGAAAGCCTCTGACTTCTTTCTCTGTCTTGGGAACTGGCATCTCTTGTATGGCTTTCACTTTGGCAGGGTCCACTTGAATTCCTTTGTCGCTCACGACGAAGCCTAGCAGTTTTCCAGATCTCACCCCGAAGGTGCACTTGTTCAGGTTCAACCTCAGCTTGTACAACTTCAGAAGGTCAAACAGCTTCTGTAGATGGTCAAGGTGTTCCTCCTTAGTTTGGGACCTTGCAATCATATCGTCAACATATACTTTGATCTCATGATGGATCATATCATGAAACAGAGCAACCATGGCACGCTGGTAGGTTGCCCCAGCATTTTTCAACCCAAAAGGCATGACCTTGTAGCAAAAGGTGCCCCACTGAGTGACGAAAGTGGTCTTCTCCATGTCTTCAGGAGCCATCTTTATTTGATTATAACCGGAGAAACCTTCCATGAAGGAGAATACCTTATGTTGAGCAGTGTTGTCAACCAGAACGTCGATGTGAGGCAGAGGGAAGTCATCCTTAGGGCTCGCCCTGTTCAAATCCCTGTATTCAACACACATTCGGACCTTACCATCTTTCTTCGGTACCGGAACCACATTAGCAACCCACTGAGGGTAAGAAGTTACTGCTAGAAAACCGGCGTCAAATTGTTTCATAACCTCAGCTTTGATTTTCTCGGACATCTCTGGACGCATACGGCGGACCTTCTGTTTTACCGGAGGGCATTCTTCCTTGGTAGGCAGGTGATGAACCACAATGTCAGTATCCAACCCAGGCATGTCTTCGTAGGACCAGGCAAAGATTTCCATGTAGTCATGCAGCATCTGAATCAACCATGGTTTCACACTAAGCTCCAGATTGGCACCAATCTTGACTTCCTTTATGTCTGTCTCAGTACCCAGATTTACCGTTTCCACTGGCTCTTCATGTGGCTGAATGACCCTCTCTTCCTGGAGTAACAGTCTTGCAAGCTCACCAGGCACTTCGCAATCATCTTCACCTTCGTCTTCGGCTAAGTTGATCGGATTTTCGAAGTCATAACTAGCAGTAGCAGAGTCGTTACCAGTGAGATCCAGAGTGGATTGGGACCTGTATATGTGAGTTTGTGTAAATAGTTGTTTTGTAATATATAATAAAGAAAGACAAGGAGCTCAAGATTTGAAATGCAAAAAACTTCCAATGCTTTTATTAATGATATATGAAAATGACACATAAAAGCCCTCACAAATGAAGCCACGGTGCCTCGAGTAAGACATTGGGCCATAAAGTTTCATAATATTGTTTGTTACAAATTCAAAACAAAGGAGTTCATTACTGAGTGACAAAAGTAATAGGTATGAAGTCTTTCGCTGTCCAGTTGCTTGGTCCACCGTCGGTCGTAGGGTAGATCCAACTGTCGAATTCAGACTCCTCTACGTCATCTTCAATGGAATTTACTCCCGAGTTGTTGATGAACACATGAGGTCTTCCAATCCTTGCCTTACGAACAGCCCTTTGAGCTTCTGCAGTGAAACCCAAACCAAACTTGTCAGTCTTCTGAGTGAAATCAGGAGGTCGGCCCCAGTTTGCGCACTCACCCTTCTCAATAACAGCCCGGGCATCCTTTAAGGAGGCCATCTTCAAAGGAGAATCTTCAATCACAGTTTCAGCTGATGCCAGTGTCTGAGGAACCTCTTCAAAGTATTGAAATGGAGTCTCAATGAACTCCCCATCCATTTCTATGTACCGAAATGAGTGGAGGTGGCTGACCATGTATTCTTCCTCCCCCTGCACTGTCACAATCTTCCCTCTGACTGGGTATTTCAGCTTTTGATGTAGTGTGGAGGTCACAGCTCCAGCCTTGTGGATCCATGGGCAACCCAGCAAACAAGAATAGGACGGTCACTGTTATTTTGGGCCAATAATTTGTTTATGGCCTATGTAAGATGCCTTCTTTTTTAGGGTCAGAGGTCGTATTCCCCCAATTTTATTCGCTGTTAAGAGTCTGTCATTTGAAGTAGATGGCTCGTTTCCCCAGTAGTGTATAATCCATGTCTCTGTGTTTTGTTGGTGTTTGATTTCTCCAGCATTATCTTGTTTTCATACAAAATCTTTCTCTGTGAATTCAATCACTGCATTCATATCAAACATAATGGCGGTATCTTAGGGCAAAAATTTGCGTATTATGTATTTAAGTACCTTCAATCTCGTAGAAACGAAGATTTTAATCTTCATATCTCCGGATAGAAGAAACTTAAATAGGGGCAGCTGTTGTACCCCAAATTTTGACCTAAGATACCATCTCCCATCTGCATCATTACAGTGCAAGGGTTTTGACCTATTTTTTTATCAACTTTCAAAGCAGTCTTAAAATTCATAACTTTTTCAAGTCAAGAGCTGTTTATTTTTGAACGCTAAATTTATTAATTGATCAATGCTAAAACAATGTTTATTAATTATTTATTATCTTAAATTTAAATAATTGGAATTTACTTTCAGTTATTATATAATTTAAAGATTTATAAATAATAAAATAAATATTTGAAAAGAAGTTTATTAATTGATCAGACGATGTTTATTAATTATTTATTATCTTAAATTTAAATAGTTGGAATTTATTTTCAGTTATTATATAATTTAAAGATTTATGAATAATAAAATAAATATTTGAAAAGAATTTATTAATTGATCAACAATGTTTATCTAATTATTTATTATTCTAAGTATAAATAGTTGAAATTTATTTTCAGTTATTATATAATTTAAAGATTTATGAATAATGAAGTAAATGATTGAAGAGAAGTTAATTGATCAATGATGTTTATTTAATTATTTATCATTCTAAATTTAAATAATTGGAATTGATTTTCAGTTATTATATAATTTAAAGAATTATAAACGATAAAATAAATAATTGGAAAGAAGGAGAGAATTAACTGACAAAATAATAGAATTTTTATTCATCTTTATTCTAATTATTACAATTGTTGTTTAAATACTATTGTACAAAGTATTTATAATGACAATTACATAAAAAGTTTAAAGTAAAATAAAAACTATTTTTCTAAGACTCTAAATCTTCATCTTCTATCCAATACTTCTTTGATTGCTCATTTGATTTTACCTGCAAAAATTAAAAGAAAAAAGTCAGAAATGAATATAATTAAAAGAAGAAAATTAATTTAAGCGTTCATCATTAAAAGCAAACGGCTGGAATCAGTTTACCGTTTTTGCAAATCACGGGATTTCTCCCGGTTCACAAAAAGGAATGAATTTTTATTGATAAAAATGAATGCACAAATTAAAAATATGCACAAATTCATTTTTTGGTCAAAATTGCACATTTTCAAAAGCCCACTGCATAGTTCAAAACAATATGCACAAATTCAATATTTTGTCAAAACAGCATATTTCATAAATCAACATCATATGCATAATACAAACAGCATATACAAAGTCAAGTTACATTTTCAACACAAAAGCCAATATGCAACGTAAACATGCCAAAATATAGGAAGAGGCCAAAAATCAAAGGCTCCCATGCAGTAGACAAAGAGAAGCATGCAGTTTAAAACCAAATATGCAAGCAATGTATTTTCCATTTTACATCATTTTCCAGTTTGCTTTTTCAGAACAGTACAGTACATAACAACATTTTTAATGTTTCAATTGTACTTAAGAGAGAGAAGAGAGGAAGAGTGTGGTTTACAGGTTTTTGGTTTAGGCAGAAAAGGAATAGAAACAAAACTGTAGCAGCATCCCATAAGAAAAAGAAAGCATAGAAAAGAAATACCAACAAACCGGATGAAGCAGTAATGTGCAGGGATATCAGAAAAATATAGTAAAATACTCATAACTTGTAACATAAGCCTCAAGACCAACTGTTATAACAACAAAAAACCTCTTCAAAAATTCAAGGGTGAATAACCTGTTTTCAAGCTTTCAAACACTCAAAAAAATTGTCAAACAAAATACAAAAGCCAATTCTAAAAGTCTCAAAGTAAAAACCAGTATAACCTGCTATCTAAAAACCAAAACCATGGCCTAAAAGATCAAACCTTCCACCTACTGTCCAACAAAAACCATATACCCATAACCTGCAGAAAACCAGAAAAGCCTAAACAGATATGGCCTAAACCATACAACCTGCATTCAAAACACCATCAAACCTTTAACCACTGTCCCTCCATACAAAAGCCATGGCCTAAACCACAAAACCTGTTCAAACTGTCCAGCTCAACCGATAAACCAGAAAAAGCCTCAACCATGGCCTAAAAGAAAACCAGTAACCACCAAAAACTTTAAACCATGCTCAAACACCAACTGCCAATGCTTTAGAACCAGATTCAAAACAAAAATGTACAAGGCAACACAAAACCCACAGAATTTCTCATCATTGGGTTACTAACACAAGGCGACCAAAAGAGAAGAAGAGAGAAAATCAAACGTATTCAGAAGCATTTCCAGCATATCATCATCAAAATCATCGAGTCAACATGAACTTTCAGATAGAAGCATCATAGGATAGCAAAAACATCAAGCTAGTCAAAAAAAATATTTCAACGATAGCATTCAAAGCGTCCAAGGCAACATAAGAGTGTAAAGGAAACAGAAGTAAGGAATAGGCCACAGAAGAAGTAAACAGAAACAACGTTCAAGGCAAACATCAAGGCAACAAAAAGGAGATAAAGATTACAGAGTACCAGGGTCACCAAAAAGCAAGCACAGCCTCATCAAACTTCCCTCACCGTCAAAGCCTCCGTAACGCCTCTCCTTTCTCCTCCATAAAGGTAGTCTTGCTTTTCTCTTTCCCTTTTCACCATCTCAACAGGAATCATGTAAAAAATGAAGTCAGAATCGAAATGAATAAAATCATAAACATGCAACAAAAATCATAAAAACTTAACGCGTTAATGGACGAATCGTCACCTTCGCTGTATCACTGAGAGACACTTGGGGAGAGGAGGCATTGGTGGCTCGGGCAAGGGAAGGCAAAGAAGAAGGCGTTTTCATGAGAGCAGTTCAGAAGACCTAGCGAAGAAGAACGCGAAAACGAAGAAGACGAGAGATGAGCGCCGCTTCGTCCCAAATACCTTAACCCTAATCTGTTTTCCCCAAATGCTAAAAGACATGTTTAACCCTAAAAAAAAATTATGAGATGTTTGGACCTCACCCCTGTTTTACGCCTAAGCCCAACAAATTCCTTAAGACCCCCCCATTTCTGCTTGTTTCCGTTTGGGCCTCTTGAAACCCCTTTGGCCCATCTTTTTTGCTTTCCTTTCATTTTGTTTTAACATTCATAAACCAATTTTAATTTATCTTTTTCTAATTTTAAATAATGAACCATTTCTTTTCATATTTAGTTTAATTAAGTATTTTACTCTTATTTATATTGATTACTAATGAACAATGCCTTATTATATATTAATTAGGACCTTATATAAAAATTAGTTAAAATATTTAAATTAGCATAAGACATTAAGTCATTTTATAATTTGTATATTAATACTAAAAAAAAAACACATAAAAAATAAAAATAATAGAAATATAAAAACATAAAAAATTAAAAACATGTCATTTTCTTTAATTAATTCCCTCGCTTTAATTAATAGTTAAATAAAAAAATATAAAATGCATGTTCACACCATTTAGTCTATTATTTAATTGTTGCTATTTAATCATTATCCGCATAATTTTCTGTTTAATTATTTCATCTTTACTTGTTTATTCTGTTTACGTCTAAATCCAAGGGAAAAATGATCAAACTGGTCGACTTCATGTCCTCGAGTCCGATCATGCGAATAGTTTCATTTCATTAAAACTTAAGACAATTTTTCTCAAATATTCAACCTTTTCAAAAATTGATACCTTTTAAGCCAAAACTTCGACATTAGGTCGTCGTACCTTCAAAAACCCACCCGTACCCCCTTTTCGGCCAAAACAATTTATTTTTTAATCAAACGAACATTTTAATAAACAGATATTTCAAAAGGTTCCTATAGAGTACTATAGATACATTGGGTTCTAATACCTTCCCATTGTATAACCAACCCCCGAACCATAGATCTCTTTTCAAAAATGCCTTGTATTTTTATTACTTTAAAAAGTATTATTTTACATTGCATATTTAGGGTTTTATTTCGCTCTTTCCCCTTTTCCCTTGGAAATAATAAAGCGCGGTGGCGACTCTTGCTTTTGTGAGATGAATTAATCAATAATTCGATCTCCGATTTACCCCGCTACATTTTTTATCGCTACAACTGTCATTTGTGAGTGCGGTGTTGCTTGTTTTTCTACCTTCATCTATTGAGTTGGTAGTTTACTTTCATCTGTTGATTTGGTATATCTCTTGATTACCATACATTCGTCTATTGAGTTAATATTTTGTCGTCATTTGTGAGTCGGTGTTATCCTTCTCCCGTATTGAGATAATGTTATAATGTTTTATTTTTCTCTTCTTTGGGATTTTCCCCAATAGAGTTGAGTTCTCTTTTCTCCAACAGAGTTAAGTTAATCTTTCCCCGATGGAGTTGGACCCCTTCTTCTAAATTGGACTAAGGTGTTTTTTTTATTTATCCCCTAATTAGTTGTGTTCTATTGTTATTCCCTGCGGAAATTAGAGTCTTGCATTTATATCATATCATAAATCATCTTTGTGGCATCTTACGACCAAAAATTTGTGCATTGTTTGTATTTAAGCATCTCTCATCACGTTGAGATGAAGATTTCAATCTTCATATCTCCGGATAGAAGAAACTTAAATAGGGGAATCTATTTTACCCTAACTTTTGACCGAAGATTCCACCTATTTTTGCATCATTTCATAACATCAAGGGATCATGTCATTTATCTTGGTATCACTAACCTCATGAAGGAATAAGGGTTTGCCTTGTTTGTTTATTTTTTGTGCAAGATAGGTATGTTGAATCAAGAAGAACAAATAATGACTTGATCAATGGCATATGGATTCCTTAATGATTCAAAATTATAATTCACTCATGATTATTATATTCATCACAATCTCACCACATTAGGGTTTCATCATAGATTCATCAAATGCTTGGAGAGAATTAGGATTTTTGCACCCTTAGTTGAAAATATGGAATTAGGGTTTTGAAGGTTGATCTCCAATGTATATCACTCAAGGGATCTTAAATAACATCATTTAGTAGTCCTTGAGATACCCCAATGTGTTGAGGATTAATTTATGATCACAAGAGTTCATTGAAATTAGAAGATTTGAATTCATCTAGAAAATTTAACCGCTCAAAGTCAAACTGTGACTTTTGAGATTTTTAGTTAAATATGGACTTCTCATGTCAAATTCCATGAAAATGTGATTAATAGGTGAATTTGGTCAAGTGAAATCAATAAATTTGAGATTACTTGCAAAAGTGGTAAGATTGAAGAAGTTGAAAATTCACTAATTGTCAAAATTCTCATGCTCAACTGCACTAGTTTGCAAGCTTGTAGCTTCTTCATCAAACCACCATTTTTCATGCCTAAAAGATAAAATTGAAGATAATCTTTCATAATACAACTTTGTAATAGAGGATGATATCCCAAAAAGTCATGGATTGAAATATATGAAGTGGTCAAGTTGGATTTTCAAAGTTGTTAAAATCTTAACACTTCGAAAAATTTGTAAAGTGTTTGTTTCAGCCCAAGAATACAATTTTGTGAGGCATTTTCACCAAGATTCCAGTTGATTAAAACAAAGTGGTCAACATGAAAGTTGTAGAGGATGTTGTAAGCTTTCTAAAATGTCCAAGAGCATGAAAATATGTTGCTTGAGCTAGGAGTTTCTAACAGATAAAGTTGGTATGGTAAAGTTGTTTTACAAGTCATGTTCATATCCAAAGTTATGAACAAACCTATGCAATCCAAACAAGATTTGCTTAATCCCTGATTATGGGGCTATTTTGCTTCTAAATCACAACAAAATATTAATTTTACATAGATCTTTGAAGCATTATCCAAGTGATTAAGCCTTTTTACATTGATTTGTTTTCCATTTTTGGCACAAAGTTTGGACTTCCATTTCCATAAAGCCAACTTTAATCACAAAGTCAACTCATTGAACCTATAACTTGTTTTCTTTGATCACACACAATGCAAACTTCAGAAGCAACACCTCTAAAAGTGAAACCATCCTAGAAAGCTTGTACTTTGCCTTGCAACCATGGATTTGCTTGATGTCCAACTAAATTTCAAAACTTCAAGTTGCAAAACCTAATTAATTTCAGACCCTCAACTTTCCCTATAAATAGAGATCACTTCTCATTGCAAAAATTCACATTTAATACACAAAAATCTCCCCTCAAACACTCACAAACTCATAGTGAAAATGACAAAACTCCACCTTTCTGTCAAAAAATCCATTTTCTTCAAAAAAATTATTCCTCGCAAGTCCTTTGAAAACTAACCTCATAAACACCACCCACACATCATATTTAAGTTTTTATATGCATTGATTCTTGGATGGAACACCCCCATTGTTCCACCCAACCCTTGCTCATTCACCCTAAACTTGGTTAGAGAGTTTGAGACAATTTCAATCCAAACTAAAAGTTGCATTGTGTTCATGAGATATCATACAAGCTAAAGAGTTAAATTTTTATCATTGAAAGTGCTTAAAGAAGGCATTGGACCTTACTCCAATAGGTAAATTTTCTTGATTTTGAAGTCACTCATACAAGCACCATTTTGAATATTTCTTGATACTATTCTGCTTGTTCAATTTCCATGAATAAAAGCCCTATGAAAATAGTCATTGGTTGAGCTTATGTGCAATTTAATTTAATTTTGAAAAAAATAGGTTTTTCTAGTTTTGATTGAAATTCGTTTGATATTGTGGATATAAATTAATTTTAAACACATTTTTGAATTCCTTGTGAAATTTCAAGCAAGTAAGTTTTTACACTTTTGAATTTGGTTGAGAAATAAGGAAGTTGGAATTTATACCATTGTTGTTGTTATTACTGTTACAATAACGATGAAGAAGATGAAGTGTGGTGCCAAAATTTAGTTTTAAAAATTAAGTTTATTTTATATTTAGTTGAAGCTATTATATTAACAAGTTGGCATTGCGCTCCAGTTAAGAGATCACTAGTTAAAGACACTTTGCATACACAAGGGTGCAGGTTCGATCCATAGTGAACCCCCTTTTAATAAGAACAAGAAGTGTTTCTACATCATGCCTTAAGATTTTGATGATAACTTTACATATTATCTTAGAGAACAATTGAATACACTAACGATTTTGTTCTAGTGTATAGTTGTTGCTATAATGTTTTGACTCCAGTACAAGGCGTGTGACGTCATCAGGTTCTGAACATAGACTACTGGAAGAAAACATGTGGTTACGTGTTACAGTTGTAGTCAAGGTTCTGAATCTATCTTTTGCAACGTGTCTAAGGAACGATAGTACAAGAGGTTTTGATCGTGACTTTATGGATAAGCTTTGGAGGCCTTCTAAAGCTTTTCTTCTAAGTGTTATAAGTTCTGAAGATTATGAAGATGAGGTTCTGGTGAATAAATTCTGATGATATGAAGAAAAGCAAGTTTTTACAACAAAGTGATGAAGACTCTAAAGACAAGATTCTGTGTGAGAAGTTCTGAAGACTCAAAAACTTAGGTTATAAGATTTAAGAAACAATCTTCTACAAAAAGCTTCAACGTTCGACAATCAAATATCTAAAGCTTCTAAAGATAAGAAGAAAGTTCAAATGGTTAATGTGTGATGTTGTACATAGAGTGTCTCTGACCTCTACCCTCTAGGGTGGCATAAGGAAAATCCTTTATACTCTATTGTCAACCACTCTAATTGTAAATGTTGGGAACAAACAACTGGATTTACAACTATCTTTATTTACTTAACGGATCTCTGTATACAAGCTTAATATAAAAATATAATTTAGAGAAAAGGTTGAAAGCTATAATTGAATAATGACATGATACAAAAATATTATTTTATACTTTCTAAACTCGTACATCTTATTCTATCTATTGGGAACTAACTGTTGGTGCAGGAAAAATCCTTTCTATCCTCACAATGTCTCTCTTTATCAAAGGCTATAAATGAAGATTGAAGATTCAAAGAAAAGTTATCATTATTGTTTTCCATTGGCCATCAAGCTTCATACTTTGAAAGGAAAGCAGTGGATGCTAAAGATGTTAAAGCTGTAATGCTACACATTCTCAAGACCACCCAAGAAGAGAGAAAAGAAAGAAAGAAAATTTCCACAAGATGGTATTCAACTATCATCCTATGCATCTTGGATGAAATAGAAGAAGCAAGCAGGTGTTGCTCGTAGCTTTCTAAAGAAGAATAAGACTACAAAATGCAATTCAACTTTCAATCACATGCTTCTTGGTAGATCTCAGAAGAAGCAAGGAGTTGTTGCTCAGAACTTTCTCAACAAGAAGATGAAGAAGAACACTACAAGATGCAACTCAACTTCTGATCATATACATCTTTATAGAACATTGTAATGAACACTAGAATTGTTACTCGTATAGTGTTTCTATTTGAATCTCTTCGTGTAAATTGTTTTAACACTTGGGGTTTTTGCTTAAATAATTTTTAAACAATATATTCTTAAAACACTTGTGTAATATGCTTAGAAGAAGAATTCATGTAAACACAAGATCACCATCAACTATTGTTGATTGATTCCTTGGGAGACTTGGTGAAAGTCAGATCTCAAGAAGATAATGGTTGTGGTCATTATAGGAAATCTTTATAGGAGGTCTTACGGGATCGGATTTTGTTAGGTCAATGGTAGTCATATCTCAAAGGAGACCGAGTGATGTTCAGAGTCTTGTGAGATCATTGATGGATATCATTGAAAGTAAATCTTGGTAAAAGATCTTGAGGGATCGGATTATATTGGGTCAATGAACATTATATCCGGTTGGATCACTGAATCTGTCATTGTGTGTTAGTCACCGACCGTTGCCCGTGCAAGTGTAATCAGTTTGGTTATTATAGATTAAGTCATTGGATAAGATGAAATCATCCTTGCGGGGGTGGATAGGAGTAACCTAGTTAACGGCGAACCTTGATAAAATACTTGTGTCCTCTTCTCTTTATTATCCTTATAGCTATTATCATTTGAGTGCTTAGATTTTCCAAAGGGGAATATTTTCTAAGAATACAATTCAAACCCTCCCTTTCTTGTTGTTTCTCTACATTCACTTTTTGCATATTTTTCTCTTTTTTTTTGTTTTGTTATTCATTTAGTAATTTGTGTTATATTTTATTGAATGAATGAATTATCTTAACACCATCTAGCGCGTGGCTTAGTGACTAAGGGTTTGAATTGTAATCTGGAGGGCGTGGGTTCAACACCCTTTGGCCCCAAAACCTTCTTTTTAATCACTATTTTTCCTACTTTTGTTTTTTACTTCTATTTATTTTTTTAATTTCTTTTAATTTTAGTTTATTTGTTTATTTTTATTTCCCCTCTTGTTTTTTATCATATCACATTAAAATTAAAAATACCAAAAAACATTTTATCTTATTTTATCAAGCTTTGATTTTACTATATTTATTTAATATGTTAATTATTAAAAAACCAAAAAATAGATTATTTTTTTAATTAATTCTTAGTATTTTCTTTTAAACCTTTTTGTAAATGTTTTTCTTAAATGACTCTTTTAAATATCATGGTACTTTAATGTACTCACTAGTTTGTGATTTTATTTTCATACTATGATTAAGTACTGATTAAATAAACATTAATTTAAATGACTTATTGTATTATTTTGATAATTCTCATTATGGTTTTGATTCTTACCATATTTTTGAGGTCTTGATTGATGTTTTGATTATGTGAAACCCTAATCTATGAAGCTTGCATGTTTATTTGGTTTGATGTTAATTTAAATTTTCATATAATGATGGTTGATGTTTATACTTTATTTATATTAGTACTTGTGTCAAAATCCAAGGAAAAGGATAATTTTATTGACTTTATAGTCATATGTATGTACATTTCTTTAGGTTTACCCTTGTGTGCTTACATTTATATATTACCCCTGTGATTGTTGATGATCACCCTATGTATTCTTATGTACTCTAAAACATTATTTTTTCCTTAACCCTCAAAAATTAATTTTCAAACTTTCACCACTTTCATTGCAATTTTGTGTCATTGCATTTTCAAACTTTCTTTATTTAATAAATGCTTCAACATACTTAAGAATATAAAAAAAAATCAAAAGACTAAAAGTTATTAAACCTAATTAAAAAAAAATTTGCCGCTTGGCTTTTCAATTTAAAACATTTTCTCAAAGAGATTAGGTATAAATATTCTTCATCGTTGAGATATGATTCTCCTATCCCTATTATAATTGTTGAAGTAAATGTGATTCTTTCCACATGGAGATGTTAACGGAAACTTGTTGATCTTTATATCCAAGTTAGTATCTATTCCTTCATGATTATGCAAGATCTATCTTCTCATACTTGTGTTGATATTAGTTGAGCTTTCTCTCTAAAAAGATGATGAAATATCTTTTCTCCTAAAATTAACCACAACAAACCCTTTTGTTATTTTTACCACGAACTACGAGGTTTTGATCCTTAATTGCTACGTAGGTATAATACTATGTCTTTCCAAACAAAAATATAATAAAATATATTTCCTTTCTCACCTCCACACACATTTAGCAATCAAACCAATTTTAACCAAAAAACATATATTATAAAAGGTTCCTGTAGAGTACTACAGATACATAGGGTGTTAATATCTTCCCTTTGTATAAACTAACCCCCGTACCTTGGATATCTTCCTTATGCTTTGATTTTATCATTTAATTCTTGCATTGCATATTAAATATTATGGTTTCGATCTTTTACCTTTTCCTAGGAAACAATAAAGTTCAGTGGTGACTTCTTAAGTCTTTGTGAGTAAAGTTTCTCTATAACTTGGTCTCCTTGATTTTTCACCTCGATAAAAGCCTATAAAAATTTAATTTGTATCTTGTGGACTTTGTGTTACTATCCCTTTCTTGAGGAGTGTTTAAACCTTGGACTTAGGACATAGGCTTTCCCTTTGCTTGGAGTTGTATTTATGACTTTGAGATTCATCTGGACTTTTGATCTTCAAATAAAGATTTGGCCTTATTATTTAATCTTTTCTTAAAGACTTTGGATTCTCTCCGTGGTTTCGTTCTTTTTATTTTCACTCGGATCTCTTGATATTCATTTGTTATTGCTTATCTTGTGGATCAATCCAAAGAAAAAGGAATGTTTCATCTTAACTAAAGTCAAATACTTGCTCCATCTTTTGGTTAGTTCACTTGCACACACAAAGACTTTATCTTTGGCTACCTTATAATGAGACCTTTTATTTTATTTCACTTAGTTTATGCTTTAGGATAGTCTCTTCATCTCCTTCCCACTTATTCAATTTTCAAAACTTCTCCCTATTTTCAAAACTTCTTATTTCAAACTTCAAACTTTTCATAATAAACCTTGACCTTGTCAAGTGATCTCAAAATTTTTTTCCTAATAAATGCTAAAACACTTGAGCATATCAAAACTCTTTCCAAAACTTTTGAAAAAAGGAAAACCTCATCAAATTTATTTTTGTGCCTTTGTGCACTTTTTCTTTTTAAACCTTTTTAAAAGATTGGATATTAGTCTATTCTAGTATTGATGCAAATCAATAAACTTCTACAAGATATTGTGAAGTGATTGACATTTTCCACTTGAATGTTGAGACATACTTGTTGAGAAAATACAGGTAAAGTTCTCCATATCAAGATGATGCAAATGCTATTTCCTCATACTTGTGGGTAGTAAATTGAGTTTTCCACTCGAAAATAGTGAAATGTATTTTCAATTAAAATCAATCAACAAACTTTCATGGTTATTTTTACCAAAAACTACGAGGCTTTGATTTCCTTATTGCACTATGAGGATACATAGACATAGGCTTTCGAAGTCTTGGTGAGTAAAAACATAATAAAAAACTTATTTTCTCACCTCCCCAATGTTTTTGCAAACAACCCGGTTTTATCATAACACATATTTTCAAGAGGTTCCTATGGAGTACCATATATGTGAGAGGTGCTAATACCTTCCCCTTGCATAACCAACCCCTGTACCTAGATCTCTCTTTTTGTTTTATTTTCGCGTTGGGTTTTCTCAATATTTTTCCTTTCCTTTGGAAACAATAAACTTCAGTGGAAACTCTAATTTTACTTCGAGTTAAGTTAATCAACAACTTAATCTAAATTTTCCATCTGCGATATACCGTCAACTTTGTTAGAGAAAAATCCCATCCTAAGAGGGTTAATCCTAACTTGTTTATTTGTGTTTATGATATTGCTTTTTGTTTGCCATTGTTCTTTTTTTTTTTTGTGGGTGTTTGGTGATCTCTATATGGTGAGAAAGAGTCCTCTACCCGGAATGAGTACACTTAAGTTAGGATGGTGGCATAGTTATGTCAAACTTCTTTGTGTAAGCTTCATTTGGAAAACATGAGATCCCACTCAGATGAGGCCCCTTTGAAGGTACTAATGTTTTGCGAGTGTCGTAATGGTGTTATTGCTTTCGACATGGGAGTCTAAGATTATGAGAGAACTTTAGAACATTTTTAACCCTTTTTTTCCTTTTAGAATGTAATGTGGTGAACATTTCAAGTGTAGGCTTGATACGATTGATACACGATAATACACTTAGATGATATTCTCTTGATAATATTACTGGTCCGCGAGCAATCACTAAACCATTAATATTTGAAAGATGGATCTACGATTCTGGGAACCTTTTTAGAACCTGGTTTTTGTTTAAGACATCCAAAGCTATAGGAAATACCTTGTTGGATGGTTGTTGCCTTGTCCCCTTGGATCCATGCTTGTGATCCTAAACCTTTGAACCCGCCGTTTTTATGATTGTAGCATAATCATACATTCATGCATTCATAAACACCTTTTTCACCCAGTTTTCAAGGAACTTAGGAACTTTATTTGCAAATGTCGCAGGTTATAGAGATTATGGAAGGAGAAACACTCAACAGTTCTGTCTCAAGCATCCTAAGTTGAAAGAATTGAGGAAGATAAAATCTTTTGTGGCTTGTCCTTCTGATTTCAAATACGGGAATGTAATAATTCTGGCTGTGTTGAATATTGATGTAGAAGACAAAGTTTTGGAAACTCTGGTCTAGTTTTACGATCCCGCGTATAGGTGTTTCACTTTTCCTGATTATTAGCTAGCACTTACTTTGGAGGAATATTCTTATCATATATGGTTGTATTTATCAGATCAAATACCGTTTAATGGTTTATAGGAGATCCCTAAGTCTCATGTTATATGAGGAAATGGGATATTGAAGCTAATATTGTGACTAAAGGAGGTATTCTTGGTCTTCCTGTCAAGTTCTTGATGGAGAAATCTGCTACTCTAGGTAATACGGTGAGTATGGTTTCTTTCGAAGTGGTTCTCTCTTTGCTTATTTATGGCATAGTTATGTTCCCTAATATTGATAACTTTTTGGATATCAGTGCCACCCGTATCTTTATAATTCGGAATCCAGTTCTTACTTTGCTCGTAGATACTTATTATTTTATCCATAATAGAACAAAGAAGAAAGGAGAGACCGTTATGTGTGGTAAGTGCTTGATTCATGGTAAAATATCACACTAAACATAACATTTATCTTACTTAAATAACAAGATGCTAACATCAAAACCTCAACTAATGAACAAAAGTATTATTATGCAAGTTTACTTTGGTTTTCTTGTCATTTGTGCAGGTTAAGGCCTTTTAACAAAAATCAAGAATAAGACACTCCACTAAGTGAAATTTGCAGCGAAAAGTTTGCTCAACGAACACCCAGCGAAGTGGAGGTAGAAGCAAATCAGTCTAGTTTTTCCAACAACAAGGAGCAGGGAATCCTGTTCGCTTAGCGACTCGGGTCTTTTCTTAGAAAACTTTGGTGGTCTCAGCAGATAGTTTAAAAGAACATCAGGCAAAATAAAGGAACTTCAGTAAGTGAGCCACACTTCACTTAGTGAACTTTGGAGGTTTCTTGAAGACTGTTTAATTTGAAAACTTAGTGGAGAAGAAACAGAGACTTCGCTTAGTGAAGTAAAGATTTCTTAGCAAACTCTGGCGGCCAGAACATCTATAAAAGGGACAGAACACAGCTCAATCAAAACATTTAGTTTTTATCATTGTAATATCATAATACATTGTAATACACAATAGGAATATAAAAGGTTGTAAGGATAAGGATCTGGAGACGCATCAAGAGTTGGGAAATCATCGTTGATGTTGATTCAACTCAATTCTTCCATTATGCATCGAGCTACCATGGGTATCTAAATCCCTCTCTTGTTGCGATTGGTCTTAGTTCACTGAAACAATATGTATTCTCATTAGTCATGGTGTTATACGCAATTTATTTATGAGTCATTATCGATACTATCTTTGTTTTATTGTTTAACTTCATGGATTGAATTGATATTGACAAATACAGTTCTAAACTCGATCCAAGATAACATCTATTAAACTCTAAATGCTAGACATAGATTTAGGTTTAATATTCACCTAAGGTATCAAATCTTAATGCTATCGTATTGTTTAATAGGCTGAGAAATCTTCGATTAAACCATAAGGTAGAAATCTCATCAGATGTTTAGACATAAACAATGTATGCGAGTGATGTGTGTTGATATTGAAACATGCTTAAATTGTGTATAACTAATTTGTGATGTGCATATTTAATTGGTGAATGAACACCAATTCCCAATAAGACTATACTTCTGAAACTTATCTTTTATTTATTGTATGTGTTTACTTTTTGTAACTTATAAATCAAACATCTTGAAACTTCTTCTTAGAATAATAGAAATTGTTAAACGGTTTTGATATCGCTCCAATCCATGTGGATATGATAAAATACAATACTTACATTTGATTTTACTCAACATAAAATTGGCATTGTTGCTGGGGATTGGCGTTTAAGATATTAAAGCATCACAATAGTTTCTATACTTTAAAGCTTTGTGAATTTGTCATATATGGTATATATTTGCTGCAGACTATTTACGCTAATCCTTTTGCAGGTGTTATGTCTCTGAAATTATGATTGGCATACATTTTTGTAAAACCAACTTGGCATCAACATGTTGAACAAGATGTTCCCACTTGCAGTGTTCAATATGTTGTATAAGATATCCCAACCAAGAGGATAGGAAATCGCATCGGTAGCAGTTGACAATTATGTTTCAGCTAATATATGCTAGTTACTGAATATTTAGAGAATATATAGTTAGCTTATGTGGCGTCCTAGATTGAAAAATCAAAGATTCTATGTTGGTTTTCAAAGATATGCAAAGTTTCTAAATATGGAGACATTTTAGAAACTAATGATTGAAGACCTATTTTCTTGGAGAAGATTTTGCAGACTTTGTGCAGCCTCACTGGTGCATTTTTGAAGCCTAACCAAGTCCCAAATCATGTTATAAATAGACTGGTGTATACCTAGTATTAGGTGGAACATACGTGTGTATTTTGGTAGGGTTTTAGAATCCTTATTGTTGGGTTGTAAGTTTCTGTCAAATGTTCATAATCTTTAAATCATTGAACATTTGTGTGTGAGATGCTCATAAGCTCTTAAGCATTGAGTATATGTGTGTCAGTTATCATAAGCTTTTAAGCATTGAGTTTTGAGTGTCTTCGAAGAGTGAATTCTGGTTTTGTTCTCTACTTGTGTTTAGAGTTGCTCAAATTGCTGAGTGTAATTGAAAATGGATTTGAGGAGGGCCTCATAACTGGGTGTGTCTTAGGTAGAAGTTAAGCAAAGGGTAGTGATTAAGTGTGTAGGCTGTAAACTGGGATGTTTGTTATGAGGTACACAAATTGATACTATCTAGTTAATTTCGTCCCTGGCTTGGTAGCCCCTAGAGTAGGAAAGTTGTTAAGAACTGGGTAAACATATCTGTGACTTCTTTATATTCAACACTATTTATTTTTTTCATACATCTTGATGTTGTGTTTTGATGTCGGATCCGGTGTCTTGACATCTCTCAAGACATCTAGGATCTGACAACTAGAATTTCAATTGGTATCAGAGTAGACATCCTACTATGACTCTATATCAGATTCAGGGAAGTTACTTTTTGGTGCAATGGACAAGGATAATGGAATAGTGGTAAAAGTACCTATTATGGATGGTACCAACTATGACAGTTGGAAACCTCGTTTGGAGATGTGCATAAAATCCCTTGGCAATAAGGCCTGGAAAAATGTTTTCAAAGGATGGGTTGGGAGACCTTAATAAAGGTTCATGAAGGAAATCCTAAGGTAAAATTGGCAAAACTTCAACTTTTTTCCACCAAATTTGAGAACTTGAAGATAAAGGAGGATGAAAGTATTTAGGACTTTCACATGACTGTTCTAGATATTGCAAATGACTCAGAAGATCTGGGAGAAAAGATATTAGAAGATAAGTTGATCAAGAAGATGCTCAGATATCTCCCAAAGAGATTTGACATGAAGGTAATTGTTATTGAAGAATCCCAAGATTTAAGCACTATGACAATGGATGAACTTGTGAGCTCTCTTAAGAATTTTGAGTCTGCTATCAACAAAAGGTTTGAAAAGAAGAAGAGTTTAGATTTTGCTTCTAGTGTTGAAGACTTAGAGGATATAGGAAATATGAACTCTGAAGGAGTATCTAAGGATCTCGTGCTACTAGGAAGAAAGTTTAACAGGGGTTGAGGAAGTCAAGTTTAAATGCTAAGAACATGTCAATCGACACCAATAAAAACCAACACCAAGGAAGGAAGTCAAGATTTGAAGTGAATCCAAACCAATAGAAAGGTGTCCAATGCCATGAATGTGAGGGATATGGACATATAAGAACTGAATGTGCCACCTATCTCAAAAAGCAGGGGAAAAACTTATATGTATCATGGTCAGATGGAGAATCTGAAAGTGATCATAAAGAAGAATCAGCCAAGCAAGTGACTGCCCTGACTGGAATCTGTGAGTCTGACAAAGAATCTTGTGAATTTGATAAAGAATCATATTTTGAGGAACTCACTATTAGTAATCTAGCTACTGGGCTCACAGAGATATGCCTCAAGAATGAGAAAATGTGTCAGAAAATATTAGAGCATAAGCTATTTATTGCTCAACTGGAGGCTAAGAAAGAAGAGCATCTATCTATCATTGTAAATATTAAAGAGGAGGTGATATTGTAAAAATCAAATTTTGACAATATGACCAAATCTATAAGAAAGCTAAACAATGGCACTACTATGTTGAGCGAGATTCTTCAAACTGTGAAGAATGTTGGGAATGTGAAGGGTCTTGGTTACAATAAACAAGATATGAAGAACAACAAGCAAGTAGTGGAGTTTGTTCCATAAAATATGAAACGAGAACATAAGATGTCAAGGAACATGTCCCAATATTAACCTAGACATCAGATAAGATATTATAGTCCCGCATATCAGTAATGGAGATGTCACTATTGTGGGTTGTTTGGTTATTTAAAGACCTCTTGCTACAAACTGTATGGTTATCCCAACAATAGGACTCCTTGCAAAATAAGAGATATTAATATTGAGGAAAAGTCAAGAGGAGCCCCTCACCATGACTCGTATGGACTCATAGCTTACACTTCTCTTAACGTCTCAACTAGAGAGGATTGGTATTTTAATAGTGGTTATTCCAGACACATGGCTGGTGTTAAGAAATTCCTAGTGGACATTAAACCATGTGTTACTAGCTATGTCACTTTTGTATATGGGTCAAAGAGTGAAACCAAAGGTTTTGTAAAGGTGGACTATGTTGGAAAACCTGGTCTTAATAATGTGTTATTTGTAAAAGGGCTAACAACAAATCTGATAAGTATCAGTCAACTCTGTGATCAAGGTCTCAAAGATAATTTTACTCAATCTAGGTTCCTGATTACAAATGATAAGAATTAAGTGGTTATGAAGGGAACTAAATTAAAAGATAACTGCTACCTATGGTGTTCTCTAGAATGTCTCTCAACATTCTTAATGTCAAAAGATGATGAAGTAAACCTATGACATCAAAAGCTTGATCATCTACATATGAAGGGTATGAAGAAGATCTTTTCAAATAAAGTTATTAGATATATTCCCAAGCTAAAGATTGATGAAGGGAGAATTTATGGTGAATGTCGAATTGGGAAGAAAAAAAAGATGTCAGATAAGAAGATCCAACATCTTTCCACCTCAAGAGTTATAGAGCTTATTCACATGGACTTTATGGGACCTATACAAGTTGAAAGTCTTGGAGGTAAGAGGTATGCCTATGTTATTGTTAATGAATACTTAAGATTCACTTGGGTGAAGTTCATTAAATAAAAATCTGAAGTGTTTGAAGTGTTCAAAGAATTATGCCACAAAATTCAAAGAGAAAAATAATTGTGGTGTTGTCAGAATCAGAAGTGACCACGAGAAGGAATTTGAGAACAGCAAGTTTGAGGAATTTTATGCATCTGAAGGGATTAGTCATGACTTCTCCTTACCCATAAATCCTCAACAAAATGGTTTGGTTAAGCGCAAGAACAAGACTATTCAAGAGTGTGCCAGAGTTATGCTTCATGCCAAGAAATTACCCTTTTACTTTTGGGCTGAAGCCATGAACACTGCATGCTATGTTCACAACAGAGTGATTATCTGAATTGGAACTTCTGTTACTCTGTATGAATTATGTAGAGTAAGAAAGCCAACTATCAAGTATTTCCATGTCTTTGGAACTAAATGTTATATTTTGGATGGCTGTGAGCCAAGAAGGAAGTTTGGTGTTAAGAGTGATGAAGGAATTTTTCTGGGATACTCTACAAACAGTAAAGCATATAGATTATTCAAATCCAGAACCAATGTGATGATGGAGTCTTCAAATGTGATTGTTGATGACTCAACTAAAGAAGATGATGACCCAGAAAAAGTTAAGACAACTATTCCTATAGAATATGTGGTTCCTGAAGAAAATGTTACAACATCTACCACAAAAGTTGTAGGCTCAAGTGTCGATTCTGAAGTTGAAGAACCTAAGGTAGCTGACAAAGGACCTTCTCTCAGAATTCAAAAGGGTCATCCTAAGGATCTTATAATAGGAAATCCTAGACAAAGAGTAGTTACCAGATCAAGGGAAGTTGTATCAAATGCATTCTTTATGTCAAAGATTGAGCCTAAGGATGTGAAGGAAGCTTTGACTTATGAGTTCTGGATCAATGTTATGCAAGATGAGCTTGGTAAATTCAAGATAAATAAAGTCTGGGATTTAGTACCAAGACCTGAAGGGAAGAATATCATTGGTACAAAATAATTGTATAAGAACAAGAACAAGACTGGTTACTCAAGGGTACACTATGTAAGAACAAGAAGTGTTTCCTACATCTAGCCTTGAGATTTTGATGATAACCTCACATGTCATCTTAGAGAACAATTATACACACTAATGGTTTCGTCTAGTGTGTAGTTGCTGTTATAATGTTCTGACTCTAGTACAAGGCGTGTGACATCTTCAGGTTCTAAACATACACTGTAGAAGAAAACATGTGGTTACATGTTTCAGTAAAGTCAAGGTTCTGAACTGATCTTATGCAACGTGTCTTAGGAACATTAGTACAAGAAGTTCTAATTGTGGCTTTGTGGTTTAGCTTTAGAGGCCTTCTTAAGCTTTACTTATATGTTACAAGTTCTGAAGATTATGAAGAACAAGGTTCTGCTGAACAAGTTCCGATGATCTAAAGAAAAGGAAGTTCTTACAACCTAGTGTTGAAGACTCTGAAGAACAAGGATCTATGTGACAAGTTCTGAAGACTCCAAGACTTAGGTTCTAAGGCTCATAGAAAGATTCTTCTATAACAAGCTTCAACGTTCAACATTAAAATATTTGAAGCCTCTAAAGATAAGAAAAAGTTCAAATGGTTAATACGGGATGTTGTGCAAAAAGTACATAAAGTGTCTGTGACCTCTACCCTCTAGGATGGCGTAAGGACAGTCCTTTATACTGTATTGCCAACCACTCTCAATGTGAACATTGGGAACAAACAGTTGGATTTACAGTTGTCTCTCTTTACATAACGAATCTGCTTACAAGCTTAAAAGAAAAATATTATTCAGAGAAAAAGGTGGAAAGCTATCATTGAATAGTGACAGGATACATAAATATTATTTTATATTGTCTAAACTCTTACACCTTATTATATCTGTTGGGAACTAATCATTGGTGCAGAAAAAGTTAGTTCTATCCTCACACTGTCTCTCTCTCTCTCTCTCTCTCTGCCAAGGACTATAAAAGAAGATCAAAGATTCAAAGATCAATTGTTGGTTAGTGGTTTAACTGTTGCCATTGGCCAACAAGATTCATCCCGTGGAAGGAAAGCAGCGGACACTGAAGATGTTAAAGTTGCAATACTATGCATACTGAAGTCCACTAAAAGATGAGAGAAAAGAAAGAATAAGACTACAAGATGTTATTAAACTTCCAATCACATACATCTTTGTAGATCACAGAAGAAGAAAGGAGTTGTTGTTCATAGCTTACTCAAAGAAGATGAAGAAGAGTACTACAAGATGATACTGAAGTTATGATCATATGCATCTTTGTAGAACATTGTAATGAATACTAGAGTTGTTGCTCAAATGGTGTTTTTGTTTATATCTCTTTATGTAAATATTTTTAACACTTGGGTTGTTGCTCGAAGAAGTGTTAAACAATATGTGCTTAAAACACTTGTGTAATCTTCTTAGAAGAAGCAACCATGTAAACACAAGAACCCCTCAACTGTTGTTGATTAGTTCCTTGAGAAATTGCATGAAGGTCTGATTTCAAGAAGATAATGGTTGCAGTCATTATAGGAAATCCTGATAGGAGATTCTAAGGAATCGAATTTTGTTGGGTCAATGGTAGTCATATCTCAAAGAGGACCGAGTGAAGCTCGAAATCTTGTGAGATCCCTGATGGATATCATTACAAGGAAATCCGTGTAGGAGATCTTGAGGGATCAGATTCTATTGGGTCAATGAACACTATATCTAGTTTGGATCCCTGAGCATGTCATTGGATGTTAGTCATCGGCGGTTGCTCGTGTGATTGCAATCAGTTTGTTTATAGTGGATTAAGGCCTTGGATAAGGAAAAATCACCCTTGTGGGGGTGGACAGGAGTAGCCTAGTTAACGTTGAACCTAGATAAAATACATGTGTCCTTTATCTTCATTATCTTTATTTCTATTATCACTTAAATGCTTAGAATTTTAATGGGGAATGTTTTCTATGAACATAATTTAACCCCCCCCCCCCCCCCAAATTTCTTGTGTTTTCTCTACCTTTAATTTGTATCAGAGCCCGGCTGTGTTATTGATTTAAGATCAAACACTTAACCATGTAGTGATATCTAGTTAGAGAAATTTTTTTAGTTTTTTGCTACTCAAATGATAAAAAGATTTTCTGATTCAAAACTCGTTCTACAGAGGATTCAAAACTTTGGGCTAGAATCAGAAATATGAAAACAGAATCCCTGGAACAAGTTCTCAGGATTCTGAAGGCTCAAGCACATGATGAACATTCTTCTAGTGCTATTAGAGAGAAAGAATATGTTAATGCATGATAGTTGGTTATGGGATTTTATTTGGATCTGCCTTATGAGTCTGTTTATTTTGGTTTATCATTTTGTATGGGCTAAATGCCCAAGATATTTTTAGGTTTTGCACCCTGATACTTAAACTTTATGTGCTTAAATTTTGCTAATATTGTCTACTTACCTTTGTCATATTAATGGCTAAAAAGGGTGAGTAGTATGATATTGAGGGTGTTGGAGCTAGTACTACTACTGAGGGAGAGAATTTATGATTCTCTGTTAAGTTGAGATAGCAGGTGTTGAAGGGGAGTCTCTGCTGTTATTGATTGAGATGTTCTAAAAATATGTAAGACATGTTGTCTTGACATCATGATGTTGAGAATTTAGGTTCTCTATTTGTTGTTGCAGCTGTGTAAGTAGATCAACTAACTACTAATTATGTTGTTGATTTGTGTGCTGCTAACCTTGCTTATGCTTTCCGCTGTTGTACCTCTGATGCATGTGTTTGATTTATTTTCAAGCATACTTTGTGATGTTTCTTGTGCAAGGGTTATTTGGGTGTTTTAACAAAAATGTGCCAAAGGGGGAGATTATTATTTCTCTAAAACTATGATTGGCATACATTTTTTAAACCAACTTGACAATAACATGTTGAACAAGATGTTCCAAGTTGCAGTTTTCAACATGTCGTATAAGATGTTCTGACCAGGAGGATAAGACATCGCGTCTGTAGCAGCTGACATTTATGTTTCAGCTGATATATGTTAGTTACTGAATATTCAGGGAATATTCAATTAGCTTATGTGGCGTCCAAGATTGACAAATCAAATACTGTATGTTGTTTTTCAAAGACATGCAAAGTTTCTAAATATGGATACATTTTAGGAAACTAATGATTGATGAACTATTTTCATAGAGAAGATTTTGTAGACTATGTGCAGCCTCACTGTTACCTTTTTGAAGTCCATCCCATTCCTGAATAATGTTATAAATAGACTAGTGTATACCTAGTATTATGTGGAACTTACATGTGTGTTTTATTAGTGTTTTAGAATCCTTATTGTTGGGTTGTAAGTTTCTGTGAGATGTTCATAAGCTTTTAAGTATTGAACATTTGTGTGTCAGATGCTCATAAGCTATTAAGCATTGAGTATTTGTGTGTCAATTCTCATAAATTTTAAGCATTGATTTTTGTGTGTCTTGGGAGAAACTTCCGATTTTTTTCTCTACTTATGTTTAGAGTTTCTCCAATTGCTAAGTGTAATTGAAGAGGGATTTGAGGAGGGCATTGTACCTACGTGTGTCTTAGGTAGAAGTTAAGCAAAGGATAGTGATTAAGTGTGTAGGCTGTAAACTGGGATGTTTTTTGTGAGGTCTACAAATTGATATTATCTAGTTAGTTTCATTCCTGGCCTGGTATCCCCTAGAGTAAGAAAGTTGTTCCAAACTAGGTAAACATATTTGTGTGTTCTTTATAATCAACACTATTTATTTTGCTCATACATCTTGATATTGTGTTTTGAAGTCGGATCCGGTGTTTTAACATCTCTTAGAACATCTGGTATCTTGACCAATCAACCGAAGTAATGACCAATTGGAATACCTTAGAGGAAAACTTTCTCAACTGATTTTTTTCCACACAATCGATTCATGGATGCAAAACAACAATTGCCTTATTTGCTCAAAGTGCAACTGAAACTCTCTATGAAGCTTGGGAACATTACAAATCTATGTTTCACAAATGTCCAAATCATGGTTTCTATGATCTCACACAAATTCATATTTTTCGTAATGGATTGCATCCGCAACCAAAGTTTTTACTTGATGCAACTTCAGGTGGTTATTTATTATTGAAGTTACACAAAAAATACTCGCAAGAAGCTTCCTAAAGCAAACAGAGTCGCCACAAGACTTTATTTATCCCGAAAGTAGGGAAAGGAAAATATAGAGAAAACCTCAAAAGAAAGGATGAAGAACATGGTCTTGCAACCAAGAGAAAGGATACGTAAGTTGGTTACGCAAGGGGAAGCTATTAGCACCCCTCACGTTTGTGGTACTCTACGAAATCCACTCTTGTTATTCTAATTAATGAGTGTATATATATATATATATATATATATATATATATATATATATATATATATATATATATATATATATATATATATATATATATATATATATATATATATATATATATATATATATATATATATATATATATATATATATATATATATATATATATATATATATATATATATATATATATATATATATATATATATATATATATATATATATATATATATACAACTTACTTGCTAAAGGGTAATATATGCATGAATTCATTGGAAAAGAGAAAAAATATTTTTATTAGTGTGTTCGCCTGAGCTTTGCAACCTCATGCCTACACATCCCCGAAAGGAATTAGAACACTGTATTTCTTTTTAAAAAGGTTTGTTTGTTGTGTGTTTTTATGGAGGATGTTAAGTTCACATTCTAGCAGTTAGAGCTTATTAGTTTGCGGTAGAACGGAGTTAGCATGTCCTTTCTGAAAAGGTTTTAAGGGAAAAAGTCAAGTGGCAAAATGATTTTGATTTAGTTTGTGTTTTTGTTAGGAGAGAGATAATAAGTGGATCCTCATCCAAGGAGACATTCATCCCCTTTACACCTTTAGTTTTAAAAAGGTTTTGAATATTTCTTAAGTGTTTTTGGATTTTTGGTTGAGAAAATGTTTTAGTCT
This sequence comes from Vicia faba, assembly GCA_948472305.1. Lineage (NCBI taxonomy): Eukaryota > Viridiplantae > Streptophyta > Magnoliopsida > Fabales > Fabaceae > Vicia > Vicia faba. The sequence goes on from OX451740.1 coordinate 672,489,778, forward strand.
TAAAGAGATGTAATGCAAAAGAAAAGAAAGTCTAAAGGGAGACTTAAGATCTTAATGTTGTCATGCAAAGTGGAGTTAAAGTTGAGATTGAAGGGAATTTAACCAAATGTTGTCATGCAATATGGACTTAGAGTTGAGATTAAGGTAAAATTATATCCTAAAGTTATCATACAATTGGTTTATCAAGACCTACGGATATACTATATTTTATTTCAATTTATTCAAGAAAACTCAACTAACTTGTATTAAAACAAAACTTAAGGGGAGAATGTCATTGAATCAACCAAACAAAATATCAAAATATAAGGAAATTAAATTCTAATGTTATTTGTCTTTTTAAAATTGTTTAATATTCTTAGTTATATTGAAGCATTTATTAAAGAAAGAAATTTGGAAAATGCAATGACATGAAGTCAAGGTTTTTAATTTAAAGTTGTAAAAAATTTGAATGCTAGTTTTAGAAATACAAAGCATAACTTTAGATTGCTAAATTTTTAGAAATATAAAGTATGGAAGATAGTTTAAATAAGTAAACATGAAAGATGATAAATACCTTGACAATGTTAGTCAATACCATCTCATTCCTTTGGATGGAAAACACAAGCAACATAAATGTGTAATCAAGCAAGCATCGAGACAAAATATCTCAAGTACTATCACATTAATCATCAAGAGCAAACAAGAGATATGACATATGAAGGTTATGGTCAAAATTAAAGCATGTTAAACATAAGCATCAAGATCAAGTGCATCAAGATATGTCAATAGAAGTAAATGTCACAAATAAACAAGTGGATATGAATTGAACATTTAACCAAATAATTAAAAGCAACAAACAAACAAAGTAGAAACAGTTAATTATAAGTAAAGAAAAAACCTTTTGTTATTTCAAATATTAAGAAAAAAGTCTAAACATGAATCTAAAAGACAAATATTTTTAGAGTTTTTTTATGAAAATAATTCTAAGAAAAAAAGAAATGACTTAATTCTAAACAAAATACACTTTTTTTAGGATGAATGAAATAAAACTATTTTTTTTTTATGTTTAACATGAAAATATCTTAAAAGAATTTAAATCTAAACACACTCGAATATATTTACAAAATCACTATAAACTTTCAACAAAATCCAACCACACATCAAATGATACATATCTATAACAAAGAATGATAAGAAACAAAATAATTAATTAATTAATATTAAAAAATAAAACAAGTTAAAATGAAGTAGAAAAGATATCAAGATAATCTCTTATTCCTTTTACAACTCACATGAGTGAATTGTTTGAGCTTTCACAGTGTGGTTTATGTGATGTGTTGGTGGTGTTTTAATGGACAAAGCAACAAAAGCTTGAAGGAAATGAAGAATTCAAAATTTGAGTTTTCAAGTTTCTTTAATGGAGTTTTGGAAGAATGGTATAATTCTTCAAAATAAAATCATGCTTAAGTAAAAAAACTCAATGCATCATGACATCAAGAGAATCATTTAAGAAATTAATTCCCAAAGATTTAGTAAAAGAAACATCAAAATTTAAACAAATTAAAACAAAGAAACTTTTTTTTTTGTTTTTTAATTAACATATTAAACAAAATAAAATGAAGCTTGATTAAATAAATAAAATATTTTTGGTGTTTTTAAATATTAACTTGATAAAATAAAATTAAAAGAGAAAAATAAAATAAAAAACAAAACTAAAAATAAAATAAAAAAGAAAGAAATAGATTCAAAATGAAATAAGTAGTAAAAGAAGGTTTGAGAGATGAAATTTTATGGATTGAGAAAACTTGTAACAATGGAGTTCGTGTGCAAATTTATATGTGGTGAGACTTGTGACTTGAATCTCTATTTATAGTGAATGTATTGATACTATGGAAGTAATTGGGATTAGTTCAAACATGAAACAACTTGGTTTGATTCAAATTCAACAAAAAAATGTCTAAAAGTGTGATGTAGCTTAATAGTGAAGAAACAAAAATGGAACGGATTTCTTGGATACTATTTGGTAGAGTGTTTTTGATGATTTATGTGGAGTATGTTTAGATAAAAATCAGGTTCATAAGGCTCAATATCATAAAGTAAAATTTTGGAGATTTTGACAACAACCATTTTATGCTTTTGGTCCATTTATAGTGTGGAACATGGGTAATGCTTGGACTTCTTGAATAATACAATGTTAGAGAATCCTAAACATAAAAAATATTGAGTATTAGGGGTCTCAATTTAAGAACTTGTGTATTATGTAGCTTAGGCTTTGAGATTGAACATGAACTGGTCACAAAATAGACTTTTAATTCAGCCTTGGGATGCCATATTCTTCTCTTTTATTCTCGTAGCTCAATCATCCTATTTTCATGCTTTTGGACATTTTGGAAATATTGAAACATATTATATAACTTTCATGTTGACCACTTTCCTTGAATCAGATGGGGTCATGGAGAAAAATGACCATAAAGTCCTCTACATGACAAAGTCAAGATGCTGGAAAATTTTCTCTAAGTGTTGGTTAATGAAGTCATGACTTTATAAGCTCATATCTCTTCAGCCATGCATTTTTGAAAAATCATCCCCTATGGCAAAGTTTTAGTAGGAAATATTATCTTCAGTCTGATCATTGGAGCAAGAAAAATGGTTGCTTAACAAAGAAGTTGTGAGATTGCAAAGTAGTGCATTTGAACATGAGAATTTAGGGACAGTGAAATTTTCACTACCCCAATTTTGCATCCTTGATTATTTTTATTTTTTTTTCTTATTTAAACTTGTCCAAATGACTTTATTATTCATATTTTCATGATCTTCGACTTGAAAGCCCACGGTTGACCAAAAATTACAAAAGTTAAAGTTTGACTTTTCACCAGATGAACTCAAATCCTCTAAAACCAATGAAATCTTGGGATTATGATGTAATTGAGATGCTTTGTAGACCCTAAGATGATGTTGTTGATGACCCTTTAAATAATCATGAAGATGATCCAATTCTTTGAGAGGAAAGCTTCTCCTTTTCAAAATCCTAATTACAAGAAGATTGTGATCCCATGTTTTTTAGGAACCAATGATATGAATGATTGTGATTCTAATGCAAATGAATGTGAATCATGTATTTGAAATCCATAGGGCATATTTTGGGGTGAAATAATTATACAAAAGTGCAGTGGAAGCAGTTTCTATCAATCATACGACTCTCAATGATCATCGGGTCCAGCACAAAAGAGGTACAACATAAAAGAAATATGGCATTCTTGAGTTGGATACGAATGATGCGATCTTGGTGTAAAATAAGCTTCTTACTCAAAATTTGGAAAAAATAACCAAGCAGCTTTCAATACTTCCACAATAGCTTAAACAAATGTACGAAAAACCTAAATTGCAATAATTAGCCTTACATAAACTTTGTACAGGTGATCATCCAACCAGTTTTTATCCACCGATTAACGAGGAAGTAAATTATATGGGAAATCAATAGTAAAGGCCGATTTCGTACCAAAGAAATCAAGGTTATCCATACAACAACAATGCAAGCTATGGCCAAGTTCAAAACAGACAAAATCAATATCAAAGTTACACTCAGCCAAATAAGCTTTCAAAGATAGAAGATACCTTGAATCAATTCATACAGTTGTCCATGGCGAATAAGAAAAATACAGATGCTTTAATCAGGAATCTAGAAATGCAAGTAAGGAAAATTGCAAAGCAGTTGAGTGAGAAACAAAGATGTACGTTCACCACCACCACTCAAATAAATCATAAAGAAATGTACAATTCAATCACATCAAAGAGTTGTGCAAAGGTTGAAAAAAAAGTTGTGGAGGAAAATCAAGAAAAATAAATGAGGTAAAAATAGGAGGATGAAAACAATGCGGATCCTGGAAAAGTTACTTTACAAGTTACCATTGGCAAAATCTACTTTTATAACGCTTTGATTGATCTTGGATCAAGCATTAATCTTATTCCATTATCCACCATGAGAAAGATTTAAAATCTTGATTTGAAACCTACAACAATGAAGTTGCAACTTGCTGACAAATCAATCACAACACCAGCTGGCATAGTGAAGAATGTAATGGTTACACTTGAGAGTTTTGAATTCCCAACTGATTTTATGGTGATAAATATTAATGAAGACAAAGACATACATCTAATTTTAGGTCGTCCCTTAATAAAAGCTTCCCGAATAATGGTTGGCATGGATGAAGGAAGGATGAAAGTGAGGTACAAAAATGATGAAGTCAAATTCACATTGTTTTAATCTAATACAACAATTGAAAACAAGGAAGAGTATGTTAAATCTCCTTATAAAATAGGCTTGGAATTAAAGGGAATGAATGATAAAGAAAGGCCAAAAGATGGTTGGAAAGACACTTTTAAGAATTCATATAAAACACCTTGATTTGAAATAGGCTTCGAGCTTACGACGTTAGACAAGCACTTATTGGGAGGTAACCAAATATTTTACATCTTTGTTTTCTTTCCTTGCATAATTAGTTCAATTGGTAGGAAGAAAAAATAGCATGAATGAGCCAAAAGGAAATTCTGCATAAAATAGAATTTTATAGAGTTTGCTAAGCGAAGCCTATTTGGCTAAGCGAAGCTCATTTAAGTCTTAGTTCGCTAAGCGAGCCCTGTTCTCGATAAGCAAAAATAGTATAATCAACAAAAATGTCATTCACACCACTATCTTCACTTTAGTGTTTTAAGTATTTTTAATTATTTGTGGGTGTGTATGACCAATCCATGATATGCTTGATTATTTTTCCTATGAAATAAGATAAAAAGGCAAGGAATGGAGGACTAAGTTCACATGAATCAACAATGGTACAATGGTAATGATATAACTTTGAAAGAATTTGCACAAACCAAGGTACTTGTTTATTGCTTTCTTAGAATTTAGCATGAATATGACATGAGTAATCTGCATAAAATCAGTTCATTTAATCTTATGCAATAATATGTTTCATTGTGAATCACTTAGTTCTAAAACTAGAAAAGTGAGGTAGCCTTCCATTATTTATCATATGCTTAGGAGACTGATGAATTCTTATTTTAACTTGTTTGATTCATGCGTAATCTTGCACTTATGTTGATATTTGTGGAGAGATAGAAAAGATCAAGGTATTTCTTTAAAATTGAGAATAACTAGTAAACCAAATGTAGCCTCATTGTCCTCTGTGAGTGAGTGATCATTTGTAACCCCTTTTGAGCCATATGACATGAATCCATCATTTATGAAATGAACAATGCATTAAGTAAACCACTTAGTGAATATTGTTCTATATCCTTGAAAATCATGAAAGTTCATCTATGATAGATTCTATTTTAATTGAATTAAACCTTGAAACCATTGATATATTTTTCCAAATATTAAAGAGTATTCAAAGAAAAATTAGGTTTTGTTCAGTTGGGGAGAAAAAAATTCCTTTTTCAAGAAAAGAAAAATAGAAAGATGTAAGAATCAAAAGAAAAATGAAAGAAAAAGAAATGGTGAGAAAAGAAAAGACAATTAATACCAAATATGAATATGTTCGAAAGAAAGAAATAAGAAAGGGTTGGATGAGTAACATGGTACAAAGAATCAAAACTTATGAATACTCTTCTAAGAAAGGAAAAAAAAACACTTTGTTTCCATTATCCATATAAATGACACTTCCTTGGTACCTTGGCCATATTACAACCATAAAAAGACCTTAATGATCTTTGTTTTTGCATATCAACATACTTTGCTTAGATGAACGCATGAATTAATCTATATGTTAGTAAAATTTGTCATGTGATAGATCAAATATCTCATTATTTTCACTTATACAAAAAGTGTGATAGGTGTGATTCATAATATTTATTGCTTTGGATTGCTTGACATGAACTTTATGTGGAAGACTTTTTATCATAAATATGTCTAAATGCTAGGAAAGTAATAAAGCATGACACACTTGGGTGTGGAATTCAAAATTAAACCATGTACCTTGATTACTTCATTGAAAAATTTGGTTGATCATGTGAAAAGTGGTAAAGAAACTCTTGCTTTGAATTTTCTTTGATTGAAGACAAAAAAAGATTCAAGTTGGGGAGAGTTTGATAATTTCTTGATTTATGGTAAAATATCACACTATAACATAGCATTTATCTTACTTAAATAATAAAATTCTAACATAAAAACCTCAACTAATAAACAAAAGTAGTATTGTGCAAGTTTACTTTGGTTTTGTTGTCATTTGAGCAGGTTAAGGCCTTTTAACAAAAACCAAGAATCAAATACGTTTCTAAGCGAAAGTTGCAGTGAAAAGATTGTCCAACAAACACCAAGCGAAGTGGAGTAAGAAGAAAATTAGTCTAGTTTCACCAACAGCGAGGAGCAGCTAATCCATTTCTCTTAGTGACTCGGGTCTTTTCTTAGCGAACTTTGGAGGTTTCAACAGATATTTGGAATGAACTTAAGGCTGGAGATAGGAACTTCGCTAAGTGAGCCACACTTCACTTAGCAAACTTTAGTAGTTTCCTGAAGACGATTTGATTTGAAAACTTAGTGGAGAAAAAACTGAGACTTCGCTTAGCAAAGTAAAGATTGCTTAGCAAACTCAGGCGGCCAAAACTGCTATAAAAGGGACATAACTCATCTCATTCAAAGCATTCAGTTTTTATCATTGTAATATCATAATAGATTGTAATAGACCGTAGGAATATAAGTGGTTGTAAGGAGAAGGATCTGGAGACACATCAAGAGTCGGAAAATCATCGTTGATGTTGATTTTACTCAATTCTTCCATTATGCATCAAGCTACCATGAGTAGCTAAATACGTCTCTTGTTGGGATTGGTCATGGTTCACCGAAACACTATGTATTTGTTAGACGATGTGACAGATCTAGAAGGGGGGGGGGGGTGAATATATCCCTTTAAAAAATTTGTGCATTTTGTAAAATTGTTTTTATCAGAGAGCAACAACCCTGAATCTGATCATCTAAACTTCATGTATTGGAAAGATCGGATATGCGAACCAACTTTATGAAAATGATGAGAATAGAATCACAATAAAAAATGAATATGAAGAATCGCTTTAGCAAGTTTAACAAGGTGTAAGTTATTACCAATTTGTTGCGGAGAAGATAAAGCAAATTTGTGAGTTGTAAATTCACCAAACACTTGGTGTATGTACTACACAAGGTTTGGTTATACTCAAATTGTAGTGATTATAACGATTCAAATGAATGTTATGTGAGTTTTAAATTTTAGTTTATCACTACAGTTATCTTGTATGAATGAGAAAGTTGATAACTCACAAATTTAAGAAGATAGAAATCAAATGCAGAAAACTAAAATGGACACGGTATTTGTTAAGGAAGTTCACCCTGTTGTCCTCGCGTGGGCTACTCTGCCCCAATTCTAGAATCTATAATTAGGATATGAAATTAATTTTGCAAAGTTTGTTAGAGAAGAAACAATCACCACAATTCAAAATCACTTGATGAATCTTATATGTTGCACTCCTCTTCCCTTGATTCCATATGAATCAAGTATGCCAAATCTTGAACAAACACTCCTTCTACTTTGAATGATTTTGTACTCAAGAAAATTTGGCCCCAAATCCTTCTTCATAATCCTCCCGTTACCGCTACCCGATTAAACACTCCACGGTCTTCCAATCCCTTAGCTCGGCTGAATTTAATGAAGCAAAGATTTGTGATAAAAACCCCCAATTTTGGAGGACAAAACCCCAATGGTTTTATTCAAGAAAAAACCCACAAAGATCTCTACCCAAATCTGAAATTGCACTTTCAATTTGAACGTTATCAACACAGACCCAAGAACTTGATCAACAAAAATGATTGTGTGTAGTTGTTGATAATTGATGAGAGGTTGAAGATGAAGAGAAATCTTGTGTATATCTTTCACATTTTATTGTTGTTTGTAAAACAGAGGCCAAAATAATATTTTTAGGTCATTCCCATGATGTAACAGCATAGCAGAAAAATGAGACAATTTAGCGATGCATCGACTCATGTAGGATATACAGAAGGCGTGCGCCTTCCCGAGCGAGAGAGATGTTGAAATTCCTTCAGTCATACGTTGACTTATTGTTTTGATGCGCCGACTCATGTTTTTGCATAACTATGCGTCGACACATAGAGAAGGCATGCGCCGACTCATTGTTTTGATTTTTTTGAAGTTGGCCTGTAATTGGCGTTTTCGTACAAGGAGGCTGACGCTCTAGTAAAAGAACGCCGCCGTAAAAATAAAAGCTATACAATATTATGTAAAAGGAAAACAACTATGTGTAACAATCCCATTGAGTTCTAACTCTGTTATTGCCCCTATGTCTTCGAGCATCTCATCACTTTGCTACTTGGCCGAAAGTTGATTAGATTGATTGGTGCCATTCGAGCTTGATAGTCGATAATAAAGTCTGATCGCAAGGTGATCCAATGGGACATAATGATACACTTTACGTCCCTAATTTTTTCCTGGACTGCCCTTTCGGGTTTTCAATCCACCAGGATACCCTTTTTTTCCCAAGCCGCCTTTTCAAATTTTCGACTTACCGGGTTTACAGGTTTTTTCATTTTCATCCCTTATTTTTACCCGAACTCTTTTGTTTCGCCGAGAAGCCCTTATTTTTGCCTAGGCCAGTCAACTTAGCGGGTCTTTTAATCAGGCATAGTATCTTTTCACTATGTCAACATTGACAGGGTGAGGAAGATCGTCAGCGTCCATGGTGGTTATGATCATGGCTCCACCCGAGAAAATATTTTTAATCACAAATGGCCCTTCGCACGTGGGATTCCATTTTCCCCTGGGGTCACTTTGCGGCAGTATGATGCACTTGATCACTAGATCCCCGACATGATATTCTTGACGTCTGACTTTCTTGTTAAAAGCCTTGATCATTCGCTTTTGATACGTCTGGCCATGACAGATAGCGGTAAGTCTCTTCTCGTCAATTAGATTTAGCTGATCAAGTCAAGTCTAGATCCATTCGTCTTTGTTCAAACCCGCATCCTTCATAATCCTGAGAGAAGGTATCTGGACCTCGATGGGTTGGACTGCCTCCATGCCATATACCAGAGAGTAGGGTGTTGCCCCTGTCGATGTCCGTGCTAAGGTATGGTATCCAAGAAGAGAAAATGGTAACATCTCATGCCAGTCTTTGTATGTCACCATCATCTTCTGTATAATCTTTTTGATGTTCTTGTTAGCCGCTTCAACAATGCCATTCATCTTCGGCTGGTAGGGAGAAGAGTTATGATGTTGTATCTTGAATTGCTTACAGAGCTCAGTGTTGTACCCCAAAATTTGCACTCTCATTTCTCGAAAGATCAGCCTGGACCCTCAGGTTTGTTCCCATCCAATTTTAAGCCTTGAATTACAAATTTTCCAAGAAAGTCATTCACAAGGGCAAAATGGTCATTTGCATACTAAATAGTCAAACTTTAACTTTTCGATCAAAAAATCAAGTTCCAAGAATCATATTTCATCAAGGCGTGAAGTTTGTTTCATCAATAAATTCAAAAGTCAAAATTACTTTGGAAAAGTCAAAATTCAAAATACTTAGAATTTTTCTAAGTGTTTAAGAAATATGACAAATTCAGAACTTCTGATCAGATTATCACCATGATGTAAGATGATTCTAGAAGAACTCCTGGAATAAAAGTTATATATTTCAATAAGATCTAAAACATTCCAGAACATAACTTCTCCTAGAAATGCTGGGATTTCAAGTTAAATCCTCAAAGAAACGTCCCTGAAACTGAAGCATTCAGCAAATTCTGGACACTTTTAAAACAGATTTTGGTCAGAACTTATGGGCCGATTTTCACAAAGGTTCAGTCAAAGTTTGCAAGGTTAATTCAAAGAAGGTTACAAAGCATGCTGCAAGATTCCTGGAAATTATGAAAACTCCTTCAAAACATGCTGGAGCAAGGAGATACAAAGATTAGAAGTTAGATGTCTATTATAAGTTACGTTGAAGCTGAACTTTTGATCCAGAATTAAGCAATGATGCAGAATCTCACATTGCAGGATTTCTGGTTGGATAAATCTCATCATCATTTAATGCCCACAACCACTTTTAGGTCTTTATCCAAAGGACTTCCCCACGTGTGGCATAGAAGTACCATCACTGTCTTGGAAAAAGCAACTTTTGCACAAGAATAGGCTGGGGCCATGTGTTGTTTTTGCTTTTGAGGTTACTTTTCCTTAATTCCCTCTTACGAATCCATCTTAGGCACGACTAAGAAACTACTAACCACCATACCTATTTGAACTTGCTTCAAGAACAAGTCAGCGCCTAACATATGATGGTTGTACCCTTGATCTCTACAAACTACAATATCCTTGCCCATAAATTGAAAGCCATTGGCAACTGTAAAGAGGTCGAATTTTTGAGAAAGAAAAAAGCCTTGAACCCCTGCTAAAATTCCAAGAGTCCAAAACTGCAAACACAAAATACAAAAACCTGTTAACTTTTGGTTCTTGCATTCAAACTCCATTTTTTTCCTCAAGTATTTCTTGACAAAAACCATCCATACAGTTTCTGATATACATTTAGAAACCATCCTAACTTCTGTGTTCAGACTGTAACACATTCTCCATCCATATCCACTTCAAGGAAGTCAGAACTTTGCCCCCTTGGTTGTTCCATAATTTTTCTAATCATTCATTGCCCAAGTTGAAAGCTTCCAGCCTACTGAACGTGAAGAAGTTGTTCAGAACATCACCAAAGTTCAGAACCAGACTCTAGCTCATAGAGTATTTTCCAGCTGCAAGGTAAGCTTCTGCTGACTCTCATCATATTACTTAGGCATTATCAGATTTGCATGTTCAAAAATACAATGTAGACATCATGATCCTGATGCTGTACGTATTCTTAGGTTTCACGTATTTGTATGCCTAAGTAGGGAGTAAATTAGTTCAGAACTTCTTAAGGAAATTAGGATTAGCAAATTCATGCTTGCTTCTGATTTATAGTTCTGATATCTCTTGTTTCTTAAACATTATGAAACCTGCCATAACTGTGATATGCGCATCTTCTGTTCTGTTGAGAAATGACTAAGTTGTAGATGTTCTGACTAGCATGGAGAGGGAGACTAAGCTCTTCCAGTGGCATCAGAACTTCTGAAATCTTCTTTGTTTCCAGCGGACCCAGAACTTCTGAATTTACCTATTTCTACTAATATGATTTCTGTTTTTGCAGCACGCCAGAGTCAGAACTTCTGATCTCTTTTAATTCAGCAATACGCTGAATCTATTTTCTTTTTTTCTTACTATTTTTTTCTATCGCTTCTATTTTCACTAATCAAAAACACCAAAAACATTTTACATTTTACATGCTTTACTTTATTTCTTAAAACAAAGAGATCAAAAATATTTTCTTAAACAAAACAAGTCCATTTCACATTTTCTTGTACATTCTTACCCATTCAATATGGTTGTAATAGTAACTTAGGATTTAATTTTATTTGCAACCCCTATTTGTAACTGTACACCCCACCCCCCTAATGATTGTAATAGCATAGGATATTTATTTTCCTCACTTTTTATTACTTTCATATATTGCTAGTAATTAGGGTTTTTATGGAAAGACTAAAACCAATCAATTAGAAACCCTAATCAATACAAATCAAGCATGTAAACCAATACAGTTGCACACAAACACCCCTAGGGTAAATCCACTTGGTTGCCTTATAAATGGCCATATTACGCATGTAAGGTATCTTAGAAAAAACAAGATCATAGTCCCTCGATGACTCCATCTAAGTTTCCTTTCAAAATGATCTTAGTCCCTAAAGAAAAAATGCTAAGATACCTTGTAACATTACTAACCATGGTTATACGATGACCCACGCCCGTCCCATTTACATCCAAAGATAGGGTTACTTTCCAAATCAATGGTAAGATAACAATGTCAAAGGAAAAGAAAATGAACGAGAAAGACTTTTGAGTAGGTAGAATGCTCTTAATTACTTGCTCAATTTCAAACAAAACATCCTTGCTATTTTTGAAACAAACACTTACACTTTCAAAACATCTTACAAAACTTGAAAACATTTTCAAAAGATCAACATCTTTATATATATTCTTACGAACGAGAATCATTACAAAGATTTCCTAAACAATGGCCTATTTACAAAATACTTTCAAAAATCACACCAAGCACAATCTTTAAACAAAAAGCAAGTGATCTAGCAAGTAACTAAGAGCCCATGGAAAACCATGGATGAAAAGGATGCTAATACCTTCCCTTTTCATAATCTACCCCCCGAACTCAAGAAATAATCTCAAAGGTATTTCCTGTGCTTTTTCACCTTTCCTTTTGGATAAAAGAAAAGTCGGTGGAAACTCTTGCTAACCGCAACATTTTCGATCAAACGCAAAATACCCAAGTCAGTTCTCCCACCATATCACAGAACGGGCGACTCTGCTGGGGAAAATTCTAAAAGTGGGGTTACCTTAGGGTTAGATCACATTTACTTGCTTTCATTTTTTGACTTGTATGTATGATACGGTGGCAGAACCGACTATTTAATACTGGTTTGCATTTTGCGTTTTGTGTTCGCAAAATGTCGCGGTAAGCAAGAGTCGCCATCGACATTTATTTCATCCAATCGGAAAGGAAAAAAGTACAGAAAAAAATACTTTTTCGAGATATTCTGAGTACGGGGGGTAGATTATAGAAAGGGAAGGTGTTAGCACCCTTTCTATCGATGGTTTACCATGGGCTCTTAGGTACTTGCTCATCTTTTTAAATTGCTTGTGTATGTGCTTTGCTTTTGAAAAAAAGTTTTACTTCGTGATAACCCTTGTATCAGTCCTCAAAGGTGTGACGAAGTTGTTTTGAAAATTTGTTTGAAAAGTGTAAGTGTGAAAAGTTTTGATTTGAGCAAGTGCCTACTAGCATCTACCTACTCGAAAAAAAAGATTATTTCTATTCTCGTTTCCTTTAGACAGCGCTATCCTACTATTGAGAAATAGGTAGCACCGTTGTTGAAGTTGTAAGGGTAAATTTGAAAGGGACGTACAATCGCTAAAGCAATATTAAGACACCTTAGTAATAACCCTAGAGTCTTAAGATCATATTCGAGGCAACATTCGAATTAGACATTTGATCTTTTTAGACAGGAGGGCAACCATTAAGACACCATATGCTTAATGATCGTTTACCGAAGGAAACCAAAGTGAGAGTATACCCTAAGAGTGATATGTGCGAGTGATTTGTTTTCAATTATTTATCTTTGCACATTAGGGTTTTCTAACCGTATTAATTTGTCATGCATTCTTGTCATACAATCCTATTAGCATACATCTAGACAGTTAAATATTTGCAGGAATTAAAAATGCGAGAAAGTAAATCTACGCTATTACAAGGCTTCGGGGAGGGGGATTAATTACATAGCCAAAAACCCGGGAATTTAAACAGTGAATAAAACCCTAAATTAAACTATTACAAACCATGAACAGTTACAAAATATCGGTCAAAATAATTAAAAAGCGCGCGATGAATCAAATATGAATAGACTAGGGTTTTGACCCTTGACTAAACCTATTTGCGATTGATTAAAACAATGTTTTTGTCATGTTTTATTATTTAAGAAAATAATGAAATAGTTAAATTAAAAAAGAAAATCCTAAGTCTAATTAATTTTGAGTTAAGAAAAAATAAATTGATTCAATCTAAAAAACTTATTTTTGTATTTTTATTTATTTGAGAAAAATAAAATAATCAAATCTAGAATTTAACATAATTTCTATTTGATTTTATTTATAAAAAAAACAGTTAAAATTGCCCTAAGTTAAATTACATTAAATTAAATTAACAAAATTAATTTTGATAAAAAATCTAATTCTAATTTTTTGATTTCTTGATTTTATGATTTTATGAAAAATAGTAATTAATTGTCAATTAAAATAAATAAAAGAAATATTAAAAGAAAAAATAAGAAAGAAAAATTAGAAGTGGGCCTGATGTCATTTAGCAATTCTGGGGGTATGACGTTGAAATTCTAGGCCCAAACAAATGCCATCCCTCTTGACTTCGCCTGATCTAGTGCGTACGTTGACCTGGGGCGTATGGTGGTCCTTTAATGATGGCATGTTGCATCTTGGCTGAAGATGCATTTGGTGGTTGGATCTGGATGGCATATGGTGGACGCTTGAGGCTGCAGTGTACCTGATCTCATGAAACAAAATAATATGAACAAAGGTTGGGACCTGGGGATCGAACCCAGGTCCTTATGATCGCTCCCAATACCACGTTGCCAGCTGAGCTTCTTTGTTTATTTGTATATATAATCAAACAAAATAAATATAATACAAACTGAGCACTTGGTCTAAAAAAAATGCGCGAATTTCAAATCGTCCACTCATGCACTGACACGCCTTCATCCTCTTTCAAATGCACTGTTGCCTTAGAGGGGACTTTTACCTACAGCCAAATTCTTTGCTATAGGCTATAGTGACAGTCTTTAAGCGTGGCTACAAACCTTTAAATTTTCAAAATCTACCATAGGCAATATAAATCAGTTCCAAGCATACAGATCAACTCGTTTTGATCTCACGAGTATGATGGCATCCTTCTTTTGGCCTAATTGTACCTGTATTAAGAAACCCTAAAATACAACCTCAAACCCTAGTAATGGCAACTATCAATATATGCGCTCAAACATCAATTAAACCAATTCAATATGTTGCAAACATGATAACAAACACATACATACCATTAAAACATGTTTATAATGCAAGAATCGTGATAATCGAATTTTGAAAGAGAAGCAAACCGTGACAGTCGTGCAGCGCGTTTCTGGACTTGTGGAGGCTTGGTGATGCTTGCAATCGCTTCAGAGGATTGCCAGGAGTTGATTGGTGGCTTTGAATCTCCTTGAATCGTCCTCTAAATTGAAAATCGATCCACACTTTTTCTTCAAAAAATTGAGTTTGCTTGGTGACTTTCACGACCTCAATCCTCCTTTTCTTGCCTTGGCTATGTTCTGTATATGTAATGGAATACATTAGGTCAACAAAAACGAGCTAAATCTTGGTCCATTATGAAGATTTGATTTAGTCTTTATCCTTGTAGGATATCTTTCTATATTAAGCCAAATCATGCCAATTTTAGTTCAATTTGTTTTGAACGTTTTGGATATGATTTGTCACCATAATTGGATTTGATTCCACCCAAAATCTGATCACTCTTTTATTTTTTTGCTATTTATTTGATTTAATTTGATTTTTAAATGATAAAAATCAAAATAAAATAAATAAATAAGGAAAAAGATGTGTGGGTGCTGATTTGGATCGTGGACCATGTCATAAGCAAGATTCAATGATGAAAAACTAGGCCCATTTGATAAAAAATGTATTTTTGAGCACATTTGACTTTTGGCAATTTTACAAAAATGGTCAATTTTGATGTAGTTGTTTAGGTATTGGCTTGCATTTTTGGTAAAACCCAAGTGTATGTGTGAATGTCATGACTGATGTCATAACATTCTAGTTTAGTTTGTACTGATTCATTAGGTACCTTTGTAGAAAAATATTGTCATTCAGGAACTGATGTTTATAAGTGTGTATCTGAGCATTTTGCAAAATGATCACATTTTGCTAAATCAGTAGACAGGTTTTCTCAGATGTCATAACAGATGTTAAGACATCCTGTTCTGAACTAACATGTTTGCAGGTTGGATAAGTCTGAGTTTTTTCAGGAAAATAACTCAGTCTTTTCAGAACAGAATCCTGCGTTTTCTGAGGGGTAACCTAGCTCAACCCTAACCTGGTTAATAAAGTCCTGTGACCTGGTCTTGAGGTCAAACGGAATTAACCCTAGGTTTTTGTGGAAACCCTAACTGAAGTTGCAGCTGCTATATATTCAACAGAGCTGCTGTTTTGCAAGTAATCCCTTTTTGATCAGAAGATCATTTGTAATCTGTATAGGTTTGATTATTGTACTCCAAGCAATTATCATTGTGATAAGTGACTTGGAATAGGTTTTTAATTGTAAGGGTTGTGTAGCACTCAAAGCTTTGAAGCAAGAGTGTTTGAATGTTCCTTGACTAAAGCTGTGAAGTAGAGTCAAGTTAGTTGTGTGCATCACTCAAAGCTGTGAAGCAAGAGTGATTGTGTTGCTTGATTAAAAAGCTGTGAAGCTTAATCAAGTGTTTGTTTTTGAAGAGTGTCTTCATCAAATCATTAGTCAAATTGTTTTATGTATCACTGCTGTGATTGAGGGGGAGTGAGTAGGAACTCAGGTTTAAGTTGTACTTAGATTGAAATTGCATTGGGTAGGTTTTAAGTGAAGGAGATAAACTGGTTGGTTTATTCCTGAATTAACATCTCTTATAGTGGATTTCCTCCCTGGCTTGGTAGCCCCCAGAGTAGGTGTTGTTGCACACTGAACTGGGTAAACAATTGACTGTGTTCTTTATTGTTTTTGTATTTACTGTCATATAGTAAGTCAGATACGGTGTCATAACATTGAACGTGACATTGAGTATCTGCAGCCAGAATTTCAATTGGCATCAGAGCAGGCACCCTGCCTGTATTACTGGGTGAGATCTAGGGATATCACTTTCTGGCACTATGGACAAAGAAGGAGTTTTTGGAAATAGACCACCCATTCTGGATGGAACTAATTATGACTACTGGAAACCTCGTATGATTGCCTTCTTAAAATCTCTGGACAAAAAGGCTTGGAGAGCTGCTGACAAAGGATGGATTCATCCCACCATAACTGAGAAAGATGGGACAATCAGTCTGAAGCCTGAGGAAGATTGGAGTAAAGAAGAAGATGAGTTAGCTCTGGGAAATTCAAAAGCTTTAAATGCCTTGTTCAATGGAATTGATAGAAACATTTTCAGACTAGTACATCAATATGAACTGGCCAAGGAAGTTTGGGACACTCTCAAAACTACTCATGAGGGCACTTCCAAAGTAAAAATGTCAAGGCTTCAGATGTTGACTACCAAGTTTGAGAATCTAAAAATGATGGAAGATGAAACCATTCATGAGTTTCACATGAACATCTTGGAGATTGCCAACACCTCAGGAGCACTGGGAGAAAAGATGTCAGAAGAAAAACTGGTGAGGAAGATTCTCAGATCCTTGCCTAAAAGATTTGCAATGAAGGTAACTGCCATAGAGGAAGCCCAGGACATCAGCAAGTTGAAAGTGGATGAACTTATTGGGTCTCTTCATACTTTTGAGATGGGGATCACTGATAATGGTGACAAGAAGAACAAAAGCATAGCACTTGTATCCAACACTGATGTTGAAAACAAGGAGGATGAAGAAGAAAATATTTCAGAAGCTATTGCCATGCTTGGAAGACAGTTCAACAAGCTCATCAAAAGAATGGATCCAAAGTCAAGGTCTAATGTTCATAACATTCCCTCTGACATTGACAGTTCCAGCAGAAGACCAAGGTCAGAAGAAAAGGGAAACCAAGGCAGAGGTATTCAATGCCATGGATGTGAAGGATATGGACATATTCGAGCTGAATGTCCTACCTTTCTTAAGAAACAAAAGAAAGGAATGACTGTTACTTGGTCTGACTATGATTCAGAAAGTAATTCTGAAGAAGAATCTGCCAAACTAGTTACTGCTCTAACTAGTGTTTGTACTTCTGAAAGTGACACTAGTGATGAAGAAGTGACATTTGAAGAACTGGCTGATACCTACAAGAAATTGTGTATCAGAAGTGCTGAAGTCTGTGTGCAGAATGAGAAACAATCAAAACTCATTATAAAGCTGGAGGCTGAAAAAAGGGCAGATCTTGAAACTATAAGTCACCTAGAAGGGGAAGTTCAATTACTGAACTCACAACTGAACCAAATGACAAAATCTGTCAAGATGTTGACCAATGGATCAGATAAATTGGAAGAGATCCTTCAAGTTGGACAAAATGTGGGAAACAAATCTGGTCTAGGATTTGTGGAAGCTAAGAAACCTGGTGCAGACAAGATCAGGCATGTTAAACAATTGTCAAAGCAGATGTCTCAACACAACTCTCAACATCAGAAATACATGAAGAAAAAATACCAAAGATGGAGATGTCATCATTGTGGGAGGTATGGACACATAAAGCCCTTCTGCTTCAAATTACATGGATACCCTAATCAAAACTCAGGTGCTAAACCTAAGCCAAAAAGGGTACCACATACTCCCATTGGAAGAAAAAGGCTACTGCCCTGATAGCCCATACTTCCCTGAGAGTGTCTGCAAAGGAAGGCTGGTACTTTGACAGTGGATATTCCAGACACATGACTGGAATCAAAAATCTCCTCAATAATGTTATGCCTCACACCACCAGTTTTGTGACCTTTGGAGATGGTGCTAAAGGTGAAGTCAAAGGAGTTGGTAATTTGGACTGCCCTGGAGTTCCAAGTCTGAATAAAGTACTGCTGGTAAAAGGGCTGACTGATAATCTCATTAGTATCAGTCAATTATGTGATCTAGGATTCAAGGTCAACTTCTCAAGATCTGAATGTCTAGTAATTAATGAAAAACTAGAAGTTGTAATGAGAGGAATCAGATCCAAAGATAACTGCTACTTGTGGCAGCCTGAGAACACTGATATCTCCACTATGTGTCCAATTACCAAAGAAGAAAAAGAGATGAAACTGTGGCAGCATAAGCTTGGTCCTCTTCATCTAAGAAGAATGAAAAGAGCTATTTCTATGGAAGCAGTCAGAAGAACTCCAAAACTACAGGTTGATAATGTCTGTGATGTGGCAAATAAACTTGAAGAAGGATGTGTTGTCAGAACCATAAGTTATCTTGACAAGGATGTTGGAAATAACAAGTCTAATAAATTCTGTTTCCCTGAAGAAATGAGGCTTGAAGTCTCCTCTCCTATAACTCTCCATCAAAATGGACTGGACAAACAGAAAATTATTCAAGAATCAACCAAAACTATGATTCATATCAAAAGAATGCCTTCCCAACTCTGTGCGGAAATAGTTGCTGTTAGGAAAAACTGTTCTCAAAATATCTGGTCAAAACAGATGCTCACTGAGTATAATGTCACACAAGATGTTGTGACATTGTGTTGTGACAATCTGAATACAATCAATATTTCCTTGAACCCTATTCAGCATAACTGGAACAAGCACATTGACTTTGTAGAGAAGAAGTCATTTAAACTGGAACATAGTTTCTCTAAGCTTCAGCTGACTGATTCTTCTACCAAGGCTCTTGTTGGAAATAAACTTGAAAATTTGAGGGGCAGGTTGGGTATTTACCAACATGAGAAATTATAGCAATTAATTTTGCTTAAAACAAAGGTTGAAGGAATTAATTTTATTAAGTCTATCTTTAGTGGGTTAATCATATGCTTTCACAATTCTTTCAAAATCTTTAAGAAGTTGAAAAGACTCCCTTTTGCCTCCTACCTCTCTCGTCCTTGCAACCTGTTTCCTCCTCTCAATCAAAGATTTTTCTCAAATTGCTACCGTTACTCAAAGTCAATCAAAATGTCTCAGACATCGTCTTCAACCATGGCGACTTCATCATCCTCATCATCTTCATCATCTGACCAAGACTCTAGAGCAATCACCACATGCATAGAATCTGAAGTTCTTGAGGTCACTCCTCTCAGAGAGATGGCAACTGACCCAGCCGAAGTCAAAAAGCTAAGAACTAGACATGCAGGAAGAGCTCAAGCTACAGCCTCTGGTAATTCTTCTCATCCTTCTTCTTCTGTACCAAATAGAGAAGGATCAGTTCAAGTTCATCAAGCCATTGCTAGGCTTGTTACTAGTATACTGAGCGGAAACCAACTTGTACCGGGGATTTCTGTCCCTTTAAATCAATCAGAAAGCCCAAATGTGGAAGTCTCTGAGAATGTAGATGTCACTGAGAATGTTGTGACACAAAAAGACAACATTCAGAACCCTTCAGAAAAGGCAGCTGATCCACCTATCATTGATGTGGATGAGGATTACTCAGATAATGATCTGATTGCTAATGTGAACCCTAGCATAGCTAGGAGATTGATGAAAAGAAAGAGTAATCAGAATGATGCAAAATGTGTGTCCAAAGAAAAATCTGCTGCTAAGAAATCCAAGGTTGAAGGCATGGCTGAGAAAAGTATTCAGACAAAAGGGAAGAAGGCCCAGGTGCATACTGCTAGACAACCAATCTCTAAGAAGAGAAAAGAACCTGAATCTTCTGATTCTGATGAGGAATCAGAATTTGAGATTGATGCTGAAGAAACTCCTATCAGAAGGAAGCTCCCTTCCAGCAAAATTGCTAGAGTACCTGAAGTCCCAACAGACAACATCTCTTTTCATCATCCTGACAATGCAAACAGATGGAAGTATGTTTGCTTAAAGAGAATAGCTTTAGAGAGAGAACTCAACAATGATGCCTTGGAGTGCAAAGACATCATGGACCTGATCAAGAATGCTGGACTGATGAAGACAGTGATAAAATTTAACAAATGTTATGAAAATCTGGTCAAGGAGTTTGTAGTGAACTTGTCTAATGATTGTGCTGATGGAAGGTCAGCTGACTTTGAAAGTGTTTTTGTTAGAGGAAGAAGGGTCAAGTTCTCTCCATCAGAAATTAACAGGTTTCTTGGAAGAACAAATGAGGATTGTCCTGATCTGGAGGCCACTGACAATGAAGTTTATCAAACCATCACAGCCAGGCAAGTGAAGTGCTGGCCCTTGAAAGGCAAGCTGAATGCCAGCAAACTCAGCATGAAATTTGCCATCCTGCATAAAATAGGTGCAGCCAACTGGGTGCCTACAAATCATAAATCAACTATCTCCACAGGATTGGGGAGATTTATTTATACTGTGGGAACCAAGACTGCTTTTGACTATGGCAGGTACATCTTTGAACAAACTTTAAAGCATGCTGGTAGTTATGTTGTCAAAGGACCAATAGCCTTTCCCTCCCTCCTTTGTGGAATTATCCTTGCACAATACCCTGATATCCTTGTGGCAAGAGATACAGTCTGCAAAAGAGCTCCTGCCCTTGGCTTGCACTACAAACTGTTTCAGGGATCTCATGCTCCAGACATTGTCATAACATCAGCTGAGACATCGTCTGTGAAGACCCAGTCCAAGACATCATATGTCATAGCTGTTTTAAAAGAGACTTGCAAAGAGCTGGATGCTAGGAAAAAGACCCTAGAAATCCTAATTGCCAGGCTAGAAAAGGAGGAAGCTGAAGAAAACAGAAGGGAAGAAGGTGTAGAAGCTGAAGGTCATCTCAACATTGAAGAAACTAGCTCCTCTGAGTCTGATGACAGTGCTTGAAGGTTGGTTGCTGTTTGGTGGTGTTGCTGGTTGGTGCTGATATCTGGTAGAGTTTGGAAGTGTGTTCAGTTTTTTTTTCTGATGCTGCTCTTATTATTTGTTCTGGATAACTGTATAATCATTATGAACATGTATCTTTGGCCCATTTGTGGCTAAAGAGGGGGAGAATATTTTGGTACTTAATATGTACTTGCTCAATTAGACATTCTATTTTTCTGCAGTCATTTCTTTCTGCTGCTATCTATCTCTGATTGCTTAGGGTCTTTAGCCAAAAATCTGCCAAAGGGGGAGTTTGTAGTTGTTTAGGTATTGGCTTGCATTTTTGGTAAAACCCAAGTGTATGTGTGAATGTCATGACTGATGTCATAACATTCTAGTTTAGTTTGTACAGATTCATTAGGTACCTTTGCAGAAAAATATTGTCATTCAGGAACTAATGTTTATAAGTGTGTATCTGAGCATTTTGCAAAATGATCACATTTTGCTAAATCAGTAGACAGGTTTTCTCAGATGTCATAACAGATGTTAAGACATCCTGTTCTGAACTAACAGGTTTGTAGGTTGGATAAGTCTGAGTTTTTTCAGGAAAATAACTCAGTCTTTTCAGAACAGAATCCTGCGTTTTCTGAGGGGTAACCTAGCTCAACCCTAACCTGGTTAATAAAGTCCTGTGACCTGGTCTTGAGGTCAAACGGAATTAACCCTAGGTTTTTGTGGAAACCCTAACTGAAGTTGCAGCTGCTATATATTCAACAGAGCTGCTGTTTTGCAAGTAATCCCTTTTTGATCTGAAGATCATTTGTAATCTGTATAGGTTTGATTATTGTACTCCAAGCAATTATCATTGTGATAAGTGACTTGGAATAGGTTTTTAATTGTAAGGGTTGTGTAGCACTCAAAGCTTTGAAGCAAGAGTGTTTGAATGTTCCTTGACTAAAGCTGTGAAGCAGAGTCAAGTTAGTTGTGTGCATCACTCAAAGCTGTGAAGCAAGAGTGATTGTGTTGCTTGATTAAAAAGCTGTGAAGCTTAATCAAGTGTTTGTTTTTGAAGAGTGTCTTCATCAAATCATTAGTCAAATTGTTTTATGTATCACTGCTGTGATTGAGGGGGAGTGAGTAGGAACTCAGGTTTAAGTTGTACTTAGATTGAAATTGCATTGGGTAGGTTTTAAGTGAAGGAGATAAACTGGTTGGTTTATTCCTGAATTAACATCTCTTATAGTGGATTTCCTCCCTGGCTTGGTAGCCCCCAGAGTAGGTGTTGTTGCACACTGAACTGGGTAAACAATTGACTGTGTTCTTTATTGTTTTTGTATTTACTGTCATATAGTAAGTCAGATACGGTGTCATAACATTGAACGTGACATTGAGTATCTGCAGCCAGAATTTCATTTGACAAGGCATATCTCCTACAATTTTAACCCTAGAGAGGTTCTCTTGGACTTTTTATAAAGCTTACGTTGTCCTCTAAGGAACCCATTTGGTCTCATCTCATTTGAGTCTTCCATGTTCATGTATGAAGCTTTGACCCAAAAGGTGTTTTTGTTGACTTTTCAAAATGACCTATAATGTCAAAATTAATATATTTTTGTGAGTGCATATTTTGAACTTGGGAACTGAATATGAATTGTAGGGAATTGCATCCTCTTCAAAATGAGATTTGGATGGGTCATTTCTGATAAAGTATGAGAAAGTTATGCTTGGTCAAAGTTGAGTTGACTTTTCCTACAAAACCCTAATTTAGCAACTTTTGGGTTTTGATGAATTGTGAGCAATCCTTGAGGAATAATGATCAACCTTTGATCAAATGATGGATAATACTTCAAAATGAGGATGTTGACCAAAAATATTGAAGTTTGACCGTATGTGGGCCACAGTTGACTATTGACCTAGTACAGTTGATTTTTAGGCATTTGAGCAATTGACTGAGGAAACTTCTTCTGCAAGGCTTGAAACTTGACATGAATGATCTTGATAACCTATTAGGACAATGGTGAGCATTTGAGTCCTTTTTGGTCCACATATCTTGATGAAAATGGAAACCCTAATTTGAGATAGACTGCCTTAGGAGAGAGTTTGTCTGGTCAACTCTTGAAATTCCTTGAGCAATTTGGGGACCTCACTTTCCATGTGTTGAGAAATATGGGAGGGAAAATTTTGGGGTACAACATGCCCCTATTCAATCTTCTTAAACCTGAGGATGTAGATTGGCTCGTCTACCTTTCATGATCTGAAGGTGGAAGATGATTGAACACAAGAGTGCCCAGAAATTTTCACTCGCATGAGGTAATACTTGACTTATGATATCGGGAATGGGCTTATAGATGCCATTTGGTAGTTTCTAGAGAATTGTCAGAGATGGGCTTAAAGATGCCATCCAAATAAGTGTCAATCGCATACGAGATTCCTTTGCGAGAACACGTATATCTGCTGTTGAGGAGGACTTCGCTGGGGAATGTTGGTCTCTGTCTTGAGAGAAATAGAGTTTTAGGAGCTTCAGTTGTACGTTACTCTACTGGGGAATAATTCCGGTTTGGGAAGAGAAAGTGAACTGTGTGTTTGATTGGGGTATATGTTGCACCGCGACTTTCCGAGGAAATGTGAAATCAATTGAGTTTGATTGGGTCCTGATCTTACAGTGTTGTGGACTATTTTCTGGGGATAAGAGAGGAAGAACCTGGATAGTAAGGTTATGAGAAGGAACCTGGATAGTAGGGTTACTCTGAGATAAAAGCCTGGATAGTAGGGATATGAGAAGGAACCTGGATGTTATGGTTACTTCGAGATGAAAGCCTGGATAGTAGGGCTGTGAGAAGGAACCTGGATGGTAGGGTTACTTCGAGATGAAAGCCTGGATAGTAGGGCTGTGAGAAAGAACCTGGATATTAGGGTTACTTCGATATGAAAGCCTGGATAGTAGGGCTGTGAGAAGGAACCTGGATGGTAGGGTTACTTCGAGATGAAAGCCTAGATAGTAGGGTTGTGAGAAGGAACCTGGATGGTAGGGTTACTTCGATATGAAATCCTGGATAGTAGGGCTGTGAGAAGGAACCTGGATGGTAGGGTTACTTCGAGATGAAAGCCTGGATAGTAGGGTTGTGAGAAGGAACCTGGATAGTAGGGTTACTTCGATATGAAAGCCGGGATAGTAGGGCTGTGAGAAGGAACCTGGGTAGTAGGGTTACTTTGATATGAAAGCCAGGATAGTAGGGTTGTGAGAAGGAACCTGGGTAGTAGGGTTACTTCGATATGAAATCCGGGATAGTAGGGTTGTGAGAAGGAACCTGGGTAGTACGGTTACTTCGATATGAAAGCCTGGATAGTAGGGCTGTAAGAAAGAACCTGGATGGTAGGGTTACTTCGATATGAAAGCCTGGATAGTAGGGCTGTGAGAAGGAACCTGGATAGTAGGGTTACTTCGATATGAATTTGGGTAAAACTGCAGAAGGAACCTGGGTAAGGTTGCTTTTGTTGCGCCGATGATTACTCCGTTTAGCTTCAAGTGTTGATCATGGGCTTGTTGGAAATAGTTGATAATAACTGCCTTTCCTGAAAACAAATATAGGGTTAGTTATGTGTGATGCATGAGATGCATTGTATGATGACGTTCTCAAAATAAATGAGACTATGTTATATGTGACGTATGCACATGTCATGATGTATAAACATGAAATGCTGACGTAATAATCTGAATTCGGGAAAGTAAATCCCTGACTGCTTTTTGGAGTGTGTGAGAAATGGTATTCTTGACTGCTGTAAGAAACCACATATCCTCTATTTCTAATGGAGATGGTGGACAAAGACGCCTATGCTGGGGATTTTCCCTTTGTTTACGGATATCTTGTCAGAAGAGACCCTATTTAAGGATAACACTGGGAGAATAACTCTGTTGGAGAGGAGATACTCTGTTGATAGATCTGCCGATTTGGAGAAATAAACTCAGCTGAGGATGAGTTTCCGTTGCTGGTGATACTAAATTTTGTTGGAGATTGAATTTCTACTGGTGAGAGAAATAAACCCTGCTTGGGGAAAAATTTACCAACTCACTCGCGATTGAGAACCTTAGTTGGGGAGAGTTATGTCCTGTTCGGGAAAGCTACCATTACTGTCTTTGGATACCTTTTACTCTGTAGGGAGTGTATGTACCACTACTCATGTTCTTAAGTTGGCTCTATCCTTGTACCTGATGGGCAGAGTAACTTTAGGGTTTGGGCGCTTCTTATTTGTCCCTGTTCTTGGAATTACGAGTAATTGCCTTTTGTTTCTTATGTAAATATTTATGAGCAACAATCATTTTCAAATGCATATATAAAAAATGAATCATTGGACGCTCTTGCAAAACAAAACAGAAAAAATAAAAAAACAAGTTGAAATTTCTTGTGAAAATGAATTGTATTAATTTTTGAAGTTGGCCTGTAATAGGCATTTTGCATAAGGAGGCTGACTTCCCAGTAAGAGAACGCCGCTGAAAGATAGAAATTACAATTTGTGCTAAAGAAAGAAAAACAGCTATGTGAAACGATCCCATTGGGTTCCAACTCTGCTATTGCCTTTATATCTTCAAGCGTCTCATCACTTTGTTGCTTGGCCGAAAGTGGATCAGATTGGTTGGCGCCGTCTGAGCTTGATAGTCGATACCGAAGTCTGATTGCAAGATGATCCCATGAGACATAGTGTTAAGCTTCAATCCCTAACTTTTGCCTGGACCGCCCTTTCGGGTTTTCGGTCCACCGGGATACCCTTTTTTGCCCAAGTCGCCTTTTCAGGTTTTCGACTTGCCGGGTGTACAGTTTTTTTCATTTTCATCCCTTACTTTTTCCGGAACCCTTTTGGTTCATCGGGAAGCCCTTATTTTTGCCTAGGCCAGTCAACCTAGCGGGTCTTTAATTATGCATAGTATCTTTTCACTATGTCTGCATTGACGGGGTGAGGAAGGTCGTCACCATCCATGGTGGTTAGAATCATAGCTCCTCCCGAGAAAATGTTCTTAACCATAAATGGCCCTTCATACATGGGGGTCCATTTTCCCTTGGGATCACCTTGTGATAGTATGATGCGTTTGATCACTAGATACCCGACTTGATATTCTTGGCGTCTGACTTTCTTGTTAAAAGCCTTGATCATCCGCTTTTGATACGTCTGACCATGACAGATAGCAGTAAGTCTCTTTTCATCGATTAGATTCAGCTGATCAAGTCGGGTTTGGATCCAGTCGTCTTTGTTCAAACCTGCATCCTTCATAATCCTGAGAGAGGGTATCTGGACTTCGATGGGTAGGACTGCCTCCATGCCATACACCAAAGAGTAGGGTGTTTCCCATGTTGACGTCCGTGCTGAGGTACGATACCCATGAAGAGCGAATGGTAACATCTCGTGCCAGTCTTTGTATGTCATTGTCATCTTCTGCACAATCTTCTTGATGTTCTTGTTAGCTTCTTCAACAACGGCATTCATCTTCAGCCAGTAGGGAGAAGAGTTATGATGATGAATCTTGAACTGTTTGCAGAGCTCAGTGATCATGGTGTTATTGAGATTTGTACCATTGTCAGTAATAATCCTCTCTGGGACACCATATCGACATATCAGATTGTGCCGGATGAACCGCGCCACGACGTTCTTGGTTACTGTAGTGAAGGAAGCTGCCTCAACCCACTTTGTAAAATAATCAATTGATACCAGAATGAAGAGATGTCTGTTAGATGCAGTAGGTCTGATCTCGCCGATCATGTCGATGCCCTACATTGCAAAGGGCCAAGGAGCTGTCAAAACATTCAGGGGAATCAGAGATACATGCACCTTATCAGCATAGACTTGGCACTTATGATAGGTTCGAGAATGCTGATAACAATCGACTTCCATAGTGGACCAGTAATATCCTACCCGTAGGATTTTCTTAGCCATGGTGTGTCCACTGGAGTGAGTTCTGAAGGTACCTTCATGTAACTCTGCCATGATCCTTTCTGCCTCGCTCTTGTCTACACACCGCAGTAAGGTTGAATCATGGTTACGCTTATAGAGGATTCCATTACTGATGAAAAACTTTGCCACGAACCTTCTCAGAAACTTCTCATCATTAACAGATGCCCCCTCGGGGTATTCTTGAGCCTCAAGATACCTATTTACCTCGTGAAACCAGGGTTTATCTGCTACCTCTTCTGTCTCAATGTCACAGAAATGTGCGGGTTCGCCCAACCTCTCAATGGTAATCTGGGGAGCTTCATTGTCCCACCTGACTTTGAACATAGAAGACATGGTAGCTAGCGCGTCCGCTAACTGATTCTCCTCTTATGGGAAATGTTCAAAGGTTACCTCCTCAAGATGTGGGAGCAATGTCAGTACATACTCTTTGTAAGGAATAAGGTTCGGGTGCTTCGTATCCCACTCGCCTTTGATCTGACTTATCACCAGAGCGGAATCTCCGAATACACTCAAGAACTTAATCCTCAGGTGAATTGCAGCTTGAAGACCCATGATACACGCCTCATACTCTGCCATATTGTTGGTGCAGTTAAAACATAATCAGGCGGTGAATGGAGTATGACAGCTCTCAGAGGATATAATTACAACGCCAATGCCATTACCCAATGCGTTCGAGGCTCCATCAAAATACATAGACCATCGGGATCCTTCCTCAGGTCCTTCATCCGGTCCAGGTTCTTCGCAGTCGGTTACCAACATGATATTCTCATTCGGGAACTCAAAATTCATGGACTGGTAGTCATCCACGGCCTGATGCCCCAAATGATTCGCCAATACACTCCCCTTGATTTCTTTTTGGGTTGTGTATTGGATGTTGTACTCGATTAAGATAATCTACCATCTTGCTATCCTTCCAGAGAGAGAGGGCTTCTCGAAAATATACTTGATCAGATCCATTTTTTATATTAACAAGGTAGTGTGAGTCAGCATATACTGTCTCAGTCAGCGAGCAGCCCATGCCAAAGTGCAGCAAGTTTTCTCAAGCAATGAGTATCGGGTCTCACAATCGGTAAATTTTTTGCTAAGGTAATAAATGGCGTGCTCTTTTCGACCAGACTCGTCATGCTGCCCCAGCACACACCCTATTGAATTGTCTAGCACTGTCAAGTATAATATCAAAGGTATTCCTTCAACTGGAGGCATCAAAATTGGTGGTTCTTAAAGGTATTCCCTAATTCTTTCGAAAGTGGTCTGGCATTCATCATTCCACTTTACCACTTGATCTTTCTTCAGAAACTTGAAGATTGGCTCACAAGTAGCAGTCAGATGTGAAATAAACCGGGCGATGTAATTCAGACGTTCTAAGAAACCTCTAACTTCCTTCTCTGTGCGGGGAGTCGGAATTTCTTGTATGGCTTTTACCTTTGCAGGATCCACCTGAAGACCTTTGTCGCTGACAATAAAACCCAGAAGCTTACCAGACCTTACCCCGAAGGTACACTTGTTCGGATTCAACCTCAGCTTGTATTTCTTCAACCTGTCAAACAATTTCTGGAGATGATCAAGGTGCTCTTCCTCAGTCTGGGACCTAGCTATCATGTCATCAACATAAACCTCGATCTCGTGGTGAATCATATCGTGGAACAAAGCGACCATGGCGCGCTGATAAGTTGCCCCAGCATTCTTCAACCCAAAAGGAATTCCCTTGTAATAGAAGGTGACCCACTGTGTAATGAAGGTTGTCTTCTTCATGTCCTCAAGAGCCATCTTGATCTGGTTGTATCCAGAAAAATGATCCATAAAGGAGAAGATCTTGTGTTGCGCGGTGTTGTCGACTAGAACGTCAATGTGTGGAAGTGGGAAGTCATCCTTGGGGCTTGCCCTGTTCAGATCTCTGTAGTCCACACACATCTGTACCTTACCGTCCTTCTTAGGTACCGGAACGACGTTGGCAACCCACTGCGGATAAGAAGTGATAGCTAAGAATCCTGCGTCGAACTGTTTCATGACCTCGGCCTTGATTTTCTCTGAAATTTCAGGGCGCATACGGCGGACCTTCTGCTTTACCGGAGGGCAGTCTTTTTTAGTCTTCAGGCGATGTACCATAATATCAGTGTCTAAACCAGGCATGTCTTCATAGGACCAAGCAAAGATCTCAACATAGTCGTGTAGCATCTGTATTAACCGTTTTTTGACACTAGGCTCCAGATTCGCACCTATTTTAACCTCTTTCTTGTCTTCTTCTGTACCCAAATTCACTGATTCAACTGGCTCTTCATGAGGTTGTATGGTCCTTTCTTCCTACTGTAATAGTCTAGCAAGTTCTTGAGGCACCTCACAATCATCTTCACCTTCGTCCTCAGCTTGGTTGATCGGATTTTCGAAGTCATAACTGGAAGTTGCAGAGTTGTTATCAATGGGATCCAGAGTGGATATGGATCTGCAGTATGATACGTGAGTGTGTGTAAGAGAATAACTGATTTTGATAGACAGAAAAAGAAAAACAAGGAGCGCAAAATTTGTATGCCAGAAACGTCCAGTGCTTTATTAATGATATATGAAATGACAAATAATAAGCCCTCACAAGAAAAGCCAAGGTGCCTCGGGCAAGGCACCGGGCCATAAAGTTTCAAACTGTTTATTACAAATCTTAAAACTAAAGTCAATTACTGCAGAATAAAAGAAACAGGTATGAAGTCCTTCGCCGTCCAGTTGTTCGGTCCACCGTTGGTTGTTGAGTAGATCTAGTTGTCGATGTCTGAATCTGATTCACTATCCTCAATTTCATTAACTCCCCGATTGCTGATGTGTAGAGGAGGTCTTCCGACCCGAGTGTAACTAACATCCCTTTGAGCCCCTATAGTAAAGCCCAAACCAAATTTTTCAGTTTTGTGAGTGAAATCAGGGAGCTGACCCCAATTGGTACACCCACCTTCTTCAACCACGGCCCTGGCGTCCTTGAGAGAAGCCATCTTCAACGGAGGTTTGTTGGTAGTAACTTCAGTTGATGTCAAGACCTGAGGGACCTCTTCGAAGTTCTGACAAGGAGTTCTATGAATTCCCCGTCCATATCTACGTAGCGGAAGGAATTGAGGTGACTCACCATGTATTCTTCTTCATCTCGCACTGTGACAATCCTCCCCTTCACCGGGTACTTCAGAATTTGATGGAGCGTGGAAGTAACTGCCCCAACCTCGTGGATGCAAGGACAACCCAGCAAGCAAGAATATGATGGCCTGATGTCCATTACGTAGAAGGTGGACCCAAAGGTCTGAGAACCCATTTTGATAGGGATGTCCACCTCCCCGTGCACCATTCTCTTTGATCCATCAAAAGCCCTTACCATAATTTTACTAGGCTTTAGAGTCAAACCTTCACAATCCAAGCGGTCCAACGCTTTCTTTGGCAGAACATTTAGTGAAGACTCGGTGTCTACCAGCACATGAGCCATAGTGGTGCCCTTGCACTCAATCGAGACATGCAGAGCATCATTATGATTCCTTCCTTTCGGTGTCAGATTCGCATCTGAAAAACCTAGCCCATTATCAGTAGTCAAGTTGGCCATGCAATCCTTGAACTGATCTGCTAAATTTTCCTGCGGTACATGCACAGTCTTGAGAAACGCAATCAAAGCCTTCGCATGGGCTTCAGAACATAATAGCAAAGACAACATGGAGATCTTTGACGGGGTCTACCCCAGCTGTTCGACCACATTGTAGTCGCTCTTCTTGATAATTTTCAGTATTTCGTCTATTTCTCGTTTAGAGGCTTCCATAATGATTTTCTTAGGTGCCTCTGTTCGGGCAAACTCACCTATAATTTCTTTGCCCCGAGTCCCAGATGGCTCAGCAGCAGGGGTAATAACTGGAGTAAGAACAAGAATAGTAGCATGTGTACTAACTGGAGTAGGAACAGGAGAAATGTCAGGAGTGCTGGTTGGAGCAGCAGTTGGAATAACAGTAGGCTTGATGATAGTCTTCGGGGAAATCTCGGGAGATAAGACCCTTCCACTTCGAGTAGCTTTACTAGCCCCGACAATATTACTAACATTGGCATCAGCTTCTTCATTCTTCAAATATTTCTTAATTCCATGATAATACACATCAGCACCATAGTGCCATGGGACAGCCTTGTCTGAAGTGTACGGGATGGGACCAGGAACAGTGATTATTAGCAGAGCAATTCTTTGAACAGGTGTAATCCTAACAGGTATTCTCGAGGAAACCTTGGAAGGATTGGCGGAACTGGTTATAATAGAGACGTCTTCAACAGGAACAACAGGGATCATAGTCTTCTCGAACAAAATTTCTTTATTATCCATCAGGCAATGAACACCTGACTTCAACAAACGAAAACCAGAAGGTAGAATCGAACTCATGTGAAAACCTTCGCCACAACCCGGAAATAAACCGGCCAACAGCAAATTCTTCTTAACAGTCATAAGAGGAGTGGAAATTTCTTCAACAGAGGTCACAAACAAATCAGTGTCAACAGCATTAACTCCACGACCATTTTTGGGCATGGGAGCAGTTATAACATTCGGATTTTCTGAAGCATCATACTCTATCTCCTTATTTCAAGCAGATCTTGTACTTTGTTTCTCAGAGCCCAGAAATCATTTGTATCATGTCCAGGACTCTTAGAATGGTAGGCGCACCGCACCTTGGGATTGTATCTGGGAGAAGTAGTGTTTGGATTCTTGGGAGCCTCTCTCAAGGTCGCCAAGTTGGATTTCAGCAGGTGAGGTAACACTTCAGCCAATGTCATGCTAATGCGAGTAAACTGCCGTTGTGGTCTTTCCACCCTTTGTTGATTGTTGCGTTGTGGAGCAACTGCGGGTCTTGGTATCACTACAGCATTTACCGTTTGACGGTGTTCAGATCTGCTTTGGCTTCTCGGGCTATAGACCGCACTAGATTCCTTCTTACCAGTGAAAGGCTTCTTTGTTGAACTCGAGGAGGCATCCTTCCGTATTTTACCACTTTGAATTCAAGCTTCTACTCTTTCTCCAATTAAAATCAGCTCGGTGAACCCAGATGACGAGCTTCTGATCAAGTGATTAAAAAATGGACCATATAGCGTCCCTAGAAACATGTCAACCAACTCCATATCAGACAACAGGGGTTGAACTCTCCCAGCCAAGTCTCTCCATTTCTGAGCATAATCTTTAAAACCTTCACCTGCACCCATGGACATACCCTGAAGCTGAGTATGAGTGGGAGCAAGGTCGGCATTGTACTGATACTGCTTGTAGAAAGTAGAAACAAGATCTTCCCAGTTTCAGACACTGGCTCCCTCCAACTGGTAGAACCATTTAAGTTGAGTTCCTGATAGACTATCTTGAAAGAAATGCACCCACAGATTTCTGTCGGCAGTATGGGGTTGAATCTTCCTGACATAAGAGCGGAGATGGAGTTTGGGGCAGGACATTCCATCATACTTAGCAAAAACCGGAGCCTTGAACTTATGAGGGATGACCACTCCCGATACCAATCCCAATTCTCCGAAATCCAAGCTTGGTATCTTCTAAACTTCCATAGCACTCAGAAGGTCTTCTAACTGCTTGTATCTATCCTTGGCAGGAGGATATTGCTCATCATTGTAATCAGTATCATTGTCAGAAACTGCAGGACTAGGGTCCTTTTCCCTTTCTTGGTTCTCCCCGTCCTTGGATGAAGAGGTCAGATTAATTTGATGCTTCAACCTTTCTCCGAACCTTCTTCCCATATTCAGAATTCCAGTCTTCTTCTTCTTCTCTTTCAGAATAAGGGTCTTCATATCCTCTTGCCCTTTAGCCAAAATTATAAACATCTGTTGGAATTGGGCGTTCTGTTCCTGGAGATTTTTGATGGCTTGATCGGAAGACATTTCTGCTAAAATAAACAGTGAAGAAGATGAGAAACCTGTAGTGGTACGTGTAATAATGTGTATGATAATGGTATGCGCATGTAATGATTTCAAAGACTTTGGGAGATTTAAATTTGCAAACCAAAAATAAAAATAAAAAACCTTATTAGATTAACTTTGAAAGGTTCAACATGCCTTTTAAGGCGTTACAAATAAGTAAATAAAACAAATCTAAAATTAGAAAAGAAAAATCAAAAGTCCCATGGACGCTTCCTCTTTGTGCTGATATAGTCATTGATCACTCTTTCTTCCTCGAGCTGCCTGGTGAGCTTCAAAACCTTCCTTTCTTGTTATGGAACTGCTCCCGGTAAGTATCCCGCTCATTCCTCAGATGAATTCAAGACCTCTGTAACTCCCTAGGATCAGTGGGCATGTAAGAATAGAGAACCGTGTAAGGAATGCCTTCTTCATTAGTGGGCTCCACAATCACTGGTAATACGGCCACATAAGGCATCACAAGCTTCTGGGCACGAGCTCAGACCCATTGAAGGTAAGGCTGCATAAGAAGGGAAGTCTTCGGTCCCAACTCTTCGGATTCAGATCTGTTTACCATGCCCCAAGCTCGTATGAACCTCCAGAGATGCTCCTTAACGTCATCCTTATAGTCGAATACAATGTCCTCGAGAAGTAACTCATAGGGACCATCTCTTCGAGCACGACCAAATTGTCGCAAAGCTAGACAAGTATTATAAGTTATACCCCCTCTGATACCAAGTAATTTGACATTAGGGTATCCCCCACAGCGGTCAATAACAGTAGTGTCTTCCATATCCCAATTGGATACCACATCGGCCCGTTTTAAATGCAAAGCTGAGGCAATGTCTTCTAGCTTAGGAACTTCTTCCATACCTGTGAAAGGGTACCTGTTCAAGAATGGATATGCCCAATAAATGAGAGAATTATTCCAAGGTGGGTACCAGCTGGTAATCTCGAAAGGTGAAGCAATGATGCTTGGGATCGAAGAACTGAAATAGTATGCTCATCATCTTTTCATCAAGGTTTGAAGTAACCAGGCTGACAAGTTGGCCGTGTCTCTTAATGAAAGTATAAGTTTTGGAAACTCTTGATGCTAGCTCTTTAAGTTGGGCAGGTATCTGCACAAAGTTGATTCAAATGGTATTTCTGCGCACGGAAGCCATGATCTGCAAAACAGAACAAAGATAAATTCCCTTGGTCTTTGAAATGGTTATTGTAATGAAACATGAATGCCATGTTATGATGCATGATGTCATGATAAACCATAGGTATAGCAAACACAAATATTGCAAACACAGTCAAATCACACAAATCCCTTAGGTTTAAAGCTTGCATGAGGTCAAAGGTAATACCCTCTCGAAGTTAAGTTGGTTTCAAACTTGTCCTAGAAAAGTAATCGGGTTCTAGAGGATCTCAATATCACTGACCATCCTCCATCAGTCATGGTTTCAGCTCACGCAATATTTTCTTGCGGTCGAAATTATTCTGAGAGTATGGTCTCAATGAGTGTAGCATCGAGTATCAACCAGTTCTCAGCTCTACGCCGAGGCCGGCTATCTCACTACTTTCTAATGGCCAAGTTGGGAGATTAAAGGTTCTAAGGCTAGTTGATGCTTAACGACACCACGCAGCGGCCCCGTATTCTCCTTGTTTCTCCACAAGGGATACCGGTACCAACCAAAGTGCCACACCAACGTAGCTACTGCTTCAACCGTATCGGTCTACGTCGTGCAGTTCCCTCACAGTCTATTGCTACTTACCTAAAAGGTATTCCCCAGATCTGGGTGTAGGATCTATAGTAACCCCAAACAGAACCCTCAAAAATAAAGCAAGCAAAACAATCAAGAGAAGCAATTATGATGAACTAGATTGTAAGGTATACCCCACTTATAAAATCCCCAGCAGAGTCGCCAGTTCTGTGATACGGTGGCAGAACCGACTGTTTAGTACTGGTTTGCATTTTGCCTTTTATGTTCGCAAAATGTCGCGGTAAGCAAGAGTCACCACCGACTTTTATTTCATCCAATCGGAAAGGAAAAAAGTACAGAAAAAATCCTTTTTCGAGATATTCTAAGTACGTGTGGTAGATTATAGAAAGGGAAGGTGTTAGCACCCTTTCGATCCATGGTTTTCCATTGGCTCTTAGGTACTTGCTCATCTTTTTAAATTGCTTGTGTATGTGCTTTGCTTTTGAAAAAAAGTTTTACTTCGTGATAACCCTTGTATCAGTCCTCAAAGGTGTGACGGAGTTGTTTTGAAAATTTGTTTGAAAAGTGTAAGTGTGAAAAGTTTTGATTTGAGCTAGTACCTACTAGCATCTACCTACTCGGAAAAAAAAAAGATTATTTATATTCTCGTTTCCTTTAGACAACGCTATCCTACTATTGAGAAATAGGTAGCACCGTCATTGGAGTTGTAAGGGTCAATTCGAAAGGGACGTACAATCGCTAAAGCAATATTAGGACACCTTAGTAATAACCTTAGAGTCTTAAGATCATATTCGAGGCAACATTTCCGAGGCAACATTTCTGAGGCAACATTTCCGAGGCAACAACCAAAGTGAGAGTATACCCTAAGAGTGATATGTGCGAGTGATTTGTTTTCAATTATTTATCTTTGCACATTAGGGTTTTCTAACCGTATTAATTTGTCATGCATTCTTGTCATACAATCCTATTAGCATACATCTAGACAGTTAAATATCTGTAGGAATTAAAAATGCGAGAAAGTAAATTTACGCTATTACAAGACTTCAGGGAGGGGGATTAATTACATAGCCAAAAACCCAGGAATTTAAACATTGAATAAAACCCTAAATTAAACTATTACAAACCATGAACAGTTACAAAATATCGGTCAAAATAATTAACATGCGCGCGATGACTCAAATGTGAAACGACTAGGGTTTTGACCCTTGACTAAACCTATTTGCTATTGATTAAAAAAATGTTTTTATCATGTTTTGTTATTTAAGAAAATAATGAAATAGTTAAATTAAAAAAGAAAATCCTAAGTTCTAATTAATTTTGAGTTAAGAAAAAATAAATTGATTCAATCTAAAAAACCTTTTTTTGTATTTTTATTTATTTGAGAAAAATAAAAGAATCAAACCTAGAATTTAACCTAATTTATATTTGATTTTATTTATAAAAAAAAGACAAGTTAAAATTGCCCTAAGTTAAATTACATTAAATTAAATTAACAAAATTAATTTTGATAAAAAAATATAATTCTAATTTTTTTGATTTCTTGATTTTATGATTTTATGAAAAATAGTAATTAATTGTCAATTAAAATAAATAAAAGAAATATTAAAAGAAAAAATAAGAAAGAAAAATTAGAAGTGGGCCTGATGTCATTTAGCAATTCTTGCGGTATGATGTTGAAATTATGGGCCCAAATAAATGCCAGCCCTCTCGACTTCGCCCGATCTAGTGCGTACGTTGACCTGGGGCGTATGGTGGTCCTTCAATGATGGCATGCTGGATCTTGGCTGAAGATGCGTTTGGTGGTTGGATCTGGATGGCATTTGGTGGACGATTGAGGCTGCAGTGTACCTGATCTCATGAAACAAAATAATATGAACAAAGGTTGGGACCTGGGGATCGAACCCAGGTCCTTATGCTCGCTCCCAATACCATGCTACCAACTGAGCTGCTTTGTTTATTTGTATATATAATCAAACAAAATAAATATAATACAAACTGAGCACTTGGTCTAAAAAAATGCGTGAATTTCAAATCGTCCACTCATGCACTAACACGCATTCAACCTCTTCCCCAGGGACTGTTTCCTTAGAGGGTACTTTTACCTACAGCCAAATTCGTCGCTATAGGCTATAGTGACAGTCTTTAAGCGTGGCTACAAACCTGCAAATTTTCAAAATCTACCATAGGCAATATAAATCAGTTCCAAGCATACAGATCAACTCGTTTTGATCTCACAAGTATGATGGCATCCTTCTTTTGGCCTAATTGTACCTGTATTAAGAAACCCTAAAATACAACCTCAAACCCTAGCAATGGCAACTATTAATATATGCGCTCAAACATCAATTAAACCAATTCAATATGTTGCAAACATGATAAAAAAACACATACTTACCATTAAAACATGTTTATAATGCAAGAGTCGTGATAATCGAATTTTGAAAGAGAAGCAAGCTGTGACGGTCGTGCAGCGCGTTTCTGGACTTGTGGAGGCTTGGTGATGCTTGCAATCGCTTCAGAGGATGGCCAGGAGTTGATTGGTGGCTTTGAATCTCCTTGAATCGTCCTCTAAATTGAAAACCTATCCACACTTTTTCTTCAAAAATTTGAGTTTGCTTGGTGACTTTCACGACCTCAATCCTCCTTTTCTTGCCTTGGCTATGTTCTGTATATGTAATGGAATACATTAGGTCAACAAAAACGAGCTAAATCTTGGTCCATTATGAAAATTTGATTTGGTCTTTATCCTTGTATGATATCTTTCTATATCTAGCCAAATCATGCCAATTTTGGTTCAATTTGTTTTGCACGTTTTGGATATGATTTGTCAGCATAATTGGATTTGATTCCACCCAAAATCTTATCACAAAACAAATCTTTGATATTTTTTGTTATTTATTAGATTTAATTTGATTTTTAAATGATAAAAATCAAAATAAAATAAATAAATAAGGCAAAAGATGTGTGGGTGCTGATTTGGATCGTGGACCATGTCATAAGCGAGATTCAATCATGAAAAACTAGGCCCATTTGACAAAAAAATGTATTTTTGAGCACATTTGACTTTTGGCAATTTTACAAAAATGCTCAATTTTGACAAGGCATATCTCCTCCAATTTTAACCCTAGAGAGGTGTTATTGGACTTTTTAGAAATCTTAGGATGTCCTCTAAGCAACCCTTTTGGTCTCATCTCAATTGAGTCTTCCATGTTCATGTATGAAGCTTTTACCCAAAAGGTGTTTTTGTTGACTTTTCAAAATGACCTATAATGTCAAAATTCATATCTTTCTGTGAGTTCATATTTTAAACTTGGGAGCTGAAGATGAATTGAGGGAATTTCATCCTCTTCAAAATGAGCTTTGTATGGGTCATTTCTGATAAAGTATGAGAAAGTTATGCTTGGTCAAAGTTGAGTTGACTTTTCCTGCAAAACCCTAATTTAGCAACTTTTGGGTTTTGATGAATTGTGAGCAATCCTTGAGGAATCATGATCAACCTTTGATAAAATGATGGATAATACTTCAAAATGAGGATGTTGACCAAAAATCTTGAAGTTTGACTGTATGTGGTCCACAGTTGACTTTTGACCTAGCACAGTTGATTTTCAGGCATTTGAGCAATTGACTGAGCAAACTTCTTATGTAAGGCTTGAAACTTGACATGAATGATCTTGAGAACCTATTAGGACAATGGTGAGCATTTTAGTCCTTTGTGGTCCAAACATCTTGATGAAAATGGAAACCTTAATTTGAGATAGATTGCCTTAGGAGAGAGTTTGTTTGGTCAACTCTTGAACTTCCTTGAGCAATTTGGGGACCTCACTTGCCATGTGTTGAGAAATATGGGAGGGAAAATTTTGGGGTACCACAGTATGCTTTACATTATGTTTCTTTGTTTGGGTTTGAAACCTCTACCCGGATTTAGGATACATTATAGGTAAGTAGCAATACATTGTGGAAACTGTGCGGGGTATACCGACATGGTCTAAGCAATAGCTACTTTAGTGCGACATATTTGTGGGTTCCGGTAGCCTTTGAGTTAATCAAAGAGAATACGGGGCCGCTGAGTGATGTCATGAAGCACTAATGAACTTCTAGAACCTTTACTTGACCAACTTGGCCTTTAGGATGTAGTGAGATGACCAGCTTTGGTGCAGTCCGAAGTTGGTAGATACTAGATACTACACTCATTGAGGTTTGGTTTCTTGGGATAATTCGGTCGCCATTAAAGAGGCTTGTGCTGAGACAATGCTCAAGGAAACAAGCCAGTGATATTGAACTCTTTAGAACCCGGTTACTATTGCTAGGACAAGTCGAGCCAACTAAACTTCAAGAGGATACTTACCTATAAAACTCCATGCAAGCCTAAACCTAAGGATTTGTTTTCTTTGTTTGTATATACATACTTGTACGTAACATCATGAACATCATAACATCATACTCATCCACTAACAATTTCAAGGATCTTGGGATTTATCTTTGTTCTGTTTTGTAGGATATGGATTCTCTTCGCAGGAAAACTATCCAAGTAAACCTTGTAAGGATCCCTCCACAACTTAAAGAGCTAGCTTCAAGGATTCCTGAAAACTCTCCGTTCACTGAGAGGCATGGTCGCCTACTCAACTTGGTCACCTCCAACACAGATGAGGACATGATGAAGGTGTTATTTCATTTCTTTGATCCTTTACACTATTGCTTAACATTTCTCGATTATCAACTTGTGCCTACTTCGGAAGAATTCTCCCGACTCTTGAGGATTTCCATTCTCAATCAACTACCTTTCAACGGTACAGAAAGAGACCCAAATATAGAAGAGATTGCTCAACCTATACAGTTGCACTCATCTGATGTCACAACTTATTGGGAAACAATGAGTGGTGTCAAGGGATTCCTAGCAAAGTTCTTGTTCGAGAAAGCCCAAAATTGTTGGAATTCCATGGATCTGCAAGATTTTGAGGAAATTGTGGCTCTCCTTATCTATGGAATGGTTTTGTTTCCAAATGACCAACTCATAGATGTGAACGCCGTCAAAATCTTCATATCACGCAACCCGGTGCCTACTTTGCTAGGAGACATCCTACACTCTTTTCACACTCGCACAATGAGGAAAAAAGGTGTTCTTATGTGTTGCACTCCTATCTTGGAAAGATAGTTTATTTCGCATCTTCCCCAATCTGTATTAAAGAACGAGCAAGGTTCAAGGTGGTCACAAAGGTTGATGACACTCAAGCACTCAGAAATTCATTGGTGCTCCTGATCCATAGAGAATGTTACTATCGTCGACCGTTATGGAGAATTTCCTAATGTCCCTTTACTTGGAATTAGGGGAGGTATCACCTACAACCCCTGCTTAGCCTTAAGACAATTTGGTTACGCCCGAAGGGATGGCCCACACGAGATGCTGATTCAAGGTTTGGTATTTGACTACAAGAACAACGATCAAGGTCTTCTCCAGATATTTATCCGAGCTTGGAGGATGTTCAACAAGGTAGATAGAAATACTTTAGGGCACAATAGTTCCATCCCTCTTGAGCCTTACCTCAAATGGGTACGAACTCGTGCTCAGAATCTTATGATGCCTTACCCCTCCATTCTCCCGGTAATCATTGAGCCTGTCATGGAAGGGGATGTTCCATACACTATCCTACATCCTGACATGCCCATCTCTCTTGAATACTTACAAAGGGATTAGATACAACTCAAGGGAGAGAGAGATATTTTTGAAGCCCAATTCTATGCAAGCGAGAAGAAGGTTTTGGAACTCACTAGGCTACTTCATGAGGAGAAGACTCTGAATGCCTACATTGCACCAAAGAGGTTGCGTACTACCTTTTTATCTTAGAGCTCTTATATTATTTTGCCAAATAAGGAATTGATGTACTCAAGCTTTAATTTATTAATATAACGTGTGTTTCCTTTTTCTCTAAAACAAATTTGAATCTTAAGATCCTTGAAATCATTGCATACGCATTTATCATTCATCATAACATAAGCAGGTTTCTTGCAACAAGTCTCCTCATATCTCTACTGTTTATTTCAGTAAGATGGATCTCGAGCAAACGTAAAGGACCTCAAAGCTCAGAATTCACAGTTCTAACAGTTGTTCTTAACTCTAGCCAAAGGACAAGAAGAGTTGAAGACCTTGCTGGTTGAGGAGAAGAAATATAAGACAAAGAAGATAACCGGAATTCTAAACATGGGAAGAATATTCCAAAGGCATGCAAGAATGGCCTTAGACTTTGTAACGACGTCCGGTGAGAAAGACAATCAAGATGGGAAGGGAAAGGAAACAATTGTTCAGTCTGATTCAGAAGAGGAAGAGGAAGAAGAAGACTATTATGAAGAACAGTACCCTCCATCCGATGACAAGTATAAGCATCTAGAAGAGCAATTGAGTGCAATGGGAATCCAAAAAGTGCCTGGATTGGACTTTGAGGAATTGGGACTAGTATCGGGGATTATCATTCCTCCAAAATTCAAAGCACCTGTGTTCGCCAAATATGACGGAGTTTCATGCCCCAAAATGCATCTCCGGTGCTATGTGACGAAAATCAAGCCCCATACCGCTGACAAAGATTTATGGGTACACTTCTTCCAAGACAGCCTGTTTGGAACTCAACTTGATTGATTTTATCAGTGAGAAAGAGCCAATGTTTTTAACTGGGAAGATCTTGTTGCGGCTTTTTACAAACAATATCAATACAACGCTGATCTAGCGCCTACCCGTACTCAACTCAAGAGTATGGCCATGGTTTCAAGTGAAGGCTTCAAGGACTATGCACAAAAATGGAGTGACTTGGTCGGAAGAGTTCAACCTCCCCTATCTGAAAGAGAGTTGGTAGACATGTTTTTGGGCACCTTGTCTAGTCCCTTCTTCAATCAATTAATTGGGAGTTCATTGGCAGGTTTTACTGAATTAATATTGACCGGAGAAAGGGTAGA
Organism: Vicia faba; assembly: GCA_948472305.1. Taxonomy (NCBI): domain Eukaryota; kingdom Viridiplantae; phylum Streptophyta; class Magnoliopsida; order Fabales; family Fabaceae; genus Vicia; species Vicia faba. Next base: position 672,531,472 of record OX451740.1, read on the forward strand.
AGCCAGGATAAAGAATGGAAAGATTCAAAAAGATGCATCCTCTACTGTTGTAAGGAAGCCATTCATCGGAAAAAAAGAAGTGATTGTTGTGTATCCTCAGAGAAGTCAAGATAGGGATGAACGCCGTCCAATGGTGGGGACTGTCATAATTCCTAAACATGTGCCTGATCAGCAAAGAAACAACCAGCCAAGAATGGAAATACCAATCAGACAATTCACCCGAATTAATATGACACTATCTCAAGTATTTACACATTTGTTAAGATCCAACCTAGTGACTTTGAAAGAAGCTCCAAAGAACCCTAACACAACCTATCCTCACTATCATCCTAATGCCTATTGTGCATACCACTCTGAAAGTCCCGGCCATGACACTAACAACTGTTGGGCTCTAAAGAACAAAGTACAAGACCACCTTGAAACCAAAGAGATTGAATTCGATGCCCCGGAAAATCCCAATGTCATTTCTTCCCCTATGCCCAAGCACGACCATAACGCCAACGCCATTGAGGAAGATATATTTGTTACTTCAGTTGATGAACTTGTGACCCCACTCCTGACTATCAAAAAGAACTTGTTGAATGCCGGTGTATTCCCAGGCTGTGATAAAAACTGTCATTTCTATTTTTCCTCGCCAACCAATTGTCCTTTGTTGAAAGCAGGCGTTCAGTGCCTAATAGATAATAAGGAAATTTTGTTCGAAAAGACTTCTGTTCCAACTGTTTCTTATATTGATGTTTCCATCGTGACCATTACTGACAATTCTTCCAGTGTCTCCACCAAAAGACCCGTTAAAATTACATCAGTTCCTAAAGTAGCCCCTTTGATAATTACAATGCATGGACCAGTCCCATATTTGTCAAACAAAACCGTACCGTGGAATTATGGAGGGGATGTCTACTTCCACGGTATCAAGTAAGATTGGCCAGCTGCCAAAGATTCAAGTTCTGAGAAGATTGACCCTGACATCAGTAACATTGCAGGGACTAGCAATATTACCCGAAGCAGAAGGATATTCTCTCCAGAAATTGCTCCCCTAGAAGCAGTTTCTGGACCCGTAATCATTCTTATTGTTGTTTCTCCTTCAAAGGTTATTCACAGTCCTATAATTATCTCTGCTAATGCTCCTACAAACAAAGTTGATACCAATACTCTTATCACTCCTACTGACATTCCTACTGTCGAGTCAACTGAGACTCGATGTAAAAGTATTCTAATTGAGCCTGTCCGGACGAAGGCACAATCATTGGCTATCCATGAGACCTCCCTAAAAGAGATAGAGGAAATTCTAAAGATCATAAAAAGAAGCGACTACAATGTAGTTGAGCAGCTGGGGCAAACTCCATCTAAAATTTCCATGTTGGATTTACTACTATGTTCTGAGGCACATGCAAAGGCCTTGGTAAAATTTCTGAAAACTGCCCATGCACCCCAAGAAACATCTGCCGATCAGTTCCAAGACTGTGTAGTCAGTTTGACTGCAGATAATGGTCTAGGTTTCTCGGATGCTGGTTTAATGCCAAGAGGAAGGAAACATAATGAGGCATTGCATGTCTCAGTGGAATGCAGGGGCACAACCTTGGCTCATGTTTTGGTGGACACCAGATCGTCTCTGAATGTGTCTTGATAGGCTTGACTGCGAATGATTGACATTGAAACCAAGTAAAATAGAAGGGAGAGCTTTTGACGGCTCAAAAAGGATGGTGCATGGGGAAGTGGATATCCCCATAAAGGTTGGGACCCAAACATTCAATTCAACTTTTTATGTAATGGATATTCGCCCTTCATACTCCTGCTTGCTAGGCCGACCATGGATTCACAATGTCGGCGTTATTACTTCTACGTTGCACCAAATGCTGAAGTATCTGATTCAAAGGAAGATTATCACCGTTCATGGAGAAGAAGAGTATATGATCAGCCATCTCAATTCCTTCAGATATGTGGAGTTAGATGGTGAATTTATTGAAACTCCATTCCAACATTTTGAAGAAGTCCCGCAAGATGTGGCAGTGACCAAGGTTGTGTCTCAAGTTCCCAAGATCACAAGGCCTCCACTCAAGATGTCATCTTTGAAGGATGCCAAGGCAGTGATAGAAGAAGGTGGGTGCACCATTTGGGGACAAATCCCAGATATCCCATACAAATCTGACAAGTTTGGTTTGGGTTTCACTTCAAATGCCCAGAAGACTGTACGATGTGCTCAAGCTGGAGGACCACCCTTGAAGATCAGCAACCGCGAAGTCAATGTAGTAGAGGAGGATGAAGACAACTACAACCTGGAGGACTGGATTTTCCCAACTGTTAGTGGAGGGCTCAGCAACTAGGAGGCTAGAGATTTTGTCCCAATCACTTTTATCCCCCAATAATTTGTCTTTACATTTTGTTGGATCTGTAATATTAAAACAATTCAGACTCTTAAAACCTTGTTTCTTACCCGAGGCACAATGGTCCATTTGTAATGGTTATCATCTCATTTCCATATGACATCAATGAATCATGGACGTTTTGCATACAAACTTTGTGCTTATTTTTTTTCTTTTTTACATCTTCATTTCTTTCAAAGATAGCTATACCCTTACACACACTCACAATGCAGGTCTACATCCATTCGGGATCCCATGGATAACGGTTCTGCTATTCCTTTTTGTGACTCTGAAAATCTAATATACCAAGACGAAAACGAAGGTGAGGAAGATTGTGAAATACCAGGGGAACTTGCCAGATTACTACAACAAGAAGAGAGGACCATTCAGCCCCACGAGGAACCCGTGGATACAATCAACCTAGATATCGAGGAAGGCAAAAGAGAAGTCAAGGTGGGTGCCAATCTAGAACCCAGTTTCAAAGAGCGTTTGATTCAGTTTCTACACGAATATGTTGAGGTCTTTTCCTGGTCGTATGAAGACATGCCAGGACTTGATGCAAATATTGTGGTACATCATCTACCTACAAAAGAGGATTGCCCACTAGTAAAACAAAAGGTCTGTCACATGTGACCAGATATATCGGAAAAGATTAAAGCAGAAGTCATGAAACAATTCAACGCTGGATTCTTGGTCGTCACCTCCTATCCGCAATGGGTTTCCAATGTTATTCTCGTTCCCAAAAAGGACGGCAAAGTACGAATGTGCATGGAATACAGAGATTTAAATAGGGCAAGCCCTAAGGATGATTTCCCACTCCCCCACATTGACATTCTAGTCGATAATACAGCACAACACAAAGTGTTTTCCTTCATGGACAGTTTCTCAGGTTATAACCAAATCAAAATGGCGCTTGAGGATATGGAGAAGACAACCTTTGTCACACAATGGGGCACATTCTGCTACAAGGTGATTCCATTCAGACTGAAGAATGATGGGGCAACCTATCAGCGTACCATGGTAGCTCTATTTCACGACATGATACATCACAAAATAGAGGTCTATGTGGACGACATGATAGCTAGGTCTCAAACAGAAGAAGAGCATCTTAATCATTTACAGAAACTGTTTGAGAGATTAAAAAAGTACAAACTGAGGTTGAACCCAAATAAGTGCACATTTGGAGTAAGGTCTGGTAAACTCCTAGGCTTTGTCGTCACCAATAAAGGTATTGAAGTAGATCCTGCCAAGGTGAAAGATATACAAGAGATGCTTGCTCCTCATACTGAGAAGGAAGTCAGAGGATTCTTGGGACGTTTAAACTACATTGCCAGATTCATTTCTCACCTAACAGCTACTTGTGAACCAATCTTCAAATTACTGAAGAAAGATCAAGTAATCAAATGGAATGATGAGTGCCAAACTACTTTCGACAAGATCAAAGAGTACCTACAAGAGCCTCCTGTTTTGATGCCACCAGTCGAGGGAAGACCATTGATTATGTATCTAACTGTTTTGGAAGATTCAATGGGTGTGTGTTAGGGAAGCATGACGAGTCTGGCCGAAAAGAGCATGCTTTTTATTACCTGGGCAAAAAGTTTACCGACTGTGAAACAAGATATTCACTGCTCGAGAAAACTTGCTATGCTCTGGCATGGGCTGCTCGCCGTCTAAGACAGTATATCCTGACCCATACTACCTTGTTGATATCTAAGATGGATCCAATAAAATACATCTTCGACAAACCTGCCCTCTCTGGGAGGATAGCAAGATGGCACATGATCCTGACAAAATATGACATACAGTATACTACCCAGAAATCAATAAAGGACAGTGTACTAGCTGATCACCTTGCTCACCAAGCTGTGAATGGATACCAGTCCATGAAGTTCAAATTCTCAGATGAAGACATCATGATGGTAAACAACTGTGAAGAATTAAGACCATATGACATACCTGAACAAGGATCCCGATGGACCCTGGTTTTTTATGGGGCGCCCAACGCACTCGGCAATGGTATTGGTGTTGTACTCATATCACCTGAAGATGTCATACTCCCTTTACGACAAGGCTCTGCTTCAATTGTACAAATAACATGGCGGAATATGAGGCGTGCATCTTTGGTCTTAAAGCTGCCATAGATTTTGGGATCAAATCCTTAAGTGTATTCGGAGATTCAGCTTTGGTCATCAGCCAGATCAAAGGGGAATGGGACACCAAACACCCAAACCTTATCCCTTACAAAGAACATGTTTTGACATTGCTCCGATATTTTGAGAAGATTACCTTCGAGCATTTTCCGCGAGAAGAAAATCAGCTAGCAGATGCACTAGCCACAATGTCATCCATGTTTAAACTTAATTGGGATAACGAGGCTCCCGGGATCACCATTAAACGAATGGATGGACCAACACACTGTCACGAGATTAACACTGAAGAAGTAGTGGACCAGCCTTGCTTTCACGAAGTCAAGAGGTATCTCGAGGCTCAATAATATCCAGAAGAAGCTTCAGTAAACGATAAGAAGTTCTTAAGGAGATTCTCTGCTAAATTCTTCCTTAGTAATGGCATTCTTTACAAACGCAACCATGACTCTGTGTTACTTTGGTGCATAGACAAGGTTGAAGCTGAAAGGATCATGGTTGAGTTACATGAAGGCACTTTCGGTACCCATTCCAGTGGGCATACGATGGCAAAGAAAATCCTACGGGCAGGCTATTACTGGTCTACCATGGAAGCAGATTGCTATCAACACTCTTGAACTTGCCATAAGTGTCAGATCTATGCTGACAAGGTGCACGTACTTCCGGTTCCTCTGAATGTCTTGACGGCTCCTTGGCCCTTTTCTATGTGGGGCATCGATATGATTGGGGAAATCAAGCCAACAACCTCTAATGGACATCGTTTCATCTTAGTGGCCATTGACTATTTCACAAAGTGGGTTGAGGTGGCTTCTTTCGCTTCTGTTACAAAGAATGTTGTAGCCCGGTTCATCAAGCAGAATCTCGTTTGTCAGTATGATATCCCGGAGAGGATCATCACAGATAATGGTACGAACCTGAACAATACTATGATCACCGCCCTGTGCAAACAATTCAAGATCCACCATCACAGTTCTTCCCCTTACCGGCCGAAGATGAATGGTGTTGTCGAAGCCGCAAATAAGAACATTAAAAAGATCATACAGAAAATGACAGTCACATACAAAGAATGGCATGAGATGCTACCGTTCACTCTCCACGGGTATCGCACCACAACTCGCACATAAACTGGGGCAACACCCTATTCTCTGGTATACGGCATGGAGGTTGTCTTGCCTATTGAGGTCCAGATCCCCTCTCTGAGAATTATGAAGGATGCAGGGCTGAATGAAGACGATTGGATCCAGACTCGACTTGATCAACTAAACTTGATTGATGAGAAAAGGCTTATTGCTGTCTGCCATGGTCAAATGTATCAAAAACGGATGATCAAGGCTTTCAACAAAAAGGACAGACGCCAAGTGTATCAAGTTGGGGATCTGGTGATCAAACGCATCATATTGCCACAAGGTGATCCCAGGGGAAAATGGACTCCCACATACGAAGGACCATTTATAATCAAAAACATATTCTCTGGTGGAGCAATGATCTTGACCACCATGGATGGCGACGACCTGCCACACCCTGCGAATGCAGACATAGTCAAAAGATACTACGCATAAGAGACCCGCTAGGTTGACACACCTAGGCAAAACAAGGGAATCCCAACGAACCAAAAAGGTTCGGGAAAAAATTAGTGATAAAATAAACAAAAATTGTACACTCGGCAAGTTGAAAACCCGAAAGGGCGACTTGGGCAAAAAATGGTTTCCCGGTGGACTGAAAACTCGAAAGGGCGGTCTAGGCAATAGTTAGGGAATTAAAGCGGATGACTATGTCCCGTTGGATCACCTTACGGACAACCTTTGGCTTCCACAGACAAACTCAGAGGTTCTGATCAATCATCTTCGAATAAGGCAACAAATAGACAAGATGCTACAAGATATGAAGGCTATAGACGAATGGGAACCCCATGGGAATATTGCACATAGCTATTTGTAGCGGTGAAAATCGGAGATAAAGCTATTAATTAAATTGACTCGCAAATAGCAAGAGTCACCACCGCGCTTTATTATTTCCAAGGGGAAAGGGAAAAGAGCGAAACAAAACCCTAAAATATGCAATGTAAAATAGTATTTAAAGTAATGAAAATACAATGCATTTTTTGAAAAGAGATCTAGAGTATGGGGGTTGGTTATGCAATGGGAAGGTATTAACACCCAATGCATCTATAGTATCCTATAAGAACCTTTTGAAATATATGTTTTTTTTAATTGTTTGTTTGATTAAAATTGTTTGTTTGGCTAAAAATGGGTGCGGACGAGATTTTGAAGATACGACGACCTAATGTCGAAGTTTTGACTTAAAAGGTATGAGTTTGAAAATTGAGTTTTTTGTCTTAATGAATTAAAAAAAAAGAATAAATTAAAAGGAAAATATTTTTATGTCTTTTTATGTTAATATAAAAAAGGAGTTAATATTAAAAATGATGAGAAAGAAAATAAATGAAAGATAGAAACAGCGTGCTACTGCAAGCAAAACAAATAGGGATCAGAAGTTCTGAAGCCAGGCGCGTCGTGATTCAGAAGGAAGGGTCATAATTTCTGGATTGGTACACTCTGAGGTCCTGCAAGACATGTTAGAGGAAAAACACAAAAGTTCTGGATTGCTATGTGCTGAACTTCTGAATGTTAGAACAATGAGAAAACCTTAGAAGCTATGTGCGTGTCAAAACAGTAGGAAGAACTCATAAGTTCTGTATGGTGCTAAGACAGTGAACAAACAATCAGCAGCTCAGCGTTATCAGCATGTAAGAATCAGAAGTTCATTTTGTGTTAACAACGCATGAAAATCAGAAGTTCTAAGTGTTAAAATAGTGAGTGAACAATCGACAGTTAAGTGTGCATTAACTGTGAAGAGAACTCAGAAGTTCTATGTTGTGCTAAAACTATGAGTGAACATCAAAAGTTCTATGCCATATTTCAATCTTAATCAGCACATCAACAATTTATTCAGTTCTTAATAAACAGCAAATTAGAAGAATAATATCCCAACAGTTTATAGAAGTTCTAATCCTGAATCTGAGTCTAGTCCTAATCAAGAAGTTCTGATCCACAGTTTTTCGACTTAAGCAATGATATGTACAACATTGATACTGTGATATTTACATATTTGATGATGTTCTGAATAAAAAGATGCAAAGTCAGAAAGACTTACCTTGAATCTGGAACATGGGCTTGGAGCTTTGAGTTGCTACCTTTGGATGTTCTAGAATCAGCAAGAGTAACGGAAGAGGAAGTGCTAAGATCTTTGATTCAAAAGGAAGAACAAAGGTTTGGTTTTCTGTTTGGGATTTCTAGATTTTTTATGAAGGTTTCAACTTCCTTTTCTCTCTTTTTTTTACAAATCTCTCCTCCAAAAGCCAGCCATCCCTTTGAACGTGTGATGGAGCAAAGTATTTATAGATGAGTTTGTTGTGGTTTTTTTTTGGGGGGGGGGGGGGGGGAATGGGATTTAAACTTTTTTGGTATACTGTTCCATTGCTTTTTAATCACAGTTTTTGTACGCCAATTTGATGCGAATATGGGGTTTGAGAAAGTACAGGCATGGACTGGGTCAGCACCTGACTGCAGCACTATAATGTAGCAGGGCAGCAGGTTACTTAAATGAGGTTTTGGAATTTGGTGATGTTCTGATCACAAAAGATCAGAACCGCAACCTCTATGTGCTAAAGAGTCACGTTCTGATGGAAGATTATGTTATGAACCACGTTTGCAACTTCTGACTGCACTTGCATGGAGGCTGGCTCAGAAGTTCTGATTGAAGGCTATGTTCTAAACCAAATTTGCAACTTCTGACTGCACTTGCATGAAGGCTGGCTCAGAAGTTCTGATTGAAGGCTATGTTCTGAACCAAATTTTCAACTTCTGACTACACTTGCATGGAGGATGGCTCAGAAGTTCTGATTGGAGGCTATGTTCTGAACCAAATTTGCAACTTGTGACTGCACTTGCATGGAGGCTGGCTCAGAAGTTCTGAAGTATCACATACTCTTAACACTTAGAAAATTTTCTAAATGTTTAGAAAATTTGATTTTTCCAAAGTAACTTCTGACTCCTGATTTTTTGATGAACCAATCTCATGTCTTGATGAAATAAAATTTTTGAAACTTGATTTGATCTTAAAGTTAAAGTTTGACTTTTCAGTGTGCTTTTGACCATTTTGCCCTTGCAGATGACTTTCTTGAAAAATTGTAGTTCAAGGCTTGGAATTGGATGGAAGCAAACTTGATCTTTCTTTGCATTCCAAAGCATCTTGATGCACATGTGAACCCGTGATGATGAAATCTTGTTTATGCTCTGAGAAAGTTGTGGAGAAGCTTGAGACCACTTGTCGAACAAGGTGTGGAAATAAACACACGACTCCCCTGATGAATCAGTCTTCAAGAATCAACGATCAAATGTACTTCTGGCTTGAGAGATTCTGAACCCTAATCGAGGCGTGAAGCCTAATGCTCTTGATTCAGATCTGTTTCCTTCTAATGAAATCAAAGAAACGAAAAACACACACTTCGTGCTTTATTAGAAGTTAGTGATACATAGGCTAAGAATGTTCAAAATACTTGACAATTTCTGCATAGTCAATGCTCGAAGGTAAGAAGTTAAAATCGACTTTACTTTGTGACCTTGACCTTTGTATAAAATGCAAACAATAAAAATGGGATCTTAGGTCAAAAATTAGGGTATGACAGCTGCACCTATTTAAGTTTCTTCTATCCGGAGATATGAAGATTGGAATCTTCATTTCGAAGAGATTGAAGGGACTTAAATATAGAATACACAATTTTTGGCCTTAAGATACCGCAATTATTTTTATGATATGATACGAATGTAATATTTTGAATTTTAATGAGGAATGATGCCGCATGAGACAAACTACTTCTGGAGAAACCAAGCACATTATACAGTAATCCCACAGGGGAAGAGATTACAACTCCATTGGGGAAACAAAGTCATAGACTTCAAATGAGAGACTCTTATTTAGAGAATAACTTTGAGGGAAGAAATGAATGATTTACATCAGTATTGAGACTGGAAAAGAAATGGTTTACATCAGTACGGAGATTAGAGAAGGGAAATGATTGACATTAACACTGTGACTGGAAAAGGAAATGATTGACATCAGTACTAGGACTGGAACTAAACATCTCTGACTTATGAATTTCACCAAGAACGGTAACACATTTCTTCTTTAACCAAGATATCGCTTGAAAAGGATAAAATACAAACTTCCCCACATGACTTTTTCTGAAGAGATACCATTTGCTAAGTAAACATTATTGTTGGGGATACACAAGCTACTCAAATAAAGAAGCCGCCACTTGCTATCTTTCAAAGGTGTAAATAACATATAATTTGCTCAAGAAAGAGACCGCCGCTTTTTGTTTCTTCAAAGGTAATAATAACACACAAGTTGCTCATGAAGAGACCACCGCTTGTTGTTTTTTCAAAGGTATCAATAACATATAAGTTGCTCATGAAGAGACTGTCGCTTGCTATTTTTCAAAGGTATCAATAACATACAAGTTGCTCATTAAGAGACCGCCGCTTGCTATTTTTTCAAAGGTATCAATAACACACAAGTTGCTCATGAATATACTATCGCTTGTTGTTTTTCAAAGGTATCTATAACATACAAGTTGCTCATGAAGAGACTGCTGCTTGCTATTTTTTCAAAGGTAACAAATAACACACAAGTTGCTCATGAAGAGACCGTCGCTTGCTGTTTTTTCAAAGGTATCAATAACACACAAGTTGCTCATAAAGAGACCGCCGCTTTCTGTTTTTCAAAGGTATCAATAACATACAAGTTGCTCATGAAGAGACCGCCGCTTGCTGTTTTTCAAAGGTATCAATAACATACAAGTTGCTCATAAAGAGACCGCCGCTTGTTGTTTTTAAAGGTGACAATAACACACAAGTTGCTCATGAAGAGACCATCGCTTGTTGTTTTTTCAAAGGTAACAATAACACACAAGTTTCTCATGAAGAGACCGCCACTTGCTGTTTTTCAAAGGTATCAATAACATACAAGTTGCTCAAATAAAGAGACTGCCGCTTGCTACTTTTTTCAAAGGTATCAATAACACACAAGTTGCTCATAAAGAACAAAAGCCATCATTGGAGTAAAGTCCTTTTACAAGGCTTAAATCTCTCTGGAGAGGAAGGTATCTTTCGGTAGAAAACCCAGAGTCCAGTCTTCTATCGTCAATAATCCATTAAAAGGATAACAACACGAACTATGCTTCAGCTGGAAAGAGTCTTGCTTAGCTGGAGATACTGGGAACACTGCCCTTTGATAATGTGTACAAAACATATCACATATCTTGACAAATTTGGATTCCCCCTCGAACTAATTTTGTATGCCCTAAGTTTACTGCTGATAAGCTACGTGATGCACGACAATTCTTGTGAATAACTTCACTTCTAAAATGTCCCATGAAATCATATCAAGAGGATTTTACAAAAGACCTTGCATCCTTAATGCTCTAGTGTCTTAAAACTCTTAGAGAGATTCATCGAATCTTAACGTGATTGCCCCGGATTGACTGTACTTGGCACAACAAAGTCTTCAAATTTTGCCTCAAAAGGGTAAACAAATTGGGAAAGCATTAACTGGGAGAAGCAACATGTTTGTGTTTAAGGTCTTCAGGTGACATGCCCCTGGATATGATTTTTTTCTTGAAATGATTCGCCAATTACTCAACATAGTTTCAGGCCTTAAAAGAATAAAATCATCGCTAGTGCTTATATGTGAGCTTCCTTGATATCAAACAAATGTTTTGCAGTTAGAAAAAGTTTATTATAAGAATGAAAATTCTAATGCAACCGTTATGTAAGTCTTGAAGATTTTGAAAAGATATCGCACAAATTTTGTGACTTAGAGCACCATTAATTTGTGTATAGAAAAAGCATATGATACCAACATAACTATTTAGAAAACATTCATGGGAGTCAGGAACACTATCTCATTGAAGTATGCTTTCAAAGTAACCTTGCTTCAATTAGGACTTTTGAAGGTTGTAACGTGGCCTGGTTTATGGCTTTTAGAAAAAAGATTTTTAAGGCTCAAAATTTATAGGTGCCCACCCATTCTGCATGATGTTCTCCAACCATATGTTCAATTAATTAAACATGAGTGTTCATCTCTCAAAAGAATTTTGTGATGGTTAAGGAAACGATGAGGCTTTCGGAGTAGCAACCACCCTTATGTCTTCGCGTTTGTAGTCACCAATTTGTTCTTTGTTGAGGATTTTTCTTTGTATTCCTTTCTTTGCAATTTTTTATTTTTCCTAACTTTTACCTGAACGAATTCTTTTGAAATGATAGTCCAGCGGGATGCCTTAATTATTTTCCTAAGCCGCGCGTTTTCAAGTTTTCGACTTAGCAGGCTTTTTCTTTTTTCTTGATTTTTGATTTTTAAACAAAACATGTGACATTAGCTTGTCTTTACTTGTTGAGAGGATTGTGACAGCCTCGTTTCTTGATGAATGAGGGATAACATTGTGATTCCACATCTTCTGGCTTCATTATACATGAAGGATAGCCCTCGTAGTTTCTCTTCAGAAATATCTTTTGTTAGAACATAGTTTGATTCTACAACCCTTGGTTAGAGTTTTGATGATAACAAATACAAAGAATAAATAAATACAAAGAACAAATATGCACCTTAAAAATATGTTTTATGTATGCAGAAGTTCTGATCAAATCAGCATCAGAAAATAAGCCATAAGTGTTACACGCTGAAGTAATCAGAACATATGTTGAAGATTGATAACCACAACCAGCGCTTAATCAAAGTAAACTCTGACTCTGAACAAGAACATATCAAACCAAGTCATCAATATTCTGAACCGTCATCAGCAATAAGGAGAAAATATTCTGAAGCTTTACTGAACATTCAAGACAGCATCAATTCCAACAACTTCCTTCAGACAGGATCTTCTCTGATACGGTGGCCAGAACCGGGACGTGTTTCCCTATTTCGTTAAGGAATTTATGCTGGTTTGTGTTTTGCGTTTGTTTTTGCAAAATGTCGCGGTAAGCAAGAGTCACCACCGACTTTTATTTTATCCAACAAGAAAAGGTAAAAAAGCACAGAAAAATTCATTTTTCGAGATATTTCTGAGTACGGGGGGTAGATTATAGAAAGGGAAGGTATTAGCATCCTTTATATCCGTAGTTATCTACGGGATCTTAGGTACTTGCTCATCATTTTCAAAATTGTTTTCTTTGTGTTTGTGTGATTTGAAAAGCTTTTGTTTTGACTTTGATTAAACTCTTGCTTCTGTCTTCAAGAGTGTAATGAAGTGTTTTTTGAAAACTTGTTTGTAAAGGAGTGTAAGTGGGAAAAAATTTGTTTGGAATGAGCAAGGACTTAAGAGCTAATCTACCTACTCGAAAAAAGAATTGTTCTGTATTCGTTTCCTTTAGACAATGTTATCCCACTATTAGTGAGTAGGTAGCACCGTCGTTGGAGTTTTGAGGGTCAATTCGAAAGGGACGTACAGTCACTAAAGCAATGTTAGGACGTCTTAGTAGTAACCCTAATGTCTTAGATCATTTATTTGAGGCAACAATATCCGAGGCAACCTTTCCGACGCAACTTTGATCTTTAGACAAAAGGATAACCACTAAAACATCCTATACTCAATGACCGTTTACCGAAGGCAACCAAGTGGGAGTGTACCCTAAGAGTGCGCATGTGCGAATGATTCAATTTCAGTTTATTTATCTTTGCACATTTAGGGTGATCTAAATGTTTTAAATTTAGTCATACATTCTTGTCATGCATCATATTATCAAACATCTAATAGTTAAATATTTGCGGAATTTAAAATTCGGAAATTAAACTACGCTATTACAAGGTTTCGGGTATTTACATAGCCAAAAACAAACCCTTGAAAAGTAAAGCGGTAAATGTAAAAGTCCTAATTAAAACTATTACAAACTGTGAGCAGATACAATAATTGGGATAAAAAATAGAATAAAGCGCGCGATGACAAATTAGATCGAATGTGAACTAGGGTTTTGACCCTTCTATCCTAATGAAAAGAGAAAGTGTTTTTTGTTTTTTTTTAATAAAAGAAATAAAGTTTCCTAAATTAAATACAAAAATTAATTAGTGATTAATTAATAAAAATAATGGCCTATTTTTGGTTTTTGTTATTTTAGGGAAAAAAATAAAATATAATTAAGTTAGTAATAAAACCTATTTATTCTAATTATTTTTTAATTATGTACAAAATAAATTAAAGTTATCTAAATTAATCAAACCTAATTAAATTAATTAATTTATTGATAAAAAAAATACCTAACTCTAATTGGTGAAAAATAACATTTTTGGTGATTTTTTTGATAAAAAGAAAATAATTGATTGGTTAGTAAATAAATAAATAAAATTAAATGAAATATAAAAAGAAAAAGAAGATAAGAGATGGGCCTGAAAATGGGGGTGTGAAAAGCAATTTCCTGGGCCCAAAACAAAGAAATTTGTTTGACTTTGTGAATCCGGTGTGGCACGCTAACTATGGCTTTTGGTGTTCCTCCCATCATGGTCCTTAGATCTGGCCTCAGGACGCTTGGCATGATTGATGATGAGGGAGCATGGTAGTCTCCTGGTTTTGTATACGCACTGGATTGCCTGAAAGGAAATAAGAAAAGAACAAATGTTGGAGGCAGGGGTCGAACCCCAGACCTCAAGCCTCCTAATGCCTTAAGCGCTTACCTGGATACCATTACGCCATATGTTTTTGTTGTATGCAACATAAACAAGAAATAATATAAAATAAACAAGCGAAATACATAGATCCTGGCGCGAATTTTCAAACGAGCGAATAATGGTTGGCCACGTATTCGTCTTCCTCCCTGCACCGTTGGTAAAAGTTTGTGATGATATACCTACGGACAATGTCCGTCGCTACAAACCTGTGCATTCTCAAAATCAACTACAAGCAGCATAAATAAAAACTAGGGCCACCAATCGATTCGTCTGGACCTCCTGAGTGTAATGGTGGCCCTTTCATGGTCTAATTTAACCTGCACAGAAAAATCCTAAATCGGAGCTTCAAACCCTAGCCATGGTGAAATTCTCTACAGGCTATATAAATGAAATTAAATGATGCAGAAAGCTTGCATATGTTCCACAGATCAAGAATATGTGCCTAATTCATGTTAACAATGCCTCAATCATGCTAACCGATTTCAAAAATGCAAGGATATCGTGAGGGACTTACAGAGCTTTTTGGGACCGGAAAGGCTTCGTTCTTGATGGCTTTATCTTGCTGAGACTCCCAGGAATCGATTGGGATCGTTCAAAGGTCCTGAAACTGCCTCCAAATGGGATTTCGATCTTGCACTTTTCTTGATTTTTTTCAAATATTGCTTTGCTTGTTGCGCCTGTTTCTAACCTTGTTTTGAGTCTGGCCCCACTCTATATGTACCAAGCAATGTATTAGGGTTGATAAGTTGTATTCAATCTTCCTCCTTCAATGATTTGGATTGTGATTTGATACACTTTGAAAACTTTCCAAAATTGGTCCAAATCCAATATTTTTGTGCACACATACCTTGATACGAGTTTGAATGACTTGCTAGCTGTAATTGGAACCTGAAACAAGCACAAATCTCTTACTTTCAATATTTTAGATTTTATTTGATTTGTTTTTTATTTAAATTGAATTAATTCAAATAAAAATCAAAATAAATAATAAAAATAAGATATGGACAAGTGGAAAAGGCTAGAGCTCGTGGACTATGTTTCCAACTCAAAACAAGTGAAAAAGATTGGGCCCATTTGGCAAAATTTGAAGTTTTAGGGATAGTTGACTTTTGGCAATTTTGCAAAAAAGGTCAACTTTACCAATGCATAACATCCTCAATTTTGACTCTTTGGAGGTGTTCTTCGACTTTTTAGAAAGCTTGAGATGTTCTCTAATCAACCCTTTTGGTCTCATCTCAATTTGATATTTTGTTCTCATGTATGAAGCTTTGACATAAAAGGTGTTTTTATTGACTTTTCAAAATGACCTATAATGTCCAAATTCATAACTTCTTGTGAGTGCATATTTTGAACTTGGGAGATGAATATGGATTGTATGGAATTTCATCCTCTTCAAAATGAGCTTTGGATGGGTCATTTATCATAAAGTATGAGAAAGTTATGCTTGGTCAAAGTTGAGTTGACTTTTCCTGCAAAACTCTAATTTAGCAACTTTTGAGTCTTGATGAATTATGAGCAATCCTTGATGAATCATGATCAAACCTTGATCAAATGATGAAATATACTTAAAAATGAGGATGTTGAACAAAAATCTTGAAGTTTGACTGTATGTGGGCCATAGTTGACTTTTGCCCTAGCATGGTCGATTTTTGGGCATTTGAACAATTGACTGAGCAAACTTCCTCTATAGGGCTTGAAACTTGACATGGATGATCTTGAGAACATATTAGGACATTGGTTAGAATTTGGGATCCCTTGGAATCAAGTATCTTGATGCAACATGAAACCCTAATTTGAGGTAGACTGCCTTAGGAGAGAGCTTGTCTGGCCAACCCTTGGACTACCTTGAGCAACTTGAGGATCTTTCTTGAAATGTTTTGAGAAATATGGGAGGGAAAATTTTGGGGTACAACATTCTCCAAAAAGGAAAGTGTGTTAATGACATTAAACATGCTTTATGATCAACGTTATTACACTGCCTATATAAACAAGTCAACTCTCAAAATGAAGCACACACGTACATATAACGATTTTGCTAGATCACCACTCACGCGTATTCAAGCTGCAAGAAATTTCATTCTTTATTATAAGCTATAAACCTGTGTAATTTATCACAGTTGTGATAAACCGTTTTTGTTAGAAAAACAACAACACATATTGTATAATCATATTGAAAAAGAGATCCTTGAGATTAACCAGATTGTGGTTGTACTCAAGAAGACTTTAACAGTTGTTAAAGTAGCTTTTGTAATCTTGTTGAGATTAGTGGATTAAGACCTCGTTGGAGAGAGGAGAAATCACCTTGACGGGTGGACTGGAGTAGTTTGAGATCAAACGAACCAGGATAAAAATACTGTGTCATTAAGCTTTTTAGATCCAAGTTTTCAATTCAATCCCCCCCCCCCCCTCTTGTGTTTTTCACATCTTCAATTGGTATCAGAGTGCCTGGTTCTGAGCTTAAACACTTAACCATGTCAGTACAAGATCCAAGCTTCATAAAAACACTATGGTGGGACCAAGCCAAAACATCAACAATGACAACAATGAAGACAGTGACAGATTCAGTGGTAAACCTCCAGTCTTTGATGGAGAAAACTTTGACTACTAGAAAGACATAATTGAGAGTTTCTTTCTAGCCCATGATGCTAATCTGTGGGACATGGTGACTTATGGATACACGCATCCTGTGGATGGACGTGGTCAGAAGATAGACAAGAAAATGATGTCTGATCAGGAAAAGCGTGAATTCAGAAACCACCACAAGGCCAGAACAATTCTCCTTAGCATCATCTCATATTCAGAATATGAGAAAATATCAAACAGAGAAACTACCAAGAATATGTTTGACTCTCTGAGAATGACGCATGAAGGCAACATTAAAGTCAAAGAAACCAAGGCCCTTGCGCTTATTCAGAAGTATGAGGGATTCAAGATGGAAGATAGTGAATCAATAGAAACTATGTTTTCAAGATTTCAAATTCTTGTTGCTGGACTAAAAGTTCTTGACAAAGGGTATTCCACTGCTGATCACATTAAGAAGATCATCAGAAGCTTGCCCAAACAATGGAGGCCAATGGTCACAGCACTTAAGCTAGCCAAAGATCTAAACAAAATCTCTCTGGAGGAACTTGTTATCTCCCTCACAAGTCACGAGATAGAGCTAGAAGAAGACGAACCTCAAAATCAAGGTAAGCCATTAACTTTAAAATCTAACAGAAAATCTGACTCCAAAGTTTTGCAGGCTATGGAAGAAACTTCTGATGGATCCTCATCATAAGAAGATGAACTGTCTCTCCTCTCCAGAAGGGTGAACCAACTGTGGAAGCAGAGACAAAGGAAGTTCAGAAATCCCAGAAGATCAGAGAATCAGAATGAATCCTCCTCCAGATACAGAAAGTCTGAGTCCTCTTCTGGACACCGAAGATCTGAAGGTTCTTCAGGATACAGAAAGCCAAACAATAAGGACATCATCTATTATGAATGTAATGAGTAAGGACACTACAAAAGTGACTGCCCAAAGCTTCAGAAGGAAAAGCCCAAAAAGACGTTTCTCAAGGAAAAGAAGAAAAGCCTCATGGCTACATGGGATGATTCTGACACATCTGAAGCTGACTCAGAATCAGATGATGAAAGAGCAAACATAGATCTCATGGCAAACGTATCAGAAGACAGTGAAGCTTCTGGTTCAGATTCTGAATCAGACACTGAAGAGGTATTCCCTGACTTTACCAAACTTTACTAAGGCTTAACTTGCTGAAAGCCTAAATGAAATTCTGGAAAGGTATCAGCAGATCAGAGTCAAATTCAGAAACCTGAAAAGGAATCTTGCCTCTGACTCTGAAAAGACTGAGAGTCTCAGATTGGAGAATTCTGGGTTAAGAGAAAAAATTTCAAAATTAGAAAATCATTTGCAAAACTCTCAGAAGGAAACAATTTCTGAAACTCCCAGCAATGCTGATGAGATCATCAAAGAGTATGATCACAGCTTTCAGAAGTTTCTAGCTAAAAACATAGACATAAGCAAAATGGCTTCAATGATCTATGGAGTTAGCAGAAATGGCAGAAAAGGGATAGGATATCAAGGTAAGGTACCTACACCAAAAAATGCCATGGACTTAGTTATAAAACGCACTCCACTTAATTCACATTTTATATATGGGCACACACATGACATAAAATACACAAGTAGTGATTATTCTGTCAAACCAAAATTCAACCAGAATTTTGGTAAAACTAACAAATTAGGACCCAAGAAAATGTGGGTACCTAAGGATAAAATCATACATGTGGCAAATATCTTTAGCAGCAAAGCTAAGACACCAATCATGGTACCTAGACTCTGGCTGCTCACGACACATGACGGGAAGAAGGCATATGTTCCAAAGCCCGGAACTTAAGCCTGGAGGCCACGTGGGCTTTGGAGGCAATCAGAGAGGAAAGATCATTGGCTCTGGAACAGTAGGTAATGGAAATCTTCCCTCTATAAGTAATGTTTTATTAGTTGATGGATTAATGCATAAACTGTTATCCATAAGTCAATTAAGTGATAATGGTTATGATATAATCTTCAATCAAAATTCATGCAAAGCTGTTAGTCAGAAATATGGGACTATCCTATTTAATGGAAAGAGGAAAAACAACATTGATAAAATAAAACTTTCTAAACTAAAGAGTTAGAATGTAAAATGTCTACTGTCTGTTAACAACGAGCAATGGATCCGGCACAGAAGATTGGGACATGTTAGTATGAGAAGAATATCTCAGATTAACAAACTCAATATGGTCAGAGGACTTCCTAACTTAACGTTCAATTCAGTTGCTCTGTGTGAAGCATGTCAGAAAGGCAAATTTGCAAAACCTGCTTTCAAATCCAAAAATGTTGTTTCCACCTCTAAGCCATTAGAACTTCTGCACATTGACTTATTTGGACCAGTAAAAACTCCTTCAGTCAGTGGCAAGAAGTATGGGTTAGTAATCATAGATGACTATAGCAGATGGACATGGGTAAAGTTCTTAAGACACAAGGACGAGTCACACTCTGTGTTTGTTACCTTCTGCAACCAAGTTCAGAATGAAAAGGATCTTAGAATTGTCAAAGTCAGAAGTGATCATGGTGGAGAATTTGAAAATAAAGATTTTGAATTATTCTTTAATGAAAAAGGCATTCTGCATGATTTCTCTTGTCCTAGAACTCCCCTGCAAAATGGAGTTGTAGAACGAAAGAACAGAACATTGCAAGAAATGGCCAGAACCATGATCAACGAGACTAACGTTGCTAAGATCTTCTGGGAAAAGGCAATAAACACAACGTGTTACATTCAGAATAGAATCTCCATAATACCTATTCTGGAAAATACTCCATATGAATTGTGGAAGAACAGAAAGCCCAACATTTCTTATTTTCACCCATTTGGATGCACATGTTTTATTCTGAATACAAAAAATTATTTGAACAAGTTTGACTCTAAAGCACAAAAGTGTATTATGTTAGGATACTCTGAACGCTCGAGAGGGTACAGAGTATACAATATAGAAACACAGATTATTGAAGAGTCAATCAGTGTTAGGTTTGATGATAAGCTTGACTCTCAAAAGTCAAAGCAGAATGAACTCCTTACAGGTATGGAAGTTGAACTCACAGGTACTGAAGACAACTCATCAGAGGTTCTCAATAGAGACACTCCCTCAACAACAGAAAGAGTCACTGTAAGCAATCCAGCACCTGCTGTTGATCAACTTCAGAAAAGACTATCCATAAGCAGCATTGATCAATCATCCAGAAGATACAATACTGGGAAAGAAGGAAGATCCAATCAGAACAAGATCAACATTCAGAAACTCTGAAGAATCCCTCATGGGACTGGTTTCTCTGATTGAACCAACAACAATTGATGAAGCACTTCTGGACAATGACTGGATTCTGGCAATGCAAGAGGAACTAAATCAATTCACCAGAAATGACGTATGGGATATGGTTCCTAAACCAAGAGGATTTAACGTCATTGGTACAAAATGGGTGTTTAGAAACAAACTGAACGAGCAAGGAGAAGTCATCAGAAACAAAGCACGACTGGTGGCACAAGGTTATAGTCAGCAAGAGGGGATAGACTATATATAAACCTTTTCTCCAGTCGCCAGGTTAGAATCTATCAGACTCTTAATATCATTTGCTATTAATAAAGGCATCACTCTGTATCAGATGGATATCAAAAGTGCATTCTTAAATGGATATATAGATGAAGAGGTATATATGCACCAACCCCCCTGGTTTTGAGAGTTCCAAAAATCCAGAATATGTTTTCAAACTAAAGAAGTCACTCTATGGTCTGAAACAAGCTCTTAGAGCTTGGTATGAAAGACTAAGTAACTTCCTGTTAGAAAAGGAATTCACTAGAGGGAAAGTGGACACAACCTTGTTCTGTAAGACAGTTAAGAATGGCATGATAGTTTGGCAGATTTATGTTGATGACATCATATTTGGATCTACTAAACCCTCTCTGGGAAGAGAGTTTGCTAAATGTATGCAGGCAGAATTTGAGATGAGCCTAATCCGAGAACTCGAATTCTTTATGGGCATTCAGATAAATCAAACTCCAGAAGGAACTTACATTCATCAGAGAAAATATGTCATAGAACTTCTGAAGAAATTTGATTCTCCGAATGTAAGCCCTCAAAGATTCCAATGCATCCCATGTGCATTCTGGAAAAGGAAGAGGTAAGTAAAAAGGTAGAACAGAAGGTCTACAGAGGTATGATTGGTTCTCTTCTCTATTTGACGGCTTCAAGGCCTGACATTCTATTCAGTGTTTGCATTTGTGCTAGATTCCAATCAGATCCTAGAGAATCTCACTTAACAGCAGTTAAGCGAATTTTCAAGTATTTGAAAGGTACTGCTAATCTGGGTTTGTTATATAGAAAATCAAATGATTACAGCTTAGTAGGATACTGTGATGCTAACTTTGCTGGAGACAGAGTAGAACGTAAAAGCACTTCTGGAAGCTGCCAGTTTTTGGGAGAAAATTTGATCTCATGGTCCAGCAAAAGACAATCCACAATAGCACTATCAACAGCAGAAGCTGAATACATAGTAGCTACTGGATGTAGTACGCAAATGCTCTAGATGAAAAGTCAACTTGAAGACTTCAATATATTTGAGAGTAACATTCCTATCCTCTATGACAATACTTCTGCTATTTTTCTCAGTAAAAATCCTATTTTACATTCTAGGGCTAAGCATATAGAAATAAAACATCATTTTATTAGGGACTATATTCAGAAAGGGATTCTTAACTTAAAATTCATTGACACAGACCATCAATGGGTTGATGTCTTTACAAAAGCTCTTTCTGAAGATAGGTTTAACTTCATTCTGAAACATCTCAGCATGAAGCCTTGCCCAGAATAAATTGTTTTATTTACATATCTTAACCTTCAGAACATAGTTATTTTCTGTGAACTACTGATCAACCTGCCTTCAGAGTTTTAGAAGTACAGGGTGCACCAGAATTTATCCATGAAGATCTGAACATTTCATTTTAAGGATAGAAGTGTGTTGTTCACGTAAGCAAACAATTGTCATCCATTCATCAGCTACCTTCTGAGGCTGAACACGCGTTCACTTTTCTAAAAGGTTAAAAGCGCTGATTGGGTGCATTGAGACACACGTCATGGGTAACCGTTCCAATATCTTTCTGAATCCCCTAAAATCATATATCATTAATGCTTATAATCATGATTAATTGTTTCTCTCTCTTACTGTTTATGCTTTCAAGAAAATCTATTTAAACTCAAGTTTCACTCTTTACATTCTTTCACTTTTACTCTCTCAATACCTTCTATTGTTTTCAGTTCGTACTTTCAAAAACCCTTTCATCGTTCTCAAAATTTCTTGTGTGAACATGGCTTCTTCAAGAGTCCAAAATAATAGTACTCAGGAAATTGCTTCTCTGGAACAGTACGAAGAACCATACAGAACGCTGCTCACTCCCATTGACAATCTGGAAGTTCTTTCAAAACTAATTGTTGACTTTGAAAGCCTTCAAGAAAACGGCTTCAATCTGTATGAAGATATCAATGCTCAAGGTTGGAACAGATATTTTGATCGTCTTCTAAGGCCAACGTTTCCAATTCTTGTCAAAGAATTCTGGATACATGCTTCCTCCTCAAACCATCAAGTTACCTCGTATGTCATGGGGACGAAGATTGTCATTACAGAAGACCTAATTTCAAGGCTTATTGGCTACAATGGTGGAGGTGTCAGATGTATTGACATGGCTGAAAGATGTTCTGATGTAGCTTCTATTGCAAGGGAAATATTTACTCTAGGCCTACCCTCCAGCAAGATTAGGGATCTGAAGGATCATCACAGAATTTGGGCTAAAATAATTCTGAGATGCATCAACCACAGGAAGCCAACTAGCTCTCCTAACTACATAAACATTGATCAACAGTTTCTAATCTACTTTATCTCCAAGAAGACTAAGGTAAACCTCCCTCACTTGCTATTTAATCATCTGATGACCAGTGTAAAGGAAACAAGAGAAGATGAGCATACCAAAAGGGACTGGATACCCCTGGGAAGACTCATATCAGATATTCTGACAGAGAATAGGCTGATAGAGCATTTGACTGAAGCACAGGAAATCAGCTCACTAGAAGCAACGGCTGGGAAGCCTCTGAACGCAAAAAATCTGAAAAAGATGAAAATCATTGAGAACATCAAGAAGGAGCCCAATGTTACTTCTTTTGAAACCATCACTTCCAGAAGAATTCCTCTGGATGATTTTCCTCTTTTCTCTGAGATTGACTTCAAGCCTGAGATAATTGTTAGATATATGGATGCGTGTAAGGAAGATGGCACTGCACCAGAAATAAATATCTAGGACTTGCATCAGGCTGCTCCAGAAGTTGTTTTGAAGAAGACCAAAAAAAGGAAGGCTGCAGCAGAAGGACCATCTCAAAAGACTCCAAAAGCTACAAGAAAGAAAGGTAATCCTTCCTCTGTTACTGTTTTAGAATCAATAACTATATCAACATCTGAAACCTTAACTACCAAATCAGAACATCCAACTCCACAAACCTTTGATGACTTTGACATAGGGTTTGATCCATCAGAAACTCTAAGTCTAATAGAAACTCACTCCCTTCCTATCAATCCAAATCCTGAACAAACTCAACCAGAACTTGCCAAAGTTCTGTCTGATATTGACTCTTTTGACCAAGACATTTCAGCTCCCATACCACAAAATCCAAATCTTCAAATCCCTGATAATCTAAACTCCGAAACTACAACAGATATTCCACTACCTCTCTCTCCACAACAAGATATTCCTCATCCACCATCACCTTAACCTGAACAACCAGAAACTCAAACTTCTGAGAGTCAACCATCTGAGACCCATGAACTAGAATCTCACAATGTTTCATCCAACCAATCTGAAGAACCTACTTCATATTCGGATACTATACCAATCCCAGGAATCACTGAACCACTTGCCATTCGCATGCCTCTCACCATCCTGGACATTCCACAAATTCCTTCTTCTTTGGAATCCACACCACCAAATTCCCCTACCAGTCCAATCATCATACCTGACTCTCCCAGTCCTTTACCCAAGAGCAATCCAGCTGACAATGTAAGACTTGTCATTGATCCAATTGCATTGGAAAGACTAGCTGCTATATCTCACAAAACTTCCATTCCCAAACAAAAACCAACTGAAACCACACCAGATGTTGGTACAAGTTTGTTGATGTTTGAAACAGGAATACAGGAATGGATAACCTCCTTGAAGCATGCTAGTCTAGAGACAATTAATCCTACTGCTTCTGATTATCTATGGACAAGTTTCAGAAACTGGCTAAGTTCTGAAACACTAAAGCTAAAAGAACAGAGCTATGAACAGGTTCAACGGAATTTCAGTGATATGCTAAAGGTTTTTGAAGACCAAGTTCTGAGCCATCTGCTCAAGGAGGAGATTCTCCCTCTGGATAATGCTCCCTGGTCAGAACATCGTCCCTCAGATGAAGTTCAACCAGAATCAGAAGGTCTCTCCCTGACTGCTGCTCCAGATGAGATGATCTCAGTAGAGGAATTGGTTCAATGTGATCAAGCTGCAGAATGCTCTGAGAAGTGTTCAGATACTGAAGAATCTCTAGCTCCTTCCTATGTCATGCAAACTCTGGAAGAATTGAAGAGAGAAAATGTTGTTATCCAGGAAAGGTTGGATAAGCAGGAGGACACAAACAAAGAAATTAAGAGCATCTTGGGAAAACAAGAAGAATCTAACACCCAGATCAAGGGCTTGCTGGAAGCTTTGTTCACACGCCTTCCTCCTCCCTCTTAGATTCTTTTCTGTTTTAAATTTGTTTACATGTAAGGTTTGTTTTACATTGCTTCTGTTCTAGACTACTTTTCATTGCTTCTTGTTTTTTAATATAAATTAACTTTTTAGCTCTGATTATATTGCCTTTTTGATAACTGAGAAAAAGGGGGAGAAAGTAAGATATTTTCAATAACGGTTTACTGAGACAGAAGTCTCAAACATTCTGGACTATTTAACCTCTATCTTCTGAAAAGCTTGAACAGGTACAAACTCTGATGAAAGACGCAGTTAAAATCTGATGCTCAAAGACTTAAGGAACTTAAGGGAAGTAATCAACTCATGGGGAGTTTTTCTTCTTAATTCTAAACTTTTTATTCTTTATTTTTTATTGAAAAATCTGGTTTTTTTGTCATCATCAAAAAGGGGGAGATTGTTAGAACATAGTTTGATTCTACAACCCTTGGTTAGAGTTTTGATGATAAAAAATACAAAGAATAAATAAATACAAAGAACAAATATGCACCTTAAAAATATGTTTTATGTATGCAGAAGTTCTGATCAAATCAGCATCAGAAGATAAGCCATAAGTGCTACACGCTGAAGCAATCAGAACATATGCTGAAGATTGATGACCAGAACTTACGCTTAATCAAAGTAAACTTTGACTCTGAACAAGAACATATCAAACCAAGTCATCAATATTCTGAAGCGTCATCAGCAGTAAGGAGAAAAGATTCTGAAGCGTTACTGAACATTCAAGACAGCATCAATTCCAACAGCTTCCTTCAGACAGGATCTTCTCCAAAACGGAAAGTGTGTTAATGACATTAAACATGATTTATGATCAACGTCATTACACTGCCTATATAAACAAGTCATCTCTCAAATTGAAGCACACACGTACATACAACGATTTTGCTATATCACCACTCACGCGTATTCAAGCTGCAAGCAATTTCATTCTTTATTCTAAGCTATAAACCTGTGTAATTTATCACAGTTGTGATAAACCATTTTTGTTAGAAAAACAACAACACATATTGTGTAATCATATTGAAAAAGAGATCCTTGAGATTAACCGGATTGTCGTTGTACTCAAGAAGACTTTAACAGTTGTTAAAGTAGCTTTTGTAATCTTGTTGAGATTAGTGGATTAAGACCTCGTTGGAGAGAGGCGAAATCACCTTGACGGATGGACTGGAGTAGTTTAAGATCAAATGAACCAGGATAAAAATACTGTGTCATTAAGATTTTTAGATCCAAGTTTTCAATTCAACCCCCCCCCCCCTTCTTGGGTTTTTCACATCTTCATCTTCCTTTTGAATTTTGAACACTCAATCAGATTAACTGAAAACTACCCTGCCCCAGGTTAAAATTCGAGGGTTTTTTCGTATAGAAAAGAAACTCCTACTTCAAGGCTCAAAAGGGGTTAGCAAGGGATTATCTTCCTTATATCCCCGGTGTTTAGGGATTTGAAACAATGCATGTACATCGTCAGTAAGATTTTCAAAAAGCATACAACCAGAGATTTTGTGTTTTTCAGATCATCATCCTTCCTTCGATCTCTGCCTAGGCAAGAGAATGGGCAACAAGTTGGTATCATAATGCAAAAATAAATTTAAAATTTGAAAACAAATACGAGTGAAACGAATGAATTTCTTCAAGACAAATATACTAATTGTATTAAGATAATCATTAAAATGCAAACAATGTTATGATAAACAAGAAAAATTACAAACGAACAAGCAAGAAAAATGTTAATTAAACTGAGAAGACTCTCTTCTTTAAACTCCAAGGTATCCTTCAATCATGTTTATTCTTTGGCAAAGATTTGACTTGAACCTCAATACTAATATCCTTAAATGACAAGATACCATTTCTGACCAACTTCTGAACCTCAATCTTCATAGAAAAGCAACCCTCTAAGTCATGCCCAGGAACACCATGATGAAAGGCACAGGTCAAATCAGCTTTGTAGTACCAATGCATCTTCTCAGGAACCTTCGGTGGAGGTAGGGTCTGAACCAAATTCCTCTGCCTCAGGACAGGAAATAACTTTGTATAAGTTGTTGGAATTGGATCAAATTGAGATTTCCTATGATTAGGAACTTGTTGATTCTGTTGATGAACTGAAGCTGCATAAGGTAAATTGAATGCAGGGATGACAGGAGGAACATGATGATTCTGGCGATAATTATTTCTTCCTCTGACTCTCTTCTTAGAAAAGTTATTATTAAACTTCTTCACACCACTAGCTGAGCCACCATCTTCATATAAACATCCCTTTCGGACATCTTCTTCTAGACGCACTCCCACATTCACCTTGTCAGAAAAGTCATTAGGTGCAGTAACCATCACCTTCTCAAGAAAGACTTTAGAGTTTTAGTGAAGACTTTTACCATCGCTTTTTCCTTCCTAGGAGGATTGACTTTGGCGCCAACCAAAATTTCAACCAAAACAGTTAAGTGATCCGTACTAGCTTTCAAATTAGTCACCTCTCTGTAGAGTTCAGAAACCTCTTGCTTGATATTCTCCATTGTTCTCTTAGCGCGAGTGTTATACTGGTGAGACCAAAGGAAAAAATAAGACTTGGAAAAAGACCTTTGAAAGTGAAACAAAAAATGTATAATGATACGGGATATGAAAAGTAGAATTTTATTTGATTTTCAAGGAACTCAACATATTAAGTTGTAAACATAAAAGTATGAAGATAGAAAATGAATTATGAATTGGATCAGAGCGTTGATCAAGTTATCATCAAGATCAATCATCCATTTTGGTGGATTAGGGTTTTTCACCCTATCAACACCCAAGATCCATTGAGTTTGACCAAACTTATGATGTTTTACAAAGAAAGACCTCCGAACTCCTTGAAAAACAAGTGAAAAGGGTTTCATGGATGCATGGAGGCATGGCTATACAACAACCACAAGCAAGGTCACAAATAAATTCGAAAGGTTCAACGTCACGAGCCTGGAGTCAAAGGTAAAAACCATCCCCAAGGTATGTACTAAAGGTTTAATCACACCTATAAAACAAGTTTCTAAAAGTTCCCGGAGTCTACATTCCTCCTTCAGATATTACCAATGTCCCGATTACTCGGTAATTAGCAATATTCTCAAGAGAAAATCGTCTGAGTGCAGCATCGTGTGACAACTACTTTCGGATTACTCTGTTATAGTCTCTGCACTACACCTAAGAGGCCAAGATGGGTTAGGGTTCTAAGGTTCTCAGCTTCTCTGGCTCCCAAGTCGAAAGCAATAATTTATTCCCGATTACTCGGTAAACAAATACTACGTTCAAAAGGGCTTCCACTGAGTGGGGGATTTCATGCTTCCTTCTTCGGGATTACTCCCTCAAAGTTAACATGACTATACCGCCCGTCCTATTCCTAAGTGTAACTTAGTCTGGGTATAGGACTTGTCCTTTGTAAATATTATCAACACCCAAATAATCACAATATATCACATATAATCAATCAAACAAGTAATAATAAATAAAAAACAGATATGACAAATTAGGCTTAACCCACTTAGGGATGGACCAGCAAGAGGTCAATCTTTCCCCAGCAGAGTCGCCAATTCTGTAGCGGTGAAAATCGGAGATCAAGCTATTAATTAACTTGACTCGCAAATAGTAAGAGTCGCCACCACGATTTATTATTTCCAAGGGAAAAGGGAAAAGAGCGAAATAAAACCCAAAAATATGCAATGTAAAATAGTATTTAAAGTAATGAAAATACAATGCATTTTTTGAAAACAGATCTAGAGTCCGGGGGTTGGTTATGCAATGGGAAGGTATTAGCACCCAATGCATCTATAGTATCCTATAAGAACCTTTTGAAATATCTGTTTTTTTTAAATTGTTTGTTTGATTAAAATGGTTTGTTTGGCTAAAAATGGGTGTGGACGAGATTTTGAAGATACGACGACCTAATGTCGAAGTTTTGACTTAAAAGGTGTGAGTTTGAAAATTGAGTTTTTTGTCTTAATGAATTAAAAAAAAGAATAAATTAAAAGGAAAATATTTTTATGTCTTTTTATGTTAATATAAAAAAGGAGTTAATATTAAAAATGTTGAGAAAGAAAATAAATGAAAGATAGAAACAGTGTGCTACTGCAAGCAAAACAAACAGGGATCAGAAGTTCTGAAGCCATGCGCGTGGTGATTCAGAAGGAAGCGTCAGAAGTTCTGGATTGGTACACTCTAAGGTCCTGCAAGACATGTTAGAGGAAAAACACAAAAGTTTTGGATTGCTATGTGCTAAACTTCTAAATGTTAGAACAGTGAGAAAACCTTAGAAGCTCTGTGTGTGTCAAAACAGTAGGAAGAACTCAAGTTTTGTATAGTGCTAAGACAGTGAACAAACAATCAGCAGCTCAGCGTTATTAGCATGTAAGAATCAGAAGTTCAGTTTGTGTTAACAGCGCATGAAAATCAGAAGTTCTAAGTGTTAAAATAGTGAGTTAAAAATCAGCAGTTCAGTGTGCATTAACAGTGAAGAGAACTCTGAAGTTCTGTGTTGTGCTAAAACTGTGAGTGAACATTAGAAGTTCTATGCCATATTTTAATCTTAATCAGAAAATCAGCAATTTATCCAATTCTTAATAAATAGAAAATCAGAAGAATAATGGCCCAACAATTTATAGAAGTTCTAATCCTGAATCTGAGTCTAGTCCTAATCAAGAAGTTCTGATCCATAGTTTTTCTACTTGAGCAATGATATGTACAACATTAATACTGTGATATTTACATATTTGATGATGTTCTGAATAAAAAGATGCAAAGTCAGAAAGACTTACCTTGAATCTGGAACGTGGGCTTGGAGCTTTGAGCTGCTGCCTTTGGATGTTCTAGAATCAGCAAGAGTAACGGAAGAGGAAGTGCCAAGCTCTCTGATTCAAAAGGAAGAACAAAGGTTTGGTTTTCTATTTGGGATTTCTGGATTTTTTATGAAGGTTTCAACTTCCTTTTATCTCCTTTTTTTTACCAATCTCTCCTCCACAAGCAAGCCATCCCTTTGAACGTGTGATGGAACAAAGTATTTATAGATGGGTTTGTTGTAGTTTTGGGGGGAAAACAAATGGGATTTAAACTTTTTTGGTATACTGTTCCATTGCTTTTTAATCACAGTTTTCGTATGCCAATTTGATGCAAATATGGGGTTTGATAAAGTACTGGCGTGGACTAGGTCAGCAGCTGACTACAGCCCTGTAATGTAGCAGGGTAGCAGGTTACTTAAACGAGGTTTTGGAATTTGGTGATGTTCTGATCATAGAAGATCAGAAGCGTAACCTCTATGTGCTGAAGAGTCACGTTCTGATGGAAGATTGTGTTCTGAATCACGTTTGCAACTTTTGACTGCACTTGCATGAAGGTTGGCTCAGAAGTTCTGATTGAAGGCTATGTTCTGAACCAAATTTGCAACTTTTGACTGCACTTGCATGGAAGCTGGCTCAGAAGTTCTTATTGAAGGCTATGTTCTGAACCAAATTTGCAACTTCTGAATGCACTTGCATGGAGGCTGGCTCAGAAGTTCTGATTGAAGGCTATGTTCTGAACCAAATTTGCAACTTCTGATGCACTTGCATGGAGGCTGGCTCAGAAGTTCTGAAGTATCACATACTCTTAACACTTAGAAAATTTTCTAAATGTTTAGAAAATTTGATTTTTCCAAAGTAACTTCTGACTCCTAATTTTTGATGAACCAATCTCATGTCTTGATGAAATAAAATTGTTGAAACTTGATTTGATCTGAAAGTCAAAGTTTGACTTTTCAGTGTGCTTTT
Source organism: Vicia faba (assembly GCA_948472305.1). Lineage (NCBI taxonomy): Eukaryota > Viridiplantae > Streptophyta > Magnoliopsida > Fabales > Fabaceae > Vicia > Vicia faba. Next base: position 672,561,810 of record OX451740.1, read on the forward strand.
GACCATTTTTCCCTTGCGGATGACTTTCTTGAAAAATTGCAGTTCAAGGCTTGGAATTGGATGGAAGCAAACTTGATCTTTCTTTGCATTCCAAAGCATCTTGATGCACATGTGAACCTGTGATGATGAAATCTTGTTTATGCTCTGAGTAAGTTGTGGAGAAGCTTGAGACCACTTGTCGAACAAGGCGTGGAAATAAACACACGATTCCCCTGATGAATCAGTCTTCAAGAATCAACGATCAACTGTACTTCTGGCTTGAGAGATTATGAACCCTAATCGAGGCGTGACGCCTAATGCTCTTGATTCAAATCTGTTTCCTGCAAATGAAATCAAAGAAACGAAAAACACACACTTCGTGCTTGATTAGAAGTTAGTGATACATTGGCTAAGAATGTTCAAAATACTTGACAATTTCTGTATAGTCAACGCTCGAAGGTAAGAATTTAAAATCGACTGTACTTCGTGACCTTCACTTTTGTATAAAATACAAACAATAAAAATGGGATCTTAGGTCAAAAATTGGGGCATGACACTATCTTTTCTTTGTATCAAAATTTTCATGTTTACGACGAAATTCTCTTACTAGAATGTTTGTCTCATTATACAAAAATACTTACTCAAAGTCAATACAAAGATATCCCTTTAAAAGAGAAAAATTATCTGTTTTTCTTTACTCTTGTGTTTTGTTTACAAAAACGTCCAATGATTTGTTTTTGAACATATGCATTTGAACATAATTACTATTTGCAAATAAACAAAATAAAAGACAATCGCTGAGGGCTTTAAGAGATAGGGAAATCTCTCTAAGTTTATCTCCATAAAATTCCCCACAGTGTGCAGTTTAATCCTCAGTGGAACAAAGCTTCCAGTTATCAATCCCCTATAGAAGTCTCCAAATTTCTCAGAATTTCCCAAGCAGGATTTTTCAAACAGTACACGGCATTCCCCTTACAACAGAGTTTATTTCTCTAAGGGGAAATTCATCAGCACTTCATCTTTACGACATGAAGACTTTTACTCTATATCCTTAACAGCAGTCAGGAAGCTATTTTCTCCAATCCAACAGCAGTACAGCTGATTAGCTCACATGCGCATACATCGCACCCATATATCATAAACATTGATAACACAAATACATTATACTATGCATTTCATACAACATGACTTTGCATTTTAGCTAACATTTTACCCTTTTTAGGATAAGGTTAACATCTACCATTAACAATGTTCAAATTTTCAGATACATTTCAGATACGCTCCAGATACGGATGCCATTCTGATACTCATTCAGATTTCAACTTTTGATACAGTTCAGATACGCTCCAGATACGGATCCCATTCTGATACTCATTCAGATTTAAAATTTTGATATAGTTCAGATACGCTTCATATACGGATGCCATTCTGATACTCATTCAGATTTCAACTTTTGATACAGTTCAGATACGCTCCAGACACGGATACCATTCTGATACTCATTCAGATTTCAAATTTTAATACAGTTCAGATACGCTCCAGACACGGATACCATTCTGATACTCATTCATATTCCAAATTTTGATACAGTTCAGATACGCTCTAGACACGAATACCATTCTAATACTCATTCAGATTTCAACTTTTGATACAATTCAGATACGCTCCAGACACGGATACCATTCTGATACTCATTCAGATTTCAACTTTTGATACAGTTCAGATACGCTCCAGACACGGATACCATTCCAATACTCATTCAGATTTCAACTTTTGATACAGTTCAGATACGCTCCAGACACGAATACCATTCTAATACTCACTTAGATTTCAACTTTTGATACAGTTCAGATACGCTCCAAACACGGATGCCATTCTGATACTCATTCAGATTCAATTGTCAAATACAGTTCAGATACGCTCCAGACACGGATACCATTCTGATACTCATTCAAATTTCAACTTTTGATACAGTTCAGATATGCTCTAGACACGGATACCATTCTGATACTCATTCATATTTCATCTTTTGATACAGTTCAGATACGCTCCAAACACGGATATCATTTTGATACTCATTCAGATTTCAACTTTTGATATAGTTCAGATACGCTCCAGACACAGATGCCATTCTAATACTCATTCAAATACAATTGTCAGATACAGTTCAGATACGCTCGAGATAAGGATTCCATCCTAATACTCATTCAGATTCATCTCTCAAATACAATTCATATACACTCCAGATAAGGATGTCATTTTGATACTCATTTGGTTTCAGCTTACAGATACGGTTCAACAATCTTTCTGGATGGCATCTGCAATCCTATATCTAACAATATTCTATCACCTCTCCAAATGGCATCTTTAATTCCATTCCCTCAATCATCACATCACCGAGTGCAAATTCCTGGATACTTTAGTGTCCAATCATCTTCCACCTTCGAGTCACGAATGGCAGAATCGCCAATATAACTCTTCAAGTGTAAGAAGATTGAACAGGGGCAATTGTTGTACCCCAAAATTTTCCCTCTCATTTCTCAAAGGATCACCCTGGTCCCTCAGGTTTGTTCCCATCCAATTTTAAGCATTGAATTACAAATTTTCCAAGAAAGTCATTCACAAGGGCAAATGGTCATTTGCACACTAAAAAGTCAAACTTTGACTTTTGGATCAAAAAATAAAGTTCCAAGAATCGTATTTCATCAAGGCATGAAGTTTGTTTTATCAAGAAATTCAAAAGTCAAAATTACTTTGGAAAAGTCAAAATTCTAAATACTTATAATTTTTCTAAGTGTTTAAGAAATATGACAAATTCAGAACTTCTGATCAGATTATCACCATGATGCAAGCTGATTCTGGAAGAACTTTTGGCACAAAATTTATAGATTTCAATAAGATCTAAAACATTGCAGAACAGAACTTCTCCTAGAAATTATGGGATTTCAAGTTAAATCCTCAAAGAAACGTCCCTGAAACTGAAGCATTCAGCAAATTCTGGACACTTTCAAAACAGATTTTGGTCAGAACTTCTGGGCCAATTTTCATAAAGACTCAGTCAAAGTTTGCAAGGGTAATTCAAAGAAGGTTACAAAGCATGCTGCAAGCTTCCTGGAAAGTCTGAGAACTCCTTCAGAACATGCTGGAGCAAGGAGATACAAAGATCACAAGTTAGATGTCTATTCTAAGTTACGCTGAAGCTGAACTTCTGATCCAGAATTAAGAAATGATACAGAATCTCACATTGCAGGATTTCCGGTTGGATAAATCTCATCATCATTTAATGCTCACAACCACTTTTGGGTCTTTATCCAAAGGACTTCCCCACGTGTGGCATAGAAGTACCATCACTGTCTTGGAAAAAGTAACATTTGCACAAGAATAGGCTGGGCCCATTCATTGATTTTGCTTTTGAGGTTACTTTTCCTTAATTCCCGCTTACTAATCCAGCTTAGGAATGGCTAAGAAACTGCTAACCACCATACCTATTTGAACTTTCTTCAAGAACAAGTTAACGCCTAGCATATGATGGTTGTACCCTTGATCTCTACAAGTTACAATATCCTTGCCCATAAATTAAAAGCCATTGGCAACTGTAAAGAGGTCGAATTTTTTAGAAAGAAAAAAGCCTTGAACCCCTGCTAAAATTCCAAGAGTCCAAAACTGCAAATACAAAATACAAAAACCTATTAACTTTTGGTTCTTGCATTCAAACTCCATTTTTTGTCCTAAAGTATTTCTTGACCAAAACCATCCATACAATTTCTGATATACATTTAGAAACCATCCTAACTTTTATGTTCAGACTGTAACACATTCTCCATCCATATCCACCTTAAGGAAGTCAGAACTTTTCCCCCTTGGTTGTTCCAGAAATTTTCTAATCATTCATTGCCCAAATTGAAAGCTTCTAACCTGCTGAGTACGTGAAGAAGCTGTTCAGAACATCACTAGAGTTCAGAACTAGACTCCAGCTCACATAGTATTTTCCAGGTGCAAGGTAAGCTTCTGCTGACACTCTTCATATTACTTAGGCATTATCAGATTTGCATGTTCAAAAATACAATGTAGACATCATGATTCTGATGTTGTACGTATTCTGAGGTTTCACGTATTTGTATGCCTAAGTAGGGAGTAAATTAGTTCAGAACTTCTTAAGGAAATTAGGATTAGCAAATTCATGCCTGCTTCTGATTTATAGTTCTGATATCTCTTGTTTCTGAAACATTATGAAACCTGCCATAACTGTGATATGCGCATCTTCTGCTCTATTGAGAAATGACTAAGTTGCAGATGTTCTGACTAGCATGGAGAGGGAGACTAAGCTCTGCCAGTGGCATCAGAACTTCTGAAATCTTCTTTGTTCCCAGCGGACCCAGAACTTCTAACATTACCTATTTCTACTAATATGATTTATGTTTTTGCAGCACGCCAGAGTCAGAACTTCTGATCTCTTTTAATTCAGCAATGCGCTGATTCTATTTTATTTTTTTCTTACTATTTTTTGCTATCGCTTCTATTTTCACTAATCAAAAACACCAAAAACATTTTACATTTTACATGCTTTACTTTATTTCTTAAAACAAAGAGATCAAAAATATTTTCTTAAACAAAACTCATTTCTTTTCTTAAACAAAACAAGCCCATTTCACATTTTCTTCTACATTCTTACCCATTCAATATGGTTGTAATAGTAACTTAGGATTTAATTTTATTTGCAACCCCCATTTGTAAATCTGTACACTCCACCCCCCTAATGATTGTAATAGCATAGGATATTTATTTTCCGCACTTTTTATTACTTTCATTTATTGCTAGTAATTAGGGTTTGTATGGAAAGACTAAAACTAATCAATTATAAACCCTAATCAAGACAAATCAAGCATGTAAACCAATACACTTGCACACAAACACCCCTAGGGTAAATCCACTTGGTTGCCTTATAAATGGCCATATTAAGCGTGTAAGGTATCTTAGCAAAAACAAGATCATAGTCCCTCGATGACCCCATCTAAGTTGCCTTTCAAAATGATCTTAGTCCCTAAAGAAAAAATGCTAAGATACCTTGCAACATTGCTAATCATAGTTATATAATGACCCACGCCCGTCCCGTTTACATCCAAAGATAGGGTTACTTGCCAAATCAATGGTAAGATAACAATGTCAAAGGAAAAGAAAATGAACGAGAAATACTTTTGAGTAGGTAGAATGCTCCTAATTACTTGTTCAATTTCTAAAAAACCGTCCTTGCTATTTTTCAAACAAACACTTACACTTTCAAAACATCTTACAAAACTTGAAAACATTTTCAAAAGATCAACATCTTTGTATACATTCTTACGAACGAGAATCATTAAAAAGATTTCCTAAACAATGTCCTCTTTACAAAATACTTTCAAAAATCACAACAAGCACAATCTTCAAACAAAAAGCAAGTGATCTAGCAAGTGACTAAGAGCCCATGGAAAACCATGGATGAAAAGGGTGATAATACCAAACCTTTTCATAATCTACCCCCCGAACTCAAGAAATAATCTCAAAGGTCTTTCCTGTGCTTTTTCACCTTTCCTTTTGGATAAAATAAAAATCGGTGGTGACTCTTGCTAACCGCAACATTTGCGATCAAACACAAAATACCCAAGTCGGTTCTCCCACCGTATCACACTCGGTGATCATCGTGTTGTTGAGATTTGTACCATTGTCATTAATAATTCTCTCTGGCACACCATACTGATAGATTAGGTTATGTCAGATAAACCGCGCCACAACGTTCTTGGTCACAGTAGAAAAGGAGGCCGCCTCAACCTATTTCGTGAAGTACTCTATGGCCACCAAGATGAAGCGATGTCCATTGGAAGAAGTAGGCCTGATTTCTCCGATCATGTCAATGCCCCACATTGCAAAGGGCCGCGGAGTTGTCAAGACGTTTAAGGGAACCGGAGGCACATGCACCTTATCAACATAGATTTAGCACTTATGACAAGTTCGGGAGTGCTTATAACGATCTGCTTCCATAATCGACCAGTAGTATCTTGCCCGTAGAATCTTCTTAGCCATGGTATGTCCACTGGAATGGATTCTGAAGGTACCTTCATGTAGATCCTTCATAATCATCTCTGCTTCGCTCTTGTCTACACATCGCAGTAAGGTAGAGTCATGATTGCGCTTGTAGAGGATTCCATTACTGAGGAAGAATTTTGCGGCGAACCTTCTCAGAAACTTCTTATCATTGACAGATGCCCCTTCGGGATACTCCTGAGTCTCGAGGTGCTTCTTCACTTCAAGAAACCAAGGTTTGTCTGCCACCTATTCAACATCAATCTCACAACAGTGCGCTGGTTCATCCAACCTCTCAATGGTGATTTGGTTCGTTATCTCATTTGACTTTGAACATGGAAGACATGGTAGCTAGCGCATCCGCTAACTGATTTTCATCTCATGGAAAATGTTCAAAGGTCACCTCCTCAAAGTGTGGGAGCAACGTTAGTACGTGCTCTTTGTATGGGATGAGATTCGGATGCTTCATATCCCATTCTCCTTTGATCTGACTTGTCACCAAGGCTGAATCCCCGAAAACATTTAAGAACTTGATCCTGAGGTCAATAGCAGATTTGAGACCCATGATGCAGGCTTCATACTCCGCCATGTTGTTAGTGCAGTTGAAACATAGTCGAGCAGTGAAAGGAGTATGACAGCCCTCAGGAGATATGATTATTGCACCAATTCCATTACCGAGTGGGTTTGAAGCTCCGTCAAAAACCATAGTCCATTGGGATCCTTCCTCGGGTCCTTCATCCGGTCCAGGTTCTTCGTAGTCAGTCACCAACATTATATTCTCATCCGAGAACTCAAAATTCATGGACTGGTAGTCATCCACAACCTGATGGGCCAAATAATCAGCCATTACACTCCCTTTGATTGCTTTCTGGGGTGTATATTGTATATCGTATTCAATTAAGATCATCTGCCATCTTGTTATTCTTCTGAAGAGAGTGGGCTTCTCGAAGATGTATTTGATTGGATCCATATTAGATATCAACAAAGTACTGTGAGTCAACATGTACTGTCTTAGTCGGCGAGCAGCCCATGCCAAAGCGCTGCAAGTTTTCTCAAGCAGTGAGTATCGTGTTTCACAGTCGGTAAACTCTTTGCTAAGGTAGTATATTGCATGCTGTTTTCGACCAGACTCGTCATGCTGCCCCAGAACACACCCCATAAAATTGTTTAGCACTGTTAAGTATAGTATCAAAGGTCTTCCTTCAACCGGAGGCATCATAATTGGCGGTTCTTGGAGATATTCTTTGATCCTTTTGAAAGCTGTCTGGAACTCGTCATTCCATTTTACCACTTGATATTTCTTCAGAAGCTTGAAGAGGGGTCCACAAGTAGCAGTTATATGTGAAATGAACCTGGCAATATAATTTAAACGTCCCAAGAAACCTCTAACTTCCTTCTCTGTACGGGGAGCTGGCATCTCTTGTATGGCCTTTACTTTTGCGGGGTCCACTTGAATACCTTTGTCACTGATAATGAAATCCAGAAGTTTTCAAGACCTTACCCCGAAGGTGCATTTGTTTGGATTCAACCTCATCTTGTACGTCTTTAACCTGTCGAACAACTTTTGTAGATGATCCAGGTATTTCTCTTCAGTTTGAGACCTGGCTATCATGTCATCAACATAAACGTCGATCTCGTGGTGAATCATATCATGGAACAAGGCAGCCATGGCTTGCTGATAGGTTACCCCAACATGTTTCAACCCAAAAGGCATCACCTTGTAATAGAAGGTGCCCAACTGTGTGACGAAGGTTGTCTTCTCCATGTCCTTCGGAGCCATCTTGATCTGGTTGTAGCCAGAGAAACCATCCATGAAGGAGAAGATTTTGTGTTGTGCAGTGTTGTCCACCAGAACATCAATGTGAGGAAGCGGGAAGTCATCCTTGGGGATTTCCCTAATCAGATCTCTGTAATCCACGCACATTTGTACCTTGTTGTCCTTCTTAGGTACCGGAACAACGTTAGCAACCCACTGTGGATAGGAGGTGACAGCTAAGAACCCTACGTCGAGTGGTTTCATGACCTCTGCCTTGATCTTCCTTGACATTTCAGGGTGCATATGGCAGACCTTTTGTTTAACCAGAGGACAGTCTTCTTTGGTCGGTAGACGATGTACTACAATATCAGTGTCTAAACCAGGCATGTCTTCATATGACCAGGCGAAGATCTCAACATAGTCGTGCAACATCTGTATCAACCGCTGTTTGGTGTTAGCTTCCATATTTGCGCCAATCCTGACTTCTTTTATGTTCACTTCCGAGCCCAAGTTTATCGTCTCCACTGACTCTTCATGGGGCTATATATCCCTCTCCTCTTGCTGTAATAGTCTAGCATGTTCTCCCGGCACCCCACAATCGTCCTCACCTTCGTCCTCGGTTTGGTTGTTCGTATTTTCGAAGTCATAACCAGCAGTAGCAGAACTGTTGTCAATGGGATCCAGATGGATATGGATCTGCAGTATGAGACGTGAGTGTGTGTAAGAGCATAGCTTTTTTGATAAAGTGAAAGCAGAAAAGAAAAAAAACAAAGAGCACAAAATTTGTATGCAAGAAACGTCCAATGTTTTATTGATGATATATGAAATGACACATAATAGCCCTCACAAACAAAGCCAATGTGCCTCGGGCAAGACACAAGGCTGTAAAGTTTAAATTGTTTATTACAAATCTCAAAAACAAGTAAAACAATTATTGCGGAATAAAAGAAACTGGTATAAAATCCCTAGCCGTCCAATTACTCGATCCATCGTTGGTAGTTGGGTAGATCCATCTGTTAATGTCAGAGTCTTCTTCACTGTCTTCAATGGCATTAGTTCCCAGATTGCTGATGTGTAGGGGAGGTCCTCCAGCTCGAGCGCATCGAACAACCCTTTGAGCTCCTGAAGTAAATCCTAAACCAAATTTGTCAGTTTTGTGAGTAAAATCAAGGAGTTGTCCCCAGTTGGTATACCCACCTTCTTCAACCACTGCTCTGGCGTCTTTGAGAGAGGCCATCTTCAGAGGAGGTTTATTGCTGGTAGTAGTTTCAGTCGATGCCAAGATCTGGGGAACCTCTTCAAAATTCTGGCAAGGAGTCTCTATGAATTCTCCGTCCATCTCTACGTATCTGAAGGAGTTGAGGTGGCTCACCATATACTCCTCTTCGCCACGTACAATGACAATATTCCCATTTACTGGATACTTCGCCATTTGGTGAAGTGTAGAAGTAACAGCCCCAGCTTCTTGTCTCTTTTTTGAATTTGAATGAATGTGGACACAAATGGCTTTCGAATGCCTTCAGTCCCTGCCCTACAATTGGACCTCTTGTATATCCTTTGAATGGGTCTTTTGAATGTCTTTTGAATAGTCCATATGTATGCATTATGCCCTCTACGAATGGGCCACCAAGGTGTGTCCTTCGAATGGCTCAAGTCTCATCATTGAGGCCTCTTCGATTGAGCCCCTACTCAACTAGTTGCTTGATTCAAACAACTCAAATGAAAACTTCAATCTGGCCAATCGAAAACTTTCTTTGTTACCACCTTCGAGTGCCAATGCACAAGAGGCTTGGGCCTGGCCACTTGTAGGGCCAAGACCCATCACAAATCAAACTTATTTTCAATAATCATGTGTCCTTAGAATGGTCCAATAAATGCTTCTTCGAAGGGACCACATGGATGCTCCTTCGAAGGGGCTATCATGCGTGTTGAAGTGTGTATAACTATTTTAAAGGGGACCATTGCCCAGTCGAAGCTGGCACAAAGTCAGCCTATGCCTTATGGATGCTAGCATGAGGCAGGTCAAAGCAAACGTAAAAGAGGCCATTTCCTAGGAGAAGCTGGCACAAAGGTAGCTAATTCCTTGTGGGTTGAAGGAAGCTTTTTGCCTGGTGGATTGAAGGCAAATCTAAAGGAGTCTTGGCCTTGTGTGCTGAACGCAAGATGAAGAGGGAGCCTTTGCCTTGTGAATCAAAGACCAGTGAGAGGGGACTTTTGCCTTGTAGATCAAAGGCAAGCTGATGGGTCTTTGTCTTGTGAAACCAAGGCAAGCATGAATAAGCTTTTTGCCTAATAGACCAAAAACAAGCATGAAGAAGCATATGTGTGCTGATGACAAGCTGAAGGGGCCTTTTTCCCAATGGGAGCTATGTGAACTAAGCTTGATCGAAGGATACTCAGCGCCTAATCGAAGCTGGTATGCAGGAGTTCACTGCTGGTGAATCGAAACAAACTTGTAGTGGATTCTTGCTTTGTGCATTGAAGGTACGCACATAGGGAGTATTTGCCTAGTGTGCTGAAGGCAAGTTGAAGAGGGGGTATGTGCCTTAGACGTTGAAGGCAAGCATATAGAAGGCCCTACTGGAATGATACTTATGGACCAAAGCTTTCTCAAATGGGTCTTTAGATGTCCAATCGAAGCTTATATGCAGGGGACTACTATTTTGTTAATCGAAGCAGGCATGGAGGAAGTTCTTGCCTTGTGAATCAAAGGCAAAGTCTGAAGCAACTAAATGCACAGTCGAAGCCTTGTGATTTAAACTTGATCGAAGGGGAACCAACACCCAATTGAAGCTTGTGAATTACGCTTGCGTCAAAGGAAGTTCAGCGCCCAATCAAAGCTTGCTCAGATGCCAATCGAAGTACCCTGTTCAGATGCCAATCGAAGGGCATTGCTGAATTGCCAATCGAAAGACACTTTGCTAACATTAAAAAATTCAATTTTCTTTAGGCAAGTGTTTGTAACCACCCATGTAAGAGAAAAAACCTTGGGAAACATGAGAGGGCAAATTTTGGGGTACAACAGCTACCCATGTTCAATCTTCTTAAACTTGGGGATTTAGATTGGCTTGTCTGCCTTTCGTGATTTGAAGGTGGAAGATGATTGAACACTAGAGTGCCTAGAAATTTGCACTCTCATGAAGTAACATTATTAGTTGATAATGACGGGAATGGGCTTACATATGCCATTTAGAGAAGATGATAGAGAGTCGTCGAAGATGCGCTTAAATATGACATTTAGAGAAGATGACAGAGAGTCGTCGGAGATGGGCTTAAATATGCCATCCATAATAGATTCTAATTTCACACATGGTCTCTTTTGGGGGTTCTTGTTCCTTCTGTCTGAAGAGGAGTCCATTGGGGAATGTGGGTTTCTGTTGTTCTCCTGCTTGAGGAAAACTTTGTGGAGAATAGAGTCTAGGAGCTTCAGTTGTCCAAGGCTCTATTGAAGAGTTATCTCTGGAAAAATGAAAGTTTGCTATTTTTTTGGTTGAAATCCAGGCTTCACAGTAACTTGCTACGGATAATGGAATTATTTGTTACCTGAAAATGTATTAGAAAGAGACTGTGTAAGGCTGTTCTAGGATGAGTATGTGTTAGCCTGCATCCGGAGATATATGAGAAGGAGCCTGTGTAAGATTGCTTCGTCTGGTCATGTAGATAATTTTCCTATCTGGTTCCAGGTGTTGATCTACAATCAGATGCTCGCAGATAGTTGTCCTGTCTGGTTTCAGGTATTAATCTGGAATTTGAAAATTGTCGGTCATTGAGATAGTTGTCCTGGCTGGTTATAAGTATTAATCTCTGATCTGAGAAAGAAAGATAGTATTCCTGGCTTGTTACAGGTATTAATCTTCAATCTCCTTATGTAGATAGTTCTCCTGGCTTGTTTCAGGTGTTAATCTACAATCAAGCTGTCCACAAATAGTTCCCCTGGCTTGTTACAAGTATTAATCTGGAACTTATTTTGTTGGTCACATAGATAGTTTCCCTTTCCGGTTTCGGGAATTAAACAGTGGCCTGCTGTATTTGTTGGTAAACCCATCTTGATTCGGGAGTTCATGCCATTTGGTCGTGTAGATGGTTTTCCCGTCTGGTTTCAGGCATTAATCTTTGACCTATTGTATAAGTTGATAGTGTTTGTCTTTCTGCAAACTTAACCTGGAAAGGTAAAGTCAGTTTCATGTGATGTCATGATGTATGAATTGCATGATGCTCTCAAAATAAATGAGATTGTGATATATGCATTTGTGCTTCATATGCTATGATGTTTGTAGAAATGATGTATGAACGTGTCAGTTGTTCCATTGTTGTATTGTTGAATTAGGGAAAATAAATCTCTGATTGTTGTTGGGGGATAATGTAGGACTTCAAATATGTTGAAGTTAAAACGCTGGGAGATAAACTTCTGTTGTTAGAGAAATAAAATTTGTCACAGAAGGGAAACTATGTGCACTGCATGGGGATTTTGTTGGAATCCCGTTGGGGAATCCTGAGAAACTTGGCGACTTCACCGAGGGATGTTGGAGCAGTAATTTGGGGATTCTTGCTCTGTCGGGGATATGAGAAAACCTGACACCTAGGCTGCATGCTGAGAATATGGCAGTGACCTTGTAGTAGGATGCCCCTGCCTCTGTACCTGCTGGAGAAGGTATCTGCCGGGGAAAACATCTGCATGGATTTTGTGGATGGCCCTTAGATATTGTCCCATTTCTTAAAGTCATTAGCAACTTTCTTTCTGTTTTAGGTGTGTATTTGTAAACATTAATCACATTCAAATGCATATATTCAAAAATAATCACTGGACGTTTTCGCACACAAAACAGAAAAATAAAAACAGAAGTTTTACACTTTCAAAGGAATAATTTTGTATTAACTTGAAATAAGCGTTTTTGTACAAGGAGACAGACATCCTAGTAAGAGAATGTCGTCGTAAGAATGGAAATTACACAAAAATTAGTATACAAAGAAAGAAAGCTATGTGAGATAATCCCATTGGGTTCCCATTCTGCTATTTCCTCTATGTCTTTGAGCGTCTCATCCCTTTCGCTGCTTGTCCGATGCTGATTGGATTGATTAGTACCACTTGAGTTCGATAGCTGATATTGAAGATTGGCTGTAAGGCGATCCAACGGGACATAGTTATACGCTTTAAATCCCTAACTTTTTCCTGGACCGCCCTTTCGGGTTTTCAGTCCATCGGGATACCCTTTTTTGCCCAAGCCGTCTTTTCAGGTTTTTGACTTGCTGGGTGTACAGATTTTTTTTATGTATATCCCTAATTTTTGCCCGAAACCTTTTGGTTCGTCGGGATGCCCTAATTTTTGCCTAGGCCAGTCAACCTAGCAGGTCTTTATTCATGCGTAGTATCTTTTAACTATGTCCATGTTTACCGGGTGTGGAAGGTCGTCACAGTCCATAGTATTTAAGATCATGTCCCCACCGGAAAATATGTTCTTGATCACAAATGGCCCTTCGTATGTGGGAGTCCATTTTCCCCTGGGATCACCTTACGGCAGTATGATGCACTTGATTACCAGGTCACCAACCTGATATACCTAACGTCTGACCTTCTTGTTAAAAGCTTTGATCATATGTTTTTGGTACATCTAACCATGACAGACAACCGCGAGTCTCTTCTCATCAATCAGGTTTAACTGGTCAAGTCGAGTCTGAACCCATTCGTCTTCGCTCAAACCTGCATCTTTCATGATCCTCGAGGAAGGGATCTGGACCTCAATAGGTAGGACAGCTTCCATACCGTATATCAAAGAGAAAGGAGTTACCCCTGTTGATATGCACATTGTGGTGCAGTAACCATGAAGAGCAAATGGTAACATCTCATGCCAGTCTTTGTATGTCACCGTCATCTTCTGTATGATTTTCTTGATATTTTTGTTAGCAGCTTCAACAACGCCATTCATCTTCGGTCGGTAGGGAGAAGAGTTATGATGCTAGATTTTGAATTACGTGTAGAGATCGGTGATCATAGTGTTGTTGAGATTGGTACCATTATCTGTAATGATTCTTTCTAGAATATCATATCGACAAATAAGGTTATGTATGATGAATCGAGCCACAACGTTCTTGGTAACAGAAGCAAATGAAGTTGCCTCGACCCACTTCATGAAGTAATCAATGGCAACCAGGATGAAGTGGTGCCCATTGGAAGCTGTAGGTCTGATTTCCCCAATCATATCTATGCCCCACATTGCGAATGGCTAAGGAGCAGTCAATACGTTTAAAGGAACCGGAGGTACATGCACCTTATCAGCATAGATCTGGAATTTATGGTAAGTTCGTGAATGATGATAACAGTCTGCTTCCATAGCGGACCAGTAGTATCCTACCCGTAGGATCTTTTTAGCCATTGAGTGCCCACTAGAATTAGTGCCAAAGGTACCTTCATGCAAATCGGTCATAATCTTTTCTGCCTCACTCTTGTCTATACACTGAAGTAAGATAAAGTCGTGGTTGCGCTTGTATAGGATCTCGTTACTGAGGAAGAACTTGGTAGAGAACCTTCTTAGGAACTTCTTATCGTTGATTGATGCTCCCTCAGGGTATTCTTAGGCTTCGAGATATCTTTTGACTTCATAGAACTAAGTCTTGTCAACTACTTCTTCAGTACCAATCTCGTGACAGTATGCTGGCTCGTCCATCCTCTCAATGGTGATCTGAGGAGCCTCATTATCCCACCTGAACTTGAACATGGGTGACATCGTAACTAGCGCGTCCGCTAGTTGATTTTCCTCTCATGGAAAATGCTCAAAGGTAATTTCTTCAAAGTATGGGATTAGTGTCAACACATGCTCTTTGTACATGATGAGATTAGGATGCTTCGTGTCCCTTTCTCCTTTGATTTGGATGATTACCAAAGCTGAGTCTCCAAACACACTTAAGAACTTGATCCTTAACTTGATTGCAGCTTTGAGACCCATGATACATGCTTCATACTCAGCCATATTGTTGGTACAGTTGAAACATAGCCTAATAGTGAAAGGAGTGTGACAGCTTCAGGAGATATGATCACAGCGCCGATGCCATTTCCAAGAGCGTTGGAAGCTCCATCAAAAACCATAGTCCATCGGGATCCTTGTTCAGGTCCTTCATCTGGTCCAGGTTCTTCATGATCATTTACTAACATGATGTTCTCTTCCGGGAACTCAAAATTCATGGATTGGTAGTCGTCCACAGTCTGATGAGCCAAATTATCAGCTAGTACACTTCCCTTAATTTCTTTCTGGGTTGTATACTGAATGTCGTATTCGGTCAGGATCATTTGCCATCTTTCTATTCTTATGGAGAGAGAGGGCTTCTCAAATATATACTTGATATGATCCATTTTAGATATCAACAAGGTAGTGTGAGTCAAAATATACTATCTTAGTCGGCGAGTAGCCCATGCCAAACACAATAAGTTTTCTCGAGCGTGAGTATCTTGTTTCACAGTCGGTAAACTTTTTGCTAAGGTATTATATTGCATGCTCTTTTCGACCAGACTCGTCATGCTGCCCCAGCACACACCCCATTGAGTTCTTTAACACTGTTAAGTACGTGATCAAATGTATTCCTTCGACCAGAGGCATTAAAATTGGAGGCTCTTGAAGATATTCTTTGGTTTTGTCAAAGGCGTTCTGACAGCCGTCATTCCACTTCACTGCTTGATCTTTCTTCAGTAACTTGACGATTGGCTCACAAGTAGCGGTCAAATGGGAAATGAACCTGGCAATGTAGTTTAGGCGTCCCAATAATCCCCTAACTTCCTTCTCAGTGCAAGGAGTTGGCATTTCTTCTATAGCTTTGACTTTTGAAGGGTCGACTTTAATGCCTTTGTTGCTGACGATGAAGCCTAAGAGCTTACCGAATCTTACTCAAAAAGTACACTTATTCGGGTTTAGCCTCAGTTTGTATTTCTTTAGCCTGTCAAATAGCTTCTGTAGGTGATCAAGGTGCCCCTCTTAAGTCTGAGACCTGGCTATCATATCATCAACGTAGACCTCTATCTCGTGATAGATCATATCATGAAACAAAGCTATCATGGCACGTTGATAGGTTTCCCCAGTGTTCTTTAGTCCAAATGGCATAGCTTTGTAGCAGAAAGTGCCCCACTGTGTGACAGAGGTCGTCTTCTCCATGTCCTCAGGTGCCATTTTGATCTGATTGTATCCAGAGAAACCATTGATGAAGGAGAATACTTTATATTGTGCGGTGTTATCAACTAGAACATCAATATAAGGAAGCGGAAAGTAATCCTCGGGGCTTGCCCTGTTCAGGTCTCTGTAATCCACACATATACGTACCTTATTGTCCTTCTTAGGTATTGGAATAACATTAGCGACCCATTGTAGATAGGACGTGACAGCTAAGAAACCGGCATTGAACTATTTCATGACTTCATCCTTGATCTTTTCTGACATATCCGGCCGCATACGACGAACCTTCTATTTCACTAGAGGGTTGTCCTCTTTTGTAGTTAAGCGATGAACCACAATATCGGTGTCAAGTCCTAGCATGTCTTTGTATGACCAGGAAAAAACTCAACATAATCATGTAGCATCTGAATTAATCGTTCCTTGACACTATGCTCCAGATTGACACCTATCTTGACTTCTTTTTTGTCCTCTTCAGTATCCAAGTTCATTGTCTCAACTGGCTCCTCATGAGGCTGTATTGCCCTTTCTTCCTGTTGTAACAGTCTGGAAAGCTCTCCTGGTACCTCACAATCTTCCTCACCTTCGTCCTCGGCTTGGTTGATCAGATTTTCAAAGTCATAATAAGCAATAGCAGAACCATGATCAATGGGATCCAAAGTGGATGTGGATCTGCAATTTGATATGTGAGTGTATGTAAGAGCATAATTGTATATTTTTGATAAAGTAAAAAGGTAGAAAATAAAAATAAATAGCATAAAATTTGTATGTGAAATGTCCAATGTTTTATTGATGACATGTGAAAATGAAGTAATGACCCTCACAAATAGACCATTGTGCCTCGGGTAAGACCCAAGGCTGCAATGTTTCAATTGTTCAAATATTACATTTCCTTAAAACAAAAAGACAAATTACTCATAAATAAAAGTAATGGGCACAAAGTCATTAGCCTCCTAATTGTTGAGTCCACGGCTGATGGTTGGGAAGATCCACTTGTCCAAGTCATAATCACTATTGTTGTCTTCCAGGGCATTGACTCATGGTTGTTGATCCGTAAAGGTGGTTCCCCGACACGAGCACGACAAACAGCTCTCTGGGCTCCTGAAGTAAAACTCAAACCAAATTTGTCAGATTTGTAGGGAATATCCGGAAGTTGGCCCAAAATTGTACACCTACCTTATTCAACTACTGCTTTGGCATCCTTGAGGGAAGCCATTTTCAGTAGAGGCCTGACAGTCTTCGGAACACTGGCAGCGGTCTTGGTTGCATCAACGGTCTGTGGAACCTCCTCAATGTTCTGACAGGGGATTTCAATGAACTCACCGTCCATTTAACGTACCTGAAAGAGTTCAGGTGGCTCACCATCTACTCCTCCTCCCCATGAACCATGATAATCTTCCCATTGATTGGGTACTTCAGCATCTGATGTAGGGTGGAAGTTATATCACCAGCCCCATGGGAGGATATCCATCACATAGAAAGTGAAATTAAAAGTCTGAGTACCCACTTTGATAGGGATGTCCACCTCCCCATACACCATTCTTTTAGAACCGTCAAAGGCCCTCACAACAATGTTACTGGGATTTAGTGTGAGCCCTTTGTAATCTAACTTGTCTAGAGCGTTCTTAGGTAAGACATTCAGTGATGAACCTGTATCTACCAAAACATGGGCTAATGTAGTAACCTTGCACTCAATGGAGACATGTAGGGCATCATTGTGTTTCCTTCCCTTGGGAGTTAGGTCTGCATCAGAGAATCCCAGGCCATTGTCAGCCGTTAAACTAGCCACACAGTTCTCGAATTGATCAGCAGAGGTCTCTTGAAGCACGTGGGTAGACTTCAATAATTTTACTAAAGCCTTGGCATGGGCTTCAGAGCACAGCAGTAGGGCCATCATTGAGATTTTTGAAGGAGTTTGCCCCAATTGTTCTACGACATTGTAATCACTTTTCTTGATTATTTTCAATATCTCTCCCATCTCTTTTTTAGAAGCCTCGGGAATGGCTTCTGGATGTGCCTTCGTCTGGACAGGCTCAACCAATACCTCTTTGTCCCGAGTCTCGGTCGATTCGGTAGCAGGGATAATAGTAGGACTAACAGTAGGAGTAGCCATAGGAATATTGACAGGAGCAGCAACAAGAATAATCACCGAAGTAGTAATGGGAGTATTAATAGAAGCAGCAACATGGATGATCACAGGAGTAGCAATAGTCTTTGGAGAGATCTCGGGAGAGAAAATCCTTCTGCTTCTGGTAACCTTGCTGGTCCCGATAATGTTACTAATGTCAGGATTAGATTTTTCAACATCTTTGTCTTTAACAACCAGCAAATCTTGCTTGACGCCATGGTAGTAAACGTCAGCACCATAATTCCAAGGAACAACTTTGTCCGGGGAATATGGTATAGGTCCAGGAAAAGTAATTATAAATGGAGCAAATTTCCGAACAGATGTAATCTTGACAAGTCTTTTGGAGGAGACCTTGGGAGGATTGGCGAAAATGGTAATGATAGAAACATCTTCACACAGAACACTTATAACTGGAGTTTTCTCAAACATAATTTCTTTATCATCCATCAGGCGCTGAACAACTTCCTTCAACAAATGGCAACCATTAGGTAGAGACAAACATAGGTGGCAATCTTCACCACAACCCAGAAATAAACAGGCTTGCAAGAGATTATTTTTAACCGCCAGGGGTGGAGTAGCTAGTTCATCAACAGAGGAAACAAACATGTCATCATCAATAGCATTAACACCACGGCCATGCTTGGACATAGGGGAAGTTATAACATTAGGAGTCTCAGGAGCGTCAAATTCAATCTCCTTTGCCTAAATAAAATCTTGCACCTTATTCTTCAAAGCCCAACAGTCATTTGTATCATGGCATGGACTTTCAAAATGGTAAGCACGTCGGGCATTTAAATTGTAGCGGGGAGATGCAGTCTTGGGATTTTTGGGAGCCTCTCTCAGGGTGACCAGATTGGATTTCAGCAAATGTGGTAAAACTTGAGATAAAGACATATTAATTCGGGTAAACTTCCTTCTAGGCTTATCTGTTCTGGACTGATTATTCTGTTGCTGGTTTGATGCAGGATTGGAAATCATAACAGCCCCTTCCGTCGGACGATGCTCAATTTTGTTAAGATTTCTTTGGCCATAAGCATCACTGACCTCATTTTTCCCTGTGAATGGTTTCTTTGCAGTACTGGGGGATGCATCTCTCTGTATCTTACCACTTTTTATGCCAGCCTTTACTTGTTCACCCGTCAAGATCAATTCAGTAAACCCAACAGAAGAAATTCAAATCAGGTGATTAAAGAATGGCACGGATAATGTTCCCAAGAACATGTCCACCAGCTCCCTATCAGACAATGGAGGTTGGACTCTTCCTGCAAGGTCTCTCCATTTTTGGGCATAATGTTTAAAGCCCTCGCCAGAACCCATAGACATACTCTAAAGTTGTGTACGGGTTGGAGCGAGATCAGCATTATATTCATACTGCTTGTAGAAAGTAGCAGCCAGATCTTCCCAGTTATGGATGTTGGTTCCCTCTAGCTGATAGAACCACTCTAATTGAGTCCCTGATAGACTGTCTTGAAATAAATGCACCCACAAATTCCTGTCAGCAGTGTGCGGCTGGATCTTCCTGACATAAGATCTGAGATGCAGCTTAGGACATGAGACCCCATCATATTTAGCAAATGCGGGAACTTTGAACTTTTGCGGGATAACCACTCTAGAAACCAACCCTAGCTCTTCGAAATCCAGGCCAGGTACCCTCTGAACTTCCATGGCATTGAGATGGTCCTCCATATGTTTGTACTTATCATCAGCAGGAGGGTATTGTTCCTCGGTGTAATCAGCTTTATCTTCTTCAGACTCCCTTGTACTGTGGTCTTCTTCTCTTGGCTCTCCTTCTTGATTGTCTCTCTCTTTTGATGGAGTTGCAAGCTCTGAAACTTGCCTCACTGGTCCTTTAAACCTTCTTCCCATATTCAGAACACCCACTGGCCTCTTTTTCTTATTTTTGTCCTTGAGAATCAGAGCTTTTAAATCTTCTTGTCCCTTAGCCTGATTCAAGAATATTTCTTGGAATTGAGAATTTTGTGCCTGAAGCTCCTTAACTGTTTGTTCAAGAGCCATTGTTGAAATAAATAGCGAAGAAGATAAGAAGCCTATCCTGAAACCTGTTTATGCAATGATATGTATGATATATGTATGCAATGTTTTCAAGGATTTCTAAGACTTAAATTTTCTTAGCCAAAGGGAAAACAAACGTTAATTGCGTTAAGAAACTTAAGGGATTACAATGATGCCTCTCAGGCTTACAAAGGAAGTAACAAAGTAAAAATGAACTCTCAGATAAAAAAGGGACTCAAGCTTCCCACTGGCGCATCTTCTTTGGTGCAATGTGGGAATTTATACTCTTCTCTTCATGAAGCAACCTGGTGAGCTCTAAAACTTTCTTCTCGCTGGCGTAGAATTGGATTTCAAAGGTATCCTATTCCTCTTTGAGTTGAATCCAGGATTTTTGTAACTCCTCGAAATTAGTCGGCATGTCAGGATGAAGAATAGTGTATGGAGTGTCTCCCTCAGTAACTGGCTCTATGATGATGGGTAGAATGGCCTTATAAGGCATCCTGAGACTTTGAGCATGGGCTCGTACCCACTTAAGATAAGGCTCCAAAGGAATGGAGTTATTATGCCCTAGTGTTTTTCTATCAACTTTGTTCACCATGCCCCAAACTCTTATGAACCTCTGACGATAATCCTGAACATCATTCTCATAGTCGAATACGATTACTTGGACAAGTGTATCATGAGGACCATCCCTCCTAGCATAACCAAATTATAGAAACGCCAAACAAGGATTATAAGTGATTCCTCCCCTAATACCTAGGAGAGGGACATTAGGGAATTCCCCACAGCGGTCAATGTTGGTAACATTCTCCAAGGATCGAGGACACCAATGAATGTCTGAATGTGTGAGGGACATCAACCTATTAGACCATCTTAAGCCCTGCTTATTCCTTAACACAGATCGAGGCAGGTGCAAAATAAACCACCTAGCCAACAGAGGAGTACAACACATAAGGGTCCCTCTTCTCTTTACAGTGCTAGTATGTAGAGAGTGTAGAATGTCTCCAATTAAAGTAGGAACCGGATTATGAGACAGAAAAACCTTGACCGCATTCACATCTATGAGTTGGTTCAGATTAGGAAATAGTACTATCCCATAGATGAGAAGGGCCAACACTTCTTCAAAATATTGTAAATCCAGGGTATCCCAAAAATGGTGAGCCTTCTCAAACAGAAACTTAGCTAGAAACCCTTTGACGCCTCTTCTTGTTTCCCAATTTGCCACTATATCGGACCATTGTAAAGACAGAGCCTGAGAAATCTCTTCAGGTTTTGGGTCTCTTTTCATACCATTGAAGGGTGACTGATCAAGAATGGACACCCCTAATAACTGAGAAAACTCCTCCATAGTAGGCACCAATTGATAATCAGGAAAGGTGAAGCAGTGATGTAAAGGGTCGAAGAATTGAAAGAGAACCTTCAACATTTCTTCATTAGGGCTTGAGGTGACCAAATTGAGAATTAGACCATGTCTTTTGGGGAATGGAGAGCTTTCAACAACCCTGGATACTAATTCCTTGAGTTGAGGAGGTACCCTATGAGGTTGACTTGGATAGTATTCCTGCGAGTGTATGCCATGTCCTACAAAACAACACAAAGATAAGTCCTAAAAATCCTTGAAATGGTTAGTATGATATACCATGTTATGATGTTAAGATATCATGATTATGCTAAGAAAGCACAAATATAGCAAGCACAAGCAAATCACCCAAAAACCTTAGGTTTAAGGCTTGCATGGGTTTTCAGGTAAGTATCCTCTTGAAGCTTAGTTGGTTTAACATGTCCTAGAAAGTAATCGGGTTCTAAGGGATCTCAATATCACTGATCTTTCCCATAAGTCTCGTTCCGATTGACAACTGACTTTCCACCAAACAAAACTCTGGAGTCAAATCTCAATGAGTGTAGTATCGAGTATCAACCGACTTCGGGCTACACCAAAGACGTCTATCTCACTACTTCCTAATGGTCGAGTTGTTCAATTAAAGGTTCTAAGGTCAGTTGATGCTTCATGACACCACGCAGTGGCCTCGTATTCTCCTTGACTACTCAAGGGCTACCGGTACCAACCAAAGTGTCACATCAACGTAGTTATCGCTTTAACCGTGTCGGTATACCCCACATAATTTCCACGATCTATTTCTACTTACCTAAAAGGTGCCCTAGATCCGGGAGTAGGATCTATAGTAACCCAAACAAAGCCCTCAAAAGTAAAGAAAACAAATCATACAAGGTAAAGCAATTTACAATGTACTAGACTCTAAAGTAATCCCACTTTTGATAAATCCCCAGCAGAGTCGCCAGTTCTGTGATACGGTGGCAGAACCGACTGTTAATACCGGTTTTGTGTTTGTGTTTGAAAATGTTGCGGCAAGCAAGAGTTGCCACTGACTTTTCTTTTATCCAAATTAAAGAAAGGGTGAAAAGAACAAAAAAATAAATTTTCGAGAATTTTCTGAGTAAGGGGGTAGATTATGGAAAGGGAAGGTGTTAGCACCCTTTCCATCCGTAGTTATCTACGGGCTCTTAGATGCTAGCTCATGTTTTGAAAATTACTTGTGCTTTGTGTTTTGAAAAAAAGTAGTTTGAAAATGCCTTAGTGCGGCGATTTGCTTTGTGATAACTCTTGTATCAGTCCTCAAGAGTGTTGACAAAGTGAATGTTTTTGAAAGTGTTTTGAAATGTTTATGTGTAAGTGTGAAAAAAAAATTTAGCAAGCATCTAATAGATATCTACTTGTACTCGAAAAGGTAGTTCTTTTCCTACTATCCTTTAGACAGTGTTATCCTACTATTAGTGAGTAGGTAGCCCTATCATTGTATGTATGAGGGACATGGAAAGGACGATATGGTCACGAAGGCAACTTTGCAAGGAATTTTAGTAACGTCCTAAAGTTCTAAGATCACTTTCAATCGAGGCAACACCGAGAGGGTCATCGAGGGACTTGTGATCTTTCAAACTAGAGGACAATCACTAAAACTTCTCACGTTTCGAGAATTGTGACCATTTTTCCTAAGGCAACCGAAGTGGAGTACCCTAGACGTGAATATGTGCATGGTGTATTATGTTCAGTTATTTTAGTCTTCTGTTAAGTTTGCTAGCATTTTATTATTAGTCATTCCATACAAACCTAATTATTAACAGTTAATATGTTGCGGAAGTTTAAAGTGCGGGGATTTAAATCCTACGCTATTACAATATTTTAGGGAGGGGGTATTTACATGTCCAAATGTGGGGAAAATAAAGAAAGCGATAAAATCCTATTTTAATCTATTACATACTGTCAGCAGATACATTATTATAAAAAATGCGAAAGTAAAATAATGCGTGCGAAATAAAGAAACGTCTAAGAAGTCCTAAGAATTAAGCTAAGTAAACCTAAAGAAATGTTTTTTTGTTTTTTTGTTTATTAAGAAAATACTTAAAATTTAAGTGAGAAAAATATGATCCTAATTAATTAAATAAGAGAAATATGATTGTTAATTAATGAAACTAATTCCACTATTTTTTTTTGGGTTTTTATTAAGAAAATATTTGAATGAAATAAATCTAAGTCTAATTGATTTTAAATTAATAAAAATAATATCAAAATAATTAAATTAATTAATTTACAAAATTGATATTAATTTAAGAAAATATAAATCTATTTAATGTTTTTTTATTTTATGATTTGTTAAAAAAATGACTCAAGAAATAAATAATAAGACAAATAAAAATAAAGAAAAGCAAATTGGGCCTGGAGATAATTAGTAAACAGGGGGGTGCGCTTGGAATTTTTGTCAGGCCCAAAAGCCTGAGTCCAACATCCAAATAATGATCCATTAGGCACCACCCTTGGAGTTGCAGGGTGGAAATGCACCTCAGGATGGTCAGATTTCTTTGCATCACATCAGAAGGCTCAAACATGAAGGTATATGGTGAACGGTTAGGAGTGCAACACACTGAATCCTGCAAAGAAATGTTAGAAAATATAAAATGTTAGACCTGGGATTCGAACCCAGACACTCTCCTTCATACATACGAGCCTTTACTAATTGAGCTGCTTTACAATTCATGTGTTATAACCAAAGCATTACATTATATGTGAAATAAAGTTAAATATATCTAAACAAATTTAAAAAAATGCGCATGGATTTGAACTAGCCTATGGGAGAGAAACAGGTATTGCACCGGAGTCAACAAGTCAATGGTGCCGGAGTCAAACTCCGGTCACCATCTACGGCCGATTCAAAATTCGCCCCTACAAAACAAGCAAACTAAAGCAAAACCATGAGTCATATCCTTCATAAAATCATGCGCCAATTTCAAATATGGCCTTAGATTGACCTACAAACCCCTCTATTGAGAGCTTGAACCCTAACAGCCATGGATGCCCTAACAATGGCATCCATCGTTCTAGGTCCCAAACCTCTCATACGAAGCGTCTATCCTACCCTAGTGAAGGTCCAAGGAAACAGTGAATTGGTTGGGTGTGTTCTGGGCGTGGATAAGGAGCTATACATGCTCCTAGGAGGCTCAGGAGGTTGATGGAGGGCTTAGATTGGATTGAAACGGGCTGGAAGTGTCTGTTTGAATTTTGACAACTTTTCTATTTTTTGGCAAACTTTCGTGTGACTCTAGGCTGTGTATCCGTTTTTTAGGCTTGCAAATGCCACCTTTATATAGAGCAGATGGAGGGGACAAGGTAGGAGGGAAATAAGCATGCTCAATAATGTTCTTTAAGAGCCATAAACAAATATTTGAAACTTGGACAAAGGTATGGAAATCCTGTCTCTTTTTTGAATTTGAATGAATGTGGGCACAAATGGCTTTCGAATGCCTTCAGTCCCTGCTCTTCAATTGGACCTCTTGTATATCCTTCGAATGGGTCTTTTTAATGTCTTTCGAATAGTCCATACATATGCCTTTTTCCCTCTTCGAATGGGCCACCAAGGTATGTCCTTCGAATGGCTCAAGTCTCATCATTGGGGCCTCTTTGATTGAGCCCATACTCAGCTAGCTGCTTGATTCAAACAACTCAAATGAAAACTTCAATCTGGCCAATCGAAAAATTTCTTTGTTACCACCTTCGAGTGCCATTGCATAAGAGGCCTGGGCCTAGCTACATGTAGGACCAAGTCCCATCATAAATCAAAAAAAATTTCAATAATCATGTGTCCTTCAAATGGACCAATGAATGCTTCTTTGAAGGGACCATATGAATGCGCCTTCGAAGGGGCTATCATGCCTGTTAAAGTGTGTACAACTATTTCAAAGGGGACCATTGCCTAGTCAAAGCTGGCACAAAGACAGCTCATTCCTTGTGGATGCTAGCATGAGGCAAGTCAAAGAAAGCGTAAAAGAGGCCATTACCTAGGCGAAGCTGGCACAAAGGTAGCCAATGCCTTGTGGGTCAAAGGAAGCTTTTTGCCTGGTGGATCGAAGGCAAATCGGAAGGAGTCTTGGCCTTGTGTGCTGAAGGCAAGTTGAAGAGGGGGCCTTTGCCTTGTGAATCAAAGACTAATGAGAGGGTCCTTTTTCCTTGTAGATCAAAGGCAAGCTGATGGGTATTTGTATTATGAAACCAAGGCAAGCATGAAGAAGCTTTTTGCCGAATAGACCAAAAACAAGCATGAAGAGTCATATGTGTGTTGATGACAAGCTGAAGGGGCCTTTTTCCCAGTTGGAGCTTTTTGAACTAAGCTTGATCGAAGGATACTCAGTACCTAATCGAATCTAGTATGTAGGAGTTCACTGTTGGTGAATTGAAACAAACTTGTAGGGGATTCTTGCTTTGTGCGCTGAAGGCATGCACAGATGGAGTATTTTCCTAGTACGCTGAATGAAAGTTGAAGAGGGGGTATGTGCCTTATACGTTGAAGGAAAGCACATAGAGGGCCCTGCTGGAATGATACTTGTGGACTAAAGCTTGCTCAAATAGGTCTTTAGATGTCCAATCGAAGCTTGTCCGCAGGGGACTACTATTTTGTGAATCGAAGCAGGCATGGAGGAATTTCTTGCCTTGTGAATCAAAGCCAAGCCTGAAGCAACCAAATGCACAGTCAAAGCCTTGTGATTTGAACTTGATCGAAGGGGACCCAACACCCAATCGAAGCTTGTGAATCAGGCTTGCGTCAAAGGAAGTTCAGCGTCCAATCGAAGCTTGCTCAGATGCCAATCAAAGTGCCCTGTTCAGATGCCAATCGAAGGACATTGTTGAATTACCAATCGAAAGACACTTTGCTAACATTAAAAAAATTTCATTTTCTTTAGTCAAGTGTTTGTAACCACCCATGTAAGATAAAAAACCTTGGGAAACATGAGAGGGAAAATTTTGGGGTACAACAATGCTGCTTTGATGTTCTTTGAATCGATGATGGTCTTCGACTAACTACACCAATACAAAAAAGTCTTAACCAACTTTCTAGTAAGCACACTAACATTGAAAATGCATAGAGTTGAGAATAAAATCACGATACCAATCCTCAAATGAAAATAAAATCAAAGAACTTATTTTGTTACACAATTTAAGAATCGGAACATGGAAAATTGATTTCAACACATGATTTATTCAATTAAACAAACACGGGGCAGAAACTATAACAAGTTATGAATGCTCGATAGTTTCAACTCAAGAAGATTCAAAACAAAATGGGAAATCACTCGATGTCACAACCATGCAAACTTTTGAATTTAAATCAAATTACACAATAAAGTTATCTGAATCTCAAAGCAACGGTAAAAGATGAATTGCTGCCCCATGAATGGTTCTCGACTATATCTTATGCGAATAACGCGGCATAGACACCAAGAGCTTAAATTAACAACTTATGTGAATATTGCTTTAACTTTACATTATCATCAAACAATCACTTATATTATCAACTTTACACCATCAACTATATGAGTTATTTCTATTTCATTTTCAATTATATGTGAAGTGCTTTCAATTTCAACACTATAAGTGTTATTACGACAACCTCTCAAACTAAAATGTATAGCTCGATTAATTGTATAGAAACATATTTTCTCTCATTCAATACATGCAATATTCATTATGATATTTACACAAACACCTTACATGCAAAACTCATTGTGACATTTTCACAAACACCTTATGCCACACAAAGCACAACATATACATTATCATCACTAAATCAACACTATCAACTAAACCAAATGCGACATTATATATCAACATTATCAAATATATCAAAAATAATACCTAGAGGAGAAGAGAACCTTGGTTGTGAATGGAAGAAAGGATGAAATGGTCTTGAATGGAAGAAGGATGAGAACCTTGAATGATGTGGAACAAATAGGAGAGACTATCATTTAGATGGAAACAAAAAAATAGAACTTCAGGCATTGAATGGTCTTGGGCGAGAGCGAAGATGAAAATGTTAATGTTACTGTGTGTTTGGGCGTGTTTTATTTTTTTTAATAACAGGACTTTAGCCAGCGCTTTTGTGAAGTGCTGTCTAATGTGGGCCTTTAGCAACACTTTCTCTTTCTTTAGCAACGCTTTTTAATATGGGCCTTTAGCAACGTTTCATACGTAGGCCTTTAGCAGCGCTTTTAAGAAGCGATGCCTAAGGTGGGCCTTTTAGCAGCGCTTTAGCGCTTCTTACGTAGGCCTTTAGCAGCGCTTTTAAGAAGCGTTGTCTAAGGTGGGCCTTTTAGAAGCGCTTTGAAGAAGCGCTTTCTTATATAGGCCTTTAACAACACTTCATTCGTGGGCCTTTAGCAGCGCTTCTAAGAAGCGTTGTCTAATGTGGGCCTTTGGAGATACGCTTTCAAAGGTGGGCCTTTTAGCACTGCTTTGGAAAGCGTTGTCTAAAGTGGGTCTTTAGCAGCGCTTTTGTATAATTTTATTAATACTTTCCGTGTTTTATTTTTTATTTAACTTATAGCAGTGCTTTTGGAATAAAGTGTTGTCTAAGGTGCGCTGCCTAAAACCCTTTTTGGCGTAGTGCTAGGCCTCATTATGAAGATTCAAGCCATGAGGAATCCATTCTTCCAAGATTAAGAATCTATCAGTACGGCTCATAAAATCACCTCTAGATTTGACCTAGTTAAATCATCCTATTAGAAGTAAATCAACCGCCTCTGATCTAATTATGAATTCATCAAATTGTCTCATTTCAGTCTGACGATGGAAAGTCGAAAGTGATTTTCTTTCTTGTTCGTTTTTGATGAAGCTGAAGTCTCCCACTAAACACCATCTCTTAATGTTGCTCTAAAGACTGTAATAACTCTTCCCAAATACCTTTATCATAATTAATTATTTATATAATTAAATTAATCATATTTTTATATGTTGCAGGTGTAAGAAAAAAAGTATTTAAATATCATTATCTTGATTTTAAATTGTGGATGCAGGTACAATTGCGATGGTTAGTGTTGCAATTGTGTTCATTGTGGAGGTTGTATCATAAACTTTGATAGAGAAGTATTTGAAATAATCATTAAAATAAATGATATCTAATGTAATTTTTAAAGTCAGTGCACTCATAGTTTTAAGTCCCACCTTAATTACAGTCTGATACGATTGCAAAGTTATCACATCAGTATTATTGCAGTTGCAATTGCACTTGCAAACCACAATTTATTAACATGATTATTAATGGAGGAATTGAAGTAATAAGAATGAAATAGAAATGACCATACACAATATCATAGTTGCAATAACCAAAATAGTTTACAATTACATTACTATTTAAGAAAATGAAACCATCACTCTAATAAAAGCACATTTGGAAAAAAGGGGAAAAAAGGAAATACTCTAAACTCTATCATTTCCTTCTTATTATATAAGTCACTTGTAGAGAAATTGAACAATCAAAGTCTCCAACAATACAAATCAACCATTATGAACAATACATCACTAGCTTTTTTTCCTTCTAAACTTTCTCAATTGGAAGCCAAGATATTTGCATCAACCTGTTCCAAATCTCTTCCTTACTGATTTCAGCAATTTCTTCCAAAGGCTTGTAAGTATAAAACCAAAGACAAATTCCAAAGTAAATGAGATTAAGAACTTGAACACAACTAACAAGATAATAATAATACTCCAATCTACCCCTATTAGGGTTCCTATCAGGTAACCAATTCCTTTCTTTGCCACTATATTTAGGAACAAGTGTCACTATAAATGTACCAGCATAGCTTCCAATAGCTATAATTACACAATATATAGCAGTAGCACTACTTCTCATACTCTTAGGTGTTTGATCAAATAGAAACTCAAAAAGTCCAACAGACATGAAAACATCAGCAAGTCTGTGAAAGCAATACTGAGGCACCAACCAAAACACACTTATAGGAATAATCGCTTTCGGATCATCCAATAAGTTGTACTTAGCAGCAACTTCTTTTCTTTTGATTTCAACAGGTGCTGAGATTAATCAATAGCTTAATCTCAATTTTCCTGCAACAACAATATGCATGTGAATCAAGTCAAAATACGATATGTGTTTACGCATTATCAGCGATCACTCAAGAATAGAGTTTCCTTTCCACTTCCCATTATTATATTTACATTCCCCTCGACCCAATTTTGATTACTCACCTCCCACTAACTCTACTTTCTCAATGTATTTGATCCAAATAGATGCATTATTTCCCTGCATCTTAACTTTCCTATCTCCTACCCTATATTTGTGTTTAATGATTTTATACAAAAGACTTTTTTCTCTACCCTCATCCTCCAAACCTACTTACCCAAAAGAGGCACATTAAGAGTCTGAATATTCTTTATACCTAGACATTTATTCTATCTCTCCATACATATTATGTCCCATTTAACCCAATTTACTTTTTTATTATCCTCATGCCCTCCCCAGGGAAAACATTTAAAAAGAGATTCGAGTTTATGAATAATACTTTGTTAATTCCATATTATTTGGATTAGTATTATGTTTGGTAAAACTAATATAGAAACAATAGGTTAAATAGGATTTGTAAATTGTAGGAGAAAGAAGGTTGAAGTTATATTTGATGAAGAAACATGTTGAGATGAGATGTCTCATCATCTGGAACAACATGTCGAAAAATATGTCCTATGCAGATTTGATACGACATCGTGACTGGTACAGCTAGATTAATCATTTTTGTTATGATTTAACAGATGCAAAATATTATTGGAATATTATGCAATCATATGTAGAGCTGTCTTATTAGGTCCGGAAGATTCAAGTCAGAATCAAGAAGAATATTAACTTTCTAATTTTGGAGATTAATTAGGAAGATTTGATTGAAGACCTATTTTGTAGCAGAATCTTCTGCAGATTTGTAAAAACATATTTGATGTGATTAGAAGCCAAATTCAGTTGGGTGCTAGGTTTTAAATAGAAGCATTTTAACCTAGGATTAAGTACCATCCGTGAATTATCAAGATTTAGTCATTAGGGATGAGTCTGTAGCCACTCTCTAGGAGAATTGGTGCAAGTGAACCACTCGGGTTGTGAGATGGTCACTTTGTTCTCCTCAAAGTTGTGAAGCAAGAATGAGTATTATTCTTTGAGGAAGCTTTTAAGAAACTCCAAGTTGGTGTTCTTAGTAAAGATTCTTGGCTGAGTTTAGAGGGAAGTGTGTCTTCTTTCTCGTCATAGAAGTGATTCTTCTCATCATTGAAGTGTGTCTTCTTGTTTTTCTAAGTGTCTTAGAATTATCCAATTGTTGTTTTTGATTGATGATGGATTAAGGAGGGCCTCATATCTAGGTGAGTATTAGATAGAAATCTAGCGAGGGTAGTGATTAAGTGATTAGACTGTAAACTGGTATGTTTGTTGTAGGGTCTATGAATTGATACTACTATTAGTGGATTTGTCTCTGGCTTGGTATGCCCTTAGAGTAGGAAGGTTATTCTAAATTGGGTTAACAATTCTATGTGCACTTTACTTTTCAGTATCTCTTTTTAATTGTTTATTCCTTGTCATGTTTTTTGTGACAAACCAGGTGTCTTGACATCTTATAGGACATTTGGTTCTGCTATACCAAAATTTCAATTGGTATCAGAGCAGAAATCTTGTTATGTCTCTGGATGAGATCCTGGGAAGATAATTTCTGGTCATGTGAAAGGTAGGAGGTTATACTGAAAAGTTGTTTGAACCTGGTCAGTTCATATTTGTAAAAATGGTCCCTTGAAGTGGAGGATGAATTATTCGTGATAGGGTGTGTGGTGATCCTGTTTTGAAGCTGTCAGGTGAGCAACCATGGTGGTGAACTGCTATGAGGTTTGATTTAGTTTCAAACTTATGTTGTTCCTGAATCTTGGTTAGGGAGTTTTCCGTTTATTCCGCTATATTTGGTGGAAAACTCCTGGTGGTTGTGTGTGCTTCCTCTCTTAAGGTGTATCCTACGGTGTTGTGATACATGGAGGATACTCTCGACCAACTTGTTAAAGTTGCCAAATGTTGTACCACAAAATTTTCCCTCCCATATTCTTCAAGATTTGCAAAGAACATGCTTCAAAATCCTCCCAAAGGGTTGCACAGTTCAAGGGCCTCCTGACAGTCAAAAACTAGGGTTTTGGTTCTGTCAAAGAAATTGAAGTTTTCAAGGGTCCAATCAAGTCCCACATGCTTACAAACATGGTCAAGCATCCATATGCCAAGTTTCAAGACTTACAACACAAAATTGCACAGTCAAAAACCCTAATTGCTCAGCAGTCAACTGTAGGGGTAAAATGGTCATTTGACAGTCAAAAGTTCAAATTTTTGGTCAACATCTTATTTTGAAGCCACAAACATCATTTGATAAATTCTTGATCATGATTTTCAAGGCATGGCTCAAAAAGTCTCAAGATGCAAAAGTTTCCATATTTGGACAGTTGAAAAAGTCAACTGTAACTTGACCAAGGCATAACTTCCACATGGTTCATAAGAAAAATTCCATCCAAAGCTCATTTTGAAGATAATTACATTTCCTACAACTCCTCTTCACACTTCAAGTCCAAGAAATGCTCTCACAAAAAGTTATCAATCTCAACATTATAGGTCTTTTCAAAAGTCAACAAAAAGGGACTTTAAGTCAAAGACCATAACTTGAGATTGGTAAATCAAAATGACATGGGACCAAAGGCATTGGTTAGAGGACTTCAATACCTTTCCAAAATGTCCAAGAACATGATCAAAGCTTAAAAATTGAGCAAGATATGCCTTGTGGAAGTTGGGAAATTTTTGGGAATTTTGAAAAGTCAACTTTGCTTCAAATGCCTCAAAATTACTAATGGGCCACATTTTCTTCCAAGAATCATCATCCAAAAGCTATGCACGACCATTTGACCCAAAGGGGATTTATTTCATCATTTTTTATTATTTATTTGAATTTTTATCACCATTAATTCATTTAATTAAATAAAATATGACAAAAATACTCAAGCATGCATTTTAAATCTTTTTATGCAGCTAATAGGTCTATCATAACTCCAAGATTTCGTGCACACTCAATATGGAAAGATTTGGCTATGATTGGTATCAAAAGGGCATGAAAAAGATTGAAAAAGATTGAAAAGATTTCATTAAAAATCAAATATTTGATTCATCAAAACATTGATTTCTTGGCTTGAATTTTCACCCTAAAACATTCCCATACATAAACAGAAGGCAACCCTAATGCATAGAACCTGAAAGCTGCGCCTGAAACCAAATACCAACTTTGCATTTTTGTCCAAAAGTTCAAAACTGAAAACACAGTTTCAGTGCGTTTCAAGGCAAGATAACCATTCCAATAGCTTGCCAAGGTCACCAGGGATCTATTCCAATCAAAACCACAACCTCTAACATCAAGAATCGGTAGAACGAAACCGTCCTGTTCTTAATATTTCTCATATTCGTGTTTTGATTTATACGTATCATCTATGCATTTTTCTTGTTGTTTTGCACTAATATGAACATTCTAAAGCTGTTGATATCTTTTAATTGAACTAACATGCCCTGTACGAGAATCTGCCATGGAAATTTTCTAGGTTTTCCTAAGCTTAAAATTGGGGATTTGTTCATATGGAAAAATTGGACAGCAAGGCCTATACCATTGAACTCGTGACCTTCAGACGAATCCAATAATCATGTCGCGCTCAATTTATGATGAGCCATATCCTAATCGCTATTATTGTGTGTTGTAGTTAGTGGGGGTTCAAAACCCCCGCTATTTGATTTTCGTTGCAGGTATAACATGGAGAAGAAGCCTGCGTGTCCTGAGACTATTGGGCTATTCAAAATTGGCGCGCATATTTTTGGTTCAAACCATTAACTTTTATCTTTTCTTATAATATTCATATTCCATTAATCTCACAAACGAACGCATTTGGCTAAGCGGTTGATGCGTTGTCTTGCAAACAATGGGACCTGGGTTCGATTCCCAGGTCCCTATATTCCTCTATATTTTTTACATTTACATGTTCAGGTGATTACCACACTCAATGGAGTACCATGGGCCACAACGCTTGTGCCTGCCACGCGCCAGGGAGATTCATCTAATGGTCAGATCATGCAATCCACCATGTACCCTCAGTCAACCATGTGCATACAAGCCAGAAAAGTCAAAAAGGGCCTCCTTCAAATGGGCCAAATTACTATGAACAAACCTCCAATTTGGGTCAACACCCCCATCTGTTTGTATTTTCTTCCCTTCTTTTTTTTTCTTTTCTATTATTTATTTTGATTATATTATTTGTTTTGTTTAATTCCAAATTAATTCTTTAATAAATACAAAAAATCAGAAAAAAGTCAAAATAAAAAAATATGTTTTAATATTTAATTTATAAATAGTTTTTTTTTGTAAATAAATTTAATAACTAATTAGTGTAATTCTAGGTTTAACTTTAATATTTCTTTAATAAACTAAAAAAGGTAGAAATTAGGGTTTTTATACTTTTATTCCTTTTTTTTTCTTTTTCACCATATTTAATTATTAATTATTTTTGTAAATAAATTTATCATTAAATAATTAGGTTAAAACTAGGTCAAACTTAAATATTTTTTTAATAATTAAAATGTTTATAATTAGGGTTTTAATTCCATTAATTTTCTTAATTTCATAAAGTACAAAAAATATCAAAAAAAATAAGTCTTTTCCCTTTATTTAATTTAATTAATGTCATAATTTCAATTTAATTTCTTTAAAAGGGTCCAACGCCCTCGCTTTCGATTATAATTTCGTTTCGCGCGCTTATTTTATTTCTTTATTTCATGTACTTGCCCCAAAGCCTTGTAATAGATTAATTAGGATATTTATCTTTCCGCGTTTTTATTTTATTCAAATCGGGTCTTGGATTAATTTGGCGATGTAGACCCGCGCCTTTGTAATAGCGTAGGACTTTTAAATTCCGCATCTTTTGACTGTTAATAACTTGCATGAAAGAATGAATGCCAAAAATAAAAACAAAGCGTAGAACACCAATGCATGAACAAGACAAATATAACTGAAAATGACACACAAATCACACACCACCCCTAGGGTACGTCTCACTGTTGCCTTGCCCCTCGAAACGTGGTCGTCGAGTAGAGGATGTTTTAGTAAGTCCTCTTGTCCATGAACATGGCATGAGGGTAGCTTCTAAGGTGTCTTCCTATTGCTCTGGTGACCACAATGTCCCGAACCCTCGAATTGACCCGAACACCTCCAACGGTGGTGCTACCTACCTCTCAATGGTGGGATGGCACTATCTTAAGGACATTTACACAGACGAATTCCTTAGGGTAGGTAGACAACTCGTAGATACTTGCTCTAATTTCAAAACAAATCAAAAACTTCTTTTCACACCGACACCTTTCAAAAAGCTTTCAAAAGCAATTTTTCAAACACTCTTGAGGACTGATACAAGAGTCGAACTGAAATTTTCAAAGAAACTTTTTCAAACCCACTCACCTTGAAAAGTAAACAAAGAATTTTGAAAACACAAATGAGCAAGTATCTAAGAGCCCATGGATAACCATGGATAGAAAGGGTGCTAACACCTTCCCTTTCTATAAATCTACCTCCCGAACCGAGAACTAATCTCAATAAGGAATTTTTCTGTGCTTTTGTCCTTTCCATTTGGAGAAAATAAAAGATGGTGGCGACTCTTGCTTCCGCGACATTTCGCGAACCAGCGTTAAACAGTCGGTTCCAGATCCACCGATCACAGAACTGGCGACTCTGCTGGGGACCTTTTAAAGTGAGGTGTACCTTAGGACTAAGATCACTGTGTTTTCAATTGTTTTGACTTGTTTGCTTTAAAATTGTGGGTTGCATGGGAGTTACATAGATCCTAACCCAGATCTGGGGATACCCTATTTAGGTAGCATAAGTTGTGAGGGACCTGTCCGGCGTAGACCGACATGGGTGAAGCAGTGGCTACGTTGGTGTGGCACCTTGGTCTGTACCGATATCCCTTGTGTTGCAACGAGGAGAATATGGGTCTTCTGAGGAGTCATTAAGCACCAACAGACCTTAGAACCTTAAATGACACAACTTGGCCATTAGAACAGTAGCAGTATGCTACGCCCATTGGGGCTAAACTCTCGTGATGGTTCTGGCTGCAAGAAAAGATTGCGATGCTGGAGTTATGACCGATTGAGGGTAGTCAATGATATTGGGATCCTCTAAGAACCCGGTTACTTTGATAGGACAGGTATAAACCAACAAACTGAAAGAGGGTAATACCTAGACCTCATGTTGGCCTAAACTTTAAGGGCTTGCCTTGTGTGACTTGTGTGACTTGTGTGCCTTACATGTGTGCCTTTGTAAATATTTGTGGTGTGCTTTATCATAACATCATAACATCATGAGCATTGCATGCATCCTGTATAAGGACTGACCATTTCAAAGACAAGAGGGTTTCACCTTTGCTCTGTTTTGTAGGACATCATGATGCCTGTGCGAAGGAATACTATCCGGTTCAACTTTGTTCACCCCCCTGAGTTGCTTGAAGAGTTGGTTAGCAGGATTCCAAATACCACTTCCTTCATCCAGAGGCATGGTTCTCTTCTTAGTTTAGTCACTACAAAGCGAGATCAACAGTTGATGAGTGTCCTGACCCAGTTCTATGACCCTCTATACCAGTGTTTCACCTTTCAAGACTTCCAGCTGGTCCCTACCCTGGAAGAGTTCTCTGATTTGCTTAGCATTCCTATCTTGGATCAGACTCCCTACACTGGTTGGGAAAAGACCCTCAGGCTCGAGGAGGTTGCTGCAGCTCTTCCCTTGACACATCAAGAAGTAATGGACAACTGGGTGACTAGAAGCGGAGTTAAGGGTTTCTTGGCCAAGTTTCTGGTTGGTAAAGCTAACAGTTTCTGGAATGACTTGGACTTTAGGGCATATGAAGATATCCTGGCTCTCTTAATCTATGGGCTAGTCTTGTTTCCTAACCTGACAACTTCATCAATGTCACTGCCATAAGGATCTTCATGTCTCAGAATCCTGTGCCCACTCTCTTGGGTGACATCCTACAACAACTTTATGCTCGTACTGCCCGAAGACGAGGAACTCTGTGGTGTTGTATCCCTTTGTTGGTGAGGTGGTTTATTTCGCACCTCCCTAAGTTCGTGCTGAAGAACCAAGAAGGAAGAGGTTGGGCTCACAGGTTAATGTCTCTCACTGATAAAGACATCATTTGGACTTTCAGAGGTTTGGATGAGATAGCTGTCATTGATCGTTGCGGAGAATACCCTAATGTTCCTTTGATTGGTACTCAAGGAGGAATCTCTTACAATCCATGTCTAGCTCTCCGTCAGTTTGGAAGGGCCAGAAGAGCAGGGCCTCATGAGATGTTGGTGCCTCACATCAGTTTTGAGTTTCAGGTGGATAGTGACGAGCTGCGTCGTAGGTTCATCAAGGCTTGGGACAAAGTTCATAAGGATGACCCACAAGAGTTGGGGCCAAAGACTTCTCTACCTATGGAAGTCTACTACAAATGGGTTCGCATCCGTGCTCAGAAGTTAGGTATGCCGTACGAAGCTGTCAGACCCATCATTCTTGAGTATCCTGACAAAGATGGGGCTCCTCCAACTGTCCTCCCTCCTCAGATACCTACTGATTATGAGACATTAAAGAGGTCTTGGTCGCAACTGCGAGAAGAGCGGGATTCTTATCGAGAAAAGTTCAATGAGCAGGAATTGAAGATCCAGAAGCTGACAAAGCAATTGAAGAATGAGCGAGCTCTGAATGACTACATCCGTACTGAGAAGAGGAGACCATGGGATCAATAAGGAGCTCTGGATGTTCTTTTACGGTTTTATTTCCCTTTTCAGTATTTCCCTTTTATGTAACGCCTAAGGGCAATCTGTTGAACAATTTAAGTTTCAAAGTTGAATCTAATGAAGTGTGTTCCTTTTGTTTACAAAGTTGATTCCCGATTGTCTTTGAAAACATAACTCATACGCATTCCATTCATCATATGCATAGCAGGTATTCTTCTTTTCAGGTTGCTTACTGTTCTTCGCTGTTTATTTCAGCATCATGAACCCTGACTCATCATCAACTGAGATGTCTATCAAGGCCCTTCAGGCGCAGAACGCGCAATTTCAGGAGCTGATCATGGGTTTGGCTCAAGGCCAAGAAGAGCTGAAGGATTTACTCCTGAAGAAGGAGAAGAAGAAGAAGAAGAGAACTGTTCTTTTCAACTCGGGCCGAAGGTTTGGCAACACTCTGCAGAATGAAGAGGCTGGTTCTTCTGTAGGCAAAGGCAGTCCCCAGGGGGGAAAGGCTTCAAGTCCAGTAGTCTCTGACAACGAGACTGACTTTAATGAGGAACAGTATCCTCCGGCTGAAGACCGGTATAAGCAGTTGGAAGACAGACTGAACGCCATGGAGATCCAACAAGTGCCTGGGCTGGATTTCAGAGACTTGGGCTTATCTACTGGTGTGATCATTCCTCACAAGTTTAAGGCACCATCTTTCACCAAGTATGACGGGGCGTCTTGTCCCAAGCTACACCTCAGATCTTATGTGCGGAAGATTCAACCGTACTCAGTGGACAAGAACTTGTGGATCCACTTCTTCCAAGAGAGTCTTTCAGGGACTCATCTTGAATGGTTCTATCAGCTGGATGGGACCAAGGTTCGTAACTGGGAGGAGTTGGCTACTGCTTTTTACAAGCAGTATCAATATAATGCCGACCTTGCTCCTACACGTACCCAACTCCAGGGTATGTCGCTAGGATCAAGCGAAGGTTTTAAAGAGTATGCACAGAAGTGGAGGGATCTGGCTGGCAGAGTGCAGCCTCCGTTAACAGACCGTGAGCTGGTGGATATGTTCTTGGGGACCCTATCTGGGCCATTTTTCAATCATCTTATCGGTAATTCGTCTGCAGGATTCACTGATCTTATTCTGACTGGGGAAAGGATAGAGGCTGGAATGAAGTCCGAAAAAATTCAGAAGGGTGCATCTTCAAGTTCCAGATCCACCGATCACACCAAAGATACTCGAGGATTGTCTCAAGTCCACTTATAATGGAACTTTTGAATAAGTCCGTTGATAGGAGATCTGAAGGAAGTATTTTATTTTTACTCTCTTCTCTGAAAGGCCAACCACAGGTCATTGATGACAGGTCTCTTGGTGCATTCCTTGGATGATGCTCTACATTATGTTGGAACATCTCGTCAGTAGATTATGTAGAATTTTGCTGAAGAAAGGAGTGGTGTAGCAGATTCTTTAGGGGTTAAACAAATGTGTGTTGATCACATATGTTTAGAACCTACTCCTAATCTAGAAGAAGAGGCATCTATGTCTAAGGAGTTTCAATACTATAAACTTACCTTATATAAATATGTTGATCAGGACACGAGCAACATATTGTTTACTTCTTGGGTTAGTTTATTTCTGATCCAATAAAGTATGAGTGTAGAAGTTGAGCATGTTGTTCTATTCAAAGACTTGTTAAAAGACATCTCAACAAGATTCTTCATGAAGTCCATTCCTAATGTTGAGGACATTATCTCTGACATCTTTAGGTTTTTCTGACCAAAGGAACCAAAATTCATAGAAAGGGACTTAAGGCAACAGTTATCCAAGTTTCTAGGTTGATGGTTATTCTTACAAACAGGATAGATGTTGTTTACTAAAACATGAAATAATTGTCAAGTCTATGAGAGCATGGAACTCTTGTTATGTTAAGAGAAGAATGATTATCCAAGGAAGGATAAAAAATAAATGTTTATCAACCTAAGCTCGGTGGTTGATTGGCGTCTACACTTTTGAAGTATCATCCAATCTGTTGGAATGAGTCTTCAATTGTTTACTTGAGTAAGGGGAGTTGATCATTCCTTATTGGAGAAAGGAATGTATACTCAAGGGAGGTCCCTCTCAAGTTCATAGTCCAACTATGTGGTGTCCTCACATATTGGAACATTTGTTTATGCACTAGGGCTGGAAATGCATTAGTGAGCCTTGAAGAAGCAGTGGTGCTTAGGGTATAGTGCTGGCCTTATCACCTGCTTGTTATTTTCTGCTCCAAATACTTGTTAGAGGGAATCTCCTCTTTAGGTGCAGAAGATTGGCTCCTACCACCTCAAAGTCAGATAGGAGGTTTGTACTTGTGTTTCGGAGGTGTGTATCATGCATGTCATTGCATGTGTTTGATGTCTGGTCATGAAGAATGATCAGCTGGTGAAGAGTGATCTTGTATCCCCTGCAAGAGTTATGCATGTATTTTTATAGATGTTACCTCCAAAACCATAGTAGTTATCGAATCCATGTGTGTGAGATTAATGTTGAAACATCATCTCAGTTATTTGGTCTTCAGCCAAGGAAGCCTGTTTTGTCCATAATGAAGCACTAAGTCAAGCCACTAACCCATTATGGAGTTGTTTGTGATGAAGATGGCTATCATGATTGATGTTATGGTGAAGAGTCATCCTGTGCCACGGGTATGTAGAAGAAGATAGTCAGACAAAATGTGATACCTCTTATGAGGAGGTGGTGTATCTAACTGGTGATGAATTTTCTGAAGGGAGCTGAGTATTTGGCCATCCTCTTAGAAGATTGTGCATAAGAAAAATGGTGAACACCTTAATGGGAGACTGGGTATTTATCCGAGGAGTTATGCAATTCTACAGTCTGAACATTTTTGTTCAAAAAATGTGTAGAGAAGTTATTTGTCTCTATGTGGCTGTTTGAAGTAGCTTGGGCAAGATAGCTGCTAACTACTGAGAGTCGATTTTTCTCAGTGGTTTTCTGTGGGTGATAACCTGATTTAGCTTCGGAAATTTATGTCCTAGATGGTGTTGTAATATCATGCTTATTGATGGTTGTCAAATAAGTTCATACAATATTTGGAAGTTGCATTTCAGAGTATGACAAAAGCAGGATTTGAAGCTTTTGACCCTATCCACAAGGGTATATGGTGAAGGCATG
Organism: Vicia faba; assembly: GCA_948472305.1. Lineage (NCBI taxonomy): Eukaryota > Viridiplantae > Streptophyta > Magnoliopsida > Fabales > Fabaceae > Vicia > Vicia faba. Next base: position 672,602,212 of record OX451740.1, read on the forward strand.
ACTCCTGAAGACAACAATTGATCCAACAATTTCTAGGAGAAATATATCATATGGGGGTCTAATCATAATGTCTTTTAAGGAAGTAGTTTCTTACACTACAAGTGACAGAGAGTGGCAATCTGGGTCTTGTACAACAAATAAGCTAAGAGAATTTATTCTTGAATATGTAAGAAGTTCTAAATCAAATGTGTCCTTGCTTATGTGGACAGCTCAGGGTACTTGAGATCATTCTCAAGGAGCTGATATATCTGGATCTGTGAAAGTCAGGATTGACTTTGCAATATGTGAAGTGCTCAGTTGGTGTGTCCAACTAGGAGTATGTAGTGGTTACCCTTCACTATGATAAGATGAAGTCCCTTATGTGTCCTCATTCGTTTCTCAAGTATTTATCTTCAGCTGGAGCATTGTTTATCCATGACAAGGGGAGTAAAGTACTTGTCCATGGACTATGGCTGCAATAGTACAATTGTGGGCCTCTTATGAGGTTGTGATGTCATATAATATGTCATGACATGTAGCTATTATAGGTAGTTACTTATATGCTTTACATGGCATATGTGGTTAAATCATGTGAAGATGATGGTTTAATCATGTGGTCTCATGTTTCTCAGGATGGACTCTGAGAGATTATATTAGTGTCTGGGAGAATTTATTTTTCTCTGCAGAACCTGAAGGACCCCAATGAATTAGCATTGGGTGTGTCACTCTAAAAATTGGAAAGGAGTGAGTTTCGAGACCAGGAAAGGACATTGTACCTATGTTTTGAGCTTATGGATAGGTCTTTCTAAGACTATTTTTTTAAGCTTGTGTGATAATGTTTGACAAGATGTCAGGATATGACTCAAGACATGTTTTTTCCTTGAAACCAGCAAGGATCGATTTTGAATGGTATATCTTATATGTGTCATGAGGGTGTGTATCATGTGCTCTGACTATGCATGTGCATGTTTTGGAAACTGTGATTTACAGAAAAAACCGGTCTTGATTTATTAAAAGCATTCAAATCTTTTTGATCGATGCACATTATTACCTGATGCGGTTTTTTTCCTTGAATAATTTCTCTTGACTAAGACAATTGTTATAGTCTAGGTTCATTATTTTTGCTCAGGTATTTATAGAGTCTTTTGTTTCTTTCCTTCCCTTCACTTTGTGTGTGTTTGTTGATTGTCTAGTTCTCATGTCCTTTGTTCGGGTATAGGCAAGTTTTGTTTGGGTCTGGTTCTGTGAAGGTTATGTTTGTCAATTTGTGGCAAGCATAGGGAAAATGGGTAGTGTTCAGACGTGGTTAAGTCTGGGTCAGTTTTTGCAGTTGTTTTTCCAAGATGTCGAATAATATGTCATATTCTGAGTATGTTTGTTTTTAGGTGTTTGCTATTGTGTCTTGTGATCTGAGTTAAGAACATAATTGTTTCTTGTGATCTGAGTTATCCAAGTTTGAGGTCTGGTCCTCTACGTCTGTATAAGGGTAGTTCAGGTGGGTGTTGATTTTTCCTTTAGTTTCCTCTTATGCTTCGAAATAGGATGTTGTGTCTGTTTGTGTCAAAGCATGTTCTCAGGTTGAGGGGGAGTATTTGATATCTTCTTCCGCATGTACATCATGACTTCGGGACTTTCTCTGTTTATCCTGAGGTTGTTGTCTGTGGTGTTGAGTCTGCCACACTGTAGTGGATTGGTTCGGGAAACTGTACAATAAAATGTCCCGACATCAATATGAGTATGGTTTTTACCTCTTGTTAAAGCCTTTCTCATATTCTAGTTAAAAAGGGAGAGAAAAGTTTATGTTATCTCTTAGTGAGCAGCTTTTTAAGGGGGATAAAAATATAAGTTATTTGTTATCTGTTTGTGATACGGTGGGAGAACTGACTTGAGGTTTTGCGTTTGTTTTTGCAAATGTTTCAGTTGAGCAAGAGTCGCCACCGACTTTTTATTTTATCCTAAGGAAAGGTTTAAAAAGCACAGCAAAAACCTTTGAGATGTTTTCTTGGGTTCGGGGAGTAGATTATAGAAAGGGAAGGTATTAGCACCCTTTCTATCCATGGTTATCCATGGGCTCTTAGTTACTTGCTTAGATCACTTGCCTTTTGTTTTCAATTGTTTGAAATGGTGCTTTGTGTGTGTGGGTTTGAAAATGTTTTGAAAAGAAGCCAATGTGGTAGCAACCTTTGTAATGATCCATGTTGGGATGTATACAAAGATGTATGTCTTTTGAAAAAGTTTTCATTTGTTTTTGAAAGTTGTTTTGAAAATGTTGTGAGGTGTGGTCTTTTTTAGAAAATAGGCAAGTGTTTTGTTTTTGCAAGTTTGATTCAAGTAACTAAGAGGTTATCTACTCCTAAATTTCTCAAAGTTTATTGCGATGTTTTAACCCTTTTAACAAGTTTGTTCCACCATTGTATTGGGTGGATAATCTCATGTTAGGATGTGAAAGGGACGGGCGCGGGTCATCGTTTAGACCATAATTGCAATGGTGCCAAGTATCTTTGGGCAATTTTCTTTAAGGGACTTGATCATTTGTTTAGGCAACTTTTTGAAAGCGTCATCGATGGACTATGATCATTTGAATTGTTTTTGTTTTGCCCAAAGAGACCTAACATGCAATATGGCCCATTTATTGAAGGCAACAAGTGGAATACCCTAGGGGTGCAAGTGTGATTGTGTATTGATTTTCATGCTTGTTTATCTTGAAATTAGGTCAAACTATTTTCGTTGTTTTTTTTTTCGCATACAAACCCTAATTCTAACATGGTATAATTAGAAAGCAATAAAGTGTGAAAAATAAATTTACTAAACTATTACAACACAATATATGGGAAGGGGGGTACAAATGTTCAAATGGGGATTTTTGACAAGGAATTTAAACCTAACTATTACATCAATATTTGAATTATTTACAAGATAATTTAATTGCACAAATTAAATAAAATAAGAATAAATATGCAAGATGCAAAAATGGTTTTTTGTATGTATGAAAAAGTATTTTTATATGTCAAAATAAACAAAAATAAAAGTATTATTTTTTGGAGTTTCTTTTCATGTTAGGGGCAAAACCCTAATTTTATTAAATAAAATGTATTATTTATTTATTATGTACAAATGTTTATTTATTATATACAAAAATAAAAATGAAGTATATTTGTGAAAAGGTATTTTTTATATTAAATATTAATAAAAAAAAAATAATAATAAAAGTGTGTATATTTTGTATTTTAACCTAAATATTCTAATATATATATATATATATATATATATATATATATATATATATATATATATATATATATATATATATATATATATATATATATATATATATATATATATATATATATATATATATATATATATATATATATATATATATATATATATATATATATATATATATATATATATATATATATATATATATATATATATATATATATATGTGTGTGTATTATTTTCTAAATATGTATTATATATAAAAAATAATAATATTTAATATTTATGAAAAAAAGTATTTTTTTTATATAAAATATTTTCAGAAGATAAAATGAAATAAAAATGAAAATAAAAATGTTTTTGCATATTTTTTAGTATTCTTTAATAAAATGTATCTATTTATTTATTTATGCATAAAAAACTAATCTAAACAAACAAATACCTAATAAATTCAAAAATGGTGTAAAAAATTATTTTTATATTTTTTATATTATGAGGAAAAATAAATAAGTCAAACCAAAAAAAAGAAAAGTCAAAAAATCATTAAAATGAACAAAATGGGCTTAGGGGGTTCAGAAGTAAATGTATGGTGCAAATAAGAAAAACATTCCAGGCCCAGCCCAGAACCAGTCATCTTCAACCTCAGAACAAACTTTGTTCAAGAAACCACGCGTTTCCTATCTCCCAATTCCTGGACTTTCAAGCAAAACTCACAACATGAAAAATGTAGAGCATGAGAAGACGAATCCAACCATATAACGAACTTGACTTAACTCTCTAAGATGAGGGAGAATTTCTTCTCCCCCAAATCCTGACCTAGTTTTTCATCAATGTTCAGACCTTAAATTCTTGCAGCACACATAATATAAATGAAATCTAATTACATGGGCATGTTCAGGGCTATGAATGTGACATATTCTCTTCACAAACCTAAAGCTAACAATGCCTAATAAGAGAGATACGAGTTCATGAACTTACCTGTTCAGTTGAAGTTGTATCTGGCAATGGAGAAGCTTTTAGTGCAAGGTGATGATTGGTATAGCTTCCTTGAGGTCCATGGATGCTATTCCAAGCTTTACTTTATCTTGAAACCTTTTGAATCATGCTATGGAACTTCAACTGCAAAACAAGAAAATGAAAATGGTGGAACTGGTTAGAGGAGTTACAGGTCGTGTTTTATGTTTGGATTAGCTTCAAGTGATGCTAGGGAATGTGTTTGATGAGCTTTTAGCAAGAAAGCATGAAAGGGATGAGAGTTGGAACTCAATCTGCAGAGGTTACTCTGTTTGGGCAGTTTGAAGGTGATTCTGGGAATGAGAGGGTGTTGGGGATGGTTGGCTCGTGTTCTAGCTTGTGTTTGATGTTTAGGATATGTTTGATAACTTTTCTTAGGCTTGCTTGTGCTGAGATGAAAGTTGGTATATGTTATGATGTGTTTCTTGAACTTTAAGCAAGCAATGGTCAAGTTTTGTTCTAGACAGGTAGAGGACCCCTAAACATGCTGCAAACCTTGGCATTGATCAGTGTGATTAGTCCCTAAACTTGTGCCAAGGGGATTTGATCTGTACTTCTTGGATTTGCATTATGACATAAAGCTTGCTTTTGCAAAAATGGCTATTTCACTTTTTCTATTTATGGCCTAATCTTGCATACAATGCTTGGATATACAAAATAAGGCTTTGGCACAATGAGTATGCATTAAATTATTGAGTGTTGGATGGTTTAGAGGCCTGTAATGTAGCATAAACTAAGCTGACTTGAAAATGGCAATGTGTATGAACATGTCTTGGTCAAGAACAAAAGTGAGTTTTTGCCATATTGCAAAATTCGATTCTCTCAAGTCATGAGGTTGTTTGATGAGTTCTTGGATATTTTGGAAAGCTTGGAATGTGTACTACAATCCATCTTTGAAGTGAAAATTGAAATTCCAAGTGGAAGTATGTGAAAAATGGTCTTGAAGTTAGGTAAAAATCTTGCCTAAAAAGGTCAAAATTTCACTAAGTCAAGAATGGTTTGGCACCCTTGTTCCAAAGGTTGTAACTTGAGATACATGCCTCTTTTGGGAAAACTTTGTGAATCAAAGTTGTAGATTATGCAATAGGCTACAACTTTCATGTTTTGACTTTTGCTTGAATCCAAATGAATCTTGGTGAGAAAGTGGGGCAAAGTTAGGAAAAAATTAGGGTTTTTCATAACTTAGAAAAATTCTAAGTTATGAAAAATCTCCATTTCAAACCCTAATTTGCATTTCTTGATTTCTTGATGAACAAGTTTCATGATTTGGCATGTTTTGATGAAAAATGAATCTTGACCCTTGATTTTGACCAAAAAGTCAAAGTTTGACTTTTCAGTATACAGTCAAAATTGATCAATTGACTGGGAAATTCAACTATCAATCTTGTGCATTTGGGATCTTTTGAACTTGTTGAGCATGTCAAGACAATTCCATGGGGTCTTTGAGTCCATATGTGAGCTTGTTTTGCCATTGGCTAGGTCAAACAGTCACAAATTGCCTTTGTGCAGTCAAAACCCTAAAAATGACCATTTTGCCCCTTTTGGTGATCTGATCAAATTTCTTATGGAATTGTGATCCAAACTTGATCAAATGGTCCATATGAGTTTATAATGTTGGTGTGGGTCAATTTTCATGAGATTTGACTGTCAATTGGCCACAGTTGACTTTTTCCCCAATACAGTTGATTTCTAGGTCAACTGTCCAATTGACTGGGCAAAACTTGGAATCAAGACTTGAAACTTGGTATAGGTAAACTTGGGAGTCCAACATGAAGTATGAAAGTCATCTTAGGCATTTTAGGTCAAAATGTCTTGGTGCAATCATAAACCCTAATTTGGGTCAACAGTGCAAGGAGAAGTCTTGAGCAGAGGAAACCCTAATTGGATCTTGATCTTCAAGGGTCTTGTGATGAGAAAATGTTGAGGAAATGGGAGGGCAAATTTTGGGGTACAACAGTTGCCCCTGTTCAATCTTCTTGAACCTGAAGAGTTAGATTGGCAAGTTTGCCTTTCGTGACTCGAGGGTAAAAGGAGATTGGACACTAGAGTGCCCAGAAATTTGCACTCGCATGTCGAAGTATCAGCAATGTGATGTCGGGAATGGGCTTACAGATGCCATTTGGAGAGATGGTGGATAGGGAGATGGTCTTATAGATGCCATCTGGAGATGCGACAGAACCTTGTCGGGAATGGGCTTATAGATGCCATTTGGAAGTGTTGATCGCATAAGAGATTCCTTAGGGGGAACTTGTGTATTTGAGACAGATGTTTTCCTGGCTTGTTACAGGTGTTTGATCTTCAATCTCCTCATGCAGATATGCCCTGGCTAGATACAGGAATCGAATCTACAGTCGGTTGTTCACAGATGTGCCCTGGCTAGATACAGGAATCGAATCCGGAAATAGTCGTCAACAGATATGCCCTGGCTGGATACAGGAGTCGAATCTGGAATTGTGATAGTTGATAGATATGCCCTGGATGGATACAGGAATCGAATCTTTGAACTCTTCAGACGTGCCCTGGCTAGATACAGGAGTCGAGTCTGGAAATGGTCGTTAACAAATATGCCCTGGCTGGATACAGGAATCGAATCTGGAAATGTTGTAGTTGATAGATGTGCCCTGGCTGGATACAGGAATCAAATATTTGAACTCTTCAGACGTGCCCTGGATAGATACAGGAATCGAGTCTGGAAACTGATCACTCTCAGATGTGCCCTGGCTAGATACAGGTATCGAATCTGGAATTGTGACAGTTGAAGGTTGTTGTCTTTGGGATTGTCTTTTTCCCTGAAAAGGCAAAAACATAAGTTGTATGCAATGTCATGATGTATAATATGCATGATGTCATGATGTTCAACATGAGATAGTGTTGTATGCACTTTATCATGTATGTAAGCAAGATGTATGAAAATGTGAAATGTTTATGAATGTAATTTCGTCTTAGGAAAATAAATCCTTGACGACCGGCCGGGGAATTGCTCTGTGGAAGAGATACTTTGCTGAAGTTTCGATGAGAGGCCTGCTGAGGACTTCAATGATGGATTCCGCTGGGGATAATGATGATAAACTCCGCTGGGGAATACCAAAGATAAACTCCGCTGGGGAATAGGAAGAACTTTGCCGAGGGCGATCTTCCGTGGCAGATAGCTGAGGATAACCCAGTTATAAGCCCTTGTGAGGAATAACTTTGAATAAAGCTCGGGAGAGACGTCTGTATTCTGCAGGGGGTAAGCTTCTAGAATCTACTGGGGATAAGCTTCAAGATCTGCTGGGGATAAGAATTCCACTTTCCTGGGGAAAATTTTTTGGAATTGCATTGGGGTACTGATATTCTGCCGGGGAACCATCTTAGGTCAAGACTGCCGGGGACGCTTGCTAATGAATGCCTATACTCCACTGGGGAAAGTTGCTATTTTCAGGATTGATAGGGAACCAACTCTGCTTGGGGAAAGTAATGTTGAATCTTGTCTTACTCTGCGGGGAGTTGAGATGATTTGGTCACATTCTTCAGTCGAATCTACCTTGGTACCTTGGCGGACAAAGCAACCAGACTGCATCAGACAATTTCACATTGCCCCTGTTTCTGATGTCACCTGTAATTAATCCTTTGTTTCATATGCAAATATTTATGAATCAGCAATTTAATGTCAAATGCATATATCAAAAATGAACATTGGACGTTCTTCGCAAGACAAAACAGAAAAAGGAAAAACAATGGCAATTTGTATAGAAAAGTGGATTTGTATTGATTTTGAATTTTGCCTGTGAATAGGCGTTTTTGTACAAGAGGCTGACTTCCTAGTAAGAGAATGCCGCCGAATAACATAGAATTTACAATTTTGAAAAGGAAACAAAACAGCTATGTGAACAATCCCACTGGGTTCCAACTCTGCTATCGCCTTTATGTCTTCAAGCGTTTCATCACTTTGCTGCTTGGTTGAAGATGAAGCTGATTGATCGATGCCGAGATCTGAGCCAGATGGTTGATGCCGAATTCCGGATGCAAGGTGATCCAATGAGACATAGTGTTACGCTTTATCCCTAACTTTTGCCTGGACCGCCCTTTCGGGTTTTCAGTCCACCGGGATACCCATTTTTGCCCAAGCCGCCTTTTCAGGTTTTCGACTTGCCGGGTGTACAGATTTTTTTTCATTTCATCCCTTATTTTTTCCCGAACCCTTTTGGTTCGCCGGGAAGCCCTTATTTTTGCCTAGGTATGTCAACCTAGCGGGTCTTTTATCATGCGTAGTATCTTTTTACTATGTCTGCATTGGCGGGGTGAGGAAGGTCGTCACCATCCATGGTGATCAGAATCATGGCTCCTCCTGAGAACACATGTTTAACCACAAATGGCCCTTCGTATGTAGGGTTCCATTTGCCTCGGGGATCACTTTGAGGAAGGATGATGCGTTTGATTACCAGGTCCCCAACTTGATATTCTTGTGGTCTGACTTTCTTGTTAAATGCCCTGATCATCCGTTTTTGATACGTCTGACCATGACAGATAAAGGTGAGTCTCTTTTCGTCAATCAGGTTTAATTGATCAAGTCGAGTCTGGATCCAGTCATCTTCACTCAGATCTGCATCCTTCATTATTCAGAGAGAGGGTATCTGGACTTCAATTGGCAAGACTGCCTCCATGCCATAGACCAAGGAGAAAGGAGTTGCCCCGGTTGACATCCTTGCTGAGGTACGGTATCCATGAAGAGCAAACGGTAGCATTTCGTGCCAATCTTTATAGGTCACTGTCATCTTCTGCACAATTTTCTTGATATTCTTATTAGCTGCTTCTACAGCCCCATTCATCTTCGGCCGGTAGGGAGAAGAGTTGTGGTGCTGTATCTTGAATTGTTCGCAGAGCTCAGTGATCATCTTGTTATTAAGATTGGTACCATTGTCCGTAATGATTCTTTCCGGGACGCCGTACCGACAGATCAGGTTATGCCGGATGAAACGTGCCACGACGCTCTTGGTTACCGTGGCGTAGGAAGCTGCCTCAACCCACTTTGTGAAGTAATCGATCGCCACCAAGATGAAGTGATGCCCGTTGGATGCCGTCGGTCGGATCTCACCGATCATATCAATCCCCCACATTGCAAAAGGCCAAGGTTCCGTCAGGACGTTCAAAGGAACCGGAGGGATATGCACCTTGTCAGCATAGATCTGGCATTTATGACAAGTCTGAGAATATTGGTAACAATCGGCTTCCATTGTGGACCAGAAATATCATGCCCTAAGGATTTTCTTTGCCATGGTGTGTCCACTGGAATGTGTTCCAAATGTACCTTCATGCAGTTCTATCATGATCTTTTCTGCTTCAGCCTTATCCACACAATGCAGTAAAGTTGAATCATGATTCCGTTTGTAGAGAATGCCGTTGCTGAGGAAGAATTTTGCCGCAAACCTTCTCATGAACTTATTGTCATTGACAGATGCACCTTCAGGGTATTCCTGAGCTTCCAAGTACCTCTTCACCTCATGATACCAGGGTTTTTCAGTCACCTTTTCGGCCTCAAGATCGCAGTAGTATGCCGGTTCATCCAATTTCCAGATAATGATCCGGGGAGCCTCATTGTCCCATTTGACTTTGAACATTGAGGACATCGTAGCCAGTGCGTCCGCTAGCTGATTCTCCTCTCTTGGGAAGTGCTCAAAAGTTATCTCTTCAAAGTGGGGAAGCAAGGTCAACACATACTCCTTGTAAGGAATAAGATTTGGGTGTTTCGTATCCCACTCGCCTTTGATCTGATTGATCACGAGAGAGGAATCTCCGAAGACACTCAGAAATTTGATCCTTAAGTCGATTGCAGCTTGTAGACCCATGATACATGCCTCATATTCTGCCATGTTGTTGGTGCAGTTGAAACATAATTGGGCGGTGAGTGGAGTATGAGTTCCTTTGGGAGATATGATTACAGCGCCGACGCCGTTACCCAAAGCGTTAGAGGCTTCTTCAAAATGCATAGACTATCGGGATCCTTCCTCAGGTCCTTCATCCGGTCCAGGTACTTCACAGTCAGTTACCACCATGATATCTTCGTCCGGAAAATCAAAGTTCAATGATTGGTAATCGTCCACAGGTTGGTGTGCCAAATGATCTGCCAGTACACTTCCTTTAATTGCTTTCTTAGTTGTATACTGGATATCATATTCTGTCAAGATCATTTGCCATCTTGCTATTCTTCCAGACAGAGCAGGATTTTCGAATATGTACTTGATGGGATCCATCTTTGAAATCAAAAGAGTAGTGTGAGTCAGCATATACTGTCTCAGCCGGCGAGCAGCCCATACCAGAGCGCAGCAAGTTTTCTCAAGCAGTGAGTAACGAGACTCACAGTCGGTAAACTTTTTGCTCAGGTAATAAATAGCGTGCTCTTTTCGGCCAGACTCGTCATGCTGCCCCAGCACACACCCCATTGAATTGTCAAGTACTGTCAAGTATAGTATCAGAGGTCTTCCTTCCACTGGTGGCATAAGAATGGGTGGCTCTTGGAGATATTCCTTTATCTTTTCAAAGGCAGCCTGACATTCATCGTTCCAGCGTACTACTTGATCTTTCTTCAGTAATTTGAAGATTGGCTCACAAGTAGTAGTCAGATGTGAGATGAATCGGGCAATGTAATTCAGTCGTCCCAGGAAGCCTCTGACTTCTTTCTCTGTCTTTGGAGTCGGCATCTCTTGTATGGCTTTTACCTTGGCAGGGTCCACCTGAATACCTTTATCACTTACAATGAAACCTAGAAATTTTCCGGACCTTACCCCGAAGGTGCATTTGCTTGGGTTCAACCTCAACTTGTATAACTTCAGTCGGTCAAACAGCTTCCTCAGATGATCAAGGTGCTCCTCCTCAGTTTGAGACCTTACAATCATGTCATCAACATATACCTCAATCTCATGATGGATCATATCATGAAATAAAGCAACCATGGCACGTTGATAGGTTGCCCCAGCATTTTTCAACCCGAATGGCATGACCTTGTAGCAGAAGGTGCCCCACTGAGTCACAAAGGTAGTCTTCTCCATATCTTCCGGAGCCATCTTGATCTGATTATACCCTGAAAAACCATCCATGAAGGAGAACACCTTGTGTTGAGCAGTATTATCGACAAGAACATCGATGTGAGGTAGAGGGAAATCATCCTTGGGACTGGCCCTGTTCAAATCCCTGTAGTCGACACACATTCTGACTTTACCGTCCTTCTTCGGCACTGGCACCATGTTGGCAACCCATTGAGGATAAGAAGTTACTGCTAGAAACCCGGCATCGAATTGCTTCATAACCTCAGCCTTGATCTTTTCAGACATCTCTGGGCGCATACGGCGGACCTTTTGCTTTACCGGAGGGCAGTCTTCCTTGGTTGGCAGGTGATGAACTACAATGTCGGCATCCAAACCAGGCATGTCCTTGTAGGACCAAGCAAAGATCTCCATGTAATCATGTAGCATCTGGATCAATCGTTGCTTCACGCTGAGCTCTAGATTGGCACCAATCTTGACCTCCTTCCTATCTGTCTCAGTACCCAGGTTCACTGTTTCCACCGGCTCTTCATGCGGCTGAATGGCCCTCTCTTCCTGGAGTAGCAGTCTTGCGAGTTCGCCAGGCACTTCGCAATCATCTTCACCTTCGTCCTCGGCCAAGTTGATCGGATTCTCGAAGTCATAACTGGTGGTAGCAGAGCTGTTACCAGTGAGATCCAGAGTGGATTGAAACCTGTATGAGTGAGTGTGTGTAAATATAGTTGTTTTGCAATATATAACACAGAAAGAAAAAGAGCACAAGATATGAAATGCAACAAACATCCAATGTTTTGATTGATGATATATGGAAATGTCATACAAAAAGCCCTCACAAATGGAGCTACGATGCCCCGGGTAGGACACCGAGCCAATAAAAGTTTCAACATATTTGTTTGTTACAAATCAAAAGAATTAATTACTGTGTGACAAATGTGATAGGTGTAAAATCCTTTGCCGTCCAGTTGCTTGGTCCGTCTCTGGTGGTTGGATAGATCCAACCGTCAAACTCTGCTTCCTCTACGTCCTCCTCGATAGCATTCACCCTCGGATTGGTGATAAACACCGGAGCCTTTCTGATCTTGTCCTTGCGCACTGCCCTCTGAGCCTCTGCAGTAAAGCCCAGCCCAAACTTGTCATTCTTTTGAGTGAAGTCAGGAAGCTGACCCCAGTTTGCACAATTGCCTTTCTCGATTACAGCCCGGGCATCCTTCAAGGACGCCATCTTCAACGGAAGGTCTTCTTCAACCACTGCCTCAACCAATGCCAACGTTGGAGGTACTTCCTCAAAATGCTGAAAGGGGGTTTCAATAAATTCCCCGTCCATCTCGATATACCGGAATGAATTCAAGTGACTAACCATGTATTCCTCCTCACCCTGCACAGTAACAATCTTCCCTTTGACAGGGTATTTGAGCTTTTGGTGTAGAGTGGATGTTACTTCCCCAGCCTTGTGAATCCAGGTTCGACCCAACAAGCAGGAATAAGATGGACGAATATCCATTACATAGAACGTTGAGTCAAAGACTTGGGAACCCACACGAATAGGAATGTCTACTTCACCGTGCACCATCCTCTTAGAACCGTCAAAGGCTCTAACAATGATGTTACTAGGCTTCAATTCCAGACCCTCACAATCCAAGCGATCCAATGCCTTCTTGGGCAAAACATTCAGGGAAGAACCGGTATCCACCAACACGTGTGCGAGAGTAGTGCCCCTGCATTCTATAGAGACATGCAGGGCATCATTGTGATTTTTCCCTTTGGCGGTAAGGTCAGCATCCGAGAACCCCAAACCATTGTCAGCTGTCAAATTAGCCACACAGTTAGTGAATTGATCTGCAGAGGTCTCCTGCGGTACATGGGCCGTTTTCAGAAATGAAATCAGGGCTTTTGCATGGGCCTCTGAGCATAGCAGCAATGATAGCATAGAGATTTTGGAGGGGGTATGCCCCAACTGTTCAACAACATTGAAGTCACTCTTTTTAATGATTTTAAGGATTTCCTCCATCTCTTGTTGGGAGGCTTCAACAGCAGTCTTTTTTGGTGCCTCCGTCCTGGCAGGCAAATCGGTAGCAACTTCTTTGCCCCGAGCATCAGAGGACTCGGCGGCAGTAGTAGACACAGGAACTTGAATTGGAACATGCACACTTGCGGGTGTGATGGTGAGGGGTTTTCGGATAACTGGCGGTGCAATGTCAGGCGAGAAGAGCCTGCCACTGCGGGTAATCTTGGCGGGACCAGTGATGTTACTGATACTGGGACCGATGTTGAACTCCTGCTTCACTCTAAGCACATACACGTCGGCCCCATAATGCCATGGGACCGCTTTATCAGACTCATAGGGGAGAGGCCCCGGAACAGTAATAGTAATGGGTGCAACAGACATAATTTGGACTGGCTTCCTCGGGGGAGCTTTGGTAGGATTGTAAATTGTGACAACAGATATTTCTTCAGCAGAAAGAAATGGAACAGCAGTTTTCTTGAACAAAATTTCTTTGTTATCCACCAGGCTTTGGATGCCTGATTTCAGCAGCGGACAACCGGTAGGGACAACAGCACACAAGAGGCAACCCTTGCTACAACCCGAAAATAAACCGGCTAGTAGTAAGTTCCTCTTAACAGTCAATAGAGGGGTAGCAACATCATTCACCGAAACAGCATATAAATCTTCCTCGATGGCATTTACTCTATGCTGGGGCATAGGAGCAGTTACAACATTTGGCCTCTCAGGTGCCTCAAACTGAATTTCCTTTGCGTCGATAAGATCTTGCACTTTATTTCTCAAGGCCCAGCAATCATCAGTAGTATTCCCGGGGCTATCGGAATGATAAGCACAACGGGCATTTGGGTTATACTTAGGAGATGCAGTATTCACGACCTTCGGCGCCTCTTTGATGGTCACCAAGTTGGTTGATAACAGTTGCGGTAAAATTTGTGACAAGGTCATACTCAACCGAGTATACTGTCTCTTGGGCCTTTCACCTCTTTGTTGATTGTACTGCTGAGGAGCAGCAGCAGGTTTTGAAATGACCAAAGCATTGACGGCTTGGCGACTTTCTGGCTTGACTTGTCTTCTAGGACCATAGACGGCACTTGCTTCTTTCTTAAACGGCCTCTTCTCAGTACTTGGGGAGGCAGCTTTTTGTATCTTTCCTGACCTGATGCCAACTTCAATTCTTTCACCTGTCAGAATCAAATCTGTAAACCCAGCGGAGGAGTTACCAACCAAATGATTGAAAAATGGACCAGACAAAGTCCCTAAAAACATATCAACCAGCTCACGATCAGTCAAAGGAGGCTACACCCTGCCAGCCAAATCTCTCCATTTTTGTGCATATTCTTTGAATCCTTCGCTCGTTCCTAGAGACATACCCTGGAGTTGGGTACGCGTAGGAGCGAGATCAGAATTGTATTGATATTGTATGTAGAATGCGGTTGCCAAATCTTCCCAGTGTCGGATGCTAGTTCCATCTAGTTGGTAGAACCACTCAAGCTGTGACCCCGAAAGGCTATCTTGGAAGAAGTGAATCCAAAGGTTCTTATCTGTCGTGTAAGGTTGGGTCTTCCTTACGTACGACCTTAGATGCATCTTTGGACAAGAAGCCCCGTCATATTTGGCAAAGGCAGGCACCTTAAACTTGTGTGGAATTACTACCCCAGAAGATAACCCCAAATCTCCAAAATCCAGCCCCGGCACATTCTGAATTTCCATGGCGCTCAAGCGGTCTTCTAATTGCTTGTATCTGTCAGCAGCAGGTGGGTATTGTTCGTCATTGTAGTCCGTCTCGTTGTCAGAGACTGCAGGACTAGGAGCTCCTCCCCCTTGGGGACTGTTTTTCTCAGCAGAAGAAGTAGTTGGATCAACTTCATTATGGAATGTGTTCCCAAATCTGCGTCCAGTGTTGAATAACGCAGTCCTCTTTTTCTTCTTCTTCTTTAGGAGTAGAGTCTTCAACTCTTGCTGACCCTGGGCCAAGCTCAGAATCATTTCTTGAAACTGGGCACTTTGGGCCTGAAGGGCCTTGATTGCTTGCTCACTGGATGAGTCTGGATTCATGATGACTGTTCAAATAAACAGCGAAGAAGATTAAGCAACCTGTGAAATAAGGTACCTGCTATGCATATGGTGCAATGAGATGCATATGTTTTATGTTTTCAAAGACAAACAAGATTCAACTTTGTAGACAAAAAGGGAACACACTTCATTAGATTAAAATTTTAATTGTTCAACAACTTGCCCTTAGGCATTACAGGAATGAAAAATACCGGAAAGGAAATAAAAGCTATAAAAGGAATTATCCAAAGCCCATCAGTGCTCCCATGGCCTCCTTTTCTCAGTGTTGATGTAGTTATTCAGAACCCGCTCCTCCTCCAATTGCTTAGTCAGCCTCTGGATCTTCCGCTCCTGTTCGTTGAACTTTTCTCGATAAAAAATCCTGTTCTTCCTTTAGCTGTGCCCAAGATCTCTTCATTGTATCAAAATCAGTAGGTATTTGAGGAGGGAGGACAGTTGGAGGAACCCCATCTTCATCAGGAGATTCAAGAATGATAGGTCGGACAGCTTCGTACGGCATACCTAACTTCTGAGCACGGATGCGGACCCATTTGCAATAGGGTTCCATTGGTAGAGAAGTCTTTGGTCCCAACTCATGTGGGCCATCCTTGTGAATTCTGTCCCAAGCTTTAATGAATCCATGGCGTAGTTTGTCATTGTCTGCCTGAAACTCAAAATGGAAGTGAGGAACCAACATTTCATGAGGCCCTACTCTTCTGGCTCTTCCAAACTGGCGGAGAGCTAAGCATGGATTATAAGAGATTCCTCCTTGGATACCAATCAAAGGGACATTAGGGTATTCTCCGCAACGATCAATAACAGCTACCTCATCCAAACCCCTGAGAGTCCAAGTGATGTCATTATCAGTGAGAGACATTAACCTCCGAGCCCAACCCTTTCCTTCTTCATTCTTCAGCACGAACTTAGGAAGGTGCAAAATAAACCACCTCACTAGCAAAGGATCACAACACCACGGAGTTCCCCGTTTTCGGGCAGTACGAACATAGAGTTGTTGCAGGATATCACCTAAAAGAGTGGGTACAGGATTCCGAGACATGAAGATCCTTATGGCATGGATACTGATAAAGGTGTCAGGATTGGGAAACAATACCAGACCATAGATCAAAAGAGCCAGAATGTCTTCGTACGCCTTGAAGTCCAAGTCATTCCAGAAATCATTAGCTTTGCCAACCAGAAATTTGACCAAAAAGCCCTTAACTCCACTTCTAGTTTCCCAGTTAGCCAATACCTCTTCTTTGGTTAAGGGGAGAACTGAAGTAACCTCTTCAAGCCTAGGAGTCTTTTCCAAACCAGTGAATGGAGTTTGCTCCAAGACAGGGATCCCAAGCAAATAAGAGAATTCTTCCAGGGTAGGAACCAGCTGGAAGTCTTGAAAGGTGAAACAATGATACAGGGGGTCATAAAACTGGGTCAGAACACTTATCAGTTGTTGGTCCCATTTTGCAGTGATCAAGCCAAGGAGAGAACCATGCCTGTTGATGAAGGAAGTAGTGTTTGGAATCCTACCAACCAAATCCTTGAGCAAAGTTGATGGTTGAACAAAGTTGAGCCGGATAGTATTCCTACGCACGGGCATCATGATGTCCTACAAAATAGAGCAAAGATGAAACTTTTTTGTCTTTGAAATGGGTTAGTCCTTTATACAGGATGCATGCAATGGTATGATGGTATGATGCTATGATGAAGCACACCACAAGTATTCACATAGGCAAGCATGATAAGGCACACAAGTCACACAAGACAACCCTTAGGTTTCAGGCCAGCATGAAGTTCAGGTATTACCCTCTTTTGGTTTCATTGGTTAAAACCTGTCCTATCAAAAGTAACCGGGTTCTAGAGGATCTCAAATCATTGGCTACCCTCAATCGGTCATAACTCCAGCATCGCAATCTTTTCTTGCGGCCAGAACCATCGCGAGAGTTTAGCCTCAATGAGTGTAGCATACTGCTACTGTTCTAATGGCCAAGTTTGGTTAATTTAGGGTTCTAAGGTCGGTTGGTGTTTAATGACTCCTTAGAAGACCTATATTCTCCTCATTGCAACACAAGGGATATAGGTACAGACCAAGGTGCCACACCAACGTAGCCACTGCTTCACCCATGTCGGTCTACGCCGGACAGGTCCCTCACAGATTATGCTACCTAAAAAGGGTATTCCCCAGATCCGGGTTAGGACCTACGAAACTCCGATGCAAAGCCCACAAATATAAAAGCAAACAAAGCAAACAATTGAAAACAAGGGTGATCTAATCCCTAAGGTTACTCCACTTTTAAATTTGTCCCCAGCAGAGTCGCCAGTTCTGTGATACGGTGGGAGAACTGACTTGAGGTTTTGCGTTTGTTTTCGCAAATGTTTCGGTTGAGCAAGAGTCGCCACCGACTTTTTATTTTATCCTAAGGAAAGGTTTAAAAAGCACAACAAAAACCTTTGAGATGTTTTCTTGGGTTCGGGGAGTAGATTATAGAAAGGGAAGGTATTAGCACCCTTTCTATCCATGGTTATCCATGGGCTCTTAGTTACTTGCTTAGATCACTTGCCTTTTGTTTTCAATTGTTTGAAATGGTGCTTTGTGTGTGTGGGTTTGAAAATGTTTTGAAAAGAAGCCAATGTGGTGGCAACCTTTGTAATGATCCATGTTGGGATGTATACAAAGATGTATGTCTTTTGAAAAAGTTTTCATTTGTTTTTGAAAGTTGTTTTGAAAATGTTGTGAGGCGTGGTCTTTTTTAGAAAATAGGCAAGTGTTTTGTTTTTGCAAGTTTGATTCAAGTAACTAAGAGGTTATCTACTCCTAAATTTCTCAAAGTTTATTGCGATGTTTTAACCCTTTTAACAAGTTTGTTCCACCATTGTATTGGATGGACAATCTCATGTTAGGATGTGAAAGGGACGGGCGCGGGTCATCGTTTAGACCATAATTGCAATGGTGCCAAGTATCTTTGGGCAATTTTCTTTAAGGGACTTGATCATTTGTTTAGGCAACTTTTTGAAAGCGTCATCGAGGGACTATGATCATTTGAATTGTTTTTGTTTTGCCCAAAGAGACCTAACATGCAATATGGCCCATTTATTGAAGGCAACAAGTGGAATACCCTAGGGGTGCAAGTGTGATTGTGTATTGATTTTCATGCTTGTTTATCTTGAAATTAGGTCAAACTATTTTCGTTGTTTTTTTTTCGCATACAAACTCTAATTCTAACATGGTATAATTAGAAAGCAATAAAGTGCGAAAAATAAATTTACTAAACTATTACAACACAATATATGGGAAGGGGGGTACAAATGTTCAAATGGGGATTTTTGACAAGGAATTTAAACCTAACTATTACATCAATATTTGAATTATTTACAAGATAATTTAATTGCACAAATTAAATAAAATAAGAATAAATATGCAAGATGCAAAAATGGTTTTTTGTATGTATGAAAAAGTATTTTTATATGTCAAAATAAACAAAAATAAAAGTATTATTTTTTGGAGTTTTTTTTCATGTTAGGGGCAAAACCCTAATTTTATTAAATAAAATGTATTATTTATTTATTATGTACAAATGTTTATTTATTATATACAAAAATAAAAATGAAGTATATTTGTGAAAAGGTATTTTTTATATTAAATATTAATTAAAAAAAATAAAAAAAATAAAAGTGTGTATATTTTGTATTTTAACCTATATATATATATATATATATATATATATATATATATATATATATATATATATATATATATATATATATATATATATATATATATATATATATATATATATATATATATATATATATATATATATATATATATATATATATATATATATATATATATATATATATATATATATATATATATGTATTATTTTCTAAATATGTATTATATATACAAAATAATAATATTTAATATTTATGAAAAAAAGTATTTTTTTTTATATAAAATATTTTCAGAAGATAAAATGAAATAAAAATGAAAATAAAAATGTTTTTGCATATTTTTTAGTATTCTTTAATAAAATGTATCTATTTATTTATTTATGCATAAAAAACTAATCTAAACAAACAAATACCTAATAAATTCAAAAATGGTGTAAAAAATTATTTTTATATTTTTTATATTATGAGGAAAAATAAATAAGTCAAACCAAAAAAAAGAAAAGTCAAAAAATCATTAAAATGAACAAAATGGGCTTAGGGGGTTCAGAAGTAAATGTATGGTGCAAATAAGAAAAACATTCCAGGCCCAGCCCAGAACCAGTCATCTTCAACCTCAGAACAAACTTTGTTCAAGAAACCACGCGTTTCCTATCTCCCAATTCCTGGACTTTCAAGCAAAACTCACAACATGAAAAATGTAGAGCATGAGAAGACGAATCCAACCATATAACGAACTTGACTTAACTCTCTAAGATGAGGGAGAATTTCTTCTCCCCCAAATCCTGACCTAGTTTTTCATCAATGTTCAGACCTTAAATTCTTGCAGCACACATAATATAAATGAAATCTAATTACATGGGCATGTTCAGGGCTATGAATGTGACATATTCTCTTCACAAACCTAAAGCTAACAATGCCTAATAAGAGAGATACGAGTTCATGAACTTACCTGTTCAGTTGAAGTTGTATCTGGCAATGGAGAAGCTTTCAGTGCAAGGTGATGATTGGTATAGCTTCCTTGAGGTCCAGGGATGCTATTCCAAGCTTTACTTTGTCTTGAAACCTTTTGAATCGTGCTATGGAACTTCAACTGCAAAACAAGAAAATGAAAATGGTGGAACTGGTTAGAGGAGTTACAGGTCGTGTTTTATGTTTGGATTAGCTTCAAGTGATGCTAGGGAATGTGTTTGATGAGCTTTTAGCAAGAAAGCATGAAAGGGATGAGAGTTGGAACTCAATCTGCAGAGGTTACTCTGTTTGGGCAGTTTGAAGGTAATTCTGGGAATGAGAGGGTGTTGGGGATGGTTGGCTCGTGTTCTAGCTTGTGTTTGATGTTTAGGATATGTTTGATAACTTTTCTTAGGCTTGCTTGTGCTGAGATGAAAGTTGGTATATGTTATGATGTGTTTCTTGAACTTTAAGCAAGCAATGGTCAAGTTTTGTTCTAGACAGGTAGAGGACCCCTAAACATGCTGCAAACCTTGGCATTGATCAGTGTGATTAGTCCCTAAACTTGTGCCAAGGGGATTTGATCTGTACTTCTTGGATTTGCATTATGACATAAAGCTTGCTTTTGCAAAAATGGCTATTTCACTTTTTCCATTTATGGCCTAATCTTGCATACAATGCTTGGATACACAAAATAAGGCTTTGGCACAATGAGTATGCATTAAATTATTGAGTGTTGGATGGTTTAGAGGCCTGTAATGTAGCATAAACCAAGCTGACTTGAAAATGGCAATGTGTATGAACATGTCTTGGTCAAGAACAAAAGTGACTTTTTGCCATATTGGAAAATTCGATTCTCTCAAGTCATGAGGTTGTTTGATGAGTTCTTGGATATTTTGGAAAGCTTGGAATGTGTACTACAATCCATCTTTGAAGTGAAAATTGAAATTCCAAGTGGAAGTATGTGAAAAATGGTCTTGAAGTTAGGTAAAAATCTTGCCTAAAAAGGTCAAAATTTCACTAAGTCAAGAATGGTTTGGCACCCTTGTTCCAAAAGTTGTAACTTGAGATACATGCCTCTTTTGGGAAAACTTTGTGAATCAAAGTTGTAGATTATGCAATAGGCTACAACTTTCATGTTTTGACTTTTGCTTGAATCCAAATGAATCTTGGTGAGAAAGTGGGGCAAAGTTAGGAAAAAATTAGGGTTTTTCATAACTTAGAAAAATTCTAAGTTATGAAAAATCTCCATTTCAAACCCTAATTTGCATTTCTTGATTTCTTGATGAACAAGTTTCATGATTTGGCATGTTTTGATGAAAAATGAATCTTGACCCTTGATTTTGACCAAAAAGTCAAAGTTTGACTTTTCAGTATACAGTCAAAATTGATCAATTGACTGGGAAATTCAACTATCAATCTTGTGCATTTGGGATCTTTTGAACTTGTTGAGCATGTCAAGACAATTACATGGGGTCTTTGAGTCCATATGTGAGCTTGGTTTGCCATTGGCTAGGTCAAACAGTCACAAATTGCCTTTGTGCAGTCAAAACCCTAAAAATGACCATTTTGCCCCTTTTGGTGATCTGGTCAAATTTCTTGTGGAATTGTGATCCAAACTTGATCAAATGGTCCATATGAGTTTATAATGTTGGTGTGGATCAATTTTCATGAGATTTGACTGTCAATTGGCCACAGTTGACTTTTTCCCCAATACAGTTGATTTCTAGGTCAACTGTCCAATTGACTGGGCAAAACTTGGAATCAAGACTTGAAACTTGGTATAGGTAAACTTGGGAGTCCAACATGAAGTATGAAAGTCATCTTAGGCATTTTAGGTCAAAATGTCTTGGTGCAATCACAAACCCTAATTTGGGTCAACAGTGCAAGGAGAAGTCTTGAGCAGAGGAAACCCTAATTGGATCTTGATCTTCAAGGGTCTTGTGATGAGAAAATGTTGAGGAAATGGGAGGGAAAATTTTGGGGTACAACAATGTTGAATCCCTTAAGAGAGAGAGAGAGAGAGAGAGAGAGAGAGAGAGAGAGAGAGAGAGAGAGAGAGAGAGAGAGAGAGAGAGAGAGAGAGAGAGAGAGAACATTAATGGTGGACTACCAAGAAGTCCTAGTATGATGTTGCAACATCATGACTGAATACTATCATATATAAAGATTAAAGACCAAAGACTGTGACTGGTCTGATATGCTTCTGTAATTTGCTGCTGCTGAGTTGTGTTGTTTAAACCCTTGTATTTTTTATGCTTTTGTATGCAAAGGTTATGTAAATTAGTTTTATCCAAAATAAGCCAAAGGGGGAGACTGTTAATTCTGTATTATTTAGATTGACATTATATTTGGTAAAACTAATATAGCATCAACATGTTAAATAGAATTTGTAACTTGTAGGAGAAAGCGGGTTGAAGTTCTATTTTAATGAAGAAACATGTTAAGATGAGATGTCTCATCACCTGGAGCAACATGTCGAAAAAGATGTTCTATGCAGGTTGATGTGATATCGTGACTTGTACAGCTGGATTAAACGTTTCTGTTATGATTTAACATATGCAAATATTCTTGGAATATTACGCAATCATATGTAGAGCTGTCTTATTAGGTCTGGAAGATTCAAGTCAGAATCAGGAAGAATATTAAATTTCTAATTTTGGAGATTAATTAGGAAGATTTAATTGAAGACCTATTTTGTAGCAGAGTCTTCTGCAAATTTGTAACGACATATTTGTTGTGATTAGAAGCCCAAATCTAGTTGGGTACTGGGTTATAAATAGAAACATTATAACCTAGGATTAAGTGCCGACTGTGAATTATCAAGATGTAGTCATTAGGACTGAGTCTGTTTCCACTCTCTAGGAGAGTTGGTGCAAGTGAATCACTCGGGTTGTGAGATTGCCACTTTGTTCTCCTCGAAGCTGTGAAGCAAGAGTGAGTATTGTTCTTGGAGGAAGCTTTTAATCAACTCCAAGTTGGTGTTTTTAATCAAGAGTCTTGGCTGAGTTTAGAGGGAAGTGTATCTTCCTGCTCGTCATAAAAGTGAGTTTTCTCATCATAGAAGTGTGTCTTCTTGTTTTTCTAAGTGTCTTAGAATTGTCCAATCGCTGTCTGTGATTGATGATTGATTGAGGAGTGCCTCATATCTAGGTGAGTCTTAGATAGAAATCTAGCGAGGATAGTGATTAAGTGATTAGACTGTAAACTGGTATGTTTGTTGTAGGATCTATGAATTGACACTACTATTAGTGGATTGGTCCCTGGCTTGGTATGCTCCCAGAGTAGAAAGGTTGTTCTGAACTGGGTTAACATTTTTGTGTGCACTTTACTTTTCAGTATCTTTTTTTAACTGTTTATTCCTTATCATGTTGTTTGTAACAAACCAGATGTCTTGACATCTTATAAGACATCTGATTTTGCTATACTAGAATTTCATACTTTATGGGACTTTGAAGAACAAAAGGATAAAACATAATGTAATAACACCAATTACCATTCAAATGAAATTCTAAGATGAATCTAGTAAAATTACCTTTAACCTCTTCCCTGAATTACTTTATAAAATCAAAAGTGACTTCGTCCGGGCCCGAGCTTTTTGTATTCTCACAATCCCATATTGTCGATTTTATTTTTGCCTTTGTAAATTCGGAAACAAGAAGTTGGTTGTCTTTAGTTGAGATTATTTTGAAGGTAAATTTTTTTAGCAAGACAACATTTTTGCTTTTCATTCCAAACTGCTTTTCAAAGTGCTAGCAGATTCCGTTCTTCACTTCCTCGATCGATATACTCTCACCATTCGATTCTTGGTTGATAATCCCATTTTGTCTTCGTCTTTGATTGATGCATCCATGAAAGAATTTTGAATTTGCATCGCCATCCTTTAGCCAAATTTTCCCTGACCTTTGATGGTGGATATTGTTGTGTAACAATGATATTTGGAAAAGTTTATCATTGCATTCCATCAGTATCTCCTTTTCTGTATCTGACAATTCTGAATCCTCTCCTTTTAATTCAAACCTTCTTATTTCTTATTTAATCTCTAATTTTTCACCTAGATTTTGGCAGTGGTTTTTATGCCAGTACCTGAGCTTTGTCTTCATAGCTTTCAGCTTTTCTGTAAGAACATATCCTCCCCATCCTTCAAAATTCAAACTACTCCAGACTTCTTTAACCATTTTGTTGTACGCCTCGATTTCTCTCATGCATCTCAGCATCTTGAAAGGTTTGGGACCCAATCTCACATGAACTCTTTCATAAGAATTAGGCAGTGGTCGAATAATTCTCTATCTAGGGCTCATTGTGAAGATTCAAGCCATGAGGAATCCATTCTTCCAAGATTAAGAATCTATCAATACGACTCATAAAATCACCTCTAGATTTGACCTAGTTAAATCATCCTATTAGAAATAAATCAACCGCCTCTGATCTAATTATGAGTTCATCAAATTGTCTCATTTCAGTCTGACGATGGAAAGCCGAAAGTGATTTTCTTTCTTGTTCGTTTTTGATGGAGCTGAAGTCTCCCACTAAACACCATCTCTTAATGTTGCTCTAAAAACTGTAATAACTCTTCCCAAATACCTTTATCATAATTAATTATTTTATATAATTTAATTAACCATATTTTAATATGTTCCAGGTGTAAGAAAAAAAGTATTTAAATATCATTACCTTGATTTTAAATTGTGGATGCGGATACAATTGTGCTGGTTAGTGTTGCAATGAATTGTGTTCATTGTGGCGGTTGTAACATAAACTTTGATAGAGAAGTATTTGAAATAATCATTAAAATAAATAATGTCTAATGTAATTTTTAAAATGAGTGCACGTATAGTTTTAAATCTCACCTTAATTACAGTCTGATACGATTGCAAAGTTACCACATCAGTATTATTGCGATTGCGATTGCAGTTCCAAACCACAATTTATTAACATGATTATTAATGGAGGAATTGAAGTAATAAGAATGAAATAGAAATGATCATACACAATATCATAGTTGCTATAACCAAAATAGTTTACAATTACATTACTATTTAAGAAAATGAAACCATCACTCTAATAAAAGCACCTTTGGAAAAAAGGGGGAAAAAGGAAATACACTCTAAACTCTACATTTCCTTCTTATTATATAAGTCACTTGTAGAGAAATTGAACAATCAAAGTCTCCAATAATACAAATCAACCATTATGAACAATACATCACTAGCTTTTTTTCCTTCTAAACTTTCTCTTCTAAATTGGAAGCCAAGATATTTGCATCAACCTGTTCCAAATCGTCTTCCTTACTGATTTCAGCAATTTCTTCCAAAGGCTTGTAAGTATAAAACCAAAGACAAATTCCAAAATAAATGAGATTAAGAACTTGAACACCACTAACAAGATAATAATAATACTCCAATCTACCCCTATTAAGGTTCCTATCAGGCAACCAATTCCTTTCTTTGCCACTATATTTATGAACAAGTGTCACTATAAATGTACCAGCATAGCTTCCAATAGCTATAATTACACAATATATAGCAGTAGCACTACTTCTCATACTCTCAGGTGCTTGATCAAATAGAAACTCAAAAAGTCCAACAGACATGAAAACATCAGCAAGTCCATGAAAGCAATACTGAGGCACCAACCAAAACACACTGATAGGAATAATCGCTTTCGGATCATCCAATAAGTTGTACTTAGCAGCAACTTCTTTTCTTTTGATTTCAACAGGTGCTGAGATTAATGTAGCTATAATGTTGATTACAAAGCCGATTCCCATTCTTTGTATGCACGTGATTCCGACCGGATTGTTTGTGAATCTACGGACGATGGGAATGAAAAGACGCTCGTATAGAATAACTCCTGTCATCATAGTTATTACACTGAAAATTGACATATTGGCGGGCGAAATTTGGAATGTGTGTGAGAGATGACGATCCATTGTTCGCGCTTGTTCGATGACAAAGCTTGGCAGGTGTGCTGAAGCGGCTATAAGTAAAATTCCTGATGCGGAAATCGGAAGGATTCTAATGATTGACTTTAGCTCCTCAACTCTATGGACAGTAACTAATTTCCAAAAATTCGGTGGTGCATTTTGTTCTAGGTCGTCTCCGCCTGTGACGATTGCAGCCTTGTCCAACCATCTGTATATATAACTCAACAAATTAGTGGTTGTTCGTAATCCAAAATTTTGGATTGAATTATAAATATCAATAACTTGTTTATATTAATAAATGTTACCGCCAGAGATTGAACCATAAACCAGTGGTTTCGTTTAGAGTCATTTGACTTACTTAAATTGATTTGTATGTAAAAGTCTTCCTTCAAAAGAAATACCAGCATCAACCTCTCTATTTTGATACAAATGTTTGGGATCATTTGGTAAAACCTGGTTCCTCTTTTTCAGGGCCGCAACAATAACTTGGGCCAAACGAACCAAAGGGCTTCCTTTAGGTTTCTGAGTTTTATAAAAGGGTGAGCCGAACACAAAGGCGACAATGGACAAAAACATAACAATGGTCGGTATGCCAAATCCCCAGCCCCAACCAGTATTATCTTGAATATAAACCACAATTGTTAAAGCAGTTAGAGAAGCAATTCCCATGAAGAAAAAGTACCAATTGAAAATGTTCCATTTTCTAGACGCTACGCCTGTTTTAGTCATGTCAAATTGTTCTCCTAAGAACGGAACAACACAAGGCCTAATTCCACCTGATCCAATCGATATAAGAGCGAGAGAGATGAAGAACATTGATAGTTGGGAGGATGTTGCTTCTTGACAATTTATCTGCGTTGGACACGGTGGAGGACGCATGTGAGGAAGTATAGTCGATAGTGTTATGCTCATCATTCCAAGTTGGTAGATGATTGAACCAATGGTAATGGTCCAGAAGTGGCCGGCAAAGGACTCGGAAATGAGAGCACCGATGAGAGGTGTGAAGCTGGCTGTTCCGCCGAAGATTGTGAGTGTGTTTGCAGCTGATACTAATGGCATATTCAGTTGTTGAGTTAGGTAACTTATCAGGTTTCCATTGAAACCAGCTACAGCAAATCTATCACATACCTCATTAGCTGCATATATCATCAATTAGTTACACTTTTATAACTATTTTTTAAATTAATGCTAACTTCAACAATTATCATCATTCTCTTGAACCAACTCTTTCTTTCTGTATAATCTTTTTTCCAATTATATTCCTTCAAAAATATTTGTTGGAAGAGATCAATTTTCATCTCCTAAGTTTAATAAAGCATTATACATTTGATTTGATTATATTATGTTTGTGAAAGTTTTATCAATCAAGTATTATAAGTTATTGTTTTATATTATTTAAGATATGAATTAATAATTAAAAAGTAATGCTTCCAAATAAGATAATGTATATGAAATTTGCTAAAGTACATACAACTTGACATACAAAAGAAATGGCTAAAATATTACTAGCACATGAGTTATGGTCTTCAATAACATAATAAGATTGATGAGTCATTTTATGAATTAATTAAGATACAACTTGGCTGTCATATAATACTTGCACATATAATATATTCTTTTGTTTGTATACCAATAATTGAAATAACTAAAATTTGTCAAACAAAACACAAATTAATCTATAAAATGGCACTATTTTATGATCCGATTGTTAATCTTGTAATTAAATTTGTCTAAACAAACACAAGGAAAATACTTAAATCAAAAATAAAGATTGAGAAAGCCTTAATTGGTTTGGAGAAGATATTTTAATTAAAAAAATAAAAAATTCAGATACAATTTCTTACATGTAGGTTATATTATTTTCTAATAAAAATATGATAAATATATAGTTTTCTTTTAATTTTCTCGTATTTTATCTTCTAAAACGATATTTAAATATATTTATTATATTTTTATTAAAAAATAATATAAATTACAACTAAAAAGTTGTATCTAAATTTTTATATTTTTATTAGAAAATAATATAAATCATATTTAAATAATTGTATTTAAATTTCCTCCTGAAAAAAAATAACATTTTGAAAAAATTTTAAAATAATTTAATCAAAATCTATCATTAAATAAAAATGAAAAGTATTTTATCAAAGTTAAGTTTAAAGATTTTCAAATGATATTAAAACAAATAATTTGAAATGGCTCTTCTACTTCGTATAAACTTAATGTCAAATTAATTTACTATTATTCTTTTAAATTTTGCATGTTTATATATATATATATATATATATATATATATATATATATATATATATATATATATATATATATATATATATATATATATATATATATATATATATATATATATATATATATATATATATATATATATATATATATATATATATATATATATATATATATATATATATATATATATATATATATATATATATATATATATATATATATAAAGTATTAAAGTGACTCCTTAAATGTTTAAAAAAATGAAAATTGATCTTTAATAATTTTAAAATTTTGCAAAATAATCTATTACCATATATGGAACCGATGAATATCCCCAAGACAAAAAGGAAAAGATTGAGAAGGAAACGAAAAAGGTAGCAAATAAATTGAAGGAATTACTCAAAGTAGTACTGACCAAGGATGAAAGGCAGTGTTCGGAGTCCTCCTCGTCGCTGAGATTTCACCTTCTTCTTGTTCTCTATTTCTTCACTACCCATACTCTTCCCTATCTCCATATACTTCTATTATTATGTCTCTAACTATCCATTTTCCATTTTTGAACTTACCAATATATACAAATTAATCATAACATAATATTAATACTAATACTTGTAACTTGTAATAATTAAATCATTCCAGATCGTGGCTTCGCGCATATTGCCTCTAGCGACCTAAAGGTGCTTTAAACTTTAAATATATGCTTTCAATCTACGTCTAAATATTTGTTTTGGTCTTCATAAAAATAGTATAAAAACTAGCTCAAGAGATAATTAAGGTTCATTTAAGCCTAAACCGTTGACAAATACGCTGTAATAACACTAGCTACTAGTTAACCAACCTCAAATTCAAATATTGGCACAACAACATGATGCTAGAGTCTACTTAATCATAATCTACGAAGCAACTCAATTGCATACAGATCTTACATCATAGAAATAGCTGTTAAACACAAAAATGAAAAATAATTTTGAAACTTGTTAAGTGTGCTCTTCTCAAGATACTGAGTTCGAAACCTGTTAAATGCTAACAATCTTTGTGTTGGATCAGGTCATATAGAACTTTGTTTTGGCTTTAAACAGGACCCCATTAATGGATAGTTGAATTGATTCCTCTTAAATTAGTCGATCATAAGATTGGATACTAAAATTTTCAAAAAAAAAAAATCAAAGAAGCAACTAGCCATTTAAAAAAATCTATATACAACAAAATGAAAGCTGGCATTAAATCATATCAATCCCACGTATCAACAAGTCAAATTAAAAACTATTATTTTGATTAATCATTCTACCAATTGTTTCTATTAAATTTATTTTTTGTTTCTATAAAGATGAAGGGGGCACACTTCAAAGTCAGCTAAAATCATATATATTATTGAAATTTATATTAAGCCTATGAGTTTCAAAGTTCAAGTAAATATAATTAACAGTTCTGCAGAGATATTAAATATAAGAGTGAAGTTCAAACTTGTAATATCTCATTTATTTACTGTCTGATATGGACTATGATTACAAACGATAACACAATTGTATGATATGGAAAACAAAAATAAACATGGTAGGTCCTTACATTTGATCAAAATATGTATACATTCATTATGGTACAATATTTCTACCAACAGGATCATAAATTCATTCATCCTTTGCAAATTCTCTTTTTTCATCCTCCTTACCCTCTTTTAAACTAACCAATGAGACTTCTCCATTCACCTGTTCCAAATCTCCTTGCTTGTTTATTTCACTAATTTCCTCCACAGGCTTGTAAGTGTAAAACCAAGCACATACTACAAAATATATGAAGTTTATAACTTGAATCCCACTAACAAGAAGGTAATAGTACTCCAATCTACCTCTATTCAGGTTTCTATCAGGTAACCAATTCCTTTCTTTACCAGTATACTTATGCACTAATGTTACCATCAATGTACCAATAAAGCTTCCAATAGCGGTCGCTATGCAGTACAAAGCCGTAGCACTCGTCCTCATACTTTCCGGCGATTGATCGTATAGAAACTCTAAATGTCCAACAGACATAAAAACTTCAGCCGCGCCATGCAAAATATACTGAGGTACCAACCAAAACACACTTATTGGAATAATCGCTTTCGGATTATCCAATAAATGATATTCGGAAGCAACTTTTTTTCTCTTAATTTCCACTAGTGCTGCAACTATAGTGCCTGTAATGTTAATCACATAGCCTATTCCCATCCTTTGCAAACATGTAAGGCCAGTAGGATTCTTTGTGAATCTACGAGCATATGGAACGAAAAGGCGTTCGTAGAGAACAACACCTATCATCATAGTTAGTACACTGAAGATTGCCATATTAGCCGGCGAAAGCTGGAATGAATGCGAGAGATGACGATTCATCATGCGAGCTTGTTGGATTACAAAGCTACTTTGATGTGATGCTGCAGTTATGAGTAAAATTCCTGATGCCCAAATTGGAAGCATTCTAATCATACATTTTAACTCTTCAACTCTATGGACAGTCACTATATTCCATAAAATCGGTACTGCATTCGGATTGTTCGCTTCTTCCTTTGTTACAATTGCAGCTTTGTCTAACCATCTACAAATATAAACTTCAAAACAATCAATTTTTGCTAGTAATGAATTTGTAAATTGGTGTCGTAATTCATTGTAAAAATAATTAATCAAGATTATACAGAAATAACAGTCAAACGGATAACAGATTGCACCATAATTCATTCTAAATGAGAGTTTCATCATCACTCTTATACTTACTTGAATTGATTCGAGTGTGAAAGTCTTCCTTCCAACGCTATAGGAGAGTCAAGCTCGATATTTTGGTATAAAAGCTCAGGATCATTTGGCAATACCTCGTTCCTCTTTTTAAACGCGGCCACAATCACTTGCGCGACTCGAACAAACGGGCTTCCGTTTGGTTTCACA
This sequence comes from Vicia faba, assembly GCA_948472305.1. Classification (NCBI taxonomy): domain Eukaryota; kingdom Viridiplantae; phylum Streptophyta; class Magnoliopsida; order Fabales; family Fabaceae; genus Vicia; species Vicia faba. The sequence goes on from OX451740.1 coordinate 672,633,205, forward strand.
GTCTTATAGAGTGATGTGCCCAAAACAAAGACAATGATAGATATAAACATTGCAATGGTGGGAATGCCAAGGCCCCAACCCCAACCCATGTGATCTTGAATATAAACCACAATGGTTAAAGCACTTAATGTAGCAAATCCCATGCAAAAAAAGTACCAATTGAAGAGGTTCCATTTTCTTGATTCAACACCTTTTTTAGTCATGTCAAATTGATCTCCTGAAAAGGGTACAACACATGATCTAATGCCACCTGATCCAAGGGATGCAAGAAAGAGTGATAGATAGAGTATCCATAGTTGTGAGGATTTGGCTTCTTCACAATTTGTTTGTGTTGGACATTGTGGAGGGTGAAATTGGGGCATTATAGCTGATATTGTTATAGTAATAAGTCCCTGTATTAACCATAAAAGTACTTTTAGTTGTAGGATTTGGTGTAGAACTAAAATAAAAAATGTTCCTCCTTTTACTTCTAGTTGATCGCTAGAAAAAAAAATTACTAGAGAAAATAAAAGACAAAGTCTAATATAGATTTTATTTAAATATAGGTTTTATTTTTTAAATAAATTTTAACAAAATAGTTATATTTTTTCTTATTTTTTATTTTTATAAGTATCCGTTTGTTTTTTACTAAAAATTATAAAGAATTGCCAATAACTCTTAAACCCTCAAAAATATTAAATTGATTCACACAAAAATATTACTAAAAACTTTAAAATATATTGACAACAAACAATATACCTCTATTTTTTTTGGGAAAATTTTTTTTATATTAAAATCATTTTACATCTAATCAAATGTATTAAATAAATATTCATATATAATCTGATTTGATTGTATGTATGTGTAAAAGAAATTACTGTAAACTAATGCAGATTAAGTTTTTTTTTTAATTATTATTTTAAAGTTGGTCAAAATTTTATTAGTTGTTAAAAAAAATGTGTTTTTTTTTCTCTCTAAAATATGCTTAACTATTTATATTTGCATCTCAATTTTTTTCTCAAAAATAAATAATGAAAACAATTTTATAGAATAATAATTAACTTGACTTTTGAAAATAAAAAATCACAAAACAAAACATACATTTAAAAATGACTTGGGAAAACTCGTAATAAATTTTCAATAAAATTTTTTTTTACTTAGATCAACAAATATAAAAAAGTCCAATATTTTAATTTTTAATATTTTAATAATAAATGTTAAGTGATTAAGAAATTACCAATTCATAGATGAGAGTTGCAACAACAATGGTCCAAAATCTGCCTGCAAAAGAATCAGCAATGAAAGCACCAAGAAGAGGAGTCAAACTAGAAACTCCATTAAAGTTGCTCAGAGTGTTTGAAGCTGAAACCAATGGCATGTTGAGTTGTTGTGTAAGGTAGCTTATCATGTTTGCGTGAAAACCAGAACTCGCAAATCTATCACACACTTCATTTGCTGCATCAAAAATACATTCAATCCAAATATGAATATGCATAAATATTTAAAAGTGATGAATGAAAGAAATTAAGAGATTATTGTGTGGACTGACCAAGGATGAAAGGTAATGTTCGGATGCCTCCTCGTTGCTTCCCATTGTTCTTCTCCTTTTCTTTCTCTCCATTCCCTCTAATGCTTTTCTCTTCCTCCATATCTAACCTCTTCTAAATCTAATGCTACAACATCGATATCGTCTATGTATATATACATCTTGCACTATGTTAATTAATTAATTCTAGATTTTGTTGGTATATATTTAGAGACCAAAAATAATATTTTCACACCCAAAACAAACATTATACCGTATTTATTATTCACCAATGCGACATACATTGTTTTATTAAAAAATAATATTTTATTAAAAATACATATAAAAATAAAAAATATATATTTAGATTAAAGAGGATCCATATAAATATTATAAAATTAATTAACTTCGTCATTTCATAAATCAATAATGTACACTTTAATAACCAAATTTATTTTATTATTAAAAAAAGTTATGTTTAATATTTGAGTGTTTGTTAATCAATTTCATCACTTCAATAATTAATATTTTATATTTTATTAACCAACTTTATTTTACTACTAAAAATTATTTTTAATATCTAGATGTTTATTAATCAAATTATAAATTATATTAATCAATTTTTGTACACTCAACTAATCAATTGTGCATTACCATTGTTCATGCACTATTTGCGGTCACTGTCCACGCCATTGTTCACGTCACTATTTATTTATGTTATTGTTTACTTTCATGTCATTATTCATGATACTATAAATAGTGAATACGGTGTAGGAGTAAAGAATGGGGATAGGGATCCTTTGCAGTTTTTCCTCTGCTGCCTTTGTTCAGCTGCAATTCTACCCTTTATAGATCATATTGTATACCTACTTGTCTTCTCTATTATTATTTTTTCCTTGCTTATTAGCCATTGGATTTGGAACAGAATGGGAGCTGAAGAAAAAAGTGTTTAATCTTTGACTGAAATTATAGTTATAAAAGTATGTTTTAAAACTTTAGGTAATCAAAAGAAAAAAAACATTTTTTTAGGATTAGAAAAAAATCGACAATGCGGTCGGGTGAATCGAACAGAATTTTGACGGCGGAGGTCCGTAGAGCGGTGGCAACCAGAGTTTGGTTGGTGGTTGATGCAAAACTCTGTCTATGTTATGCCTTTAAACCCCTGCTTTCCCTTGTTGTTGTAAGCTCTAAGATTGTCATACTATAATAACATAAGAGATACATATAGGGATGTCAGTTTGGACCTGTTAATGGGGATCCCCGCGGGGAACGCCCCGTTCGGGGCCCCAAAGATGGGGAATTTTCCCCCGTGGGAGCGGGGATGGGGAGAAAAATTCCCCCGAGAGCATTTCGGGGACGGGGACGGGGAATACACCCCCCGCCCCGCGGGGACTCCGCCCCGCCTATTATTTTAATATAGTTAATTTAATATATATATTTTAGATTAGGTTTTTTAATCATTTCCTTTATGTTTATTTATAAAAATAAATAAATAAATATTCATGTATTTATTAAGAGAGAGAAATGTAAATATTCATGTATTTTTTAAAGTCCAACAACATAATTTGTGTAGGCATATTGTTACTTTAAAAAGTATTATAGTTTATTTTGTTGAATTTTATAGCATTTTATAGAAATTTATAAAAAAAATATTATTATTTTGTGTTCCATTAGTATTTTTAATAAAAAATAATAAATGTCAAATACTAGTATTTTTTAATAACATAATAAATATGTGAATTCTTTGTGCTTTTTATTTTTATAGAAAATATAAACATTTTAAAAAAATAAAATATTAATGAATAAATGTAGGATCTATGGGGATCCCCGCGGGGAACGGGGATCCGCGGGGAACGGGGATGGAGATAGAAATTCCTCCGTGACGGAGATCGGGGACGGGGAATGAATTTGATGGCGGGAAAAAGATGGGGAAGTGTCCCCCGGCTCCGCCCCGCCCCATTGACATCCCTAGATACATATTTATAATAGCCAAAATCCAACAAATACATAACAAATCCCAAAAGATATCTCATTAATTGTTAGAATAAAATATATTATTATAATCTTATAATATCTCTCAAATATTATAAATATCTTATAATATCTCTTAGACTATTATAAATATATGTCTTATAATATCTTTTATAATACTATAAATATATATCTTATAATATATTTTTATATTAATTTATATGATCTCCAAATTAGTATAAAATATTTTAACATTAATGAATGGATCACAGAACTGAACCGACTGAACCCAATACCCGTGAACCGTTCGGACCAGACTACTTTTTGACTTTATGATTTTTTGGCAATCTCGAAACATATTTTCTTTCTCTTAATCAACAAATATTTTAAGGAACATTACAACAATGTCCACCTTGACTTTAAACCGTATTGATACCAATTTAACCATCAACAACCTTGCTGCTCTTTACCAGTGTCGAAACTCTAATTAATAACTTGTATCAAATTCAAACAGCCATTGAATCTTGATCTCGCCACTTGCATCCAGTAACACTGTGATTTTATTTTAGTTATTTTGTTAGTTGTTTATTTAATTAATTATTATTTAATATAGTAATTAATTAATTGTGTGATTTTGTGAATATATGGGTTATATGTGTATTGGATTATTGGGTGTAAGAATAATATTATTAATTAATTGGGTCTTGGTATGATAAGTTAGTGTGAGAATGAGACATTAAGCCCATTAGTGAAACATAGGTTTTGATAAAACAAGGAGAAATAGAGTTAGTAAGAGAGAAGTTGTCAAAACAAGAGAAGAGAAGAAAGAGGAAAAGAGGAGAAAAGAGAGAAAAGAGAAGAGAAGAAGATAGAACCTTAGAAAATGATCTACATCCAAGGTAAGGGTGAGTTTTCATTTAATTGTGGGAGTATATGATGTGTTTAATAGGTAGTAAGCATGATTTAGAGATTTACATTTCAATTTCTAGATTTTGACATGTTAGGGTTTGAATGAGAAATCATGAAATTGATGTTTGAATCATGTTTTGAAGTTTGTATGTGATACTATATGTTAGATTTAGGTCATAATGTGTTTAATTGATGAAAAATGGCTTTTTGGAGTTAAAAACTCAGACTGGTGTGTTGCTTCCATCACATATTTTTCTGAACAAATCACAGAGCGTGCTCAACACAAAAGCTACTGAGTTGAGGGCGTTTAGCGCCAAATAGCGTGCTTAGTGTGACCTGTAATGCAAAATTTTATATTTTGTTAAATTAATTGGGGGTCTTGTATGCTTATGATTTATAAAATATTTCCATGAATTTTAATAATTTATTTTATGTGTATTTGATGGGTTTTGGATGACTTTTGATAAAAGCATAACACTCGAATTTATGTATATGTATATTGTGAATTGATGATGAATGAGAATAACATGTTTGAGCATTGTTTGTTATGTGTTATTGTGGTGTGTTGAGTTGATTAATGTTATGAGAATGCATTTTATGTGATTGATAACATGAGATATGTATGTTTGTGCAATGGTGATGATGATTCAAATGTGATTAATTAGGTGATATATGTTTGTATGATTAAGATTGAGAGATTGTCTTAATTTCATATGATTGTTGAGATTTCGCATGCATCATTTGTTGTCATGAAGCAATGTTTGTTAGTTTTGTGGAAGCTAGTGAGTTGTTCCAAACCTAGGGGATTGATTTGAAGCTTAGGGACGGGATTTTTGGTGGTTATCTGTCTGAGGGATAGACACGGTTTAGACGTAAAAACCGTTAAAGATAACAATTGGTACCACATGCATATTGTATTGAGTCGCATTTTAGTCACATGTGTCAATGTGAAATGTTGAATTGGTGTGAAATATGTGATATTGGTGTGAATATTACATTTGTGGTATGTGTGATTGATTATCTTTGAATTATGGATTGTTGAGCAATGTTGTATAAGTAAACATGTGAATTGGATTGGAATATATTGAATACATGATTATGTGAAGTGTGATGAATTCAGTGGAAGTATGTATGTTATGCATTACTTATTATCATATATTTCTATAATGATATGAATTATCACCCTTCTGTTGGAATGATGTTTTGTACGACATCGCTCAAGTACCGTAGATAGTGGTGCTTCTAGCAAGGATTTGTTGGAGGAGCTAGTTCTTTGTTTATCCTTATTTAGGTAGTGAGTCATGCTCTGGTCATGTAACACGGGAAAACGTTTGAATTCATGTTTATTTTGAGAGATAGTTTGTTATACTGTCTTTTATGTTATTGTGTATTGAGATTATGTGATAGTGGCCTTTAGTGCCTAATATTTTAATACATTGTTTCTATTGATGAGATTCAATTATTGATATCATTTGAAAAGAGAATTATTATGCTGTGAGATACATATGTGTTAGTGTATGGAATATGATTTTAAATGTGTGTTATGAGCATGACCAGTGTATTTTGTGTTTATATTTTGAAGTAAATGTGACGCCCTCTTTGATATGCATGCTAATTTAGTTTGATTATGCTATATATTTGTGCAGGAGTTTAGAGGGTGTTATATTAGTGGTATCAGAGCTTGGTCGACTAGTTGGCCAGGTTATTAATGTGTTTATTTCTTTTTTGTATTCGATGTGTGTATATGACACAATTGGTACTGTTTTTCTGATGAGAATTGTTGGTTGTTTGAGAATCTCAAGACGATGGTTGCAGGAAGGAATGATGATGCTATTGTTGAGGCGTTAGCAATGTTGGTTGGTGCGATTGGGAAAATGTCGCACGTCATGCTGGTAGCAAGGATGATGATGAATTTCGTGCTTTGGAGAAGTTTCAGAGGAAAAATTCACCAATCTTTTAAGGAACTCATGAACCTGGAAAGGAACAAGTATGGCTGAAAGCAATTGAGAATATCTTTTGGGTCATGAATTGTTCTGATGCACAGAAGGTGCAGTTTGGCACCCATATGCTTGAGAAGGAAGCTGAGGATTGGTGGAGTAACATTGTTCAAAGGATTGAAGAGGATGAGATTGAGGTTACTTTGGCACTTTTCAGAGATGCATTTTAGGAGAAATATTTTCCAGAGGATGTGCGTGAGAAGAAGGAGATCGAGTTTCTTGAGCTGAAGTAGGGTAATGGAACTATGGCTGAGTATGCTGCAAAGTTTGAAAAGTTGATTAAGATTTATCCTCATTACAACATTGCTAATGCTGAGAGATCTAAGTGTCTTAAGTTTGTGAATGGTTTGAGACCTGAGATCAAGAAGGCTATGGGTTATCAACATATTACATAATTTTCTAAGAGGGTTAACAAGAGTAGGATCTATGATGAGGATAATAGAGATAGTTCTGCCCACTATAAGTCTTTGAATGATAAGAAGGGAAAAGGCCAATTCAGAGGAAAGCTGTATGTGACTCCTGCTGATAAGGGTAAACAGCAACATGGTTATAATAAGAAGCCGAGTGGGGGAGGAGCTCCTACTCCTGTCAGGAGCTACAAGTGTGGTGTCGAAGGACATCGTGTTCCTGAGTGCACAAGTCCTAATGTGAAGGGTTTCAAGTGTGGCAAGTTAGGTCACAAATCTCATGATTACAGATGAGGTGCGCGTGTGACTTGATACAACTGTGGTGATCAAGGGCACATTAGTACTAAGTGTGACAAGTCGAATAAGGAACAAGCTAGAGGTAAAGTGTTTGCTCTATCTGGTTCCAAGATTGCTGCTGAGGATAAACTAATCAGAGGTATGTGCTTTATTAATGGTACACCTTTGATTGCTATTATTGATACTGGAATGATACATTCTTTCATTTCTTCGGATTGTGTTAAGAGATTAAATCTTGAGTTATCTGATATGAATGGAAGTATGGTTATTGATACTCCTGTTATGGATTCAGTGACTACTTCATACGTATTGAATTATCTGTTGAGTATTTTTGGTAAAGACTTTGGGGTTGATTTATTGTGTCTTCCATTAGATCAACTTGATATTATTCTTGGAATGGACTGGTTGGAATCCAATCATGTTTATATCAATTGTTTTGATAAGACGGCTATCCTTCTTGATTCTAGTTTTGAGAGAGATTTGTTTATGTCTTCCAAGAAAGTGAATGAGTCCGTGCAGAATGGTGTTGTGTTGTTAGCTTTGATAGCAACATTGGATATTGGTGGGAAACGAATGATTGGTGAATTAGCAATATTTTATGATTTTCCTGAGGTATTTCCTGAAGATGTAAGTGACTTTCCGCCAAAGCGTGAGGTGGAGTTTACGATCGACTTAGTTCTTGGAACTAGTCCGGTATCGATGGCTCCATATCGGATGTCAGCATCTGAATTGAAAGACTTGAAAAGTCAACTTTAGGATTTGCTTGACATGAGATTCATTCATCCTAGTGTATCACCGTGGGGTGCACCAATTTTGTTGGTTAAGAAGAAAGAAGGTACTATGAGGTTATTTATGGATTATAGACAACTGAACAAGGTGACTATCAAGAATAAGTATCCACTTTCGAGGATTAATGATTTGATGGATAAGTTGGTTGGTGCAAGTGTGTTCATTAAGATATATTTGAGGTATGGGTATCATCAGATTCATGTGCGGGTTGAAGATATTCAGAAGACTGCTTTTAGAATAAGGTATGGTCACTATGAGTATTATGTGATATCGTTCGGTGCGACCAATGCACCTGGTGCATTTATGGAATACATGAACATGATTTTCCATCACTATTTTGATAAGTTTGTTGTTGTTTTCATTGATGATATTTTGATCTATTCAAAGAGTGAAGAGGATCATGCTGAGCCTCTGAGGATTGTGTTATCTGTGTTGAAAGAGAAGCAGTTGTATGCTAAGTTTTCTAAGTGTGAGTTTTGGTTGAAGGAAGTGAGTTTCCTTGGGCATGTGATATCCAAAGGTGGTTTTATTGTTGATCAGTCGAAGATTGAGATTGTGTCTCAATGGGAAGCTCCGAAATCTGTTTCTGAGATTAGAAGTTTTCTTGGTTTACCAGGTTATTATCAGAAGCTTATTGAAGGATTTTCCAAGTTAGCTATGTCGTTGATGCAATTGACTATTAAGGATCAAGATTTTATTTGGAATGCATATTGTGAAGCTGGTTCTCAAGAGATTAAGAGAAGGTTGATAACCGCTCTTATTTTTATTTTTCCTTATCCGACAGAACCATTTGTCGTGTATTGTGATGCTTCATTAATGGGTTTAGAAGATGTGTTGATGCAGAATCGACAAGTTTTAGCTTATGCTTAAAAGAAACTTAAAGTGAATGAAAGGAATTATCCGACTAATGATTTGGATTTAGTTGATGTTGTGTTTGTATTGAAACTTTTGAGGCATTATTTGTTTGGATCGAGATTTGGTATGTTTAACGATCACAAGAGTTTGAAATATCTGTTTGATCAAAAAGAGTTGAATATGAGGCTGAGAAGATGGTTGGAATTCTTGAAGGATTATGATTTTGGTTTGAATTACCATCAGGGTAAAGAAATTTAGTGGTTGATGCATTAAGTAGGAAGTCTTTGCATATGTCGATGTTGATGGTGCGAGAGTTGGAATTACTTGAGCAATTTCGAGATATGTGTTTGGTTTTTGATGAGACTTCTTCTGGTTTTAAGCTTGGTATGTTGAAGCTTACTAGTGGCATTCTTGATGAGATTCGAGAAGGTCAGAAATATGATTTAAATTTGGTGGATTGATTTACATTGATCAATCAAGGTCGAGGTGGCAATTTTTGGATTGATGAGAATGGTATCTTAAGATGTCATGATAGAGTTTGTGTTTCAGATATATCCGATTTGAAGAAGAGGATTATTGAGGAAGGGAATTGTATTGGATTAAGTATTCATCCTGGAGCTACTAAGATGTATCAAGATTTGAGGAAATTATTTTAGTGGCCAGGTATGAAGAAAGAGATTGTCGAATTTATGTATTCTTGTCTGATTTGTCAGAAGTCGAAGATTGAACATCAGAAATTGTCTGGTTTGATGCAGTTGTTATTTATTCCTGAATGGAAATGGGATAGTATCTCTATGAATTTTGTTTCTGGTTTACCTAGAACACCGAGTAATTTTGAGGCTATTTGGGTTATTATGGACAAATTGACAAAATCTGCTCACTTTATTTCGATGAGATTGGATTATCTAATGGAGAAGCTTGCAAAGTTGTACATTGAGAAGATTGTAAGTTTTCATGTGTTGTACCCCAAAATTTTCCCTGCCATTTTTCTTCAAGACATTCTTTCAAGGGTTCTCAAATACTCAAGAAACTCAAAGGTTGACCAGTCAAGATGCTCCTCCTAAGTCAAGGGTCTACAACTAGGGTTTTGTGCTTCTCAATGAAGATTGGGTCCAAGGGTATCAATTTATTCCATGGTTCTCCATAGCTCTCCAACAATGTTCATGTCAAGTTTCAAGTCCTACATCACAAGTTTGCCCAGTCAATGACTCAGATGATTGAAAATCAACTGTATTGGGTAAAAAGTCAACTATGGTCAACATACAATCAAACTTCAATATTTTTTGTCAACATCGACATTTTGAAGTGATATTCATCATTTTATCAAGGGTTGATCATGATTCCTCAAGGAAAGCACTCAAATTATCAAAAGTCAAGAATTGCCAAATTAGGGTTTCCTTAGGAGAAGTCAACTGAACTTTAACCAAGCATAACTTTCACATGCTTCATCAACTTTTCCCCAACTAAATCCCATTTTAAAGGAAATTCAATTCTCTACAAGTTTTTATTTATGATCATGTCCAAAAAATGTTTCATTTAAAAAAATGAGCTAATACATTATAGGTCATTTTCAAAAGTCAATAAAAAACACTTTTTGTCAAGGTAACTTACATCAAGATAAAGTCTCCAAATGCAAAAATGATCAAAATAGAAATTGTAGAGGACATCTTGAGCATTTCAAAAAATCTAATAAATATATCAAAAGATGAAAATTGATAAAGTTATGAGTTGCACAAGTTGGAAAATTTTGAAGAAATGTATGAAATGCAAAATGTGCAAACTTGAAATTTTTGACTTGTGGCCTAACTTTTTGAGCTTAAAACATGACCATGGCCTTATGGAAGACTCCTAAGCTCACTTACACCATGTCTTGTATTTTCTTATTATTTTATTTTTATTTATTTTGGTTTTATTCAAATAAATGCAAAATAAGTTAAATAAAGTATAAAGCAAATGGGCCAGGCGCATGGAGTGGTTTCTTAGAGCCCAATATAGTTTATGACAACCCAACAAACATGTCAAATTCGTGCAAGATTAAAGAAGGCAAGAACAAACTCAAAATGGCAAGCTTTCAAATGTTTGATTTCTTGATTAATCATGCCTTGATGGCATGATTCCTTGCCATGTTTAATGATTCATTTCCCTTCTCTATAAAAGGACAAGCATAACAGATCCAAACACACGATTTCCCGCCTCAAAGAACTAGCAAAAACTCTCCAAAATTTCTCAAAACCCTCGAGCCTCAAAACTCCCTCTACAAGCTCTCTTATCCCAAAATTCTGGTCTTATTCCCTTCCCTGGAATATTGAAAGGTTAATTTGAACCATTTACCATGGTCCAAAACGCATGAGAATGGCATGTCATGTATCTCCGGTCATATAACATTGAAAATTCATATTTTAAATTTCGTATTGTTTTAAGCTTTATTGATATGTCTAACATGATTCTGAGACATGATTAAGCAGGTTTAGACCATCAGCATCATCCCATGCACGCAGATTTAGAAAACACCATGTTTGCCTCCGATCGGTGTAACCTGGTTCGAATCACACAATCCAAAGGTTTTTAGCCAAAAATAAGGTTGGATTTGGAATGAGGGGGTTTGATTTAGGGGGTATAGTCCCTTTGGATCTTTATTTTTGCAGATTTTCACAAGTTTGGATTTTGACTTGTCGGAGAAGACGCCTAGAGCTAGGGCTCCGGCACTACTCCGAACATATGCTTCATTCATTGGTTTTATCATTTTTGTTTGATACATGTACCAGATGAAACAGCTGTCCCAACGACAGGAGGAAGTGTGCAAAGGCTTTGGTGTGCCAGGGCAGGGGGTTCGATCACTGCCTTTAGCATTTTAATTTCTAACATTTTCCTTTCAGATCCCATGTCATGCAATCCAACGTGCACACCATGCATCTCCAGCCCTCAGCCACTTAATCTCAATCAATCCAAATCTGATGCTGCTGGTGATTCCCCCATGGTGCACCCCATTGAGCCAGCCACACATAATCATCACATGCGTCTGGGCTTAGAATGTTGGGCTTGACAAAAATTCTTTTCACATCCTCCCAATTTCTTTTACAACGCAGGCCCATTGGATTTTATTTTTATTTTTTTTATTTAATTATTTCTTTTTAATCATTTTTTAAAATCAGAAAGAAAATCATAAAATCATAAAAAATGTAGATTTAGGTTTTAATATATTAATTTAATATTTATAAATAGGAATTAATTAATTTAATCACACCTTGTTTTATTTTAAGTAATTAATTAGTAAATTAATTAGAATTAGGTTTAATTATTATTTCACACTTGAAATATTTTTTTTCTAAACAAAAAAAAAAACACCAAAAATATTTTTCTAACACTTAGAAATTTTTTAGGGTTCTTAATATATTTTCCCTCTTCAATATTCGCGTGCTCATTTACTTTTTTTCGCATTTATTTTCCAATATTATAAATGTCAATAGTTTGTAATAAATAATTAGGACTTCTTTACATTTTCCGTCAATTTATGGTTTGTACTCCCCATCCCCGAAGCGATGTAATAGCATAGATTATTTCCCGCATTTTTATTTTCCGCACTTGTATATATTTAACTGCTAGATTAATTAGGGTGTATGGCAAGACATAAAAACAAACGTTAGAAAACCTAATTTCAAGACAGATGATTGAAATCAAAACACTTCACACACGCGCACCTCTAGGGTAACCCTCACTTGTTGCCTCGGATTTAAACAGTCACGTCTCTTGAACGTGGGGTGCCTTAGCAAAGATCCTTTGGTCAAAAGATCATAGTCCCTCGATGACCCTTCGATGCTACTTCAGTAAACGATCTTAGTACCTTAGGATAATTGTTAAAGTTTCCTACGAGTTGCCTTCGTGACTGTACGATGACCCGTGCCTGTCTCTCAAACATCCAATGATAGGGCTTCCTACTAACTAATGGTAGGATAACGCTATCTAAAGAAGAGGAAAATAATGCGAAAGACTTTTGAGTAGGTATATAGCTCGTAGTCGCTTGCTCGCGAACATTTCAAAATATTTTTCACACAAAACACTTCTTTTCTGAAATATTTTCAAAACAAACACTTTGTATGCGTTCTCTACTGATACGAGAATCATTACAAAGTTGTTGAACTTAGGAATTTTCAAAATATTTTCAAACTTACACATTCATAAAGGATTTTTCAAAAGTGAGCTAGCGATTAAGAGCCCGTAGATAACTACGGATGAAAAGGGTGCTAACACCTTCCCTTTTCATAACCTACCCCTTTTACTCAGGAAAATTCTCAAAGGTCTTTCCTGTTCTTTTCACCCCTTTCTTTATTAGATAAAAGAAAAGTCGATGGCAACTCTTTCTATCCGCAACATTTATAATAAAACACAAAACCAAAAGTCAGTTCTCCCACCATATTATAGAATTGGCAACTCTGTTGGGGAAAACTTAAAGTAGGGTTACCTTAAGAGTTAGATCACATTGTAAATTCTTTGCTTGATTTGTATGCTTTATATTTTGGGGTTTTGTTTGGGTTATTCTTGTATAGATCCCATACTCGGATCTGGGGCATTTTAGGTAAGTAGCAATAGATCGTGAAAATTGTACGGTGTACATCGATACGGTTGAAGCGATGGCTTATTGGTTGGTACCGGTGTCCCTTGAGTTATGTCAAGGAGAATGATGGGCTGCTGCATGGTGTCATAAAGCACTAACTGACCGTAGAATCTTAGTTGACACAACTTAGCCATTAGAAGGTAGCGAGATAGTCGGCTTTGGTGCAGACTAAAGTCGGTTGATACTCGATGCTACACTCATTGAGGTCGGACTCTAGGGATATTTCAGTCGCAAATCAGATGCTTGCACTGAAACAATGACCGACAGAAAGATCAGTGATATTGAGGCTCCTAGAACCCAGATACTTCTTTTAGGGCAGGTTGAGCCAACTAAGACTTCAAGAGGGTACTTACCTACAAACTCCATGCAAGTTTAAACCTAAGGTTTTATATGTTTTGCTTGTGTATGATTAACTGTTTGAACATAACATCATAACATGATAACATCATAACATCATAACATCATACCATATCATTTTCTAACCATTTCAAGGACCAGAGAATTTATCTTTATTCTGTTTTGCGGGCTATGGCCTCCGCTCGCAGAAACAATATCCGGGTCAACTTTGTAAGGGTGCCTCCTCAAGGGTTCCCGAAAATTTTTCCATTTATTAAAAGGCATGGTCGACTACTCAGTCTGGTTAGCTCAAGTTTTGACGAAGACATGATGAGTATTATGTTCCAGTTATTTGACCCTGCATATCACTGCTTCACCTTTCCCGATTATCAGTCGGTACCCACAATGGAAGAGTTCTCTCAATTACTGGGAGTATCTGTTCTTGATCAGAAACCCTTCACCGGTTTAGAGGAAGCTCTGAAACCATAAGTAATTGAAGCAGCCTTACATCTGAAGTGGGTCGACATTGTATCCAACTGGGAAACAAGAAGTGGAGTCAAAGGTTTTTTGGCTAAATTTCTGATTGAGAAGGCTGGACTATTTCTAGATGCTATGAGTTTCCAGGATTTCGAGGAGATTTTGGCTCTTCTAATTGATGGGTTGGTACTATTCCCTAATCCAGACCAACTCATAGATGCGAACGCCGTCAAAATTTTCCTTACTCGTAATCCTGTGCCTACCTTGCTCGGAGACATTTTGCATTCTCTTCACACTTGTACTATGAAGAGGCGAGGAAATCTAATGCGTTGTATTCCTATGCTATCTAGGTGGTTTATTTCACACCTTCCCCGTTCAGTAATGAAGAATGAACAAGGTTTGAGGTGGTCGCAAAGAATAATGTCATTTTCTCATGCATATGTTTACTTGTATTCCCGATCTTATGAGGATATCACTATCATTAATCGTTGTGAGGAATTCCCTAATGTTCCACTCCTTGGCATTAGGGGAGGTATTAATTACAATCCTTCTTTGGATCTACGTCAGTTTGGTTATGCTCGAAGAGATGGTCCTCATGACGCACTTATCCAGGGTATTATGTTCGACTACGAAAATGATCTTCAAGGTTATCATCGAAGGTTTATACATGCTTGGGGCATGGTAAGCAAGATTGATAGCAGGGCTTTAGGACATAAGAACTCTATCCCTCTGGAGCACTATCTCAAATGGGTACGAGCTCGCACTCAAGACCTTATAATGCCATATCCATCTATCTTACCAGTGATCATGACCACTAACCTAGAAGAATTGCAGAAGTCCTGGATTAAACTGAAGGAAGAACGGGACACCTTTGAGACTCAATTCTATGTAAGTGAGAAGAAAGTGTTGGAGCTCACAAAGCAACTTCACGAAGAGCAGAGTCTTAATGCATACATCAACACGAAGAGGAAGCGTCCATGGGAGACTTGAGTCTAAGGTTTTAGAAGTTCATTTTGTTGTCTCTTTGAGACTTTATTGTTTTCATTGTAAGCCTAAGAGGAAATTGTAATTTTTAACTTACTAATAAAATCTTTGTTTATGTTTCTTCTTGGTTATCAAATTTAAATCTCCTAAGGTCCTTGAAAGAATTGCATTTTACATATCATGCATCATTTCATAACAGGTTTCTCATTTTCTCACTGTTTATTTCAGCAGAAAAATGGCCCTCGAACGAACTATTAAGGATCTCTAGGCTCAACATGCACAATTCCAAGAAACTCTTCTGAACGTGGCACAGGGGCAGAAAGATATGATGGCGCTCGTCTCCAAGAAAAAGAAAACCAAGAAGCCGGTTGATGTCCTCAATATGGTGAGAAGGTTCAGAGGTCCTGCTCAACCAGTCCAAGTGGATGATGTTTCCTCTGAGAAAGACGACAACCAGGAAGAAGACGGTAGAATCTTCAAGCATGAAGGAATGAATAACCAGGGTCATGAGAATGTTTATGAAGACGAAGACTACTCTGACGAACAATATCCTCTTGCAGATAATAAGTACAAGCAGTTCAAGGATAGACTCAAGGCTGTGGAAATCCCGAAGGTGTCTGGATTGGATTTTGGTGAATTAGGTCTGGTCCAGGGGTGGTCATCCCACATAAGTTCAAGGTCCCCGTATTTTCTAAATATGATAGGGTCTCTTGTCCTAAACTCCATTTGAGGTCGTATGTTCGGAAGATACAACCTCATACTACCGACCGAAAATTATGGGTCTATTTCTTTCAGGAGGGTTTAGCTGGCACTCAACTTGAATGGTTTTATCAGCTGGAGGGAACCAACATCCAGACATAGGAAGACTTGGTTGCTGCTTTCTATAAGCAATATCAATATAATGCTGACCCAGCGCTGAATCGAGTGCAACTGCAGAATATGTACATGGGCTCTAATGAAGGGTTCAAGGAACATGCACAGAAATGGAGGGACTTGGATGGAAGGGTGCAACCTCCCTTGACTGATCGGGAAATGGTAGATATGTTCATGGGAACTATGACATGACCATTCTTTAATCTATTGATTGGAAGCTCGTCGTCTAGTTTTACGGAGGTGCTTTCAAATGGGGAAAGAATTAAAAGCAGTATCAAGAGTGGGAAGATCCTGATGGCTACATTTTCTAATGTTGTGAAGAAGTCATTCGGTGGTAAAAGATAAACCAATGTTGTCTATGGCCAGAAGAGTTGTAGTAAGAGTGACCGCCACTAGTATGTGGGAGTGGTGTTAATTTCCAATCTGACGCCTGTTCAACAATAATAACATGGTAATCGACGAAGGCCATACACTCCACCGAGGCAATTTACCAAAATTGGCATGCCTTTATCTCAAGCGTTAAAACATTTGTTAAAGGCTAAACTCATTTCATTGTGGGATCCTCCTCAGAATCCCAACACCTCCTCTCCAAAGTATAATCCAAATGCGAGGTGTGCTTATCTCATTCAAAAAGTCCTGGGCATGACACCAACAATTGTTGGGCCCTGAAGAGCAAGATTCAGGATATGATCGATAATGAGGAAATTGAGTTTGATCCTCCGGAGACTCCAAACGTGATCAATGCACCTATACCCAAGCATGATAAAGGCATAAGTGCTATTGAAGATATGTTGTATATTACCTTTGTAAATGATATGGTTACTCTCATCTCTACAATCAAGAAGAATTTGTTACAAGCCGATTTATTTTTGGGTTGTGTTGAAGAATGTCTTTATTGTGCAGTCCAACCTAATGGCTGCGGGTTACTAAAGGAAGGCGTCCAGTACCTGATGAATGAACATGTTATTCTGATTGAAAAAGTTCTGTCTATTGAAAATTTGTGTCGAGATTTGCTTGTCATCTCCAGTATTCCTTTCAGGATCACTTCCAAGGGTCATGTAAGGATTACCGCCAATCCGAAAGTTGCTCCTTTGGTTATTATGACACCTGAACCCATATCGTATTCCTCGGAGAAGGCTATTCCATGGAATTATGGATCTGACGTCTATTACCATGGCGTTAAACAAGAGTTGTCTGATGAAGATGACGAAGAGGTTGATCCCAACATTGTCAATATTGCGTGAACTAGCAAAATTATAAGAAGCGGAAGGATTTTCTCCCCGAAAATCTCTCCACCTGCTCAGGTCATGGTTACCAAGATAACTACTGAGGCTCGGGGTAAAGAGCCGATGATAGAGCTTTCCCAGACAGAGGTTCCAAAAGAAGATACGGTCAAGGATACCTCTGGACAGGATTTGGAAGAGGTTTTAAAGATCATTCATAAAAGTGATTATAAAATTGTTGAACAACTGGGGAAGACCCCGTCTAAAATATCCATGATATCTTTACTGCTGTATTCTGAAGCCCATGCGAAGGCTTTAGTTAAATTCCTGAAGACTGCTCATGTGCCGCAAGAAATTTTGGCTGATCAATTTGGAAGCTACGTGGCTAGTCTGACGACTGATAATGGTTTGGGTTTTTCCGATGTTGACCTAACTCCGGAGCAGAGAAATCATAATAGGGGCCCTATATGTCTTCATCTAATGCAAGGTAACTATGTTGTCTCATCTGTTAATTGATACTTGCTCTTCTCTAAACGTTCTTCTAAAGGGAACTCTTGACCGACTAGATTGTGAAGGGGTTGTGCTAAAGCTCAGTAATATCATAGTTCGAGCCTTCGACGGATCCAGAAGAATGTTGCATGGAGAAGTGGACCTCCCCATCAAAGTGGGTTCACAGATATTTGAGTCCACCTTCTATGTAATAGACACCCGACCGGCCTATTCCTGTCTATTAGGACACCCCTGGATCCATGGAGCAGGTGCTGTCACCTCTACCTTGCACCAGAAATTGAAATATCATGTAAAAGGGAAGGTTGTTACTGTCTGTGGAGAAGAGGAATACATGGTCAGCCACCTCAATTCGTTCTGATACGTGGATATGGACAAAGAATTTATTGAGACTCCATGTCAGACCTTTGAAGTGATTTCCCCTACTATTGTTGAAGATGTTTCTGCCATTCCAAAGATCACCAAGACTCCGCACAAGATGGCTTCCATGAAGGATGCTAAAGCTACTATTGAAGAAGGTGGTAGTACTATTTGGAGTCAGCTCCCTGATATCCATTATAAATTTGACAAGTTTGGTTTGGGCTTTTCTATAGAAGGTTAGAGGGTTGTTCATCGCGCTCGGGCAGGAAAACCTCCGTTCCGTATCAACAACAATGGAGTCAACGCCATAGAGGTTGCTGACAGTGATTATGATTTCAACAACTGGATATTCCCTACCATTGGTGATGGACTTGATAATTAGAAAGCAGAATACATCTTCCATATCTCTTTTAGTCAGGAGTAATAGTAATATTCATGTCTTATTACTTTTAAAAGATTTGGTTATGTAATAAACAATGACTTTAAAACCTTATGTCTTACCCGGTGCACAATGGTTCATTTGTTAAGGGTTGATAATTCATAAGCATTTCTCATTCAATAAAAACATTGGACGTTTTGCATGAAAATTTTGTAATCTCTATCTTTCTTTTATCTTATTACATTTACAAGTAGCTATGTGTTCTTACACACACCCACACACTACATTGCAGATCCTTATCCATTATGGATCTTGTTGATAATAGTTATGCTATTACCACTTATGACTTCGAAAATCCGATCTACCAAGCCGAGGACGAAGGTGAGAAAGATTGTGAAATACGTGGAGAACTTTCCAGATTCTTAATACAAGAAGAGAAGGCTATCCAACCACATGAAGAGTCGATCGAAATAGTAAACTTGGATACTGAGACAAACCGA
This sequence comes from Vicia faba, assembly GCA_948472305.1. Taxonomy (NCBI): domain Eukaryota; kingdom Viridiplantae; phylum Streptophyta; class Magnoliopsida; order Fabales; family Fabaceae; genus Vicia; species Vicia faba. The sequence continues at coordinate 672,652,185 of OX451740.1, forward strand.
AAAGAGGTCAAGATAGGCGCCAACTTGGAGAGTATTTTCAAGAGCAGACTAATCCAGATGTTGCATGAATATGTTGAAATCTTTGCTTGGTCATACAAAGACATGCCATGGCTTGATACCGATATTGTGGTTAACCGTCTGCTGATGAAAGAGGGTTGTGCTCCGATTAATCAGAAAGTTCATCACACGCGTCCCGAAATGTCAGAAAAGATCAAGGTTGAGGTTATGAAAAAATTCAACGCAGAGTTTTCGGCAGTGACGTCGTATCCTCAATAGGTTGCTAATGTCATTCTGGTACTAAAGAAAGATGACAAGGTACATATGTGCCTAGATTACAGAGATCTGAACAGGGCATGCCTCATAGATGACTCCCCACTTCCATATATTGATGTTCTCATTGACAACACTGCTCAACACATAGTATTCTCCTTCATGGATGACTTCTCGGGTTATAATAAGATCAAAATGGCGCCCGAAGACATGGAGAAAACTACCTTTGTCAAACAGTGGGGTACTTTCTGTTACAAGGTTATGCCTTTTAAGTTGAAGAACACTGGGGAAACCTATCAATGTGCCTTGGTAGCCTTATTTCATGACATGATTCACCACAAGATAGAGGTCTACATCGACGACATGATAACAAGGTCACAGACTGAAGAAGAGCATCTTGATTATCTGCATAAATTGTTTGAAAGACTGGGGAAGTATAAACTATGGTTAAACCCGAACAAGTGCACCTTTGGGGTGAGATACGGTAAAATATGGGGTTTCATCATCAGCAGTAAAGGTATCGAGGTTGATCCTGCAAAAGTAAAGCTATCCAAGAAATGTCGGCTCCCCGCACCGAGAAGGAAGTCAGAGGTTTCTTAGGATGTCAAAATTACATTGCCCATTTCATTTCTCATTTGACTGCTACTTGTGAGCCAATCTTCAAGCTGTTGAAGAAAGATCAAGTAGTAAAGTGGAATGACAATTGTCAAATATCCTTTGATAAAATTAAGGAGTACTTACAAGATCCTCTAATTTTGATGCCACCAGTTGAAGGAAGACCTCTAATCATGTACTTAACAGTGTTAGAGAACTCAATAGGGTGTGTACTGGTGTAACATGACGTGTCTGGTCGAAAAGAGCATGCAATATACTGCCTTAGCAAAAAGTTTACCGACTGTGAAACAAGATATTCACTGCTCGAGAAAACTTGCTGTGCTTTGGCATGAGATGCTCGCCGACTAAGATAGTATATGTTGACCTATACTACCTTGTTGATCTCTAAAATGGATCCCAACAAGTACATATTCGAGAAACCAACACTCTCCCAAAGAATAGCCCGATGGAAAATGGTCTTATCAGAATACGACATCCAGTACACCATTCAAAGCTATCAAAGGAAGTGTACTGGCAGATTATTTAGTAAATCAAGCTGTATACAACTATCAGTATATGAATTTTGAATTCCCGGACGAGAACATTATGCTAGTAACAGATTATGATGAACCTGGACCATATGAAGAACCCGAGCCAGGATCCCGATGGACTATGGTTTTCGACGGAGCTTCCAATGCACTTGGTAATGGAATTGGCGCATTAATTATCTCTCCCCATGGTTATCACACACCTTTCACTGTAAGGCATTGCTTTGACTGCACCAATAGTATGGCTGAATATGAAGCGTGCATCATGGGTCTTAAAGCTGCTATTGACCTAAGAATCAAATTCTTAAGCGTATATGGAGACTCAGGTCAAGGGAGAATGGGATACAAAGCATCTGAATCTTATCCCTTACCGAGAACATGTGCTAACCTTGATTCCGGGCTTCGAGGAAATTACTTTTGAACATATACCAAGAGAAGAGAATCAACTGGCGGATGCATTGGCTACCATGTCATCCATGTTCAAAGTCATATGGGACAATGAGGCTCCCAGAATTACCATTGAAAGATTCGATGAACCAACACACTACTATGGAATTGACACTGATGGAGTAGAGGAAAAACCTTGGTTTCATGAAGTGAAAAGGTACCTTAAAGCTTAAGAATACCCTGAAGGGGCATCAATCAATGACAAAAAGTTCCTATGAAGATTCTCGGTTATGTTCTTCTTGAGCAATGGGATCTTATACAAGCGCAATCATGATTCAACCCTACTTCATTGTATGGACAAGAATGAAGTAGAAGAAGTTATGCAAGATATGCACAGAGGTGTCTTTGGTACTCATTCCAATGGGCATACTATGTCTAAAAAGATTTTGAGAGATGGTTACTATTGGTCGACTATGGAAACTGACTGTTACCACCACTCGAGAACTTGTTATAAGTGCCAAATTTACATTGATAAAGCTTATGTGCCTCCAGTACCTCTGAATGTCATGACTGCTCCTTGGCCATTCTCAATATGGGGCAGTGATATGATCGTAGAAATCAAGCCTAATGCTTCTAACGGATATCGCTTCATCCTCGTCGCCATTGATTATTTCACAAAGTGGGTTGAAGTGGCCTTGTTTGCCTCTGTTACCAAGAATGTGGTTGCCCGGTTCACCAAACATAACCTGATCTGTTGGTATGGCATTCCCGAAAGGATTATCACAGACAATGGTACTAATCTCAACAACACCATGATCATTGAACTCTGCATGCAATTCAAGATCAAGCACCACATCTCTTCTCTGTATTGACCAAAGATGAATGGCACAGTGGAAGCCGCCAAAAAGAATATAAAGAAGATTATACAAAAGATGGTTGTGACCTATAAAGAGTGGCACAAAATGTTACTGTTTTCCCTCCACGGCTACCGCACTTCGGCTAGAACATCAACTAGGGCAACCCCTTTCCCTCTGGTCTATGGTATGGAAGATGTCCTACCTGTTGAAGTTCAGATTCCCTCTCTGAGAATCATGAAAGATACATACTTGGACAAAGACGAGTGGATTCATACTAGGATAAACCAGTTGAATCTGATTGACAAGAAAAGGCTTGCGGCTGTCTGTCACAGTCAGATGTACTAAAAACGTATGATCAAGGAATTCAACAAGAAGATTAAGCATCATGTATATCAGGCTGGTGACTTGGTAATAAAGCGAATCATTCTACCGCAAGGTGATCCCAAGGGAAAATGGACTCCCACCTATGAAGGACCATTTGTTGTCAAGAAAATTATTTTCTGGTGGTGCTATGATATTGACCACCATGGACGGTGAAGATTTCCTACTCCATGTAAATGCAGACATAGTCAAAAGATACTACGCATAAAAATGACCCGCTAGGTTGACTGGCCTAGGAAAAAATAAGGGAATCCTGGCAAATCAAAAAGGTTCAGGAAAAAATTAGGGATATATATAAAGGATTGTACACCCGACAAGTCGAAAACCTGAAAAGGCGACTTGGGCAAAAAAGGGTATCACAGTGGACTAAAAACCCGAAAGGACGGTCCAGGCAAAAATTAGGGATTAAAGCGTACGACTATGTCCCCATTGGATCACTTACAACAAGCTATACTACCAAAGTCAAATTTCAAATGATACATATCAATTCAATCAACTTCTTCCAACAACAAGGGATGAGATGCTTGAATGCATAGGGGCAATAGTAGAGTTGGAACCCGATGAGATTATTCCCACATAGCTATTATCTTGTTTTTACTTTATACTCTTTTTATTTCACGACGATTTCCTCTTACTAGGATTTATGTCTCTTTGTATAAAATCACCTATTTATGGGCAAAACTATCAATAAAAATACAAATATTCACAATTCAAACCTTTTGTTTTTACTTTTTCTGTTTTGTTTGCAAAAATGTCCAAAGTCTAAAATTGAACGAGCATATGCATATGAATACAATTAACTATTAACAAATATATGCACAAAAACAGGAATAAGCATTTACTCGAGACTCTATAAATTGAGATAATGTTCAAGCTATCCACAAAATCCCCACAGAGCCACTTTCATGGGATTATCCCCACAGAGTAGTCTTACCATGCTCACCAGAAAATTCCCCCAGCAGATAAAGAAACATGATCTTTTTCCAGGAAATATCATTAACCTACAGAGTCTAAATCATTATAGTTTATGGATATTCTCTTCCCCATCTGAGTTTATTTCTCCAGAACTGTGAAAACCCCTACAGATTTCTTCTCTCCAGCAGAGCTCATTCCCTCAGCCAAGGTGTCTCCTCAGCAGAGTGTTTCCCCAATAGGGTTTATTTCCCCAACAGGGTTTATTTCCCTAATGGATTACAGTCTCCCCGGCTTGAGTATGTTTCCACCACAGATTACCAACAAGATTCCCATCTATAGCAAAGGGCGGTCTGGGTTTCTATCCCCAGAGAGTTGCTACTGAATCTGAAACTGGATCAGACATTGTTCAACTTTATTCTCTCCAAACGAGTCGGTGTCCATATTAGAAACTCAGTCAGACAACACCTCGAAAGGTTATCCATCTCTTTTATTCCCAGTCAGGGTATACAAGAATTATAATCCCCAGTAGAGCAATGAAGAACCAATGTTCTTGAACTCTTCTCTCCAAGCAGAAATCAATGTTCCCCAGCGGAGTTTCCTCAAACAGAAAGCAGGAATCCCCATCAAGATCAAATATACACATATTCTTCATCCTCAACAACAGTCAGGGATTTATTTTCTCAGACAAAGATTCTGCCCGAGTTTATAAATACACTTCGACAACATTTCACATTCACACATCATTTACAAACAACAAAACATATGCATACGAAACGCATATAGCACAGTCTCATTTACTTTGAGAACATCATTACACAATGCATTTCATACATCATGATATTGCATACAAATAAATCTTTACTTTTTCAGGAAAGATCAATCAACATACAAACATCATCAACTACTTATATGACCAGACAGTCTTCTCAAAGGCTACATATGACAAATGGCTACTTAAGAAATTTCCTCAGAAGGTCATTCTCAAAGTGGATATCTTCTAGCTCAGATTAAATCGAACATAGATTTATTCTGATACTCCTTCCATTTAAAGACGATCGTGAGCATCTTCTAGCTCATATTAAATCAAGAATAGATTTATTCTTACACTTCTTCCAGTCGAAGACGATCTTAGACATTTTCTAGCTCAGATTAAATCAAGCGTAGATTTATTCTGATACTTCTCCCAGTTGGAGATGGTCGTGAGAATCTTCTGGATCAGATTAGATCGAGCGTAAATCTATTATGATACTTCTTCCAGTTGAAGACGGTCGTAGACATTTTCTGGCTCAATTTAAATCGAGCATAGATTTATTCTGATACTACTTCCAGTTAAAGTCAAGCATAAACATTTTTTGGCTCAGATTGAATCAAGCATAAATTTATTTTGATACTTCTTTTAGATAAAGACGGACGTGAACATCTTCTGGCTCAGATTAAATCAAGCATAGATTTATTCTAATACAGATTAAACCAAGCATAAACATTTCTGGCTCAAATTAAATTGAGAATAGATTTTTTCTGATACTTCTTCCAGTTAAGGTCGGGCGAAAATACTTTCTGGCTCATATTAAATCGACCATAGATTTATTCTGATACTTCTACCAGTTAAAGTCAAGCATAAAACATCTCCTGGCTCAGATTAGATCGAACATAGATCTATTTTGATACTTCTTCCAGTTGAAGACGGTCGTGAGCATCTGCCGGCTCAGATTAAATCAAGCGTAGATTTATTTTGATACTTCTCCTAGTTGAAGACAGGAACATACCTCTTCTGGATCAGATTAATCGATCATAGATTTATTCTGATACTTCTTCCAGTTGAAGTCCATAGTTACTTTGGATGGCATCTATAAGCCCATCTCCGACGACTCATCGTCACCTCTCCAAATGGCATCTATAAGTCCATTTCCAATACATGGCATCTATAAGCCCGTTGCCAATACAATCAACCAACAACGTTATTTCTTGCACAGGCGAGTGCAAATTTCAGGGCACTTAAGTGTTCAATCCTATTCCACCTTCAAGTTGTGAATGGAGGACATGCCAATATAACTCTCCAGGTTTAAGAAGATTGAACAGGAGCAGATGTTGTACCCCAAAAATTTCCCTCCCATTTTGCTTCAAGACATTCTTTCAAGGGTTCTCAAATACTCAAGAAACTCAAAGGTTGACCAGTCAAGAAGCTCCTCCTAAGCCAAGGGTCTACAACTAGGGTTTTGTAATTCTCAATGAAGATTGGGTTGCAAGGGTCTCAATTGATTTCCATGGTTCTCCATAGGTATCCAAAAAGGATCATGTCAAGTTTCAAGTCCTACATCACAAGTTTGCTCAGTCAATGACTCAGATGATTGAAAATCAACTATATTAGGTAAAAAGTCAACTATGGTAAACATACATTCAAACTTCAAGATGTTTTGTCAACATCAACATTTTAAAGTGATATTCATCATTTTATTAAGGGTTTATCATGATTCCTCAAGAAAATCCCTCAAATCATCAAAAGTCAAGAATTGCCAAATTAGGGTTTCCTTAGGAGAAGTCAACTAAACTTTGACCAAGCATAACTTTCACATGATTCATCAACTTTTTCCCAACCAAAGCCCATTTTGAAAGAAATTTAATTCTCTACAACTTTGTATTTATGCTCAAGTCCAAAAAATGCTTCCTTTAAAAAAATATGAGCTAATATATTATAGGTCACTTTAAAAAGTCAACAAAAAGACATTTTTTGTCAAGACAACTTACATCAATATAAATTCTCCAAATGCAAAATGACCAAAAGAGAAATTTTAGAGCACATCTTGAGCTTTTCAACAAATCCAAGATCACCTTCAAAAGATGAAAATTGAGCAAGTTATGAGTTTCACAAGTTGGGAAATTTTTGAAGAAATGTATGAAATGCAAAATGTGCAAACTTGAAATTTTGGACTTGTGGCCTAACTTTTTGAGCTTCAAACATGACCATGACCTTATGGAAGACTCCTAAGCTCACTCCCACCATGTCTTGTATTTTCCTATTATTTTATTTATATTTATTTTGGTTTTATTCAATAAATGCAAAATAAGTCAAATAAAGTATAAAGCAAATGGACCAGGTGCATGAAGTAGTTTCTTAGAGCCCAATACAGCTTATGACAACCCATCAAACATGCCAGAGTCGTGCAAGCTTAAAGAAGGCAAGAACAAACTCAAAATGGCAAGTTCTCAAATGTTTGATTTCTTGATTAATCATGGCTTGATGGCACGATTCCTTGCTATTGTACCCCAAAAATTTACCTCTCATTTCTCAAGAAATCTCTCATAAGATCTCCATTGATTCAAAACTACACAAGGTTTGATCAGCTCAAGACACCTCCTCAACGCTGACAACTCAAAATCAGGGTTTGAGTTTTCACAAGTACAATTGGATTTTCAAGGCCTCAAATGACTTTCATGGATCATTAGGAACCCTCAAGATTGCTCATGTCAAGTTTCAAGCTTTGGATCACATTTTGGCTCAGTCAGTTGACCAGATGACCTAAAATTAGCTATATTGGATAAAAAGTCAACTGTGGTCAATTTGCAGTCAAACTTCATAATTTTTGGTCCATATCAACATTATAAACTCATATAGGTCAATTGATCAAGTTTGTATCATAATTCCTCAAAGCATTTGATCAAAACACCAAAAGGGAAAAATGGTCAAAATTAGGATTTTGATTGAGAAGGCTTAGTTCTTGACTTTTGACCAAGGAAATGACTTATTGGGTTAAGACACGATCTCAAGGATTAAACTACACCATATTTACCTAATTTCATAGTTCAAATCACCTCTCAAGATTATTGGATTGATAGATGAATTTCAATCAACTGATGAAAAGTCAACTATACACTGAAAAGTCAAACTTTGACTTTTTGATCAAAATCAAGTTTCAAAGATCATAATCCATCAAGACATGTCAAAATATGAAACTTGTTCATCAAGAAATTGAAAAGTCAAAATTCATTTTTGAAAAGTCAAAATTTCCAAGACTTAGAATTTTTCAAAGTGTTGGAAAGTTAACTTTTTTTCATAACTTTTTGCCAAATTTCCACCATGATGCAAGATGATTCAAGGGAAACTTCCAACATGAAAGTTGTAGATATCAATGAGATCTAAAACATTGCAGGGTAGAAAATTTTCTAGAAATTCTTAGATTTCAAGTTATGAATTCATCAAGACATGCTCATGAAACTAAATGGCTTAGTGAAATTTTGCCCTAGTTAGGCATGATTTTGACCTAACTTCATGGCAACTTTTCACCTAGTTCCAAATTGATTCTTCAAAAATGTCCAACATGGAGGTTTTAGAGGATGCTACAAGCTTTCCAAAATGTCAAAGAACTCATTGAGAGCATACTTGAGCTAAGAGAATAGAAGGCCAGAAGTTAGGGTTTCAAACTTGTTTTGCAAGAAATGTTTTGTGATGAACATGAACCAAATCCATAGCCATGTTGCATAATCCCACTTTTCAGGCCCTCTAACTTGTGTATCTATCCTTAATCAGAAGATTACACAAACTTTATGGCTATTATCCATTAAATCCAAGCTTTGTCTAAGTTAACTTGCCATTTTTGGAAGAAAGGCAAGACTTCCATTTTGGAAAAGTATGCTTTTGCAAATGTCAACCCTTATTGAGCCTCTCAATGGTTCTTTATGCACACATAACATCTATAAGTCAGAAGCAAGCTTGTTTAAAGTTCAACCACTCTACAATAACATGGTACAAGTGTTGGGAAGATGTTTGTCATGTTTGCTTCAAAAATAAGTAAAGTTGCCACAACTTGAGATTTCAAATTCCGAGTTGTTGTAACACTTGAAACCTCTTGCCTATAATTATATACACTATTTTCAAGCTAGGACACGAATGCACAAGCCCTCAAACTCTCCCAAACTGAGAACTGCATAACAAACCTCCATTGTTGCATATTCTGACCAAAAACTCCAAACTCAGAATCCACTCATGTGTTTCTTGGCTTTTCACTTCCAAAAGTTCCTAAACATAATCTACAAACAATCCCACACCCTGTTACACGACTGTAACACCATCTTCATCAACTTCCATAACCAAAAAATAGAGCTTGCATCTTGACTTCTCTAGAGCAATTCAAGCACTCCCAGCATCAAGTAAGCATTGCATTAGCTTCCTGGGAACTTGAGGAAGCTAACCTGATCATCACCATCACTTGAAACAAGCTCAAACTCATTTCACAATTTCCAGTTTTTGAGGTATTCTTCTGAACTTTCATCTCTTCATTTAGGCATTGTTAGGCTTTCATTTTCAAAGATAAAATGTAGATATCATTGCCCTGAAGCTGTACATATTCATAGTTTTCATTTATATGGCCCGAGCTTAGAGAATTTTAGGTTTGAATCTCTGAAAAAAGTTAGGTCAAGATTTGGTAATTTTAGAAATACATGCTCATCTTTGAGAATTAGTTTAAGTTATTTACATATTCAGAATCGTGGTAAAATTTCTAACAAGTTTGATGTTGGAAGTTTTGAGAATGGATGAAAAATGAACGAGTTACAGGGACCCTGGCCGGAGGTTGAAGATGAAGTTCATTTCTAGAACTTGTTTTGTATTATATATTTATGGTTTTGTTTAATTTAACAGATGTATAGCCACCCCAGTGGTAAACGCAACACGCGTTTATGGTCAAGGTCATGGGTTCAAGTCCCAGCGTTGTCTTTTGTCATATTTTTCAACATTTTCTTCTTTTTTTGCAAGCACACCAGCGCTCTGGGCCATCCCTCATCGGGCCTTTCCAATTTTTGCTTCTCCTCACCCCCTGCCTTGTCACAACACAGGCCCACCCTTTTTTATTTTGTTTATTTTTCTGATTACAAAAACATTAATGGGCCAGGCTTCAAACAAAACTGTTTTTTTCTAACAAACATCCTAAATTCCTTTTTCAACTCCTGACTTCTATTTTTATATTTTATTTTTTTATATTTTATTTTTATTTATTATTATTATTATTATTATTATTATTATTATTATTATTATTATTATTATTATTATTATTATTTTTATTAATAAAAATCCAAAAAAATAGTTTATTTATTTTTGTATCTAATATATTTATATTCACTTATATTTTATTCCTTTAAAAAACAAAAAGACAAAAATATTTTCCTAAACAAACTTAATTTCTTTTTCTTAATAAATTAATAATTAGATTTATGTTTAGTTATTTTCTTTTTAATTAAAATTAACTTAGAATTTAGGTTTCTTTTAATTAATTAGTTTCCATATTATTTTGATTAAACTTAAACCCTTTTCTAAAAAACCCTAAAAAACGCTTTCTAACTTAATTTCTTTTCTTAATTAGTTTAGGTTTAATTTTATTTATCTTAGTTAATTATTTTCTCTTAGATAATTAGGTTTAAACCAAGGGCTTTTCCTTAATAAAAAAACCAAACAAAAATCCATTTCTTCTCCATTTACATCCTTACACATTATATTTATTCATTTCTTGTACATTATTCAATATGATTGAAATAGATAATTAGGTTTAATTTCTTGCAATCCCCATTTGTAAATTTGTGTATCCCATCCCCAAATGATATAATAGCGTAGTAAATTTACTTTCCGCAATTTATCACTTTCATATAAATGCTAGTAATTAGGGTTTGAATGGAAAGATAAAAATCAATAAGTAGATAACCCTAATCAAAGATTAAATGCATGCAAATCAAACACACTATTCACACATGCACCCTTAAGGTTAACTCCACTTGTTGCCTAAAAGATGGTCATGTTATGCATGTGAGATGTCTTAGCAAAAACAATCAAAATACAAGATCATAGTTCCTCGATGACGCTACAAATGTTGCCTTTCAAATGATCTTAGTCCCTAAAAGAGAAATTCTAAGACATCTTACAACATTTCTATCATGACTATACGATGACCCATGCCCGTCCCTTTACATCCAAAGATAAGGCTTCTTACCAATCAATGGTGAGATAACAATATCAAAGGAAAGGAAGAAATGAACAAAAGACTTTTGTGCTGTACCCAAATTTTTGCCCCTAAGATCCCTTCATCATACCATATTGTTTCAATCATAACAAAATCACATTAGGGCTTTTGGTTCTTCTCCCTATCTTTAGCCTTGCTTTGCTGAGGAATTACCAAGTACCTTAACTTGTGTTATTTTGTGATCATGGATATTTTGCTTTAATTTTATCTCTAATTAACAAAATGCAATATTGGTTTGTCTTGCTTGTTAATAATGTAGGTAAAGGCAATGAGGTTTAGCAATTTGCTTCATGGGTGTATGAGTTTATTTCCATGCCCTAGTCAAGAGCTTGAGAAATTCAAACCTCACCATTGAAGTTGTTTTGAAGTTGGTATGGAAGTGGTTTAGGTGGACATGAGTCCTCCTAATCATACTCAACAATCTCTATTCACAAAGGAAGAATATTGGCACAAAAAGTTTGTTCAAACTTGGCAAAGTTCCACCAAGCATTCTCTTGATCTAGAGGCTAGGGTTTTGGACTTCAAAGGGGAATATCTTGCTCATCTTTTGGTATTTTTGAGTGATTCCAAAAACATTCTTCTCTTCAAAGAGTTACCAACAAATCACTTCAAAAGTTCCAAGGAGTTTTCATGTGGAAGGAACTTGGTGAAGAGGGAAGATTACAAGTCATCCAGATGAATCCCCAATTCTCCATATGTGACTTCAAATGGTCATAACTTGGTCAATTTTTATCACCTTGAGCCCATTATTTTTTCATGATGATACTAAGGATGTGTATTTCATTCCTTCTTTTATGTGCAAAGTAACAAAATGGAAGGAAGTTGCCTTAAGAATGCAAGAGATTATAGGTCATTTCATGATTTTTGGCCAACTTCAACAAGTCATGATTTTGAGTGGTTCAAATTGCAAAATGTCATTCAAGGGATCTACTTCATTCCATCTTTTTTGTTAAAGAGAAAATTCTTAGTGGAAGGCCATGTTTGGATGCAAGAGATTATAGGTCATTTTTAAAGAAGAATTTGAAATATTTCTAAGTATGGAAAGTCAACTCTTTTTCTTCAACTTTGACTCCATGTAACTTTCAGCTCAAGCATCCATTTGATTCCATTCTTTTTCCATTGCAAAGCTTGTTACCTTATCTTTCCAAAGCATCAAGAATTTTGTCCTAAGACTCCTTGAGGTGGAAATGCCGTTGGATTGAACTTGGTAACTCGGAACTGAAGTTTCTCCATAAGTCAGAATTTGAAATTCATGTTTTGGCCTTTAAACATCAAATTAGCATGCGTTTGTGATCTAAACATGTTTAACCAAGTTGCCAAAGTGGATTAGAGCCTTGAAACACAAGGATTAGATGAGTTTTGATGCAAATCAGATCACACTTTGCTCGTGCATCATGTTCACATGATTTCCCTCCAATTTGCATCATTCCACACGCTTGAACATTCCATTTGATTCCCTATAAATAGAGGGTCATCCCCCATTCAATTTCCCAAGCTTAGATATCCAGAATCACCCTGCCAAACTTGCTTCACAACTCAGAATTCAGCTACTTCGAATCCTATTCTCAAGCCTTTTTCAATCCATTTTTTTTCATCAATTCACCTTCCTTGATCTTCCCTGAAGCTAACCATATAATTACATTCAAGAATCGTGCCCTATATTGCTCCATAGAAGTCCAGTTTCAGAGCTATGCAACTCAACTTCAATAGGTAGATTCCTTCATCAATTCTTCAAAACTTTGGTATCATTGTATTTCTCTCATTACACTGGTTCTAGTCGCAACACTTACTTTTATCTGGAAACACATTTTGACCATAAGTTTTAAATCCCTTTTCAAAACTTTCTTTCCAAATTGCTTGAGTTACAATTTATATAAATTTGGCGCGAGGGTGTGGTTGTCTTTGTCTTGAAGATACAAAGCGAATGGAATAGGTTTGAGCTCCTGATTTTACAGTTTGAGAGACCTGCAATTCGTGAAGGCTGGAGGTTGAAGATGACCAACGTGTCATCTTCTAACCAATGAAAGCGTGACATTTGTTATTTTCAAATTCTGATTTTATTAATGATTCTGTACATTATTCATTAAAGACCATGATATGCACAGCGCGCCAGATCCTTTGGATTTGATTACTAACGCGTTTTGACTCTCATCCAATGGTCCACATCTTTTTCTTTTATTTTATTTTTCTGTTTTTTATATTTTAATTGTTTTAAATTTCAAAAAATCATAGAAAATTCATTTTTAGTCCAAAAAATATGACAAAATTATGAAAAATATTTTTGATTATTCTCTTTCTGATTTTTATATTTTCACAATTTAATTTTGTGTTTTGTTTTTTTAATTAATTTTACACTTATTTGATTTGTTTAAAATGTTTAAAAATACTTTTACACATTTTTAAATTCTGAAAAAATTATGGAATGATCCAATGATATTTTGACAAATATTGGTGACCTTATTTTATTTTTGTTTCTGACTTTACTATTTTTTACTATTTTTGTTTATTTTACCCATTTAATTTAATTTTTAAAAATAGTTTCTGACTTTTAAAAATTCTCAAAATTTTTGTAAAATTACTTGGCCTTTTTTCTGATTTTCTATGATCTTATTTTTCATTTCTTGATTAATTTGAATATAATTAATATTTTCCTCATTATTTTCTTTTTTAAAAATATTTTTTTAAACCTTTTAATTTATATATTAAATATATATGATTTTTGTGATTATTTTCTGGCTGTCTTGGGTTGATTTTTTGATCATGGCTTTATTAACATCATTAGATCTTGGGTGTTGAGTTCAACTCCACCAAAATGGATGAATGATTTTAATAATAGTTTGATTAAATTTTTAATTCAAATGTGGTTTCTCTTTTTACCCTAATTCTCCTTCATCTCATCCCCTTCTCATTGCACTAAATGTTGTTAGAGCATGATCTCTATATCATGTCTCAAAACAAATGGTGCATAGATTGCTATTGACCGACCTCAAAATAGGTGCGACTTCTATATAAGTCCACTTACGATTGCTTAACATAGCGCTAAATTTTATCCCAATTCAAATAAATGATCATTCGTGGCCCAAACTTATGATTGCAAGCCCAAGTATGTTAATTTGATCTCTTTGATCCAATAACCTTGAGATTCATTGTGTGGAGGCTTTGGTTCTACCAATCCTTTAATGGATCTACAACACCTTTGGTCAACGCGGATCACTTAAACATCGTTGATCATTAAATGGTACATGTGAGAATTCCAAATGGATGATATACTTGCCAAAAAGCAAATGCAACTTGTTGTGTGGAGGCTTTGGTTCTACCAATCCTCTAATGAGTTCCAAATGCAAGTATCAAGATGGTCATCTAACTAACCACTAATTATTGACTTGTTTATTTTATGCTTTTATTCTTTTATGCTTTATGTACTATTTAATTTTTTAGCATTTTTATTTCATGCCATTTTCATCTTTGCTCATTTGAGCATTTATATTCTTGTCATTTTTACTTTGCTCATTTGAGCTTTTTCTTTTTCTTTTCCTAAGATACTTAATAATCAACTTAAACCCTAAAAAACTCTTAATGGTACTTGGACTATTTGGTTACTATACTTGGCATTACGTAGCATGGGACTATTTCTTGGACTTAGGATTAGAAACTTTGGCCTATATTGGAGACCTTGTGATCTTATCTGATTATTTTGTCTGGAGCTCTTGAGGTTTACCTCAAGACATTGGGTTGCTTGTTTGTTTTTTGTGTGCAAGTATTTGTGATTACATCCTTTGTTTGTAATCTGGAATTCACCCGCATACAACCGTTACTCTGCCCAATTTTTGTGAAGACTTATTACACTTGAAGAGGTCTAAGTATCTTTTCTTCCTTGGTTTCAATCCAAAGAATGGGAATTCTATATTGGCTCATAATGTCAAGTTTTGGCTTCTTGTTGGTTAGATGGTCCTCATCCTTAGCTTTTACCTTATGCTTTAGGATAGCCTCTTCTCCTCCTCCCATCTTCTCTAATTTCAAAAATCTTCTCCCTCCTTTTGAAAACCCTTCTTGTTTTGAAACTCAAACACTTTTACAATAAACTTGGACTTATGTCCATGAATTTTCAAAAACATTTTCATAAATAAACTTCAATCAATTTAATAATACTTTGACATTTTTGTGATAAGACTAAAAGTCAAATAATCTCATTTCAAACCATTTTGCCACTTTGGCTTCCATTTTAAAACTTTTCTCAAAAGGTTAGACTCTTGTCAATCCTTGTAGTGATGCAAACAACTATACTTCTACAATATATAGTGAAGTGAGATATTTTCCACTTGGGTGTTGAGTGAGGCATTGTTGATTTTAAAATCCAAGCCATATCCTCCACTTTGAGATGATGCAAATTCTCCTTTCTCATGATTGTGGGTAGTAAGTATGTTTTCCACACGGGCAATGACGATGATGTCTTATCTCTTAAAATCAACCAACACACTTGTGTTTCAAATTTTTAAAAGAGGAACTACGTGTACCATGATCCCCTATTGCACGAAAGTTGTTACGTAGGCACTAAAGGTTCGCAACCGCGGCGGGTGCAAAAATCATAAAAAATACTTCTCTTCTCACCTCCACCATCTATTTCTATACAACATATTTTATAGCCAAAATATACAGATTTTTCAAAGAGGTTCCTGCGGAGTACCGTAGATGTTTAGGGTGCTAATACCTTCCCTTTGCATAACCAACCCCCTTACCTTGAATCTTTCCCCCTTTTTTTGGGTTATTCTCTCTTTTCCCATTCCTTTGGAAACAATAAAGCGCGGTGGCGATTTTTATTTTTGATTTGTATAAAGTCTAGTCAATCCAATGGCTTAGTCTTAAACATTTCTACAGCTACATAAAAATAGTTGTTGTACCCCAATTTTTGCCCCTAAGATTCCTTCATCATACCATATTGTTTCAATCACAACAAAATCACATTAGGGATTTTGGTTCTTCTCCCTATCTTTAGCCTTGCTTTGTGAGGAATTACCAAGCACCTTAACTTGTGTTATTTTGTGATCATGGATATTTTGCTTTGATTTTCTCTCTAATTAACAAAATTCAATATTTGTTTGTCTTACTTGTTAATAATGTAGGTAAAGGCAACGAGGTTTAGCAAGTTGCTTCATGGGTGCATGGGTTTATTTCCATGCCCTAGTCAAAAGCTTGAGAAATTCAAACCTCACCATTGAAGTTGTTTTGAAGTTGGTATGGAATTGGTTTAGGTGGCCATGAGTCCTCCTCATTATCCTCAACAATCTCTATTCATAAAGGAAGAATATTGGCACAAAAAGTTTGTTCAAACTTGGCAAAGTTCCACCAAGCATTCTCTTGATCTAGAGGCTAGGGTTTTGGGCTTCAAAGGGGAATATCTTGCTCATCTTTTGGTATTTTTGAGTGATTCCAAAAACATTATTCTCTTCAAAGAGTTACCAACAAATCACTTCAAAATTTCCAAGGAGTTTTCATGTAGAAGGAACTTGGTGAAGAGGGAAGTTTACAAGTCATCCAGATGAATCCCCAATTCTCCATATGTGACTTCAAATGGTCATAACTTGGTCAATTTTTATAACCGTCATCCCATTATTTTTTCATGATGATCCTAAGGATGTGCACTTCATTCCTTCTTTTATGTGCAAAGTAACAAAATGGATGGAAGTTGCCTTAAGAATGCAAGAGATTATAGGTCATTTCATGATTTTTGGCCAACTTCAACAAGTCATAACTTGCTCAATATTTGGAGATTTTGAGTGGTTCAAATTGCAAAATGTCATTCAAGAGATCTACTTCATTCCATATTTTTTGGTCAAGAGCAAATTCTAAGTGGAATGCCATGTTTGGATGCAAGAGATTATAGGTTATTTTTAAAGAAGAATTTGAAATATTTCTAAGTATGGAAAGTCAACTCTTTTTCTTCAACTTTGACTCCATGTAAATTTCAGCTCAAGCATCCATTTGATTACATTCTTTTTCCATTGCAAAGTTTGTTACCTCATCTTTCCAAAGCATCAAGAATTTTGCCCTAAGACTCCTTGAGGTGGAAATGCCATTGGATTGAACTTGGTAACTTGAAACTGAAGTTTCTCCATAAGTCAGAATTTGAAATTCATGTTTTGGCCTTTAAACATCAAATTAGCACGCGTTTGTGATCTAAACATGTTTAACCAAGTTGCCAAAGTGGATTAGAGCCTTGAAACGCAAGGATTAGATGAGTTTTGATGCAAATCAGATCACACTTTGCTCGTGCATCAGGTTCACACGATTTCCCTCTAATTTGCATCATTCCACACGCTTGAACATTCCATTTGATTCCCTATAAATAGAGGGTCATCCCCCATTCAATTTCCCAAGCTTAGATAGCCAGAATCACCCTGCCAAACTTGCTTCACAACTCAGAATTCAGCTACTTCGAATCCTATTCTCAAGCCTTTTACAATCCATTTTTTTTCATCAATTCACCTTCCTTGATCTTCCATGAAGCTAACCATATAATCACATTCAAGAATCATGCCCTATATTGCTCCATAGAAGTCCAGTTTCAGAGCTCTGCAACTCAACTTTAATAGGTAGATTCCTTCATCAATTCTTCAAAACTTTGGTATCATTGTGTTGCTCTCGTTACCCTGGTTCTAGCCATAACACTTACTTTTATCTGGAAGCACGTTTTGACCATGAATTTTCAAATCCCTTTTCAAAGCTTTCTTTCCAAATTGCTTGAGTTACAATTTATATAAATTTGACGCGAGGGCGTGGTTGTCTTCGTCTTGAAGAGACGAAGCGAATGGCATAGGTCTGAGCTCCTGATTTTACAGTTTGAGAGACTTGTAATTCGTGAAGGCTGGAGGTTGGAGATGACCAACGTGTCATCTTCTAACCAATGAAAGCGTGACATTTGTTATTTTCAAATTCTGATTTTATTAATGATTCTGTACATTATTCATTAAAGACCATGATATGCACAACGCGCCAGATCCTTTGGATTTGATTACTAACGCGTTTTGACTCTCATCCAATGGTCCACATCTTTTTCTTTTATTTTATTTTTCTGTTTTTTATATTTTAATTGTTTTAAATTTCAAAAAATCATAGAAAATTCATTTTTAGTCCAAAAAATATGAAAAAATTATGAAAAATATTTTTGATTATTCTCTTTTTGATTTTTATATTTTCACAATTTAATTTTGTGTTTTGTTTTTTTAATGAATTTTACACTTATTTGATTTGTTTAAAATGTTTAAAAATACTTTTACACATTTTTAAATTCTGAAAAAATTATGGAATGATCCAATGATATTTTGACAAATATTGGTGACCTTATTTTATTTTTGTTTCTGACTTTACTACTTTTTACTATTTTTGTTTATTTTACCCATTTAATTTAATTTTTAAAAATAGTTTCTGACTTTTAAAAATTCTCAAAAATTTTGTAAAATTACTTGGCCTCTTTTCTGATTTTCTATGATCTTATTTTTCATTTCTTGATTAATTTGAATATAATTAATATTTTACTCATTATTTTCTTTTTTAAAAATATTTTTTTAAACCTTTTAATTTATATATTAAATATATATGATTTTTGTGATTATTTTCTGGCTGTCTTGGGTTAATTTTTTGATCATGGCTTTATTAACATTATTGGATCTTGGGTGTTGAGTTCAACTCCACCAAAATGGATGAATGATTTTAATAATAGTTTGTTTAAAATTTTAATTCAAATGTGGTTTCTCTTTTTACCCTAATTCCTCTTCATCTAATCCCCTTCTCATTGCACCAAATGTTGTTAGAGCATGATCTCTATATCATGTATCAAAACAAATGGTGCATATATTGCTATTGAACGACCTCAAAATAGGTGCGACTTCTATATAAGTCCACTTACGATTGCTTAACATAGCGCTAAATTTTGTCCCAATTCGAATAAATGATCATTCGTGGCCCAAACTTATGATTACAAGCCCAATTATGTTAATTTGATCTATTTGATCCAATAACCTTGAGATTCATTGTGTGGAGGCTTTGGTTCTACCAATCCTCTAATGGATCTACAACACCTTTGGTCAACGCAGATCACTTAAACATCGTTGATCATTAAATTGTACTTGTGAGAATTCCAAATGGATGATATACTTGACAAAAAGCAAATGCAACTTGTTGTGTGGAGGCTTTGGTTATACCAATCCTCTAATGAGTTCCAAATGCAAGTTTCAAGATGGTCATCCAACTAACCACTAGTTATTGACTTGTTTATTTTATGCTTTTATTCTTTTATGCTTTATGTACTATTTACTTTTTTAGCATTTTTATTTCATGCCATTTTCATATTTGCTCATTTGAGCATTTATATTCTTGTCATTTTTACTTTGCTCATTTGAGCTTTTTCTTTTTCTTTTCCTAAGATACTTAATAATCAACTTAAACCCTAAAAAGCTCTTAATGGTACTTGGACTATTTGGTTACTATCCTTGGCATTATGGAGCATGGGACTATTTCTTGGACTTAGGATTAGAAACCTTGGACTATCTTGGAGACCTTGTGATCTTATCTGATTATTTTGTCTGAAGCTCTTGAGGTTTACCTCAAGACATTGGGTTGCTTGTTTGTTTTTTGTGTGCAGGTTCTTATGATTACATCCTTTGTTTGTAATCTGGAATTCACCCGCATACAGCCGTTACTCTGCCCAATTTTTGTGAAGACTTAATACACTTGAAGAGGTCTAAGTATCTTTGCTTGCTTGGTTTCAATCCAAAGAATGGGAATTCTATCTTGGCTCATAATGTCAAGTTTTGGCTTCTTGTTGGTTAGATGGTCCTCATCCTTAGCTTTTACCTTATGCTTTAGGATAGCCTCTTCTCCTCCTCCCATCTTCTTTAATTTCAAAAATCTTCTCCCTCCTTTTGAAAACCCTTCTTGTTTTGAAACTCAAAAACTTTTACAATAAACTTGGACTTATGTCCATGCATTTTTAAAAACATTTTCATAAATAAACTTCAATCAATTTAATAATACCTTGACATTTTTGTGAGAAGACTAAAAGTCAAATAATCTCATTTCAAACCATTTTGCCACTTTGGCTTTTATTTTAAGTAGGTAGAAATGTTCTTAGTTGCTTGCTCACTTTTAAAACAAACACACACTTTCAAAACAAACACCAAACACTTTCAAAACATGAAATATTTTCAAAAGTTCAACACTTTGTATACGTTCTTACGAAACGAAAACCATTACAAAGTTTGCCTAAACGAAGGCGCCTTTTCAAAAATACTTTCAAAACCACCATAAAGCACATTTTCTAACAAAGCAAGTGATCTAGCAAGCAACTAAGAGCCCATAGGTAACTATGGATGAAAAGGATGCTAACACCTTCCCTTTTCATAATCTACCTCCTGAACTCAAGAAATAATCTCAAAGGTCTTTCCTGTTCTTTTCAGCCTTTCCTTTTGGATAGAAGAAAATTCGATGGCGACTCTTGCTAACCGAACATTTACGATCAAACGCAAAACATCCCAAGTTAGTTCTCCCACTGTATTATAGAACTGTCGACTCTGCTGGGGACTTTTTAAAAGTGGGGTTACCTTAGGGATAAATCACCTTTATTTTCTTTCATTGTTTGACTTGCTTGCTTTACATTTTGGTTCCTTGTTTAGGCTTTATTTTGATCCTCTACTCGGATTTGGGATGCCTTATAGGTAAGTAGCAATACGTTGTGGAAACTGTGCAAGGTATACCGACATGGTCTAAGAAATAGCTACATTAGTGTGACACATTTGTGGGTACCGGTATCCCTTGAGTAGTCAAGGAGAATACAGGGCCGTTGTATGGTGTCATGAAGCACTAACTGACTTTAGAACCTTTACTTGACCAACTTGGCCATTAGGAAGTAGTGAGATAAACGACTTTGGTGCAGTATGAAGTTGGTTGATACTCGATACTAAGCTCATTGAGATTAGACTTCTCGGGATATTTCGGTCGCCATTAAAGAGGCTTGCGCTAAAATAATGCCCAACGAGAAAGATCAGTGATATTGAGATCCCTTAGAACCCGGTTACTATTTCTAGGACAGGTTTGAGCCAACTAAACTTCAAGAGGGTACTTACCTATAAAACTCCATGCAAGCCTAAACCTAAGGACTTGTTTGCCTTGTGTGTATATGCTTACTTGTACATAACATCATAAACATTATAACATCACAAACATTCTCACTAACCATTTCAAGGATTATTGAGATTTATCTTTGTTCTGTTTTGTAGGACATGGCTTCCACCCGCAGGAATACTATCCAAGTCAATCTCGTAAGAATTCCTTCTCAACTCAAAGAGTTAGTAGCATCAAGGGACCCTGAGAATTCTTCATTCACCGAAAGACATGGACGCCTCCTAAACTTGGTTACCTCGAGCACTGATGAAGATATGATGAAGGTGCTTTTCCAGTTCTTTGATCCTCTACACCATTGCTTCACTTTTCCCGATTATCAGCTTGTACCTACTCTGGAATAATTCTCTCAACTCTTGAGGATTCCCATTCTCAATCAACTACCCTTCAATGGTACGGAAAGAGATCCAAGACCTGAAGAGATTGCCCGAGCACTACACTTGCAACAATCTGATGCCACGACTAATTGGGAAACAAGGAGTGGTGTCAAAGGGTTCTTAGCCAAGTTCTTGTTTGAGAAAGCTCAAGATTGTTGGAGCTCCTTGGATTTACAAGCTTTTGAAGAAATATTGGCCCTTCTCATCTACGGGATGGTTTTATTTCCAAACCCTGACCAACTTATAGATGTAAATGATGTCAAAATCTTCATGTCTCGCAATCCAGTGCCTAATTTGTTGAGAGATATCCTACATTCTCTTCACTCTCGCATTACGAGGAAAAGAGGGATCCTCATGTGTTGCACTACTCTATTGGCTAGATGGTTTGTCTTGCATCTTCCTCTGTCTGTGTTGAAGAACGAGCAAGGTTTGAGATGGTCCCATAGGCTTATGACGCTTATACATTCAAATATTCACGGGTGTTATCGATCCTTAGAGAACGTTACTATCATCGACCGTTGTAGGGAATTACCTAATGTCCATTTGCTTGGCATTAAGGGAGGTATCACTTACAACCCTTGCTTAGCCTTACGACAGTTTGGGTATGCCCGAAGAGATGGTCCGTATGATATGCTCATCCAAGGAGTGGTATTAGACTACGAGAGCGACGATCAAGGCTACCGTCAGAGGTTCGTACGAGCTTGGAGGATGGTAAATAAAATGGATAGTAGGACACTGGGACACAAGAATACTATTCCCCTTGAGCCTTACCTTAGGTGGGTACGAGCTCGTGCTCGGAAGCTCATGATGCCTTATCCCTCCATCCTACCAGTTATTGTGGAACTTGTGGCTGAAGAAGATGTTACATACACTGTCCTCCATCCTGACATGCCTACTTCTCTTGAAGACTTGAAAAGGGTTGGATTTACCTAAAGGAATAATGATATACCTTCGAAGCTCAATTCTACGCTAGTGAGAAAAGGGTCTTGGAGCTTACAAAGAAACTACATGAAGAGCAAAGCGTGAACGCCTACCTTGCGCCGAAGAGGATACGTTCGACCTTTTTATCTTAGAGATTTATTTTGTAAGCCCAAGAGGCATGTTGTAGTCATTTTGAATTAATTAATGAAATTGATGTTTGTTCATTCTTTGTTTATACAAATTTAAATTTCATAAATACTTGAAATCATTTGCATACACATCTTCCATGCATCATAACATAATAAGTTTTCACACGACAAGTTTCCTTATCTTTCTTCTGTTTATTTCAGCAAGATGGATATCGAGAAAACAATGAAGGACCTACAAGCACAAAACTCCCAGTTTCAGGAGACTCTGCTGACCCTAGACAAGGGGAAACAAGAGCTGATGATGTTGCTGGCAGCCAAAAAGAAACCAAAGAGGAAAGCTTTAGTCAACATGGGTAGAAGATTCAGAGAGTTGGCCCGTCAGATACCGGTAGTGGAAGATTCATTTGTGGAAGACGAGAATCAAATTAGAGAAGCAAAGAGTACCCAGGCTGGGTATATTAATGATCAAGCGTCTGATGATGAAGATTATTTTGACGAGCAGTATCCTCCCGCCGATGTCAAGTATAAGCATCTAGAAGACAGATTGAAGTCCGTTGAGATTCAAGCCATCCCTGGTTTGGATTTTGATGATTTGGGTTTAATATATGGGGTTGTCATTCCCCACAAATTCAAGATACCAGTCTTTGCAAAATACGATGGGGTTTCCTGCCCGAAACTTCACCTGAAGTCTTATGTGCGTAAAATTCAACCGCACACCACCGACAAGAAACTTTGGGTTTACTTCTTTCAAGAAAGCTTGGTTGGGACGCAACTAGAGTGGTTTTACCAATTGGAGGGCTCCCGTATCCATACATGGGAAGACTTAGTCACTACTTTCTACCACCAATACTAGTATAATGCCAACCTGGCGCCGATAAGAGTTCAGTTGCAAGACATGACAATGGGGAAGAATGAAGGGTTCAAATAGTACGCTTAAAAGTGGAGGGATCTTGCCAGTAGGGTCCAACCTCCATTAACCGATAGCGAACACATTGACATGTTTATGGGCACTTTATCTGGTCCATTTTTCAACTTATTGGTTGGTTGTTCTTCTTCCGGTTTCATCGAGCTAATCTTAACCGGCGAAAGAGTTGAAAGCGGTATCAAAAGCGGGAAGATTCCTATAGCATATGCTTCCACTTCCAATCCCGTAAAGAAACCCTTCACTGGGAAGAAAGAAATCAATGTTGTGTATAGGGCAAGGGCCCGTACCAAGAAGGATGGCCGCCAGTCTGTTAATGCTGTCCGGATTTCCAATCCAACTCCTGCTCAAAGACCATCTTCAAATCATCAACGGTTTTAGGCTCCACCAAGACAATTCACAAGGATAGGCATGTCAATGTCCCAAGCCTTACAACACCCTTTAAAGACTAGTTTGGTGACACTGCATGATCCTCCGTCCAATCCAGATGCCTCTTCACCAAAGTACAATCCGAATGCCAAGTGCGCATATCACTCGAATAGTCCTGGGAATGAGACTGACCAATGTTGGGCACTGAAGAATAAAATTCAGGACTTAATAGACAACAAGACCGTTGAATTTGATCCTCCTCCAAATCCGAATGTAATCACCACGCCTATGCTAAACCATGACAAGGGTGTCAATGCTGTTGAAGACACCATTTTTGTTTCCTCCGTCGAAGACTTGATTACTCTGTTAACCATTATAAAAAAGAATCTGCTGAAAGCCGGGATTTTCCCTGGCTATTTGAAGGGTTGTGATTGATGTGCCAAACAACTCAATGGATGCAAATGGCTAAAGGAAGGCATTTAGCGCCTGATGAATAGCCATGAGATCCTATTTGATAAGACTTCGTCCACCAAAAGTTTAACCAATAAGATTGAAGACCTCTCCATCATAACAATCTCAAACAAGCCTCTTAGGATCTCCTCCAAGGGTCCTCTCAGGATTTCAAATGAACCGACTGTTGCTCCTCTGATAATTACTTCCCCTGGGCCAATTCCGTACTCTTCCAACAAAGAAGTGCCATAGAACTATGGTGATGAGGTGTTTTACCATGGAATAAAGCAAGATGCTTAGATTGAAGAAAGCAAAGCTGGTGAATTTGGTAACATTATTGGCTCTAGTAAGATGACCAGAACTGGGAGAATCTTTTCACCCAACATCTCACCACCAACTGCTACGAAGGCGCCTATTCGCATCACCACTTCTAAGCCAAGTACTGACACAAGGGGATTAGAGAAGGTAGTTGAGCCTGTTGAGACAGAAATACCCGCAAAAGACAGTGCTGCTGTGGAACCTTCCACTCGAGAAATGGATGAGATTTTGAAAATTATAGAAAGGAGTGATTTCAAGATTGTGGAGCAGTTGGGGCAAACCCCTTCTAAGATTTCTATGTTATATTTTCTACTTTGTTCTGATGCTCATGCTCATGCGTTAATAAAATTCTTGAATAAGGCTCATGTCCCTCATGAGACCACTACAGACCAATTTGAAAATTGTGTGGCAAGCTTGACGGTCGATAATGGTTTGGGGTTCTCGGATGCTGATCTGACCCCACTTAGAAATAACCATAACAAAGCTCTACATGTTTCTGTTGAATGTAAGGGGACTAACCTAGCACATGTTCTGGTTGACACTGGCTCTTCTTTAAACATGCTACCCAAGGGGGCTTTGGACTGTTTAGACTGTGAAGGACTAGTTTTGAAACAAAGTGATATTATTGTGAGGGCTTTCGATGGGTCCAAAAGGACAGTTCATGGAGAGGGGGATCTCCCAATCAAGGTGGGCTCACAGATTTTCAACTCTAGTTTCTACATCATGGATATTTGTCCTACCTACTCCTGTTTGTTGGGTCGCCCTTGGATCCATGGAGTAGGGGCAGTAACGTCAACCCTACATCAAAAGCTCAAGTATCCAGTCAAAGGAAGAATTGTCACTGTATGTGGTAAGGAGGAGTTCATGGTAAGCCACATCAACTCTTTCAAATATGTGGAGATGGATGGCGAATTTTTAGAAACCCCGTGTGAGGCTTTTTATGTTGTGCCACCAATGGTTGCTACTGCCAAATGTTCTTCTGATGTGTCCAAAGTTGTTAAGGTCGTGCCAAAGATGGTTTCATTTAGAGATGCTCGTGCCACAATCGGATAAGGAAGCTATGATACTTAGGGGAAACTCCTCGAGATCCCATTCAAAGCAGACAAATGTGGTTTGGGTTTCACTATTAAGGCTCAGAAAGAAGTGAGGCACGCTCGTGCATGGAAGCCCCCTCTCCGTATTGGAAGTCATGAAGTTAACATTGTGGGTGATTCTGATGATGAGTGTGCATTTGAAGAATGGGTATATCCTACTGCAACAAAGCTCAACAATTGGCACGCAAAGGAATTTGTTCCCATCTCCTTCATTGAGGAGTAATTACTTGTTTATTGCTTTCTATTAATTCAAGAACATTTTGTCTGTAATATTAAATAATGACTTTTAAACCATATGCCTGGCCCGGGGCACTATGGTCCATTTGTCAAGGGTTTTATTTATGTTCATTTTATCATATGATCATTCAATATAAATCATTGGAATTTTGCATTCGAACTTTTGTGCTCATTGTCTTTCTTTTTCTTCAAATACATTTTTCAAAATAGCCATGTATCTTACATGCACACACACACTCTTGCAGGTCCTCATCCACTCTGGATCTCATTGCCAACGACTCTACTATTACCGACTATGATTTCGAACATCCAATTAACCAAGCCGAAGACGAAGGTGAGGAAGATTGTGAAATACCAGGAGAACTAGCCAGACTTCTATTACAAGAGGAAAAAGCTATTTAGCCGCACGAAGAGTCAGCTGAAGTCATCAATCTAGGTAACGAGACAGACAAGAAAGAGGTCAAGATCGGCGCTAACATGGAAAGCGGTGTCAAAAGCAGATTGGTTCAGATGTTGCATGACTATGTGGAAGTGTTTGCTTGGTCGTATGAAGATATTCCAGGGTTGGATACCTAGATTGTAGTTCATCGTCTGCCGACAAAGGAAGATTGTCCTCCTATCAAACAAAAAGTTCGTCGCATGAGGCCTGACATGTCTGAAAAGATAAAAGTTGAGGTGATGAAACAATTTGATGCAGGATTCCCTGTTGTGACATCTTATCCCCAATGGGTTGCAAACGTGGTGCCAGTGTCGAAGAAAGACGAAAAAGTTTGCATGTGCGTAGATTATAGGGATTTGAATAGGGCAAGGCCTAAGGATGACTTCCCTCTACCTCATATTGATGTCCTGGTCGATAACACTGCTCAACATAAAGTATTATCTTTCATGGATGGTTTCTCCGGCTATAATCAAATTAGGATGGCTCCCGAAGACATGGAGAAGACCACTTTTGTTACGCAACGGGGCACCTTTTTCTACAAGGTCATGACGTTCGTATTGAAGAATGCAGGGGCAACATATCAAAGGGATATGGTAGCTTTGTTTCATGGTATGATCCATCATGAAAGAGAGGTATATGTGGATGATATGATTACAAGATCACAAACTGAAGAGGAGCATCTCAGTCACCTGTACAAGCTATTCGAGACGCTGAAAAAGTACAAGTTGAGGTTGAACCCTAATAAGTGTACATTCAGAGTACGATCTGGAAAGCTTCTAGGTTTTGTTGTCAGTGGTAAAGGCATTGAAGTCGATCCTGCCAAGGTAAAGGCCATCCAAGAAATGCCAGTCCCCCACTCTGAAAAGGAAGTTAGAGGATTCTTGGGTCGTCTTAACTACACCACTGGCTTCATATCTCACTTAACTACTACTTGTGAGCCAATCTTCAAACTCTTGAATAAAGATCAAGTAGTCAGATTGAATGATGAATGCCAAGCTGCCTTCGACAAAATCAAAGAATATCTGCAAGAACCTCCTATTCTCATGCCTCCAGTTGAAGGAAGACCCTTGATCATGTACTTGACAGTGCTAGAGAATTCTATGGGGTGTATTTTGGGCCAACATGATGAGTTTGGCCAAAAAGAGCATGTTATTTACTACCTGAGTAAAAAGTTTACCGACTGTGGAACCAGATATTCACTGCTCGAAAAAACTTGTTGTGCTCTGGCATGGGCTGCTCGTCGGTTAAGACAGTATATGTTGACTCATACCACTCTGTTGATTTGTAAGATGGACCCTATCAAGTACATCTTTGAGAAACCTGCTCTTTCTGGACGGCTAGACAGATGACAAATGATCTTAACCGAGTACGATATTCAATACACAATGCAAAAGGCCATCATAGGAAGTGTATTAGCATATCATTTGGCCCATCAAGTTGTTGATGATTATCAGTCTATGAACTTTGACTTCCCGGATGAGAATATCATGCTAGTGACCGACCGCACGAAACCCAGACCATATGACGGACCTGAACAAGGATCCCGATGGACTATGGTCTTTGATGGGGCTTCCAACGCTTTGGGTAACGAAATTTGTGCTGTGATCATCTCCCCTAAAGGTTTCCACACTCCTTTCACTGCCAGACTTTTCTTCGATTGTAAGAATAACATGACTGAGTACGAGGCATGCATTTTGGGTCTAAAGGCTGCCATTGATTTGAGGATTAAGCATTTGAATGTATTTGGGGATTCTGCTCTAGTGATTAGCCAAGTAAAAGGAGTTTGGGACACTAAGCACCCTAATCTCATCCCTTACAAAGAGCTTGTGCTATCTCTGATTCCTTACTTTGAAGAGATCACCTTTAAACACTTCCCTAGGGAAGAAAATCAGTTGGCTGACGCCTTGGCAAAATGTCTTCAATGTTCAAGGTCAGATGGGACAACGAAGCTCCTATGATTACAATTGAGAGATTTGCCGAACCTGTGCACTACTATGAGCTCGAGACTAACATGGAAAAGCCATGGTACCATGAGGTGAAAATGTACCTTGAAGCACAAGAGTAACCTCAAGGAGCATCCATAAATGACAGAAAGTTCTTACGAAGATTTTCAGCCAAATTCTTCCTAAGTAATGGAATCTTGTACAAACGCAACCATGATTCTACTCTAATCTAATGTGTGGACAAGAAGGAGGCAGAGGAAATTATGGAAGACATGCATGATGGCCTCTTTGGGACTCACTCTAGCGGACATACTATGGCCAAGAAGCTTGCAAAGGCGGGAGGAAGCTTGCAAAGGCTTTGGTGTGCCAGGGCAGAGGTTCAATCCCTGCCTCTGGAATTTTATTTTATAACATTTTCCTCGCAGATTCCATGTCATGCAATACAACATGCGCACCATGCATATCCATCCCTCAGCCACATGATCTCAATCAATCCAGATCTGATGCTGCTGGTGATTCCCCCACGGTGCACCCCATTGAGCCAGACACATATAATTATCGCAGGCGCCTGGGCTTAGGATGTTGGGCTTGACAAAAATTATTTTCACACCCTCCCAATTTCTTTTACAACGCATGCCCATTGGATTTTTTTTTGGTTTTATTTAATTATTTATTTTTAATCATTTTTTAAAATCAGAAAGAAAATCATAAAATCATAAAAAATTTAGATTTAGGTTTTAATAAATTAATTTAATTTTTATAAATAGGAATTAATTAATTTAATCACACCTTGTTTTATTTTAAGTAATTGATTAGTAAATTAATTAGAATTAAGTTTAATTATTATTTCACACTTCAAATATTTTTTTTCTAAACAAAAAAAAACACCAAAAATATTTTTCTAACACTTAGAAATTTTTTAGGGTTCTTAATATCTTTTCCCTCTTCAATCTCCGCGCGCTCATTTACTTTTTTCGCATTTATTTTCTAATATTCTAACTGTTAATAGTTTGTAATAGATAATTATGACTTCTTTACATTTTCCCCCAATTTATGATTTGTACTCCTCATCCCCGAAGCAATGTAATAGCGTAGATTATTTCCCGCATTTTTATTTTCCATACTTGTATATATTTAACTGCTAGATTAATTAGGCGTGCATGGCAAGACATAAAAACAAACGTTAGAAAACCTAATTTAAAGATAAATAATTAAAATCAAAACACTTCGCACACGCGCACCTCTAGGGTAACCCTCACTTGTTGCCTCAGATATAAACAGTCACGTCTCTCGAAAGTGGGGTGCCTTAGATCCTTTGGTCAAAATACCGTAGTCTCTCGATGACCCTTTGATATTGCCTCGATAAACGATCTTAGTACCTTAGGATAATTGCTAAAGTGTCCTACAAGTTGCCTTCATGACTATACGATAACCCCCTCCTGTCCCTCAAACATCCAATGATAGGGCTTCCTACTAACTAATGATAGGATATCGCTATCTAAAGGAAGAGGAAAATAACGCGAACGACTTTTGAGTAGGTAGATAGCTCTTAGTCGCTTGCTCGCGAACATTTCAAAATATTTTTCACACAAAACACTTCTTTTTTGAAATATTTTCAAAACAAACACTTTGTATGCGTTCTCAACTGATACGAGAACATTACAAAGTTTCCGAACTTAGGAATTTTCAAAATATTTTCAAACTTACACATTCACAAAGCATTTTTCAAAAGTGAGCTAGCGATTAAGAGCCCGTTGTCGTACCCCAAATTTTCCCTACCTCGACGATTATATTTTCAAGAATAAAGATAGAGAAGAACTATTTAATTAAAGATGGTATAACAGTATCTGATGACCCATCTTTATCCGAAACTAAGGGGGTGTATTTTAATTCAGGAAAGTAGGGCTTTCTAAATTAGAAAGAACCATGTATCCGTAGGCCCATTTACAAAGCATGTTTGCCAGTGGCCCATGAGATTCGAAAATATAAATTATTTCAAATAATTATTAAGTAATTTTTTTAATTAAGTCCATTTAAGTATTATTGTTGTTAGTAAAAGGGGAGGTGAAAATTCCGTATATTATCCCATTTCCATTTCTGTTTTTACATAGCAAGGGGAGGTTGAAATTACAATTTAAAACCCATTAGAATTTAGACCATTTTGTTTTGGGTAAATTACATATCAAGGAGGGGGTATAGTTATTAAAGTTACAAGCCCATTGTTTTTTTAGCCACAATCCATTTAACATGTTACTGTTTTGTTACAAGAAAAAGTGTTATTTTATTAAAATATCTTTCCTACTATTACTGTTGAAACTTTTTGTAATTAAAAGTTTTATATCAAATACTATATAATCCATTCATTGAGAATTGTTGTTGGTGGATAAAAAGTCAAATAAGCTAGATAGTAATTAGTTAATGCAAGGCCCATATTGAGAAACGAGTAACGCATTGGCCCAAGTTTAATAACACTTACTGTATCAATTCACCAAAGTTAACGCACATTTTTCTTAATTAACAGTTAATGTTCAAATCAAATTACAAGCATAATTAAACTAAATCAAATCTAAAACTTAAAATTATTACAAAATCCAAATCTGCAGGATCTATGGCCCAGAAACACTTACAGCGGATCAAATCTCAATCAAAGTCTCGAAGCCTCAAATATACAAAACAAATCCAGTACAAATCTCTATTACATATTGTAATCAAGCTCAGAGTCGGGAAATATCACAAATCTAATCCCTAATTGTCTAATGTTCCTAAATCTATCTCCCTAATTTGTGCTAACAAACTGTAACAGCAAATCCAAAACCCCTTCCCCTATTAAAATTTAAAACCCTATTTTACCCAAACCTAAACGTAAAACCTAGTATCCTTGTGAACAAGGTAGATGAAATGTTCCTAACACCTTCCTTTCGTCTAATAAGAGTCTGAAACCTAGAATCTCTGTCTACCAATTAGGGTTTCCTATTAGATGCCCTTCCCTAGGATAAAAACTAATAGTGGCAACTCTGATTTAAAAACCAGTCGCAACAGTTGGCGACTCTGTTGGGGACGTCAACCTTAGGTTTTAGGATTTATTTTTGGTTTTAATTTCCTTTATTTATTTATTTATTGAACATATCTATTTTACCGCATTTATTTATTTATTGTCAATTTTTCTTATCATTATATATTTACTGCGTGGCGGGAATTTTTATCTCAAAAAATATTTTCAATATAACCCTTAGAAAGAAGGCCCGTCTATTAGCTTAGGGGATACATCATCCCTGTGAGTTTATGTGACGACTTCACCTAGAGTCGGTGGACTTCTAAAAAAGGAATACTTATCGAGAGATATCCTATTGACGAGTAGGACTTTAGAAGGACACCCATGACTCTTTGTAACGACCTTAACCTAAAATCTCATGACGAGACCTTTCACGAATTTGAGAAGAAAGTTTTGGTTCGTAAAGAGGCTCCACCTAAGGGAGGCCCTTTCCTTAAAGAAGCCACCTTTTGGAAGGGTAAACCAACCGTAGGTCAAAATTAAGGAGCTTACCTTCTAAGGGTAATTATCACAAAAATCCCGTCACTCAACCCTACACCCATGCATTCATACATTTCATATATTCGTCACATGTTTCTTTTTATTTGTCTTATTCACAGGGGGTACAAAAAATAATAATAAACTCAATTTTTTTGGTGATTGTCCTTAAAAATGGATACCAAAGGAAACAATGTGTCCACGTCAATGCGCCAAACATGTCTTAATTCAAAGCCACAAAAGGGAATTAATGTGATGAAGACTTTCTCAAGCTTTGTTAAGCAAAGGTGGTTGGTTTCAAGAGTAGACATCCGCAGGCGCACCTAGAAGACTTATTTCCCTTTGCTTAAGTTCATGCAAACAAGTTTTGGTTTAAGATTGTAATATTCTTCAATATCTTAATTATGTTACCTTCAATAAAGACATTTTGTTTCCACATCTCGTATTCGTATCTATTTTTAAGCTGGTCACCGAATAAAAAATAAGTGAAAGACAAATACATAACCAAGTGAATAAGACATTTAAAACAAGAAACCATTTCATGTTCATACACATCTGTTCGCATGCATGCATTCACGAACACCTGCATATCATATCGAAACTAATTTTTCCAAAACAAATCTCTCCAGTTGAACCATTGGTAGAAGAAGATCTCCACCTCCTTGGCCTCCATATAAAACCAGGGCCTACCAACAAAAAGTAATGGAGAAAATCGAGGAGACTCAGGTTGCATTCAAGGAAGATCTAGACCAAGTTAAAGGTGATGTGAGATCTGAGTCAAGTTCTCCTAACCCTAAAGAACTTCAGTGACAAACAAGACCGGATTCCCAGGGTAGCTTTCGAAGAAGTAGATCAAACGATTGGTGCATAAAGCAGTCACCAACTAAGAAAAGAGCCAGAAGTAGGACCCCACAATCCAAAAAGGCCAGCTTCAGACTCCCCAAAAAGATAAGAGGGAGATATTAATACAGTAGCCTCACAACCAAGGGCACCACAACCGTTAATGATCCCACAAGGATAGCAACAAGGAAGAAGGCCGCAAAGAAATTTTGATCCATTTTCAATGCCACCCAGTCAGTTATTATAACACCTGGTCAAGGAATCCTTAGTGGAACTCAAGCCTCTGGCTCCCCCAGTTAGGCCGCTCCCGTGAAAGTACAATGCCAACGCCAGATGTGAGTATCATGCTAATTCTCTTGGACATACCATAGAGCAATGTTGGCTATTCAAGCATAAGGTCCCATATTTGTTAGAATCTCAAGATATCACATTCGAGAAACCTAACATCACATCAAATCCTATGCCTCCGCATGACGGGCCGATAGTAAATGCAATTGAAGTAGTCACTAACTTTGGGGCAACTAGACAAGCAAAAATCCCAATCAACTTGTTGAAGGAACATATGTTGGAATGTGGGTTCCTATTAGAACATAATGAAGCCTTCAAAAGAATGTTGTAAGAACTAGTGGACCAGGGGATAGTCCAATTCAGACCATACACTGAAGAAAGATATGTAGCTACTCTGAAGGGTAAAACATGGTTTCCTCTAATCCAAGAGACCTTCGTCTACAAGGGAATAGAGCATGGAGGACATGTGGCAATGATATCCAACAACGTCAAACACCAAAAAGGCAACTGACTTCATCCGAGAATGCCCCAGGAGAATAACTCAAAGGATGGACTGTCGTGGAGATTCCCGAGATCTTTTTCTTTCCTAAGTAATTTTTCTTGTTTTTGAAAGAACCTATGTCAAGCCCGAGGCATAAGGGTTGCTTGTAAGGGTTTCCCCCATTTTGTTTCAGATAATATTTGCAATTAATAAAAGTTATATTTTGTTTTCAATTAAGATCCTTGTCTTTAATTTTCATTTAACTCTTAAATTAAAAAATGGCAATACTTTCTCTGCATATGCATTTTCAAATATTCATATACTAAAATATGCACCAAAACATGATAACGGTGCAAATCCATGCCTAAAACCACTGGTAATGCTACTGCTGTCACCCGATATAATTTTGATGCTCCTATCAACCAAGCTAAAGAGGAAGATGATGAAGATCTTGAACTCTCTGAGGAAATGGCAAGGGAAATAAAGCAAAAGGCTGACAACATACAACCATATCGAGAGGCTATTGAAACCATTAATCTGGGCACAAGGGAAGATCCATAAAAATCAAGCATGGGACAATGTTAGAGAGGAGCGTCAAAGAAAGGCCGATCGAGCTATTATCTAGCTCACCAACCATTGCCAGAATATCAACCTACGAAGTTCGACTTTCCAGACGAAAATGTCTTGGCTATAGGTGACTATGAGATACTAGGACCTGACGAAGGACCCAAGCCAGGGGCACGCAGAACACTCATGATTGGACGGGGCTTCAAATGTATTAGGGCACGGTATAGGGGTAGTCTTGACTTCTCCAAAGAATTATCACAAGCCATATACCCCAAGATTAAGTTTTGACTGCACCAACAACATTGCTGAGTACGAAGCTTGTATACTAGGACTGAAAGCTGCCATCGATATAAGAATTAAACACCTCGAAGTATTTAGGGACTCTGCATTAGTCATATATCAAGTCAACGGCAAATGGGATATTAAATATCCAAAAATGATTCCATATTGGGGTCATGTTTTAAAGTTGGTTGCGGAATTCACAAAGATCACGTTTAGCCACATCCCACGAGAAGAAAATCAAATGGCAGACGCTATGGAAACTATATCAGCTATGTTTAAAGTAACTTGGTTAAACCACGAACCACGCATCACAATCAAGAGCCCGCACACTGCCTTTCTATCAAAGAAAGACCGAATGACAAACCTTGGTTTTATAACATCAAGAAGTACCTGGAGTAGAAGAATTATTCAGAAAATGCCTCTATCATTGACAAACAAACCCTATGGAAATTATCCTCGAAATTCTTTTTGAGTAACAGTGTACTGCACAAGATGAACCACAACATGGTCTAGTACTCTAGAAGATTCTGCTACCTTGCCTCAATTCACGTGGTAACTGGACACCCAACTACGAAGGTCCATACATAGTGAAAACAACGTTCTTCGATGGAAGTCTCATCCTCGCAATAATGGATGGGGAAGAACTACCGCATTCGGAAAACTTAGACACAATAAAAAAAATACTATGTATAAGAAGCTCGCTAAGCTCGAACCCTAAAAGGGCAACTTAGGCAAAAAGGAGCATCCCGGTGGATCGAAAACCCTAAAGGGCGATCCAGGTAAAAATTAGGGGCATATAAATAAAAAATTATCCCGAAAGATTGAAAACCCGAAAGGGCAATCCAGGCAAAAATTAGGGATTTCATACAAAGAAATAAAGAACAAAGAGACTGTGATCTAAGAACTGCGATTATGAACCACGACAGGAGTGATGTATTTGAATCATACAACTCAGAAGCAAAGGAGATAAGAGCCATTAAAAGGACATTGGGGAAACAACAGTAGCAATTATCATTTTTCATTGCCATTTATAGTTTTAAAACTTTTTGTAATTACCTCTTTCTAGGAATTACATCTAGTATTGTCGCCTATTCAGAGGCATATCAATAAAATATTTGCTTTCTTTGCATCTTTCAAATTGTGTTTTTTCTTTTCTCAGACTTGGTTACAAAATACTATGATCATTTTTTGTGAATATTGTCCTGAAATCATTTTGGGGAAATTAACAAATAAAAGCTTTTGATAAAACATCGAAAAACATTTTGGGTTAGAAAAACGTCAAAAGAAAATCAACGATCACGTCCATACCCATGTCTACGCATACGCCTGTGCCTGCAACACAAAAATCTGTACACATGTCTACGCCTGCAACACAAAGTCTACGTCCGCACATGCGTCTACGCCTATGCCTGCACTTACAACATAAAAGTCTATACACATGTCAATACACGCGTCTACGTCTATGCTCGCGCTTACAATACAAAAAATCAATGTTCAAAATCTTGTTAAGACTTTTTTGCCGCATTCAAATCAAATTCAACGATGCCACGACAATACAACACACAACTCCAGGGGTTGGTAATTCAAAACCAATAGTTTGAAGGAGAGAATGCCAGAAATAGTCTCACAATATTTCAAGGCATACACGCATTTTACACACATTTCACACATACATTTTGCATATCCAAAGCATACATACACCACACATTTTGCATACATATAAACATTCAATACACATATACTCAGGGTTCCATATCCATATCATACATCATACATACACAGACATTCAACATGCATACACTAAGGGTTCCATCTCAATATCAGACAGCATACACCTGTATCACACAACAAACAAACAACCTCACCCTCGACTCAATCATCTAAGGGTCAATCAATAAAACACTTCTCCTACGATTCAACCTATCACCTAAGTCTCCATGCCTTGACGCGTTCATCCCATCACCTAAGTCTCCATGCAGTGATGAGTTCCTTACAAAGTAGTCCATTACCTAAGTCTCCACGCGGTAATGTACGAAGCTCGGTACATTGCCTCCATGTTGCATTGTATTCTCCTCAACATAACCCGCTGCCTAAGATATTGTTCAACAATATGGTCCCTTGCACCATAATAAAGACCATTGCCTAAGACTTCGTGCAGCAATGTGCTTCTTTACTCTGCAACCCAGACATCGCCTAAGACGACATGCAACGAT
Source organism: Vicia faba (assembly GCA_948472305.1). Lineage (NCBI taxonomy): Eukaryota > Viridiplantae > Streptophyta > Magnoliopsida > Fabales > Fabaceae > Vicia > Vicia faba. Next base: position 672,688,733 of record OX451740.1, read on the forward strand.
GTTTAGAAATAAAACCCAGTTCATTGCCTAACACCGCGGGCAACAATGTAACATAACCCACTGCCTAAGACATCGTGCAGCAGTACGGTTCCTTGTTTGGTAATATAGACCATTTCTTAAGACGTCGTGCAGCAATGTGCTTCTTTTTTCCACAACCCAGACATCTCCTAAGACGACATGCTGTGATGTTTGGAAACAAAAGCTAGTTCATTGCCTAAGACCGCGGGCAGCAATGCAACTTAACCCACTGCCTAAGACATTGTGCAGCAGTGTGGTTCCTTGTTCGGTGATATATACCATTGCCTAATACGTCTTGCAGCAATGTGATTCTTTATTCTGCAACCTAGACCATCGCCTAAGATGACATGCAGCGATGTTTGAAACCAAAACCTGGTTCATTGCCTAAGACCGCGGGAAGTAGTGCAACCTAACCCACTGCCTAAGATGTCGTGCAGCTGTGCGGTTCCTTGTTACATAATAAAGACCATTTCCTAAGACATCATGCATCAATGTGTTTCTTTATTCTGTAACACATACCATCGCCTCAGACTTCATGCAGCGATGCTCGAAAATATAAAACCTAGCTTACCGCATAAGACATCATGCAGTGATTCGCAAACATCACCCACGACCTCAGTCTCCAAGCAGCCATGCATCATCAATTGTTGTTTTATTCATCCTCCAAATGGTTGAATAAGAAAAACCAAACCAAGACGTACAATATTACTCTCTCAAGCTCAAGACCATCTGCCTCGTCATTAAACCCTGGTAAGTGATATATCATCAGCTTTGCCTACTTCCTTAAAGAATCGTAAAGGTATGCTATTTCAGCTTAACCTTATGTTTGTCGGACTAATTTTAGGGTATTCCAAGTATTCAATAAACTCCCAATCAAAATGCGCAGGACTCGTATATTCTCACGCTATTCGATTGGAAGATAATTGAATAGGGATAGCTGTCGTACCCCATATTCGCCCTATTTGGACGATTATATTTTCAAGAATAAAGATAGAGAAGAACTATTTAATTAAAGATGGTACATCAGTATCTGATGGCCCATCTTTATCCGAAACTAAGGGGGTGTACTTTAATTCAGGAAAGTAGGGCTTTCTAAATCAGAAAGACCCATGTATCCGTAGGCCCATTTACAAAGCATGTTGGCCAGTGGCCCATGCGATTCGAAAATAGAAATTATTTCAAATAAATATTAAGTAATTTTTTTAATTAAGTCCATTTAAGTATTATTGTTGTTAGTAAAAGGGGAGGTGAAAATTCAGTATATTAGCCCATTCCATTTCTGTTTTTACATAGCAAGGGGAGGTTGAAATTACAATTTAAAACCCATTAGAATTTGGACCATTTTTTTTTGGGTAAATTACATAGAAAGGAAGGGGTATAGTTATTAAAGTTACAAGCCCATTGATTTTTTTAGCCACAATCCATTTAACGTGTTACTATTTTGTTATAAGAAAAAGTGTTATTTTATTAAAATATCTTTCCTATTATTACTGTTGATACTTTTTGTAATTAAAAGTTTTATATCAAATACTATATAATCTATTCATTGAGAATTTTTTTTGGTGGATCAAAATTCAAATAAGCTAGATAATAATTAGTTAACGTAGGGCCCATATTGAGAAATGAGTAACGCGTTGGCCCATGTTTAATAACACTTACTGTATCAATTCACCAAAATTAACGCGCATTTTTCCAATTAACAGGTACCGTTCAAATAAAATTACAAACATAATTAAACAAAATCAAATCTAAAACTTAAAATTATTACAAAATCCAAATCTGCAGGATCTATGGCCCAGAAACACATTACAGCGGATCAAATCTTAATCAAAGTCTTGAAGCCTCAAATATACAAAATAAATCCAGTACAAATCTCTATTACATATTGTAATCAAGCTCAGAATCGGGCGACATCACAAATCTAATCCCTAATTGTATAAAATTCCTAAATCTATCTCCCTAATTTGTGCTAACAAACTGTAACAAAATCTAAAACCCTTTCCCCTATTAAAATTTAAAACCCTATTTTACCCAAACCTAAACCTAAAACCTAGTATCCTTGTGAACAAGGTAGATGAAAGGTGCCTAACACATTCCTTTCATATAATAAGAGTTTGAAACCTAGAATCTCTGTCTGCGAATTAGGGTTTCCTATTAGATGCCCTTCCCTAGGATAAAAACTAATAGTGGCGACTCTGATTTAAAAACCAGTCGCAACACCCGTAGATAACTACGAATGAAAAGGGTGCTAACAACTTCCCTTTTCATAACTTTCCCCCTTACTCAGAAAAATTCTCAATGGTATTTCCTGTTCTTTTCACCCTTTCCTTTATTAGATAAAAGAAAAGTCGATGGCGACTCTTGCTATCTGCAACATTTGCAACAAAACGCAAAACTAAAAGACAGTTCTCTCACCGTATTACATCATGGTATTCCATCTAGCATTGTGTCAGATAGGGATACGAGATTTAATTTGAGATTTTGGGAAGGGTTGCAGAATTCTTTGGTTACGAAGTTGCGTTTGAGTTTTGTTTATCATCCCCAAATAAATGGTCAGATTGAAAGAACAATTCAGTCACTTGAGGATATTTTGATAGCTTGTGTATTGGAATGAGGAGGTACTTGGGATAGTTACTTGCCTTTGATTGAGTTTACTTATTGTTTTACCCCAAAATTTTCCTACTCATTTATCAAATATTTTCTCACAAGATCTCCTTTGGTTCAAGATTGCACAAGGGTTGATCAGCTCAAGACATCTCCTTAAGCACTGATGACTAAAATTAGGGTTTGAGATTGCACAAGGATAATTGAAATTTTAATTCCTCATATGACTTTCATGGATCATTATGGACCCCCAAGATTTCTCATGTCAAGTTTCAAGTCTTGGATCACATTTTTGCTCAGTCAATTGAGCAGTTGACCTAAAAATCAATTGTATTGGAGAAAAGTCAGTTGTGGCCAATTTACAGTAAAACTTCATAATGTTTTATCCATATCAACATTATAAACTCATATGTATCATTTGATCAAGTTTGGACCATAATTCCTCAAGAAATTTGATCAGATCATCAAAAGGGCAAAATGGTCAAAATTAGGGTTTTTACTGAGAAAGGACAATTTCTGATTTTTGACCTAGAAAATGATTAATTGGTTGGAGACATGATATCAAGGTTTAAATTGCATCATTTTGACCTAATGGCATGACTCAAAACATCCCTCAAGATCAATTGATTGATAGTTGATTTTCAGTCAACTGATCAAAAGTCAACTGTACACTAAAAAGTCAAACTTTGACTTTTTGGTCAAAATCAAGTGTCAAAGATCACAATTCATCAAAACATGTCAAAATATGAAACTTGTTCATCAAGAAATCAAAAAGTCAAGATTTCATTTTGAAAAGTCAAAGTTTCCAAACTTAGAAATTTTTCTAAGTGTTGAAAACTTCATATTTTTTCACAACTTTGAGCCAATTTTTCACCATCATGCAAGATGATTCAAAAGAAACTTTCAACATGAAAGTTGTAGATATCCATGAGATATAAAACATTTATTTACACAAATTCTCCTAGAAATTCTTGTATCTCAAGTTATTAATCCATGTAGTCATGGTCATGAAACTAAAACACTTAGTGAAATTTTGAGCTTTTTTGGTCAAGATTTTGACCTAACTTCTTGGCCAAGTTTCACATAGTTCCACTTGGATTTTGCAAAAGTGATTCAAATATGGATTATAAATCACATTACAAGCTTTCCAAAATATCCAAATAATCCTTGAGATCATTCTTGAGGAAGGATAATCGAAGAGATGAAGTTAGGGTTTCAAACTGGAATTATAGGTCATTTTTGTGATGAACAACAATTCAAATCTCAAGCCTATGTTGCACAATCTTGCTTTGCAGGCCTCTAAACCTTAAAATCTCTCCCTAATCAGAAGATTACACTTTCTTTTGAGCTATTATCCATTTGATTCAAACTTTATCCAAGATAATTTTCCATTAATGGCGCAAAGGCACCATTGCCATTTACATAAAGCAAGCTTTATGAAAAGTCAACTTGCATTGAGCTTTGCACTTGTTCCTTCTGCACAAGCTTCCTCTACAAAGTCTAGTAAGCATGTTTAAAGTTGGTAACCATTCTAGATAGCTTTGTACCTTGCCTTGAAACCATACTTGTCAAGCTTGCTTCAAAAACAAGTCAAAATCCCATAACTTGTGATCTGGTGATTCTGACCACCTCAAGTATCCAAACCTTTTCCTATATATCAAGACACTCTTATGAAACCTGAAAAAGGGGGATCAAGCATTCCAAAACACTCCTAAGCACTCTACAACTTAGAATTTTCCACAACTTGACAGTTTTGAACTTCAGATAGACATCTCCATATCCACTCGTGCATATTGAGTTTCAACCATCCAAACACCTTCTATACATCACATAGCAGTGATCCAGGCCTTTGTTGCTGGACTGTAACTCCATTTGCATAATCCACCATTTTCAAAAATTGAGCTTGCAGGTCGACTAGGTTAGAGGGATTCAAGATCTTTCAAAGCAAAGCAAGGGTTGGAATACACTCAAGGAGGTCTTGACAAGCTAAACAGATCATCCAGACAACTTAAAAGTTTCTAAAACTCCATACTCGACTCCAGCTGCAAGAGGTAAGTTTTCAAACTTCAAAATCTTGATACAAGCATCTTTTGTGCATATATTCTGATGCAAAAATGTAGATATCATTACCCTGAAGCTGTACCTATCCATAGTTTTCATTTACATGGCTTGAGCTTAGAGAATTTTAAGTTTGAAGTTTCTGAAAAAATTAGGGCCAGAGAAATTTTCATTCATCTTTGATCTATAGCTTTAGTTGTTTACATGGTTAGATTCGTGAGGAAAAATAGCACAACTTTCATGTTTGCATTTTCCATTTTTGTTGAGAAATGAATGAGATACAGGTGGTCTGGCTAGCTGAAGGATGAAGACGAAGTACAGGTCATGGAGACATTTTACATTATGTATTTATTCTTTCATTTAAGTTAACAAATGTACATCCACCCCAGTGGTAAGGCAGCGCGCGTTATTGGTAGAGGCCGTGGGTTCGAACCTCAGCGCCGCCTTTTGCATTTTTTCACATTTTTGTCATTTTTCCTTTTTTTGTTTCAAGTAGCGCTTGGGCCTCCACCCCATGGGCTTGACTTTTTTCCTTAACATTACCCCCCGTTTGCTTCATACATGCAACCTTTTCTTTTATTTATGTTTCTAACAAAAAAACTGCATTAGGCCAGACCATAAACTTTTTTTACATACATACACTCAAAATCTGTTTTACACCCCTGACTTCATTTTCAAATTTTATTTCATATTTTATTTTTTATTTATTTTTTTTATTATTAATATTAATGATATTGTTATTTTTATTAATGAAAATCCCACAAACATTTTTATTTATTATTTAGGTAATAATATATTTATATTTTATTTCCTTTAAGACCAAAAAGACAAAATATTTTCTTATACAAATTTAATTTATTTTCTTAAATAAAATAATAATTAGAATTAGGTTTAGTTTATTTTCTATTTTAATTAAAATTAATTTAGAAACTTAGGATTTTTAATTAATTAATTTTTTCATACTAGTTTAATTTAATTAAAACCCTTTCACAAAAAAACTTCATAAAAAAACCTAAAAAATATTCTTTTAATTAACTTAGTTTAATTTTCTTACTTTTAAGTTAATTAATTTTCTTCTAATCAATTAGGTTAAAACAAAAACCTTTTTCTAAACAAAAATTCAAACAAATCCATTACTTTTTCCATTTATCATTTTATACTTTATTTTAATTCTTGTACATCATTCAATATGGTTGTAATAGTTAATTAGATTTAATTTTATTGCAATTCCCCATTTGTAATTGGTATATCCCCTCCCCCTAAATGGTGTAATAGCTTAGTATTTTTATTTTCCGCAATTTAATGCTTTATATACAAATGCTAGTAATTAGAGTTTATATGAGAAGATAAAATCAATGCTTAGAAAAAACCTAATCAAGACAAATCAAGCATGTAAACCAATAAACTTGCATACATACACACTTAGGGTAAACCCACTTTGTTTCCTTACAAAAATGGCCATATTATGCATGTGAGGTGTCTTAGCAAAAACAAGCAAAAATACAAGATCATAGTCCCTCGATGACGCTATCCATGTTGCCTTTCAAAATGATCTTAGTCCCTAAAGAAAATGCTAAGATATCTTAAAACATTTCTAATCATGGCTATACGATGACCCTTGCCCGTCCCTTTTACATCCAAAGATAGGGTTTCTTACCAAATCAATGGTAAGATAACAATGTCAAAGGAAAGAGGAAATAAACATGAAATACTTTTGAGTAGGTAGATTATTCCTAGTTGCTTGCTCAATTTCAAAACCAAAAATATCCTTGCTATTTTTAAAAAACAAACACCAACACTTTCAAAACACCTTTCAAACTTGAAAACATTTTCAAAAGATCAACACCTTCGTATACATTCTTACGAACGAGAATCATTACAAAGTTTGCCTAAATGATGGCATCTTTACAAAATAATTTCAAAAACCATACAAAACATATTTTCAAATAAAAGCAAGTGATCTAGCAAGAAACTAAGAGCCCATGGATGAAAATGGTGCTAATACCTTCCCTTTTTATAATCTACCCCTCGAACTCAAGAAAACATCTCAAAGGTCTTTCCTGTTCTTTTCAGTCTTTCCTTTTGGATAAAAGAAAAGTCGGTGGTGACTCTTGCTAACCGCAACATTTGCGATCAAACGCAAAACAACCAAGTCAGTTCTCCTACCGCGTTACACTTATACTTTCCTTTGATCCACGGTGTTGCTTCACATTTATGTTACATAAGTTCAAATCGAATATATGGATATCATTTTTATTTTATATTTTATAAAGGCTATCAACTAAATTTGTGGCCTCGATTATTTGGAGGCACTCTGTTACAGACCTGGTTGCACGGGTCTAAATCCAACCTTGGAGATTAAACAAGATACCAAAATGGATGAACCTGGTTAAGAAAAGAATTTCTTATTCAATATAAAAGGCAAGAAGACAATGACAATGACAACGTTAAAAAGGAATTTGAGATTAAGGTGGACTGATATAAAAATTGTATGATTAACCAACACCATCACTTCATTAACTAATAATTTACACTTCATTAACCAAATTTATTTTAATATTAAAAATTATTTTTAATATTTGAGCATTTATTAACCAATTTCATCATTTCATTAACCAACAATTTACATTTTATTAACAAACTTTATTTTACTAAAAATTATTTTTAATATTTAGACGTTTACTAACCAAACTATAAATTATATTAACCAACTTCTTACACTCAATTAACCCATTTTGTGTCACCATTGTTCATGCATTATTCACAGTTATTGTTCATATCAATTTTCACTTTCATGTTATTGCTTACGGTATTTGTGAACTATGAATACGGTGTAGGTGTAAAGAATGGTGTAGGAATAGCATAACTGATTTTTTAAAGCATTGGTGTTTAATCATTGACTGAAATTATAGTTATAAAAATATGTTTTAAAACTTTAGGTAATCAAAATAAAATAAAAACATATTTTTAAGATCGTAAAAAAATCGACAATTACGGTTCGGTGAATCAAACAGAAGTTGTACGACGGAGGTCCATGGAGTGGTGGCAACCAGAGTTTGCTTGGTAGCTGAAGGGGAGCTCTGTCTAGTGTTGATGTTGGTGATCAAGAAGCGGTATGTCGTCAGTGGTGGTGATGGTCTGGGTGTGTCTCGGGATGAGTCGATTTGGTTCGCATATCACTTCGGTAATGGATTTTGTTTTTGGCCCGCTTTATAAATGGTTCATTAGGATATGAGAATATTATAAATATGCATCTCTATCACTTTTGTTAATTAATATAAAAATACAAAGTGAAAATATAATAATCCTAGTTAGAAATACAAGGGTATCTTGTTCAATCTCTTTTGTACCTCGTCGTGTTGCAAGTTCAGAGGAAGGTGGGAAAAATACGTAAGAGATTGAACAAGATACCAAAATGGATGAACCTGAGGAAAGAAAAGAATATCTTATTCATGATGAAAGGCAAGAATACAGTGATAATGACAATGTTTACAAGGAAGTTGGATTAACACTAACATTGAAGATGTTCCAATAGATGTCAAAGACAATCTGGAGAACGTGTTGGAGAATGACCCTCCAACACATAATGATGTTGAGCCAAATGTCTCAAACATAAATGAAAAATTTGAAGCTGCTCATGTCTAGAATAATGTCAATTACAAGATCATGACAATATTGATGATGTTGTTCCTAATATTAATAATAATGAAACCACAACAAAATCTACAATTAGATCGAAGAAAAGGGTTGAGAATTTTTTTTGTATTGAAACCTAAGAAGAACTCTATGAAAAAGTAAACCACACCTACCAAGAAGAGGAAAACTCCTAAGAAGAAGGAGGATGTTCTAAAGAAACAGAAGTATGAAGGAAAAAAGTGTCATTGAAAAGTCTGGTAGTAATAAAAAGCCTGAAGGAAGAAAAAAATGTCGTTGAAAAATCTTGCAGTAAGAAGAAATTTGTACTAAAAAAGAAAAATCTTTCAAACATGGAATTTATGGAGGGATATGTTAATGACAACCCAAATGACATGATGGTTCCTTTGAATAATAAAAATAAGAGGGTCGTGGGAGATAAGTAGTTGCATGAAAATGTTCTAGCTATACCCCTTAACAATATGGATTTATGTGCTTGCAGGGCATGAAGATAAAAGTTTGACAAAAGATCCATCCAAAATTTTGATGACGACAACACTTGACAATAGTTTTCAACCTCAATGATGATAGCATAATCAAAGAAAGCATCATATGACTCATCATCAAAAGAACTCAAGATAAAAGTGCATGTATAATCAGAAACTAAATAGCAAAAAAATTAAAACTTTTGACGAATGGTGTGAAAGCTCGCCATGTCATGTCTGACGTTCTGTCTAAGTGAATAGGGTATTATAAAAGTAAGGAAGTAGATTAAGCGTAATAAGGAAAATCATACACTAAATTAAAACATATTTCTAAATATTTCTATCTTGAAAATGATTTTCTAGCCAAAAACAAAGTGAGTAAAAAGTTATCCTAACTATTTTTAAATTATCTATTTGATTAGAAAAAATGTGCCAATTGATTGGAAAAACTTTTCAAACCAACCAATTTATTGGGACACTATGATAATAGATAGAAGAGTGTCAGTCGATTAAAGAATCAACAATGATTGCACATTAATGACTCGCAACGACTCATATCCAAACCTACCTATTTGGGCTTGATAATCGATTATAACTGAGTTACCTAATCAATTGGAGCATTTTTTCAATCGATTAGATTATTAATTATGCCCATGGATTATTTCCATTCTTAGTTTTTCCAACTACTATATTAGAGAGGCACTTTAAATTATGCCACTTCCAACAATTTCATATTTCTTTGGAATTTATCTCTCTTCTCTTAGAAAGTATATTTCTTTCACATTATATTGCCTTAGTGATAGTGAGTGAAGATTTACTTGTGAGGAAGGAAGTTTTTGTAAGTGGTCATGATGGTTATTTATATTCTTAAGGGTGTGATAATATTAAGAGATTGAGTTTGGTTCTTGAGCTAAACCTGTCATAAAATCTATGCATTTGGTTTCTTAAGATTTGTTGGAAAAAGCATTGTTTTAGTTATTGAGATAAGTCATAAATCTCTAAACGGTGTGTTAGCTTAGCTTGGGATAAAAGCTGTCATTGGTTAGGGATATGAATGTAAAAATCTCAAGACCATATTGTGATCGGTGGATCTGGAACTGACTGTTTAACGCTGGTTTCGCGAAATGTCGCGGTAAGTAAGAGTCGCCACCGTCTTTTATTTTCTCCAACATGGAAAGGACAAAAGCACAGAAAAATTCCTTATTGAGATTGTTTCTCGGTTCGGGAGGTAGATTTATAGAAAGGGAAGGTGTTAGCACCCTTTCTATCCATGGTTATCCATGGGCTCTTAGATACTTGCTCATTTGTGTTTTCAAAGTGTTTGTTTGCTTTTCAAAGTGTGAGTGGGTTTGAAAAAGTTTCGTTTAAAGTTTCAGTTCGACTCTTGTATCAGTCCTCAAGAGTGTTTGAAAAGTTGTTTTTGAAAGCTTTTTGCAAAGTGTCGGTGTGGAAAGAAGTTTTGATTTGTTTTGAATTAGAGAAAGTATCTATGAGTCGTCTACCTACCCTAAGGAATTATGCTGTGTAAATGTCCTTAAGGTAGTGCCATCCTACCATTGAGAGATAGGTAGCACCACCGTTGGAGGTGTTCGGGTCAATTCGTTTGTAGGGACAGTGTGGTCACCAGAGCAACAGTAGGACACCTTAGAAGCTACCCTTATGCCATTGATCTTTTTTATTCCGAGGCAACCGTTTCGAGGCAACTTGTTTCGAGGCAACGAGATCAATGGACACAAGGACTTACTAAGACGTCCTATACTCGACGACCACGTTTCGAGGGGCAAGGCAACAGTGTGATCACCAGAGCAACAGTAGGGCACCTTAGAAGCTACCCTTATGCCATGTTCATGGACATAAGGACTTACTAAGATGTCCTGTACTCGACGACCACGTTTCGAGGGGCAAGGCAACAGTGAGGCGTACCCTAGGAGTGGTGTGTGAATTGTGTGTCATTTTCAGTTATTATTTGTCTTGTCATGCATTAGGTGAGCTACGCTTTGATTTTATTTGGACATTCATTCTTTCATGTGATAATTAACAGTTAAGAGGTGCGGGATTGAAAAGTTCTACGCTATTACAAAGGCGCGGGTCTACATCGCCAAATTAAACAAAGACCCGATTTGAAATAAAGTGCGGAAAGTAAACATCCTCATTATCTATTACAAAGCTTCGGGGCACATACATTATATTTAAAAGGAAATAAAAGTAAACGTGCGAAAAGAAATAACAATCGAATGCGAGGGCGTTGGACCCATTAAAGGAATTAAATATGAAATTAGGAGTGAATTAAATAAAATAAAGGAAAGAACTTATTTTTTTATGTTTTTGGATTTATGAAATTAAAGAGAGAGTTAATTTGGAATTAAAAGTTGAATAAAAACCCTAGTTCTAAATTGTTTATTAATTTATTAAAAAATTTAAGTTTGACCTAATTTAACCTAACTATTTAATGTCGAGTTTATTTACAAATATAATTAATTACTAATAATAATAACGATAAGGAAATAAATTATTTATTGAGGAAAAGAATAAAAAAGCTAAAAGACCTATTTTTATATATTTTTAATTATTTAAGAAAGAAGCATTAAAGTTAAAAACCTAAAATTAAAACTAAATTGATTGACAAAATTTATTTACAAAATAAATATTAGTGAATTAAATAATAAACATATTTTATTTTTGACTTTCTGATTTTTTGTATTTTTGTGTTATAAAATTTATTTTATGAATTAAAAGAAAATAATTAAAACAAATAAAATAAAATAAAATAGAAAAAAGAATAAGGGAAAGAGATACAAACAAGAGGGGTGTTGACCCAAATTTGGAGGTAAATTCACAGCAATTTGGCCCAATAAGCGTAAGGCCCTGTTTGACTTCTCTGACGTGTATGCACATGGTTGACTGAGGGTACATGGTGGACTGTGTGATCTGGCCATTGAATGGACCTCCCTGGCGCGTGGCAGCTTAGATGGTGAGGTTGTATGATGTTCCCTTGTGAATATGCTGCACAGAAGCGTGTTAAGGAAAAAAATATAGAGGAAGAGAGGGGACATGGGAATCGAACCCAGGTCCCAAGGCTTGCCAATCAGATTCCCAACCACCACACCATTCAACGCGTTTGTATGTATCATGAAAAACAAATATTATAAAAATAAACCACGCTAATGATATTAACACAAAAAAAACGCGCTGAAAATTTGAATGATCCAACCATGATATGACACGCAGGCTTCTTCCTCGTTGTTCCTGTAAATAGAAAAGAGATAGCGGGGGTTTTAAACCCCCACTAAATGCATCCTGCGAAAAATAGCGATTAGAGTATGTTGAACCATAAATTGAGCCCGAGGTATGAGCTTGCTTCATCTTGACACAACGAGTTTTCCTGCACTGGTTTGGTGATCCAATTTTACACCTTGTATAAAGCCCCAATTTTGGAACTCTGAAACCCTAAAATCCGTCAATGGTGAATCACGCTACAGGCATTATTAATTCAAGTGATTTATGTCATTAGCTTCAGAAAGAGAACATTAGCATAAACCACTCAAGAAACATGATTAAAAATGCATGAATTGTCATATTGATTTCAAGAATTTTGGGCAGACCGTATGATTTGTAACTTCTGATTCTCAGCGCGTTTGGAATGACTCTTGGTGCTGACAGGTTCCTGGAAGGCCTACCAATGCATTAGGATTGTTTTTAGACCTTGAATTGTCCCCTAACCATGAAATCAGTTTTAAGCTTTTCAATGAAAATTTGCAATTTTGTTTGGCCTCCTTGAGCAGCTTTTCGTGTGTACTGTATCAGGTTTTCATTGTGCCCATATGTATGAATGAATTAGGGTAGAAATCCCAGCCCAAAACCTTTGCATTGATGATTCAAATATTTGATATTTCCATATCTTTTTTCAATCCTTTTTCCATTGAAATCTTGCCAAATTTAGATGATTTTGTCTCCTTAAGAAGGTGCACAAAATCTCCATCACATGTGGAAGGTATTTGCTGCATAAAAGGATTTAAAAACATTGATTTAGTATTTTTGTCATATTTACTTTTAATTAAATGAATTAATAGATTTAAAATTCAATTAATAAATTAAAAATATGAAAATAACTCCCCTTTGGGTCAATGGGTCGTGCCTAGCCTTTGGGTGATGATTCTTGGAAGAAATTGTGGCCCATTAGCAATTTTGAGGCATTTGGAGCAAAGTTGACTTTTCAAAATTCCCAAAACTTTCCCAACTTCCACAAGGCATATCTTGCTCAATTTTTAAGCTTTGATCATGTTCTTGGACATTTTGGAAAGGTCTTGAAGTCCTCTAATCAATTCCTTTGGTCCCATGTCAGTTTGATTTACCAATATCAAGTTATGGTCTTTGACTTAAAGTGCCTTTTTGTTGACTTTTGAAAATGACCTATAATGTTGAGATTGATAACTTTTTGTGAGAGAATTTCTTGGAATTGAAGTGTGAAGAGGAGTTGTAGGAAATGTCATTCTCTTCAAAATGAGCTTTGGATGGAATTTTTATGATAAACCATGTGGAAGTTATGCCTTGGTCAATTTGCAGTTGACTTTTTCAACTGTCCAAAAATAGAAACTTTTGCATCTTGAGACCTTTTGAGCCATGCCTTAAAAATCATGATCAAGAATTGATCAAATGATGTTTGTGGCTTAAAAATAAGATGTTGACCAAAAATCTTGACTTTTGACTGTCAAATGACCATTTTGCCCCTACAGTTGACTGTTGAGCAATTAGGGTTTTTGACTGTGCAATTTTGTGCTGTAAGCCTTGAAACTTGGCATATGGATGATTGACCATGTTTGTAGGCATGTGGGACTTGATTGGACCCTTGGAAACTTCAACTTCTTTGCCAGAACCAAAACCCTAGTTTTTGACTGTTAGGAAGCCATTGAACTGTGCAACCCTTGGGAGATTTTGAAGCAGGCTCTTTGCAAATCTTGAAGAATATGGGAGAGCAAATTTTGGGGTACAACAGTTGCCCCTGTTCAATCTTCTTAGACCTGAGGATGTAGATTGGCTGACGTGCCTTTCGTAATCCGAAGGTGGAAGATGATTGAACACTAGAGTGCCCAGAAATTTGCGCTCACATATTAGCAGTGTGATGATGGGAATGGGCTTACAGATGCCATTTGGAGATTGATGGATAGGAAGATGGGCTTACAGATGCCATTTGAGAGGTGATGAATAGGTGGATGGGCTTATAGATGCCATCTGGGTGTCGATCACGTAAGAGATTCCTTAGCGAGAACTCGCGTACCTGAAAAAGAAAGATGATTATCTGACCTGTTATAGGAGCTGGTCTTCAAACTCTTTATATAGACGCACCCTGGTTGGTTACAGGAGTCGGGTCTGGAGCTTCAAATGGTGATGAATGAATCAGGGATGGTTACTACCTCAACGGAACGATGAGAGAACCTGGGGTGATTACTACCTCAACAGTAACGATGAGAGAATCTGGGGCGATTACTACCTCAACAGTAACGATGAGAGAATCTGGGGCGATTACTACCTCAACAGTAACGATGAGAGAATCTGGGGCGATTACTACCTCAACAGTAACGATGAGAGAATATGGGGCGATTACCACCTCAACAGTAATGATGAGAGAATCTGGGGCGATTACTACCTCAACAGTAACGATGAGAGAATCTAGGCGATTACTACCTCAACAATAACGATGAGAGAATCTGGGGCGATTACTACCTCAACAGTAACGATGAGAGAATCTGGGGCGATTAGTACCTCAACAGTAACGATGAGAGAATCTGGAGCGATTACTACCTCAACAGTAACGATGAGAGAATCTGGGGCGATTACTACCTCAACAGTAACGATGAGAGAATCTAGGATGTCTTCTACTGAGTCTTCATTAGGAAAATCTTTAGGAATCGATTTAACTGGACCAGAGAAGGCCTTTGACTGGATAAGAAACAGAAAATCTTTAGGAGTCGATTTAACTGAACCCGACAAGGTCTTAGAATCTTCAACTGAGTCTTCATCAGGAAAATCTTTAGGAATCGATTTAACTGGACCAGAGAAGGCCTTTGACTGGATAAGAAACAGAAAAATCTTTAGGAGTCGATTTAACTGAACCAGACAAGGTCTTGGAATATAGATGAGAACTTAACTGGATCTTTCCTGAAAGGTAAAGGTCAGTCACGTGCAATGCATGATATGGATCAAGCCATGATGTTCTCAACCTAAATGAGATTGCATATTTGCATGCTATAATGTATAGAAATGCGATGTTTATGAATGTATGTTTTTGTCTAGGAAAGTAAATCCTTGACGGGTGCCGAGAAGTCACATCCTGGGCTAATGCTGGAGAATAGTGCTTTTTTGTTTCCGCTGGGGATGATAATTGCAAGAATACTGGTAGGAGAAGATAACTCCGTTGAGGAATAAACTTGGCGAATGGATTACTCTGCGGGGAGAAAATTATTCTAGCTACCTTGCTGGGGAACAATACTCTGTGGGGAGAGAGGTACTTTGCTGAGATGTTTGATGATAACTCCGCTGGGGGATACTATTGATATATTATGTTAAAGGATTTGATAGACTCCACTGGGGATGGGAAGACTTCGCCGAGGACGATCTTTCTGTGGCTTTTGGCTGAGGACAATCCAGTTATATCCTGGTAGGGAAATAAACTTTTGAATAAAGCCGAGGGACGCGTTCGTGCTCTGTAGGGGATAAGTTTCCAGAATCTACTGGGGATAAGCTTCCTGCTGGGGAGATGATTGAACTTTCCTGGGGAAACTTCTGGACTGGACTCTCTTGGGGAAATTCTTGAGATGTAATTTTTGTAAGTTGAAAGAGGGAACCTATGTAGGGTTGCCTGATGATGAGCTCGTGTAAAACTTCATCTTTGGGAAGAGAGAACCTGTGTAGGGTTACTGATGACAAGTTCGTGTAAAACTTCATCTTTGGAAAGAGAGAACCTGTGTAGGGTTACTGATGACGAGTTCGTGTAAAACTTCATCTTTGGAAAGAGAGAACCTGTGTAGGGTTTCTTGATGGCGAGTTCGTGTGAAACTGCATCTTTGGAGGGAGGAAACCTGTGTAGGGTTTATTCATAATGAATCCGTATAAGACTTCTGAAGGAACCGGGGTAAGGTTACTTCGGGATAAGTCCGTGTAAGACTTCTTGATGAACCGGGGTAAGGTTATCTTGAGATGAGTCCGTGTGAGACTCCTGGAGGAACCGGGGTAAGGTTACCTGGAGGTAAGTTCGTGTAAAACTTCTTGACGAACCGGGGTAAGGTTATCTTGAGATGAGTCAGTGTGAGACTTCATCTGAAAGAAAAGGAACCGGTGTAGGGTTGCCTGATGATGATCAAGTGGATGATTGTCCTGTTTGGTTTCAGATGTTAACCCACGATTTGGAATTTGTAAAGGTAGATGGTAATCATCTTTGTATTAACCTTTCCTTGGTACTTTGGTTGACAGAGCAACTGGATCGCATGGACGAATCATTATTGCCCCTGTTTCTGAGGTGAGGGGAGAAGATACCTTGTGGAGGTGCTGGATGGCTGCCGATTGACAAGTCTTCCCTTTGGTAGGCAAGTGACGAGATACCGGGACATAGTCGTACGCTCTTGATCCCTAACTTTTGCCTGGACTGCCCTTTCGGGTTTTCAGTCCATCGGGATACCCATTTTTGCCCAAGCCGCCTTTTCAGGTTTTCGACTTGCCGGGTGTACAAATTTTTTCTTTTTCATCCCTTATTTTGCCCGAACCCTTTTGGCTCGCCGGGAAGCCCTTATTTTTGCCTAGGTATGTCAACCTAGCGGGTCTTTGATTTTGCGTAGTATTTTTTCGACTATGTCCACGCTCTCAGGATGTAGGGGGGTGCCCCTGTTGATAGTGTTGTGTTGCCCTGCTACCAGAAGATGTCTGATTAGGCAAGATTCGTTGCTGGAATGCCCCAAGTGACTCGAGCGGAGATTTGCCCCAGGCTATTTGGCCTTTGAGAGATTCTCCGAATCTTGACCGGACTGCCCCAGATGACAGACACTGATCATGTCTGCCCCTTGATTGGAAGTGCTTTTGTTCACTAGGTATTCATCGTGCGAATTTCCCTGCTGTTCAAACGAATAGTCATATGCAAACAATGTTATATCAAAAATGCAAAGCTTATGTCTGTCTTGAAGATTTTTGAAAATGCAGTTTTTCTCATAAAACAAATGAATGTTTGTAAAACGTGATGTCAACTTCGTATTTACCGTAGGCCTTAAGGAGTCAGGATACCTCTCGTAACAGTATGCTTTCGAACTAACCCATGCTTCAGCTAGGACTTTTAAGGGTTATAATGTGGCCTGGTTCACGGTTTAAGAAACAAAGGATAAAGGCTCAAATTTTATTTGTACCCACCCGCTCTTTGTGATGTTCTTCAAACCTAAACTCAACTGATCGTGCGTTAGACCTTGTTTGAGTCTTTGCTCTGATATACCAGTGATGGTTCGGATATTTAACAATTTATTTTGAATAGGCAGTCATTCCTTTTTTGTTGAGGGTTTGCATGACCTCTTTTTTCTTTCTTGATTTTTGTTGTCCCTGTTTTTTTTTTGCCTGAGCTGTTTCTTTTTTGGAATTACAGTCAGCGGGATGCCCCAGTTTTGTAAGTCTCCTTCATAGGTTTTGACTTAATGGGTTTTTATTTTGAGAAGTAATGACTGCATGTCTTTATGATTGTTCGGGACCATCACTGTCTTTCTTTGTTTTGTAAGGATCTCTTTGGTGCCATTTGTTATGCACTTGGATCAACTGAGAAAACTACCCTGCCCCAGGTTATGATAAAGGGTTTTAATTTTCGAAAAGAAAAACTCCTACTTCTTTGGCTCAGAGGGGTTGACGAGGGATTATCTTCCTTATAACTCCAGTGTTTAGGGATTGAAACAATGCCTGTACCTCATCAGCGGGGTCTGTTCAAAAGCATACTGTAGAGATCGTGGTATCGTTTTCGTCATCCTCCCTCAAGAGGCTTAGAATTATTAATCGAGCGTTGATCATCAGAAAAAATATGAAAATAATTTGCATATAGTGAATACGAATATATTGCTTCAAAATAGACATATGCGATGCATTAATGAAATAACAACGTTTAACATGAGTAAATGTTTGAACAAAAGAAAATTACAACTTGAAAATCCTAATGAACAAAAGTCTTTTCATCTCAGGGCTTGTTACTTCAACTGGTGCATCCGATAGGGATGGCAGGAGCATTCAGCCTGGCCCATCTGGGTGAAATCCACAGCTCCTTCCTCAATCAGGTCTTGGATCTTATTCTTCAGAGCCCAGCAGTCGTCGGTGTCATGGCCTGGACTGCCAGAGTGGTATGCACATCTTTCCTTAGAATTGTATTTTGGGGAGGCTGTGTTGAGATTCTTAGGAGGGTCCCTTAAGTCACCAGATTCAACCTCAACAATTGTTGTAACGCTTGAGACGGTGATACGTTTAGCTTGGTGAACTGCCTTTTAGGCTTGTCTGGCTTGCTCTGATCAGTCCGTTGGTCTTGGCGAGGTCGTTGTTGGACCTGTGAAGTAGTAGCAGCTTGGAGAGGCCCAAACCTTTGACTTCTCGGAGGCTGATTAATGACTTGGTCTTTGACTTGGGCTGGTTGCTTCATGTCTTGATGAAGCTGACTGATCATGGCCCTCAGCTCTCCTTGCTCCTGAGCTAAACTTTGGATGAGAGCCCTTTGCCCCAACATCTGGGTTTTCAATGTGTCTACCTTAGCTTGTAGACGTTTCAGCCGTTCGTCCTTGCCATCCTCAGCACTGTTCTTGGCCAAATTCCCCATGAGGAGCGTTCTCAACTCTTGCTGTCCCTTGGATAGGTTTAGGAAGATCTCTCTGAACTGAGTCTCTTGAGTAGGGAACTCCTGGTTGTTTTGTTGGGAAGCCATTACTGAAATAAACAGTGGAGATGGTAAGTGACCTGTCAAAAGGGTACCTGTTATGCAATGATATGTATGTATATATATGCAATGTTTTCAAGGATCTCGCGGGGTAAACAAGAAAATTGTTAGAGTTGGAAACTGGTAACTTGATTGAAGGGACTTTATGTTGTTGAGAGTCCTTCTTCAAGGGTCAAAGGCTCACCATATCCAGTGGGTCATAGCCCCTGACTCGAGTCATCAACCTTGTTTTGCTTTCCAAACAACCTTGGCTAGGGGAACCTTCTTCAAGAGTCAAAGCTCACAATATCAAGTGGGTCATAGCCCCTGACTCAAATTATCAACCTTGGCTAGAGGAAAATAAATCCCCTTTGCCCCTTGCTAGACATTTTGATTCATCATGACCTGCATCACAGACCCTTGAGATCCTTGAAATGGGTTAGTCCTTATGCAGGATGTATGCAATGGTATGATGTTATGCTATGCATGGAGTGATGTAAGTAGGCCCTGTAATGAGTCCCAATTAAGGACTGTAAACAAAACCTGCAAGAAACTCATGTGTCAGATAACATGAATGTGCAAGTAGTTCAAGTTTGAAGGCACACAAGTCACACATAAGAGCCCTTAGATTTCAGGCCAGCACGGGGTCTGGGGTACTACCCTCTTGAAGTTGGTGGGCTCAAAACCTGTCCTATCAGAAGTAACCGGGTTCTAAGGGTCCCAATATCATTGGATTGCTTTCATTGTTCATCGTTTCGATTTAGCCACTGAACTGGCGACCGAAATATTCCAAGAAAACAACCCTCAATTGAGTGTAGTATCGAGTATCAACCAACCTCAGACTGCACCAAAGTCAGTTATCTCACTACCCTAAAGAGGCCAAGATGGTTCAATTAAGGTTCCTAAGGTCAGTTGATGCTTCCCGACACCACGCGGAGGCCCCGTACTCTCCTTGACTGAACTCAAGGGTTACCGGTACACACCAAAGTGCCACATCAACGTAGCAGACTGTTTCAACCATGTCGGTATACCCCGCACAGTTCCCTCACAGCCTTGTTGCTACTTTCTAAGAAGGTATCCCCAGATCCGGGTTAGGATCTATAGAACTCCCAAGACAGTCCCACAAATTTTAAAGCAAACAAGTCAAAGCAATTGAAAACACAGTTATGAACTATCCTAAGGTACACCTCACTTTATAAATTATCCCCAGCAGAGTCGCCAATTCTGTGATCGGTGGATCTGGAACTGACTGTTTAACGCTGGTTTCGCGAAATGTCGCGGTAAGCAAGAGTCGCCACCGTCTTTTATTTTCTCCAACATGCAAAGGACAAAAGCACAGAAAAATTCCTTATTGAGATTGTTTCTCGGTTCGGGAGGTAGATTTATAGAAAGGGAAGGTGTTAGCACCCTTTCTATCCATGGTTATCCATGGGCTCTTAGATACTTGTTCATTTGTGTTTTCAAAGTGTTTGTTTGCTTTTCAAAGTGTGAGTGGGTTTGAAAAAGTTTCGTTTAAAGTTTCAGTTCGACTCTTGTATCAGTCCTCAAGAGTGTTTGAAAAGTTGTTTTTGAAATCTTTTTGCAAAGTGTCGGTGTGGAAAGAAGTTTTGATTTGTTTTGAATTAGAGCAAGTATCTATGAGTCGTCTACCTACCCTAAGGAATTAGGTTGTGCAAATGTCCTTAAGGTAGTGCCATCCTACCATTGAGAGATAGGTAGCACCACCGTTGAAGGTGTTCGGGTCAATTCGTTTGTAGGGACAGTGTGGTTACCAGAGCAACAGTAGGACACCTTAGAAGCTACCTTTATGCCATTGATCTTTTTTATTCCGAGGCAACCGTTTCGAGGCAACTTGTTTCGAGGCAACGAGATCAATGGATGTGATCGGTGGATCTGGAACTGACTGTTTAACGCTGGTTCGCGAAATGTCGCGGAAGCAAGAGTCGCCACCGTCTTTTATTTTCTCCAAATGGAAAGGACAAAAGCACAGAAAAATTCCTTAAAGAGATTGCTCTCGGTTCGGGAGGTAGGTTATAGAAAGGGAAGGTGTTAGCACCCTTTCTATCCATGGTTATCCATGGGCTCTTAGATACTTGCTCATTTGTGTTTTCAAAATTGGTTTGTTTGCTTTTCAACTGTGGGTTTTTAAAAAAGTTTCTTTGAAAATTCCAGTTCGACTCTTGTATCAGTCCTCAAGAGTGTTTGAAAAATTTCTTTCGAAAGCTTTTTGAAAATGTGTTGGTGTGAAAAGTATTTTGTTTTGTTTTGAAATTTAGAGCAAGTATCCTAGAGTTGTCTACCTACCCTAAGGAATTCGTCTGTGTAGATGTCCTTTAAAGTAGTGCCATCCCACCATTGAGAGATAGGTAGCACTACCATTAGAGGTGTTCGGGTCAATTCGAGGTTCGGGACATGGTGATCACCAGAGCAATAGGAAGACACCTTAGAAGCTACCCTCATGCCAGGTTCCCGGATCATGAGGACTTACTAAAACATCCTCTACTCGACGATCACCTTTCGAGAGGCAAGGCAACAGTGAAGCGTACCCTAGGGGTGGTGTGTGACTTGTGTGTCGTTTTCAGATATTTTGTCTTTTGTCATGTTATTGGTGATCTAGCGTTTGTTTTTATTTTTGTCCATACATTCTTTCATGCCTTGATTAACAGTTAAAAATTGCGAAAAGTAAAAGATTCTAAGCTATTACAAAAGGCGCAGGTCCACATCGCCAAAGTTAAACCAGGACCCGATTTGACAGGAAAATAAAGAATTAAAGAAAATAAAGAATTAAAAGTGCGAGAAATTAATTACAAGGCCTTGGGAGAGATACATAAATATTATAAAGAAAAAGAAATAAATATGCGAATTAAATAAGAATTAAAACGAGGGCGTTGGACCCTTTTCGCAAAATTAAATTAAATGATGAAATTAATTAATTAAAAAGAGAAAAGAAATTGTTTTTTGGTATTTTTGGTATTTTATGATTTTAATGGGAAAAAAAAGAATTAAATGCAATTAAACCTAATTCTACAATTTTTATTTTTATTATGAAAACATATTAAAGTTTTAACCTAAAATTAACCCTAATTAATTTACATGCCATTTAACTACAAAAAATAAATAATAGGAAATATTTAATTATTATGAAAGAAAATAAAAAGGAATAAAAAATTAGTTAAATCCTAATTCTACAAATTTTTAGATTTTTATTAAAAAATATTACTATTAAACCCTAAATTAAAACTAAGTGAACTAATGCAAATTTTTACAAAAAAATACTAAAATAAAAATATTTATTATTTTTTATCTTTTCTGATTTTTTTATGGTTTTTGTGTTTTTATGAAAATAATAAATTAATTAAACAAAACAATAATTAAAAGAAAATAGAAATAAAAAAGAAAGAATGTGAAAAAAATGGCAAACCTAGGGGGGTTGCTGTCCCCAAAGTGGAGGTATAGCCCAGCAATTTGAGGCCCATTTATTCTTTGGCCTGGTTGACTTTTGTGCTCACGTACCCAAGCATTGACCAGCGTGCATCATGTTCTTGAGATCCTGGCCTTTGATTGCATACCCTGGGACGCGTGGACGTTTGATTTTGAAGGCGTATGATGCGTTTTCAGTATTGATCTGCATGGAATCATTAATTGAAGAAAAATATGAAAGGGGGTGGGGACCTGGGGCTTGAACCCATGTCCTATGGTTTACCAATCAACGCGCTTGCCAGTGGAGCTATTGTGTTCATCTGTAGATTAAATAACAAATGAATATAATAAAACAAAACAATGCGTTAATGCTTTCTGCGCGCGAAATTTCAAACGCCCCAATCGTGGACGGCCACCTAAGCGTCTTCCTCGTTGGCTTGTTTTTTTTCCTGAAACAAGAACAATTTAGCAACGGTTTTCAAACGTTGCTATAGACACTTTATTAGAAAATAGCGAATAGCCCCTGGGGCTTCATAAATTAGGCGCGACATATGTTTATTGATCGTCCAATCATGCTTGATTCAGTCATGGTACTATGGTGGTCTAATTTTACCGCGTTTGGAAACCCCCAATTTCAAACTTGCAAAACCCTAATCTGCATCCATGGTGAATTCGCATACAGTGCATAAAAATCCAATCAAAGTACATGGTTAGCTTTAGAACACATTACTTAGCATGAATCTATAAATAAAATGCCATGAATATGCGTAAATTGTAAAGCACGATTATGAGAAAAAGTAGAAAAAGCTTGGCTTCTGTACAGTGATTCAAAGGGTTAGGGACTGTGTTCTTGATCCAAGCACGTTGCTTGATGTCCCAGGAATGCAATGGGATGAGTCTTGTGGCTTGAAACGACCTCTAACCCTGTTTTCAGTTTTGAGTTCTTTCACCAAAAATTCAAGTTTTCTTTTCTATGTCTGGCGCAGCTTCTTGGTTTTTTGGCATTAGGTTTTGCTTCTTTGTATATGTATGAATGAATTAGGTCAAAAATCTGATCAAAAGAATCCAAGAATTGATTATGCAATATTTGATTTTCAAGCATTAGTTTTTCCAATCTTTTTCATGCAATTTGATATCAAATCATATCCAATCCTTCCCTAATTGATCATGCACGAATTTGAGTGTCCAATGAGAGTATTTTCTACACAAAAAGATTTTATTTCATTAGTTTAGCATTTTTCCATATTTTATTTGGTTTAAATGAATTAATTGTAATAAAAAATTCAAATAAATAAATAAAAATAATAAAAAAACTTCCCTTTGGGCCAAATGGTCATGTGCATGTTTTGGATGATGAATTGTGGAAGAAAAATAGGCCCATTAGCAATTTTAGGTCATTTGAATCAATGTTGACTTTTCAAAATATCCAAAAATTTCCCAACTTCCACAAGGCATAACTTGCTCAATTTTTAAGCTTTGCTCATGTTCTTGGACATTTTGGAAAGGTCTTTGAGTCCTCTAACCAATTCCTTTAGTCCCATGTCATTTTGATTTACCAATCTCAAGTTATGGCCTTTGACTTAAAGTCCCTTTTTGTTGACTTTTGAAAATGACCTATAATGTTGAAATTGATAACTTTTTGTGAGAGAATTTCTTGGACTTGAAGTATGAAGATGAGTTGTTGGAAATGTCTTTCCCTTCAAAATGAGCTTTGGATGGAATTTTTCTGATAATCCATGTGAAAGTTATGCCCTGGTCAATTTACAGTTGACTTTTTCGGCTGTCCAAATAAGGAAACTTTTGCATCTTGATGATTTTTGAGCCAAGCTTTGAGAATCATGATCAAGCATTGATCAAATGATGTTTGTGACTTCAAAATGAGATGTTTACCAAAAATTTGAACTTCTGACTGTCAAATGACCATTTTGCCCCTACAGTTGACTGTAGTGCAATTAGGGTTTTTGACTGTGCAATTTTGAGCTGTAGGTCTTGAAACTTGATATGAGGATGCTTGACCATGTTTGTAGGCATATGGGACTTGATTGGACCCTTGGAAACTTCAATTTCTTTGTCAGAACCAAAACCCTAATTTTTGACTGTTAGGAGGTCCTTGAACTGTGCAACCCTTGGGGAGATTTGAAGCATGCTCTTGGCAAATCTTGAAGAGTATGGGAGGGCAAATTTTGGGGTACAACAGTTGCCCCTGTTAAATCTTCTTAGACCTGAGGATGCAGATTGGCTGACGTGCCTTTCGTAATCCGAAGGTGGAAGATGATTGAACACTAGAGTGCCCAGAAATTTGCGCTCACATAGTAGCAGTGTGATGGAAATGGGCTTATAGATGCCATTTAGAGATTGATGAATAGGATGATGGGCTTATAGATGCCATCTGGATGTTGATCGCGTAAGAGATTCCTTAGCGAGAACCTGCGTACCTGCAAAAGAAAAAAAATGAGTACCTGACATGTTGCAGGAGCTGGTTTTCAGATGCTTTGTATAGATGTGTCCTGACTGGTTACAGGGGCTGGATCTGGAGCTTCAAACGGTGATGAATGAACCAGGGATGGTTACTACCTCAGCAGGAATGGTGAGAGAACCTTGGGTGACTTCAACTTCAACAGCAAACGTTGAGAAAATCTTGGTGGGAATTATCATCTCCGCAGGATCGGGGAGAGAACCATAGGCAATTATAATCTCAAAAGCGGACGTTTGAGAAAAACCTGGAATGGAATTATCGTCTCCGCAGCATTGGGGAGAGAACCATAGGAAATTATAATCTCAAAAGCGGACATTTGAGAAATCCTGGAATGGAATTATCGTCTCCGCAGCGTTGGGGAGAGAACCATAGGAAATTATAATCTCAAAAGCGGACGTTTGAGAAAAACCTGGAATGGAATTATCGTCTCCGCAGCATGGGGGAGAGAACCATAGGAAATTATAATCTCAAAAGCGGACGTTTGAGAAAAACCTGGAATGGAATTATCGTCTCCGCAGCATTGGGGAGAGAACCATAGGAAATTATAATCTCAAAAGCGGACGTTTGAGAAAAACCTGGAATGGAATTATCGTCTCCGCAGCGTTGGGGAGAGAACCATAGGAAATTATAATCTTAAAAGCGAACGTTTGAGAAAAACCTAGAATGGAATTATCGTCTCCGCAGCATTGGGGAGAGAACCATAGGAAATTATAATGTCAAAAGCGGACGTTTGAGAAAAACCTTGGATAACTTCTACTGAGTCTTTATCAGGAAAATCTGTTTGGGATCGACTTAGCTGGACTAGAGAAAGCCTTGGACTGGATAAGAAATCTTTGGAGTCGATTAACTGAACCGGTCCAGGTCTTGAAACATGATTGAGAATTTAGCTGAATCTTTCCTAAAAGGTAAAGGTCAGTCATATGCATGATATGGACCAAGCAATGATGTTCTCAACATAAATGAGATTTGTAAGATATGATGCGTCTATGCATGCTATAATGATGTATGTGACGTTTACAAATGCATGTTTTTCGTCTAGGAAAGTAAATCCTTGACGGGTTCCGGGAAATCACTCCTGGGCTAATGTTGAAGAATAGATTTTGCTTCCGCTGGGGATGATGATTGCAAGAATACCGGTAGGAGAAGATGACTCCGTTGGGGAATAAACTTGGCGAATGGATTACTCTGCGGGGGGAAAAGTACTCTAACGATCTTGCTGGGAAGCAATACTCTGTGGGGCGAGAGGTACTTTGTTGAATTGTTGATAATAACTTGCTGGGGATACCATTGTTGCGTTGGGAGTGTTGATAGACTTCGCTGAGGATAAGAAGACTTCGTTGAGGACGCTCTTTCCGTGGCTTTTGGCTGAGGATAACCCAGTTATATCCTAGTAAGGAAATAACTCTTTGAATAAAGCCGGACGACGCGTTCGTGCTTTGCGAGGATAAGCTTCCAGAATCTACTGGGGATAAGCTTACTGCTTGGAGAGATGGATTCCAACTTTCTTGGGGGAGCTGGATTGGATTCTCTTGGGGAAGTTTTGAACTGCGGGGGAAGTGATTCCTTTGAATGTTTGATATGCCGCCGGGGAACAATCTTTAGGCCAAGACTGCCGGGGATGCTTGTTAAGAACATATATGCTGCTGGGGAGATGTTGAGATCCACTGGAGGATACCCAACTCCCTTAAGGCCTGATAATATAACTTGGAGAGAGTGTACTGACTGCTTACTCTATGGGGAATTAGGATATCTGGTTATGTTCTTCGGCTGAACCTACCTTGGTACCTTAGAGGACGGAACAATTAGATTGCTCAGACAACTCTTTATTGCCCCTGTTTCTAATGTTACCTGTAATTAATCCTTTGTTTCGTATGCAAATATTTATGAGTTAGAAAACTATTGTCAATGCATATATTACAAATTGAACCTTGGACGTTCTTCGCAAAACAAAACAGAAAAAAGAAAAACAATTGGCACTTTCAACTGAAAAGTATATTTGTATTGATTTTGAATGGCCTGAAAATAGGCGTTTTGTGTACAAGAGGCTGACGTCTTAGTAAGAGAACGCCGCCGAACAAAAGAGTTTATACAAATTTTGTACAAAAGAAAATAAAACAGCTGTGTGAAATATGATCCCACTGGGTTTCAACTCTGCTATCGTCTTTATAACTCCGAGCGTCTCATCACTTGATGACCTAAACGAAGATGAAGCTGACTGATCGATGCCGTCTGAGCTTTATGTAGATACCGGATTCTGGATGCAAAGTGATCCAATGAGACATAGTATTACGCTTTTATCCCTAATTTTTGCCTGGACCGCCCTTTCGGGTTTTCAGTCCACCGGGATACCCATTTTTTCCCAAGCCGCCTTTTCAGGTTTTCGACTTGCCGGGTGTACAGTTTTTTTTCATTTTCATCCCTTCATTTTGCCCGAACCCTTTTGGTTCGCCGGGAAGCCCTAATTTTTGCCTAGGCATGTCAGCCTAGCGGGTCTTTTTTCATGCGTAGTATCTTTTTACTATGTCTGCATTGGCGGGGTGAGGAAGGTCGTCACCATCCATATTGGTTAGAATCATGGCTCCTCCTGAGAACACATGTTTAACCACAAATGGCCCTTCGTATGTAGGGGTCCATTTTCCCCTTGGATCACTCTGAGGAAGGATGATTCGCTTGATTACCAGATCCCTAACTTGATATTCCTGTGGTCTGACCTTTTTGTTAAATGCCCTGATCATCCGTTTCTGATACGTCTGACCGTGGCAGATAGCAGCAAGTCTTTTTTCATCAATAAGGTTTAACTGATCAAGTCGTGTCTGGATCCAATCATCCTCGTTCAGATTTGCATCCTTCATTATCCGGAGAGAGGGTATTTGCACTTCGATCGGTAAGACTGCCTCCATACCATAAACCAAAGAGAAAGGAGTTGCCCCGGTTGACGTCCTGGCTGAGGTACGGTACCCATGTAGAGCGAACGGTAACATCTCGTGCCAATCTTTATAAGTCACTGTCATCTTCTGCACGATTTTCTTGATATTTTTATTTGCTGCTTCTACAGCCCCATTCATCTTCGGTCTGTAAGGAGAAGAATTGTGGTGCTGTATTTTGAACTGCTCGCAGAGCTCAGTGATCATTTTGTTATTCAGATTGGTACCGTTGTCCGTAATGATCCTCTCTGGGACGCCGTACCGACAGATCAGATTATGCCGAATGAACCGTGCCACAACAGTCTTGGTTACCGTAGCATAGGATGCTGCTTCAACCCACTTTGTAAAATAATCAATCGCCACTAGGATGAAGCGATGCCCATTGGATGCCGTAGGTTTAATCTCGCCGATCATGTCTATGCCCCACATTGCAAACGGCCAAGGCGCAGTCAGAGCATTCAGGGGAACTGGAGGAACATGCACCTTGTCTGCATAAATCTGGCACTTATGGTATGTCCTGGAATGTTGGTAACAGTCAGCTTCCATTGTGGACCAGTAATA
The DNA here is from genome assembly GCA_948472305.1 of Vicia faba. Taxonomy (NCBI): domain Eukaryota; kingdom Viridiplantae; phylum Streptophyta; class Magnoliopsida; order Fabales; family Fabaceae; genus Vicia; species Vicia faba. Next base: position 672,716,828 of record OX451740.1, read on the forward strand.
CCCTGCCCGAAGGATCTTCTTAGCCATAGTGTGTCCACTGGAATGTGTACCAAATGTCCCTTCATGTAGCTCTTCCATGATCCTTTCTGCTTCAGTCTTATTCACACAACGCAGTAAGGTTGAATCATGGTTTCGCTTGTACAAGATGCCGTTGCTAAGGAAGAACTTTGCCGCGAATCTTCTCAGGAACTTCTTATCATTGACAGATGCACCTTCAGGGTATTCCTGAGCTTCTAAATATCTCTTCACCTCATGGTACCAAGGCTTCTCAGTCACCAATTCAGTCTCGAGATCGCAACAGTATGCCGGCTCGTCCAGTTTCCAGATGATGATCCGGGGAGCCTCATTGTCCCATTTGACCTTGAACATAGAAGACATTGTAGCTAACGCGTCCGCCATCTGATTCTCTTCTCTTGGAAAGTGTTCAAAGGTTATCTCTGTGAAGTGGGGGATCAGGGTCAACAGACATTCTCTGTAAGGAATAAGATTCGGATGTTTCGTATCCCACTCTCCTTTGATCTGATTGATCACGAGAGCGGAATCTCCGAAGACACTCAGAAACTTGATCCTTAAGTCAATCGCAGCTTGAAGACCCATGATGCACGCCTCATACTCCGCCATGTTGTTGGTACAATTGAAACATAGCCGGGCAGTGAGCGGAGTATGAGTGCCTTGAGGAGATATGATTATGGCGCCGGTACCGTTACCCAAAGCATTGGAGGCTCTGTCAAAGTGCATCGACCATCGGGATCCTTCCTCAGGTCCTTCATCCGGTCCAGGTACTTCACAATCAGTTACTATCATGATGCTTTCATCCGGAAACTCGAAGTTCATTGACTGATAGTCGTCTACGGCCTGATGTGCCAAGTGGTCTGCCAATACACTTCCTTTGATGGCTTTCTCGGTCGTGTACTGAATGTCGTATTCTGTCAAGATCATCTGCCATCTTGAAATTCTCCCAGACAGAGCAGGCTTTTCGAATATGTACTTTATAGGATCCATCTTTGAGATCAACAGGGTAGTGTGAGTCAGCATATACTGTCTCAGCCGGCGAGCAGCCCATACCAAAGCGCATCAAGTTTTCTCAAGCAGTGAGTATCGGGTCTCACAGTCGGTAAACTTTTTGCGAAGGTAATAAATGGCATGCTCTTTTCGGCCAGACTCGTCATGCTGCCCCAGCACACACCCCATTGAGTTGTCAAGCACTGTCAGGTATAATATCAAAGGTCTCCCTTCAACCGGTGGCATAAGGATAGGTGGTTCTTGGAGATACTCTTTGATTTTATCAAAAGCAGCCTGACATTCATCATTCCAACGTACTACCTGATCTTTCTTCAGCAGCTTGAAGATTGGCTCACAGGTAGCGGTTAGATGCGAGATGAACCGAGCAATGTAATTCAGGCGTCCTAAAAAGCCTCTGACTTCCTTCTCTGTCCTAGGAACTGGCATCTCTTGAATAGCTTTGACCTTGGCAGGGTCCACTTGAATGCCCTTATCACTTACAACGAAGCCTAGCAACTTTCCAGATCTTACTCCGAAGGTGCACTTGTTCGGGTTCAATCTCAGCTTGTACAGTTTCAACCAGTCAAACAACTTCTACAGATGATCTAGGTGCTCTTCCTCAGTCTGGGACCTTGCGATCATGTCGTCCACATACACTTCTATCTCATGATGGATCATGTCATGAAATAAAGCAACCATGGCACGTTGGTAGGTTGCCCCAGCGTTCTTCAACCCGAATGGCATGACCTTGTAACAGAAGGTGCCCCACTGAGTAACAAATGTAGTCTTTTCCATGTCTTCAGGTGCCATCTTGATCTGATTGTAGCCTGAAAAACCATCCATGAAAGAGAACACCTTGTGCTGAGCTGTATTATCAACAAGGACATCAATGTGAGGTAGGGGGAAGTCATCCTTGGGGCTGGCCCTGTTCAGATCCCTGTAGTCGACACACATTCTGACCTTACCGTCCTTCTTAGGTACTGGCACCACATTAGCAACCCACTGAGGGTAAGAAGTCACTGCAAGGAACCCAGCGTCAAACTGTTTCATAACCTCGGCTTTAATCTTCTCAGACATCTCTGGACGCATCCGATGGACCTTTTGCTTGACCGGAGGGCAGTCTTCCTTAGTAGGCAGGTGATGAACCACAATATCGGTATCTAACCTGGGCATGTCTTCGTAGGACCAGGCAAAGATCTCCACATAATCATGCAGCATCTGAGTCAACCGTTGCTTCACGCCGAGCTCTAGGTTGGCACCAATCTTTACCTCTTTCCTGTCTGCCTCAATATCCAAGTTTATTGTTTCCACTGGCTCTTCATGGGGTTGAATTGCCCTCTCTTCCTGAAGCAACAGTCTTGCAAGCTCGCCAGGCACTTCGCAATCATCTTCACCTTCGTCTTCGGCTAAGTTGATCGGATTTTCGAAGTCATAACTGGCAGTAGCAGAGTCGTTATCAGTGAGATCCAGGGTGGATTGAAACCTGTATGAGTGAGTGTGTGTGTAAATACAACTGTTTTGAAATATATGTAAAGGAAAGAAAGACAGAAAAGGAGCATAAAGTTTGCAATGCGAGAAAACGTCCAAGATTTTCATTCATGATATATGAAATGACAATTTATATGCCCTCACAAATAAAACCACGGTGCCTCGGGTAAGACACCGGGCCATATAGTTTATTTATTGTTTATTACAAATGTCAAAAACATAGGAATTCATTACTCAGTAACAAGAGAAACAGGTAGGTTGTCCTTTGCACTCCAATTGTTAAGTCCACCGTCGGTTGCCGGGTAGATCCAGCTATCAAACTCGGCTTCATCCACCTCGTCTTCGTCCCCAATAGCGTTCACTCCATGAGCAGGCAGGGGAGCTGTCACTACATTAGGCCTCTCAGATGCCTCAAACTGTACCTCCTTGGCATCAATAAGGTCCTGTAACTTGCTCCTTAATGCCCAGCAGTCATCAGTGGCATGCCCCGGGCTATCAGAATAGTATGCACAGCGGGCATTCGGATTGTACTTAGGAGATGTAGTATTGGGGAACTTCGGAGCCTCTCTGACAGTCACTAGGTTGGTTGAGAGCAACTGTGGCAGGATCTGCGATAAGGTCATGCTCAAACGGGTAAACTCTCTCCGGGGTCTTTCAGCCCTTTGAGGATTGGTTGGCCGAGGAGCGGCAGCAGGCTTAGCAATCATTACCGCACTGACAGATTGGCGGCGCTCAGTTCTCTCTGGTCTCTTGGAACCGTATACAGCACTAGCCTCCTTCTTGAAGGGTTTCTTCTCAGAACTAGACGATGCACCCTTCGGAATCTTACCAGACTTTAACCCAGCCTCAATTCTCTCTCCAGTCAGAATCAGATCAGTGAACCCTGCAGACGAATTCCCGATAAGATGGTTGAAAAATGGCCCAGATAGGGTCCCTAAGAACATGTCTACCAACTCCCGATCAGTCAACGGTGGCTGCACCCTGCCAGCCAGATCCCTCCACTTCTGAGTGTACTCTTTAAAACCTTCACTTGAACCTAACGACATACCCTGGAGTTGGGTACGTGTAGGGGCAAGGTCGGCATTATATTGATACTGCTTGTAGAAAGCAGTAGCCAACTCCTCCCAGTTACGAACCTTGGTCCCATCCAGCTGATAGAACCATTCGAGATGAGTCCCTGAAAGACTCTCCTGGAAGAAGTGGATCCACAAATTTTTATCCGCTGAGTACGGTTGAATCTTCCGAACATAGGACCTGAGATGTAGCTTGGGACAAGATGCCCCGTCATATTTAGTGAAAGATGGTGCTTTGAACTTCCGAGGAATAATCACACCAGTAGACAAACCCAGATCTCCAAAATCCAGCCCAGGCACCTGTTGTATCTCCATAGCATTCAACCTATCCTCCAGTTGCTTGTATCTGTCTTCTGCAGGAGGGTACTGCTCTTCATCAAAATCAGTCTCGTTGTCGGAGACTACCGGACTAGGACCCTTTTCTGCTTGAGGAGTACTTTTGCCAATGGAAGAACCAGCCTCTTCATTCTGCAAAGTGTTGCCAAACCTTCGGCCCGAGCTAAACAGAACAATCCTTCTCTTCTTCTTCTTCTCCTTCTTCAGGAGCAGAGCCTTCAACTCTTCTTGGCCTTGAGCCAAACCCTTGATTAATTCCTGAAATTGCGCATTCTGCGCCTGAAGAGCCTTGATGGATGTCTCAGTTGATGACGAGTCAGGATTCATGATGCTGAAATAAACAGCGAAGAACTGTAAGCAACCTGAAAAGAGGAAAACCTGCTATGCACATGATGAATGATATGTGTTTATGCAATGCATTCAAGGGTTCGAAAGTTCAAATTTGTTGTAGACAAAAAAGAACACACGTTGTCATTAAGGAAGTAATTGTTCAATACATCAAAGCCACATGGGCAAAATAATACAAAAGCAAATCAATCCCAAAATACACTGCGCATTCTCTTTGGAGCTATGTAAGTGTTGAGATTCCTCTCCTCAGGCAACAGGCGGGTAAGCTCCAAGACCTTCTTTTCACTAGTATGTAGACTGGTCTCAAGAGAATTCCGTTCTTCTTTAAGCTGGATCCAGCTCTTCTGCATCTCTTCCCAGGATGTGGGCATGTCAGGGTGCTGAATAGTGTAGGACACTTCTCCTTCCAAGACTGGTTCTTTGATTATTGGGAGCATATGAGGATAAGGCATTACTAACTTCTGGGAGTGGGCTCGTACCCACTTGAGATAAGGTTCCAACGGGATGGAGTTTTTGTGCCCCAGTGTCTTACTGTCTATCCTATTGGGCATCCTCCAGGCTCTGATAAACCTCTGGCGAAGTCCTTGAGTATCGTTGTCGAAGTCAAAAACTATGTCAGGAATTAACATGTCATGAGGACCATCCCTCCGAGCATAACCAAACTGTCTCCAAGCCAGGCACGGGCTGTAAGTAATACCTCCTCTGATTCCAAGTAAAGGAACATTAGGGTACTCCCCGCAACGATCAATGATAGTGACATCTTCTCTGGACCTAGGGCACCAATGTATATCTGCATGTGTAAGAGTCATCAATCGTTGTGACCATCTCAAACCCCGCTCATTCTTCAAAACTGATTGTGGAAGGTGTGAAATAAACCACCTTCCCAGGAGGGGAGTGCAACACATAAGGACACCTCTTTTTCTCATGGTTCGAGTGTAACATGAGTGAAGGATGTCCCCCAGCAACGTAGGTATAGGATTCCTGGACATAAAGATCTGGACAGCACTGATATCTATAAGCTGATCTGGGTTAGGGAACAACACCAAACCATAGACAAGGAGGGCCACCACTTCTTCAAAAGCTTGCAAGTCAAGGGAGTTCCAACATTCATGGGCCTTTTCAAACAGAAACCTGGCTAAGAACCCTTTGATACCACTTCTAACTTCCCAATGTCCCTTGAGGTCAGATGACTGTAGGTGCAAGGCTTTAGCAATCTCTTCAAGCTTGGGTTCCTTTTCCGTACCGTTGAAGGGTAGCTGATCAAGGATAGGGATCTTCAGGAGCCGGGAGAACTCCTCCAAGGTAGGTACCAACTGATAGTCCAAAAAGGTGAAACAGTGATGCAGAGGGTCAAAGAATTGGAACAGGACCTTTATCATATCTTCCTCAATGTTGGTATTGACCAAGCTGATGAGACTTCCATGTCTTTCACTGAATGAAGAGTTCTCGGGAATCCTGGATATAAGTTCCTTAAGCTGAGGAGGGATCCTTACAAGACCGACTTGAATTGTCTTTCTGCGAACAGTCTCCATGTCCTACAAAACAAGAACAAAGATGAAGATTCGAACCCCTGAAACGGTTAGTCAATGCATATGATGCTGGATGATGTCATGATGCTATGATTAAACACACCACAGATATTTACGAAGACAAACATGTAAGGCACACAAGGCACACAAGATAAGCCCTTAGGGTTTAAGGCCAACATGGGGTCTGGGTAGTACCCTCTTGAAGTTGGTGGGTTCAACCTGTCCTATCAAAGTAACCGGGTTCTAAGGGTCCCAATATCACGGGATTGCTTTCATTGTTCATCGTTTCGATTTAGCCACTAAACTGGAGACCGAAATATTCCAGGAAAGCAACCCTCAATTGAGTGTAGTATCGAGTATCAACCAACCTCGGACTGCACCAAAGTCAGTTATCTCACTACCCTAAAGAGGCTAAGATAGTTCAATTAAGGTTCCTAAAGTCTGTTGATGCTTCACGACACCACGCGGAGGCCCCGTACTCTCCTTGACTGAACTCAAGGGTTACCGGTACACACCAAAGTGCCACATCAACGTAGCAGACTGTTTCAACCATGTCGGTATACCCCGCACAGTTCCCTCACAGTCTTGTTGCTACTTTCTAAGAAGGTATCCCCCAGATCCGGGTTAGGATCTATAGAACTCCCGAGCAACCCACAATTTAAAGCACACAAGGAAAACAATTGAAAACACAGTTATGAACTAGCCCTAAGGTACACCTCACTTTAAGTTAAATCCCTAGCAGAGTCGCCAGTTTTATGATCGGTGGATCTGGAACTGACTGTTTAACGCTGGTTCGCGAAATGTCGCGGAAGCAAGAGTCGCCACCGTCTTTTATTTTCTCCAAATGGAAAGGACAAAAGCACAGAAAAATTCCTTAAAGAGATTGCTCTCGGTTCGGGAGGTAGGTTATAGAAAGGGAAGGTGTTAGCACCCTTTCTATCCATGGTTATCCATGGGCTCTTAGATACTTGCTCATTTGTGTTTTCAAAATTGGTTTGTTTGCTTTTCAACTGTGGGTTTTTAAAAAAGTTTCTTTGAAAATTCCAGTTCGACTCTTGTATCAGTCCTCAAGAGTGTTTGAAAAATTGCTTTCGAAAGCTTTTTGAAAATGTGTTGGTGTGAAAAGTATTTTGTTTTGTTTTGAAATTTAGAGCAAGTATCCTAGAGTTGTCTACCTACCCTAAGGAATCCGTCTGTGTAGATGTCCTTTAAAGTAGTGCCATCCCACCATTGAGAGATAGGTAGCACTACCATTGGAGGTGTTCGGGTCAATTCGAGGTTCGGGACATGGTGATCACCGGAGCAATAGGAAGACACCTTAGAAGCTACCCTCATGCCAGGTTCCCGGATCATGAGGACTTACTAAAACATCCTCTACTCGACGATCACCTTTCGAGAGGCAAGGCAACAGTGAAGCGTACCCTAGGGGTGGTGTGTGACTTGTGTGTCGTTTTCAGATATTTTGTCTTTTGTCATGTTATTGGTGATCTAGCGTTTGTTTTTATTTTTGTCCATACATTCTTTCATGCCTTGATTAACAGTTAAAAATTGCGAAAAGTAAAAGATTCTAAGCTATTACAAAAGGCGCTGGTCCACATCGCCAAAGTTAAACCAGGACCCGATTTGACAGGAAAATAAAGAATTAAAGAAAATAAAGAATTAAAAGTGCGAGAAATTAATTACAAGGCCTTGGGAGAGATACATAAATATTATAAAGAAAAAGAAATAAATATGCGAATTAAATAAGAATTAAAACGAGGGCGTTGGACCCTTTTCGCAAAATTAAATTAAATGATGAAATTAATTAATTAAAAAGAGAAAAGAAATTGTTTTTTGGTATTTTTGGTATTTTATGATTTTAATGGGAAAAAAAAGAATTAAATGCAATTAAACCTAATTCTACAATTTTTATTTTTATTATGAAAACATATTAAAGTTTTAACCTAAAATTAACCCTAATTAATTTACATGCCATTTAACTACAAAAAATAAATAATAGGAAATATTTAATTATTATGAAAGAAAATAAAAAGGAATAAAAAATTAGTTAAATCCTAATTCTACAAATTTTTAGATTTTTATTAAAAAATATTACTATTAAACCCTAAATTAAAACTAAGTGAACTAATGCAAATTTTTACAAAAAAATACTAAAATAAAAATATTTATTATTTTTTATCTTTTCTGATTTTTTTATGGTTTTTGTGTTTTTATGAAAATAATAAATTAATTAAACAAAACAATAATTAAAAGAAAATAGAAATAAAAAAGAAAGAATGTGAAAAAAATGGCAAACCTAGGGGGGTTGCTGTCCCCAAAGTGGAGGTATAGCCCAGCAATTTGAGGCCCATTTATTCTTTGGCCTGGTTGACTTTTGTGCTCACGTACCCAAGCATTGACCAGCGTGCATCATGTTCTTGAGATCCTGGCCTTTGATTGCATACCCTGGGACGCGTGGACGTTTGATTTTGAAGGCGTATGATGCGTTTTCAGTATTGATCTGCATGGAATCATTAATTGAAGAAAAATATGAAAGGGGGTGGGGACCTGGGGCTCGAACCCAGGTCCTATGGTTTACCAATCAACGCGCTTGCCAGTGGAGCTATTGTGTTCATCTGTAGATTAAATAACAAATGAATATAATAAAACAAAACAATGCGTTAATGCTTTCTGCGCGCGAAATTTCAAACGCCCCAATCGTGGACGGCCACCTAAGCGTCTTCCTCGTTGGCTTGTTTTTTTTCCTGAAACAAGAACAATTTAGCAACGGTTTTCAAACGTTGCTATAGACACTTTATTAGAAAATAGCGAATAGCCCCTGGGGCTTCATAAATTAGGCGCGACATATGTTTATTGATCGTCCAATCATGCTTGATTCAGTCATGGTACTATGGTGGTCTAATTTTACCGCGTTTGGAAACCCCCAATTTCAAGCTTGCAAAACCCTAATCTGCATCCATGGTGAATTCGCATACAGTGCATAAAAATCCAATCAAAGTACATGGTTAGCTTTAGAACACATTACTTAGCATGAATCTATAAATAAAATGCCATGAATATGCGTAAATTGTAAAGCACGATTATGAGAAAAAGTAGAAAAAAGCTTGGCTTTTGTACAGTGATTCAAAGGGTTAGGGACTGTGTTCTTGATCCAAGCACGTTGCTTGATGTCCCAGGAATGCAATGGGATGAGTCTTGTGGCTTGAAACGACCTCTAACCCTGTTTTCAGTTTTGAGTTCTTTCACCAAAAATTCAAGTTTTCTTTTCTATGTCTGGCGCAGTTTCTTGGTTTTTTGGCATTAGGTATTGCTTCTTTGTATATGTATGAATGAATTAGGTCAAAAATCTGATCAAAAGAATCCAAGAATTGATTATGCAATATTTGATTTTCAAGCATTAGTTTTTCCAATCTTTTTCATGCAATTTGATATCAAATCATATCCAATCCTTCCCTAATTGATCATGCACGAATTTGAGTGTCCAATGAGAGTATTTTCTGCACAAAAAGATTTTATTTCATTAGTTTAGCATTTTTCCATATTTTATTTGGTTTAAATGAATTAATTGTAATAAAAAATTCAAATAAATAAATAAAAATAATAAAAAAACTTCCCTTTGGGCCAAATGGTCATGTGCATGTTTTGGATGATGAATTGTGGAAGAAAAATAGGCCCATTAGCAATTTTAGGTCATTTGAATCAATGTTGACTTTTCAAAATATCCAAAAATTTCCCAACTTCCACAAGGCATAACTTGCTCAATTTTTAAGCTTTGCTCATGTTCTTGGACATTTTGGAAAGGTATTTGAGTCCTATAACCAATGCCTTTGGTCCCATGTCATTTTGATTTACCAATCTCAAGTTATGGCCTTTGACTTAAAGTCCCTTTTTGTTGACTTTTGAAAATGACCTATAATGTTGAAATTGATAACTTTTTGTGAGAGCATTTCTTGGACTTGAAGTATGAAGATGAGTTGTTGGAAATGTCTTTCTATTCAAAATGAGCTTTGGATGGAATTTTTCTGATAATCCATGTGAAAGTTATGCCCTGGTCAATTTACAGTTGACTTTTTCGGCTGTCCAAATAAGGAAACTTTTGCATCTTGATGATTTTTGAGCCAAGCTTTGATAATCATGATCAAGCATTGATCAAATGATGTTTGTGACTTCAAAATGAGATGTTGACCAAAAATTTGAACTTCTGACTGTCAAATGACCATTTTGCCCCTACTGTTGACTGTAGTGCAATTAGGGTTTTTGACTGTGCAATTTTGAGCTGTAGGTCTTGAAACTTGATATGAGGATGCTTGACCATGTTTGTAGGCATATGGGACTTGATTGGACCCTTGGAAACTTCAATTTCTTTGTCAGAACCAAAACCCTAATTTTTGACTGTTAGGAGGTCCTTGAACTGTGCAACCCTTGGGGAGATTTGAAGCATGCTCTTGGCAAATCTTGAAGAATATGGGAGGGCAAATTTTTGGGTACAACAATGGACACAAGGACTTACTAAGACGTCCTATACTCGACGACCACGTTTCGAGGGGCAAGGCAACAGTGTGATCACCAGAGCAACAGTAGGGCACCTTAGAAGCTACCCTTATGCCATGTTCATGGACATAAGGACTTACTAAGACGTCCTGTACTCGACGACCACGTTTCGAGGGGCAAGGCAACAGTGAGGCATACCCTAGGAGTGGTGTGTGAATTGTGTGTCATTTTCAGTTATTATTTGTCTTGTCATGCATTAGGTGAGCTACGCTCTGATTTTATTTGGACATTCATTCTTTCATGTGATAATTAACAGTTAAGAGGTGCGGGATTGAAAAGTTCTACGCTATTACAAAGGCGCGGGTCTACATCGCCAAATTAAACAAAGACCCGATTTGAAATAAAGTGCGGAAAGTAAACATCCTCATTATCTATTACAAAGCTTCGGGGCACATACATTATATTTAAAAGGAAATAAAAGTAAACGTACGAAAAGAAATAACAATAGAATGCGAGGGCGTTGGACCCATTAAAGGAATTAAATATGAAATTAGGAGTGAATTAAATTAAATAAAGGAAAGAACTTATTTTTTTATGTTTTTGGATTTATGAAATTAAAGAGAGAGTTAATTTGGAATTAAAAGTTGAATAAAAACCCTAGTTCTAAATTGTTTATTAATTTATTAAAAAATTTAAGTTTGACCTAATTTAACCTAACTATTTAATGTCGAGTTTATTTACAAATATAATTAATTACTAATAATAATAATGATAAGGAAATAAATTATTTATTGAGGAAAAGAATAAAAAAGCTAAAAGACCTATTTTTATATTTTTTTTAATTATTTAAGAAAGAAGCATTAAAGTTAAAAACCTAAAATTAAAACTAAATTGATTGACAAAATTTATTTACAAAATAAATATTAGTGAATTAAATAATAAACATATTTTATTTTTGAGTTTCTGATTTTTTGTATTTTTGTGTTATAAAATTTATTTTATGAATTAAAAGAAAATAATTAAAACAAATAAAATAAAAAAAATAGAAAAAAGAATAAGGGAAAGAGATACAAACAAGAGGGGTGTTGACCCAAATTTGGAGGTAAATTTACAGCAATTTGGCCCAATAAGCGTGAGGCCCTGTTTGACTTCTCTGACGTGTATGCACATGGTTGACTGAGGGTACATGGTGGACTGTGTGATCTGGCCATTGAATGGACCTCCCTGGCACGTGGCAGCTTAGATGGTGAGGTTGTATGATGTTCCCTTGTGAATATGCTGCACAGAAGCGTGTTAAGGAAAAAAATATAGAGGAAGAGAGGGGACCTGGGAATCGAACCCAGGTCCCAAGGCTTGCCAATCAGATTCCCAACCACCACACCATTCAACGCGTTTGTATGTATCATGAAAAACAAATATTATAAAAATAATCCACGCTAATGATATTAACACAAAAAAAACGCGCTGAAAATTTGAATGATCCAACCATGATATGACACGCAGGCTTCTTCCTCGTTGTGCCTGTAAATAGAAAAGAGATAGCGGGGGTTTTAAACCCCCACTAAATGCATCCTGCGAAAAATAGCGATTAGAGTATGTTGAACCATAAATTGAGCGCGAGGTATGAGCTTGCTTCGCCTTGACACAACGAGTTTGCATGCACTGGTTTGGTGATCCAATTTTACACCTTGTATAAAGCCCCAATTTTGGAACTCTGAAACCCTAAAATCCGTCAATGGTGAATCACGCTACAGGCATTATTAGTTCAAGTGATTTATGTCATTAGCTTCAGAAAGAGAACATTAGCATAAACCACTCAAGAAACATGATTAAAAATGCATGAATTGTCATATTGATTTCAAGAATTTTGGGCAAACCGTATGATCTGTAACTTCTGATTCTCAGCGCGTTTGGAATGACTCTTGGTGCTGACAGGTTTCTGGAAGGCCTACCAATGCATTAGGATTGTTTTTAGACCTTGAATTGTCCCCTAACCATGAAATCAGTTTTAAGCTTTTCAATGAAAATTTGCAATTTTGTTTGGCCTCCTTGAGCAGCTTTTCGTGTGTACTGTATTAGGTTTTCATTGTGCCCATATGTATGAATGAATTAGGGTAGAAATCCCAGCCCAAAACCTTTGCATTGATGATTCAAATATTTGATATTTCCATATCTTTTTTAATCCTTTTTCCATTGAAATCTTGCCAAATATAGATGATTTTATCTCCTTAAGAAGGTGCACGAAATCTCCATCACATGTGGAAGGTATTTGCTGCATAAAAGGATTTAAAAACATTGATTTAGTATTTTTGTCATATTTACTTTTAATTAAATGAATTAATAGATTTAAAATTCAATTAATAAATTAAAAATATGAAAATAACTCCCCTTTGGGTCAATGGGTCGTTCCTAGCCTTTGGGTGATGATTCTTGGAAGAAATTGTGGCCCATTAGCAATTTTGAGGCATTTGGAGCAAAGTTGACTTTTCAAAATTCCCAAAAATTTCCCAACTTCCACAAGGCATATCTTGCTCAATGTTTAAGCTTTGATCATGTTCTTTGACATTTTGGAAAGGTCTTGAAGTCCTCTAACCAATGCCTTTGGTCCCATGTCATTTTGATTTACCAATCTCAAGTTATGGTCTTTGACCTAAAGTGCCTTTTTGTTGACTTTTGAAAATGACCTATAATGTTGAGATTGATAACTTTTTGTGAGAGAATTTCTTGGACTTTAAGTGTGAAGAGGAGTTGTAGGAAATGTCATTCTATTCAAAATGAGCTTTGGATGGAATTTTTCTGATAAACCATGTGGAAGTTATGCCTTGGTCAATTTGCAGTTGACTTTTTCAACTGTCCAAAAATAGAAACTTTTGCATCTTGAGACCTTTTGAGCCATGCCTTGAAAATCATGATCAAGAATTGATCAAATGATGTTTGTGGCTTCAAAATAAGATGTTTACCAAAAATCTTGACTTTTGACTGTCAAATGACCATTTTGCCCCTATAGTTGACTGTTGAGCAATTAGGGTTTTTGACTGTGCAATTTTGTGCTGTAAGCCTTGAAACTTGGCATATGGATGCTAGGCCATGTTTGTAGGCATGTGGGACTTGATTGGACCCTTGGAAACTTCAACTTCTTTGCCAGAACCAAAACCCTAGTTTTTGACTGTTAGGAGGCCATTGAACTGTGCAACCCTTGGGAGATTTTGAAGCAGGCTCTTTGCAAATCTTGAAGAATATGGGAGGGAAAATTTTGGGGTACAACACATATTATATTAAGGTTTGTGGGCATAACCTTCAAAAGCTCAAAGTTTATAGTAAAACTCTCAAGAAGACCTATTTGGACTAGGACTAGACCAATGTTCGGCCAAATCAATATAAATCACTAGTGCAATATTTCTAACCTTATCCTTTTATTTTATGCAATTTAATTTCAGTATTTTACCTCCACTGCAAATTACTCACCTAAAATTACTAATACGATCTTTTTTGAGAAAGTATAAAATTAATCATAAATTTTGAATACCATAATTCACCCCCTTCTTGTACTTTAAGTCACTTGTCCAACAAGTGGCATCAGGGTCTAACTACTATTAAGGACTAATCGTCTTAGGAGGAAAAATATCTTCAAGCTATTCACTAAACATGCCTTCGTCCTTCAATGGATAAGAGTAGAGTTTATGGAAAGAGAAAATGAAAATTTTCATAGAAGGGAGGAATCGTGGTATTTGGAAGGCTATGAAAGAAGGACAATTTATCCATACAACAAAGTATATGGTGTTGTAGTAGAAAAACATGAAAAGGATTAGTCCAAAGAGGATAAATAGAATGTGAAACGTGGTTTGGAAATAAATAATATCATCACTAGTACTCGCATTCTTGATAAATTTTTGCAAGTTTCTCACTACAAAACTTATAAAGAAATGTGGAACATCCTCCAAATTACCCATAAATGTACCGCTGAGGTAAAGAAGTAGGGTTTTAACCCACGGGTATGAACTTTTCAGAATGAAACTTGAAGAGAACATAAGTCAAAAGCAAACATGATTTACCCAGATTGTGAGTCATATGAGAACTTTAGGGAAAACATTCTCAAATGAGGAACTAGTCATGACAATTGTTAGATGTCTAAACCATAGTTGGCAACCTAAACTCACTATGATTTGTGAATTTAATGTATGGTGACTATGGACACACATACACACTCTTTGGTAAATTGAAGGAACATGAAATGTAACTCAAAAGACTTTCTATAGACGAAAAAGGAGAAAAAAGAATAAGAGTCTAGCACTTAAAGTTTAAGAACCCGACCGAGATGGTGACATGACTCTCATAGTAAAAAATTTCAAGAGGTTTATTAAGAATGAGAACAAGCAAACTGAAGAGCAAGATGAAGAAAAAACACAATTGATTCCAACACGTTACAATTGTGGAAAGAAAAGACATATCAAACCATATTGTGCTTTATTCAAAAAGGCAAATAAAAAAATCAAGAAAAACTCATAAAAGAAGAAGAAGAAGAAGAAGAAGAAGAAGAAGAAGAAAGCTTATATCACATGAGAAGACAATGATGTTGGATCCTTAAATAATGAAGAAGAGAAATCCAACATATGTCTAATGGAAAAACATCAAAACGATGAAGTAACCTCTCAAATCCCTTGTCATAACCTATTTAGATTATGTAAGAAATTAACAAAAGAAATAAACAAACTAGAGAAAATGGTTTCTGCTTCCAAAGATACAACCTTCTCTCTTGAGTCCAAAAATAAAAATCTTGAAAAATAAATAGAAAGTATTAGAGAGAAATAAGAAGATCTCACTCAAAACTCCTCCACATCAAATAAATATAAGAGCCTGACATGTGCAATAATTGTGACAACTTAAAAAATAAAGTTTGTGACCTTCATAAAAAACTTGTCAAGTTTACTCAAGGAAGAGACAACTTAGAAGTCTTGTTACAAAATCAAAGAGTCTCCTACGACAAATAAGGATTAGGTTATGAGCCAAATATTAATAGCAAGAACTTTGAGAACATATGTAAGACCAAAAATACATCTCTATAAAAACATTGAAATACAACTACATTATAATAAAGAAGGTCACATTACCATGTTTTGTTTTATAAAGAAGAGTCATGAAAACAAAAAAGGACACCCTCTTTCATACTTCTATAAGAAACACTATGAACATAAAGCTAAAATATCATCCAAATTTGAAAATGCATATATCCCTAGAACAAGAAATAAAATTGTTTATGAAACTAATAAACAAGGACCCAAGATAATATGAGTACCTAAAGTTAAGAACTAACGTTTTTTCTAGAGGAATGCTTTACAATTTCAAACACTAAATGGTATCTTTATAGTGGATGCTCAAAGCATATGACAGATAACAAAACTTTATTCTCCATCTTCTTTCTCAAAGAAGGAGGATTTATCTCATATGGGGATAATAATAAATGAAAAAATCTAGGTTTTGGCACCATCGGTATGTCCCCAAATCCAAAGATTGGGGAGGTTCTCTTGTTAAAAGGACTTAAGAATAATCTTCTCAGTATTAGTCAATTGTGGGACAAAGGTAACAAAGTAACATTTGATTCTTTTGGTTGTAGGGTCATAAAATCAAAATCAAATAAAACTCTGAAATTATGGCACACCCACAATATCAGAAGTCAAGATTGATGTCTCAACAACATACAATGTCATAACAGAGGTTATGACATCCGCTGGCAGAACAACAAACAATATCAACAAAGCAGAATTATAACTTGCAGAAAGTAGAGGAACACACAGAATTGTTAACCCAGTTTGGTGCAAACTCACCTACTTTGGGGGATACCAAGCTAGGAAGAAAATCCATTATTAGTAGTACTAGTTCAAAGCTAAACTCTCTCGTTTACAACTTCTCTTCTAATCTCTTCCAAGTGCAACTTCTACCTAGGAACCTCCTAGATATGAGAAATCGTCATCTCACTTCCAATCACCGCAGTGATAAACAAACCAGTCCCAATCTCAGTGTCGGTTTCAAGAAACCAAAAAGGAAGAACACACTTCCAAAATACAAATACTTAGTTTTCTTAAAAGCTTCACTAAGAACAATACTTAACTCGTTCCTACAGGATTTGAGTGAGAATAATAACTTGACAAACAAGTAACAATCAGTCAACTCAAATGTACCAGAGATGCATGAGGACGTACAATAAAACACACACGAAGAACCTAAGGACTATCAAACCCTAAACCCTTATTTTTCACAAGGTTTTACAATAAAAACCATGCTTAAAAATTAGGTCTTGCACGACCCCTTATATAGGCTTTTGCAGCTGGGCTTGGACTTTTCAATCAAATATAATTTGCAGCTATAAATCCATGCAGAATATTCTCCATGAAAATAGAAACAAAAACAAATCTTTCAAATATTTCCTAAAATGTCTCAAAGATCCTTTTTATGAAATAAATCAGATATGCAATTATTCCTAACAATCCTTGATTGGGTGCGCCTGTTATAAGTACTAAATCTCCAAAATCTCATATTTTTCAATCAAATCTTCAAGGATAATTATCTAGTTGTACTGATATGATGTTATGTTGCAACATGTTACAATATGCTGGAATATCTGTCAAATAAGGCACCTGCAGAACATGTTGTACCATCTAGTCAAGATGTTATGACATCTTGCTCAACATTAGGCTGTAATACATATTCTTCCCAAATAGAACATGTTGATAGAAATGGTGTCAACTATTTGTTTTATCAAAATTGCTGTCAGCCATAAAATCACAAACCTAACAATCTCCCCCTTTGGAAAATTTTGGCTTAAACTACCAAAGAACAAAATATCCTAGAGGGAGGAATAAAACCACAACACAACACAGCTTAGAAGCTTGTACAATCAGACATGTATAGAACTCACCCTGTTATACATAATAGGTTATCCCCCTCAAGGGAAAACCCCACACCAGAGCATCTGTAGCGGAACAACAGAAGCCCTAATATGAGCTTCAACACACACAACCATGAACACTCATGTTCCCTCTGAGTAGTTGCATGAGCAACCACACAAACACAAACATCTACTCTCCCAAAAGCAATAACACACAGTCTTATCACAATGCTAGATCAACATGTCAAGACATGTGATGTAACATCAGGACACAAACACTTTACTCCCCCTTTTAGCCAAAATATTTACAAAAAGAAACAGAGTCACTACTACGGAACACCCATTTAACAATGGTTGAAAAACACATATAATCATGCGGGTTCAGGTGTTATTGTGTAGAGTGTGGTTGTATATGCGACACTTACAATCACAATCCATAAATAACTGTTATAATAAATAGAGTGACATAGGTTCGATACCTAGCTACAACCAAAATTAAAGTGCATAAAAATAGTATTTTACCACAGTTAAACGTTCCAACCATTGTGGTATATGTAAGATTTTATTATAAAATATGGGATTGCTTGTTTTTCCCTGCCCCTTATTAACCATATACAACCATTCAAATAGATTTTTGAGATAATAATCCGAAAAATTAAGTTATTCTTGAAAAACAACTTAAAAGATCCAATATTTTTCGAATTGCAAGCATCCTCTAAATCATGATTTCCTCTTTTAGCTGATAGGATTTTATTCAATCCTAAATTCTTCAAAGTAGTGTTGATAAATGGATACAAGTCTGAGTCTTTTACATAAAATATGATTTCCTCTTCTTTTCTAATTTATTTTTCAAACATCAAGATTTGTGTGAAAGATCTAGACTGGCATCGATTTATCAACAATGTTTTGAAGAATTTGTAACATTGAATGAGATTCTATACGCTAAAAAGGGAATTATGATTTACAAGATGCATGCAATTCAAAAAACATTGGATCGTCTAAGTTGTTTTTTAAGAATAATTTAATTTTTTAAATTATTATCTTAAAAATATTTTTAAATGAATGCAAGTTCAATGAGGGGCTAGTGAAACAAGAAATTACATATGATATAATAAACTCACTAACAATATTTATCAATAAAAACATCGAATTAATTTACATAGACTGTGAGGACTAAACAACTAACCATTTCTTGAAGCTTTAAGTGATAAGTAAATAACCATAACCACTTGCTAGCCGCACATGAGTTTCATCTAGTTTGTAAGAAGAATAAGATTGACGGCTATAGAACAAAAAATATATTAAGTTTTTTATAGAACACACCTCTTATTAAAAATAATCATGGAACTATAAAAATCATCTGGTTTGTGAAGCAATGAGAAAGAAATACAAGGTGGATGGAGTTTCCACAATGACTTCATACTTATTATATGTTTCTCCATTGCTACATAAACTATACTAGGCGCTTGTTACCACCATCATCTTCACCATATGAGGTTCATCTAGTTTGTGAAGTCATGAAAAAAATATGTGATGGATGAAGTTTACACAATAGCTTCATACTTCTTATATTTCTTTTCATAGCTTCTCAAGCTAGATGAAGTTTTCTGCAGTTGATGTTTCATGAGTCCTATAAACACCAAGAATATATTATCAACATGTGAAATCACAGGCTTATTTATCGACAACACAACATGAAACAACAACATAGAACAACATATAACCATAAAAGAACCATAAACTATATAACAAGAAGAAGATTATAGGAAAACCATGTGAAACATAACAACAACAACAACATACACGAAAACATATCTGAAGGAATTCAGATCTTCAGAATGAAATGTCATGAAATTTATTCTGACATCATGTCTCTTAAACACCAGTTCACAGAAACTTTCTCTTGTTTCCCTACCTCCATCTTCAACAGTATACTAAGAAGCACATTCCTGCTTCTTACTGACCCATAAAACCAAGTTATTTCTCAGGGAAAAACATCCATCAGTATCTAATATCTTCATACTTGGTTAAATGATGTTTTCTTTAATAGACTGGGTTGTAGTCAGTTCCTTGGATTGTTTTGTCTGTCTTTTAGTAGACAGCTTTATGCTGGATTGATAACTCACTGATTCAAAGTTTATGAATTCATAGAGTTCATTCCTATGTGCTTCAGCAGTTTGCACACAAGATGTTTCAACATTTTCCCTGACATCCTTATTCTTTTTAGCAACTAAATCATCAACTATCATATTGATAGATTCTAATGACATTCCAGTTCTAGAGTTGAAGTTCTTCTTTCCCTTCTGACATTGGTCGGTCAAGTAGTAGCATTGACTTCTAAAAATATGAAAATAATTGACTCTAAGATTCATGCATGTCCATATCTCATAAGGAGTAGCTGAAGTATTTCTCCTCAGAGAAACTCTATTACAGACATAACACACATTATCCATAAATTCTGCCCAAAAGTAAAAAGGAAAACTCTTAGCAAGAATCATGACTCTAGATGATTCTAGAATCTCCTTGATTACTTGTTTAAAAATTCCCCCTTGCTGATAGTACTCATAATGAATATTGTTAGAAGCACAAAATTTAGAGAATTTTCCATTCTCAAATTCTTTGTCATGTTAATTTCTAATTTTCACAATATCATCATTCTTCTCTTCTTGAATACTTTGACACAAGTATTCGAAGACCTCAAGGGCATCGTATTTTTCTCTATGAAAGTTTATCCAAGTATATCCAGAAAAATCATCTATGAGCATATGATCATACCTTTTTCCACAGATATTTTCAACATGCATTGGTCCCATTAAGTCCATATGAAGAAGTTCTAACCTTTTAGAAGTAGTCTGATGCTGCAACATTTTGTGTGACATCATGAATTGAGACCTAAAATCACACTCACCACAAACTATCACTTCTTCAATCTTTAGCTCTAGCATGTCTCTAATGGCTTCTTCAGATATGACTTCCTTCATTCTTCTGAAATGAAGATGTCCAAATTTCTCATGCCATAACGTTAATTCATCATTATTGGTCTTTGAACCAGGGGGAGAATAAGCACTTGATTGAGGTTTCTTTATATAACAATTGTTCTTCGACCTTCTACCCTTTATTAACACATAATTTTCTCATCCTTGACTAAGCATTCTAATTTTGAGAAAATGACCAATGATCTCTGGTCCCATACCTGACTTATGTTAACATTTTTAAAATTGAAGCACCATTACACATCAGTTTCCCAACTCCTTTGATTTCACTATTGACCCTTTCACCAAATCTTGCAGATCCAGTGGGATAAGACCTATTATTCAACACTAAATTCTGAACTTCTGTCATATACCTAGCATACCAACTATCAACACTCCTATTTTCTTCATTTGAGTTTCTTAAGAATGTATGAGTATTAGAGTTCGTACCCATATTATCATTCCCTTTATTTTTTCCAATTTTCTCAACCTTAGAATGAACTTAAGATTTTTTATCTCCATAAAGTTTATAGCATAAGGGCTTTATATGACCATGCTCGCCATATGAATGGCATATCCAAGTTGATGACTGAATTGTGGAACATGTTTGATCAAATCTGTTAGAATGTTGTAACATGTGATTGGACATGGTAATTATTTTCTTTCTTTCAGCGGGAAGAGACTTCACCATAGACAATCCTATTTGATCATTATCAACTTGATAGTCACCTTCTAATTCCCCAGTCTCTTTTATCATAGCCACTCCATCTTCCACATTTTTAAATGAGTCTGACATGTTATTATTCTTGGAATTTAGAAGAGTTACGTCACTTTGAAGATGAGATATAGTACATAGAAGATTCTTCTACTCACTTTCCAAGTCATCTATGATATTTCTCTGATCTTCCTTTGTTTCAAAATTTGCTTCACACTTGTCAAAATTATCTTTATAGGATATATCAGGATCTTCATGGAGAATACTATCATCGTCAGCTTTCACTTCACTTTCCCATCTTCCAGACAAAGCTAACACATATTTTGCAGATTCATTGTTAGCCTCATCTTCTGATTCATCATCATCAGACTAGGATACAGTAAATCCCTTTTTCTGCCTCTTGAGAAAAGTGGGACATTCTGGTTTGATATGACCAAAACCTTCACACTCATAATATCAAATGCCTTTTCTTTGATTGGTCTTTTCTTTAGGCATGGAATTTTTCTGAATGTTTTCTTTATTACTGGTGTCATATGAGAAGTTACTGACATTCAACCTTCCTCTATTGTCCAATCTTTTTAATACCCTATTGAATTGCTTCCCAAGTAGAACAATGGTATTATACAGATCCTCACCAGTGACCAGCTCAGGTTTACCTTTATCGTCTTCTGCATTGGATATAAAAGCTATGCTTTTGTTATTTTTCTTAACTTTGTCACCAATATCTAATTAAAATGTTTTAAGTGACCTAATAAGTTCATCAACTCTCATTTTGTTGATGTCTTGAGCTTCTTCAATTGTTGTAACCTTCATGTCAAATCTCCTAGGCAAAGACCTAAGAATCTTTCTAACTGGCTTGGCTTCTAACATCTTTTCTCACAAAGCACTTGAGGCACTAGGAATTTCAAGAATCTTCATTTGATATTATTTAATTGTATCATCATCATGCATTTTTAGTTTCTCAAATTTTGAAGTTAGAAGTTGATGTCTTGAAATATTCACCTTAGAAGTACCTTTATAAGTTATCTTAAGAATTTCCCAAGCCTCCTTGGCCACGGTACATGCATTAATCAACCTGAAAATATTTTTGTCTACTCTTTTGAATAGAGCATTTAAAGCCTTAGAATTTCCAATGGGTTCCTTATCATCATTTTCATCCCAGTCTTCTTCAGGTTTTATGGTTTCAGTTTCAATGTTTTTCCTATCTTTGTCAATGTCCTTCACAATAGGATGCTTCCATCCTTTCAAAACAGCCTTCCAAGCTCTATTGTACATAGCTTTTAGAAAAGCTATCATTCTAACTTTCCACCACTCATAGTTTGAACCTTCCAACCTGGGTGGTCTACCTTTATATCCTCCTTCTTTCTCCATAGTGCCAGAATATATATATATATATATATATATATATATATATATATATATATATATATATATATATATATATATATATATATATATATATATATATATCCCTGAATCTCACCCAGTAAACAAAATCAGGTGCTTGCTCTTGATGGCAATTAAAATTCCGGTACACACACAATATCAGAAATCAAGACTGATGTCTCAACAACACACAATGTCATAACAAATGTTATGATATCTACTAATAGAACAACAAACAATAACAACAATGCAAAATTATAACTTGCAGAAAGTAAAGGAACACACACAATTGTTAATCGAGTTCGGTGCAAACTCACCTACTCTGGAGGATATCAAGCCAGAAAGAAAATCCACTATTAGTAGTACTAGTTCAAGGCTAAACTCCCCCGTTTATAACTTCTCGCCTAATCTCTACCCAGTGCAACTTCTACCTAGGCACCTTCTAGATATGAGAAATTGACATCTCACTTCCAATAACTGCAGTGATAAATAAACATTTCCCAATCCCAATGAAACTTTCAAGAAATAAAAAAGGAAGAATACACTTCCAAATTACAAATACTTAGTTTGCTTAAAAGCTTCACTAAGAACAATACTCAACTCGTGCCTACGGGGTTTGAGTGGGAACAATAACTTGACAAGCAAGTAACAATCCGTCAACTCAAATGTATCAAAGATACATGAGGATGCTAATAAAACACACACGGAGAACCTAAGGACTATCAAACCCTAAACCCTTATTTTTCATAAGGTTTTACAATAACAACTATGCTAAAAAACTAGGTCTTGGACGACTCCTTATATAGGCTTCTACAGTTGGGCATGGACTCTTGAATCAAATAAAATCTCCAGCTCTAAATCCTTGCAGCATATTCTCCATGAAAATAGAAACAAAAACAAATCTTTCAAATATTTCCTAAAAAGTCTCAAAGATCCTTTTTATGAAACAAATCAGATATGCAATTATTCCTAATAATCCTTGATTGGCTGCGCCTGTTATGAATACTAGAAATCTACATAATCTCATATTTTTCAATCAAATCTTCAAGGATAAATATCCAACTGTACTTACTGATAGATGTTTTGTTGCAATATGTTATAACATCTGGTGGAACATCTGTCAATTAAGACACCTGCAGAACCTGGTGTACCAGCATGTCAAGATGTTATGACATATTGCTCAACATTAGGCTATAATACATGTTCTTCCCAAATAAAACATGTTGATAGAAATGGTGTAAACTATTTTTTTTAAACCAAAATCGCTGCCAACCACAAAACCACAGGCCTAACAAACTCTAAAGGTGTGAATAAAACACAAGAAAGGGGGGTTTGAATTGGGTGTTTCACTCTTTGATAAACTTTATCTTCTAAGCATTATTTGTTGAACAATGCTTCTCAATATTAATTCTAAGTAATGCTTCTAATTAAGTTAAGAAAACATAAACTCTAAAGCATACATAAGAGTAAAGTCTAAGCATTATTTAGTTGAACAATGCTTCTGAATATTGCTTATAAGCAATGCTTTAAGTTATGAAAACATAAACTATAAAGCATAAGCAAGAGTAAAGAACACAAAATATATCCTGGTTCACTTGAGAAATCCCCGAGCTAATTCAGTCCATTCGCCAAGGTGATTTCGCGTTAATCAAGGATTTTATCCACTATAACCAAACTGATTATGACGCACAAGCTATATGCGAGTGACTAATGACCAATGACCCGTTAAATGATCAAACAAGATATAACGTTCGTTGACCTAATATAATCCAATTTCTCAAGATCTCATATAAGGATTTCCTTACAATGATATCCATCAGTGATCTTATAAGGCTGACCTTCACTTAGTCCCCTTTGAGATATGACAACCATTGACCCAATAGAAACCCCTACTAGGATTTCATCTATGATGACCGCAACCAAAGTCTTCTCAAGTCTTCTGATCTTCACTCGATCACTTGTGGAACCAACCAATTCTAAACATAATTGTTTTTTTGGAGATTACATGAGTGCTTCTTATCAAGCAGATTACTCCTAATTTAAGTACATATTGTTTGACATAATTCTGGGCAACAACCCTTGTGTACAAAAAATTTACATGAAGATCTTTAGTAATAACACAATTTAAGCAACATATCTTGTGTTTTTACATATTTCTATAAAGATGAATATAATATAAGTTAAGTGCAGTATCTTGTAGTCTTCTTTCCTTCATCTTTATCGTTGAGAAAGCTATGAGCAACAACTCCTTGCTTATTTATAATTCTGTATATATGTATATGATTGATAGTTTGAATGACATCTTGTAGAATTCTTCATCTTCATCTTATTTGGTTAGTTTCAACATGTTTAGCATAATTGTTGTTCTTGTTGTTGTTATAGTGGTTGATAGCTTTTGGTTGTGTTCCAATAATGACATCTTTCATTTTTAACATTGAACACCAACAACATTTTAAACATACATTTATTTTCTTATATATCCAAGAAAAACAGAGTCGTTGGCTATTTAAAAAAGAGTTGTTACAAATAGTATTGCTACGTCCTTTTCTCTTCCATAATTCAAGCTAATGCAGAGGTAGTGGAATAAGGCTTTTTCGTATTGTGTACTGTTGTACCATGCTAACGTTATATTCTTTACTTATGCACTTCAGAGGCTTCTGCGAGCATGAGTTTAGAAGAAGGAATATAACATAAGGTCTTCAGAACTTAAAGTCTTCAGAGTCTTCAGAATTGTGTCTTCAGAGTCTTTAGAACTTGGTCGTGAGAACCTGTTGTAGAGAACCTTGGATAAGAAGAGGTTCAAGTCTTCAGAGTCTTAAGAGATACGTCTTTAGAGTCTTCAACACTTAGTCTTGAGAACCCGTTGTAGAGAACCTTGGATCTTTAGAACTTCAAGTCTTAGGAATCTTCAGAACTCCCGTCTTTACAATCTTTAGCAATTGGTTATTTAAGAATCCTTTTAAGAACCTTGTTATTAGAAACACAAGTCTTCAGCATCTTGACTTTAGTAGAAACATTGTCTTCAAATCTTTTAACTTTGTCTTCTTAAAACAGGTTGTCTTTTTAGAAACTAAGTTTTTAGCATCTAGACTTCAGTAGAAACATTATCTTCAAATCTTCTAACTTTGATTCTTTGGAACACATTGTCTTTAGAAACTTAAGTCTTTAGAATCTAGACTTAAGTTAAAACTTCTGACTGGTTTCTTTAGACAAACATCAGAGCCTACACTTTAGAGCCTTCTGGAGTGCCTTGCCACTGTTCAACATAACTTGTGTAGCGCATAAGCGGAACTAATTCTCTTCTAATGTCTTGGCCACGCCATTCATCAGAACAAGAACCTATTTGTTAAGTATTCAAAAATAATAAACATTAGTACAACAAAATTATTCATACAAACATACTCTTTTTTTATCATCAAAACTCAAAGATAGACTTGCATAACCAAATCTTGTTCTTACAATCTCCCCCTTTTTGATGATGACAAAACTATGTATTTTGATGACACAAATATGTACATAATCATAAAAAGAAATAAGAAGGTTAAGGAATACTTATCCTTCATATGAGAGACTCTCCTTGAGTCATAGACTGGGTGAGGATCAGATATCCTGAGTGTGAACCTTTTGGGTGAACTTCCATTGGTTACAACAGATCAGGAATTGAATCCTTAGAAGTCTTGATTCAGATGCCAGCTATTCAGATGCCATCGGCAACTTGATTCAGATGCAAAAATGCAAATTGTGCCAATTGATATTTTCGATCATCAGGTTCAAATTCTTTAAACATTAGGGTCAACTTTACACAAAGTCCGGTTCCAAAATGAGCTTCCAACTGAGCTTGACTCTGTTAGAGTTCTGATTTTTCATGGCTTCTTCTTATGGAGCTTTCTATCCAAATTATTTAGACAGTCTTCTACTTCTAATTTGATCACATTTGTTTCTTATCTTCTTCTGAATGTTATGATTCCAGGATCAAGATAACTTTGTCTTTTAGAAGGTTCTTCAACTTCTAAACAATGTTGGTTCTATCTGATGATGAAAAGACTATGTATTACTTGTACACTTTACTCACAATGCTTTCATTATGATCTATCTTTATAATACCTAGTGAACTTGTTTAGAGTTCCTTGGTTAAAATACAGAAGCACACATTAGTGGTAACATTCATCAAAAATAAGATCCATCAAAATCATAAATATTTCTCCACATTTTTTACATCATTAAAATGATTAATGCATTTGTGAATACATAGAAGCTTAAAAATATTAAGAGATAAAAGAGATGAAAATAATATGTCAATTAATCATCAAGATAATTCATTCAAAAACAGAAAATGCAAGCAAAGAAACAATAAAATATAGTTCTTAAAATAATAGGAGAAAACAAAGAAAAACAACAAAAATTCTAAGTTTCAAAAGGAAAAATAAATGAGAATCTTAGAGCCTAGGTTCCAGGAGTTACATGATCAGATGATAAAGGTTCATAGTTTTTTGCCAAAATTATATGGAGAAAAGTTTGAACAGATTCATTCATCTTGTCCTGAGCTTTGAAATTTTCTTTGAACATTTTCTGCTCTTCCCTCATTTCATCAATGGTTTTTTTATTGCAGGCAGACTCAGAGTTGGATACCATCAGGGCTTGCTTCTTATCATTTTCTTCAGTAGCCTTTGCAGATTCTGCAGGCAATCTAGATTCCTCTACAAGCTTTTTCTTCACCTTCTCTTTGCTTAGCAGCAAACAGTTGAAAAGCTTGAAGTCATTCCACCTTGTCCTGGACCAACTGAACTTCTGCATCCATCATAGCCTCTCAAAAACTTTGTAGTTTTTCAAACTCTGATGACATCCATTTTTGAAACATTTTCCAGGAATTTTTTAGATCCTGAAGTTTACAACTGGTACATGCTTCATCTTGTAGTTTATCTACTCTATTCCTAACCTTGCTTTTAAACATGTTAATGCATTATTTAAAGGTTTTTGGAAAGGGTTGTTCGTAAATTATTATTGCACGTTCAAGTTCAGAAAGAGTAACTTCAGAGTTGATAGTTTCAGATGGTAGTTTAGACAGATCATCAAGATCTGAAAAGGTATATTGTTCAAAAACTGGTATAACAAAAGGTTCAGGTGAAAAAGTATCAGAGGGTGCAGTAGATATAGCATCAGCAAATATTTGTATGTGTGTAGGGTGAGAAGCGTATGGATCAATAATAGATTCATTTATGTTTTATTTTTGGTTTACGAATGCAAATTGAAACAGTGTTTAGAATGGTGGTGTTGTACCCCAAAAATTTCCCTCTCACTTATCAAGAATTTGCTCACAAGATCTCCTTGGGCTCAAGACTGCACTAGGGTTTGATCAGCCCAAGACACCTTCTTGAGCACTAATGACCAAAATTAGGGTTTAAGATTGCACAGGGATTTTGGGCACTTCTAATTCCCCATATGACTTTCATGGATCATTATGGACCCCCAAGGTTGCTCATGTCAAGTTTCAAGCCTTGGGTCACATTTTTGCTCAGTCAATTGAGCAGTTGACCTAAAAATCAACTGTATTGGGGAAAAAGTCAACCATGGCCAATTTACAGTCAAACTTCATAATTTTTTATCCACATCAACATTTTAGACTCATATGTATCATTTGATCAAGTTTGGATCACAATTCCTCAAGAAATTTGATCAAATCCCCAAAAGGGCAAAATGGTCAAAATTAGGGTTTTGACTGGAAAAGGGCAATTTCTGATTTTTGACCTAGAAAAGGGTCAATTGGTTTAAGTCATGATCTCAAGATCCCAATTGCATCATTTTAACCTAATGACATGGTTCAAAACATTACAAGTCCATTGGATAGACAGATGAATTTTGCAGTCAACTGATCAAAAGTCAATTGTATACTGAAAAGTCAAACTTTGACTTTTTGGTCAAATTTAAGTGCCAAAGATCACAATTCATCAAAACATGTCAAAATATGAAACTTATTCATCAAGAAATCAAAAATTTAAGATTTCATTTTTAAAATTTAAGTGTTGGAAATTTCATATTTTTTCATAACTTTGAGCCAAATTTTCACCATGATGCAAGATTATTCAAGAGAAACTTCCAACATGAAAGTTTTAGATCTCCATGAAATATACAACTTTTATTTACACAAATCCTTCCAAAAATTCTTGGATCTCAAGTTATAATTTTATGAACATGTGGTCATGAAACTAAACACTTAGTGAAATTTTGCCCTAATTTGGTCAGGATTTTGACCTAACTTCATGGCACTTTTTCATATAGTTCCAAGGGTAATCTTCATAAGAAATTCAAATATAGGTTGTATAGCGCATTGCAAGCTTTCCAAATTGTCCAAGAAATCCTTGAGATCATTCTTGAGGAGGGAGAATCGAAGAGATGAAGTTAGGGTTTTGTCACTTGAATTACAAGTCATTTTTGATGAACACATGAATAAAATCCATGCTAGGCTTCATAATCTTTGCTTTGCATGCCTCAAACTTTTTTGTCACTCCATAATTAAATGTTTACACATCTGTTAGGGCTTTGATCCAAGCAATTGATCTATTGTCCAAGTTGCATTTCCATTTATGGCACAAAGTTAACAATGCCATTCTTGTAAAGTAAGCTTTTTTGCATAAAGGTCACATTGAGCCTCTAACTTGTTCCCTCTGATCACACTCCATCCACAAAGTCAGAAGCAAGCTTTTTTAAAGCATAACCATTCTATCTTAGCAAGTACACAAGGCATGGATACTTGTTTTGCAAAAAATCACATGTTTAACTTAAACATGTAAATTTGAATTCTGATCAACTAGAGCACTCCAAACTTGTTGCTTATAAATAGAGTCACTATTTGTGAGCTAGGACACGAGCTTGAACACCATGAAATACACCAAAACTCTCTCAAATCAGAAATTGCCCAAAAACTCCATTGTTGTACAGTTTCTGACCTTGAACACCAAACTCCCATTTCCCTCGTGTGTTTCTTAGCCTTTTAGTTTCTAAAGCTTCCTTACATCAAATACAACTCATCCCTATCCTTATTCCAGAAATGTAACACCATTTACAATAACTTCCATAACCAAAAAATAGAGTCTGCAACTTGACTTCTCCAAGTCATTTCAGCCACTCTCAAGTTGAGCAAACCATTGCATTAGCTTCCTAGGACCTCAAGGAAGCTAACCTTATCATCACCACTGCCTGAAACAAGCTCAAACTCCAAACACAATTTCCAGTTTTGAGGTAAGTTTTCTCAACTTGGAACTCTTCATACAGGCATCCTCAATAGTTTATTTGTGAACAAAACATGTAGATATCATTTCCCTGAAGCTAACCATGTCCACAGTTTCCATTAATTTTGCTTGAGCTTAGAGAATTTTGAAAATGAAATTTCTGAAATTTTTAGGGTTCAGATTAGGGCCATTAAAATTCTTGCTTACCTTTGATCTATAGTTTTAATACTTTACATTTCTGGAATCGTGAGAAAATTTGCTACAAGTTTCATGTTTACAGTTTTCATTTTTGATGAGAAATAAGCAAGTTACAGTTGGTATGGCTGGAGGTTGAAAATGAAGTCTTCAGAACACGTTTTGTATTACATATTTATTGTTTCATTTGTATTAACATATGTATAGCCACCCCGATGATAGAAGCGCACGTCTGTAACCTATGGGACCTGGGTTCGAGCCCCAGTGGTACCCTTTTCATTTTTCATATTTTTACAATTCTGACTTTTTTGTTTGCAGGGCGCTGGGCCTCTTTGGGCCTGGCTTATTTTTTTATATTATTTTTTGCTGACTGACCTCCCTATTTCCTCTTGGCACACTCTGGCCCAAGTTTTATTATTTATTTATTTATTTCATTTTTCTTTTCTTAAATATATTTTTCTAAATACTAAAAATCCTAAAATACAAAAAAAATATATATTTATATTTTGACTTATTTTATTTTAATTTTCCACAAAAAAAAATATTTTTATACTTTAGGCATCATTTGGTTTCCATTTTCATAGATAAAATGTAGACATCATAGCCCTGAAACTGACCATGTCCTTAGAATTCATTTATATTGCTTGAGTAGTGAGAATTTTGAAGATGAACTTTCTGGAAAAAAATTAGGTTTTTATTTGGTACTAGTAAAATTCTCATTCATCTTTGATTTATCTGTAAAGTTCTCATGTTTACATTTTCTGATTTGGTTGAGAAATAAGGAAGTTACAAATTCAAAAATGGTGATGAAGAGGCTGGCGCGAGGTTGAAGACGAAGTCACATTTAGGACTAGGTTTATTTTAAATTTAATGATTGTTGTTCTATACACGAATGAAACAACCACCCCAGTGGCAGGAGAAGTGCGCGTAAGGCATTACCCTATAAGGTCTTGGGTTCGAACCCCAGGGACCTTTTATTTTATTTTCTAACATTTCTTTGTTTCATTTTTAAACAACAAGCGCGCTTGGGCCTCCCTCTCTTGGGCCTGACTATTTTTACTTTTCCTCTCACCCTTGATTACTTCATGATGCAGGCTCATTCCTTTTTTTATTTTATCTATTTATTTTTTGATCTAAGCAAAAAGACTTGCGCCTAGAAACAAAAACTATTTTACTTTTAAACCACCCATTTCATTTTTAAACCTCCCCCTAACTTTTATTTCATATTTTATTTTTATTTTGTTTTCTTCTTTTTATTATTATTATTATTATTATTATTATTATTATTATTATTATTATTATTATTATTATTATTATTATTATTATTATTATTATTATTATCAAATTAAAAAAAACCAAAAAAATATTTTATCAAATACTTAGACTAATTTTTTTTATTTCTATTTTACTTGATTTTCCTTAAACTTAAAACCCTAAAAAATATTTTCTTAACACATTTAATTTCTTTTCTTAATTAAATTAATTTAGACTTAGTTTTATTTTAATTTTCTTTTTTAATTGAATTAACTTAGAATTTAGGAGTTTAATTAATAATTTCTTTCCATTCATTTTAGTTTAACCAATTAAGTTAAAACATTTCATAAAAAACCATAAAACAACAATTTTCTTTTCTTTGCATTATCTTTATATTCTTGTACATTCTATCTCGCATTATTAAATATGGTTGTAATAGTAATTAGGGTTTAATCTCTTTCGTCCCCCATTTGTAAATTGTATCCCCATCCCCTAAATGAGGTAATAGCGTAGAACTCTAAATTTCCGCAATTTATCGCTTTCCATATTATTGCTAGTAATTAGGTTTTGTATGGCAAAACATAAAATCAACAAATAGCGAACCCCAATTCAAGATAAATGCACGAAAACAAAACACTTTGCACACTTGCACTTGTAGGGTTAACCCACACTTATTGCCTTAGAATAAAAATAGTCATGTCCCTCGAATGTGAGATACTTTAGCAAAGACCCTCAATTACAAGATCGTAGTCCCTCGGTGGCCCATCTATGGTGCCTTCAGTAAAAAATCTTAGACCCTTACAAAAAATTGCTAAGGTATCCTACAATGTTTCATTCTATGACTGTACGACGACCCACGCCTGTCCCTTCACATCCAATGATAAGGTTTCTTACCAACTAATGGTGAGACAACACTATCTAAAGGAGGAGGAAAAGAACAAAGACTTTTTGAGTAGGTAGAACATTTGTGGTTGCTTGCTCAAAAACATTTCAAAACATCTTTCAAACACACCAACACTTTCCATGAAATATTTTCAAAAGTCAACACTTTGTATACATTCTTATAGAGACCAGAATCATTACAAAGTTCGCCTAAATGAAGGCACTTTTCAAAAATACTTTAAAACAAATCACAGACACATTTACAAAGCATTTCAAAGTGAGCTAGCAACTAAGAGCCCGTAGATAATTACAGATGAAAAGAGTGCTAATACCTTCCCTTTTCATAACCTATCCCCAGAATTCTAGAAAATTCTTAAAAGATCTTTCCTGTTATTTTCACCCTTTCCTCTATTGGATAAAAGAAAAATTGGTGGTGACTCTTGCTATCCGCAACAATTGAAATAAAACACAAAATACCCAAGTCAGTTCTCCCACTGTATTATAGATGTAAGAAGTGCATTTCTAAACGGTTAGATCTAAGAGCAGGTATTTGTTAATCAAACTCCAGGTTTTATCAATCCATCTTTTCCAGACCAAGTCTTCAAGCCTAAGAAGGCTATATACAGTCTGAAATAAGCTTCTAAAGCATGGTTTGACTGTTTAAGTAAATTCTTGCTTGAAAAACAAGTTTTAAAGAGGCCAAGTTGATAAAACCCTTTTCATCAAGAAAAGTGAGCTTGATATTCTACTAGTTCAAATTTATGTTGATGATATAATCTTCGGTGCTACTAAAAAATCCTTATGCAAGGAATTTTATGAGATCATGCAGAATAAGTTTTAAATGCCAATGATGGAAAAACTAAAATACTTTCTAGGACTTCAAATCCATCAAACAAAAGGGGGAACATTTAGAAATTAAGTTAAGTACTGTAATAATGACCCCCCTTGTTAACCTCATGCTACCTAAACAAAGACGACAACGAAAAACTAGTTGAAGAAAGAAAATATTAAGGTATGATACACTCTCTTCTTTATCTAAGTGCATTCTATCTTGACATAATGTTTGTTGTATGTATGTGTGCATGTTTTGAAGCATCCCCAAAAGAATCACATTTTAGTGTTGTCAAATGCAATATGAGATGTCTCTCTCGCATAGAACATATGGGTTTATGGTACCCATGGGAGAAGATTATGGCTTAGTTGGGTACTCCGAATCCGATTTCGCTGGGTGCATATTAGTAGGAAAAGTACCAGTGATGCATATCACTTACTTGAAAACTATCTTGTCTCACGGCATAGCAAGAAACAAGCAAGTGTAGCATTATCCACAGTTGAGGCATAATACGTTTCTGCAGGAAGTTGTTGTGCTTAAATCATCTGGGTTAAACAAAAGCTCAGTGACTACAGTGTCAAACTTGGAGTTGTACTAATAAAATGCGACAACACCAGTGTCATAATCCTCACGAAAAAAATCGATACTTCGCTCTTGAGTCAAACACATTGACATTAGACACCACTTTATTAGGGATCATGTTGAAAAAGGGGAATGGTACACTTTTTTTGTAAATTCATCAAATCAACTTGCCGACATTTTAACAAAACCACTTCCCAAAGAAAACTTCATTTTCATAAAAACTTAATTAGTTATTTTAAATCAGTCATGCACAGATTTAAATGCTTACACTGTGTGTGAATTTATGTGCTTATAATTGCTCCCATTAGCTTATTTTCCATTTTTATCACGACAAAGGGGTAGAAGTATACTCTCAATGAGATTAAAGTATACTCAACATCTAACTCGAGAAAGGGTGTTAAGCATTCTAAACATATATGTACTATTTTATTTTTACCACCTCCCCAGAGAGATGTGTTTTCATCACTAAATAGTGAGAGAATTTCAATCTATTTGCTTGGAGATCATGAAGATAAAATTTCCATAGAATATTCATCTAAGGTTTTGATGATGACGTCGCTTGGCAATAGCTTTTAACATAAATGATGATAGAATAATAAAAGAAAACCTCTTATGACTCATCAATAAAGAACTCAAGATGAAGTTCCTGTATAATCAGAAACTATCTAGAAAAAGACTTGAAGCTCTTGGAGAAGGGTGTGAAAGCTCGCCAGGTCATGTATGTTGGTGTGTTTGAGTGAATTGAATATTGTAAAAGTAAAGAAGTAGCTTAAGACTACTAAGGAAACCTACACAGTCACTTAAAAAATATTTCAAAATATTTCAATTTTGAAAATGATTTTATATCCAAAAATCAAGTGATTAAATAGTTTTCCAAACTATTTTTAAACTATCTAATTGATTGGAAAAAATTGTCAATTGATTGTAAAAACTTTTCAAAGCAGCCAATATTGCTACAAATAAGATATACAATGATGCCCATTTCACCACAATTCCTTGAAGGACCGCGGTGACATCTCTAAAACTAAGTGTCGTCATTTTTAATAATTTTTTTTATTAAAAATATATTACCTAGTATCACTATTGGAGAAAAAGAGAATGATGGACGTGGACGTGGTGTTGAAAAAGGCGTCAGCCTTAGAATATCCTTTGGCACAACGAGAACAAAGCATAAACATGAAAAAGATATAGATGGGTGAGATTGTTGAGAAGAAGTTAGCAAGTGAACACGAATTGCAAAAGAAAGAGTTGGAAGATTTATAGGAGGCGTACAATAAAAAGTTGGAAGATGTGTTATCACATGAGCAAGAAATTTACAGGAAAGAGATGGATGAGTTCATTGTGGTATGTGAGAAAAGTGTTTTGTCTAAAATGTAGTATATATTGTGTTGAATATGTTTTGTGTTGTTGTTATTTTTATGATGAAGAGATTGAGTGGTAACATCCAACCGTGTACAAATGAAGAGTATAATCATTTGGCTGAACAAAGAGTTGTTGTACGTGGTGTGAGAACAAGAGGAAGTTGTTAAGCCTCCCATGTCGATATCCAGAATGAGATATTGGTACCTTCTGAAGATTCAATTAGATGTTGGTACTTAACCTTAGGGATAAGAAACTATTAATTCCTCTTCAATTAGATCATGATCGTGAGATAGAGGATTTCTATGTCGATCCTAAAGATATAAAGGGTTTTATGTTTGTGAATGTGTGACTGGACATAGAGATACTATATTTGTGGTTCACGTAAGTATAGAATTAAATATCTTATTATGGTACAATCACCGTGTTTATATAGAACTAAATCCTCATTTATTTTTTGAATTTTGTTTAACCATTTAGGTACAATTATCGTGTTCGTATAGAATTAAATAAATCAGATATTAATGGATTTTTGGATCCATATAGTATTCGATTTACAAATAATTCTCCAAAAGTTATTTAAGATTTCATATAATCACGATTGAGAGATGGGGATAAAGAATGTTACTTTGCACCATTTATCTATTCATGAGTAATTTTTAAATTGTGGTTTCTCTATTACAGAAGTCGTTTCCTAGGTTTTACCAATTACTAATTATTCTTTAATTCACTAATCATTGTCAATTGATCATCATATCCCTTCATACGAGTACGACCATTACGCTATATTCCATAGGCAGACCACTTGAATCAAAGATGAAATATATTATTTCTATGTAAGTTTATATTTAATTCATGATACTTTTAGTAATATTTTATTTGAATTTATATTTATATTAATGTGTAATTTTTTAAAATAATTTTCAATATACAGAATTATGGAGCGACACCATACATTGAATGGATAAATAAATAAAAGGCCCATATATTGTACGCCTTCGATAAGTGGATTACTTATAAAATTTATTTATATATAGTTACATGTGTGTGATTATATATTCATGAAATGTTTAAATTTATAGACAAGGAAGTAAAAATGAGGATACGAGTGTGATGGTATATCTTTTCCAACTGTGGTGATAAGGATTTTACATAGTAGTGCAATCGATAGGGACACTATGCTAATCAATTATAAGAGTGCCAACCGATTACATAATCATCAAGGATAGCATATTAATGAGTTGCAACGAAAGTATATCCAAAACTTCATTTTTGAGCTTGCTAATCGATTATAATCGAGTTGTCTAATCGATTAGAGTGTTTTGCCAATCGATTAGATCATCAATTCAACCCATGGATTATTTCCATTCTTGGTTTTTCCAACTACTATATAAGAGGCACACCCTCACTTCAATTCACGCCAATTTCCAACATTTCAGATTTCTTTATACTTTGTCTCTCCTCTCTTTCTAGAAGATATTTTTCTTTCACTTCATATTGCCTTAGTGTTAGTAAGCAAAGCTTTACTTGTGAGGAATGAATTTTTTGCAAGTGGTTGTGTTGGTCGTTTATATTCTTAAGGATGTGATACTTTTAAGAGATTGATTTTGGTTCTTAAGATAAACCTGTCATAAAATCTCTGTATTTGGTTTTTCAGCTTTGCCAAAAAAAGCCTTGTTTTGGTTATTGAGATAAGCCAGAAACCTCTAAACAATTCTTTAGATTAACTTGAGATACAAACTATCATTGGTTTGGGATAAGCGTGTAAAAATATCAAGATCATATTGAATTAAGGTTTGTAGACATAACCTTCAAAAGTTCAAAGTTTATAGTCAAACTCTCAAGAAGACTTCTTGGGGACAGGCCTAGGCCAACGTCCAACCAAACTTGTGTAAATCTCTGGTGCAATGTTTCTAACCCCATCCTTTTATTTTACATAATTTACTTTCAGTATTTTACCTTTGCTTCTAATTACTCACCTAAAATTACGAATATGTTCTTAAACGAGAAAGGTATAAAATTAATCACGAATTTTGAATACCACAATTCACCCCATTCTTGTGCTTGAAGTCACTTGTCCAGCATACAAATTTTCATTCCACTTTAAAAAGAGCGTGTTGAAATGGAAATATATGTATCATAACCGAATTTCCCTTGAGAGAGAATTGTCGAAGGAAGCCTTGAAACGTTATGAGACTATGAAGCTACTAGAGGATGCACGGGTCAGGACGATTGTGTATGACATTGGTCCTTTCTATCTCAAGTTGGTCCAAATCCATGAGGTTTGATAAATCAAGGTTAAAGTGCATTATTTTTCATAAAATCGGTCACTTCGAGAAGAGTTTTCTCAAGGTGGAGGACAATGAAGATTTTATTCAGATTGCAGTTGCTTTAGACGAGGATAGTTATGAGAGTATTGGTGCACTAGTGGTGTCAAGTTTGAAGACTAAAAAGAGTTGGGCCATGGACAAAGGATTCTCTTATTACATGTGCCCATAAAGAGAAAACTTTGAGATTTTGAGGTTGGAAGATGATGGAGCCATTGAGAGCGATAACAATTAAGTATGCAAGGTTCATGATATTTGTAAGATTAGACTTAAAAAGTTTGATAAGCATGAGTTACTTCTACACAGTGTGAGGTATGTTCTTGAGCTTAGGTTGAATTTATTATCGGTAAGCATTTTTGATGATCTATGTTAATGCAGTAGAGTGGAACATGGGGTATTGAGGATTTTTCCTTATGAAATAGAGGTCAATTTATGTAATTTTTAAAAATTAGGGCAAAATTTGTAAGGCCTCCAAATAAGAGTTTTGATGCATTAGTGGTGTCAAGTTTTAAGACTAAAAAGATTTGGGTCATGGACTCATGATGCTCTTATTACATGTACCCACATAAAGAAAACTTTAAGATTTTGAGGTTGGAAAATGGTGGAGTCATTGAGAATGATAACAATCAAGCATGCAAGGTTCATGAAATTTGTACGATTAAACTAAAAATGTTTGATGACCATGAGTTTCTTCTACATAATGTGAGATATGTTCCCGAGTTCAAGTGAAATTTGTTATCTGTAAGCATGTTTGATGATCTAAGTTATTAAACTAGAGTAGAACATTAAGGATTTTTCATTATGAAATAGATGTCAATTTATGTCATTTTTAAAAATGAGGGCCTAATATTTAAGACCCTCAAAGTTTAAGTACCTAAAATTTTAGGAATAAGTGAGCCCCAAATTAAGCAGGGCTTCTAAACTAAAGACAAATATAATTAAAGTAGAGGCCTAAAGCCCAATTTTTTATTTCCAATTTTTTTTAAATTTTTTTTTTTAATTTAAGAATATTAAAGTTTTTTTTTTTGGTAAAAAAATATTTTTTAAAAAGTTTTGATTTTTTTATTTTCTAAAAAAGAATAATTTAAAATTAAAATAAAAACACAATTTTATTTTCAAGAAAAAAAATTTAAAAACTAACTTTGAATGATGATTCAACTTTGAGAGAGTAGCAATGTGGTTTATGGATAAATTGGCATAACCATAAGTGTAAAGCCAAGGGGAAAATTATAGAAGTATGCCTTAAAATCTCATGTGATGAAGAGAAAAAGAAAAAAATTAGGATTAACAAAAAATAAAAACTCTAGGGAGGCAATTCGACAAGTAGGTTATAAATTTGACAGTGGAGGTTGGTGGTGTTGGAGCCGCTTGTCGATGAAGTTGTCAGAGGTTTGAAAGAGCCACAATGGCCCAAAAATTAGTGTAAAAGAGAATTCCAAATAAAAAGATATCAATTTGGATGAAGGTTTAAGAACAAGTTCTCAAACATTATTTCCTAAATCGAGCTTCATTGACATCCTTTGGCTCAATTTAGGAAACAAACATCATAAAATTACATATCTAATTAAGTAAGTGTCTACTTGTGACCCCCTTATACATATCCCCAATGATATTATGGATTGGATGATCCGTTGTGATCCTCCATTTCTTGGATAGATCTTGATGTCCATTGCTTGATTCTTCATTTTGATTTATTTAAGCTAGACTTTCATCTTTTTCTTGATCTTGTTCTTTATTTTAATTTTGATCTTGACCTTTGTCTTTATATTGATCTTGATCTTGATCTTCTAGAGTGCTCTTTATACTACCAGCACAGGCAACAAATTCTACCTCTACTAGAAAATGGGTTAGATCATCAAAGGCAACTGTTGTACCCCAATTTTTGCCCCTAAGATCCCTTCATCATACCATATTGATTCAATCACAACAAGATCACATTAGGGCTTTTGGTTCTCCTCCCTATCTTTAGATTTGCTCTTTGAGGAATCCTCAAGCACCTTGACTTGTTTTCTTTTGTGATCATGAATATTTTGCCTTGATTTTCCTTCTAATTAATAAAATACAATTTTGGTTTGTCTTACTTGCTAATAATGTAGGTAAAGGCAATGTGACTTAGTAAGTTGATCCATGGGTTCATGAGTTTATTTCCATGCCCTAGTCAATAAAGCTTGAGAAATCCAAACCTTACCATTGAAGTTGTTTTGGAAGAAATGGCATGGCAAGGTTTATTTTGGTTCACTACATTTCAAAGTTATCAAATTTATTCAAAAGTACAAGGGGTTGATGGAAGAAGTTGTCATGATTGGACAAGGTCTTGTTCCCATTGGTCACAAGTGCATATTTCTCTCAATTCTCAAGATATGGAAGTGGTTCTGGTTGCTATGAGTTCTCTTTATCATCCTCAACAAATTCTATTTACAAAGCAAAAGTGTTGGTATAAGAAGGTTGTTCAAAATTTTCAAAGTTCCTAAAAGCATTTTCTTGATCTAGGAGCTAGGGTTCTGAACTTCAATGAAGTATATCTTGCTCATCTTTTGGTATTTTTGAATGATTCCAAATACATCCT
The DNA here is from genome assembly GCA_948472305.1 of Vicia faba. NCBI lineage: Eukaryota > Viridiplantae > Streptophyta > Magnoliopsida > Fabales > Fabaceae > Vicia > Vicia faba. The sequence goes on from OX451740.1 coordinate 672,756,274, forward strand.
TCTCTTAAAATGGTTATTAACAAATCACTTCAAAAGTATCAAGGAGTTTTTGTTAGAACATAATTTGGTATAATTTGGTTCTACATCCTAACAGGAGTTTTGATGATAACAAACACATGATATAAAGAACAAATATGCTCGCTATTAAAAAGTATCTTTACATGCAGGATGTTCTGATGTTAAAAAGATGTTCTGATGCAACTGGAAGTTCTTCCAGAACATCACCAGAAGTTCTGATTATGCGAGCATAGAAGTTGACAGGACAATGAAAGATTCAAACGCATCAAATATGCATGACACGCTTATATGAAGAAGTTCTGATTGAACTTCTGAATGCACCAGCGCTGCATAACAGAATCTCGGATACTCTGATGTGCAAAATTTTGATCAAGCTGTAAAGAACTCTCAACGGTAATATTCATCCTCTGATGTGAGAAGCTCTGAAGCGTTACAACTCCATCAATGCAATATCATAAGTAACGGCTACAAACAGACAAGGATCTCCTGATTTGGAAAGCTCATCAACTCGTGTTATGGACTTACCAAAAGTATCTTCTTATGTCTCTATTGCAAGGCCTATATAAATCAGACTAGAAGAAGATTTGAAACATCATTGTACACTTTTATTCAATTAACTGTTTAGTGAATTTGCTTGAGAAAACCGGGTTTTGGTTTTGGACTCAAGAAGACTTTAACAGTTGTTAAAGTAGAATTGTAATCAGGTTGATTAGTGAATTAAGTCCTCGTTGGAGAGAGGCGAAATCACCTTGGCGGGTGGACTGGAGTAGTTTAAGATCAAATGAACCAGGATAAAAATATTGTGTCTACTGCGCTTTTGATTTTAAGTTTTCAATTCAACCCCCCTTTCTTGTGTTTTTCACTTCTTCAGTTTTCATGTGGAAGAAACTTGATGATGAAGAAAGATTACAAGTCTTCTAGATGAACCCCCAATTTCTCATGTGTGACTTCAAATGATCATAACTTGGTCAATTTTTATAACCTTGAGCCCACTCTTTTTCCATAATCATCTTGAGGGTGTGAAATTTATTCCTTCTTTTATAAGCAAAGTGTGAAAATGGATGGAAGATGCCCTAAGGATACAAAAGATTATAGGTCATTTCATGATTCTTTGTCAACTTCAACAATTTATAACTCTCCTAATTTTTGGAGATTTTGAATGGTTCCAGTTTCAAAATATCATTCAAGAGGTCAATTTCATGCCATCTTTTTTGGTCAAGAGCAAATTCCGAGTGGAAGGCCATGTTTGGATGCAAAATATTATAGGTCACTTTTTAAGAAAAATTTGAAATATTTCTAAGTATGGAAAGTCAACCTTGTTTCCCCAACTTTGACTCAACGCAACTTTAATCTCAAGCATCCATTTGATTCCATTCTTTTTCCATTGCAAAGATTGTAACCTCATCTTTCTAAAGCATCAAGAATCATGCCCTAAGACCCCTTGAGTTGAAAATGCCATTGTTTTGAAATTGGTAACTTGAAACTGAATTTCTCACCAAGTCGGAATTTTGAAATCCATAATGTGGCCTCTAATCACAAGATTTATGCGTGTTTTTATTTAAACTTGATTAACAAACTTTCCATAAGTGTTTAGCACCTCAAAACACAAAGATTAGATGAGTTTTGGTGAAAATGAGATCACACTTCACTCGTGCACCAGGTTCACACGAATTCCCTCTAAAATGCATCATTCACTCTTACTTTTGATACCATTTGCTTCTCCTATAAATACATGAACTATCCCATTCATTTTCTCAAGCTTGTATAGCTAGAATCACCCTTCCAAACTTGCTCCATAACTCAATTTTCTGTAACTTCGTAATCAGTGTTCAAGCCTTTTTCAATCCTATTTTCCTATCAATTCACCTTCCTTGGTATTCCCTAAAGCTCACCATACAATTACCTTCAAAAATCGTGCCCTATATTTCTCCATAGAAGTCCAGTTTCATAGCTCTGCAACTCAACTTCAATAGGTAGATTTCTCCATCAATTCTTCAAAACTTTGATATCATTGTGAAGCTCTCATTGCCCAGGTTATAGTCGCAACACTTACTTTTATCTGGAAACACATTTTGACCTTGAAATTTCAAATCCCTTTTCAAAACTTTCCTTCAAAATTGCTTGAGCTACAATTTATATAAACTTGTCGCGAATGTGCGGTTGTCTTCGTCTTAAAGAGACAGAGCAAATGGCATAGGTCTGAGCTTCTGATTTTATAGTTTGAGAGACCTGCAATTCACGTTGGCTGGAGGGTGAAGATGACAAACGTCTCATCTTCCAACCAATGAAGGCGCGCCACTCGTTTTTTGAATTTCTGATTTAATAAGTGATCCAGTGTTTTATTCACTAATGACCATGATATGCACAGCGCGCCAGATCCCTTGGATTTGATTACTAACACGTTTTGACTTTCATCCATTGGTCCACATCTTTTTGGTTTTTATTTTATTTTTTGATTTTTATATTTAATTGTTTTAAACTTCAAAAAATCATAGAAAATTCATTTTAAGTCGAAAAAATCTAAAAAAATTATGAAAATTATTTTTGATTTTTCTCTTTTTGATTTTCATTTTTTTCACAATTTTATTTTGTGTTTTATATTTTTTTACAAATTTTCACTTTATTTGAATTGTTTTAAATGTTTAAAAATACTTTTAGGCATTTTTAAATTCTGAAAAAAAATTATGGAATGATCCAATGATATTGTGACAAATATTGGTGATCTCATTTATTTTTTATTTCTAAATTTTTTATTTTTATCATTTTTGATTTATTTTACCTATTTCTTTAATTTTAAAAAATAGTTTCTGACTTTAAAAAATTATCAAAAAATTTGTAAAAATGTTTGAGTCCTTTTTTAATTTTTCTATGATCTTACTTTTTATTTCTTGATTAATTTGAACATAGTTGATATTTTTCTCTTTTATTTCTATTTTAAAACATTTTAAAACCTTTTTAATGTATATATTAAATGCAATATTATTTTGTGATTATTTTCTGACTGATATTGGGTTGAATTTTTGATTATGAACTTTGATAACATCATTTGATCCATGGTATTGAGTTTAAATCCATAAAAATGGATGAATGATTTTAATAATAGTTTAATTAAAATTTAATTCAAAAGTAGTTTGTATTCTTTCCCACCCCTTTTTCATCTCATCCATTTCTTATTGCACTAAGTGTTATTGGAGCATGATCTTTATATCACGTCTCAAAACAAATGGTGCATAAATTGCTATTGTCCGGCCTCAAAATAGGTGCGACTTCTATATAAGTCCACTTACGATTGCTTCACATAGCGCTAAATTTTGTCCCGGTTCGAATAAATAATCATTCTAGCCCAAACCTATGTTTGCAAGCCCAATTAGGTTAATTTGATCCCTTTGATCCAATAACTTTGAGATTCATTGTGTGGAGACTTTGGTTCTATCAATCCTCTAATGGATCTACAATACTTTTGGTCAATGCGGATCACTTAAACATTGTTGATCATTAAATGGTACTTGTGAGGATTCCAAATGAATGATATACTTGACAAAAAGAAAATGCAACTTGTTGTGTGGAGGTTTTGATTCTACCAATCCTCTAATGAGTTCCAAATGCAAGTTTCAAGATGGTCATCCAACTAATCACTAATTATTGATAATTGACTTTATTTTGTGCTTTTATTTTTATGCTTTTTATTTTTATGCACCATTTACTTTAGCATTTACATTTCATGCTATTTTCATCTTTGCTCAATTGAGCATTTACTTTCTTGTCATTTTATCTTTGCTCACTTGATCCTTTCTTTTCTTTTTCAAGACACCTAATAATCAACATGAACCATAAAAAAGCTTTAATGATACTTGGACTATTTGGTTACTATCCTTCGCATTATGGAGTATTGAGCTTCTTGGACTTAGGGTTAGAAACCTTGGCCTATGTTGGAGACCTTGTGACCTTAATTGATATTTTGTCTGGAGTTCTTGAGGTTTACCTTAGGACATTGGGTTGTTTGTTTTGTGTGCAGGTTATTGTGATTACATTCTTTGTTTGTAATCTGGAATTCACCCGTATACAGCCGTTACTCTGCCCAATTTTTGTGAAGACTTAATACACTTGAAGTTTAGTTCTCTCAAGAGGTCTAGTATATTTGCTTTCTTGGTTCCAATCCAAGGAATGGGTATTCTATCTTGATTCATAATGTCAAGTATTAGCTTCTTGTTGGTTAAATGGTTCTTATCCTTATCTTTTACCTTATGCTTTACGATAGTCTCTTCTTCTCCTCCCATCTTCTTTAATTTCAAAAATCTCCCTCCTCCTTTTGAAAACTCTTTTTGTTTTTAAACTTGAATCACTTTCATAATAAACTTGGACTTATGTCCATGAATTTTCAAAACCTTTTAATAAACAAACTTCAATCAACTTATTAATACTTTGACATTTTTTGTGAGAATACTAAAAGTCAATCAATCTCATCTCAAACTATTTTGCCACTTTGGCTTTTTATTTTAAAAACCTTTCTCAAAAGATTAGACTCTTGTTAATCCTTGTAGTAATGCAAACAACTATACTTCTACAATATGCAATGAAGTGAGATATTTTCCACTTGGGTGTTGAGTGAGGCATTGTTGATTTTAAAATCCAAGCCATATCCTCCACTTTGAGATGATGAAAATTCTCCTTTCTCATGATTGTGGGTAGTAAGTATGTTTTTCCACACTGACAATGACGATGATGTCTTATCTCACAAAATTAATCAACACACTTGTGTTTTAAATTTTTTAAAAGGTAAACTACGTGTACCCTGATCCCCTATTGCACGAAAGGTGGTACGTAGGCACTAAAGGTTAGTAACCGCGGAGGGTGCAAAAATCATAAAACTACTTCTTTTCTCACCTCCACCATCTATTTTTCGTACAACATTTTACAACCAAAATATACAGATTTTTACAAAGAGGTTCCTGTGGAGTACCGTAGATGTTTAGGGTGTTAATACCTTTCCTTTGCATAACCAACCCCCTTATCTTGAATCTTTCCCCCCTCTTTTTTTGGGTTACTCGCTCTTTTCCCATTCCTTTGAAAATAATAAAGCGCGGTGGCGATTTTTATTTTGATCTGTGTAAGTCTAGTCAATCCAATGGCTTAGTCTTAAACATTTCTACCGCTACAGTAACATGTATGCATTATTCTTTAGTATAAATACGAGAATTAGATGATAGTATACTACCTTTGACATATAACTTACTTTAAAATAAGTAAATTGTGTTTTAAAATTTCAACAATTAGAATAACTCAATCATAGATTTAAGTCTCTTACCCATAGTCCCTGATCCAACATATTTACCTTTGTCATTACCATTAGAAAAAACCTTCTCTTATCGTAGGAGTTAAATAAGAGAAACTATTTATTTATTCACTCATATGATTTGAACACTCACTTTCAATATGATATTTTGAGTTTAGGCTATCAAGCACATCTGCATCGCAATTTAACCTTTTAGTCATTCGTACCCATATTGATTTGGCTCATATTGCGTTAGTGGAATATGTATTATCATTACAAAAGTAATATGAAGAAAATATATTTCTCATATTTATTTCATGATATTCTTTCTAGTGACATGACCATTTTTATTGCAATAATTATATTTAAGAACTTTACATTTATATTTCTTATCTTCATGGCATATGTTACTAAAACATATAACATTATTCTTAGGTTCATAATCTAGAATGACTTTTTTATAATATGCTATTTGATTATTTAGAATAAAATTCAAGGTATATCTTCCTTGACTAAACTTATTAAGTGTGTTACGCAAATCACCAATTTTATTTTTCAAAATACTCCATTGTTCACACTTGGTAGGTTTAACTAAATCCCCGTGAGAAGGAGAAGGAGAGGAATAAGAACTTTGAATTAAATACTTTGTTTCTCTCTAAGAATATTTATTTATTTAAAGAATATTTTTATTTTTCAAGGGAAGAGATAGTAGTCTTAGAAGTATAAATAAGACGTTTAAATTTACTTAAAAATATATCTAACTTTTTCCAAATGTGAAATAACTCATTAAAAGTAAATTCAAAAGTTAGATTATTTACCTTATTTTCTTCATGGATTGGTATGGTACATAGGTAGGTTTCTTCCTTATTTATATTCATTATAGGAGTCAATAGTCGTTATCGTCCAATGCAATGTAAGCTCTTACTGAGTCTTTTTATGATCTCTTGTATCTTCTAGATTACCTTTGATTAAGTGAATATTCTAGCTTTATGTGACATTTCTTTCCACAATGGATGGAAGTTAGAATTACAATTGATCTTACTTTACTTTGTTTCTAGTGTTTTGGAGTTTTTTTTTTCGTGCCTTAAGAATTACTTGAATTTATGAAACATGAGATCCATGTCGTCATCACTTTTACTTTGATAGTTTTCATCTTCTTACTCCATGTCTTTAGTCTTTGTAACTTTTACTGCAAAACTTTTATTCTTTTTGTTGTCTTCTTTATTCCTAATTACCCTTTTATTTTCATTTCATGTTCCCGCAATTTTGAAAACAAGGTAGCCAAATCCATACAAGGCATGTTTTCATATTCATAAATCACAGTGAATTCAGGTTTCCAACTGTAGTTTAATCATCTAAGAACTTTTATTACTAAACCCTCATTTTGAAAAATCTTTACCCATAGTTCTTATATAATTTCTATGTGAATAAACCACTTATCTATATCCTAAATGCTTTCTTTGGGTTTCATTCTAAAAAGCTCACACTCAGGGTCAATATATTCATCCTTGCCCTTTTTACCTCAGGTGTACCTTCATGTCCAACTTGTAGGGTATCCCGCATTTCTACCATACTCTCGCAATGAGAAACATGCAAAAATTTATGAATTCCAAGAGTGGTATTGATAATAGTTTAGCTTTCAAACTGTGTTGCCTTTTTCTTTATAATCTTTGGTCCAAATATCTTTATTTTTATTTACCACAAAACCATCAGTCAGAAGTGAAGGAACAAAAGGACCATATTTTATAGAAGTCCATATATCATAATTCATCCCATCTATAAAGATTATCAGCTTTTGTTTCCACAAAGAATACCCTTATCTATTGAAAAATTGGGGTCTGTTTAGTGAATCATTTGAAGTCATTTTCTCTTGAGACGATTAATATTTAAACATGATTTAGGCTCTAATGCAACTTTTTTACCAAATTACTTCAAACACATGAAGGAGAATGATTGTGATATTCAAATTTCAAGTAAGTCGATTTATAAAAACTTTGATTTTGAAAAACATTTATATTGATGATAAGAGAGATTCGAGAAGGAACATCTCAATAATATAGGAGAGAAAATATGGATAACTAAGTAGTGGAAATAAATTAAATAAGAGAAAATAAAAAGACAAGGGATATAAATATCACACTATAGAATTATTCTAGTTCGGCCTAAACAACATGACCTACTCCAATCCCCAAGAGTTTCCTCTTTAGATTTCTACTAAAACAATCTTGAGCTTTTCACAAGATCATCCCAAACAAACTTTCACAACAACTTAAGTATTTGCACACAATCATCCCAAAAAACTTTTAGTAGCAACTAAAGCTTTTATATATGCTTAACTCTAAAACCTTCACTTAAGTGTTTTTCAGGTTTAGCTTGCGTCCTTCAAATTCTATACAAATACATCACAGACTAACATTATTAAATAAGCACTTTTAGCATAACGCCAATACAAAAACTCTCTAAAGGGACTTTTTACTCTCTTGGCACTAAGGAAACTTTACTAAAAAATAAAATTTATAAAATATTGAGAAAAATAAATGATAGAAAAGTTTCTATTTAGAACACTTGTGTGTTTTGAAATGAGGAGTAGCCTAATTTATATAAGAAAAATTATGGCTCAAAAAGGAAACAATCCATAGGCTTTTTAATGAATTAATCAATTAAATCCATGTATTAATCGTCTAACCAAGCTAAAATAGGAAAGTTTGAAATTTTCTTCCACTTAATCGATTATTAACCTACTTAATCTAGGTATTACATTTTTATTATAATCGATTAGAAAGACCTTTTACTTGATTAGACAATGTATAATTCCTTCCTAATTGATTAAACAAGTTTCCAATAAAAAAAGTGCTTGCCCATATTGGCTTTAAGAGACTTTAAAAAAATAGAAGATTTTTTAAAACATTTTGTTTCTTTGGCCATTTCTTTAATACCTCAATATTTAACTTGTTCTTTTACAATTAAACTAATCAAGACTAAGAAATAAACGTTAGTGCGGGATCAAGCGAGCTTTCACACTTTCACGCCTTCAACTCTTTAATCTTTAAGATAATAACTTCAGGTCATCAAAATCATAACTTCATGTTTTTAAGTTCCTTTTATTGATTCAACAACATCTATCATTAAAATTGATATCTTTGATTGATGAGTATTGAGATGTTTCTCTTTAACTGGATGCTATCATCAGGAAAGAGTCATTATGATCAATGCCTTTTGACAGTTGTCATCAACACTTGACAGTTGTCATAAAAAATCACAATGTTACCTTAACAATACATAAAACTATGGCGTGTTCATATTGAAGATGAATAGTAAGTTATTATCAACCTTCTTCTATGTGTTGATGACATCTTTATGACAAGCTCTGGAAAGGAAGAGATCGGTAAGCTCGGAAGACTTTGAATCGAGAATATGAGAAGAAAGATATTGTGTAAGCTAAGAGGATCCTAAAAATGGATATCATGAGAAAATTCAAAAGGAGTGAATTATCGGGGTCTTATTCTAGTAACTTAGAGAAACTGGTTGAGCGGTTTAGAACTCTAGATGTTAAGACTATCAACACTTGATCAAAAAAATAACAAGTGTACTATTTTTTCAATGTATTAATAATGGGAAATCCCAAAGTATTGATCTCAAGGACTGCGTAGTATTATCGAGTTTAATTCACGTAAAATTAAACAAAAACTTAATATGGGATTTTGGTTTTGAAAATTGTCACTTAACCAATAACAGAAAATATAAATTGGCTTTTCACTAATATGAGGAGCATGTTAGGGGCAAGTGTGTGATTTTCCCTTGTAATAACCTTTACTCTCGATTTCTTCAACAAGTTCATTACATTCAACTACAAAATCTTTAGTTTGTTTTCCCCTAAGTCCTTAGTGGGAAAATATTTGGTCCTTCATCTTAATACCTAAGTCCTTAAAGAATTATGATGACACCAAATTGTTAACCATGAATCAATCCCTATTGGTCTAATTGGAAAAGCATAAGAACATTGAATAATTAAGTTGAAAAGAAACTATTGTATCAAAATCAAGAATTTAAAATCATTACATTTTCAAATCAGGGACACCCCCTAGCATTGGGGGGTTTAGCCTCTCATAGTATTAAAAAGAAAAGCAATAACAAAATTAGACATTACAAAAGGTATGGATTCTTTGATCTTCAATTGCTATCTCTCATGACCATGGTTTCCAATGAGAGCTTCAAAGGATACGCCCAAAGATGGAGAGATCTGGCTGGTAGGGTGCAGCCCTCTTTAACTGATAAGGAGCTGATTTACATCTTCATGGGAACTTTGACAGGACCATTCTTCAAACACCTAATTGGAAGCTCCTCGGCCGGGTTCACCGAGCTAATACTGACTGGCGAAAGAGTCGAAGCTGGCATCAAAAGCTGTAAAATCCAATAGGGTGCATCCTCGAGTGCAGGGAAACAAACTTTCATCGGGAAGAAAGAGTCTGATGCTGCATACGGTCAAAAAGGTTGTAACCAAGGCAACCACGACCAACACGTAAGAGCAATCCTGATCTCTAATCCTACACCTGCTCAACAAAGACAGGGGCATTAACATAAAGACGCCGCACCTAAAAGACAATTCACTAAGATCAACATGTCACTGGCTCAAGCGCTACAAAACATGTTGAAAGAAGAGTTAATTACGTTAAAGGCTCCTCTCCGGAATCCCAATACTTCTACTCCTACTTATCATCCCAATGAAAGGTGTGCATACCATTCCTATAGTCCTGGACACGACACGAACAACTGTTGGGCTCTGAAGAACAAGATCCAATACATGATTGATACCAAGGAGATCGAGTTTGACCCTCCGGAGACTCCAAATGTGATCACTGCTCCTATGATGAATCATTGAAAGCTTTTGTTCATTTGAATTTTCAAGTTGTAATCTCTTTTGTTGTTCAGACACTTATCTATTAATGTTAAACTTTGTTTCATTAATGCATTGCATATGTTTGTCTCGAATTGATCCATTCGTTTTCATTACATTTAAACTATGCTTTTTACTCTCTTTATGACATTCAACTCTTGCTAAAAGTTACAAGCCTTTAGAGGGAGGATGACGAAAACAATACCATAATCTCATACAGTATGCTTTTGAACAGACCTTGCTGACGATGTACATGCGTTCTTTCAAACCCTAAACACTGGAGTTATAAGGAAGATAATCCCTAGTCAACCCCTTTGAGCCAAAGAAGTAGAAGTTTTCTTTTTACATAAATTGAAACCTTTAATCAAAACCCGGGGCAGGGTAGTCTCTCAGTTAATTCAAATACGCGTTCAAATCGCAAACTCTCATCTTGTAATACAACGAGTGAGATCAAAAATATTCCTTCAGAATCAAAAGACAATGATGGTTCCCTATCACATAAGCAGTCATTATCTCTCAAAAAGAAAAAGCCCACTAATTCAAAACCTACGAAGGAGACTTAAGAAAAACCCAGGGCATCCTGCTAACTGTAATCTCAAAACAAGAATAGTCATACAAAAATCAGGGATAATAAATCAAAAAGAGGTCACTTCAAATCCTCGAACAACATGGAAATATGGAAAAAATGAATGCCTTCCAACAAATAAAATCCCAAATTTTTGAACCATCACCAAAAGTCATTCCAAACTCAATTGGAGTTTAAACGCACAATTAACTGAGTTTAGGGACTGGAGAACATCACGAAGAACGGGCGCGTATAAAATACACTTTGAGCCTTATCCTTTGTTTCTTAAACCATGAACATAGCCATGATACAACCTTCAAAAGTCCTAATTTAAGCATGGGTTAGTTCGAAAGCATACTGTTACATAAGGTATCCTGACTCCTGTAAGGCTTTACTCCAAATCTTGTGTTGAATTTTCTTACAAAAAATTTTTTATCTGCTAAAACGCATTTTAAAAACTTCAAGACAAGCATAAACTTTGCATTATTTGAATATCGTTGTTTGCATATGGCTAATTGTTTGACAACAGAGAAATTCGCACGGCGAATACCCATAAAACATAAATTCTCTCAGGAAACAAAATCACTTCAAATGGGATGACGCTTCCAATGACAAATCACCTGTAAGCAAGGGGGCATCAGCATGATCACTGTCCTGGGGAAGTCAAGTCAAGATTCCATGAAATCTCTCGAGAGGTGCTGAATAACCAGGGGCAAGTCTGTATCTGAATCACATGGGGTACTGAACATGAACTCCAACAAAGGGTTACATACGGTCAGGAAAATATTTCCTGACAATACTACAAACACTTGCTACCAGGGGCAGTGACAAATCTCCCACAAAGTCCTTTTCATAGGATGGTCCCCCAGCCATAATTTCAATCTCTGAAAGCATCTCCAACTAAGTTGATCTCAAGAATCCTCGAGGAGTTTGGCTAAAAGAAAACACTTCTCCAACAAATTGGCGACATGGTTTATTTCCCCAACAAACGTCAAGACTCCGCAGCTTGAATTTGCCTCTCAGGCTATCACAAATCAAGGGACCTCAACTCTTCTTCCCCAGTAGACTTTTCTACAATCCCCGGTGAGCTGCTGCAAAACCTGGAAAAAACAACTAGATAACCGTCAATTTCTTCATCCCCAGCAAGTCGTTGTGAATCCTGGAACCCGACCAGATAACAACTAACTTTCAAGAGATAACTCCCCGGGAGAGCAATGAACGGCTAAGACTCCTGAACTTTTTCACTAAAACAGAAATCAATAATCTCCATAGAGTTTTCTTCTCAAGCAAAATCAACACCGCCAGCGGATTTCTCCTCAAACAACAAAAACAGGAATCCCCAGTGGAAACGTTCTAAGCAAGGTTTGAAGATGGGCATACTCTTCATCCCCAACGGTCATCCGGGATTCAGCCTCCCAAAACTCCCCAACATTTGTCAAGGATTTATTTTACAAGACAAAAGTATATTCCAATAACATTTCTCATTTCATGCATCATATTACATACATGGCAAGTGCATACGACACAATCTCATTTATTTTGAGAAACAGCATTGCACCATGCATTTCGTACATCATGGCATTGCATGCAGCTAACTCTTTACCTTTTCAGGAAAGATCAAATCAACAGATGGCTATCATCAACGATCTTCAAAAGGTCAGAGATTAATACCTGAAACCAGACAGGACAACTATCTCAAACGACCAACTTTTTCAACTTCCAGATTAATACCTGTAACTAGACATGAAAACTATATGTGGATGACTGATTGTAGATTAACACCTGGAATAAGCCAGGAAAACTATCTACTTGAAGAGATTGAAGATTAACACCTGTAACAAGCTAGGAAAACTATCTTTATTTCTCAGTTCAGAGATTAATACCTGAAACCAGACAGGACAACTATCTCAAACGACCAACCTTCTTAAGTTCTAGATTAATACCTGTAACTAGCCAGGAAAACTATCTGTGGACGACTGATTGTAGATTAACACCTGTAACAAGCCAGGAAAACTATCTACATGAAGAGATTGAAGATTAACACCTATAACAAGCTAGGAAAACTATATTTCTTTCTCAGGTCAGAGATTAATACCTGAAACCAGATAGGACAACTATCTCAAACGACTAACTTTTTCAAGTTCCAGATTAGTACCTATAACTAGCCAGGAAAACTATATGTGGACGACTGATTGTAGATTAACACCTGTAACAAGCCAGGAAAACTATCTACATTAAGAGATTGAAGATTAACACCTGTAACAAGCTAGAAAAACTATCTTTCTTTCTCAGGTCAGAGATTAATACCCGAAACCAGACAGGACAACTATCTACTCGACCAGCTGAAGCAACCCTACCCAGGTTCCCTCTTATTTCGAGATGTAGTTTTACACGAACTCATCATGAAGCAATCCTACATAGGCTCTTTCTCATTCAGCTTTCCGATACAGTTCAGATACGCTCCAAATATGGATGTCATTCCGATACTCATTCAGACTCAGCTTTCAAATACATTCCGGATACAGATGACATTCTGATACTCATTCAGATTCAACTTTCTGATACAGTTCAGATATGCTCTAAATACGGATTTCATTTTGATACTCATTCAGACTCAACTTTCAGATATGTTCCGAATACGGATGGCATTCTGATACTCATTCAGATTCAGCTTTCATATACAGTTCAGATACGCTTTAGATACAAATGCCATTTTGATACTCATTCAGATTCAGCTTTCCGATACAGTTCAGATACGCTCCAGATACGAATGTCGTTCTGATACTCATTCAGATTCAGCTTTCAGATACGCTCTAGATACAGATTCCATTCTGATACTCATTCAGATTTAGCTTTCCGATACAGTTCAGATATGCTCCAGATACGGATGCCATTCTGATACTCATTCAGACTCATCTTTCAGATACAATTCAGATACATTCCAGATACGGGTGCCATTCTGATACTCATTCAGATTCAACTTTCAGATACAGTTCAGATACGCTCCAGATACGGATTCCATTCTGATACTCATTCAGATTCAGCTTTTAGATACAGTTCAGATATACTCTAGATACAAATGCCTTTCTGATGCTCATTCAGCATATTTCTCAAATACAGTCCAGATACGATCCAAATACGGATGTCATTCTGATGCTCATTCAGTACATCTTTCAGATGTGAGTCAGTTACAATCCATTTATGGATATTTTTCTGATACTCATCCCACTACATCTACTATTTCAGTATAAATAAACCAGAGATTTATTCTGATACTTCTTCAAATTTTTGCCACCAATCACTTTTGGATGGCATCTGTAAGCCCATATCCGACAACTCTCCATCATTTCTCCAAATGGCATCTTTAAGCCCATTCCTTACACCTCAACCACAATATCATCAAAGCGCAAATTTCTGGGTACTCTAGTGTTCAATCATCTTCCACCTTCAAGTCACGAATGGAAGATACACCAATCTAACTCTTCATGTTTAAGAAGATTGAACAGGGGCAGTTGTTGTACCCCAAAATTTGCCCTCTCATTTCTCAAAAGATCATCCTGGACCCTCATGTTTGCTTCTATCAAGTTTTAAGTCTTGGATTACAATTTTCCAAGAAAGTCATTCACAAGGACAAAATGGTCAAAAGCACACTGAAAAGTCAAACTTTGACTTTTTGATCAAAATCAAATTTCAACAATTATATTTCATCAAGACATGAAATTGGTTCATCAAAAATCAGAATTCAGAAATTACTTTGAAAAATCAAATTTTTAAACATTTAGAAAATTTTCTAAGTGTTAAGAGATAATGATACTTCTGAACTTCTGGGCTAGCCTTCACGTAAGTGTAATCAGAGTTTGCAAATATGGTTCAGAACATGACTCATCAATCAGAACGTGACTCTTCAGCATATGGAGGCTATGTTCTATGCTTCGATCAGAGCCTCACTCTTTGAATCTCACTCTGGTCTTCTGCGATCAGAACATCACCAAATCCCAAAACCTCGTTTGAGCAACCTGCTGCACTGCTGTAGTACAGTCCTGCCACCAGCTGCCACAATGCTCCAAGGTGCTGGTGATCCAGTCCACGCCTACGTTTTTCTCAAACCCCATAATTGCACCAAATTAGCATGCAAAAATTGTGCTTAAAAAGCAATGGAACAGTATGCCAAAAAGGTTAAAAATCCCATTTTTTCCCCCAAAACCACATCAAACCCATCTATAAATAAGTTTCTCCATCACATGTTCAAGGGGTTGGCTTTTGGAGAGAGAATTATCAAAGATAGAAAAGGAAACAGTAAAAACCTTTTCAAATCCTAAACAAAACCTTTGCTCTTCCTGTTGAATCAAAGAACATAACCGTTGTTCCGTTGCTCTCGCTGACTCCAGAACATCTGAAGGCAGCAACTCAAATTCAAAGCACACGCTCCAGATTCAAGCTAAGTCTTACTAACTTTGCATCTTTTCATTCAGAACATCATTAAGTATGTAAATATCATAGTATTGATGTTGTCCATATCATTGCATAAGTAGAAAAAACTATGGACCAGAACTTCTTGAATAAAGCTAGGCTCAATTAGAATTAGAACTTCTATAAACTGATGTGCTTTTATCCTTTGATTTGTTGTTAAGAACTGAGTAAATTGTTGATATATTAATTAATATGAGGAAAGAGTTGAAATGTAACACATAACTTCTTATTTTCATTCACTGTTTAAGACAACACAGAACTTCAGATTTTCACTCATTGTTTAGCACAACACAGAACTTCTGAGTTCTTCTCATTGTTTTAACACACTAGAATTTCTAGGTTTTTGCACTGTTATGATACGGTAACAGAACTTCTGACTTTTACTCACTACTAACACAACACAAAGCTTCTGACTTTTCACCCACTATTTAACATGACACAGAACTTCTGACATTTTGCTCACTGTCTAAACACCACCCAGAACCTTTGTTTTCTTTCCCTCTAACGTTTCTTGCAGGACCTCAGAGTGTATCAATCCAGAACTTCTGATGCCTACTGACGTTTCTTTCTGAGTCACAGCGCGCCTGGCATCAGAACTTCTAATCCTTTTTGTTTTGCTTGCAGCAGCACGCTGATTCTATCTCTCATTATTTTCCCCTTTTATCATTTTCAATAGCAATACTCTTTTTATTAATATAAAAAAGACATAAAAATATTTCCTTTTTATTAATTAATTTATTTCTTCTTTTTTTAATTCATTAAGATAAAAAAAACACTTTCAAAACAAGTCCTTTTTTCTTCTTCTTATATTGTACATTTCAATATGATTGTAATAGTTAAATAGGATTTAAGTTCTAGCAACCCCACGTTTGTTAATTTGTATCCCAATCCCTAAAATAATGTAATAGCGTATGACCTTTACATTTCTGCAATTTATTGTTTTCAAGTATAAATGCTAGTAATTAGGGTGTGTATGACAAGACATGAAATCAACAAATAGATAACCCTAATCAAGACTAAATGCATGTAAATCAAACACACTTTCACATTAGCACCCTTAGGTTAATTCCACTTTGTTGCCTTTCGGAAAATAGTCATGTCCCTCGAATATGGGCGTTTTAGCAAAGATCCTCGATAAAAGATCGTAGTCCCTCGATGACCTTCAATGTTGCCTTCGATAAACGATCTAGTCCCTAAATGACATTGTTGAAACGTCCCATAGGTTGCCTTCTATGACTATACAAACGTCCCACACTCGTCCCTTCACATCCAATAATGGGGCTTCTTACAAAATCAATGGTAAGATAAAAACATCTAAAGGAGGAGGAAAATAACATTTAAGACATTTTGAGTAGTTAGGTTGCTCCTAGTTTCTCGCTTGCTCACAACAAAAACACTTATACACCAACGCTCTCATTTTGAAATACTTTCAAAAGACAAACACTTTCTACGCGTTCTTATAGAAACGAGAGTCATTACAAAGAAGATATCTTTTCAAAATCACTTTCAAAAGCACATTCTACAAACACCTCTTTGAACTATTTTTTAAACAACACTTTGTACGCGTTCTTATAGAAACGAGAACCATTACAAAGACATTTTAAAAATACTTTCAAAACCCATACCACAAGCACACATTCAAACAAAAGCAAATGATCTAGCAAGCAACTAAGAGCCTGTAGATAACTACGGATGAAAAGGGTGATAACACCTTCCTTTTTCATAATCTACCCTCCGAACTCAGAAAACATCTCTAAAGGTCTTTCCTATTCTTTTCAGCCTTTCCTTTTGGATAAAAGAAAAGTCGGTGGCGACTCTTGCTATCCGCATAATTGTGATCAAATGCAAAACACCCAAGTCAGTTCTCCCACCATGTTACAATGTATAATTTGTTTGGTTTGGTTTGATTGAATTGATGTGTTGTATATGATTATACATGGATCTGTGATGCTATGTTGTGATTGTTGTTGTGATTGTGTTGTTATGATGATTGTTGCATAAAACCCCAATCTAGAACCTATAAGTAATGAGAATTAGGATTTGAGGATTTTGGATGAGAATTGATATATTAGAGATGAATAATGATGCCCATATGATGTATAATTGATGTAGAAACATAAGATGATAATAGATGACGATTACTTATGATTATATGATGTTTTAGG
The DNA here is from genome assembly GCA_948472305.1 of Vicia faba. NCBI lineage: Eukaryota > Viridiplantae > Streptophyta > Magnoliopsida > Fabales > Fabaceae > Vicia > Vicia faba. The sequence goes on from OX451740.1 coordinate 672,773,658, forward strand.
ACCTATAAGGTAGTGAAATCACAGAAAAATCGCAGAAAATTCAGCACAAAACATCATGCGTCGACTCCAAGAGGTCACGCGTCGACTCATGCAGGTTCAAGACTCAGTATGCATCGAATCATTGGGTCGACCTGAGCACACCCGGGGCAGACATAATACCTATGCGTCGACTCAAAGGGGGTATGCGTCGACTCAAGTAATCCAATTTTTGACAGATTTTTATAAAGGCCGTAACTTGAGTTTCTGCACTCCGTTTGAGGTGTTGTTCAAAGCGTTAGATAGCTAACACGATGGACTATATCTATAAGGAATAAAATAAATATTTAGAAGGATAATTATAGTAACTAAGTTAAAATAGGAATTATTTCCCGTTGTTACACCGAAATGGTGGGTTATTTTCTTGTGATGTTCTTTTGCTGATGATGCCGGTATGAGGCAATGTTGGTGATTATGATGAGGATGATGCGGATGACTTAAATTACCATGGTGATGAAGGCTTATGCCTTGTGGTTGTATGATTTCATGTTGTTGTATGTTCATATTGCATGCATTCATGGATGAGAGCTTATGCCCTGATGTTGGACTGGATTGGTGTTGTGTTGAGGGCTTATGCTCTAGTATTGCCCAATTGGCATTGAGTAGAAGCCTTATACCTTGATGGTACCACATGCATGTTGATGTAGGACTATTGCATTGCATAAACACTAAATTTATGTTATGTGATGATGGTTGTTTGTGATGAATTTTCTGTATGTTGTGATTTACTACTCCTTAGCATGTTTTATTTCACCGAATAATTATTGAATGAAATTGTCACCCCTTTTGTGGTGTTGTGTCTGTACTCTTCGGGAGTACAGATAATCAGGTATATGAGTAGTGCTTGAAGTGATGTTACCAGATCGAGTCTTAGGAGTCGCTCTGATATGTAACATGGGATTTGGGATTTTCATTATGTTTTGCATGATTTCAAATGTTGCACATTTTCTTTAAACTTATGATGGACCATGTATTGTGGATTTGAATTTTTGTTAAGGCTAGAATGCGCATGAACTACTTTTATGTTGATTTTTCGCGGTCGAATAACCATTTTTCGATACACGAAGTGATTAAGTATTTTGAGAATGTTATGTATTTTATGATTTATGTGGCATCTTATTGTGAACTCTGATGCATTTGTCGTGTATTTCGTTATAAATATTCATATGGGAAAATGGGGTGTTACAATTGGTATCAGTACAGGCCGGTCCTGAAATAATCGGTTGAACAATCAACTAATAAAATATCAATGAAGTCGTCATCGAACGTATTTTATCCTAATAGGAACGGAAAGGTAAACATCGAGAAAACCTGTTAAGGGCAAAACTTCCCCGAGGAGAAAAGATATAAACTTCATGGTGATGATGAACGACAACCTCACTAGGGAGGTAAATTCCAATCACGGAGACACGGGGTATCGACTTCAAGGGGGTATAACAAAGGTACCCAATTCGATGAAATGGTCATTCCCATATTCTTCGAAAAGCGTAGCCTGCACTGAAGAAGAAGATTGTACAGAATCTTGCTAAAATGCACTTCTTTCGATATAAGCCCTCTCGAAGGGAGAAACTCTTAAACAAAATCTTATCAAGAGTGTTAACTTTAGTGAGGATTACACAAGAGCATACTTTTACTGGAGAAAAGGAATTCTTTTTAGGCAATAGTACGCCTTCACTCGGGATACAAGATTCTGTCTTGAGCAGAAGTAAGAATTCACTGGGGAAATTGGATCTCATTCTACAGATATCTTCATGTTGGTCGCATACAGACCCATCTTGATTCATTTGCTCGTATACTTCTTGTCATAAAAGACCAACAACACTTGCAAAAAGAGAAATTGTGGCAACATGCCAATATTTGGAATGGCAAACTTTGCTGAAGAATAAGCAATTTGAACTACCAACCACCGGGTAAAAACTGTGATGCAAGATTACAACTTCATTATGTCAACTCCGAGGAGGAATGCCACTGGCTAGTGGACTTTGGAGAAGATGCTGCAAAAATAAATTGCAATCCACTGAAAAGAAATCATCTTGACTTCAAACAACTTCTAAATTTCCAGGGAGAAAGAACATTCTCCTCCAGCAGAGAAATGAGGAATGCTTTGTTGGGGAATAAAGATCTCTGAAGAGAAACCCCTTAGCAGACAGACTTTAGTCAAGTAGTAGCGGATCCTTTACTAGGGAGGGGCGTCCTCCTAGGAAATGAAATTTCCATCACGTCTTGTACGAGTAAACAACCTTAAATGATCTTTGCATTACTGCTCGTATCCTACTGAGGATAACAATCCAAACTTCAACTGGAGATAATGATCCTGACTTCTGATGAAGGAACATCAATAAATGGACTTAAGTCTCTGATGAACTGAGGATAACGATCCTGACTTCTCGACATTCTCTTCAAATTCATAATTTGTTTAGCCCACGCCTGGACTTAATATGATCAACCCTTGAAGAGAAGAAAATTCCCCTGCATAATTTCTTGCCCCTGTCTGTAAGGCTTTTAAAGAAAATTTCCTCGAGAAGACTTTCTGAGATTTGTACCATTAAGATAAACAGCCCAGTGTTATGAACTTTGGAGCATACAGCTACTGGCTGACCAAAGTTGGAAACAGTTTCAACCATGCTTGAGTGAATTCTCGTGCATCTGTAGATTCTGAAAATACTCTCCTCTAATCAACGAATTCTCAGAGAGATTTGTCAAATCTCGACAAAATTTCCCCAGTTTGACTGCACTTTGAGGGATAAAATCCGGATTTGAATGCCTCAGATTGGCTTAATACCTATTCGATGGAGTATTTAACATGCTTTCCCCTGCTCAACAGAGTCTCGACACACCATTTCCTTCATCTCATGCTAAAGGAGAAATGAGAAGTTCACAGAGTTTTGGAGACAACACAACCTTAGGTTAGTTGACTTGTGCCTTGAAAGTAGGCTACTTCATAACCATACTTCTCAACTTGAATTACCTCATGTTTAAGCAAACACTTGAAGCGATACGTCCCTCGAGACCAACTGAAAGTAATGCGCTGTTGCTCGACAGAGACTCTTGGAAATCAACTTTTGCAATCTAATTTAGATCAATTCTCAAGCTGGTATTCTTTTACTCAATGGAGTCAATAGAAGGTCTACCCCAGATTAAGATCATTCTCGAAAATGATTTACCTTTCAACTTACCGCTGATGCAATTTGTCCCTCGAGATAATCAAACTTCCATCTGATGTTCATTATGCAAGCTTACTTAATGTTTAAGCACTTGTTCATATGCAAAGCATGTTTATTCTAAGAATGATAATTCTAATGCAAAGCTTATGTTTGTCTTGAAGTTTAAAAACTTTTATTGAAAAGATTACACATAAAAAAATTTATGCGAAAGAAATTAAAAAGATGATGTGATACCAACTTAAATTTTTTAGCAAACCTCCTAGGAGTCAGATTACCGTATTCTCATTACAATGTGCTTTCAAATTAACCCATGCTTCAGTTAGGACTTTTCAGGGTTGTAATGTGGCCTGGTACACGATTTTAGAAAAAAGGATTTAAGGCTCAAAATATTCGGTGCCCACCCATTCCCCGTGATGTTCTCCATTCCTATGTTCAGTTAACTCGATGTGAGCACTCATCTCTAAAAAGGAGGTTACAATGGTTGAGTCAAACGAGGTTTTTCTAGACACGACAGTCACTCACCTGTTTCGTTCTTGGTGTCTGATCACACGACTTTGTTCTTTGCTGAGGATTTTTTTAATCCTTTTTCACCTTTCAGACTTTCCCTTTACCTTTCACTTTCCATGGCTTTTGCCTAAGTGACTTGTTTCCAAGTTTCGAGTTAGCGGGGATTTTTGTCTCTTTCTCTTTTTTTTTTACTTTCATTTTGAACAAATCATGTGATCCTCATTTTTGTACCCCAAAATTTTCCCTCTCATATTTCCCAAAACATTTCAAGAAATATCTTCAAGATGCTCAAGGAAGTCCAAGGGTTGACCAGACAAGCTCTCTCCTAAGGCAGTCTACCTCAAATTAGGGTTTCACATTACATCAAGATACTTGAGTCCAAGGGATCCCAAATGATCACAAATGTCATAATATGTTCTCAAGATCATCCATGTCAAGTTTCAAGCCCTACAGAGAAAATTTGCTCAGTCAATTGCTCAAAGGCCTAGAAATCGACTTTGCTAGGGCAAAAGTCAACTGTGACCCCTATACAGTCAAACTTCAAGATTTTTGGTCAACATCCTCATTTTGAAGTATATTTCATCATTTGATCAAGGGTTGATCATGATTCATCAAGTATTGCTCATAATTCCTCAAGAACCAAAAGTTGCTAAATTAGGGTTTTGTAGGAAAAGTCAACTCAACTTTGACCAAGCATAACTTTCTCATACTTTATGAGAAATTACCCATCCAAATCTCATTTTGAAGATGATACCATGCTCTACAATCCATCTTCATCTCCAAAGTTCAAAATATACACTCACAAGAAGTTATGAATTTGGACATTATAGGTCATTTTGAAAAGTCAACAAAAACACCTTTTTTGTCAAAGCTTCATACATGAGCATGGAATATCAAATTGAGATGAGACCAAAAGGGTTGATTAGAGGAAATCTCAAGCTTTCTAAAAAGTCAAAGAAAACCTTCAAAGAGTCAAAATTGAGGAAGTATCAAATCTAGTTGGCAAGTATTTGAAATCGTGCAAGGCATTGGTATGGACAAAAAGATTGGTTTTAGGCTATTTTTGGAATGATATTCAAGAGAATCAAATCAAGATAAAATTCAATAATGGAGGAATATTATGATCATTCTTTCAACCCTAATCTATTCCTCAATACATATAGAAGGAATGCAGACCTAAAACTAGGTTAGAAGGAGGCGTATGAACCAGAAACAAAACTTGAAAAAACAAGAAAAAGTGCAAACACGAATTCCTACTTAGAGGCCAATTCAAGACCCTTGGACCATTCCAATCGCTTCTTGGGATCCCTAGAAAGAAAAATAAATCAAAATCAAGTGTTCCCAAGCCCTATATCTCACTGTAAGTCCATCACGACATTGCTTATTTCTTGAATTCGGTTTGCATGATTTAGGCATTGATAGCATGAATTAATGATATATTCTTGATCCATAGAACATTTGCAAGCTTTCTATATTGTTTAATTGCATTTATCTGGCTTGTATAAGATTTCACCATGGCAAGGGTTTAGAGCTTCGATTTAGGAGTTTTATGTGCAGGCAAAATTAGGCCATGAAAGGGCCACCATTATACTCAGGAGGTCCAGACGAATTGATTGGTGGCCCTAGTTTTCGTTTATCTTGCTCATGGTTGGTTTTAAGAGAACGTATGTTGTAGCTACGGACAAACATCCGTAGGTAAAAGTTTGGGACTTTTACCGACAGATCCAAGGAGGAAGATGACCAGCTGGAAAATAATCATTGGCTTGTTCAAATTTCCGCGCGAGTTTTTTTTCATATTACGCTTGTTTATAATATAATAATTGTTTTGTATTATTTAACAACAAAAGCAAGTAGCGCAGTTGGTTACAGGGCGAAGGCAAAATGCTTCAGGACCTAGGTTCGAATCCCAAGTCCCCCACTTTCTTCATGTTATTTTCTTGCAGATAATCCAGCGCGCGTATGAAGCCAAGGTCCATCATGTGACCTCAAGATCTAGTCTGTCAAGTGGCCAGATGGCCAGATCCAAAGGCCATCAATGAGGGAGTACAATAGGCCATGGTCAAAGCATCATAGAGAATCTGGGAAGTCAACATGGACTTCCATCTTTTGGGCCCAGTAGCTGCTGTTTGCACCCCTCAAATTACTTTTCAGGCCTAATCTCTCTTTCTATTTTCTTTTATATTTTGTTTTATTTAATTTATTTATTTATTTTATTTCCTAACACAATTAAATTATTCTTTTTTTTATCAAAAAATCATAAAAAATAAGACTTTTCACAAATTAGGTTTAGATTTTATTTTTTATCAAAAAAATTAAATTAATTTAATTAGGTTTTTAATTTTAGATAACTTTAATTCCTTTTGTATATAATTAAAATTAATTAGAACAAATAGGTTTTTAGTTCTAACTTAATTATATTTTCTTTTCTTAAAAAAATAACCAAAAACCACAAAATAGGCCATGTAATCATTTTCATTAATTAATTAATTTAATTAACTAATTAATTTTTTGTATTTTATTTAGAAAACTTAATTCTTTTCTTAAAAAATAATTAAAAGCAACAAAAACATTTTTATTTTAAATTAGGTTTAAAAATGGTCAAAACCCTAATTTTTTCGTATCGTTCTAATTGCATTGCATGCGCTTTATTGTTCTATTATTTACCATATTGATGTAACTGCCTACAAGTTGTAATAGTTAATCAGGACTTTTATTTTCATTTATCGCTTTATTTTTTCAAGGGTTTGTTTTTTGCTATGTAAATACCCGAAGCCTTGTAATAGCGTAGTTTAATTTCCGCACTTTAATTTCCGCAAAATATTAACTGTTAGATGTATGATATTAGGATGCATGACAAGAATGTATGTTTAACTTTAAAACAGTTAGATAACCCTAAAATGTGCAAAGATAAATAATCTGAAATTGAATCACTCGCACATGCGCACTCCTAGGGTACACTCCCACTTGGTTGCCTTCGGTAAACGGTCATTGAGTATAGGATGCTTTAGTGGTCGTCCTTTTGTCTAAACAAAGATCAAAGTCCCGATTCGGAAAAGTTGCCTCGAAACGGTTGCCTCAGAATTGTTGCCTCGAATAAGTGATCTAAGACATTAGGGTTATTACTAAGATGTCCTAACATTGCTTTAGTGACAGTACGTCCCTTTCTAATTGACCCTCAAAAATCCAACGATGGTGCTACCTACTAACTAATAGTGGGATAGCGTTGTCTAAAGGAAACGAACATAGAACGATTCTTTTTTCGAGTAGGTAGATTAGCTCTTAAGTACTTGCTCAATCCAAACAAACTTTTTCACACTTACACTCCTTTACAAACAAAGTTTTCAAAAACACTTCATTACACTCTTGAAGACAGAAGCAAGAGTTAAATCAAAGTCAAAACAAAAGCTTTTCAAATCACACAAACACAAATAAGCAATTTTGAAAATGATGAGCAAGTACCTAAGAGCCCGTAGATAACTACAGATAGAAAGGGTGCTAATACCTTCCCTTTCTATAATCTACCCCCCGCACTCAAAAATATCTCGAAAAAGGAATTTTTCTGTGCTTTTTTTCCTTACCTTGTTGGATAAAATAAAATTCGGTGGCGACTCTTGCTTACCGCGACATTTTGCAAACACAAATGTAAAACGCAAACCAGCAAATTCTTAAAAGAAACCAAGTCCCGGTTCTGGCCACCGTATCACAGAACTGGCGACTCTGCTGGGGACTTAATAAGTGGGGTGTACCTTAGGATTAGTTCATCATATTGTTTTCAATTATTTGATTTGTTTGCTTTATCTTTGTGGGCTTTGTATCAAAGTTACTATAGATCCTAACCCGGATCTGGGGATACCTTTTAGGTAAGTAGCAATAGACTGTGAGGGAACTGTACGGCGTAGACCGATACGGTTGAAGCAGTAGCTACGTTGATGTGGCACATTAGTTGGTACCGATATCCCTTGTGGATAAACAAGGAGAGTATGGGGATGCTATATGGGTCATTAAGCATCAACTGACCTTTAGAATCTATAATTGACCAACTTGGCCATAGAAAGTAGCAGGATGCTACACTCATTGAGACCATACTCTCGCGATGGTTCTGGCTGCAAGAAAAGATTGCGTGAGCTGAAATTATGACCGATGGAGGATGGTCAGTGATATTGAGAACCTCTAGAACCCGGTTACTATTATTAGGAAAGGTTGAACCAACTAAACTGCAAGAGGGTAGTACCTAAACTCCATGCCAGCCTAAAATATAAGGGCTACTGTGTGACTTGTTTGCCCTTACCATGTTTGCTATCTGTGATACCTGTGGTGTGTTTTTATCATGGCATCATGCATCATGACATAGCATGCATATTTCATTAGACTAACCATTTCAAAGACCTAGGGGATTCATCTTTGTTCTGTTTTGCAGATCATGGCTTCTATGCGCAGAAATACCATTTGAATCAACTTCGTGCAAATTCCTGCTCAGCTCAGAGAGTTAGTTGCAAAAGTTCCTGACACTTCTTCCTTTGTTAGAAGACATGGTCATCTCCTTATCCTGGTCACTTCCAAGTTGGATGAGCAAATGATGAATGTGTTGTTCCAGTTCTTTGACCCGTTGCATCATTGTTTTACCTTCCCGGATTATCTGATGGTCCCTACTTTGGAGGAGTTTTCTGACTTACTAGGCATATCTATTCTAGAGAAGACACCCTTTACAGGTTTGGAGATAGCTCCTAGGCCAGAGGATATTGCTTCAGCCCTACATCTAAAAATGGTTGATGTAATATCTAACTGGGAGACTCGGAGTGGGGTTAAAGGTTTCTTGGCTAAGTTTTTGATCGATCAAGCTCAACAGTTCTGGGATAGTTTGGACTTTCAAGCATTTGAAGACATCCTGGCTCTCCTCATCTTACGACTTGGTTCTTTTCCCAAATCCGGATGCCTTCGTCGATGTGAACACAGTCAAGATCTTCATGTCTCGTAACCCCGTGCCTAATTTTCTAGGTGATATTCTACATGCTTTCTATACCCGTACTGTTCGGAGAAGGGGGACTCTCATGTGTTGTACACCGCTGCTGGCGAGGTGGTTTATTTTGCACCTCCCTAAATCTGTATTGAAGAATGAGGAAGGTGTAGGTTGGGCTTACATAATCATGTCCATTGCTCATACGGACATCCTTTGGAGTACTAAAGATATGGAAAGGGTAGCTGTCATTGATCGATATGGGGAATACCCTAATGTTCCATTGCTTGGAATTCGAGGGGGAATAACCTACAACCCTTGCTTAGCTTTGAGACAGTTTGATCGTGCTCGGAGGGATGGTCCCCATGAGCTGTTACTTACAGGCATTGTCTTTGACTTCAAGGGGGATGTTGAGGGACATCGCCGCGGGTTTATACGAGCTTGGGATAGGGTGAACAGGTCTGACCCACATGAGCTAGGAATGAAGGCTTATCTCCCGATGCAACCATATCTCTAGTGGGTTCGAGCCCGTGCTTAAAAGTTGGGGATGCCATATGAAGCTGTTTTGCCGGTGATTATAAAGCATACTAATGAAGAAGGTGTTCCTTATACGGTCATCCACCCATACATGGCTACTGATCTTGGGGCATTGAAGAGATCTTGGATCCAGCTAAAGGAAGAAAGGGATACCTACAGAGAGAAGTATCATGAGCAGGAACGGAAGATCTTGAAGCTTACAAGGCAGCTTGAGAACGAAAGGACAATCAACGATTATGTCAGCATGAAGGGAAAACGACCATGGGATTTCTGATGTCTTTTATTGTTTCTAGTTTAGATTTTCTTTTCAGTATTTCTTTTGTAAACGCCTTAAAGGAATTTGTTAAACATTGTTACAAGTTTTATCTAATAAAGTGTGTTTTATTTTGGTTTACAAATTTGAATCTCCCAAAGTCTTTGAAATCATGTCATACGCATTCCATTCCCATGCACCTCATTACAGGTACCATTACAGGGTTCTTATCTTCTTCGCTGTTTATTTCAGCAATCATGTCTTCTGAAACACCTATTGATCAAGCCATCAAGGCTCTTCAAGCTTAAAATACACAATTCCAAGAGCTGTTCCTGAATTTGGCCAAAGGGCAGCAAGATTTGAAGTCTCTCATCTTGAAAGAAAAGAAGAAGAAGAATAAGAAGGTGGTCCTCTTGAATATGGGTCGCAGGTTCAGGAACAATTTGAGACAGGAAACTGATTTATCCCATTCATCTGGAGGGGGAGAGAATCAAGAGGAAAGAAAGGGGCCTAGTCCTGTGGTTTCTGATAATGACACTGATTTCAATGAAGACAGTATCCTCCTGCTGAGGATAGATATAAGCAACTTAAAGACCGGCTGAGTGCAATGGAGATCCAGAAGATACCTGGCCCGGACTTCGTAGATTTGGGTTTTGCATCTGGGGTGGTGATCCCACACAAGTTTAAGGATCCTGCCTTTGCTAAGTATGACGGGGTATCCTGCCCGAAGTTACACCTCCGCTCATATGTCAGAAAGATTCAACCATATACTGCCAATAGGAACCTCTGGGTTCATTTCTTTCAAGATAGTCTGTCAGGGACTCAACTTGAATGGTTCTATCAACTGGAAGGAGCTAATGTCCGCAACTGGGAGGACCTTGCTGCCACTTTTTATAAACAATACCAGTATAATGCCGACCTTGCTCCCACGCGTACTCAACTCCAGGGTATGTCTATGGGTACAAGCGAAGGCTTTAAGGACTATTCTCAGAAGTGGAGAGATCTTGCTGGAAGAGTCCAACCCCCTCTTTCTAATAGAGAGTTGGTGGATATGTTTCTTGGGACTTTGTATGGTCCATATTTAAATCATTTGATCGGAAGTTCATCGTCTGGGTTCACTGAATTAATTTTGACGGGGGAGAGAGTTGAAGCTGGCATCAAAATTGGCAAGATACAGAAAGGTGCTTCGTCAAGTATAGAGAAGAAGCCTTTCAAGAAAGAATCTAGTGCAGTTTACAGCTTGAGGAGCCAAAATCGTCCTGAACGTTGCCAAGCAGTTAACACGGTAGTAATATCAAGACCAACTGTTGCCCTACAATGCAACAATCAACAAAGAGTAGAGAGACCACAAAGACAGTATACTCGGCTCAGTATGACCCTATCTCAAATTTTACCGCAGTTATTGAAGACCAACTTGATCACTCTGAGGGAAGCTCCGAAGAATCCCAGTACCACATCTCCGCTGTATAATCCAAACGCCCGCTGTGCCTATCACTCTGATAGCCCAGGACATGATACCAACAACTGTTGGGCCTTGAGGAATAAGGTGCAAGATTTGATTGATGCTAAGGAAATTGAGTTTGACGCGCCGGAAAATCCTAATGTCATAACTGCTCCCATGCCCAAGCATGACTAGGGAGTGAATGCAATTGAAGATGATGAAGAGTCTGAGTTTGACAGCTGGATTTACCCGACTACCGACGGCGGATTAAGTAATTGGACGGTGAAGGACTTCATGCCCATTTCTTTTATTACACAGTAATAGACTTTGGTTTTGAATTTGTAACAGACAATTTGAAATTTTACGGCCCGGTGCCTTACCCAAGACACCGTGGCTTTGTTTGTGAAGGCTTAATATTTGTCATTTCCATATATCATCAATAAAAGCATTGGACGTTTTTCTTGCATTACAAATTTTGCGCTCCTTGTTTTTCCTTTCTATTTTGCACTTTATCAAAACAATTATTTGTCTTACACACACTCACATAATACAGGTCCACATCCACTCTAGATCCCACTGATAACGAATCTTCTACTGCCAGTTATGACTTCGAAAGTCTGATCAACCAAGTCGAGGACGAAGGTGAGGATGATTGCGAAGTGCCTGGTGAACTTGCTAGATTGTTACTATAGGAAGAGAGGGCCATACAGCCCCATGAAGAGCCAGTGGAAACAGTAAATATGGGTACAGAGGAAGACAAGAAAGAGGTCAAGATTGGTGCGAATTTGGAGTCTAATGTCAAGCAACGCCTGATACAATTGCTGCGAGACTATGTTGAGATCTTTGCCTGGTCTTATGAAGATATGCCTGGGTTGGATACCGATATTGTGGTACACCGCTTGCCAACCAAAGAAGATTGTCCTCCAGTGAAGCAGAAAGTTCGTTGCATGCGCCCAAAGATGTCTGAGAAAATCAAAGCGGAGGTTATGAAACAGTTTGATGCCGGTTTTCTAGCAGTTACTTCTTACCCGCAATGGGTTGCCAACGTGGTTCCATTTCCGAAGAAATATGGTAAGGTTTGAATGTGTGTTGACTATAGGGATCTGAATAGGGAAAGTCCCAAGGATGATTTCCCTCTGCCTCACATCAATGTTTGGTCGACAACACCGCACAGCATAAGGTCTTCTCCTTTATGGATGGTTTCTCCGGTTACAATCAGATTAAGATGGCTCCCGAAGACATGGAGAAGACAACCTTTGTTACGCAGTGGGGTACCTTTTGCTACAAGGTCATGCCGTTCGGATTGAAGAATGTTGGGGCAACGTATCAGCGCACCATGGTTGCTCTGTTCCACGACATGATTCATCATGAGATTGAGGTATACGTTGAAGACATGATTGCAAGATCCCAGACTGAAGAGGAACATCTTGACCATCTCCAGAAACTATTTGACAGGTTGAAGATGTACAAGCTAAGGTTAAACCTGAACAAGTGCACCTTCGGGGTGAGGTCTGGTAAGCTGCTGGGTTTCGTCGTTAGTGATAAAGGTATTCAAGTGGATCCTGCAAAGGTGAAGGCTATACAGGATATGCCAGCTCCCCGAACTGAAAAAGAATTCATAGGATTTTTGGGACGTCTGAACTACATTGCCCGATTCATTTCACATTTGACCGCTACTTGTGAGACAATCTTCAAGCTGTTGAAGAAAGATTAAGTTGTAAGATGGAATGATGAATGTCAAGCCGCTTTCGAAAGGATCAAGGAATATCTCCAAGAGCCACCTATTCTGATGCCTCCAGTTGAAGGGAGACCTTTGATCTTATACTTGACAGTACTCGACAATTCAATGGTGTGTGTGTTGGGGCAGCATGACGAGTCTGGCCGAAAAGAGCATGTTATTTACTACCTTAGCAAAAAGTTTACCGACTGTGAGACCCGATACTCACTGCTTTAGAAAACTTGCTGCGCTTTGGCATGGACTGCTCGCCGGCTGAGGCAGTATATGCTGACTCACACTACTTTATTAATATCAAAGATGGATCCAATCAAGTATATCTTCGAAAAGCCTGCCTTGTCCGGAAGAATAGCAAGATGGTAGATGATCTTGACTGAGTATGACATCCAATACACGACCCAAAAAGCAATCAAGGGAAGTGTGTTGGCAGATCATTTGGCGCATCAGGCCGTGGACGATTACCAGTCTATGAATTTCGAGTTTTCGGATGAGAACATCATGTTGGTGACTGACTGTGAAACACCTGGACCGGATGAAGGACCTGAGGAGGGATCCCGATGGTCTATGTATTTTGATGGAGCTTCAAACGCTTTGGGTAATGGCATTGGCACTATGATCATATCTCCTGAAGGCTGTCATACTCCATTTACCGTCCGACTATGTTTTAACTGCACCAACAACATGGCGGAGTATGAAGCATGCATTATGGGCCTTCGAGCAGAAATTGACCTAAGGATTAAGTTCTTAAGTGTATTCAGAGATTCCGCTCTCGTGATCATCCAGATCAAAGGCGAGTGGGATACGAAGCACCCAAATCGTATTCCTTACAAAGAGTATGTATTAACTTTGCTTCCATATTTCGAGGAGATAACCTTTGAACACTTCCCCAGAGAGGAGAATCAGTTAGCGGACGCGCTAGCTACGATGTCTTATATGTTCAAAGTCAGGTGGGACAATGAGGCTCCTCGGATTACCATTGAGAGGTTGGACGAACCCGCACATTGCTGTGATATTGAGACTGAAGAGGTAGCAGATAAACCCTGGTTCCATGAGGTAAAGAGGTATCTTGAGGCTCAAGAATACCCCGAGGGTGCATCTGTTAATGATAAGAAGTTTCTGAGGAGGTTCGCTGCGAAGTTCTTCATCAGTAATGGTATTCTTTACAAGCGTAACCATGACTCAACCTTATTGCGATGTGTGGATAAGAACGAGGCAGAAAGAATTATGGCGGAGTTACATGAAGGTACCTTCGGGATTCACTCCAGTGGACACACCATGGTGAAGAAAATCCTACGGGCAGGATATTATTGGTCTACTATGGAAACCGACTGTTATCAGCATTCTCGGACCTGTCATAAGTGTCAAATCTATGTTGATAAGGTGCACGTACCTCCAGTTCCTCTAAACGTTTTGACGGCACCTTGGCCTTTTGCAATGTGGGGCATCGATATGATCGGAGAGATCAGACCTACTGTGTCTAATGGGCATCGTTTCATTCTGGTAGCAATTGATTACTTTACGAAGTGGGTTGAGGCATCTTCCTTTGCTACAGTGACCAAGAACGACGTGGCACAGTTTATTCGGCACAATCTGATCTGTCGATATGGTGTACCGAAGAGGATCATTACGGACAACGGTACAAATCTCAACAATACAATGATCACCGAGCTCTACAAGCAGTTCAAGATACAGCATCACAACTCTTCTCCTTACCGGCCGAAGATGAATGTGGTTGTTGAAGCGGCTAATAAGAACATCAAGAAGATTGTGCAGAAGATGACGGTGACATACAAAGATTGGCACGAGTTGTTACCTTTTGCTCTTCATGGGTACTGAACTTTAGTACGAACTTCAACAGGGGAAACACCCTACTCTTTGGTGTATGGCATGGAGGTAGTCTTACCCATTGAGGTCCAGATACCCTCTCTTCGGATTATGAAGGATGCAGGTTTGAGCGAGGACGATTGGATCCAGAACCGGCTTGATCAACTGAACTTAATCGACGAAAAGAGACTTACTGCTATTTGTCATGGTCAGACGTATCAAAAGCGGATGATCAAGGCATTTAACAAGAAAGTCAGACGACAAGAATATCAAGTTGGGGATCTGGTGATCAAGCGCATCATACTGCCGCAAGGTGATCCTAGGGGCAAATGGACCCCTACGTACGAAGGGCCATTTGTGGTTAAGAACATTTTCTCAGGAGGAGCTATGATTCTAACCACCATGGATGGTGACGACCTTCCTCACCCCGTCAATACAGACATAGTGAAAAAATACTACGCCTAATCAAAGACCCACTAGGTCGACTGGCCTAGGCAAAAATAAGGGCTTCCCGGTGAACCAAAAGGGTTCGGGCAAAAAAAAGGGATGAAAATGAAAAAACTATACACCCGACAAGTTGAAAAACCTGAAAAGGCGGCTTGGGCAAAAAAGGGTATCCCGGTGGACTGAAAACCCGAAAGGGCGGTCCAGGAAAAAATTAGGGATTAAAGTGTAACACTATGTCTCATTGGATCACCTTGCAACCAAATACCGATATCGACTATCAAGCTCGGACGACACTAATCAATCTGATCTACCTTCAACCAAGTAGCAAAGTGATGAGATGCTCGAGGATATAAGGGCAATAGCAGAGTTGGAACCCAGTGGGATTGTTCACATAGCTGTTTTTCTTTATTTTTCACAAATTGTATAAACTCTATCATTTCGGTGGTGTTCTCTCACTAAGACGTTAGCCTCTTGTACAAAAAACGCCTATTTACAGGCCAAACTTCAAAATCAATACGATTCATTTTCACAAAGAAATTCCAAATTGTTTTCTTTTTCTGTTTTGTTTTGCAAGAACATCCAATGTTAATTTTTGATATATGCATTTGACAATAATTGCTGCTCATAAATATTTACATGTGAAACAAAAGACGATTACTCGTAATATCAGAAACAGGGGCAAATAAGAAATGTCTGAACCATACAGTTGCTCTATCCACCAGGTATAGGGATAGACCTAGTTGGAGAAAACAATTGAAGGTACATTCACTCCCCACAGAGTAAGAAAAAGATAATGATATTAGCGGTCCCGAATAGGACACCACTCTCCCCAGCTAAGGCTCGCAACCGCGAATGAGTCGGCGAGATTCTCCCCGAGCAGAGTTTATCTATCATCAGCATTAGAAAATTATCCCTAGTGGAGTTTGGAGAGTTATTCCCAGTAGAGTCTGGAGGATTGTCCCCAATAGAGTCTAAAAGGTTATTCCCAGTGAAGTCGCCATTGGAAAATCATCCCCAACGGAGTTCATTCCTTTCACAAATAGAAACTCAATTCCCAACAGAGTGTATCATCGCCAGCAATAATAACTCATTCCCAGCTGAGTTTATTTCTCCAAATCAACGAATCTTCTAGCAGAAACATCTCTTCCCCACAGAGTCATTTCCTCGCCAGTCTATTCCCCAACCGAGTTATTCTCTTCTGCAGGATTATGCTCACAATCATCTTCATTCGCCGTCCCCAGCGAGAGCGAAGAATTCAACTTTTGTTCTCTCCAGCAGCAATCCGGGATTTATTTTTCCCAGCTAGAGATTGTCATAAAAAACATTACATGTCCATACATCATGACATATGCATACGCATCATACAACATAATCTCATTTGTTTTGAGAACATCATTGCTTGATACATCTCATGTGTTGTACCCCAAAATTTTCCCTCTCATGTTTTCCAAAGTCTTCCCCCTGCATGGTTGATCACAAACCCTTGCCTAAGGAAAAAGAAAATTTTTGGTTGGTGCTTTAAGTACCTTTCGATTGGCATTCTGAAAGACCCTTCGATTGGTATTCTGAAGGAGCCTTTCGATTGGCATTATGGACAAGAACTTCGATTGGCATTATGTCAAGGCTTTCGATTGGCATTCTGAAATACCCTTCGATTGGTATTCTGAAGGAGCCTTTCGATTGGCATTATGGACAAGCACTTCGATTGGCATTATGTCAAGGCCTTCGATTGGCATTCTAAAAGACCCTTCGATTGGTATTCTGAAGGAGCCTTTCGATTGGCATTATGGACAAGCATTTCGATTGGCATTATGTCAAGGCCTTCGATTAGAATTCTGAAAGACCTTTTCGTTTGGCACCCTGGGCCAAACCTTTCAATTGGCATGCCAAGGGATCCTTCGATTTAGCATTGTGTCAAGGAAGCTTTGACAGGCATGTTAACCATGTCCTTCGATTAGCATGAATATCACCTTTCGATTGGCCTGTTAACAAAAGCCTTTTGATTGGAATTTTAATTAGTACCCTTCAATTGGTATCTGAACAAGATCTTTCGATTGGCGTAGCAAAGGACTCTTCGATTGGTATTTCAATAAATACCCTTCGATTGATATTTGGACAAGGGCCATTTGAAGAACTCCTTCCAGGCCATTCGAAAGAGGCCATCAAGAGGGCACTCAAAAAAACATGTCCAGGTACACTGAACATGAGAAGATGGCATGTTTTCCTTGCAAATATGGCAATGATTAAATGCTGATTGTGGATTTAATTCCTAAGTTAAAGGCCATATTATTGCCTTTTCTGTTCCTAAAGAGTTGATTCGACCAGAGTGATTCTTTTCAAATCAAGCAGTCGAAGCAGAAGAAGTCCATTCGAAGGAGGCAACTCAAGACCAATCGAAGAGCATGGCCTGAAGGCATTCGAAAATCAAAAGTGTCCAGATTCATTCCAGATTCCAAAGAGACACGAATATTTCAAAAAAGGAAATATTTTAATGTGTTTGATTCTTGTCTCATGGCTTTAATGGCCTGGTTAAATGGTTGTCCCTTGCCATTTTCATGCACCCTCACACTCCTATAAATATGAGGCCAGTGACACATTACCAAGAACGAAAAAACACAGGAAGAACAGAGAAAAGAAACAGGAAAGATTTGGACATGCGCTGCCCACAACCCACTAAAGGTCATCAGCATTGTCATCCAAGCCAAAGCAGCCATCCAGCGAACATCTCCACACCCAGAGCCACAGATCATACATCTTAAATTGGTAAGGGTTTGCAAAACCAAAATTGCACCTTCATGACGTTTAAATACACATTGCATATGTATTCTTGTTATTACTGATTTTGTTGCATGTAAGCTGAAGTGCAAAGATGAGATCGTGCCATTGCTTGGGCACGATCTGAGTTTCTCCTTCGAATCTCAGGATAAAACAAACCCAGACCCAGATTCAGCAGGTTCAAATTGAGGAAGGATCCGAATTGGGAGGAGATTCGAATCAGGGGGGGTAAAATCCCCCCTGGACCTTTTAACATTTGTCTCGTTTTGCAGGAAATATATTCTCATAATCCTGTTCAGAGTTTCGAAGCTTAGCAGCTTAGTTTCGAACTGGATCCAGGATTTCCAGATCGAAGGATAACATATCCAGATCGAACACCCCCAAAGTGCAGCCCCTCATGCACCTTCGATCAAGCCTCTTCACTGGGTCGAAAGACAACCCACACCTCTTTCAATCCAGGCCTCCAGAATTATACCTTTCTTGATTTACTGCTTGTTCCTTCGATTTCAGCTTTGTTTTGACTATTTTATTTCTTTTTTTAATCAACATAAAATCAATTAAAGAAAAACCACAAAACATTAGGCTAGTTTTTTATATTAAATTAACTTTGTTAATTAATCTTTTAATTATCTTAACATTTTCTCAAAACTAAAATTAAGTAGATTTAGATCATTTTCCCAAAATAAAATAAAACAACAAAAAGATTTTATTCTTAGGATTTTTAGAGGTTATTCTCAGATTCGCGCGCGTTTATTTTATTGTAACTGCCTACTGGTTTGTAATAGCTTAACTAAGACTTTTACACTTTACTGCTTTATTCCCCCAATTTTGGACATGTAAATAATCCCCCTCCCCGAAGCCTTGTAATAGCATAGGATTTACAATTCCTGCACTTTAAATTCCTATACATATATTAATTGTTTAGATGTATGCTAACTAGGATTGCATGACAAGACTAATCTTTAATTTAAAATCAACCGTAGCTCACCATAACATGTACAAAGATAATATAACTGAAAAAACAATACACTCGCACATGCCACTCTTAGGGTACGCCTCACTTGGTTGCCTCGAACGTGGTCATTGAGTATAGGATGTTTCAGAGGTCGCCCTCCTGTCCAAAGATCAAAGTTGCCTCGAAATGGTTGCCTCAGAAAAATGATCTAAGACATTAGGGTTATCGCTAAGGCGTCCTAACATTGCTTTAGTGACCACACGTCCCTTAATCGAATTGACCCGAAAACTCCAACGATGGTGCTACCTACTCCTCAATAGTGGGATAGCACTGTCTAAAGGACATTTGCACAGTTTAATTCCTTTTTGAGTAGGTAGAGGTTCTTAAGTACTTGCTCCGTTTAAAAACAAAACAAAACTTTTCGCACTTACACTCTCTTCAAAAACAAAACTCTTTTCAAAACCCACAAACACAAAGAAAAACAAACTTTTGAAAACATAGTGAGCAAGTACCTAAGAGCCTATGGATAACCACGGATAGAAAGGGTGCTAACACCTTCCCTTTCTATAATCTACCTCCCGAACCCGAGAAACATCTCGAAAAGGAATTTTTCTGTGCTTTTGTCCTTTCCTTGTTGGATAAAATAAAAGACGGTGGCGACTCTTGCTTACCGCAACATTTTGCGAAAACAAACGCAAACGCGAACCAGCATTCCAAAACAGTCAGTTCTCATTCCCACCGATCACAGAACTGGCGACTCTGCTGGGGATATTTATAAGTGAGGTGTACCTTAGGATTAGATCATTATGTTTTAAATTGTATGTTGTGTATGCTTTAAATTTTGTGGGCTTGTATCGGAGTTCTATAGATCCTAACCCGGATCTGGGGATACCCTTTAGGTAAGTAGCAATAAACTGTGAGGGAACTGTACGGGGTATACCGACATGGTTGAAACAGTAGCTACGTTGATGTGGCACTTTGGTTAGTACCGGTAACCTTTGAGTTAAGTCAAGGAGAGTACGGGGCCGCCGTGTGGTGTCGTGAAGCATCAATTAACCTTAGAACCTTACTTGACCATCTTGTCCTTTTTTAGGGGTAGTGAGATGACTGACTTTGGTGCAGTCCGAAGTTGGTAGATACTCGATACTACACTCATTGAGGGTTGTTTTCTTGGAATATTTTGGTCGCCAGTTAAGTGGCTAAACCAAAACAATGAACATAGAAAACAATCCAATGATATTGAGCTCCTTAGAACCCGGTTACCATTTATAGGACAGGTTTTGAGCCAACTAAACTCAAGAGGGTAATACCTAAACTCCATGCCAGCCTAAACTTAAGGCTATTTGTGTGACTTGTGTGCCTTCAAACTTGAACTACTTGCACATTCTTGTTATCTGACAACATGAGTTCCTTGCAGGTTTTGTTTACAGTCCTTATCCAACAATTTGGATTTATTGCAGGGCTTACTTACATCACCTCACACTTTTGCTTAAACGCATAGTATACACATCATAACATCATGCCTTAACATTTCTTTAACCATTTCAAGGATATCAAGGGTCTGTGATGCAGGTTATGGTAAATCAAATGGCTAGCAAGGGGCAAAGGGGATTTATTTTCCTCTAGCCAAGGTTGTCTAGAAATCCAAGCACGATAACTTGAGTCAGGGGCTATGACCCACTTGATATGGTGAGCTTGACTCTTGAAGAAGGACTCTTAACAACATGAAGTTTCTCCAATCAAAGCTGCAAAATTCAAATTCTAACAAGTTTCTTGTTTACCCCGCGAGATCCTTGAAAACATTGCATACATATATCATATATATCATTGCATAACAGGTCTTCCAGTACAAGTCTCTCATGTTCTCGCTGTTTATTTCAGCAATGGCTCTCCAACAAGACAACCAAGATCTTCATACTCAAGAGACTCAGTTCAGGGAAATCTTCCTAAACCTATCCAAGGGGCAAGAAGAGTTGAGAACACTCCTCATGGGGAACTTGGTCAAGAAAAGTCCTAAAGACGATAAGGACGAACGACTGGAACAACTGCAAGCTGAGTTCAGTGCCATGAAAACCCAGATGCTGGGGCAGATGGCTCTTATCCAAGGCTTAGCTCGGGAACAAGAAGAGCTGAGAACTATTATCAACCAGCTTCATCAAGACAGATACAACAGTATGAAGCAAATGGTCAAGGCTGGGGATCAAATCATTAATCAGCCTCCAAGAAGACAAGAGTTTGGTATGGTGAAGAATGGACCTCTCCAAGTTGCTACTACCTCACGGGTCCAACAACAACATTGCCATAAACAACGGGTTAATGAGAGGCCGTTTACCAAGCTCAACATGTCGCTGTCCCAAGCTTTGCAACACCTGTTGAGATTGAATCTGGTAACGTTGGTAGGACCTCATCCGAATCCTAAGACTTCTTCACCCAACTACGATCCTGATGCAAGGTGTGCATACCATTCTAACAGCCCGGGGCATGATACTGACGACTGTTGGAAGTTAAAGTACAAAGTTCAAAACCTGATCGATGAAGGAGCATTGGAATTCACACAAGATGGTCAGGTTGAGTTCTTCTACCATCCCTCCAAGGTTCACCATTTTAAGTGACAAGTACTGAGACGAGAAGACTTTTGTTCATTAGGATTTTCAATTTGTAATTTTCTTTTGATTGTTCGAACATTTATTCATGTCAAACTTTATTACTTTATCAATGCATTGCATATGTCTGTTTTGAATCAATCCATTCATATTCACTATATTCAAATTGCTTTCATTTTTTGTGATGATCAACTCTCGAAAAAAATTCTAAGCCTTTAGAGGGAGGATGACAAAAACGATACCACGATCTTTACAGTATGCTTTTGAATAGACCCTGCTGACGATGTACAGGCATTGTTTCAAATCCTAAACAGTGGAGTTATAAGGAAGATAATCCCTAGTCAACCCCTTTGAGCCAAAGAAGTTAGAGTTTTTCTTTTCATAAATTAAAATCCTTAATTATAACCTGGGGCAGGGTAGTTCTCTCAGTTTATCCAGGTTCACAATGAATGGCATCAAAGAAGTCCTTCTGAAACAAAAGACGGTGTTGGTTCCGTATAATCGTAAGGACAGGCAGTCATTATCTCTCAAAATAAAAGCCCATCAAGTTAAAACCTATGAAGGAGACTTACAAAACTGGGGCATCCCGCTGACTGTAATTACAAAAGAAACAGTTCAGGCAAAAGACAGGGACAATAAAATCAAAAAGAAAGAGGTCCTACAAACTCTCAACAAAAATGACTGCCTATTCAAAATAAATTGTCAGTATCCGAACCATCACTGGTATGTCAGAGCAAAGACTCAAACAAGATCTAATGCACGATTAGCTGAGTTTAGGATCGAAGAACATCACGAAGAGCGGGTGGGCACAAATAAATTTTGAGCCTTTATCCTTTGTTTCTTACACCGTGAACCAGGCCACGTTATAACCCTTAAAAAGTCCTAGCTGAAGCATGGGTTAGTCCGAAAGCATACTGTTACAAAAGGTATCCTGACTCCTATAGGGTTTGCTGTAAATCCTGAGTTGACGTCACATTTTACAAAATTTTCCTATCTTACTGAAAAAATGCATTTTCAAAAACTTCAAGACAGACATAAGCTTTGCATTCTTAAAATAACATTGTTTGCATATGACTATTTGTTCAAACAGCAGAGAAATTCGCACGACAAATATCTAGTGAACAAAAACCTTTTCAATAAAAAGGGTCATCTTGAGTGGAGGAAACACTTCCAACCAGGGGGAAGACATGATCATTGTCTATCATCTGGGGCAATCAAGTCAAGATTCAAGGAGTCTCTCAAAGATGCCAAATAGCCAGGGGCAGATCTCCATCTGAGTCACTTGGGGCATTAGACATGGATTCCAGCAACGAATCTTGCATGATCAAACGAAGATCTTCTGGTAGTATGGCAACACAACACTACCGACAGTGACACCTCCCTACATCCCAAGAGCATGGACATAATCAGAAAATACTACGCATAATCAAAGACCCGCTAGGTCGACTGGCCTAGGCAAAAATAAGGGCTTTCCGGCGAACCAAAAGGGTTCGGGCAAAAATTAGGGATAAAAATGGAAAAAATCTGTACACCCGGCAAGTCGAAAACCTGAAAAGGCGACTTGGGCAAAAAAGGGTATCCCGATGGACTGAAAACCCGAAAGGGCGGTCTAGGCAAAAATTAGGGATCAAAGCGTACGACTATGTCCCGTCATCTCGTCACTGGCCTACCAGAAGAAGACTTGTCATTTCAATCGAAAGATACCAAGCACCTCATAAGTTGGGATAATACTCGATCCACAAGGCCTCCGCAGGCACCTTCTCCCGCAGAAACAGGGGCAATAAGAATTGTCCGAACTGTACAGTTGCTCTGTCCACCAGGTACAAGGTAGATTCAGTTGAAGAATATGGCTAAGATACCTTCACTCCCTGCAGAATAAGACAGTAATAGTAGCTCTCCCAGTTGGGACTTGCAACTATGAACAAATTAGCAATACTCTCCCCAAGCAGAGTTAGCCTACCATCAGCCCTAAAAAGGTTTGGTATCTCCAGAAGGTCTTAATATTCCCCAGCGGAGTATAAGAATATTCCCCAGCAAGTATAAGAGTATCCCCGACAGTCTTAATATTCCTCAACGGAGTATAAGAATGTTCCCCGGCGGAATACAAGATACCCCCAGTGGAGCCATTTCCTCAGTGCAGTCTAAAAAAGTTTTCCCAACAGAGTTGAATCATCTTCCCCAAGTAGATTCTGGAAGCTTGTCCCCTGCAGAGCACAAATAAATCTCCCCATCCAAATTCAGAGGGTTATCCCCACAAGAGTCTAACTGGGTTATCCTCAGCAAGTTGCAACTGAAAGAACATCCCCAGCGAAGTTCTTTCTTTCCCCGAACAGGAATTCAATCCCAAACAGATTCAGTATCACCAGCAATGGTAATTCATCCCCATCGGAGTTTATCCCCAGCGGAGTTCATCATTGAAATCCCCAACAGAGTTTATCAGCGGAATTCCCAGCAGAGTTTATCGTTAAAATCCTCAGCAGAGCATCTCTTCCCCACAGAGTATTTCCCCTCGGAGTAATCTCTTCATTATGTTTATTCGCCAACAGAGTTTTTCTCTCCTACAGGTTCATCATCTTCGATCATCATCCCCCGCAGAAACGAAGAACTCAATTCTATTCTCTAGTAGCTCCGGGATTTATTTTCCCACCTAAAACATCACACTTCCATACATGCATGTACGCATCATATGGATACAATCTCATTTATTTTGAGAACATCATTGCTTGACCCATATCATGCATTGCATATGACTGACCTTTACCTTTCAGGAAAAATGCAATTAAGTTCTCAGCTTAGTCGAAGATCTGACCAGTTCTTAAATCTCAATTGAATTATCATCGATTGAATTTCAGATAAGGTTCTCAATCTCGACAGTTTCCTCCGTCATAGTGTGGACGAGTTCTATAACCTCAACGGTATACTCTCGGTGAGCACGAGACAGTTCCTAGATCTTGATGAAGATGTTTCCCTATGTCATAGTGTGGAGAAGTACTATAACCTCAATGGTATACTCCATTGAGCACGAGTCAGTTCCTAGATCTTGATGTTCTCCTCCGTCATAGTGTGAATTAGTTCTATAACCTCAACGGTATACTCCCGGTGGGAACGAGACAGTTCCTAGATCTTGATGAAGATGTTTCCCTACGTCATAGTGTGGACGAGTACTATAACCTCAACGGTATACTCCATTGAGCACGAGTCAGTTCCTAGATCTTGATGTTCTCCTCCGTCATAGTATGGACAAGTTCTATAACCTCAGCGGTATACTCCCGGTGGGCACGAGACAGTTCCTAGATCTTGATGAAGATGTTTCCCTACGTCTTAGTGTGGACGAGTACTATAACCTCAACGGTATACTCCATTGAGCACGAGTCAGTTCCTAGATCTTGATGTTCTCATCCGTCATAGTGTGGACAAGTTCTATAACCTCAGCGGTATACTCCCGGTGGGCACGAGACAGTTCCTAGATCTTGATGAAGATGTTTCCCTACGTCATAGTGTGGACGAGTCCTATAACCTCAATGGTATACTCCATTGAGCACGAGTCAGTTCCTAGATCTTGATGTTCTCCTCCGTCATAGTGTGGATAAGTTCTATAACCTCAACGGTATACTCCCGGTGGGCACGAGACAGTTCCTAGATCTTGATGAAGATGTTTCCCTACATCATAGTATGGACAAGTACTATAACCTCAACGATATACTCCATTGGGCACGAGTCAGTTCCTAGATCTTGATGTTCTCCTCCATCATAGTGTGGATAAGTTCTATAACCTCAGCGGTATACTCCCGGTGGGCACGAGACAGTCCCTAGATCTTGATGAAGATGTTTCCCTATGTCATAGTGTGGACGAGTACTATAACCTCAACGATATACTCCATTGAGCACGAGTCAGTTCCTAGATCTTGATGTTCTACTCCGTCATAGTGTGGACAAGTTCTATAACCTCAGTGGTATACTCCTGGTGGGCACGAGATAGTTCCTAGATCTTGATGAAGATGTTTCCCTATGTCATAGTGTGGACGAGTACTATAACCTCAATGGTATACTCCATTGAGCACGAGTCAGTTCCTAGATCTTGATGTTCTCCTCCGTCATAGTGTGGACAAGTTCTATAACCTCAACGGTATACTCTCGGTGGGCACGAGACAGTTCCTAGATCTTGATGAAGATGTTTCCCTATGTCATAGTGTGGACGAGTAATATAACCTCAACGGTATACTCCATTGAGCACGAGTCAGTTCCTAGATCTTGATGTTCTCCTCTGTCATAGTGTGGATAAGTTCTATAACCTCAACGGTATACTCCCGGTGGGCACGAGACAGTTCCTAGATCTTGATGAAGATGTTTCCCTATGTCATAGTGTGGACAAGTACTATAACCTCAATGGTATACTCCATTGAGCATGAGTCAGTTCCTAGATCTTGATGTTCTCCTCCGTCATAGTGTGGATAAGTTCTATAACTTCAACGGTATACTCTCGGTGGACACGAGACAGTTCCTAGATCTTGATGAAGATGGTCTCCTCCATCATAGTGTGGACAAGTTCTATAACCTCAGCGGTATACTCCCAGTGGGCATGAGACAGTTCCTAGATCTTGATGAGGATGTTTGCCTACATCATAGTGTGGACAAGTAATATAACCTCAACGGTATACTCCATTGAGCACGAGTCAGTTCCTAGATCTTGATGTTCTCTTCCGTCATAGTGTGGACAAGTTCTATAACCTCAACGGTATACTCCCGGTGGGCACGAGACAGTTCCTAGATCTTGATGAAGATGTTTCCCTACGTCATAGTGTGGACGAGTACTATAACCTCAACGGTATACTCCATTGAGCACGAGTCAGTTCCTAGATCTTGATGTTCTCCTCCGTCATAGTGTGGACAAGTTCTATAACCTCAACGGTATACTCCCGGTGGGAACGAGACAGTTCCTAAATCTTGATGAAGATGTTTCCCTACATCATAGTGTGGACGAGTACTATAACCTCAACAGTATACTCCATTGAGCACGAGTCAATTCCTAGATCTTGATGTTCTCCTCCGTCATAGTGTGGACAAGTTCTATAACTTCAGCGGTATACTCCCGGTGGGCACGAGACAGTTCCTAGATCTTGATGAAGATGTTTCCCTACGTCATAGTGTGGACGAGTACTATAACCTCAACGGTATACTCCATTCAGCATGAGTCAGTTCCTAGATCTTGATGTTCTCCTTCGTCATAGTGTGGATAAGTTCTATAACCTCAACGGTATACACCCGGTGGGCACGAGACAATTCCTAGATCTTGATGAAGATGTTTCCCTATGTCATAGTATGGAAAAGTATTATAACCTCAATGGTATACTCTCGATGAGCACGAGTCAGTTCCTAGATCTTGATGTTCTCCTCCGTCATAGTGTGGACAAGTTATATAACCTCAACGGTATACTCCCGGTGGGCACGAGACAGTTCCTAGATCTTGATGAAGATGTTTCCCTATGTCATAGTGTGGACGAGTACTATAACCTCAACGGTATACTCCTTTGAGCACGAGTCAGTTCCTAGATCTTGATGTTTTCCTCCGTCATAGTGTGGACAAGTTCTATAACCTCAACGGTATACTCCCGATGGGCACGAGACAGTTCCTAGATCTTGATGAAGATGTTTCCCTATGTCATAGTGTGGACGAGTACTATAACCTTAACAGTATACTCCATTGAGCACGACTCAGTTCCTAGATCTTGATGTTCTCCTCTGTCATAGTGTGGACAAGTTCTATAACCTCAGCGGTATACTCCCGGTGGGCACGAGACAGTTCCTAGATCTTGATGAAGATGTTTCCCTATGTCATAGTACGGACGAGTACTATAACCTCAACGGTATACTCCTTTGAGCACGAGTCAGTTCCTAGATCTTGATGTTTTCCTCCGTCATAGTGTGGGCAAGTTCTATAACCTCAGCGGTATACTCTCGGTGGGCACGAGACAGTTCCTAGATCTTGATGAAGATGTTTCCCCCCAATTGAATTATGAATAGGTTCTTAAAACTCAGCTGAAGCATTCTCTCAGTTGAAGTACAGGCAGGTTCCTAAATCTCAACAAAGTTAGACTTCCCCAGCGGAATCTTCTACAACAACAGGTATGCAAGTTCTCGCTAAGGAATCTCTTATACGATCGACACTCCTGCAGATGGCATCTATAAGCCCATCCTCCTACCAACAATCTCCAAATGGCATATGTAAGCCCATTCCCGACGTCACAATGTTGATACTACACCATGCGAGTGCAAATTTCTGGGCACTCTAGTGTTTAATTATCTTCCACCTTCGGATCACGAAAGGCTCGAAAGCCAATCTATATCCTCAGGTTTAAGAAAATTGAACAGGGGCAACTGTTGTACCCCAAAATTTTCCCTCTCATGTTTTCCAAAGTCTTCCCCCTGCATGGTTGATCACAAACCCTTGCCTAAGGAAAAAGAAAATTTTCGGTTGCTGCTTTAAGTACCTTTCGATTGGCATTCTGAAAGACCCTTCGATTGGTATTCTGAAGGAGCCTTTCGATTGGCATTATGGACAAGAACTTCGATTGGCATTATGTCAAGGCTTTTGATTGGCATTCTGAAAGACCCTTCGATTGGTATTCTGAAGGAGCCTTTAGATTGGCATTATGGATAAGCACTTCGATTGGCATTATGTCAAGACCTTCGATTGGCATTCTGAAAGACCCTTCGATTGGTATTCTGAAGGAGCATTTCGATTGGCATTATGAACAAGCATTTCGATTGGCATTATGTCAAGGCCTTCGATTAGAATTCTGAAAGACCTTTTTGTTTGGCACCCTGGGCCAAGCCTTTCAATTGGCATGCCAAGGGATCCTTCGATTTAGCATTGTGTCAAGGCAGCTTCGACAGGCATGTTAACCATGTCCTTCTATTAGCATGAATGTCACCTTTCAATTGGCCTGTTAACAAAATCCTTTCGATTGGAATTTTAATTAGTACCCTTCGATTGGTATCTAAACAAGATCTTTCGATTGGCGTAGCAAAGGACTCTTCGATTGGTATTTCAATAAATACCCTTCGATTGATATTTGGACAAGGGTCATTTGAAGAACTCCTTCCAGGCCATTCGAAAGAGGCCATCAAGAGGGCACTCAAAAAAACATGTCCAGGTACACTGAACATGAGAAGATGGCATGTTTTCCTTGCAAATATGGCAATGATTAAATGCTGATTATGGATTTAATTCCTGAGTTAAAGGCCCGATTCTTGCCTTTTCTGTTCCTAAAGAGCTGATTCGACCAGAGTGATTCTTTTCAAATCAAGCAGTCGAAGAAGAAGAAGTCCATTCGAAGGAGGCAACTCAAGACCAATCGAAGAGCATGGCCTGAAGGCATTCGAAAATCAAAAGTGTCCAGATTCATTCCAGATTCCAAAGAGACACGAATATTTCAAAAAAGGAAATATTTTAATGTGTCTGATTCTTGTCTCATGGCTTTAATGGCCTGGTTAAATGGTTGTCCCTTGCCATTTTCATGCACCCTCACACTCCTATAAATACGAGGCCAGTGACACATTACCAAGAACGAAAAAACACAGGAAGAATAGAGAAAAGAAACAGGAAAGATTTGGAGATACGCTGCCCACAACCCACCAAAGGTCATCAGCATTGTCATCCAAGCCAAAGCAGCCATCCAGCGAACATCTCCACACCCAAAGCCACAGATCATACATCTTAAATTGGTAAGGGTTTGCAAAACCAAAATTGCACCTTCATGACGTTTAAATACACATTGCATATGTATTATTGTTATTACTGATTATGTTGCATGTAAGCTGAAGTGCAAAGATGAGATCGTGCCATTGCTTGGGCACGATCTGAGTTTCTCCTTCGAATCTCAGGATAAAACAAACCCAGACCCATATTCAGCAGGTTCAAATTGAGGAAGGATCCGAATTGGGAGGAGATTCGAATCAGGGGGGGTAAAATCCCCCCTGGACCTTTTAACATTTGTCTCGTTTTGCAGGAAATATATTCTCAGAATCCTGTTCAGAGTTTCGAAGCTTAGCAGCTTAGTTTCGAACTGGATCTAGGATTTCCAGATCGAAGGATGACATATCCAGATCGAACACCCCCAAAGTGCAGCCCCTCATGCACCTTCGATCAAGCCTCTTCACTAGGTCGAAAGACAACCCACACCTCTTTCGATCCAGGCCTCCAGAATTATACCTTTCTTGATTTACTGCCTGTTCCTTCGATTTCAGCTTTGTTTTGACTATTTTATTTCTTTTTTTAATCAACATAAAATCAATTAAAGAAAAACCACAAAAACATTAGGCTAGTTTTTTATATTAAATTAACTTTGTTAATTAATCTTTTAATTATCTTAACATTTTCTCAAAACTAAAATTAAGTAGATTTAGATCATTTTCCCAAAATAAAATAAAACAACAAAAAGATTTTATTCTTAGGATTTTTAGAGGTTATTCTCAGATTCGCACGCGTTTATTTTATTGTAACTGCCTACTGGTTTGTAATAGCTTAACTAATACTTTTACACTTTACTGCTTTATTCCCCCAATTTTGGACATGTAAATAATCCCCCTCCCCGAAGCCTTGTAATAGCGTAGGATTTACAATTCCTGCACTTTAAATTTCTATACATATATTAACTGTTTAGATGTATGCTAACTTGGATTGCATGACAAGACTAATCTTTAATTTAAAATCAACCGTAGCTCACCATAACATGTAGAAAGATAATATAACTGAAAAAACAATACACTCGCACATGCCACTCTTAGGGTACGCCTCACTTGGTTGTCTCGAACGTGGTCATTGAGTATAGGATGTTTCAGAGGTCGCCCTCCTGTCCAAAGATCAAAGTTGCCTCAAAATGGTTGCCTCGGAAAAATGATCTAAGACATTAGGGTTACCGCTAAGGCGTCCTAACATTGCTTTAGTGACCACACGTCCCTTAATCGAATTGACCCAAAAACTCCAACGACGGTGCTACCTACTCCTCAATAGTGGGATAGCACTGTCTAAAGGACATTTGCACAGTTTAATTCCTTTTTGAGTAGGTAGAGGTTCTTAAGTACTTGCTCCGTTTAAAAACAAAACAAAACTTTTCGCACTTACACTCTCTTCAAAAATAAAACTCTTTTCAAAACCCACAAACACAAAGAAAAACAAACTTTTGAAAACATAGTGAGCAAGTACCTAAGAGCCCGTGGATAACCACGGATAGAAAGGGTGCTAACACCTTCCCTTTCTATAATCTACCTACCGAACCCGAGAAACATCTCGAAAAGGAATTTTTCTGTGCTTTTGTCCTTTCCTTGTTGGATAAAATAAAAGACGGTGGCGACTCTTGCTTACCGCGACATTTTGCGAAAACAAACGCAAACGCGAACCAGCATTCCAAAACAGTCAGTTCTCATTCCCACCGATCACATCATGCATTACATACAATTAACCTTTACCTTTCAGGAAAGATACAATCAAATTCTCACAAAGTTCAAGTTATGAAACCCGGAGAACGACCAGATAACAATATCAGACTACCGCGAAGCCTGGGTTACGACTAGATAGTGGTATCGCTTAAAAGTAAGCTATGAAGCCCAGATTTGACCGGATAATAGTTTAATCCCCAACAAGTTGTGAAACTCGGATGCGACTGGATAACAGCTTAGTTCCTTCTAAAGCCTGGATGGCGACCAGAGAAGAATCGAGAAATTGCGAAGCCTGGATTACGACTGATAGCAAGTTTAATCTCATCTCCCCAGTAAGTCACTATAAAGCCTAGACCACAACCAGATAGTAGTTCATTCTCAACATTCCTCTTAAATAGAGATGATTCCTCAGTAAAATAACGGACGGCCGAAGTTCCTAAATTTCAACAGAGATGATTCCTCAGTAGAATAATGGACGATCTAAGTTCCTAAATTTCAACAGAGATTATTCCTCAGTAGAATAACGGGCGACCGAAGTTCCTAAATTTCAAACAGAGATGATTCCTCAGTAGAGTAACGGACGACCGAAGTTCCTAAATTTCAACAGAGATTATTCCTCAGTAGAATAACGGACGACCGAAGTTCCTAAATTTCCACAGAGATGATTCCTCAATAGAATAACAAACGACCGAAGTTCCTAAATTTAAAACAGAGATGATCCCTCAGTAGAATAACGGACGACCGAAGTTCCTAAATTTCAACAGAGATGATTCCTCAATAGAATAACGGACGACCGAAGTTCCTAAATTTCAAACAGAGATGATCCCTCAGTAGAATAACGGACGACCGAAGTTCCTAAATTTCGACAGAGATGATTCCTCAACAAGAATAACGGACGACCGAAGTTCCTAAAATTCAACAGAGATGATTCCTCAACAAGAATAACGGACGACCGAAGTTCCTAAAATTCAACAGAGATGATACCCCAGTAGAATAACGGATGACTGAAGCTCCTAAAATTCTATTTCTCTCAAGACAGAGATCAACATTCCTCAGCAGAATCTTCCTCAACAACAGGTATACAAGCTCTCGCTAAGGAATCTCTTATGCAATCGACACTCCTTCAGATGGAATCTTTACACCCATCTCCCGTCAGCTATTTCCAAATGGCATCCGTAAGCCCATTCCCGACACCACAAGACAATTACCACTTCATGCGAGTGCAAATTTCTGGGCACTCTAGTGTTCAATCATCTTCCACCATTAGATCACGAAAGGCAGAAAAGCCAATCTAAATATTCAGGTTTAAGAAGATTGAACAGGGGCAGCTGTTGTACCCCAAAATTTGCCCTCCCATATTTCCCAAAACATTTCAAGAAAGATCTTCAAGATGCTCAAGGAAGTCCAAGGGTTGACCAGACAAGCTCTCTCCTAAGGCAGTCTACCTCAAATTAGGGTTTCACATTACATCAAGATACTTGAGTCCAAGGGATCCCAAATTCTCACCAATGTCCTAATATGTTCTCAAGATCATCCATGTCATGTTTCAAGACCTACAGAGAAAATTTGCTCAGTCAATTGCTCAAAGGCCTGAAAATCGACTGTGTTGGGGCAAAAGTCAATTATGACCCATATACAGTCAAACTTCAAGATTTTTGGTCAACATCCTCATTTTGAAGTATATTTAATCATTTTATAAATGGTTGATAATGATTCATCAAGTATTTATCATAATTCCTCAAGAACCAAAAGTTGCTAAATTAGGGTTTTGTAGGAAAAGTCAACTCAACTTTGACCAAGCATAACTTTCTCATACTTTATGAGAAATGACCCATCCAAAGCTCATTTTGAAGAGGATGCCATTATCTACAATAAATCTTCAGCTCCCAAGTTCAAAATATGCACTCAAGAGAATTTATGAATTTGGACATTATAGGTCATTTTGAAAAGTCAACAAAAACACCTTTTTTTGTCAAAGATTCATACATGAGCATGGAATATCAAATTGAGATGAGACAAAAAGGGTTGCTTAGAGGACATCTAAAGATTTCTAAAAAGTCCAAGAACACCTTCAAAGAGTCAAAATTGAGGAAGTCTCAAATCCAGTTGGCAAGTATTTGAAATCGTGCAAGGCATTGGTATGGACAAAAAGATTGGTTTTAGGCTATTTTTGGAATGATATTCAAGAGAATCAAATCAAGATAAAATTTAATAATGGAGGAAGATTATGATCATTCTTTCAACCCTAATCTATTCCTCAATACATATAGAAGGAATGCAGACCTAAAACTAGGTTAGAAGGAGGCGTATGAACCAGAAACAAAACTTGAAAAAACAAGAAAAAGTGCAAACACGAATTCCTACTTAGAGGCCAATTCAAGACCCTTGGATCATTCCAATCGCTTCCTGGGATCCCTAGAAAGCAAAAGCAATCAAAAGCAAGCGTTCCCAAGCCCTATATCTCACTGTAAGTTCATCACGGCATTGCTTATTTCTTGAATTCGGTTTGCATGATTTAGGCATTGATAGCATGAATTAATGATATATTCTTGATCCATAGAACATTTGCAAGCTTTCTATATTGTTTAATTGAATTTATCTGGCTTGTATAAGATTTCACCATGGCTAGGGTTTATAGCTTCGATTTAGGAGTTTTATGTGCAGGCAAAATTAGGCCATGAAAGGGCCACCATTATACTCAGGAGGTCCAGACGAATTGATTGGTGGCCCTAGTTTTCATTTATCTTGCTCATGGTTGGTTTTAAGAGAATGAAGGCTATAGCTACGGACAAACCTCTATAGTTAAAAGTTTGGAACTTTTACCAACAGATCCAAGGAGGAAGATGACCAGCTGGAAAATAATCATTGGCTTGTTCGAATTTCCGCGCGAGTTTTTTTCATATTACGCTTGTTTATAATATAATAATTGTTTTGTATTATTTAACAATAAAAGCAAGTAGCGTTGTTGGTTACAGGGCGAAGGCAAAACGCTTCAGGACTTGGGTTCGAATCCCAGGTCCCTGACTTTCTTCATGTTATTTTCTTGCAGATAATCCAGCGCGTGCATGAAGCCAAGGTCCATCATGTGACCTCAAGATCCAGTCTGCCAAGTGGCCAGATGGCCAGATCCAAAGGCCATCAATGAGGGAGTACAATAGGCCATGGTCAAAGCATCATAGAGAATCTGGGAAGTCAACATGGACTTCCATCTTTTGGGCCCAGTAGTTGCTGTTTGCACCCCTCAAATTACTTTTTAGGCCCATTCTCTCTCTCTATTTTCTTTTATATTTTGTTTTATTTAATTTATTTATTTATTTTATTTCCTAACACAATTAAATTATTCTTTTTTTTATCAAAAAATCATAAAAAATAAGACTTTTCACAAATTAGGTTTAGATTTTATTTTTTATCAAAAAAATTAAATTAATTTAATTAGGTTTTTAATTTTAGATAACTTTAATTCCTTTTGTATATAATTAAAATTAATTAGAAAAAATAGGTTTTTAGTTCTAACTTAATTATATTTTCTTTTCTTAAAAAAATAACCAAAAACCACAAAATAGGCCATGTAATCATTTTCATTAATTAATTTAATTAACTAATTAATTTTTTATATTTTATTTAGAAAACTTAATTCTTTTCTTAAAAAATAATTAAAAGCAACAAAAACATTTTTCTTTTAAATTAGGTTTAAAAAGGGTCAAAACCCTAATTTTTTCTTATCGTTCTAATTGCATTGCGCGCGCTTTATTGTTTTATTATTTACCATATTGATGTAACTGCCTACAAGTTGTAATAGTTAATCAGGACTTTTATTTTCATTTATCGTTTTTATTTTTTCAAGGGTTTGTTTTTTGCTATGTAAATACTCGAAGCCTTGTAATAGCGTAGTTTAATTCCCGCACTTTAATTTCCGCAAAATATTAACTGTTAGATGTATGATATTAGGATGCATGACAAGAATGTATGTTTAACTTTAAAACAGTTAGATAACCCTAAAATGTGCAAAGATAAATAATATGAAATTGAATCACTCACACATGCGCACTCCTAGGGTACACTCCCACTTGGTTGCCTTCGGTAAACGGTCATTGAGTATAGGATGCTTTAGTGGTCGTCCTTTTGTCTAAACAAAGATCAAAGTCCTGATTCGGAAAAGTTGCCTCGAAACGGTTACCTCAGAATTGTTGCCTGGAATAAGTGATCTAAGACATTAGGGTTATTACTAAGATGTCCTAACATTGCTTTAGTGACCGTACGTCCCTTTCGAATTGACCCTCAAAACTCCAACGATGGTGCTACCTACTAACTAATAGTGGGATAGCGTTGTCTAAAGGAAACGAACATAGAACGATTCTTTTTTCGAGTAGGTAGATTAGCTCTTAAGTACTTGCTCAATCCAAACAAACTTTTTCACACTTACACTCCTTTACAAACAAAGTTTTCAAAAACACTTCATTACACTCTTGAAGACAGAAGCAAGAGTTAAATCAAAGTCAAAACAAAAGCTTTTCAAATCACACAAACACAAAGAAGCAATTTTGAAAATTATGAGCAAGTACCTAAGAGCCCGTAGATAACTACGGATAGAAAGGGTGCTAATACCTTCCCTTTCTATAATCTACCCCCCGTACTCGGAAATATCTTGAAAAAGGAATTTTTCTGTGCTTTTTTCCTTTCCTTGTTGGATAAAATAAAATTCGGTGGCGACTCTTGCTTACCGCGACATTTTGCAAACACAAACGCAAAACGCAAACCAGCAAATTCTTAAAAGAAACCAAGTCCCGGTTCTGGCCAGCGTATCACACTCGTACGTTTGGATTGTTGGAAGTTTAGTGATTGCCTTATCGCTTGATTGATGAGGGATAACCATTGTGGTATCGTCATCTTTAGTTCTCCTGTCATGCGAGAGATACTCATTGGGATATAGATCTCTTTAATGCATGTTGCTGATATGAGGGTTAGCTATTGCAGTTTTATTCTTGCTCAACCTTATGAAGGATAACCATTGTATCCTTTGATGCGCACTCATGATGAGTTTCAAATGCTCGATCAGATTAACTGAAATCTACCCTGCCTCGGGTTAAATGTGAGGTTTTTTTCTCAGAAAATAAACTCCTAATTCAAGGCTCAAAGGGGTTGACGAGGGTCTATCTCCCTTATATCTCTGGTGTTTAAGAATTGAAACAAGGCCTATACATCGTCAGCATGGTCTTATTTAAAAGCACGTCATTTGAAATTTTTGGTATATTACTCATCATCCTCCCTCCAGAGGTTTTTGCTTTATTTAACAAGAGTTAAGTATCAAAAAGCAAAGAAAAGCATTAATGAGTGAGTACGAATGGATTAATTCAAGACAAACATATTCAATGCATTATAATTAGTATTCAAAAATAAGCAAGTTCTGCATACAAGAAAGCACTAAACCAAAACAAGAAAGATTACAAATGAGAATGCAAATGTAATTTGAAAATGCCATGTTGAGGAGACTAGTCTCCGTATGGACTTGTTACTTCAGACGATGATCTAGCAATCTTGACATTCACTGAGCCAAGGGAGACTTCAAATTTAATCAATTGGTGCAAGAATGATAGCTTTTCCATCAAGCAAGTCTTGTACTTCACCTCTAAATGGTTTACAACCTTTAGTTAAATGGCCAGGTGCCCCAGCATGGTAGTCACATCAGATATTCCCTCAAAATATGTGATGAATTCTTTATCAAGAAAACCTGCATGAGATGCATCACAACGTATCTTCTACTGCAGAGAAGAAATGCCAACCATCTTCTACTACACAGAAGAGAAAATCGGTCGCTGAATTCTGGAGCATCTCCTACTACACAAAAGAAGCACCCCCTTCTATTACATAGAAGCAAAAATTCAGAAAATATACCAAAAGAGTGATCTACTACACAGAAGAAACTAAAATCTAAATGTAGAATTCGACCTTTGAGGTATTTTCTTTCTACACAACAGCAAATATCCAAGATCTTGAGATCTTATACTTCTTCATCATAGAAGCATCACCCCTTCTTCTATAGTAGAAGCATTCAGTTGAGGAAAAGGAGCATGAAACAATTTTCCAAACATGGACTGAACCTTGGAAAAGAAGTCAGACAAGTACCAGACTTCATACTTCAACCCCTTGTAGTCTTCAATATCATAACTAGGAGCCCCAGAATGGGAGACACATCTAGCATTTGCATCGAAATTAGGGGAGAATTTTGTGGGAGGATGACCCAAAGCATGAAGCTTAACCAACTGAGCTTCTAACACACGAGGAAGTAACTGGATACAAGGTATAGAGATTATATCAACATGCTTCTCAAGCTTTTCTCCATATTTATTGATAAGCTTTGCCCCATGGGTTCAATAAAGATATCTAATGATCTGGAAAAAATGTCCCATAGGCTAGAGATGCATGACAACTCCTGTTCCAACAACGTATACAAGACAATTTTCCTTTGCTGACACTGTCTTCAGAACTTCCATACCCGACTCAACTGAGTCTCTAACTGGTTATCTTTTCCTCTTTAAGGATTTCTGACCATGGGACAAGACCTGTATGTCCATGATAAATAGCCCCATCTTATTTTTTTTATCTCATCATCTCATCCAATTCCCCATAATGTCGTTCCATGGCTTTTTCGGATAACAGAGCGGTGAGAAGTCGAGGTTCACAATTCTGAAGAGAAAATATCGGACCTGAAAGAATTCCCCATCCTGAGTACCTGTTATGAATGCATGAAGATGCATGAGGTGAATGAGTGGATGCAATTCCATATTCAATCATTTTCAAGGAACCCGCATGCTTCGATTCTTTTGTAAGTAAGAGATGGACAAACACAACATAATGTTTACAAGCACGATTCCTTGGAAATGGAAATAACATGTGTGTTAACTCTTTTTATGCATACATTTTTTTACACATTTCTTTTGTAAAAGATAAATATGCTATGATGCAAGGTGCAATAACGCATGTTTAAAAGTTCAACATAGCAATTGTACAATACTCTAGGTAACAACTGTATAAATATGATGAATAATCCGGATATCACAAGATCAATGGTTCGGCGCCACTTTCAGAACACAACGGAACCAAGTACTATGAATAATCGTTGTATAATCTATGAACAAGTTGAATGTGTCAGGATCAAAGGTTTAGAACATAACCAAAGAACCATAGTCGTCAACAAAACAATATGGTCACCTTCATAGAAAATAGTCACCACCTGTACCTATAATAGTCAAGTCCCTCCCTACTCACGGGTGTAAACTAGGTCAGGGTAAGCAAAGGTAAATCAAAATCACGGGTTCGCTTGAGAGTACCATCATTATACACCTACGTGATAATGATAACAACTCATTAAAACCTCATCTGAGCATTGACGACACAACCATATAGGGTAATCTACATCCCTTATCTGTCATGTTGCACCATATTCCTAGTGTTCCTATTGTTTCACTTGACCTGGGTATTGGGCCTTTTACCTCATAGTAACACCCATCCAACAAAGAAACACGAAAACTAATACAACAGCAGTATATGGAAAACAATAAAGATGCAATGCAAACATATGCTCAGATAAACATGTACAAATGAATAAAATGAAAGCATAAAAATTAACACCCAAAGAAAAGAAAGAAAGATCTAGGATCGACTCCGGGATGGACCAGCAATAGGTCAATCTGTCCCCGGTGAAGTCGCCAGCTGAAACAACCGGCTGAACAATCAACTGATAAAATATCAATGAAGTCGCCATCGAATGTCTTTTATCCCAATAGTAAGGGAAAGGTAAACATCGAGAAAACCTGAGAAGGGTGAAATCAAGATCAAATGACCAAGAGATACAGGTAAGGAAGTCTGTTGCGCATGGGGAATGTATTAGCACCCCACACTTAGCGAGCCAATTACCTTTTATCGCCTTTTCATCATTTGGTGCCAGATTTATTTATTTCTCAACCAATCATACCTGCATGCGAATCTATATTATGCCAGACTGTAAAGATAAACTACTCCGGGAGTATTTCTCAGG
This sequence comes from Vicia faba, assembly GCA_948472305.1. Taxonomy (NCBI): domain Eukaryota; kingdom Viridiplantae; phylum Streptophyta; class Magnoliopsida; order Fabales; family Fabaceae; genus Vicia; species Vicia faba. The sequence continues at coordinate 672,812,362 of OX451740.1, forward strand.
ATTCAAGCACTATGGTACAAATCTACACGTTAGACTCATATCACTCTCCCATTATTCCGAACTTCCTACCCTCAAACAATCATCCCTTTGTATCTATATACTATTCCCGATCTCTGTGAAATACGAGCTCTTGAGCAAAACAAAATAAAAATTTCTGGTACAAATTTAGGAAGGACTTCAACTCGTGGATTTACACAACAGTTATCATAAAACCAACAAATATCCAGAAAAGAAAAGCAGTAACCCCCCCCCCCCCAAACTTGAACTAAACATTGACCCTAATGTTTCAAAATAAGCTCGAGAAGGTGACTCACAAAGAGTAATACAACACCAGTTGTTGCCTCATATCTTTCACCAGTAAGACTCTCTTTTTATTACCTACAGACAAAATGAAACAAACACAAAAAGAAAAACTAAGTTATTAAAAGCATGGGTTGCCTCCCACAAAGCACTTCGTTTAATGTCGCATGGCTCGACGGTTCATCCTCTTATGGGGGGTACTTCCTTTTCCACACCTTATTGCTTGTCCTTTAAGCAACCCAAAACTCATTCAGATCAAAAGTATCAACCACTTTATGCTTCCAGTCACTTCCAACTTCCATCTTCTCAGGTCAGTGTTCCTTCTTCTTTCTCTTCTTTCCTTCTTGACTGAGCTTAGTAATTTTTATTGATGCCACCTGAGATATTATGCCCGAGACTTCTTCTGGGAGTCATTTTGAAATTTTTCTTTCTCCTTCTACTTTGAACCTTCCAACTGAAGATTGTTTCTTTCCACCTATACCATGCTTCTTGATCTCCAACACTTTCAAGGTTATCTCTTCATCAAATGGTTTTAATGTCTGATTACTTGTCTTGATATGAAAATTGCACCAACTAGTCACCAGAAATGGTCGACCAAGAATGATAAGAGTCTCTTCATCTTTAGGTATATCCATGATCTGGAAATCAATGGGAAAGACAAAATTGTCAATTTCCACCTATACATCTTCCTCTATCCCGTATGACTACTTAATGGTGTGATCAACATATTTCAGTTTTTCCCACTTTCTCTTATTTTTTCAATACCAAGCTTTTTGGAAATAGACAAGGGCATTAAGTTCACACTTGAACTAGAATCAATTGGAACCCTCTTGAATTTTCTTCCTTTTATTGTGCACGGTATTGCAACTGACCCCAGATTCTTCTGCTTTATGGGGATTTCTCTCTCGGGCGTGATTGCACATAATTTCTCATCAACTGGTACCTGTCCATCTTATGTTGTTCTATTTTTTGAAAGTACATCGTTCACGAATTTCTGGTACATGGGAATTTTCTCGAGTGCTTCAAAGAGTAATATGTTGATCTCCAACTTTTTAAACAATTTGACAAATTTATCAAACTTTTTCTCTTTTATGTCCTTCTTTGTCAGTCGAGATGGATACAACAACTTAATCACTAGTTTAGTCTTCTCTTTAACTGGCTTCACTGGTGATACCACTTCTTCCTGTTTTTTCTTGCTCTCTCTCACTTCCAGATCTACTTCTATGATACTATCACCAAATTTTACCTCATCTTATTTTTTGTCAGCAACTTTCTGACTCCTTGTTGCGACAACATTCACATTCTCATGGTTTTTCTGATTTTCTTGTGCTTGCAAAGATAATTGTTGTGCAATTTGTCCCATTTGAACTTCTAAATTTTTTATTGCAGTTATGGTATTTCTGTTATTGCTCCTTGTTTCTTATTGAAATTGAGAGGTATGGGCAACTATCATTTTAATAGCAACCTCCTACTCTGCCTTCTGAGAAGCTTGTTGTTGTTGATCTTTCTAGGAGAAGTTAGAATGATTCTTCCACCTAGGATTATAGGTGTTAGAATACATATTATCTGCTTCAAAAATTTTATCTCCTCAATTTATTGTGGAGTTGCAAGACAATGGACAGTCATGTGTGGTCCATTAAAAATTTCATAACCTACCTATCGTGCCTATTGAACCTGAGCTACCTGTTCAATACCCATGTTCATTGCTTTCAACTTTTTATCCACTTCTACAGCAATAGCCTCTTCAATTTTCAGTTGCTTGTTAACTTTTAACTTCAGATCAATCACCCCATATGGTTTACTTACAACCCTGTCATATAGCTCCATATGCTCATTTGCAGCAATGGCTTCAATAATCTTCTTCACACCAGTGGCTATTGTAAAGTTGGATGAGCCACCGACTATTGTATCAATAAGCTACTTCATCTTCATTCGGAGGCCATTCACAAACATATGCATTTTCTCAGTTTGATCCATACTGTGAGTGGGGATAGCTACCAATAACCTCTTGAACCTCTTGTAAGCGTCACCTAGTGACTCTCCTTCTTTCTACTTAAAATTCACAATTTCATATCTTTTGCGAATGTAAATAGAAGCAAGAAAGTATTCATCATGAAAGGTCTTCTCCATCTCTTCCCAAGTATTAATACTCCCAGCCGATAATGAATAGAACCACTCTTCAGTATCTTCAGATAGGGAAAACGAAAACATTATTATTTTCTTTGCTTCATCCGTATGCCCATCAATCTTCAACGTGGTACTCATGGTCAAAAATCTCTGCAAGTGTTTATTGGCATCTTCGTTGACCTTTCTGGTGAAAGATCTTCTCTCAAGCTGAGTGATTATGCTCGGATGCAGTTGAAAATTTAGCACATTCACCGGATGATTTACATTTGTCAACCTTCCATCCGGTGCATTTGCCCCACTATAATCACCAAGAAGTCTCTCTGGTGGATCTTCAACCATAATTTTCTTCTTCAGACTCTGAACCTAAATGATCTGATGAACCTTTTGATTCTAGTCTAACTACGCGAGCTTGTCTGCACCTTGCGTGTAAAGTTCTTTTGATTTCTGCGTCAAAAGTAAATACAGCTGAGGACTTTTCTCGTATATAAGGGTTAGACACAAATTGGTAATAATAAAAAATATAAAAATACAGAAAATAAAATTTTAGTTGCAGAGCAACAAAATTTTAATTGAACTACAATTGAACTTAATGATTCGGCAGTCCCCGACAATGTTGCCAAAAACTTGATCATCGAAGTAGCAAGTGTACTATTTTTCCAATGTAGTAATAATGGGAAATCTCAAAGTATTGATCTCAAGGACTGTGTACAATTATCGAGTTCAATTCGCGTTCAGTTAAACAAAAACTTAATCTGGGGTTTTGGCTTTGAAAATTGTCACTTAACCAATAGTAGAAAATATAAATTGTTTTTTTGTAACACCCCAAATTTTAGATTAATTATTTAATTAATTAATTTAGTATGATTATATGAGTCTATGTGAAGTAGATGATGTTTTGATGTTTGGATGCTTATTTATGATATTTTGGTGCCTTGTGTGAGTCCTTGTGACAATATATGATGTGTATTCGTGATGCAATTATGATGCAAATAGCGATGATTTGATGAATAAGGTGTTTAAGATGATGAGTTGTATGGTGTAGGATGAGTTAGTAAGAAGGTTTGGAATTTAAATAATTATTTTGGATTTATTTAGATTTAATAGTGATTAATTAGAATTATTTGGATTTAAGTAATTAGAATAATAGAATAATAGAAGTGTAGAGAAAATAAGGACAAGATGGTAATTAGTAAAAAGAGTGAGGGCATGATGGTAAAAATGATATAAATCTAAGTGAGGGCAGTTGAGGAAGATATTAGGGGTCCTTGTGATAACTAATGGAAAAGAGAAATGTATGATCATTTGGTACGATCAAGATATTGAGATAAGAGCAAAGGAGAAGCTAGGGCACAAAGAGCATTAGAGGCAAAGAGGAATTTGTAGAATGAGAAGAGGAATCAAAAGCTAAAAATAATCATAAGGTAAGGGGTGAGTGAATTCTCTAATTGGTGATCTTACATGAGAGGGTAGTGAGGGTTCCTTTCCCTTTTAGGTTGTTTTATATGATTGATGTATAATTTGTTTAGTTTGATTGAATTGATGTGTTGTATATGATTATACATGGATCTGTGATGCTATGTTGTGATTGTTGTTGTGATTGTGTTGTTATGATGATTTTTGCATAAAACCCCAATCTAGAACCTATAAGTAATGAGAATTAGGATTTAAGGATTTTGGATTAGAATGGATAGATTAGAGATGAATAATGATGCCCAAATGATGTATAATTGATGTAGAAACATAGTATGATAATAGATGATGATTACCTATGATTAGATGATGTTTTAGAACCTATAAGGTAGTGAGACGCAGAACAATTAAGCACAAAATAACATGCGTCGACTCAAAGAGGTCATGCATCGACTCATGCAGGTTCAAGACTCAGTATGTGTCAACTCATTGGGTTGACTTGAGCACACCCGGAGCAGACAGAATATCTATGCGTCGACTCAAAGGGGGCATGCATCGATTCAAGCAATCCAACTTTTGACAGATTTTTCTAAAGGCCGTAACTTGAGTTTCTAGACTCCGTTTGAGGTGTTGTTAGAAGTGTTGGATAGCTAACATGATGGACTATATTTATAAGGAATAAAATAAAGATTTATAAGGATAATTCTAGTAACTAAGTTAAAATAGGAATTATTCTCCATTGTTATAACGAAACAGTGGGTTGTTTTCTTGCGATGTTCTTTTATTGATGATGCCGGTATGAGGAAATTTTGGTGATTATGATGAGTATGATGTAGATGGTTTAAATTGCCATGGTGATGAAGGTTTATGTCTTGTGTTTGTATGATTTCATGTTGTTGCATGTTCATATTGCATGCATTCATGGATGAGGTCTTATGCCCAGATGTTGGCCTGGATTAGCATTGTGTTGAGGGCTTATGCTCTGTTATTTCCCAATTGGCATTGAGTTGAAGGCTTATGTCTTGATGGTACAACATGCATGTCGATGTAGGACTATTGCATTGCATAAACACTGAATTGATGTTATGTGATGATGGTTGTTTGTGATGAATTTTCTGTATGTTATGATTTACTACTCCTTAGCATGTTTTATTTCACCGTGTAATTATTGAATGAAATTCTCACACCTTTTGTGTAGTTGTGTCTGTACTCTTCGGGAGTACAGATAATCAGGTAACCGTGTAGTGCTAGAAGTGATGTTACCAGACCGAGTCTTAGGAGTCGTTCTAATATGTACCACGGGATTTGGGATTTTCATTATGTTTTGCATGATTTCAAATGTTGCACATTTTATTTTAAACTTATAATGGACCACATATTATGGATTTGAATTGTTGTTAAGGATAGAATGCCAATGAACTACTTTTATGTTGATTTTCTGCTGCCGAATAACCATATTTGATACACGAAGTAATAAAGTATTTTGAGAACTTTATGGATTTTATGATTTATGTGGCATCCCATTGTGAACTCTGATGCATTTGTCGTATATTTCATCATAAATATTCATATGGGAAAATGGGGTGTTACAATTGGTATCAGTACAGGTCGGTCCTAAAACAACCGACTGAACAATCAACTGATAAAATATCAATGAAGTCTCCATAGAACGTCTTTTATCCCACTAGGAAGGGAAAGGTAAACATCTAGAAAACCTGAGAAAGGTGAAATCAAGGTCAAACGACCAATAAATATGGGTAAGGGAGTCTGTTGCGCATGGGGAAGGTATTAACACCCCACACGCCCGTAGTACTCTATGGTATCCTCTGTTGCTGTTCTAATCAAAGGGTGCATTTCAAATCTATATCTAAGCTTTACAGGGAATGCATGCAAAAGAATGGAGAAAATAATGTAGGGAAAATAAAAGTTGTGCTCGTTCGAGCCCTACCCCGATGCCTACATATCCCTTTTAAGGAATCAGAGCAGTCGTAGTTCAACTCACATGTTTCGGTTTGTTTTGTGTTTTTTTAATTGAACAATGTTAGGTTTGAATCAATCCACCACGGCTCGACCTTTAGAGACTCACGAACTGTAGCGGAAGGGAACTAACATGTTATTAGAAAAGAAATGCCGATTGGCAAAAAGAAAGGTGTTGGTTTGTCTTTTTTACCTTGAGAAAGGATTTGAAAGTTTTAAGTGTTTTGTGAATTGCAAAGAAAAAGAAAAGAAATGTTTTTGTTTTATTATGCAAAGGATGCAAAAGAAAAGAAAACATCTAAGGGAGACTAACCTAAATCTACCCCTAATGTTATCACACAAATGATTGACCCTAAAGTTGACTTTTGAAGGGGAAACTCTAACCTATGTTGACATGCCTGGATAACAATCCTAATGTCTATCTCAAATCATCATCTATAGATGAATCAAGATGTCCTAAATGAGCATAGAAAGAGTCTATCACCTAAAACTATGTCTATCTAGAATCATCATCTATAGTTGAGACGAGAGCTCCTAAGGGAACATGTCGAAGGTATATCATCTCAAAATATGCACACAAAGACGAAATCAAGTAAGCAAGCCAACAATCTCAAGAGAGCACAAACAATATGTTGTGATCAGAACATGCTAACTTAAGTCAAATGCCTAACCATGATATAGACGATCAAGGTAAGCATAAAATCAAGTAGGGATGCTTTAGCCAAGGGGTCATATCAACCGAGGCAAACAAACGGGGAGAAGATAGAAGAAAATAGCACGGAGCATCAACATCGATCAACGCGAGTTCAAGACAAAATGTAGGGGATTGATTACAGATCCCTTTTCCACTTGACGACTCGGTAACCTTGATCTGCACAACTCCGAAGCATCAACGTACAATGTAAGCTAAGGATGACACTGACTAGAATGTGTCGGGGTCAATTGCGGACCCTCCCTACTCGCCCGCTTTTGAGGACTTGTTATTTGTAATATAATGCGGGTACAAATATAAACACACGTGCGGAATACCTACTTCAAAGGTAGGATTTTAAACAAACCAAACACAAATAGCATACAAAAAGATGTGCCTACTACAGGTCTTTAAAGAGATACTTCGAGCGCACGCTCTTTATTTCCTGCTTCCTACTTCTCATGATCTCTAGAAAGCAATAAAGAATTCGATAATGAATGCGGTAAAAAGGTATGAGAGAAATACCAAACATATATCAATCCGTAAATACCGAGCAATAGAAAAGAAACCCGGAAAACTTCGTAAGCTGCTAGCATCAACAAAGAAATCCAGTGAGAATATGCATCGAAGCATCAATAAGCAAGATCGGAATATGTGGCGTATACATCCGAGTATCAATGGAAAACTAGCACCAGAAAACCATCCTATCAATGCAAGCAAACAATATGCACAATGGCGCATGTACAAGACAAGGAATATGTGTCAGACATATCCGAGTCAAATCAAACACCTGTACAAAATACATTGACCAATGTACCATGGAAAACCAATTATAGAATATGTATCAATACATCCGTATAACAAAGTATCTGCACAAAATACATTATGCAAAACCAAAATGGAATGTGTATCGACACATCCGTATAACAAAGTGCCTACACAAAAACAATTATGCAAAATACAGGGCACAAAATAGAAACATACGTGTCGAACACAAAATTGGACCTTAAATCGATAGTACAAATAAGTTTTCCGATAACATAATCAAGCGATAATTACATGATCGGAAACTATCCCAATGTACCTTGCACAATTAACAAACATGTTAAAAATAACAAGGAAAGTATATGGAAGAAAGAGTAGAAGAGTGCTTGGAGAAAGCAAGTCCAAAGCAAGGCAAAAGAAACGGAAAAAAAAGAAGCAATGCTGGAAGTTTGAGTCGACTCAAAGATGGGATGAGTCGACTCAAAAAATGAGTCGACTCAAAGGGTCAGTGCAACACTTCCTACAAGTGGCCAGAATTGGTTTTTGTTCAGTTTGCATCGATTCAAAGCACTGTATGCATCGACGCACAGGTTTGAGTCGACTCATAGGGTCAGTGCGACACTTCCCGCGAGTGGAAAAATGGTTTTTGTTCATTTTTGCGTCGACCGGAGCTAAGTTTGAGTCGAGTCAAACTGCCTGATAGTGCAATTTTGTGCAATTTTTGCAACTTTGAAGCAACATAACTTTTGCATCAAGTATCTGTTTCGTGCGTGGTTTAAATCGTTGGAAAGCTTGAAAATCATAGAATATCCATGGCATGAAATGAAAACCAAATCAATGAATGCACACATGAAAAAATCTCTTTGATCATTGCATAATCGAAGTATGAACTCATAATCCATTTTTATGAGTTTCGACATGTTTCGACATGTTTTTACCGAATTAGAAACCCGAACCTACATCAATTATGAAATCATCATAGCAAAGAGGATTTATGTGCATTCAAAAATTGTTGATCTCATGCGTGAAGGCCAAGATGTCATGACTCGAGCTTAGTATCGAGCACATAATCTACACAAGATTGCACATGGATTTTGATTCACAAAGCAAGGCTCTAGTCTATGTCAAATCACATGCAAATTCAGATTTCTCATCAATTGTTAAGGGCAACAAAGTTAAATAACATGAATAAGCACTTTTCTTGGGAATCAATTAATTGTAAAAAGTGATTATTGATCATCCAATTCTGAATCTAAGCATTTTGATCAATCAGTTTACAATTCCACCACAAGATCCACAATCACAATTCAATTCTCTATTCAAAACTCACTTCAATTATCAATTCTAGAAAAGTGCTTATTTCAAGAATCAATTATGCAAAAGTGCTTAAATCAAGAAAACCAATTGTGGAATCGAAGATGAGGTTAAGGAGAAGAGATCGCCGATGTCAGATCGAAGATCGGAGAAATCTAGCAAGAGAGGGAGGGGGCGAAATTCTTGAGGAGGGAGAGAGATTTCTTCAACTTCCTTTGTGTTCTCGAGCAAACTTGAGAGAAATTTTTCTTTGATGTTCTTGCACTTGAGAGATAATCAAGAGTGGTGTTTTTGTGTTTTGTGAATTGTGAGATTATGAGAGTCCCCTTGAAAATTGGAGTGAATAATAATATATAGTGTGCCCTTTTTTGAATGAATGAGCTTCCAATAAACACAACCAAATGTGCAAATTTTCAGTTCATCAGAGTCCAACACCTTAAGATCAAATACGCAGGTCCCTCAGCGCGAATTTTGAAGTTAAAATTTGAAACTAAAATGTAGCCAACATCGATAACAACATTGTGTCCAAATATGGGCTCAATCAGATAAACGGTGATTTAGTTATGTTTTTTTGAAGTTTCGTCTCAGATGAAAATATTTCTCGGTTCAGGATTTTCAAATGCGTTGCGCGCGTTTTGGACCTAAAACGAAGGCCTTCGGGATACTGTTCAAATTGGAAAGCTGAGAGAAATATTTATCCAACTCAATTTGTGAACCAATGCCACCAGAACCAGCTCGAAACAATAAGAATCAACCGAGTTATGATTTTCTGAAGATAAAGCAAATGAACATTTGTCACAATTTTCTTATGCGAACATATTTGATAAATTCATATATTCGAAGACTCTCTAGGTAGAATTGGCTTCCGACCATGAGATACAAAATGTATATGACATCAAGACGGAATTTTGGCCACTGGAATAGGTTCAAAACAATAAATGGTCTTCGAGTTATGAATTTTTTAGTGTGTGAAAACCATACCTTCAACACTTTTTCACAATATTTTCACTTGTACATTTTTAGAAGATCCGCTTATTCGTAGGCTTTCCCTAAGGAATTGGCTCTTGGTCCTATCACATGAAATGGAGTACATATCAAGACGATTCTTATGATGCAAAAACCATCTTGAGATGATGAACCAAATTGGAGTTATGAATTTTGGAATATTCACAAGACAATGAATCGACAGTCAGTTTCAATTATGCATTGTCTCAAATTCATTGAAACATCCAATTTCTTTTCAACTCTAAGTGCACTGATACACCTAGAAACCGGAGAAATTATGACTTCCTTTCTTGTTGATCACATAGCCTTGATCCCATGAAATTCGTGTATGCAATATGATAATGCAATATAAGCCAATTAGGATCGTAATGAAGAGGACAAATTTTGGGGTGCAACATGTCCGACCGGCCAAGTTTTCTAATGTTGTTTGTTCCTTAGTGTGCGACATGTGTGTGAAACACTATCGGTACTTGCTTGTTTTTATAACTATTTATCTGCAAGGGTTGGTTTGAAACAAGTGGGGGAGAAGTTTTTTCTTCTCTGAGATGTTTCAGGTATGGGAGTTGGTGCAATACACTGCTGAGTTACAAAGAGCATAAGTATTGATGGAGCTATATTGTTTCTGGAAACTGAAGAGAGTATGAATTTGTGATTTTGTCTGCAAGTCAAGTTGTCATGTCTTCAGAAAGAACGATCAGGTATTTTTGATGTTTTCTTCTCGAATAATAGAGAGCAATGTGACGGATAGTGATATGCCAATGTCGTGTGATTCTTGATCTTTTTCCTAAAGATATTCGCGACTTGCCTCCAGAGCATGGATCTGAGTTTGGTGATAATAGAGAACTAATGTTTTATCTGCTAAGCAAGTAGGATAACCCTTAGGATATGAGGCTTATAGGTTTGCATGTTTGTGACAATAGTTAAATGAGGTCGTGTGTGGATTACCGACAATTGAGTAAGGTAATGGGTGAGATTAATTATCCACTCCAAGGGATTGACAATTTGATGGACAAACTGTTAGGCGAGTATGTCTACAGTATAATCGAATTGAGAAGGGTTACCTTCATATTCAAATGAAGGGTGGGGATAGTTAGAGGATAGATTTTAGAACTTGTGTAGGCATTAAAAATATTTGGGTTAGTTTGTTACGGTGTTTATTGAGGACATTATGAGTTAATCTAAGTCAGAATAAGGGAATGTCGAATGTTGTGAATTACAGTGTTGGAAGGAAAGAAACTTTATGCTGAGTTGTCAAGGTGTAGATCATGGTATAAGGAGGATAATTTTCTTGAGCATGTTATTTCGAATGATGGTATATATGGATCCATCAAAAGCATGTATGGTTCTACATTGAGAGACTCCAAAGTCGGTTACAGAGACTAGAAGCTTCTTAGGCTTAACTAGTTATTGTCGCAGCTTGTTTATGATGAGGTAAAGTATGATATGTTATAAATGAATGAATTTAAGGAATTATATGTTTGATATTAGGGAGAATATGAAGATATTAGAGGAGCGCATAAAGATACAACTTATGTCGAGTAAGAATGATTAGAATGACAAAGATTAATTGGAGCATGGTTCTTTATGTAACTCTGAGTATAAGTTTTAAAGAAACACTATTCTAGTTTAGTAATGATGGTTTATGTGCTATCATGGTTGTCGGATACCTATTGACAAATTGAGGAACTGATCACCCTTGATCTCTTGTTGATAGTAGACAAGATCGTGTTAAATGTGATAGACTTATCTTACCATCTTAATTGTGAGTTAAGTGTTTAACATTCCATCAAGGGAATATTCGTTCATCATTTTGGGTGAACCTAATAGATAAGTGATTGTGAAAGAATTGAGACTTATTTAAAAGTTTGGATACTTGAGGTTGTATGCGAAACTGTCGAAGTGTGAATTTTGGTTGAAGTAAATGAGTTCTCTTGGCCATGTGATTTCTAGTGGTGGAATTGTAGTAGATACTTCTAAGGTTGATGCAGTGTTGTAGTGGGAGACAACGAAATCTACAATTGAGATTGAGAGATTTCTTGGGTTAGAAGGTTACTAAGATTCATTTAGGTATTTTCTAAGTTTGTGTTACTAATGACTCAGATGACTCAAAAGGGCCAGGTTTACGTGTGGGATGTTGCATGCGGAAAAAGTTTTGTAGAACGGAAAAAGAGATTGATGACTGCCTTGGTGTTGATTTTGTCGAATCCGAATGAATCATTTGTAGTTTAATATGATAATGCAATATGTACAAGTTATTGCTTATGCTTCTAGACAGTTAAAAGTTCATGAGAGGAACTATCCTATGCATGACTTAAAATTGGCGGTTGTGGTGTTCGTGCTAAAAATTTGGAGACATTATCTTTTTGGCTCTAAATTTGAAGTGTCCAGTGATCATAATAGTTTAAAATACTTATTTGATCAGAAGGAGTTAAACATGAGGCCGAGAAGATGGATCAAATTATTGAAGGATTATGATTTTGATTTGAGTTACCATCCTGGTAAAGCAAATGTAGTAGTTGATGCTTTGAGTAGGAAATCTTTGCATATGTCAATGCTTATGGTTCTAGAGTTAGATATGATCGAACAATTTAGAGATATGAGCTTGGTATGCAAAGAGACATCCAACAATGTGAAGATGAGAATGTTGAAACTGACTAGTGGGATTCTTGAAGAGATCCGAGAAGGTCAAAAGTCTGATTTGATTTTGGTGGATCGACTAACATTGATTAACCAAGGCAACAAAGGTGAATTCCGAGTGGATGAGAATGGTGTGGTGAGACTTGGTGATAGAGTATGTGTTCTTGATATTCCAGAACTTAAGAAGAGCATTCTTAAGGAAGGGCATCGAAACGATTTGAGTATTCATCCAGGTGCTACGAAAATGTATCAGGATTTAAAGAAAATGTTTTGGTGGCCAGGTATGAATAAATAAATTGCTAAGTTTGTGTATGCTTGCCTGACTTGCCAGAAGTTAAAGATTGAACATCAGAAGCCTACAGGTCTTATGAAACCTTTGAGTATTCCAGAGTTGAAATGGGACAATGTTTATATGGATTTCGTGTCGGGGTTACCAAAGACTGTTAGAGGTGATGATTTAATTTGGGTAATAATGGATAAGTTAACTAAGTCGGCTCATTTATTGCCGATGAAGATTAATCATCCTTTAGAAAAGATGGCTAAGAAGTATGTTGATGAGATTGTAAAGTTGCATGGGATACCTTCGAGTATCGTGTTAGATAGAGACCCAAGGTTTACATCGAAATTCTGGACAGGTTTGCAGAATGCTTTCGGTACCAAGTTGAAGTTGAGTTCTGCATATCATCCATAGATGAATGGTCAAACAGAAAGGAATATCTAGTCTTTGGAGGATTTGTCGAGGGCTTGTATGCTAGAACAAAGAGGATCTTGGGATAGTCACTTGTCATTGATTGAATTTACATACAATAATAGTTTCCATTCAAGTATTGGAATGGTATCGTACGAAGCATTGTATGGTAGGAGGTGTAGATCTCCATTATATTGGTATGAGTCGGGAGAGAGTGTTGTACTCGGACCCGAGATTGTGCGAGAAATAACTAAGAAGATTAATATGATCCAAGAGAGGATGAAGGCTTCTCAGAGTCTTCAAAAAATCTATCATGATAAGAGAAGGAAGGCCTTGGAATTTCAGAAAGATGATCATGTGTTTTTTAGAGTTACTCCGGTAATAGGTGTTGGTAGGGATCTGAAATCAAGGAAGCTTATGCCGCGTTTCGTTGGTCCACATCAGATATTTGAGAAGATAGGTGAGGTAGCCTATCAGATTACTTTACCTCTGTCACTTGCGAATCTTCATGATGTGTTTCATGCATCTCAACTGAGAAAGTACATTTCGGATCCCTCACATGTAATTCGGATGGATGGTGTACATGTGAGAGATAACCTAACTGTTTAAGCATTACCATTGAGAATAGAAGTTCGTGAAGTGAAGCAATTGAGAGGTAAGGATATTGCCTTAGTATAGGTGTTGTCGGGTGGATCAGCCGGTGAAAGTTTGACTTGGGAGCGTGAGGATCAGATGAATGAGTCGTATCCGACTCTGTTTTCCTCAGGTAATTTTCGAGGACGAAAATTCTTTTAAGTGATGGAGAGTTGTAACACCCTGAATTTTAGATTAATTATTTAATTAATTAATTTAGTATGATTATATGAGTCTATGTGAAGTAGATGGTGTTTTGATGTTTTGATGCTTATTTATGATATTTTGGTGCTTTGTGTGAGTCTTTGTGACGGTATATGATGTGTATTCGTGATACAATTATGATGCAAATAGCGATGATTTGATGAATAAGGTGTTTAAGATGATGATTTGTATGGTGTAGGATGAGTTAGTAAGAAGGTTTGGAATTTAAATAATTATTTTGGAATTATTTATATTTAATAGTGATTAATTGGAATTATTTGGATTTAAGTAATTAGAATAATAGAATAATAGAAGTGTGGAGAAAATAAGGACAAGATGGTAATTAGTAGAAAGAGTGAGGGCATGATGGTAAATGGTATAATATTAAGTGAGGGAAATTGAGGAAGATATTAGGGGTCATTGTGATAACTAAGGGAAAATGGAATTGTACGATCATTTGGTACGATCGAGATATTGGGAGAAGAGCAAAGGAGAAGCTAGGGCACAAGGAGACATAGAGGCAAAGAGGAATTTGTAGAACGAGAAGAGGAATCGAAAGCTAACAATATTCATAAGGTAAGGGGGGTGAATTGATTCTCTAATTGGTGATCTTACATGAGAGGGTAGTGAGGGTTCCTTTCCCTCTTAGGTTGTTTTATATGATTGATGTATAATTTGTTTGGTTTGATTGAATTGATGTGTTGTATATGATTATACATGGATCTGTGATGCTATGTTGTGATTGTTATTGTGATTGCGTTGTTATGATGATTGTTGCATAAAACCCCAATCTAGAACCTATAAGTAATGAGAATTAGGATTTGAGGATTTTGGATGAGAATTGATAGATTATAGATGAATAATGATGCTCAAATGATGTAGAAACATAGGATGATAATAGATGATGATTACCTATGATTAGATGATGTTTTAGGACCTATAAGGTAGTGAAATCGCAGAAAAATCATAGAAACATTCAGCACAAAACAGCATGTGTCGACTCAAAGAGGTCATGAATCGACTCATGCAGGTTCAAGACTCAGTATGCATCGACTCATTGGGTCGACCTGAGCACACCTGAGGCAGACATAATACTTATGCGTCGACTCAAGCAATCTAATTTTTGATAGATTTTTCTAAAGACTGTAACTTAAGTTTCCAGACTCCGTTTGAAGCGTCATTCAAAGCGTTGGATAGATAACGCAATGAACTATATTTATAAGGAATAAAATAAATATTTAGAATGATAATTATAGTAACTAAGTTAAAATAGAATTATTCCTTGTTGTTACACCGAAATAGTGGATTGTTTTCTTGCAATGTTCTTTTGCTGATGATGCTGGTATGAGGCAATGTTGGTGATTATGATTAGGATGATGTGGATGGCTTAAATTGCCATGGTGATGAAGGCTTATGCTTATGGTTGTATGATTTCACGTTGTTGCATGTTTATATTGCACGCATTCATGGATGAGGGCTTATGCCTTGATGTTGGTCTGGATTGGCATTGTGTTGAGGGCTTATGATCTATTATTGCCTAATTGGCATTGATTTGAAGGTTTATGCCTTGATGGTACCACATGCATGTTGATGTAGGACTATTGTATTACATAAATACTGAATTGATGTTGTATGATGTGATGATAGTTGTTTGTGATGAATTTTCTGTATGTTGTGATTTACTACTCCTTATGATGTTTTATTTTACCGTGTAATTATTGAATGAAATTATCACCTCTTTTGTGTTGTTGTGTCTGTACTCTTCGGGAGTATAGATAATCAGGTACCTGAGTAGTGCTTGAAGTGATGTTACCAGATCGAGTCTTAGGAGTTACTATGATATGTAACACATGATTTAGGATTTTCATTATGGTTTTCATGATTTCAAATGCTGTATATTTTTTTTAAAAACTTATGATGGACCACATATTGTGGATTTGAATTGTTGTTAAGGCTAGAATGTCAATGAACTACTTTTATGTTGATTTTCCACTGTCGAATAACCATTTTTAGATACACGAAGTAACAAAGTATTTTGAGAACTTTATAGATTTTATGATTTATGTGGCATCCCATTGTGAACTCTGATGCATTTATCGTATATTTCATTATAAATATTCATATGGGAAAATGGGGTGTTACACTTTTCACTAATATGAGAAGCATGCTAGAGGTAAGCGTGTGATTTGCCCCTGTAATAATATTTACTCTTGATTTCTTCAACAAGTTCATTACCTTTAACTACTGAATCTTTAGTTTGTTTTCCCCTAAGTCCTTAGTGGGAAAACCTTTGGTCCTTCATCATAATACCTAAGTCCTTAAAGAATTATAATGACACCAAGCATTATTTTATCAAGATTTTACCGGTAACCTATAGGGTATCTCTAGTCCTAGGTGATATCTATTATAGTCTAATTATTCAAAAACATTAACAATGGCAGTCTAACCCTAATTGTTAACCGTGAATCAATCCCTATTGGCCCGATAGGAAAAGAATCAGAACATTGAACAATTAAGTTAAAAAGAAACTATATTATCAAAATCAAGAATTCAAAATCATTACATTTTCAAATCAGGGACACCCCATAACATTGGGGGGTTTAGCCTCTCATAATATTAAAAAGAAAAGCAATAGTAAAATTGGACATTACAAAAGGTATGGATTCTTCGATCTTCAATTGTTATCACTCATGAAGGAATCTCTGTCTCCAAATCTCTTGAAAGCACCAATCTTTATTGTTCCTAATCTTTTCCAGTCAAAAGTCCTCCAATTCATTGTGAAAACTCCTATAAATAGAAAAAACTCATTTCGATCAGTTAGAAATACCCAAAACACCCTCACAGGCCAACTAACGAACAAAATAACCCAAAATACTGATATCAGCGTCGCAACTCAACACAGGTTGTGTCAGGCAACACGGATGCCCGTGTTAGACCTCTGTCAATTTAATTCTTAAGTTCTTGGTTCAGACACCCTGACACGGGCCGTGTTAGCTGACACAGGCGCCCGTATCACACCCCTGACTTCCTCTATTACTGGCTCTCATCCTGGCTATCAACCTGACATGGCCCGTGTCAGGTGACACGGGTGGCCGTATCAGGCCTCCTATTGATGGATATTTGTATTTCTTCCGAAACTCTGAGTTTTGCACCTATTTATTCTGATTTATTCTTTTGAACCTGAAAACATTAAAACACAAATCCAATGCATAAAAAAGTGACAAAATGAAATAAAACACTCGACGATAAAAAGAAAGGATAACTAAAAATAATGGTAAATAACTGTGTAAAAACCATTGATCAACACTCTTTCAGAATCATCTCACTAAAATTTTAATTATACAATGTCCTCAAGCTAAAGAAAAGAAGTATATTGGGAATAACATTCCTTATATAAGTGGAGTTGAAAGCATCATGTATGGTATGCTTTATAGTAAACTAAACTTAACATATGCTATTAAAATATAAGTCGGTTTATGGAGAATTTGGGCTGGATTCATTGGGGAGCTCTGAATGTTTCATTGAAAGGTGGTTTGAAGTGATCAAAGGAAGCTCAAGGGATGGGTACTGAAGGGATATGTGGATGCGAGCTATGTGGGGAATATGGACACTAAAAAATCATTGTCGGTGTGTGTTTATGTTGTTTGAAATTACTATAAGTTAGAAACTAAATCAAAAATCTATAGTCGTTTTATCTACTATTGAAGCTTAATATACATTACCCTAGATGAAAGTCATTTCATCTACTTAAGATTCAATGTTCTTTGCATTTTGCTATTTAGACTAATGTGGTTAAGTTGGATATGAGAAACTCTTATTTCACTAGTAATATTTAAGAGTGGGTGAATACGAATATGTGTTTGGATTTTGGTATTAGTGGTGATCCGTCGTGATCGAAATTTTGGACAACCTTTTGCCATGCACCGGGGATGTGAACAAATAAGAAAAAACATGATGAAAATTTTGTGAGATCTAAAATTATGTGGTGGCGTGTTACTAAAATTGTTCATGAGTGTTTTTTGACAGCGGAACTACATAATAGTAAGATCAAAATACGAGATGTTTTTAAAAAGTTTGAGATCTATTTTTTTTTAAAATTCATTTGTAATCTTTTATATATAAAATTTTATTTGGTAATGGATCGGAGAATTATTATTTCTACAAAGTAGATCATTTGGATCAAATTAAATAAACAATTTATATGTCATGATTTTTATTCTATAAAATTCTTATAGTGTTTTTGTTTCAACTAGTTAGAAAATAATTTTGTTTAAAACTGTTTAGTGTGGTTAGTTCTATCTTTTATCCCGCGCATCATATTTTATTATGTATTTGAAACTTTCAAATTTACCACACATTTTAAAAAGAAAATTGAAATTTATTGAGCATATTATGTTTTCAAAACAAATTTTGAAATTTAGAAAATAAATACAAAACTTTTTGGAAAAAAAAAAGCAAATGAAATATACTTAAGTTAATAATGCCAATTACGATGACGTCCTTCCTTACGCCATAAGATGACAGATTATATATTAGAGTAATCAACTCACAAGACCCTAATTTTGTAGGCATAGTGATGACCGTGACCGTGACCGTGACCGTGACATTTTGCTGTTTATAGTTTATTTAATCCATGCAATATTTTATCGTAGATTTCCCCGTAGATAAGGGTTCCAGTTAATAATTGGACGACAATTCGATTGTTTAATGATAAATTTAGAAACGAATCTTGTTTTTTTTTTCGAAAATTATAAGTACGATATATCATTTTCATTATGTATTAGTAATGTCAAAGCCATGAGTACAAATGAAAGAATGTGAACTCTTATCGTTATCATCATAATTTGTTTGTTAGAGCAATATATTCTTTTGCCCGTTAAAAAAAATGCACATGTTTTTTGTTTATAATTATTGAGATAATAGATATAATCCGAGTTGATTAATTCAAGTTTATATTTAATTAAGATTTATTAGTCTATTTAATGTACAAGTTAGTTGTATATATATAAATATATCTTGTAATTTAGTTTGTACAATTCAATTCAATGATACAATCTTTATTTTCTTATTCTCTCTTTCTCTCCTCACTAAATGTGTCGCACGCACTAACAAGTTGATATCTAGAGCTCAGGTTAGATTCTTGATCATGCTTTCAAGAATCACACGTTATAGATCGTGCTTTTGGGGTGGTGGATTGTTGATAATCAATCGCTGCAAAGATGAATAGTAACAATGGTATTTCAAATTTTCTTCCAACTCTTGATAGCAAGAGTTAACTTCGATGGAGAAAACAAATGTAATCCTTGTTCGGCTTCCATGAGACCCTAAAAGTTGTTAACAATGACATCCCTGAGCTTGTAAAAAATGCAACTGATGCTCAGAAAGTCGCGCATAAGGATGCGAAGAAGAAAGATTGCAAGGCAGCATTTTACATCCAATTGACGGCTGATGCGGCGAATTTCGACAAGATCTCTCATATTGAATCAGCGAATGAGGCATGTGATATTTTTGTCAAGTATTATGAAGGAGGTGAGAAAGTCAAGATTGTCAAGTTGTAAAATTTACGATGATAATACAAATTGTTGTTGATGGGAAAAGACCAAAAGATTGCAGGCTATGTGTCGAAGGTGCAGAAACTCGTCCATCTCATTAAGGGTTGTGGTGAAATCCTAACTGATAAGATGATAGTTGAGAAGGTAATGTGTACGTTGACCTCTTACTTTGAACATGTTATCATAACTATTCAAGAATCCAACAATCTTGAAACCTTAAAATTGGAAGATTTGGTTCGTTTGTTGGAGGCGCATGAGATTAGGATTGTCGAAAGGAAATGAGTTTAAGACTCGATACAAGCACCGCAGGCTCAGTCATGGAAAAAGAATGGTGGTTCCAACAAATTCAAAGGAAGAATTGACAAGACTCGGGGCAAGAAGTCTTGGTCGAATCGTCACAAGAATAAGGTCGATGACAAAGCTTCTAAATCCTCGAAAATAGGAGAAGGAAATTACTAGCAGAAAGACAAAGAAGAGAAAATGGTGCACAATGCTATAACTATGAAAAGTGGGGTCACTTAGCCAAGCATTGTTGGTACAGGAAAGACAAGGGATCGACAAAAGGCAAAGACGAATGGGCGAACCTTACACGTCAAGACTTAGATGATTTTGATGATATGGTGGATATGGTTACAGTTGCAGATAACCATGTTGAATCTAAGATCTGGTTCCTCGACTCATACTGCTCGAATCACATGACTGGTCGAAAGATGTAGTTAACAGATTTTGACGAGTCGAAGAAGAGTAAGATTAAACTTGCAGATAATAGCTCGCTGCAAGCAGAATGTACTGGAAACATAGTTTTCAAAGGAGTAATAGAGCAAAAGCTATTATCAAATATGTACTACATGTACCTTGAATAAAGTGCAATCTACAAAGTGTTAGACAACTGGTCGAAAGAGCTTTCTCAGTGATTATGAAAGATGGAGCTTTGGAACTGTTCAACATTCAAAATAACTTGGTCTTGAAATCTCCTATGTCGAATAACAGGACATTTAAGACCTTGATCAGTTCGAGTGAGGTACAACGTCTGAAAACAGTTGTTGACCACAAGAATAGATGGTTATGGAATTTGAGGTTTGGTCACTTGAACTTTCAATCACTCAATTAATTGATCACTCAAGATATAGTGATAGGTATACCAAGTCTTGTGATGCCCGACAAACTCTGTGAAGGCTGATTAGTAGAGAAATAATCCAAAAAATCTTTCTTTTCAACTATGCCAATGAGATCCTCCTGCATAATTAAAGGTGTACATTCAAATGTATGTGGACCTTTTGAGAATCATACCAATGGTGGAAATATGTATTTTTTTTTCATTTGTCGATGAGTATAGTTGAAAAATCTTGATCTATGTGGTCAAGCGAAAGGACAAAGTATTCAAAATCTTTAAGAGATTCAAGATACTTGTCGAAAACCAGAGTGAAAAGAAGATCAAAGTTTTGCGAACAAATGGAGATGGTGAATACACATCCAAATTGTTTGAAGAGTTCTATGCAGAACATGGTATCGATCATGAGGTAACTCCTCCTTATACACCTTAACATAATGGAATTTCATAAAGAAGAAATAGGACTATATTGGATATGGCGAGATGTGCGTTGAAGCAAAAGAATTTGCCAAAATCTTTATGGGGTGAAGTTATTTCGACTACAATTTATATTTTGAATAGGTGCCCTACCAAGAAATTGAAGAACAAGGTTTCTGAAGAAGTGTGGAGTGAAAAATGACCATCAGTGAGCCAGCTGAAGGTGTTTGGTTATAAGCATGTTCGTGATCCAAGAAGATGGAAGCTTGATGACAAGAGTGAACCTATGATTCTGGTAGGATATCATAAAATAGGTGCATACACGCTATTCAATCCAATCAATGATAAGATTGTGATACGTCAAGACATTTTTATTGATGAAAATTATGCTTGCGATTGGAATTTTGATGATGCAATTAACAAATAATTGATGAGCTATAGATTTGACGAAGAACTGATGAAGTCGAAGTCAAAGAAATTGTCAATATTCCATTCAAAGTCAAAGAAATTGCTGACATTCCCGACATTGTCAAAGTCGAAAAGGGTGTGTCTAGTATAAGCCAAATACCTCAAAGAACTAGGGTTCGTCCAATAAGACTTCAAGACTATAAAGAGACGATGATGATGAAGTAACACCATATAGGGAATTAGTTCATTTTGTTTTACTTACAGGTGTTGAACCAGTCAACTATAGTGGGGCTTTAAAGAATAAATAATGGAAGTCATCTATAGTCGAAAAGTTACAAGAAATCGAAAGAAACAACACATGGGAGTTAGTCAAATTGCCAACACACACAAAACCTATCGAAGTAAAATGGGTGTTCAAGTTGAAACACAATGTTGATGGTTCGATAGAAAGACATAAAGTGATATTAGTAGTGTTGTACCCCAAAAATGTACCCTATCATTTTTCTTCAAGACATTCTCATGAGGTCCTCATTTGCTCAAGGTGGTTCAAGAATTGATCAAACAAATTCTCCTTCTAAGCAATGCGTCAATAATTAGGGTTTTGTGTTTCTCTAGTAAGATTGGGTTTCCAAGGCATAAAATGGTTTTCATGGTTCTTCATGTGTCTTAAAGGATGCTCATGTCAAGTTTCAAGTCTTGCATCACAAGTTTGCTTAGTCAATTGCTCTGATGATGGGAAATCAACTGTATTGGGTAAAAAGTCAATTGTGGTCAGCATACAGTCAAACTTCAAGATTTTTGGTAAACATCAACATTTTGAAGTCATATTCATCATTTGAGCAAGGGTTAATCATGATTCATCAAGAAAATCCCTCAAATCATCAAAAGTTAAAAGTTGCTAAATTAGGGTTCCTTAAGAGAAGTCAACTGAACTTTGACCAAGCATAACTTTCACACGCTTCACCAGCTTTTCCTCAACCAAATCTCATTTTGAAGGGAATTCAATTCTCTACAACTTTTTCTCTCTAAGCTCAAGTCCAAAAATGCATCATTTGAGAGATATAAGCCAATACATTATAGGTCATTTCAAAAGTCAACAAAAAGACACTTTTTGTCACGGCAACTTACATAAAGACAAAGTTTTCAAGAGAAAAAAATGATAAACATAGATGTTGTACAGGACATCTTGAGCTTTCTAAAAAGTCCAATATCTCTTTCAAAAGATAAAAATTGAGTGAGTTATGACCATTGCAAGTTGGGAAATTTTGAGCAAATGCATGAAGACCAATTTGAGCAAGCTTGATATTTGGGACTATTGGGCCATGGTTTTGAGGTCCAAATGTTTGTTATACTCTTCATATAACTTGGAATTCATTTATACACCCTTGGCCTTGTTTTATTTTAATTATTTTAATTATTTTTTATTTAATTCATTAATAATATAAAATAAATAAGATAAAATCATATCTTTTTGTACAAGAGTCCAAGCCCATTTGTTTTTTCCCTAAAAATTCTCTACATATTCAGACCTCAAGACAAGAACAAGACGCAAAATCCTTGTACAAATTTTTTTTCAAAAAAACATGAAAGTTTTCCAAGAACACTAAGTTTTGAAAACCCTATTCACGAGCCTCCTCACCACCAAACCTCCATTCCATTCACTTCCAAGAATATTGAAGGGTAAATTTAGAACAGTTACCATGATCCAAAGGGCTTTAAACATGCCATAGGCTATATCCGGTTCTTTATTTTTATCATACATATATTTTTAATTCTATGCGTTGTTGAATGTTTCTAACCATTCAAATCAATTCATATGTATTTTCAAAACATGTTGCAATCGTTACATGGGGTTTTTGACGTCCAGATCTTGACCTGTCATTCTTTAACTGAGTTAGGGTTCTTGCTTCGAAAATCACGATGCAAGGGTTTTTATCCAAAACTAAGCCAATATTTGGATTCAGGGGGGTCGAATTAGGGGGGATAGGACGTTTTGGATCATTGACCATTTGAACTTTGCAGGTTTTGATCAATTAGCTTTAGGTTCAATCATCAATTATTTTTCATAAGACAATTTCTCCATTCTTTTCCTTTTTACTGTTTTGCGCACTTTATTATTTTTGTATTTAGTGTTTTTCCCGATTATGTAACATCTACGGAATGTAATAATTTAACTAGGGTTTTATTTTCTTTCTATTTCCCCCCGATTTTGTGGTTTTTACCCCCTTCCCCGAAGCTTTGTAACAACGTAGGACTTTTAATTTCTGCAATTTACCGCATTCCTTATTACTGCTAGTAACTAGGGCATGTATGGCAAGATCTAAAATCAATCGTTAGATAATCCTAATCAAGACTAAATAAATGAATTCAATACATTGTTCACACACTCACCTCTAGGGTAACATCACTTGTTGCCTTCGGAAAACATAGTCATGTCCCTCGAACGTGGGGACACTTTAGCAAAGTCCCTCCAATATAAAAGATCGTAGTCCCTCGATGAACTTTCGATGCTGCCTTCGATAAACGATCTTAGTCCCTTACGATGAAATTGTTAAATCTCCCTACAAGTTGCCTTTATGATTGTACGATGACCCGCGCCTGTCCCTCACACATCCAACGATAGGGCTTCCTACTAACTAATGGTAGGGTAGCATTGTCTAAGGAGGAGGAAAATAACATGAAAGATCTTTTGAGTAGGTAGATAGATCTCAATCGCTTGCTATCCAAAAAACGTATTTTTCACACAAAACACTTTTCTCAGAAATATTTTCAAAAACAAACACTTTGTATGCATTCTCAACCGATACGAGAATCATTACAAAGTTTGCCGAACTTAGGCATTTTTAAAATATTTTTCAAACATACACACAAAAGCATTTTCAAACAAAGTGAGCTAGCGATTAAGAGCCCGTAGATAACTACAGATGAAAAGGGTGCTACCACCTTTTCTTTTCATAACCTACCCCCCCCCCCCCGAAGTAAAAAAAATCTCGAAGGTCTTTCCTGTTCTTTTCACCCTTTCCTTACTGGATAAAAGAAAAGTCGATGGTGACTCTAGTTATCCACAACATTTGCGATGAAACGCAAACTTAGTCAGTTCTCCCACCGTATTAAAAGTAGCTCAAGGATTTCTTAAGAGAGAAGGACTCGACTACTTCAAAGTATTTTCTCCAGTAGCGTGATTAGAGATTGTTCGACTAGTGGTAGCCTTAGCATACAATCAAGGCTGGTTGACATTTCACTTAGATGTGAAGTTAACATTTTTGAATTGACCCTTAGATGAAGAAGTCTATATCACACAATCTCATGGGTTTTTGATTCAAAAGGAAGCGAGTAAGGTATATAAGTTGCACAAAGTGCTCTATGGCCTCAAACAGACAAATAGGGCATAAAACAAGAAGATCGACTCATACTTAGTCGAATCGTGATTCATCAAATGCAAGTCTGAGTATTGTTAGAACATAGTTTGTTCTACATCCTTATAAGAGTTTTGATGATAACAAACACATGACATATATAAAGAACAAATATGCTCTCTAATAATATATTTGAATATGCAAGGAAATTCTGATGTAAGAAGCACTGAAGATGAGAGAGTTACATTTTTGAAGCTTTGTTTAGTCACAACATACTTAGAATCAAATCCATGTAAACACGCTAAAATGAAGAAGTTATAATGTTACAACTTCTGAATGCACCAACGCTGCGAGCAAAACTCTAATATTTTGATAAGTAAAGATTCTGGAACAAAATAAGTATCAACGGTAATATTCTTCTTCTGATATGATCCCAAGAAAACAATGTTCTGATGCGTTACAACTCATTCATTACAAATAAAAAAGTAACGGCTGAACCAAGACAAGATCTATATTTTTGAAAAGTAAATTAACAACACTTTATCAACCTTCCAAAAGCATCTTCTCATGTCTCTCATGCATCGCCTATATAAATAAGACGTGAAGGAGAAATCAAATTACACTATTGCGCACTGAAAAATTTATTACCTAGTTCTATCTTGTGATTTTAAATTGTGTATACATCATTGTTGTGATATAGTTTTGTTTAGAAAACATATATGTACACACTTTTAATTGATTTATCTTGTAATACCTTGAGAAAACTGAGTTGTGGTTTAAACTCAAGAAGAAATTGACAGTAGTCATTGTATTTGTATAATTAAGTTTTGATTAGTGGATTAAGACCTCATTTGAGAGAGGCGAAATCACCTTGGTGGATAGACCAGAGTAGTTTGAGTTCAAACAAACCAGGATAACCAACGTGTCTACATTTTTATTTTAAAAAACCCCAACTCAAACCCGTCTTCTTGTGTTTTTCCATTCTTCAAGTATGGTGTCTATGTTCAAGTTGTGGTACAAGATATAATAATAATTTGCTTATATGCCAATGACTTGCTGGTAAATTGAAATATCATGGAGAACTTTCCGAAGTTCAAAGAGTTGATGATGAGGGAATTTTAAATGTCGGATCTGGGAAAATTGTCTTATTTCCTAGGCATGGAATTTCAAATGTCAAAGCAAGGAATGGTGCTACATCAAAGGAAGTATGTCAAAGAGATACTCAAGAGATTTAGGATGAGTGATTAGACTCCAACATCTTCGCCTGTCGAACTAAATTTCAAGTTGGAGAAGCATGGAGAGGAAGACAAATTCGATGTAACTTTGTTTAAACAAATAGTTGGATCTCTGAGGTATGTATTCCACAGTCAACCTGATATAGGTTTCATAGTCGAATTAGTGAGCATATACATGAGTGAACCAAGGGTGTCCCACATGAAGGTTGTAAGAAGAATCCTGATATACTTAAAGGGATTAATAAACTATGGAATTCTATTTCGACAAGATTCTGAAAGCAAAGAAGCTACGATTACTTGCTATTCAAGTGTTGATTGTTATGGAGATAAGGAAGATCGAAGAAGCACAACTAGTTATTTCTTTCAAGTTTTTGGTGCCCCAATCTCATGGTTCTCAAGAAAGCAACATGTGGTGGCATTGTCATCTTGTGAGGCTGAATATATAGCAGGATCTTATGCTACTTGTCAAGCTATTTGAATCAGATCTATGTTGGAAGAGATCAAGGTTAAAGTGAAGAAATATCTAGTGCTACAGATCGAGAATAATTTAGCCATAAATATTACAAATAATCTATTTTTTCATTAAAGGACTAAGCATATCAAAGCTAGTTTTCACTTCTTAAGGGAGAAGGTAAATCGAGGTGAACTTGAAGTAAGGCATTTCTCAAGTAAAGCATAGTTAGTCGAAATTTTCACCAAGGGATTGAAGATCAACAAATACCTAAATTTGAAAAAGAAATTAGGAATAGTTCAGATCGACTATGATTAGTGTTCGACAACTTGGATTATAGGTGGTCCATTGAGATATTAAATATAATCCAAGTTGAGTAATCTAAGCCAAGCCCAATTAGGGTTTGTTAGCCTATTCAGTGTACAAGTTAGTTGTATATAAATAGACATAGTTTGTAATTCAGTTTGTACTATTCAGTTTAATAATACAATCCTTATTTCATTATTCTCTTTCTTTCTCCCCTCAATAAAAGTACCTCACGCACTAACAAGAGCAACATAAAGCAAGGCTAATGGATGACACAAGAGGAATCAAATGGTGGCCCATTTAGCAACATATCTTCCCAAGTAACTAAGCCAAACATGGGCCAAAATATAGAGAATTAGGGGCTACTCTTCGAAAATTCAACTTACCACCCTAAAATTAAACCTGGCACCCCCATATATTTTTGTATTGATAAAAATTCCCTCGTTATTATTTACCCTAAAATATATTTACATTTATTTAAATAAATTCACTATGGACATCCAGTAAAATCTAAATTTCTGGTATCCTAAACAAAATTTATGGTATTCATTTTCACGTTCTTACCAAAAATAGTGTGTAAATCTCAAAATATCCGGAGACGATTTACCATAAATTTTGAAAAACCTGGCCTTGTTCTAAAAAACCAAAGAAACATACTAGAATTCCTAGACAGATTTTACGGAGTTCTTCACCATGGATGTCGTATGTTTTCTATGCAACAAATGCAATTTTTAATTGTTTCCCTGTCTTTATGAAACTGATAGTTTAATATTTATATGTTAGATTTGACAAATATTTAAGTGTCGGGTCTAAAGTTTTAGCATGGGCACATGCTACTGGTAAACTGCATGGTGTTATTGTTATCATTGTTCATTCCAATTCTGCTAATGGAATGCCAGAGAGGAAGATGTTTACCGTGAAAATTAGAAAGCAGCTGCTAGTATTCTGAATTCTTGAAATTCTGGTAACTTACAAGATCAACTAGATTGATTATAGGACATGTGTTGTGTTTCATTGGTTTATATATTTTGAATGTTCATCTTTTTGATGGTTATGGTTAAAGTGTAAAACACAGAAATTCTATGTAAAGTGACTATAGGAAAGTAAAAAGACTTCGACTTAAAAGTAAAATGGATGAAATAGATTTTGGTAAATATAAACCGATAATTAATTAAAATATGGTGATTCATACGTACATTCTCAGAGACTCTTTTCTCTAAACACAGGTGCTTGGAGTTTTATGAGTAACTTGTACAAAAGGGAACACACTAAAATCTAACATTAAGACCCTAATTTATACAACATGGTCCATAAGGGCCTTTTACTATAGACATACCACGTTCGAAACTGTATGCTTTCTTAAATCCTCAGACTTCCACGCGTCCTTCTGGATAAGAACAAAGCATTTGAATTCAAAATCAGCCTTCAATCCATAGCGTCAAACATCATGATACAATCTGTCGAATTATTCGAATTCAAAACTTGAAATATCTTTAAGTCCTTATACATTCTGTAATAACAAGACTTTGCTAAATCTTTATTCAGCCAGTCAATAGAAAAGAACTTTAAATAACCAGCTTCACATTCCCTTTACAAATTTGAACTTCCTTCGACATCCTCTCATTTTATTCCAAATTATATACCGTCAAAATTACAGCCAACAAATTTCCCCCGAAATGTTTATTTCAAATACTTGAAGAAATATACATTTGTTTGCAAATATCAATTTCGACGTAGAATTCCTCATAATAACTATCACTGTTATGACATCATGGTCATGATGACCATCTTTCCAAACATCTCATTGAGACGTTAGCAACTCAGATTTTTCATCATTGCTACAATAAAGTTGGTACAAATCGTGGCTTTCCTAAAAAGTCACCATATTATCAACTAACCAGTCCACGACACGTGCCCCACTATCTTTCATTATTTAAAAATTAAAATTGAACCTTTTCTTTCTGCCTTCATTATAAATACTTCTCCTTCTTCAAATTAACATTTTTTTGCTCCCAAAAACTCTTCAAGAACTTGCGATTTCCTCTATCTTTCTTCCTCTAAAAATAAATCAATAAAACAAACTCCAACTCCTCTTAAAAAATGGCACCCTCCAAGAAAGGAAACAAATCCGCTTAAGATTTGAAGAAAAATAAAGATGCTGCTATCATTCCCGTTCGTCACATTGCAAAACCCACCATGGTTGGAAACAAGGAGTTTGTACCAACGCCCACGCTTTCTGCCGAACAATGTGCAATTTATGCTTCTCAGGTAATTATTCCTTTTACCCTTGCTGATAGAAATCTAGGATACATGGGTCCTTTGGTTAATGTTGATGATTTAGAGAAAACCAAAATATTTTTTCCTACTTATCACTCAAGCAAACCCATAGCTAGCAAACCTAGCACTCTAAAAAATGCAGGAGAAAAAGTTGATAAAAACCCTAAAGGGTCAACTGCAGAAAATGTTCAAGGAAAGAATCCTTCTAAAACTGTAAAGGTCGAAAAACCTTTCCACTTAGATTGTATGACTGGATATTTTAAGCCTTTTAGATCATGACCAATGAAGAATAGTAAACTGTATCTCGATTGGCTGGCCAAAATCGAACAAAAAAATCCCAAGTCTGGAAAGACATGGGTATTTTCAACTTGATTCAGTTATTGAAAGTAGGACCAAGCTATTGCCAACATATGTTAATAGCGTCTTTAAAATTCTGGGACACCACGTACAATACCTTTCATCTTCCCTGCGGAATAATTACTCTTACTCTTTTTGACATTGTTGTTATAACCAGGCTTCGACCCACTGGAGAGATCTTTGATTTGACTGAACAAATAGACAACACCATTAACTTCGACATAGACTATGCTGGATTCACAAAATACATTACTCGTTATCATGCTAGAGTAAAAGAAGTATCAGACGTGGAACACATAGCCTTCCTTGAGCTATGACTGTCTTGATGCATTTTCTGCAGCAAATCTCTGCAAGTAGCCAAGAGATTCTTAACCCTAGCCGACCAACTTCACTCTGGTCAAAATATTTGCCTCAATGAATTAATTTTAGATGGACTTTATGAGTGCTTAGGGGAAGCTACAAAATACCTGAAAACTTATGAAGTATGGACCCATTTACTCTTAGCTGGCCCATAATGGATTCTTCAACTTTGGATGAATTCCACTTTCGAACCTTCTCTTTCTACCGCTGGTCAAATAGGTGAAACAGATCCTAAAATCCAAAATCGAACTATTGAGGGAACCAGATTGGTTCGATTGACTCCAAATGACGAAGGAAAGAACTTAGAGGAATTCTTTACAAGTTATGTTATGATGTTTGCAAAACGCTATAACTTTACTCCTTTGATGGCTTCTTTCGCTTAGAGAACACATCGCCCTGAATGGTTTACAAGGTCTCTCTTTAATATTCCACCATCTCAAGAGGCAGAAACTTTAGCCATTGGGCAAGCTTTCTACTTCCAAGAATGATAACCATAAGACTCATGCTTGTTAAGGGCCATATTGTCTTACTTGGCTACAAACCCAATCTTGTTGCTAGACAATTTGGTCTTTGTCAACTAATCCCTGAACCTCTTTTCAAAAGAAAGAGCGCCATTTTCCTTCAAGGAACGCACTTCACTGTCTCTGAATGAGAAGAACATATGCAACGTTATTCCACATTCGCTGAATTTAAACTTATTCCTTTCTAACCTTCCTTCTATTGTACCAAAGGCTTCGACAGTTGGTGGAGAAAATATTATTCTGATAATATGTTCGACACAACCCTCCTTACTCAACAACTGACAAAATCTTTTGCCTCTATGCAGGAACACATCAAGAAAGGTACAAAGATTCATATCAAAGAGATCCAAGTGTTCCAAAAATACTTTGAAACTGTTTACAATCCGAATGATCTTAGTCGAAACATTTTTAATGCAGCGAAAACTTTGAGAGAAAATTTTATTAAAATTCTTCCACATTTGAGTATTCCCTCATGTGTCAAACCAAAAAATAGGTATGACTTAGATTTCAAACTTGAACCACCAAAATTCTCAAAACTACCTAGTGCTGATTTTAGCCTGGTGTTTTACCCTTCTTATCCAGACTAGTTTGTTTGTGGTAATTATCATAACTTTTTAAAGAAAGAGTCTAAAAAACCCGTTGAAAGAGTGATTTCGACTAAGCATACATTGGACAGTTTCAAAGGCTTCCTTCACTTTGATCTAAATTAAGTTTTAATACTTTCCCCAAAAAGTGAAGGTGTGGAACCAAAGGATCTCTTGATCCCTTCGATCATATTTATCATTTTTCTTTATTAATTGATACTAACATGTATTGTCTTGTAATATCCTTTTATCTGTTGAAAAGAAACCAGCAAAGAAAGAAAAACTTACATCGAAGACTGGGTCGACGAGTGAACCCAAGCAAGATATTTCTTTGTCAAAAGATGCTCTTCTTTGATTGTATCATTTGGTTTTTTCTGCTTTCTTATTTGATTGTATTATTTCTATTAACTCCATTTCTCTTTACAGGCTGGTCGTAAACCGCCTCTCACTCCAAGAAAAAGATCCACCACTGAAACTCTACAAATTTTTGAAGATGATGGAGACGCTTCTCCCACTACTTCAAAGCATAAGAAGATAAAAAAGAAGAAGGCCAAACATTCTGATGCGGCTTCTTCTCAGCCACCCAAACCTATAACATTCGAAGTGCTGCCCCTTTTACCAAAAAGGAAGAAGATTTCTCAATCGTTTGGCAATGTTATTTTAGAGCGGATGGAGAGTGACAACTCAAGTTCTGGGGTCGAAGGACCAAAGGAATAATTTCCTCAATATCTTCCTTCTAAACTTGTTATTTTTTTTGAATTCTCTTACGTTATTTTTATTATTTTACAGAACTCTCAATCAGTTCTAACTGAATCTCCTATTCAATATGAAATTCCTCCTAGCAGTGGCACTTCTTCGTATCACCCTCTGTGCCTCAATCAATATTCCAAAAAAGGATCTTCAACAGATGTGAATCAATTTGATATTATTGTGCAGCCTGTGAAACAAACTTCTCCTCAAACTGAGGCTAAGAAAACTCCTGCTGGTGAAGACCAGGGAAATGACAACCCTCTTAATTCCTCCTCAAAAAGGGTGAAGTCTGTGATACGGTGGGAGAACTGACTAGTGTTTTGCGTTCGTATTCGCACTTGTGCGGTTGAGCAAGAGTCGCCACCGACTTTTTATTTTATCCTAAAGGAAAGGTTAAAAAAGCACAGCAAAAACCTTTTGAGATGTTTCGTGGGTTCGGGGGGTAGATTATGAAAAGGGAAGGTATTAACACCCTTTTCATCCATGGTTATCCATGGGCTCTTAGTTACTTGGTTTTTTAGATCACTTGCCTTGTTTTTCGATTGCTTTGAAAATGGTGTGTGTGTGGGTGCTTTTTGAAAATGTTTTGGAAAAAGATGCCTTGTCTTAGGCAACTAATGTATTTGACTCGTGTTTGAGTGTTTTACAAAAGTGTGAATCTTTTCGAAAAGATGTTTTCAAATGTTTTTGAGAGTTTGTTTGAAAGTGTTGTGGATTGTGATTTTTGAAAATGAGGCAAGTGTTTTTGCAAGTTTGATCTCAAGTAACTAAGAGTTTTGTCTACCCTATTGTACTCAAAGGTTTTTGTCATGTTTTAACCCCTTTTAACAATTTTGTTCCATCATTGAAATTGATGGACAATCTTGCGTTTAGGAAGTTTATTCGGGACGGGCGCGGGTCATCGTATGGACCATGAATGCAATGATGCCAAGTGTCTTTGGCAATTTGCTTTGAAGGGACTATGATCATTCCGTTTAGGCAACACTTTGAGACTTATGATCATTTGATTTTGTTTTGCCAAAGATACTCGACGTGCAAGCATGGCCCATTTTGGAAGGCAACATGTGGGATTACCCTAGGGGGTGCAAGTGTGATTGTGTATTGATTACATGTATTTGTCTTGTATTAGGTTATCTAGCGTTTGATTTTATGTACATACAAACCCTAGGTCTAACCATGGCATAATTGAAAAGCTGTAAATTGCGGAATGTAAATCTACGCTATTACAAAATAGTGTCCGGGAGTGGGGGTATAAATGTACAAGGGGATGAGACTTATAGTACCCAATAATTTACAACCAAATCGAATGTGCGATCAAAATGAATATCAAATATAAATGTAAGATAAACATGTGTATAAGGCAATGTGTTGTGTAAGTGTACAAGTGTATGTGAATTGTGTAACAAGTGCGAATTGTGAAGTTGAATCGTATTAGGGTTTGACCTAGAGAAATGTTTTTAAATGTATTTTTGATTTTGTATGTTTATGTACAAAAAGAGTTCAAGTTTTAAATTAAGAATGTTTCTTTATTTGCAAAAAAGTATTTTAACTAAATGTTTGGAAATTAAATATTAGAGAAAAATGTATTGAATTGTTATGTATGAAAAAAAAAATGTTAATTAAAAAAGTTTCAATTTTAATTATGTATAAAAATGTATAATATGTACAAATGTATTTTAGTTAAAACAAGTTTCCAAGTTAATTATATGGTAAAAATAATATGTATTATTTTATATACAAATATATTTTAATGAAAGAGTAAATAAATAAATGAAAATAATTATTTTCAAACTTAATATATGAGGTAAAGATGTATTTTTAATTAGGTTAGTATGTTTAATTAAATTAAGAAATAAATTGGGTATGTTAAAAAAAATGAATTAATTGAGTTAGTATATAAAAAAGAGTGAACATTGTTTTTATAAAAATGAAAAGAGTTAATATTTTACAAAAAAAATAAATAAAGAAGTGAATATTGCCTTTTTTATAAAATAAAAGAATGGTTAGTGTGTTAAGAAAAAGAAGTAAATATAAAATAAAGAAAAGAAAGGGTTAGTGTTTAATGAGATGATTTTCTTGTTGGGCTTCAGAGGTGAACCAGAAACGGGTTAAGCCCATGTTGTCTTGAACGAAATTAGGGTTTAGGCATTAGCAATCAGAATGATGGCTAGGGTTTGTAACGGCGCCGTGCGTTGGTTTCGTCTTCTCCGATTAGGCTTTCTGAGCGCTTGATTCCGGCCACCAACATCATTCACACACTCTCTTCCCTCCAAGGCAAAAAAATTCGCATCCTTTGAAACAAGGTTGGTTTTTGTTGTTATGTTTCTTCTTCTACTGAATTCGCGTGTTTTGGATTCGTTTTAAACTGAGTTGTTTTTTTTTTAATCATTTATGAGGTGAAGGAAAGGAAGAAAAAAGAATACTGCTTACTACCTGATCTTGGAGGAGGAGGAGAGAAGAGGGGTGATGCTTCAGGAGGCCGGAGCGGCGATTCGTTGACGAAGCTGGATGCTATGCTTTGCTTCGGGTATTTTCGTTCCTTTGATACATTAGGTTCTGATGATGATATGTGCTGAGGAATCCTTCCTAAAATTCACTTTTCTTTTATCTTCTTCTTCCACTTATGATGCCTTTGGGAATTTTGTATGTTCTTGGAATTGTTGCCTTGTGATGTTCCACTTTCGTTTTTCTGATTTGCCTATGTGTGCTTGCCTAGAACTGTTGCCTCAAATGTTTCTTGTTGTTGCCTGAGATGATTTGCTCTCTTCTTCTCTTGTTGCCCTGTGATGACCTCAGAGGTCTGAGGGTCTCAGTTCCCTTGAATCTTTGCTTCTGAATGATTTTGGAACATTGCTGCCTTGAGTGTTTAGAACATTGCTACCTTGATGTTGCCTTCTGAGATGCCTAAAGCTTTTGCCCAATGATGTTATACTGAGGGCCTGGAACTTTTGTATGCTTTGATTTGCTTTTTGGTGAGATAAGCTTATTGCAGGATGAGGCCTTGAATGGTTTGGCTACCTTAGGTTTCAGTTTATGTGTTTGTCATGGCTTTGGCAGTTATGGTGAAGTTTGACAGCAAGTTTTGGACCTTGAAGATTGTTGTTGTTTGAGGTTTTAACTTTGACAGGTTCAGTATGTTTATGTTATGGGTTTGAGCTTTTTGATGTAGGTAGGTGGTTATGGCATTTGTGGTTGATGAAATTTTGATGAAGTTTGATAACTCAGTTTTTGGTTATGAGAGGTTTTTGGGACAGGGTGTACTGGTTTTGTGACTTTTTTCCTCTTGAACTGAGTTGTATGTTGTGTTATCTATCCTAACCTCTCTTCTGAACTATTTTATTGGCTTGGCCTCTTTGTATTATGCAGAGTTATGAAGTTTGTGGACAGTAGTGGCTTTAGACTTTTAGAGTTTGTATCTTTTTTCTCTATTCTCACCTTCTTCTGTCTATGCTTGCTGCTGAACTCAGTCTTGGCTTTTGATTTGTATATCTTTTTCTTCTGAACTGTCCTGAACTGTTTTATTGGCTTGCTATGCTGGACTGAGTTGCTTGGACTTGTATAATCTTTTCTCTTCCTTTTGCCTGCTGTCTATTCTGAACTGCTGCTGAACTGAGCTTTGCTTGGATTTGTATAATCTTTTTCTGTCTTTTTGCCTGCTGTCTATTCTGAACTGAGTTGGCTCTTTTTGATTTGTATATCTCTTTTCTGTCTGCTGCTGATGCCTATGCCTAACCTGAACTGCTTTATCTCTCTTTACTCTCTCTTAAAGTACAGTCTAAGAATTTTATATGATATTATCTGTACTGTTTCTGAAGGGGCCCTTGATGGGAAGTGATGACTAAGATCTTAGCTTGCATAACACACTACTTGACTGCATCCTCTTTATCTCTTTTTTGACAGTTTTGTATGCTTTTACTGATATCATCCAAAATCTCTTATGACAGCCTTGAGTATTTTCTTGATTTTCTTTGGTATCTTGGCATTTTGACTGCAATTTCCTTTTTGCTTTGGATAGAAAGTTAAGATTTGAACTTTTCAGTTTGGATTTGAACTATATGGTTTTGAATTGGAAATTGAGATTTTAAATTTCTATGCAGCTTGAAATTTGTAACTTATGCATTTTTGACATTTGCATTCATGAAATAAAATAATCTTCCCTCTCTGTGAACCGGGAGAAATCCCGTGATTTGCAGAGAGGGCAACTGATCCCAGTCAGTGGCCCCTAATGATGAGCACTTTTTATCTGTCCTTTCCAATTTAATGCTTTCTGACTTTTCTTGTTTCTTTTTGCAGATGAAAAATGGAATACCGGAGCGGAATGAAGAACGAAGAATATTAGAAAATAGGATAGTTTTTTTTATTCTATGTAATATTTAAATTAAATGTAAATTATTGTCTGTAATGAACAACAATTTGTACAAATAATTCAAATATCAATAAAAGTTTAAATTATCCAATTAATTCTAATTTCTTTATTGTTTATTTATTTATTTAAAATTCTTAGAATTAAAACAATTGAAAAATAAATTCAATCATTTAATTTCAGAATAATAAATAACTTAAATAAAACAACATTGATCAATTAAGTCTGTCTTATTCAACATCCAGAGCAAAGCAGCAGTCGATCCAAATAGACTGATCAAACGCATAAGCACTGTGAATCCAACACTGCATATATCTTTTGACTGATGAATTCAAACCAATTGCCTCCTCTTACTGATTTGTCATAAATACTGATTCTTTGCAAGTACTGTAAATCCAACTGCAACCCTTCTTTGACTGGCCCAAACAAAATGAATTTACGCCACTGTCTCTTTTACTGATTAAACCAAGATAACGCGAATTTTAATCTGAATCTTGAAATAAACCGCAAAGTGCTGTGGAATTTAAATTCTTCTGAGAATATGCCCATAAAACCCTAATTCCCGATTAAATGCCAAATCACGCTCGCTTGATCAAAATTGAACCAAAAATCAACCAAACCCTAAGCCCACTGTATGAAACAATTCAGAGCTCTGAAAATCAGTAAAACCCTAATTCTGCTTGACTGTCAAGAAAAGTCCGTTTGTCCGATTCTTGAGCCAGTTTGAGAAGTCAGGAAATGTTTGAAGCTGATATTTCTTGTGGAAAAGCGCGAGGGCAAATTTTGGGGTACAACAGTTGCCCCTGTCCAATCTTCTTGGACCTGAAGAGTTAGATTGGCAAGTTTGCCTTTCGCGACTTGAAGGTAAAAGGAGATTGGACACTAATGTGCCCAGAAAATTTGCGCTCGTCGATGTGACGGTGGAGGTGAATGGGCTTAAAGATGCCATTTGGTGATGGGCTTAAAGATGCCACCTGGTGCGAGAGAACTTTGTCGGGGGATGGGCTTAGAGATGCCATCTGAGAATGGGCTTACAGATGCCATTCAGCGACTGCTGGTAGGAGGATGGGCTTATAGATGCCATATAGTGATGTTGAACTGTAGGTCAATGGTGAGTGGACGAGTATCAGAAGGGCATCCCTGTTTTGGAATATCTCTGAATTGGGGTCTGAACAAGCAACAGATTGACGTCCGTGTCTGGAGAATCTGTAAACTATTTGAGATTGAATAAGCCATAGAGCAGCATCCGTTGTTGGGACACGTCCGTAAACTATTTTCAAAAATTTGAGAAGAGTCTGAATCAGTCGGTAGATTGACCTCCGTTGTAGGGAAGAATCCGTAAACCGTTTTCAAAAGTTGAGAAGAGTCTGAATCAGTCGGTAGATTGACATCCGTTGTAGGGAAGAATCCGTAAACCGTTTTCAAAAGTTGAGAAGAGTCTGAATCAGTCGGTAGATTGACATCCGTTGTAGGGAAGAATCCGTAAACTGTTTTCAGAAGTTTGAGAAGAGTCTGAACAAATCGGTAGATTGACATCCGTTGTAGGGAAGAATCCGTAAACTTGTTTCAGAAGTTGAGAAAAGTCTGAACAAATCGGTAGATTAGCGTCCGTTGTAGGGAAGAATCCGTAAACTTGTTTCAGAAGTTGAGAAGTTGAAAAGGAAACGGTGTAAGGTTTCTGCTGATGCGTCTGAATGAATCTGGAATAAGTATCAGAAGGTTGCCGTGTCCGGGTCACATCTGAACTATTTTTTGGATGAATCTCAGTAGATGATCCGTGTCTGTCGACTGATCTTACCTGAAAAGGTAAAGGGTTAGTTGTATGCAATGTTATGATGCATGATGCAATGTACGTGACATCAATATTTATGAATGTGATGGATGCGCATGTAAGCTGATGAGCTAATCTTGCCAAGGATACATGATTCCGAGATGGCTGAAGATAAAAGCATCTTGACTGCTGCCGGGGAAAATAAATCCTTGGCTGTCGCTGGGGAAGAGAATTCCTGATGACCTCTACTGGGGAGTCCCAAACTAGCAGACTCATGCCGGGGAGACCAGATTGAGAGTCTTTGGCTTGATGGGAAATAACCCCTGAGACTTCACTGGGGAACTCAAGATTTGCCTTCTTAAAACTCTGTGGGGAGAAGGTTTGAAAGTCTGACTCCGCTGGGGATACTGAAGCTTAAATTCTGAGGGGAATTGAATTCCGGGGAATCCCTGGCTGGGGATAGGAAGAATCTTGGCGAGCGCGATCTTCCGTGGTGGTTAGCTTTGAGAAGAACCTGAACAAGCGATAGGTTAACATCCGTTTACTTGGAGAACCCGTGAACTGTTTTCAGAAATCTTGAAGTTGAATCAGTAATAGAACAACATCCGTTGTTGGGAAGCGTCCGTAAACTAAATTCAAAGGTTGCATCTGAACAAGTTGATAGATTAACATCCGTTGTTGGGATGAATCTATGAACTGTTTTCAGAAGTCTTGAGAAGAATCTGAACAAGTCGGTAGATTGGCGTCCGTTGTTGGGAAGAATCCGTAAACTTGTTTCAGAAGTCTTGATAAGAATCTGAACAAGTCGGTAGATTGGCGTCCGTTGTTGGGAAGAATCCGTAAACTTGTTTCAGAAGTCTTGATAAGAATCTGAACAAGTCGGTAGATTGGCGTCCGTTGTTGGGAAGAATCCGTAAACTTGTTTCAGAAGTCTTGATAAGAATCTGAACAAGTCGGTAGATTGGCGTCCGTTGTTGGGAAGAATCTGTAAACTTGTTTCAGAAGTCTTGAAGGGGAACCGGTGTAGGGTTTCCTGATGATGAGCTTGTGTAAAACTGCATCGGTTTTGAACACTTTTGACATTCGAATGCCCCAAGTGGTGATGTAGATAAAATCCTGGTTTATTACAGGTGTTGGTCTACAATCGGTCGTTCACAGATGTTTCCTGGGTTGTTGCAGGTGTTGATCTGGAATTCTTCAGACATGCCTTGGCTGGATACAGGAATCGAGTCTGGAAAGGTGATAGTTGATAGATATGCCCTGGCAGGATACAGGAGTCGAATCTTCAAACTCTTCAGACATGCCCTGGCTAGATACAGGAGTCGAGTCTGGAAACGTGGTCAACAGATATGCCCTGGCTGGATACAGGAGTCGAATCTGGAAATAGTCGTCAACAGATATGCCCTGGCTGGATACAGGAATCGAATCTTCGAACTCTTCAGACGTGCCCTGGCTGGATACAGGAGTCGAGTCTGGAAATGTTGTAGTCGATTTGTTGAACACTTTTGACATTCGAATGCCCCAAGTGGTGATGAAGGAATCTTGAATCAGATTACCCTGCATATTGAGAGATTTCTTGAAATCTTGACTGGACTGCCCCAGGTTAACTGTACTTTGAATAATCTGTTGGACCTTGACTGGACTGCCCCAGGTTAACTGAATTGTGCTATGTCATGCCCCTTGTTGATAGGAGATTTGATGGAAGTGTTATCCTCTTGAAGTGATTTAGACTTACCGAGAGAGTTTTCGTTCCTCCGAACATTCGCTGTATGAACTTCTTCGCTGTCAAACAAAAGGGTCAAATGCAGACAGTGATATTCGAATAATGCAAAGTTTATGTTTGTCTCGAAGTTTTTTTAGCAGAAAACTTTTCATAAGACAAGTTAACACGAGATTTAGAGCAAAGCCCTACAGGAGTCAGGATACCTTTTGTAACAGTATGCTTTCGAACTAACCCATGCTTCAATTAGGACTTTTGAAGGGTTGTAACGTGGCCTGGTTCACGGTTTAAGAAACAAAGGATAAAGGCTCAAAGTATATTTGTACCCACCCGCTCTTCGTGATGTTCTCCAACCTAAGCTCAGTCAATTGTGCGTCGCACTCTGTTTTGAGTTTGGAACGACTTTTGGGCGATGGTTCACCAGTTTGAATTTTTGGGAGACAGTCATCATCTCCTTTTTATTTTCCAACATTTTTCACGTTGTTGAGGATTTTGTAATGACCCCACTATTTTGATTTTGATTTGTTATCCCTAACTTTTGCCTGACTGTTACCGTTTTCGGGATTACTGTCAGCGGGATGCCCTAGCTTTCTTAAGCCTCCTTTATAGGTTCTGGCTTGATGGGCTTTTCTCTTTTGAGAGATTGACTGTGTTAGAACAATGTTTGAATCTAGTACCCTATATTTAAGTTTTGATGATAACAAAGTGAAAAGATATAGTAGTTAAATATTTTATGATTGAATTATATGCTGCCTAAAATTACTATGCTCTGACTTGCAGATATGCTGATTAAAATAAGCAAGATCACGTTTTCAGCATCAGAATATGAGTTTGCACATCAGCATCAGAAGTTGCTGAATCAGAACGTCAAGATCAGATGATCAACGCTTGCACATGCTGAAGCTTGATGAACAGAACTGCGCGTAAAACACTCTGATACAGAAACAAATTAGTTCATCAGCAGCGAAGCAGAATCAGAATGAGCCAAGCCAGATCGTGCATTGAAGAAGCAACGGTACTGTGCATTGAAAGCTAATCAATACCAACGGCATCATTCTAGACAAGATCTTCTCAAAAAGGAAAGCTTGTTAATAGCATTGAATCAAGAATATTTGCTTCAACGTTCATCTTCTCAAAGTGCTATATAAACCAAGCTTTGAAGATTATCACGACTAATGCTTCCAAACTCTCTACACGCACAAAGCTGAACAATAATCTTCACTCTACAAGTTTTGCTAAACCAACAAACTCTGATACTTTATTAGCGTTTAGCATCCTAGTATTCTAAGCTTCATTTGTGTAAACATCACAGTTGTGATATAGTTTTTGTAGAAACATTCACACACATTTGATTATATCTTTGTAAGAAAGTGTTGCCTTGACAAACCGGATTGTGGTTTGAATCAAGAAGGTTTTAGCAGTTGCTAAAGCAGTTTTGTATTCAGTTGAATATAGTGAATTAAGACCTCGTTGGAGAGAGGCGAAATCACCTTGAACGGGTGGACTGGAGTAGTTTGAGATCAAACGAACCAGGATAAAAATACCTTGTCATTTGCTTTAAGTTTCCAGTTTTACAATTCAACCCCCCCTTCTTGTGTTTTTCACCCCTTCAATTGGCATCAGAGCGCCTGGTTCTGAGCTAAAACACTTAACCGTGTCAGTAAAAGATCCAGCGTCAGAAAAACACTATGGCAGGAAACAACTCTCATTTCAGCAATGACACCAATGAGGACAGAGACAGATTCAGCGGCAAACCTCCAGTCTTTGATGGAGAAAACTTTGACTACTGGAAAGACAGAATTGAAAGCTTCTTTCTAGCACATGATGCTGATCTGTGGGATATGGTGACAGATGGATACACGCACCCTGTTAATGCAGCTGGTCAGAAGATTGATAGAAAATCAATGACTGATCAACAAAAGCGTGATTTCAAGAATCACCATAAGGCCAGAACCATCCTTCTCAGTGCCATCTCCTATACTGAGTATGAGAAGATCTCCAACAGAGACACAGCTAAGAACATCTTTGATTCTCTCAGAATGACGCATGAGGGGAACGTTCAAGTCAAGGAAACAAAGGCTCTGGCGCTCATTCAGAAGTATGAGGCGTTTAAAATGGAAGAATCTGAATCCATTGAAACTATGTTCTCTAGATTCCAGATTCTGGTAGCTGGTCTCAAAGTTCTGGACAAGGGATACTCTACTGCTGACCATGTCAAGAAGATAATCAGAAGTTTACCCAAGCAGTGGAGGCCTATGGTTACTGCTCTGAAGCTGGCGAAAGATCTCAACAAAATCACTCTGGAGGAACTTATAAGCTCCCTCAGAAGTCATGAGATAGAGCTGGAAGCTGACGAGCCTCAGAAGCAAGGTAAGCCTATAGCTTTGAAATCTAACAGAAAATCTGAATCTAAAGTTTTGCAGGCAGTTGAAGAAACATCTGATGGATCCTCATCAGAAGAAGACGAGCTTTCTCTTCTCTCCAGAAGAGTAAATCAACTGTGGAAGCAAAGACAAAAGAAGTTCAGGAATCCCAGAAGATCTGATCAGAACGAGTCTTCTTCCAGATACAGAAGAACAGATTCTTCCTCTGGATACAGAAGATCTGAAGGCTCCTCAGGTAGCAAGAAGCCAAATACAAAAGACATCATCTGCTACGAGTGCAATGAGCAAGGTCACTACAAGAGTGACTGTCCAAAGCTTCAGAGGGAAAAGCCAAAAAGGAAATTTGGAAGAGAGAAGAAGAAAAGTCTCATGGCCACATGGGATGACTCTGACTCGTCTGAAGCTGACTCAGAATCAGATGATGAAAGGGCGAACATAGCGCTTATGGCTAATATTCCAGATGACAGTGAAGCTTCTGACTCAGACTCAGAATCAGACACAGAAGAGGTATTCCCTAACTTCGCTGTTAATTTTACAAAGGCTGAACTTGCTGAAAGCCTCAATGAAATTCTGGAACGTTATCAGCAGATTAGAGCTAAATTCAGAGACCTGAAAAGGACTCTTGAATCTGACTCTAATAAGTCTGAGAGTCTCAAATTGGAAAACTCTGAGCTGAGAGATAAAATTTTAAAATTAGAAAACTCTTTACAAAACTCTCAGAAGGTACCAATTTCTGAAACTCCCAGCAACGCTGATGAGATCATCAAGGAGTATGATCATAGTTTCCAGAAGTTCCTTGCTAAAAGCATAGATAGAAGCAGAATGGCTTCAATGATCTATGGAGTTAGCGGAAACGGCAGGAA
This sequence comes from Vicia faba, assembly GCA_948472305.1. NCBI lineage: Eukaryota > Viridiplantae > Streptophyta > Magnoliopsida > Fabales > Fabaceae > Vicia > Vicia faba. The sequence continues at coordinate 672,854,899 of OX451740.1, forward strand.
AGGAATAGGATACCTAGGTAAGGGTCCTACACCTAAAAATGTCATGGATTTAGTTATTAAACACACTCCTTTAAATTCACACTTTGTGTATGGTCACACACATGACATCAAATATACTAGTAGTAATCACTTTGTGAAACCAAAATTCAACCAGAGTTTTGGTAAAACTAACAAATCAGGACCCAAGAAGATCTGGGTACCTAAGGATAAAATAATACATGTTGCAGATATCTTTAGCAGCAAGTCAGAAACACCAGTCATGGTACCTGGACTCTGGCTGCTCACGTCACATGACGGGAAGAAGGCATATGTTCCAAAGCCTGGAACTTAAGCCTGGAGGCCACGTTGGCTTTGGAGGCAATCAAAGGGGAAAGATAATTGGCTCTGGAACTGTAGGTAACGGAAATCTTCCCTCTATTAATAATGTTCTGCTTGTTGATGGATTGATGCATAACCTGTTATCTATAAGTCAATTAAGTGATAACGGTTATGATATAATCTTTAATCAAAAATCATGTAAAGTTGTTAGTCAGAAAGATGGGACTATCCTATTTAATGGTAAGAGGAAAAACAACATTTACAAAATCAAACTTTCTGAACTTAAGAGTCAGAACGTAAAATGTCTTCTGTCTGTTAACAACGAGCCATGGATCTGGCACAGAAGATTGGGACATGTTAGTATGAGAAGAATATCTCAGATTAACAAACTCAATCTGGTCAGAGGACTTCCAAATTTGAAGTTCAATTCAGATGCTCTGTGTGAAGCATGTCAGAAAGGCAAATTTGCAAAACCCTCTTTTAAATCCAAAAATGTTGTTTCTACCTCTAAGCCATTAGAACTTCTGCACATTGACTTATTTGGACCAGTTAAAACTGCTTCTGTCAGTGGCAAGAAGTATGGGTTAGTAATCGTAGATGACTATAGCAGATGGACATGGGTAAAGTTCTTAAGACACAAGGACGAGTCACACTCTGTGTTTGTTACCTTCTGTAACCAAGTTCAGAATGAAAAAGATCTTAGAATCGTTAAAGTCAGAAGTGATCATGGTGGAGAATTTGAAAATAAAGATTTTGAGTCATTCTTTAATGACAAAGGCATTCTGCATGATTTCTCTTGTCCTAGAACTCCCCAACAAAATGGAGTTGTAGAACGAAAGAACAGAACATTGCAAGAAATGGCCAGAACCATGATCAACGAGACAAACGTTGCTAAGACTTTCTGGGCAGAGGCAATAAACACAGCGTGCTACATTCAGAATAGAATCTCAATAAGACCTATTCTGGAAAAGACTCCATATGAATTGTGGAAGAACAGAAAGCCCAACATTTCATATTTTCATCCATTTGGATGTACTTGCTATATGTTAAATACTAAGAATTATTTGAACAAGTTTGATTCTAAGGCACAGAAGTGTATTATGTTAGGATACTCTGAACGCTCAAGAGGGTACAGAGTATACAATACAGAAACACAGATTGTGGAAGAATCAATCAGTGTTCGTTTTGATGACAAGCTTGACTCTGAAAAGTCAAAGCAGAATGAAAATCTTGCAGGTATAGAAATTGAATTTGCAGGTTCTGAAGACAGGTCATCAGAAGCTCTCAACACAGACACTCCTTCAACGTCTGAAAGAAGCAATGCTAGAAATCCTACAACTGCTGCTGAACAACCTCAGAAGAGATTACCCAGAAGCAGTTTGGATCACCCAGAAGAGACTATTCTAGGAAGAAAGGAAGATCCAATCAGAACAAGAGCAAGCTTCAGAAACTCTGAAGAAACTCTGATGGGACTTGTGTCTCTGATTGAACCTTCTTCTATTGATGAAGCACTTCTGGACAATGACTGGATTCTGGCAATGCAAGAAGAGCTGAATCAATTCACCAGAAACGACGTATGGGATCTCGTTCCAAGACCAAAAGGATTCAACGTCATTGGAACAAGATGGGTGTTCAGAAACAAGCTTAATGAACAAGGTGAAGTCGTCAGAAACAAGGCACGACTGGTTGCACAAGGTTATAGTCAGCAAGAGGGGATAGACTATACAGAAACCTTTGCCCCAGTCGCCAGGTTAGAATCTATCAGACTTTTAATCTCATTTGCTGTTAATAGAGGCATCACTCTGTATCAGATGGATGTCAAAAGTGCATTCTTAAATGGTTATATAGAAGAAGAAGTGTATGTTCACCAACCCCCAGGTTTTGAAAATACAAAACATCCAGAACATGTTTTCAAACTGAAAAAGTCACTGTATGGTCTGAAACAAGCTCCCAGAGCTTGGTATGAAAGGCTAAGTAACTTTCTGCTTGAAAATGAGTTCACCAGAGGGAAAGTGGACACCACTCTATTCTGTAAAACAGTTAAGAGTGACATTTTAGTCTGTCAAATTTATGTTGATGATATAATCTTTGGATCTACTAATCCTTCTCTTGGAAGAAAATTTGCTAAGTGTATGCAGGCAGAATTTGAGATGAGCCTCATGGGGGAACTGAAGTTCTTTCTAGGAATTCAGATCAATCAAACTCCAGAGGGAACTTACATTCATCAGAGCAAATACATCAGAGATCTTCTGAAGAAATTTGACCTCTCAGAATGTAAGCCATCAAAGATTCCAATGCATCCCACGTGCATTCTGGAAAGAGAAGAGGTAAGCAAAAGCGTAGAACAGAAAGTCTACAGAGGTATGATTGGTTCTCTCCTTTATCTGACTGCTTCAAGACCTGATATTTTATTCAGCGTATGTATTTGTGCTAGATTCCAATCAGATCCTAGAGAATCTCACTTAACAGCTGTTAAGCGAATTTTCAAGTATCTGAAAGGTACTACTAATCTGGGTTTGTTTTATAGAAAATCTAGTGATTACAGTTTAGTAGGCTACTGCGACGCTGATTTTGCTGGAGACAGAGTGGAACGAAAAAGTACTTATGGAAGCTGTCAGTTTCTGGGAGAAAATCTGATCTCGTGGTCCAGCAAAAGGCAATCAACTATTGCTCTGTCAACAGCAGAAGCTGAGTACATAGCAGCAGCTGGATGTAGCACACAGATGCTCTGGATGAAAAGTCAGCTTGAAGACTTCCAGATTTTTGAGAGTAACATTCCTATTCTTTGTGATAATACTTCTGCTATTTGCTTAAGTAAGAATCCTATTTTACATTCTAGAGCTAAGCATATAGAAATAAAACATCATTTCATTAGGGACTATATTCAGAAAGGTATTTTAAACTTGAAATTTATAGATACAGACCATCAATGGGCTGATATCTTTACAAAACCCCTTTCAGAAGATAGGTTTAATTTCATTCTGAAACATCTCAGCATGAAAGTATGCCCAGAATGAAAATGCTTTAATTCCATATTCTTATCTTTCAGAATGTATTTTACTGTGAACTTCTGATCAATCTTCTTTCAGAAAGTTAGGACATGCAGATTGTATCAGAGGCAAGTCTAAGATCTGAGAGTCCAATCTCAAATACAGACGTGCTGATCACTACATCAAACAAGTGTCATCCAATCATCAGCAAATCCCTGAAGCAGAACGCGTGCACGTTTCTGAGAAGGCAAAGCGCTGATTGGGTGCATTGAGACACATGTCTGGTAACCGTTTTTAAGTATCTTTCTCAAATCCCCCAAAATCAGCAAGCATTAAATGCAAAAGTAATCACGCCTGTTAATGGCAATCATTATTTTTTTTCATGCATGACATTCTCTATATTTTTCTTCATTTTCTGATGTATTTTTGGCTATGTTTTGACTATGTTTGTGTAATGCTCCTGTGATCTGAACTATTTTTAATATAATTTGTTTTTCTGATCTAAATTGTTTTAGCACATCACTAACACTTTTTGATTGCTGACAAAAAGGGGGAGAACAAGAATGATATTTAAAATCAATAACGGCTAACTAGACAGAAACTCTCAAACATTCTAACTCTATTACTTGAAATGTTTTTCTGTTTTGTTGTTAAGTCTACAGGCACAAGGAAGCTCTGAACACTATGAAGACTAAGAACTAGAAGCTCTGACCAAAATATAAAAGCTTATGTTGCTCTGATCAAATATGAAGTTCTGATATATGAAGATCTGATCGACCTAACACTCTGATCCGAAGCAAAGCTCTGACAGGAAAGCTCTGAAGCTCTGCTTTCTGATAAGTCAAAGACTTACAATCTGATGCTCAAAGATAGAAAAAGATCTGACTCTGAAGAACACGCATATCAAAGGGAAGTAACAAACTCAGGGGGAGTATCTCTTAACTCTGACTTCTCCGTACTTCTTATTCTGATACATGGATCTGATAACTTTTCACGTTATTTTTCATTTAAAATATCTAGTTTTTGTCATCATCAAAAAGGGGGAGATTGTTAGAACAATGTTTGAATCTAGTACCCTATATTTAAGTTTTGATGATAACAAAGTGAAAAGATATAGTAGTTAAATATTTTATGATTGAATTATATGCTGCCTAAAATTACTATGCTCTGACTTGCAGATATGCTGATTAAAATAAGCAAGATCACGTTTTCAGCATCAGAATATGAGTTTGCACATCAGCATCAGAAGTTGCTGAATCAGAACGTCAAGATCAGATGATCAACGCTTGCACATGCTGAAGCTTGATGAACAGAACTGCGCGTAAAACACTCTGATACAGAAACAAATTAGTTCATCAGCAGCGAAGCAGAATCAGAATGAGCCAAGCCAGATCGTGCATTGAAGAAGCAACGGTACTGTGCATTGAAAGCTAATCAATACCAACGACATCATTCTAGACAAGATCTGCTCAAAAAGGAAAGCTTGTTAATAGCATTGAATCAAGAATATTTGCTTCAACGTTCATCTTCTCAAAGTGCTATATAAACCAAGCTTTGAAGATTATCACGGCTAATGCTTCCAAACTCTCTACACGCACAAAGCTGAACAATAATCTTCACTCTACAAGTTTTGCTAAACCAACAAACTCTGATACTTTATTAGCGTTTAGCATCCTAGTATTCTAAGCTTCATTTGTGTAAACATCACAGTTGTGATATAGTTTTTGTAGAAACATTCACACACATTTGATTATATCTTTGTAAGAAAGTGTTGCCTTGACAAACCGGATTGTGGTTTGAATCAAGAAGGTTTTAGCAGTTGCTAAAGCAGTTTTGTATTCAGTTGAATATAGTGAATTAAGACCTCGTTGGAGAGAGGCGAAATCACCTTGAACGGGTGGACTGGAGTAGTTTGAGATCAAACGAACCAGGATAAAAATACCTTGTCATTTGCTTTAAGTTTCCAGTTTTACAATTCAACCCCCCCTTCTTGTGTTTTTCACCCCTTCAGACTGTCTATGTGATAGGGAACCACCCTTGTCTTTTGATTCCGAAGGAATGCTTTTTTTTTTTTTTCGACGTCGTTCGTTGTATTACGAACTGAGAGTTTGCGACTTCAATGCGCTTTTCTTTTGAATTAACTGAGAGACTACCCTGCCCCAGGTTTATATCAAAGGTTTTGATTGTTTAGAACAGGAAACTCCTACTTCTTTGGCTCGAAGGGGTTGACTAGGGATTAACTTCCTTATAACTCCAGTGTTTGGGAATTGAAAGAAATGCCTGTACATCATCAGCAAGGTCTGTTCAAAAGCATACTGTATAAGATCATGGTATTGTTTCGTCATCCTCCCTCTAAAGGCTTGCAGCTTTTTATCAAGAGTCAAATATCATAAAGAAAAGCATAAGAGTAGTGAAACGAATGGATGAATTCAAGACAAACATATGCAATGCATTAATGAAAACAGAGTTTAACATCAACAAATAATTGTTTGACAGCAAAAGAAAATACAACTTTGAAAATTCAAAAAGAAGCAAAAAGTCTTTCAGCTTCGAGCTTCGTCACTTCAAGCGGAGAACCCTTTAACGGAAGATCTTCATCTCGCCGTCTGGCATGAATTCTAGCACCCCAATGTCAATTAGATCTTGAATCTTGTTCTTCAAGGCCCAACAGTCGTTGGTACTGTGCCCCGGGCTGCAGGAGTGGTAAACACAAAATTCGTCGGGATTAAAGCGAGGAGAGGAGATATTGAGCTTCTGAGGAGGGTCCTTTACGGTGAGCAAATTGACCTCCAACAGGCGCTTCAGTATGAAGAATGATGGTATTTCAGTCTCTGTAAACTGTCTTCCCGACTTTTCTTGTTTACGCCGATTGCCCCGTTGACGCTGGCGAGGTTGTTGATGGGTTTGTGACCCTGAAGCTAGCAAAGGAGCTTTCCCCTTGTCTTCTTGAGTGGATGGAGGCTGAGCGGTGACTTGCTCTTCAACCTCAGATGTTTGACCCAGTTGGTTGTTTGGAAGCAGTCGGCGGACAAGAACTCTGAGTTCCTCTTGTCTTTGGGATAAGTCTTGGATGAGAGCCATCTGGCCCACCAACTGTCCCATCATTTGAGTCCTCAGTGTTGTCAGATCAAACTGCAGCTCCGCAATCTGATCACTCCTGGCATTGTTGGAACTCCCCAAGTCCTTGGTGAGGAGAGCTTTCATCTCTTCTTGCCCCAGAGACAAGTTCAGGAACATCTCTTGCAGCTGAGCGGTCTGGTCTTGGATGTCTTTGACAGACCGTTCTAGAGCCATCTCTTGCTGAAATAAACAGCAGGAGAGTAAGGAAACCTGAAAAAGGAAAGATTGTCAAAATGCAATGCATGATATGTGGATGCATGCTTTCAAGGATCTCTTGGGGTAAACACAAGAAAATGTCAGAGGTTGAACTCTGCTTTCGGATGGGAGATCTCTGCATCGGTGGACGTCCTCCCACGAGAATCAAGCTCACCATGTCGAGTGGGTCATAGCCACTGATTCAAGTTGTTGTTCTCGATCTTTGTTTGGAGAGCTTTGTGTTGACGGATGTCTTTCCACTAGAATCAAGCTCACCATGTCGAGTGGGTCATAGCCACTGATTCAAGTTGTTGCACTTGAACTTTGATTGGATTGGTTAGAGGAGAAACCTCTTGCCCCTTGATAGATGTCTGGTTCAACGTAACCCTGCATCAAAAGAACCCTCGAGATCCTTGAAATGGTTATTGAAAATGCTAAAATGCTATGGTATGATGTCATGATGTTATGTACATGTATGCACAAGCAAGTAAGTGTACATACAGGCAAACAATATTCACACAAAGCACACAAGGCCTTAGGTTTAGGCTTGCATGAGGTTCAGGTACTACCCTCTTTCAGTTTGTTGGTTAAAACCTCTCCTATCAAAAGTAACCGGGTTCTAGAGAATCTCATATCATTGGCTACCCTCAATCGGTCATAACTCCAGCATCGCAACCTTTTCTTGCGGCCAGAACCATCTCGAGAGTTTAGCCTCAATGAGTGTAGCATACTGCTACTGTTCTAATGGCCAAGTTGGTCAATTTAGGGTTCTAAGGTTGGTTGGTGCTTAATGACCCCTTAGAAGACCTATATTCTCCCCGTTACAACACAAGGGATACAGGTATAGACTAAGATGCCACACCAACGTAGCCACTGCTTCACCCATGTCGGTCTACGCCGGACAGGTCCCTCACAGATTATGCTACCTAAAAGAGGTTTCCCCAGATCCGGGTTAGGATCTATAAAACTCCGATACAAATCCCACAAATGTAAAGCAAACAAAGCAAGCAATTGAAAGTAAAGGTGATCTAAACCCTAAGGTAACCCCACTTTTAAATTCTCCCCAGCAGAGTCGCCAGTTCTGTGATACGGTGGGAGAACTGACTAGTGTTTTGCGTTCGTATTCGCACTTGTGCGGTTGAGCAAGAGTCGCCACCGACTTTTTATTTTATCCTAAAGGAAAGGTTAAAAAAGCACAGCAAAAACCTTTTGAGATGTTTCGTGGGTTCGGGGGGTAGATTATGAAAAGGGAAGGTATTAGCACCCTTTTCATCCATGGTTATCCATGGGCTCTTAGTTACTTGGTTTTTTAGATCACTTGCCTTGTTTTTCGATTGCTTTGAAAATGGTGTGTGTGTGGGTGCTTTTTGAAAATGTTTTGGAAAAAGATGCCTTGTCTTAGGCAACTAATGTATTTGACTCGTGTTTGAGTGTTTTACAAAAGTGTGAATCTTTTCGAAAAGATGTTTTCAAATGTTTTTGAGAGTTTGTTTGAAAGTGTTGTGGATTGTGATTTTTGAAAATGAGGCAAGTGTTTTTGCAAGTTTGATCTCAAGTAACTAAGAGTTTTGTCTACCCTATTGTACTCAAAGGTTTTTGTCATGTTTTAACCCCTTTTAACAATTTTGTTCCATCATTGAAATTGATGGACAATCTTGCGTTTAGGAAGTTTATTCGGGACGGGCGCGGGTCATCGTATGGACCATGAATGCAATGATGCCAAGTGTCTTTGGCAATTTGCTTTGAAGGGACTATGATCATTCCGTTTAGGCAACACTTTGAGACTTATGATCATTTGATTTTGTTTTGCCAAAGATACTCGACGTGCAAGCATGGCCCATTTTGGAAGGCAACATGTGGGATTACCCTAGGGGGTGCAAGTGTGATTGTGTATTGATTACATGTATTTGTCTTGTATTAGGTTATCTAGCGTTTGATTTTATGTACATACAAACCCTAGGTCTAACCATGGCATAATTGAAAAGCTGTAAATTGCGGAATGTAAATCTACGCTATTACAAAATAGTGTCCGGGAGTGGGGGTATAAATGTACAAGGGGATGAGACTTATAGTACCCAATAATTTACAACCAAATCGAATGTGCGATCAAAATGAATATCAAATATAAATGTAAGATAAACATGTGTATAAGGCAATGTGTTGTGTAAGTGTACAAGTGTATGTGAATTGTGTAACAAGTGCGAATTGTGAAGTTGAATCGTATTAGGGTTTGACCTAGAGAAATGTTTTTAAATGTATTTTTGATTTTGTATGTTTATGTACAAAGAGTTCAAGTTTTAAATTAAGAATGTTTCTTTATTTGCAAAAAAGTATTTTAACTAAATGTTTGGAAATTAAATATTAGAGAAAAATGTATTGAATTGTTATGTATGAAAAAAAAAATGTTAATTAAAAAAGTTTCAATTTTAATTATGTATAAAAATGTATAATATGTACAAATGTATTTTAGTTAAAACAAGTTTCCAAGTTAATTATATGGTAAAAATAATATGTATTATTTTATATACAAATATATTTTAATGAAAGAGTAAATAAATAAATGAAAATAATTATTTTCAAACTTAATATATGAGGTAAAGATGTATTTTTAATTAGGTTAGTATGTTTAATTAAATTAAGAAATAAATTGGGTATGTTAAAAAAAAATGAATTAATTGAGTTAGTATATAAAAAAGAGTGAACATTGTTTTTATAAAAATGAAAAGAGTTAATATTTTACAAAAAAAATAAATAAAGAAGTGAATATTGCCTTTTTTATAAAATAAAAGAATGGTTAGTGTGTTAAGAAAAAGAAGTAAATATAAAATAAAGAAAAGAAAGGGTTAGTGTTTAATGAGATGATTTTCTTGTTGGGCTTCAGAGGTGAACCAGAAACGGGTTAAGCCCATGTTGTCTTGAACGAAATTAGGGTTTAGGCATTAGCAATCAGAACGATGGCTAGGGTTTGTAACGGCGCCGTGCGTTGGGTTCGTCTTCTCCGATTAGGCTTTCTGAGCGCTTGATTCCGGCCACCAACATCATTCACACACTCTCTTCCCTCCAAGGCAAAAAAATTCGCATCCTTTGAAACAAGGTTGGTTTTTGTTGTTATGTTTCTTCTTCTACTGAATTCGCGTGTTTTGGATTCGTTTTAAACTGAGTTGTTTTTTTTTTAATCATTTATGAGGTGAAGGAAATGAAGAAAAAAGAATACTGCTTACTACCTGATCTTGGAGGAGGAGGAGAGAAGAGGGGTGATGCTTCAGGAGGCCGGAGCGGCGATTCGTTGACGAAGTTGGATGCTATGCTTTGCTTCGGGTATTTTCGTTCCTTTGATACATTAGGTTCTGATGATGATATGTGCTGAGGAATCCTTCCTAAAATTCACTTTTCTTTTATCTTCTTCTTCCACTTATGATGCCTTTGGGAATTTTGTATGTTCTTGGAATTGTTGCCTTGTGATGTTCCACTTTCGTTTTTCTGATTTGCCTATGTGTGCTTGCCTAGAACTGTTGCCTCAAATGTTTCTTGTTGTTGCCTGAGATGATTTGCTCTCTTCTTCTCTTGTTGCCCTGTGATGACCTCAGAGGTCTGAGGGTCTCAGTTCCCTTGAATCTTTGCTTCTGAATGATTTTGGAACATTGCTGCCTTGAGTGTTTAGAACATTGCTACCTTGATGTTGCCTTCTGAGATGCCTAAAGCTTTTGCCCAATGATGTTATACTGAGGGCCTGGAACTTTTGTATGCTTTGATTTGCTTTTTGGTGAGATAGGCTTATTGCAGGATGAGGCCTTGAATGGTTTGGCTACCTTAGGTTTCAGTTTATGTGTTTGTCATGGCTTTGGCAGTTATGGTGAAGTTTGACAGCAAGTTTTGGACCTTGAAGATTGTTGTTGTTTGAGGTTTTAACTTTGACAGGTTCAGTATGTTTATGTTATGGGTTTGAGCTTTTTGATGTAGGTAGGTGGTTATGGCATTTGTGGTTGATGAAATTTTGATGAAGTTTGATAACTCAGTTTTTGGTTATGAGAGGTTTTTGGGACAGGGTGTACTGGTTTTGTGACTTTTTTCCTCTTGAACTGAGTTGTATGTTGTGTTATCTATCCTAACCTCTCTTCTGAACTGTTTTATTGGCTTGGCCTCTTTGTATTATGCAGAGTTGTGAAGTTTGTGGACAGTAGTGGCTTTAGACTTTTAGAGTTTGTATCTTTTTTCTCTATTCTCACCTTCTTCTGTCTATGCTTGCTGCTGAACTCAGTCTTGGCTTTTGATTTGTATATCTTTTTCTTCTGAACTGTCCTGAACTGTTTTATTGGCTTGCTATGCTGGACTGAGTTGCTTGGACTTGTATAATCTTTTCTCTTCCTTTTGCCTGCTGTCTATTCTGAACTGCTGCTGAACTGAGCTTTGCTTGGATTTGTATAATCTTTTTCTGTCTTTTTGCCTGCTGTCTATTCTGAACTGAGTTGGCTCTTTTTGATTTGTATATCTCTTTTCTGTCTGCTGCTGATGCCTATGCCTAACCTGAACTGCTTTATCTCTCTTTACTCTCTCTTAAAGTACAGTCTAAGAATTTTATATGATATTATCTGTACTGTTTCTGAAGGGGCCCTTGATGGGAAGTGATGACTAAGATCTTAGCTTGCATAACACACTACTTGACTGCATCCTCTTTATCTCTTTTTTGACAGTTTTGTATGCTTTTACTGATATCATCCAAAATCTCTTATGACAGCCTTGAGTATTTTCTTGATTTTCTTTGGTATCTTGGCATTTTGACTGCAATTTCCTTTTTGCTTTGGATAGAAAGTTAAGATTTGAACTTTTCAGTTTGGATTTGAACTATATGGTTTTGAATTGGAAATTGAGATTTTAAATTTCTATGCAGCTTGAAATTTGTAACTTATGCATTTTTGACATTTGCATTCATGAAATAAAATAATCTTCCCTCTCTGTGAACCGGGAGAAATCCCGTGATTTGCAGAGAGGGCAACTGATCCCAGTCAGTGGCCCCTAATGATGAGCACTTTTTATCTGTCCTTTCCAATTTAATGCTTTCTGACTTTTCTTGTTTCTTTTTGCAGATGAAAAATGGAATACCGGAGCGGAATGAAGAACGAAGAATATTAGAAAATAGGATAGTTTTTTTTATTCTATGTAATATTTAAATTAAATGTAAATTATTGTCTGTAATGAACAACAATTTGTACAAATAATTCAAATATCAATAAAAGTTTAAATTATCCAATTAATTCTAATTTCTTTATTGTTTATTTATTTATTTAAAATTCTTAGAATTAAAACAATTGAAAAAATAAATTCAATCATTTAATTTCAGAATAATAAATAACTTAAATAAAACAACATTGATCAATTAAGTCTGTCTTATTCAACATCCAGAGCAAAGCAGCAGTCGATCCAAATAGACTGATCAAACGCATAAGCACTGTGAATCCAACACTGCATATATCTTTTGACTGATGAATTCAAACCAATTGCCTCCTCTTACTGATTTGTCATAAATACTGATTCTTTGCAAGTACTGTAAATCCAACTGCAACCCTTCTTTGACTGGCCCAAACAAAATGAATTTACGCCACTGTCTCTTTTACTGATTAAACCAAGATAACGCGATTTTTAATCTGAATCTTGAAATAAACCGCAAAGTGCTGTGGAATTTAAATTCTTCTGAGAATATGCCCATAAAACCCTAATTCCCGATTAAATGCCAAATCACGCTCGCTTGATCAAAATTGAACCAAAAATCAACCAAACCCTAAGCCCACTGTATGAAACAATTCAGAGCTCTGAAAATCAGTAAAACCCTAATTCTGCTTGACTGTCAAGAAAAGTCCGTTTGTCCAATTCTTGAGCCAGTTTGAGAAGTCAGGAAATGTTTGAAGCTGATATTTCTTGTGGAAAAGCGCGAGGGCAAATTTTGGGGTACAACAAAGTCCACTGAAGATTTACTTGATGAATAGGAGCATCTATCTAACGACATTGCCCAATACTTTCATGAGGAAGAGGAAGAAGATGCTAATGTTCATCCTGGTCCAAAGGAAACCATCACTTCTACCACTCAACAAAATGATAACAACACCCAACCCAAACTTTCTCATGAGGAACTGGAAACTTTAAAGAAAACCCACCCGCTTAAGTATGTAAAACTAGCGATGACTAAGGTAGGGTCAACTTTAGAGAAAAGTAACTCCATCCTTTCGACTACTACAATTGGGGATTCAAATGTGGGAACATTCAAACAACTTCTTCAGAAAATGAAGGCAAATAAATTGAAGTCAATTTATTTGATACCTTGAAGAAGGACACCATTGCATGTTACGGGCTGAAGAAGTTGATTAATTAAATAAACATAGTTACATGTCCTGCTGAAGTTTTTGAAGTCCTTATTGATATAACAAGCTTAATTGATCAAGTTAGTGCTGGCTACAACAGTGAAAGGGATGGTCCTTCGAAAATCCAAGAAAATTAAAACACTCAAGCGACTGAATGGGCAAAGGTAATAGAAACTTACACCACAACTGAAAATATGGAGAAAGATCTTTAAGCAGCGAAGGAAGAATTTGATGTCCATACTCGCTCCATATCCCTTTGTAAAGAGAAGATCTAGTAGTTGCAAAATAAAATCTCTAACGATGATGCTCGTCACATAGATATCACAAAGAAGGATCGTGCTGATATTGACAAAGCCACTGTTCAAAGTGTTCAGCACGTCGAAAATGTAAGGAAACTAGAGGAGGAATTTTCATCTCTTCAAGCCACTCAATCTTTCATTGATTACAGACTGAGGATGGAAAAGATAAAATATGACAGGATGAAAATGAAGTTGCCTTTTTGAGAAATTAATGCTTGTAACTTATTCCTTTTTTACTTTTATGTGCACCATTTCAGAATGTAATTTTAAGACATATCCATTTTGTCATTTTTTGGTTCTAATACCATATTGGCTTTTCATGCTTTTGACTTACTATTCCATCACAATTATTATTTCCTTAAATTTCTTTAGATACTTACCATTTATCTTCAGGATTCTTTGATCTTCTGTCAACTCTGTTATTTCATAGGCATTGTTTGAGAATATTTGAATGATTCAAAAGGGTCCTTCCCAATGAGGGGACCATTTCCCTAGTAGTTTATTCTTTTTATCCATGGGTTGTATTACCTTCCAAACCAATTCTTCCAAATTAAAAAATTTACCCCTGACTCTTTTATTGTAGGCTTTAGCTACTTTTTCCTTTTATCTTCTTAAGATCTCTAAGGCAAGAAACCTTCCTTCATCCAAGTCAAATAACTCATTCATCATCATTTTCCAATAATAGTCATAGGAGATTTTGTTTTTCTTTTGAACTCTTACTGACTGCAAGTATATCTCTACTAGAAAGACTGCATCATGTCCAAACATCAATAGAAAAGGTGTGATGTTAGTTTCTTCTTTGGGAGACGTTCGACAAGCCCACAAAGTTTGATCCAAATTATTGTTCCAATTTTTAATATTTCTTCCCAAATGTCTTTTTATTAAGCCAACAATCACCTTGTTTGCAGCCTCGACTTGTCCATTTTCCTGGGCATAATATGGTATGGATGTTAACAACTTGAATCCCATTTCTTTCGAAAAATCTTGCATCTTTTGACCAGTGAAAATAGATCCCTGATCGGTTTTAATAGTTTATGGCATCCCAAGTCTGTAAATTATCTATCTTTGGTTGAACTCAATGATAGTTTCTTAATCCACGTTCACCAAAGGTATTGCCTCAACCCATTTTGTAAAATAATCAATTCCTACTAGAATGTACCTTTGACCTTTGGATGAGGCTGGTTGAATTTCTCCAACCAAATTTAATGCCCAACCCATGAAGGGCCATGGCTTAATTATAACATGTAATTCGCTTGCAGGGCATGCTAAATACCAACATGAACTTGACATTATTGACATCCTTTTTCAAAATCAATACAATATTTGAGCATAGTGGACCAATACATGCCATATCGAAACAAAATCCACTTCATCTTGTGACCTGCTTGATGTGCTTCACATGCACCACTATGTACATTTGATAATGCTAAGTATGCTTCACTTTCTCCTAAGCATTCGAGTAAGACTCTTTCTGGTGTTTTCTTAAATAATTCATTACCCATCAATATGTAACTTAGCGCATGATGCTTAATCTTTCTTTCTGCATTTGCTGAAGGATTTTTTAAATAATATACTATTAGACCCCTCCAATCTGTATCTGCCAAGCTATCAATGTCTAGAACTTTGAAGCTTTCTTCATTCGCGAACCCGAAACTTGAATTTTCCAAGTATGAAGGAGAAAGTTTGGTTTCCATTACTCTTCCTCGCACTTCGATCAGATCTTCCAACTTTTCCTTTGACACTTTATATCCTGGGGCTATTTATGCTAAGTCATTAGCCTCTTAGTTCTTCAATCTAAAAATATGTTTGATATCCATATATTCGAATTTATGAAGTAAACTGTCTGTGATGATGAAGTACATTATCAAATTTTCTTTTATGCACTTATATTCCTTAGTGAGTTGCTTAACCACTAATTCAAAGTCTCCTCTTATTTTGACCCCTGTTGCCCCCAATTCCAACAAAGCTTCAAGTCCTGCTATCAATACTTCATATTATACTTTGTTAATTAAACAAGGGGGAACATGGATTTTATACTTGCTTAATTAAAAATCCAACACCAGTTCCATCCTTATGAGTAGAACCATCAAAGAGTAACTTCCAATGTTCTAGTTCAACATAGTTTTGCAGAAATTCGACCACTGCATGGTCTATAATAAAGTCGTAGACTAACTGTCCTATCATAGATTTTAAAGGCATGAAGGTCAAGGAATATTCAGTTAGGGAAAGATCCCACTTCCTAATTTGACTATGAAAAATTGGTTTTGAAAGCATATGTTTAATGACGTCAAAATGCGAAGAAACATAGACATCAACTGGCTTTATATAATATTTCAACATTGTACAAGAGAAATACAAGCATAAACATAACATTTCTATAATGCTATATCTAGTTTCTGCATCATTTAACACTCAACTAAGGTAATATATGGCTCTTTCGACACCATTCTCATCCTCTTGTGTGAGCATGCTACCTATTGTCACATCTGATGTAGAAATATACAGTCCCATACACTTATTTCTATAAGGTGGTGCTAGTAATGGAGGTTGAACAAGATATTTATTTATTTTATCGAAGGCTTCTTGATGTTCATGCCCCCATTCAAAGCTTCCTTGTTTTAGGCGCAAAAGGGAATAAAATCTATGAGTGTGTCCACTTAAGTTTGAAATAAACCTTCTCAAGAAGTTTATTTTACCAAGCATAGATTGCAACTCTTTCTTTGTTGATAACGCTTTTGGTTCCATAATGGCCTTCGTCTTGTTTTGATTGATATTTATACCCTTCTTGTGGACCACAAAACCCAAAAAATTTACTACCTGCACGAAAAAGGCATATTTAAGGGGATTCATATTCAACCCATGTTTCCTCTTTCTTTCGAATAATTGTTGAAGATGGTCCAAATGACTTTTATTTGAAACAAATTTTACTATAATGTCATCTATGTAGAGTTGCATGAATGTCTCAATGAAATCATGGAATATAGAATCCACTGCCCTTTGGTAGGTTGCCCCAACGTTTTTTAAACCGAAAGGCATAACCACCCATTCATAAGTGCCGAATTCCCCTGGGCATCGAAAGGCTATTTTAGGCATATCTTCCTCAACAATGAATATCTGATTATAACCAGAGTATCCATTAAGCATACTAAGGTACTCGAAGCCTGAGGCTGAATCAATTAGCATTTCTTCCACAGGCATTGGGTATTCATTCTTAGGGGTTGTAGAATTTAAATCACAAAAATCAATGCAAACCCTTAAAGATCCATTTTTTTAAATAACAACTACTATATTAGCAATCCATTCGACATGCCTCATGGTCCTGATGAATTTGCATCTAAGGAGTCTTTCGATCTCCTCCTTGATCTTTGTGAGAACATCTGGTGTGAATCTTCTGGGAGTCTACTTGATGGGCTTCTTGCCATCCTTTATAGACAACTTCAATTCAACCAATTCTCTGCTTAACCCTAGCATTTCGTCGTAGTCCTAGGAGAAGCAATCCTAGTATGCCTTCAGCAGTTGGATCACTTTCCTCTTTGTTTTTGGGTTGAGTTTCGCACTAATATATGTGGTTCTTTTGGTGTACCCATCGCTGAAATCTATTTCTTTGAGCAGACCTTGCGCCATCATCTATGCACTTGGCGCTGCTGGATTCTTCTCAAATCCCAAAGGCTCTTCATCATAGATTGCGTCTAGCCTCTAGTTTTGTCCCTCAAGGGAGTTGTTTTTATCCGGGGATCTGGTTTGAAATGAACCCCAAGTCCCTGTATGTGATTTTCTTTGTCAATGGCTTCGACAACCATATATTTTACTTTAATCTCCAAGGCCATCTTCATTTTGTTTTTAGCCATATAGGCCGAAATCTTTTCGAAGTAATTCGACATAGACATCATGAACATCTTCGTTGCTCCAACCAATTGGCTGAAGTCCAGGAACACGTTCCACTTTGTGTTCTTCACCCATTATCTCTCTATCCCATTGAAAACCATGGCTTGAATGGAGGGTCAGGAAGTACATTGCATTATTTGTTGGAGAGTAAGCCACATCTGCTGGAGCATAGGGGCCTATATTTCCAAGATTTCTGTCGAAGTTGTTTCTATCGACATTATTGATCTCTGCCAAGTAGTAGCTTTGATCTGCCTCAATATTTTCCACTATTCAGTCTTCTCTCCAGATTGCCACTCTTTGGTGGAGGGATGATGGTACTGATTCTATGCCATGTATCCATTCACGGCTCAATAGGAGGTTGTAGTTAGCCTTCGATTCTATCACCATAATTATGGTGGGTCTTATTATGGATCCTATGGTGAGATCAACTTGGATCACTCCCAAGGTATGACCCATTTTTCCTTCGTAGTTCACTACTATAGAAAACCCATTTAATAATGGTTGGAAAACCCATATAGTCATACGGGTCCAGGCGTTGTTATGTAGAGTGTTGTTGTAAATGTATTACTTACAATCACGGTCTTAGAACTGTTGTAGTATACTAGAAAGTTCACGTGATATCACAATGGTTAATTAACTTAACCGTTGTTGTATGTATTTTAATAAAATAAAATAAAATAGAAGTATAACAACAATAGCAGTAAGAATAACATGAACAACAAGAATAACAAGAACAACATGAACAACAAGAACAACATGAACAACAATAAGAACAACAATAACAAGAAGAACAACAACAATAACAACAAAAACAAGAAGAAGAACAACAAGAATAACAAAAACAACAAGAAGAAGAAGAACAATAATAATAACAACAACAACAACAACAACGTACAAGAAAAACAATAACAAGAATAACAATAATAAGAACAAGAACAACAAGAACAACAACAACAACAATAACTAAAAAAAGATCAATAAGAACAACAACAACTAACATTTATAACTTGAATCAATACTTTCCTTGTCTTATTCAAGATGGAAAATAGATGCTTCCAAATTTTCTTATAAGAGAAATGATATTTTCGAGCTTGGTTTAGTGGAGAAATAAAGTTTTGTAAATGAAAGATGATGTTTGAAGGTAGAAGATGAAGTTCATCTAAGTTGAAAGTTTTTCTAAGTTTTAGGTTTCACGCGGATCGCTAACGGTGGTATCCTGAGCGTTGATAGTCACTTGAGTTGACAATTGAGATTTATTTAAGGATGTTGAAGAAACTCAATAATTACGCTACATACAAAAACGGTTGTATTAAATAACCGTTGTTGTGTGTATTTTAATAAAATATAAAAAAATACAACACTAGAAAAGCAACAACGACAAGATTCGAACTCATGACCATGTGCGCTACATACAACAACGATTGTATTAAATACTCGCTGTTGTATGTCTTTTAATAAAATAAAATAAAAATAGCATTAGAACAACAACAACATCAAAATTCGAACTCATGACCATGCACCACTTTTTACCACAATTGGAACATCCAACCATGGTGAAAAGTGACTTAATTTTGAAAATAAAAAAAAGGGCCCGGTAGAATAGATTCTACCATGGTGGATCCTTTAACATGGTGACTTAGGTGTTGTTGTTTGCGCGCTTTTGTAGTAGTGGTTGGATAAAATCATGTTATGTGGTTTCAAATATGTGTCGAACATCCCGATCTTTCGCAGCATGCATGGAGGCATCAAGTTCACAATTATGCCACCGTCCACCAGAATTTTGTTCACCATTGTATTTTCTACTTTTTCCTTAATAAACAAGGGATTTAAGTGGTTCTTCATTCCAGTATCTGGCCACTTGAAGAATGCGTTATGTTCTTCGACATCCCTATTGTTCATGACATAGTAGCATACTGGCATATGTCAAGCCATTTCAATTTCATCGTCCGTCTCATCTTTGTTGGCCTTTGTCACTTGATTGTACTCATGGGGGAGAACTGAGACCATGTTACAATTTAGACCTAGAGACATCTCATCTTCTGAGTCAAAATATTCAATGATCATGTCATCATCTTTGATTGATCCATCTTACCCTTTCTAGATGATATTTTCTTTCTTTGGGGAGAATAGCTTCCACCCCTCTAGTTTATTTTCCTCCTCATTATCCTAAGGTTGGAGTTGATTAGTACTTTGCTCACCAACCTCCTTTTTATCTATCTCTCTTTAAGCTTTCTTTATTCTTTGATATTTCCTCCACTGAGACTTGGTCATTGGATTCTTTCCTTTGTAATTCGCAAATTGATAAGCTTTTAGTTTTGATACCTGAAATTATTTCCTATAAGCAATAGAAAAGCCTATTACAAACTCAAAACTTTTCCATTTGTCTTGCCCCTGCCCTCTGTTGTCTGGTGGTTTCACCCATCTATCTATTGGGGCATCTGCAGGGGGTTTGAAGATTACCCTTTAATTCACCTTGAGATAAGGGCTATCAGGCCTCTTAGGGACTTCTATTTTGTCGAACGTGAAATTATTTCTATTATTTCTCTAGTTTCCCTTCTTTCAAGTAAATTGAAAGGTCTCATAATCTTTTCCAGCCTTTTGATTATACACACAGCTGCACCTTGGGCATATTGAAGCTTCAGAGTGTTTCTTCTTATAGCGAAGAAGAAAGTCCAAAAGACTTTCATCAGCTCTTGGATACACCCTCTTCATCTGTTCCTCCTCCTATAGAATGCGCCTTTCTGCTCCATTCTCTTCAGCATGTTGATTCATTTCAACCATGTTGACCTCAAGATTTGGACTGTCAATGATCCTTATCTCTTGGAACTTGATTATAAGGCCCTCAACAGCCCTAGTTATTTCAGCATCTTCGACATATTTGGTGAGGCCTTTAGTAGCCTCCTTCTTTTCAACACATGCAAAGAAACCATCAGTGATTTCAACCCCAGGTTGTTCTTCATTGTGACCCTTAATGACTTCCACCATATTGATATGGGAAGGCTCAATATAGTAAGTTTTTGCCGTCTAGAGGGGGTTAGAGTCGACTTTCATCTTAGCTTTCTCGCCAAACTTCAATCTACCGTTGTTGATAGCATTTTGAATCAAATCCCTGAAAAGAAAACACTGAGGTTTTATGTCCCAAAAATTATGATATTTTCAAAAACCTCTTTTCTTCCGTTGATCTAAAGGAGGAATTTTGACACCATGTGGCACAATCATCTGGCCATCCTTTACCAATACATCAAAAAATTTGTCACACTTTGTTACGTTGAAGATGTATGTTTTCTTAGGGAACTTATCATTCTTCTCAAGTTCTACATGGTTCTTCCTATTCGAAGGGGCTAAAGGTTTAAAAGGATAAGGTGGGGGCTTACTTCAATTCAGCAAAGTCCACTTTGCTTTCTTCAATTCCTTGAGACTAATCTTTGACTGTCTTGTGTAAAATTGTTCATGAAATAGTCTCTCTAAGCGAGTCCAATCATGGATGGACTCTGTTCGTAGCATAGTGAACCATGTAAACACATTTTTTGTTAGCTAACTAGGGAATATTTTATTCTTAGATTCTCATTATTCGATATGTCCCCAGCTTCGGTAAGATACCTAGCTATATGTTCGATAGTAGATTTAGTGGTATGACCAGAGAATTTTGTGAGATTTGAGATTTTCCATCCCCTGGGTAACTCTGTCTGCAAAACATATTCAGACAAAGGGGACGTATAGTTTGGCCTTCGAAGGCCCACATTTACCCTATTTCAAGCCATTACTATTTCGACCATGGTTGCCAGATTATTCTCTCCTGGATCTTCGTCTTGTCAAACCTGTTGAAGGACTTCATTTGCATCCTAGTTTCGATTCACCATGACTATTTTTGGGGCTGGTTCTTCCCTTGGTATCACTTGTTTGACCCTGGGTTGTTCAATTCTTTGCTGCTAATTGACATCTCCAATGTTTTGTGCAATTGGTGGCACCTGATTGCAATCTGGTTTTCTTCAAAAACTACTCCTTGGTTTTCCCTTATCCTTTCTCGCCATGATGTTGAATTTGGGGTTGAACTAGGGGTCAAGGAGCACAAAGAAGTCTCTAATTCACGCCATCTGCACTGCTAGTTGTTGATTCGTTCACGTATTCTTTTGATTTGCTTTAGTAGTACTTTGAATCAAGGGATTAGAAATAGTGTCCATTTGTTAGGATAGAACACATACCATTTCATGGTTCCTGTCGAAATGCCGCTACAAAATTTGTTTTTAAGTTAGGCAATTGTGAAACAAATCCAGAGGGAGGACATTTCGACCTATATTATTGACTCCTGATCCTGATCCTTGTACTGGTGAAAATGTTGACAATCTTGGGTCAGGAAATGTTGAAGTACTATTATTAAGTTTTGCCATTGTTGATGTTGGCATGCTATATGGTCATTCACGGCCATCCATTAGCATTGTGAATCCAGATGCAAAATGCATGTAATTATCTGCCCATGTCGGTCTTGAGTTCGCTGGGGAACCCTGCGATCATATTGGAGACAGAATTGGACCGGTGAAAGAATTTATCGATGTTCCCGTTATATTTTCTTGAACGGGTATCAAAGGGGGTAGTTGTTCTCCATCGTTGTTGGGTGGTGGGTTAACCATCTTCCTAGTATATTTTCTTTTGGGAATTTTTTCGTTATTTCTGGCTAATTTTCCATTCCTCAATCTCATACAATAATTTGAAACAAGATAGACTAAAAATAAAACACAAAATACAGAGTTTGTGACACGAATAAGACATATTCCCACCAGGTGTGCCAATTTGTTTACCGTAAAAATTGGTAAACAAAAGATAAGTATTTATAAAATAAAATATATTCAAGAAAATATTTTTAGTGTGAATAAAAGATAAGAAATAAAAATAAAGGTATTATTTACATTATTTTCCAGTTTTAATAAATAATATTAAGTATTTAAATATGTTTTCTATATTAGAATAAATAAAATAAAATTCCAAATAAATGTAAAAAATTATGAAAATATTTTTGGAGCATTTTTTATGCTTGGAAATAAAATATCAAAGTCAGAAATGAAATTAAAATACAAAAATAACAAAGTATAAAGAAAATGGGCCAGGGGGTGCATTTAGTAAAAGGAGGGTGTTAGGAGCAAGAAAGCCAAGCCCAACCCATCAGCTTCATCTTCTTCCTCCAGACTTTTGAAAACGCACGCCTGTCATACAAACTTGAACATCCTGGAAACGTGATCTTTTGCCAAAACTCAAAACATGAAACTTGTAGAGAATTTAAATACGAATCTAACCATATAAAGTATTAAATCTAACTCTCAAAGACCAGAGAGAATTTCTATGGCCCTAAAATCTAACCTAACTTTTTCAGCATGTTCATGGATGAAATTCTCCTAGCACACTTAATATAAATGAAAACTGAGCATATGTATGGTTTCAGGGCAATGAGTACTACATCTTTCATTCACAAACCTAAGGCTAAATGTTCCTAAATAGAGAGATAGAAGTTGATGAAAAACCTGTTTCAGTTGGATTCGAGTTGGACAATGTAGCAACTTTTAGTGAGGCTTGAGGTTCTTTTGAGCTTGCTTGATATTCCCTGGACCTTTCCCAATGCTTAGTTTGCTTTGAATGTCCCTGAATCAACCTCTAGAAGTCAACCTGCATAAGCTTGAAACGAAAATGGTGAACACTGTAAATGGAGTTACAGTTGGCAATGGAGGTTTGGGATAGCTTGAGTGAGTTGAATGGAAGGTATTGGAACAAGTTTGGGGCAAAACGCACGAGGCAATGTGAAGATGGAAGTGATTCTGCAGGGCCTGCCCTATTTTGCAAGAAAATGTGGTTTTTGTGTACAAGGGTGTTTGAGGGATGAATGGCTCATATTTCTAGCTCCAAGGGATGTGAAAAGCTTGTTTGAAATGTCGACTTAAGTTTATTATATCAAATATGCAAGTTCTGTCCTTTTGGCAAGTTGACTTGTTTTGAGAGAAAAGTGTGAAGTGAAATGAGATAGGCCTGTACAGGGTATCTCCAAGCATGCAAAAGTTTCTTGTACCTTTGCCTAAGTTTGTGGAACTTGTTTGCTGCAAAGAAAGAGGTCCAAGGCTCAAGAGAAACAACTTTGCAAAAGTTATGCTTTATGAAAATGGAAGTGTTATCTTTATGCCCAAAATGGAATTATTCATTGTATAATGCTCCCTTGATCTGAACAATGCCTCTAACCAATGTGTTTGCATTCAATTTTTGAGTGTAAATTGGTTTAGAGACCTGTAATCAAGTACAAATCTAGTTTGGTCATATTTTGCAACTTGTATGAACATGATTTGGCCATGGTTACAAAGTGAGTTTTTGCCAACTTCAAGCATTCGATTCTCCCCAACCACAAATGTGTTTGAGGAGTTCTTGGACAATTTGGAAAGCTTGAAACATTTACTATAATCCATCTTTGAAATGCAACTTGAGACTCCAAGTGGAACTATATGAAAAATGGCCAAGAAGATGGGTCAAAATCCTGCCTAAACTAGGGCAAAATTTCTCTAAGTTAAAAGTTTTAGGGACCCTTGTTCCAAAAATCATAACTTGAGATCCAAGCTTCTTTTGAGAAAACTTTGTGAATAAAAGTTGTATATTTTGTGGAGGAATACAAATTTCATGTTGTAAGTTTTGTTTGAATCCATTTGCATCATGGTGAAAATGTGGGGCAAAGTTAGGAAAAATTAAGAAAATTTCATAACTTAGAAAATTTCTAAGTTATGAAAATTTTCAATTTCAAACCCTAATTTGTAATTTTGGGTTTCTTGATGAACAAGTTTCATAATTTGACACTTATTGATGAAAAATGACCCTTGTCACTTGATTTTGACCAAAAAGTCAAAGTTTGAGTTTTCAATGTACAGTCAAATTTTGATCAGTTGACTGAAAAATTCATCTGTCAATCCTATGCATTTGAGATCTTTTGAACTTGTTGAATAGGTCAAGATAATGTCATTGAGTACTTGAGCCCATGGTTGAACTTAATTTACAATTGGCTAGGTCAAACATTCAAAAATTGCCTTTGTACAATCAAAACCCTAAAAATGACCATTTTGCCCTTTTGGTGATCTGATCAAATTTCTTGTGGAATTATGGTCCAAACTTGATAAAATGGTTAATATGAATTCATAATGTTGATGTGGGTCAAAATTCATGAGGTTTGACTGTAGATTGGTCACAGTTGACTTTTTCCCCAATATAGTTGATTTCTAGGTCAACTGTCCAATTGACTGGGCAAAAATTTGATTCAAGGCTTGAAACTTGGTATGGAAAAACTTATGAGTCCAACATGAAGTATGAAAGTCAATTTGGGAATTGAAGGTCCAAAAATCCATGTGCAAACTCAAACCCTAATTTCAGGTCAATAGTGCAAGGAGATGTCTTGAGCAGAGCAAACCCCAACTTGATCTTGAGTTCCAAGAGCCTTGTGATGAGAAATGTTGATGAAATGAGAGGGCAAATTTTGGGGTACAACAGTAATACCTTAGACCCCATGCAAGCCTTAAACTTAAGGGCTATTGTGTGACTTGTTTGCCTTTGCCATGCCTGTTATCCGCTATACTTGTTGTTTGTTTTATCATGACATCATGCATCATAACATAGCATGCATACTTCATTATACTAACCATTTCAAAGACCGAGGGGATTTATCTTTGTTCTGTTTTGCAGACTATGGCTTCCATACGCAGAAATACCATCCGAGTTAACTTTGTGCAAATACCTGCTCAACTTAAAGAGTTAGCCTCAAGAGTTTCTAAGACTTCTATGTTCAATAAAAGACATGGTCAACTTCTTAGCCTGGTTACCTCAAAGTTTGATGAGCAGATGATGAGCGTGCTTTTCCAATTCTTCGATCCTGTGCATCATTGTCTCACTTTTCCAGATTACCAGTTGGTTCCCACTTTGGAAGAGTCTTCTCACTTATTAGGCATATCCATCCTTGAGCAGATGCCCTTCACAGGTATGGAAGAGACTCCTAAATTAGAAGACATTGCCTCAGCTCTACATATAAAACAGGCTGATGTAGTATCCAATTGGGAGACACGAAGTGGGGTAGAAGGTTTCTTAGCCAAATTTCTTATGGACCAAGCTCAGCTGTTATGGGATAATTTGGATTTTCAGGCTTTTGAAGATATCTTGGCTCTCCTTATCTACGGTTTGGTTCTCTTCCCGAATCCAGATTCCTTTCTGGATGTGAATGCGGTCAAGATTTTCCTTTCTCGCAATCCCGTGCCTACTTTACTGGGTGATATCTTGCATGCCCTCTATACTCGTACTATGCGAAGAAGAGGGACTCTTATGTGTTGCATGTCGTTGCTGTCGAGGTGGTTTATTTCGCACCTCCCCAAGTCAGTGTTGAAGAATGAAGAAGGTTTAGGATGGTCTTACAGGATAATGTCACTTGCCCATACATACATTCTTTAGAGCTCATGGGCTATGGAAGACGCTGCTGTCATTGATCATTGTGTGGGATATCCTAATGTCCCATTGCTTGGAATCAGAGGGGGTATAACCTACAGTCCTTGTCTAGCTTTGTGATAATTTAGTCGTGCTCGAAGAGATGGTCCTCATGAGCTACTTCTTGAGAATATTGCATTTGACTACAAGGAGGACATTGACGAGCACCACCAGAGGTTTATACCAGCTTGGGGCATGGTGAACAGATCTGACCCCCAAGAGCTGGGACCAAGGACTTCCCTTCCTATACAGCCTTACCTCCAATGGGTCCGAGCTCGTGCCCAGAGGCTTGGGATGCCTTGTGAAGCCGTGTTACCAGTGATTGTGGAGCCCACCAATGAAGAGGGCATTCCTTACACAGTTCTTTATCCTTACATGCCCACTGATCCTGGGGCATTGCAGAGATCCTGGATTCAGTTGAAAGAGGAGAGGGATACTTATCGGGAGAAGTATCATGAGCAAGAAAGGAAGATCTTGAAGCTCACTAGGCAGCATGAGGAGGAGAGAGTGATCAACGACTACGTCAGCACAAAGAGGAAGCGTCCATGGGATTTCTGATTTTGCTTTATCTAGTTTTTAGATTTGTTTTCCATTTATTTCTCTGTAACGCCTTAAGGGAATTGTTGAACCCTTTTATAAGTTGATCTAATAAAGTTTGTTTTATTTTTTGGTTTGCAAATTTAAATCTCCCAAAGTCTTTGAAATCATTACATACGCATCCCATTATCATGCACACCATTACAGGTACTATTACAGGTTTCTCATCTTCTTCGCTATTTATTTCAAGCAGAAATGTCTTCTGATCAAGCCATCAAAGATCTTCAGGCATAAAACGCCCAATTCCAACAGATGTTCTTAAGCTTGGCTAAAGGGCAAGAGGATTTGAAGACTCTGATTCTGGAAGAGAAGAAGAAAAAGAAGAAAGTTAGTATTCTGAACATGGGTAGAAGATTCAGAGAAAGGATAAGACAATCAGTTGATCTGACTTCCTCATCCAAAGACGGGGAGAACCAAGAAAGGAAAAAAGACCCTAGTTCGACAGTTTCCTGATAATGATACGGATTACGATGAAGAGCAATATCCTCCTGGAGAGGATAAGTATAAGCAGTTAGAAGACCGTCTGAGTGCTATGGAGATTCAGAAGATCCCTGGTTTGGATTTCAGAGAGCTGTGATTGGTATCAGGAGTGGCGATCCCTCATAAATTCAAAGCTCCGATTTTTGCCAAGTACGATGGAGTGTCCTGTCCAAAACTCCATCTTCGCTCGTATGTCAGGAAAATCCAGCCCCACACTGCTGATAAAAATTTGTGGGTACATTTCTTTCAAGATAGTCTGTCAGGGACTCAACTTGAATGGTTTTATCAGTTGGAAGGAGCTAACGTCCGAAACTGGGAAGACCTTGCTGCTGCTTTCTACAGGAAATATCAGTATAACACCGACCTTGCTCCCACTCGTACTCAGCTTCAGTGTATGTCAATGGGTGCAAGTGAAGGTTTTAAGGACTATGCTCAAAAGTGGAGAGACTTGGCTGGAAGAGTCCAACCCCCTTTGTCTGATAGGGAGTTGGTTGACATGTTTCTAGGGATGCTATCTGGTCCATTTTTCAATCATCTGATCGGCAGTTTGTCATTTGGATTTACTGAATTGATTTTGACTGGAGAGAGAGTAGAAGCTGGTATCCGAAGTGGTAAGATACAAAAGGATACTTCATCAAGTGTAGTAAAGAAGACCTTCATTGGTAAGAAAGAAGCCAGTGCAGTCTATGGCTCGAGGAGCCAAAGTAGACCTGAACACTGTCAACAGTAAATGCGGTAGTGATATCAAGACCCACAGTTGCTCCACAATGCAAAAATCAACAAATGGTGGAAAGACCATAGAGGCAGTACACTCGGCTCAATATGACCTTGTCTCAAATTCTACCACAACTATTGAAGACCAACCTGGTAACTCTAAGGGAAGCCCTGAAGAACCCCAACACCACGTCTCCTCAATATAACCCGAATTCCCGCTGCGCATATCACTCCGAAAGTCCAGGTCATGATATAAATAACTGTTGGGCTTTGAAGAATAAAGTGCAAGATTTGGTCGAAGCCAAAGAGATTGAGTTTGACGCTCCGAAGAAACCCAACGTCATAACTGCTCCCATGCCCAAACATGGTCATGGGGTAAATGCTATGAATGATGATTTATTTGTGACTTCCGTGGAATAAATTTCTACTCCTTTGATGACAGTTAAGAGGAATTTGTTGTTAGCCGGTTTATTTCCGGGTTGTGGTGAAGGTTGCCACATATGTTCCGTTCTACCTGCTGGTTGCCACTTATTGAAATCGGGTATTCAACGCCTGATGGATAACAAAGAGATCCTGTTCGAAAAGACTATGATTCTGTTGGTTCCAATTCAAGATGTTGCCATCATAACCATTTCCGCCAATCCTTCCAAGGTTTCCTCGAGAAAACCTGTTAGGATTACACCCGTCCCAAGAATTGTTCCATTAATAATTACTGTCCCTGGTCCTATCCCGTACACTTCGGATAAGGCTGTCCCTTGGCACTATGGGGCTGATGTGTATTACCATGGAGTTAAGAAAGACTTAAAGAGTTAAGAAGCTGATGCTGATGTCAGCAATATTGTCGGGGCTAGCAAGGTCACCAGAAGTGGAAGACTCTTTTCTCCCGAGATTTCCCCTCCGATTGTTCACAAACCTGTTGTCATTCCATCTGCTAGTACATCAGCTACTGTCCCGATTCCTATTCCAGTTATTACCCTTATCTCCGAGCCATCTGAGACTCGGGGAAAAGAAACCATAGGTGAGCCTTCCCGGACGGAGGCGCCTAAGAAGATCATTATGGAAATCTCTAAGCAAGAGATAGAGGAAATTTTGAAGATTATCAAGAAGAGTGACTATAACGTAGTCGAGCAGCTGGTGCAGATCCCGTCAAAAATCTCCATGTTGTCCTTATTATTATGCTCTGAATCCCATGCAAAGGCTCTAATTGCACTCCTTAAGACTGCGCATGTGCCGCAGGAAACCTCAGCTAATCAATTCAAAGATTGCGCAGCTAGTTTGATTGCAAACAATGGGTTGGGTTTCTCAGATGCAGATCTGACTACTAAAGGAAGAAATCATAATGATGCTTTTCACGTCTCGATCGAGTGCAAGGGAACTACTATGGCCTATGTACTGGTGGATATCGGGTCTTCGTTGAATGTTTTGCCAAAGAAAGCGTTAGACCGTCTGGACTGTGAAGGTTTGATTCTAAATCCGAGCAATATTGTGGTCAGGGCTTTCGACGGGTCAAAAAGGATGGTGCACGGGGAGGTGGACATCCCTGTTAAAGTTGTCTCTCAGACTTTTGCATTCACCTTCTACGTGATGGATATTAGACCATCATATTCTTGCTTATTGGGTCGTCCTTGGATTCATAAGGCTGGGGCAGTGACTTCCACGCTCCATCAAATGTTGAAATATCCGGTAAAAGGGAAGATGGATGGGGAGTTCATCGAAACCCCTTGTCAGAACTTTGAAAAGGTCCCCCAGACCTTGGCTTCGACTGAAGTTGCTACTGACAAACCTCCGATGAAGATGGCTTCTCTCAAGGATGCCAGGGCTGTAATCAAAGAAGGTGGGTGTACAAATTGGGGTCAGCTCCCTTATTTCACGCACAAAACTGACAAATTTGGTTTGGGCTTTACTACAGGGGCTCAAAGGGCTGTTAGGCACGCACGGATTGGAAGACCTCCTCTGCACATTAGTAATTAGAGAATTAATGCGGTTGAAGATGATGAAGAAGATTCAGATACCGACAACTGGATCTACCCGACAACCAATGGTGGATTTAACAATTGGACAACGAGGGACTTCATACCTGTTTCTTTTATTCCACAGTAATTGAGTTTTGTTTTAAGAGTTGTAACATACACTTTTAAACTTTACGGACCGGCGCCTTGCCCAAGGCACTTTGGCTTTGTTTGTGAGGGCTTGTTATTTATCATTGCATATATCATTAATAAAGCATTAGACTTTTCTTGCATTACAAATTTTGCGCTCCTTGTTTTTCTTTTCTGTCTCTCACTTTATCAAAAAAACAGCTATTCTCTTACACACACTCACATATCATAATGCAGATCCATATCCACTCTAGATCCCATTGATAAAAACTCTGCTACTGCCAGTTATGACTTTGAAAATCCGATCAACCAAGTCGAGGACGAAGGTGAGGATGATTGTGAGGTTCTTGGAGAACTTGCTAGACTGTTACAGCAGGAAGAAAGGGCCATACAGCCTCATGAAGAGCTAGTTGAATCAGTAAATTTGGGTATAGAGGAAGACATGAAAGAGGTTAAGATAGCTGTAGATCTGGAGCCTAGTGTCAAGCAACGGTTGATACATATGCTACGCAACTATGTTGAGATATTCACCCGGTCTTATGAAGATATGCCTGGTTTGGACATCGACATTGTGGTACACCGTCTGCCGACTAAAGAAGATTTCCCTCCGGTAAAGCAGAAGGTTCACCGTATGTGCCCTAAGATGTTTGAGAAAATAAAAGCTGAGGTCATGAAACAGTTCGACGCCGGATTTTTAGCTGTTACTTCTTACCCGCAGTGGGTTGCCAATGTTTTTCCGGTGCCTAAGAAGGATGGTAAGGTACGGATGTGTGTGGACTATAGAGATCTGAACAGGGAGAGCCCCAAATATGACTTTCCACTTCCTCACATCGATGTTCTGGTCGACAACAACGTGCAACATAAGATCTTCTCCTTCATGGATGGTTTTTCTGGCTACAACCAGATCAAGATGGCTCCCGAGGACATGGAGAAGACAACCTTCGTTACACAGTGGGGCACCTTCTACTATAAGGTTATACCTTTCGGGTTGAGAATGCTGGGGCAACTTATCAGCGTGCCATGGTCGCTTTGTTCCACGACATGATTCACCATGAGATTGAGGTTTATGTTGATAACATGATCGCAAGGTCCTAAACTGAGGAAGAACACCTTGACCATCTCCAGAAACTGTTTGACAGGTTGAAGACGTACAAGCTGAGGTTAAACCCGAACAAGTACACCTTCGGGGTAAGGTCTGGTAAGCTGTTAGGTTTTGTCGTCAGTGATAAGGGTATTCAGATGGATCCTGCCAAGGTGAAAGCCATACAGGAGATGCCAGCTCCCCGCACAGAAAAGGAAGTTAGAGGTTTTCTGGGACGTTTGAACTACATCGCCCGATTCGTTTCACATCTGACCACTACTTGTGAGCCAATCTTCAAGCTGCTGAAGAAAGATCAAGTGGTAAAATGGAATGATGAATGTCATACCACTTTCGAAAGGATCAAGGAATATCTCCTGGAACCGCCAATTCTGATGCCTCCAGTTGAAGGAAGACCTTTGATCTTATACTTGACCATACTAGACAATTCAATGGGGTGTGTGCTGGGGAAGCGTGACGAGTCTGGCCAAAAAGAGCATGCTATTTATTACCTTAGCAAACATTTTACCGACTGTGAGACCTGATACTCACTACTCGAGAAAAGTTGCTACGCTTTGGCATGGGCTGCTCGCCCGCTGAGACAGTATATGCTGACTCACACCACCTTATTGATATCAAAGATGGATCCAATCAAGTATATCTTCGAGAAGCCTGCCTTGTCCGGAAGAATAGCAAGATGGAAGATGATCTTAATCGAGTATGACCTCCAATACACAACCCAAAAAGCAATCAAGGGAGTGTTTTGGCAGATCATTTGGCGCATCAGGCCGTGGATGACTACCAATCCATGAATTTCGAGTTCCCGGATGAGAACATCATGTTGGTAACCGACTATGAAGAACCTGGACTGGATGAAGGACCTAAGGAGGGATCCCGATGGACTATGTGTTTTGATGAAGCCTCAAACGTGTTGGGTAATGGCATTGGTGTTGTGATTATATCTCCAGAGGGCTGTCATACTCCATTCACCGCCGACTATGTTTTAACTCCACCAACAATATGGCGGAGTATGAAGCGTGTATCATGGGTCTTCGTGCTGCTATTGACCTGAGGATTAAGTTCTTGAGTGTATTCAGAGATTCTGCTCTAGTGATCAGTTAGATCAAAGGCGAGTGGGATACGAAGCACCCAAATCTTATTCCTTACAAAGAATATGTACTGACATTACTCCCGCACTATGAGGAGATAACCTTTGAACACTTCCCGAGAGAAGAGAATCAGTTAGCAGATGCGTTAACTACTATATCTTTTATGTTCAAAGTCAGGTGGGACAATGAAGCTCCCCAGATTACCATCGAGAGGTTGGACGAACCCGCACATTACTGTGACATCGAGACTAAAAAGGTAGCAGATAAACCCTGGTTCCACGAGGTGAAGAGGTATCTTGAGGCTCAAGAGTACCCCGAGGGTGCATCTGTTAATGATAAGAAGTTTCTGAGAAGATTCGCTGCTAAGTTCTTCATCAGCAATGGGGTTCTCTATAAGCATAACCATGATTCAACCTTACTGCGATGTGTGGACAAAAGCGAGGCATAAAGAATCATGACAGAGTTACATGAAGGTACCTTTGGAACTCATTCCAGTGGACATACCATGGCGAAGAAGATCCTACGGGATGGATATTATTGGTCCACTATGGAAGCCGATTGTTATCAGCATGCTCGGACCTGTCATAAATGCCAAGTCTATGCTGATAAGGTGCATGTGCTTCCAGTTCCTCTGAATGTTTTGACAGCTCCTTGGCCTTTCTCAATGTGGGGCATCAACAAGATCGGCGAAATCAGACCTACTGCGTCTAACGGGAATTATTTCATTCTGGTAGCAATTGATTATTTCAAAAAGTGGGTCGAGGCAGCTTCTTTTGCTATAATAACCAAGAAAGCTGTGGCGTGGTTTATCCGACACAATCTGATATGTCGATATGGTGTACCGGAGAGGATCATTACGGACAATGGTACGAATCTCAACAATATGATAATCACCGAGCTCTACAAACAGTTCAAGATACATCATCATAATTCTTCTCCCTACCGATCGAAGATGAATGGGGCTGTTGAAACGGCTAATAAGAACATCAAGAAGATTGTGCAGAAAATGACAGTGACATACAAAGACTGGCACGAGATGTTACCACT
Organism: Vicia faba; assembly: GCA_948472305.1. Lineage (NCBI taxonomy): Eukaryota > Viridiplantae > Streptophyta > Magnoliopsida > Fabales > Fabaceae > Vicia > Vicia faba. The sequence continues at coordinate 672,887,670 of OX451740.1, forward strand.
CGCTCTTCATGGGTACCGTACCTCAGCACAGACATCAACAGGGGCAACACCCTATTCTCTGGTGTATGGTATGGAGGCAGTCCTACCCATCGAAGTCCAGATACCCTATCTCCGGATTATGAAGGATGCAGGTTTGAGCGAAGATTATTGGATCCAGATCCGACTTGATCAGCTGAAATTAATCGATGAGAAGAGGCTTACTGCTATTTGTCATGGTCAAACGTATCAAAAGCGAATGATCAAGGCTTTTAACAAGAAAGTCAGACGCCAAGAATATCAAGTCGGGGACCTGGTAATCAAACGCATCATACTGCCGCAAGGTGATCCCAAGGGTAAATGGACCCCCACGTACGAAGGGCCATTTGTGGTTAAGAACTTTTTCTCGAGAGGAGCTATGATTCTAACCACCATGGATGGTGACGACCTTCTGCACCCCGTCAATGCAGACATAGTGAAAAAATACTACGCCTAATTAAAGACCCGCTATGTTAACTGGCCTAGGCAAAAATAAGGTCTTCCCGGTGAACCAAAAGGGTTCAGGCAAAAGTAAGGGATAAAAATGAAAAAAAATATACACCCGACAAGTCGAAAACCTGAAAAGGAGGCTTGGGCAAAAAAGGGTATCTCGGTGGACTAAAAACCTGAAAGGGCAGTCCAGGCAAAAATTAGGGATCAAAGAGTAACACTATGTCTCATTGGATCATCTTGCAACCAGACTTCAGTATCAACTATCAAGCTCAGACGACGCCAATCAATCTGATCTACCTTCGACCAAGTAGCAAAGTGATGATATGCTCGAAGATATAAAGGAAATAACAGAGTTGGAACCCAATGGGATTTTTTGACATAGTTGTTTTCTTTCTTTTTCACAAATTGTATAATTCCTATCTTTTGACGGCGTTCTCTTACTAGGAAGTCAGCCTCTTTGTATAAAACGGCTATTACAGGCCAACTTCAAAAATCAATACAATTCATTTTCACAAGAAATTTCAACTTGTTTTTCTTTTTCTGTTTTGTTTTGCAAGAACGTCCAATGATTCATTTCTGATATATGCATTTGAAAATTATTGTTGCTCACAAATGTTTACATGAAGAAATAAAAGACAATTACTCGTAATTCCAGGAACATGGGCAAATAAGAAATGTCCAAACCTTACAGTTGCTCCACCCACCAGGTACAGGGATAGGGCAAGCTTGAGAATCTAACTAAAGGTACATACACTCCCCGCAGAGTAGGAAGTGCCCAAAGACAGTGGTGTTGACTTCCCCCAGTCGAGGTTCATAGTCGCGAATAAGTCGGAAAAATTCTCCCCAAGCAGAATTTATCTACCACCAGCAATAGAAAATTACCATCGACTGAGTTTATTTCTCCCACAGGCAGAAATTCAATCCCCGACATAGTTCATTATCACCAGCAACGATAATTCATCCCCAGCGGAGTTGTTTCTCCAAGTCAGCAGATCGTCCGACAGAGTGTTTCTCTTCCCCACAAAGTCATTCCCCTACAGGACTATTCTCAAACAGAATCTCTCCCGGAGGAATATTCTCAAGCGGAACAAACGCAAGTCCCCAGCTACTTAGCTTCGGTCACTACCCCCAGCGGAAACGAAGAACTCAATTCCTTACACTCTCCAACAATAGTCCAGGGTTTATTCTCCCCAGCCGGAGAATATCACAAGAGCATTGCATGTCCATACATCGTAGCATGCGCATATGCATCATACAACACAATCTCATTTATTTTGAGAACATCATTACTCAATACATTTCATACATCATGACATTACATACGAATAACTCTTTACCTTTCAGGGAAAGATACAATCAAGTTCTCACAAGTTTTCTCTAGTTTAGTCAAATCGATACTAAGATTTCTATTCCAGTTCAAGCTATGAAGCCTGGAAATTGACCAGATAATATCTTGATTTCTCCAAAATACTACAAAGCCTGGAATCGACCAGATAGTGGTATATCTTACATTCAAGCTATGAAGCCCGGAAATCGACCAGATAATATCTTGATTTCTCCAAAATACTACGAAGCCTGGAATCGACCAGATAGTGGTATATCTTACATTCAAGCTATGAAGCCCGAAAATCGACCAGATAATATCTTGATTTCACCAAAATACTACGAAGGGCTGGAATCGACCAAATAGTGGTATATCTCAAGTTCAAGCTATGAAGCCCGAAAATCGACCGGATAATATCTTGATTTCACCAAAATACTACGAAGGGCTGGAATCGACCAGATAGTGGTATATCTCAAGTTCAAGCTATGAAGCCCGTAGATCAACCGGAAAATAGCTTAATCCCCAACAAGTTATTGTGAAGCCTGGAAATCGACCAGATAGCAATACAAGATACCATGAAGCCTGGAATTGACCAGATAGTGGTATATCTTAAATTTAAGCTATGAAGCCCGAAAATCAACCGGAAAACAACTTAACCCTTAGCAAGTTATTGTGAAGCCTGGAAATCGACCAGATAGCAATATAAGATACCATGAAGCCTGGAATCGACCAGATAATGGTATAAGACACCGTGAAGCCTGGATCACGACCAGATAGAGACAAAAGACACTGAAGCCTGGGACACGACCAGATAACAGTGTAAGATACTGCGAAGTTTGGAATTCAACCAAATAGCAGTTTACTCGGCCAGTTACTATGAAGCCCGGAGATCGACCGAATATTAGTAAGCCTTAAATTTAAGTTGAAGCTTGAATTCGACCGAATAACCACTTGATTCATTCTAAAGCCTGGAGCACGACCAGATAAGAATTGAGAAATTGCAAAGCCTGGAGAACGACCAGATAGCAAGTTTAATCTCATCTCCCCAGTAAGTCACTGTAAAGCCTGGAGCACGACCAGATAGCAGTCAATCTTATTTTCCTCAACAAAGCACTGTGAAGCCTAGGGCACGACCAGATAGAAGTTCATTTTCACCTCTTCGACTAAGAGATGATTCCCCAATAGAGTAACGGACAACTGAAGTTCCTAAAACTCTATTTCTCTCAAGACAAAGAACAATATTCCCCAGCATAGTCCTCCTCAACAACAGGTATATGGGCTTTCACAAAGGAATCTCTTATGTGATCGAACCTCTTCTGATGGCATCTTTAAGCCCATCCTCCGACATCAACCTCTAAATGGAATATATAAGCCCATTCCTGACATTGCAAGACCGGTATCACTCCATGCAAGTGCAAATTTCTAGGCACTCTAGTGTTCAACCATCTTCCACCTTCAGATTACGAAAGGCAGACAAGCCAATCTGCATCCTCAGGTTTAAGAAGATTGAACAGGGGCAACTGTTGTACCCCAAAATTTTCCCTCCCATGTTTGTCAATGCATTTCAAGTGAGGTCCTCAAATTGCTCAAGGAAGTTCAAGAGTTGACTAGACAAACTCTCTCCTAAGGCAGTCCACCTCAAATTAGGGTTTTAGTTTGTATCAAGATGTTTGAGTCCAAAGGATCCCAAATTCTCAACATTGTCCTAATATGTTCCCAATATCATCCATGTCAAGTTTCAAGCCTTGCAAAGGAAATTTGCTCGGTCAATTGCTCAAGGGCCTGAAAATCAACCGTGCTAGGGCAAAAGCCAACTGTGGCCCACATACAGTCAAACTTCAAGATTTTTGGTCAACATTCTCATTTTGAAGTATTATTAATCATTTGATCAAGGGTTGATCATGATTCCTCAAGGATTTCTCACAATTCATCAAAACCCAAAAGTTGCTAAATTAGGATTTTGTAAGAAAAGTCAACTCAACTTTGACCAAGCATAACTCTCTCATACTTTATCAAAAATGACCCATCCAAAGCTCATTTTGAAGAAGACGTAATTAACTACAACTCATATGCATCTCCCAAGTTCAAAATATGCACTCATAAGAAGATATAAATTTGGACATTATAGGTCATTTTGGAAAGTAAACAAAAATACCTTTTGGGTCAAAGCTTCATACATGAACATGGAAGACTCACTTGAGATGATACCAAAAGGGTTGATTATAGGACATATTAATCTTTCTAAAAAGTCCACGAACACCTCTCTAGGTTAAAACTTGAGGGAGTTATGCATTGGCAAAGTTGACCCTTTTTGCAAAATTGCCAAAAGTCAAAAGTGGCCAAAATTGCATTTTTTGTCAAATGGGCCCAACTTTTTATGTTGGCATTGAGTTTGTAACATGACCCACGCCCGATGATACCTTCCATTTGTCATTCTTTTATTTTTGTCATTTATTTTGATTTTATTTCAATTAAATCAAATAAAATAAATATAAAATCATGAAAATATCAAAAACTAATCAAGGCGTGAGATTTTGTGCATGTTTAGGTCTATTATACAGCTGGAGAGGGAATCAAATCATGCAAGGTTCATTTGGACACAAAAAGATTGCATTTTGGATTGATTTGGAAAGATTTTGTGCAATGATAAAATCATGATTCAATAATTATAATTGAAGAGATTTGATACAAGTTTGTAAACCTAATTCCTTCTTGGATACATAAGGAAGAGTGGCAGATCAAAAACAAGGGGATGAGAGGCGTGCAAGACAGAAAGAAAAGTTGCAAAAATTCAAGAAAAGTTGTAAATCAATTTTCAGGATTCAGGCTATCTCAAGCCATTCTAAGCATCTCTATCGCTTGCTGGATATCCCTGGATCACATTGCAACCATTAGCAAGCTTCCTAACATCCAGAAACACGCTGTAAGTTTCACACGACTTCCACATTTTCTTGAAATCGAATTCAATAATTCTGGCATAGTTAGCATGTTTTATTGACATATCCTGAATCCATGAGTTATTTGCAAGCTAATGGTGATACTTAATTGCATTTTCATTAACTGTACAACAAGATGCCATAATTACGGTTCTTGCTTCGTTTTTGGGGTTTTTGTGTACAGGTACAATTGGACATGGATAATGGTACCATGATGCTAGTGAGGTTTCCACGAGTTGATTGGTACCATTGTTTTGCATTTATCATTCTTGTATAGGATTCTGGAAAGGCACATGGTTATACCTACACCCAAGTGACCGTAGGTAAAAGTCAAGAAACTTTTAGCAACTGTGGGAGGAAGAAGAAGGGTAACGTGGCACTCCCTGACTTGCCTATTCAAACTTCGCGCGTTTTGTAATATAACTTTTTGTCTTTATCATATAATGCTTATTTGTTGTTATTTGTATAAATAACCAAGCCAGCTCAGACGGTCATCATGCAGCGTGAAAATGCCAAAGGGTCTGGGTTCGATCCCCAGGTCCCAACTTTGTTCCATATTATTTTTCCTTGTACAATCAGGTGCACAGGAATCCCATGTGACCACCATACGTCCTCAATATCCAACCAATCAGATCATCAACAAGCCAGATCTAAGGCTTCTCATATGAGGGCCTACAATGCGCCCAGTCAAGCAAGCAACATGGGATTGAAAAAGTCAAAAAGGCCAAAGAGTTTGTTGGGCTCAAATTTGCCATTGACACCCCTCCCTTTTGCTATTTACCAGGCCCATTCTTATTCTTTCTTTTTATTTTCTTTTTAATTTAATTTGTTTAAATATTTTCTAACACAAATTAATTTCTTTTTTTTTTACAAAAACCATAAAATCAATTTTCACAAAATTTAGAATTAGATTTTTATTTTATCAATTAGGATTAATTCTAACCTTTTTCCATATATTTAAAATCAATTAGAAAAAAATTAGGGTTAACATGTGATTTAATTTTTATTTCTTTTCTCAATAACAAAAATACAAAAATAGGACGATTTAATTATTTTTCTTAATTTAAATTAATTAGAAATTAGGTTTTTATTTATTCAATTAAAACTTTATTTTCTCGAAACAATCAAAACCACAAAAAATGATTCTTCCTTAATTTCAATTAGGTAGTTGGGGTCAAAACCCTAATTCCTTTTCATTTAATTCATCGCGCGCGTATTACTCTTTTTGCAATATTAATGTAACTGCTTACATTATATTATAGTTTAATTAGGATTTTCTTTTATTTATCGTTTTATAGGTTTTTTGGCTATGTAATCCCTACCCTGAAGCCTTGTAATAGCGTAGTTATTTTTCGCATTTTAATTCTCACAAATATTAACTGTTAGATGTATGATAATAGGATTGTATGACAAGATTGCATGATAATTTTAAAATGGCTAGCAAACCCTAATGTGCAAAGATAATAACTGAAATCAAATCACTCGCACATGCGCACTCTTAGGGTATACTCTCACTTCGGTTGCCTTCGGTAAACGATCATTAAGTATAGGGTGTCTTAGTGTTACCCTCTTGTCTAAACAAAGATCAGATGTCCCGTTCGGAAAGGTTTCCTCGGAAATGTTGCCTCGAATATGATCTTAAGACATTAGGGTTAATACTAAAATGTCCTAACATTGCTTTAGTTATCGTACGTCCCTTATAAATTAACCCTTACAACTCCAACGACGGTACTACCTACTCCTTAATGGTGGGATAACGCTGTCTAAAGGAAACAAGAACAGAAACAAATCTTTTTTCGAGTAGGTAGATAACTGTTAGGTACTTGCTCAAAACAAACAAACTTTTTCACACCAAACACTTTTCAAACAAAGTTTTCAAAACGACTTTGTAACACTCTTGAGGACTGATACAAGGGTTAAAATAAAGTAAAACAAAACTTTTCAAAACAAACACACACAAGCAATTTCAAAAGATTAGCTAGTGCCTAAGAGCCCGTAGATAACTACGGATAGAAAGGGTTCTAACACATTCCCTTTCTATAATCTACCCACCGTACTCAAAATCTCGAAAAAGGAATTTTTTTTGTGCTTTTTTCCTTTCCAGTTGGATAAAATAAAAGTCGGTGGCAACTCTTGCTTACCACGACATTTTGCGAACACAAACGCAAAACACAAACCAGCTTTTTCTAAAACAGTCCGGTTCTACCACCGTATCACACAACCAACAGAAGGATAAATTGATTATGGATTTTGAGAGAGGAGGAAATTACAAAATAAAGAATGCATCTGAAAGCAATAGTTCTTTAGAAGGCATTTATAGTATGAAAGTTAAATGTCATTTTATGCTGAGATCTGTTCCAAGTGTATTGGTTGGAAGATGATGGTTTGGTGCAGAATACACAATCATAAAATATCTAAGGATTTGGAAGGCCATGACATATTGAATCGTCTAAAAGATCATGAAAAAAAGTTTTTGAATGACATGACAGAGTACAATATGCCTCAAAGGTACATAGTTGCTGCTTTGAAAGACAAAGATCTAGAAAACTTCATGAGTTTTACCTGGGTGTATAAATCTAGAGATACCTACAAAGCATGCAAGAGAGGTACATTGACAGAAATGCACATGTTGTTGAGCCTTATTCATAAAGAGAAAAACAAGTGTTGGACTAGAAATAGGGACAACTCAGATGTTATAGCTGATATCTTTTGGACACATCCTGATTTTGTGAAGTTATTGAATATGTTTCATTTGGTGTTGATTTTTGATTGCACATACAAGATAAATAGGTAAGAATTTTTTATTTCATATTCTGATATTTTTTGTAGATGTTGGGTTATTAGTTTGATTATGTTCATTTTAATCGCGTAGGTACAAGATACTACTTCTTAAGATTGTTGGTGTTACGTCAACAAAGTTGACATTTTTAGTTGCCTTTGTCTATTTGGAACATGAAAGGGAGGAGAATTTCATATGGGCACTGAAGAAGCTCGAAGAGTTATTCTTTGATGAGAAATTTCTACTGAAGGTTGTGGTGACGGTCCGAGAACATGCATTGATGAATCTCATAGAATCTATGTTCCCAAATGCAATGCGTTTGTTGTGTTCATTCCATATTTCAAAAAACGTGAGCATGAAATCTAAAGACTATGTTGGTTCTTGCATAAGAACACTAAACGATTAACTTCCCTATTGAAATAGGGATAGCCTCAAAGGTATATTTTTGTAAGTATGATTGAGGATTTGGGAGCTACATCGATAGTGCGTATTGTCCCAAGAATAATGTCTTGCTTATCCCTCTGTCGGGATCCCCTATATATAGCTTCCATAATACCTCCAAGAGCTTCCTTTAAGACGCTCCTTGGAGTTCCTCACATTATGATTGCCCCTAAATGTCAGCCGCCAGCCATTATTGATGCACTTAACTTAGGGTAACAATTGGTGATTAATAACTGGTGATCATTTTGGAGTTACGGCCGGGTCCTCACAATGAATTATCGTATCCTACTGAGTCGCATTCTGGAGAGCATTACTCGGATGTAGGTACCCATAGATAGGACGCAACCTAGCCCTTTGGTCCGGAGGACACTAATCGGAGGTACGCACATATCCACACTTTCTTGCCTTCTCGCCATCTATCTTAAGCTGACTATAGGTCCCGACCTGACATACATATTCCAGGATGTGCAATGTTAAATTAGAAAGACAAGATCATGTCATGGATATATGGAACAACATCTTGTATTCAAATACATAAACTAAGTATGTCGAACACTTCAAGGAATTTGAGATTGTTTGCACTAATATTCCTTTATTTGTTAAATATGTGAATGAAACATTGTTGGCACCTTATAAAGAAAGCTATGTTGCTTCTTGGGCTAACAGAGTCACTCATTTAAGGAACACAACATCAAATAGGTACACAAAACATGACAATTTGATGTTATTATATTACTAATCATAATTTAACATATATTTCTATTTATGGTTTTTAGGGTGGAGTTTGCTCATTGGAGACTAAAAAACATGTTTACTACAAGTCTGGGAGATTTATGCCAAAGTTGGGATGTTGTTGTAACTTATCTAATTTTAAGGATTGACATTAATTTTTGTAAAACAAAAAATACATCAATATGTTAGATAGGATGTATTAACTTGCTAACATGAACAGGTCGAGCAAGAAGTCCTATCTTATGTTATGACATGTTGAATTGAAGAGTTTTAACATCTGGAACAACATGTCAGATAATATATTCTATGAAGGAGCACTCGACATCGCGCCTGAGCTGAAGTGGATAGTTAGATTATGTTATGATTTAACTGATTCATAATATTTTGGGAAATATTATGCAACATTATAGGGCATTGATTTAAAGGTCAAGAAGAATCAATCAGAATATTGAAGAATATATAATTTCTAAATTTGGAGATAATTTAGGAAGATTTGATTGAAGACCTTGTTTGTAGCTAAAGTTACCGTTGTATGTTACAACTGATATTTTGTACTTTGAAGGTCCAAATCCAGTTGGGTATAGGTTATAAATATAAGTGTTTGTAAACTAGGAAAAGCATGGGTTCAATATGTAGAAGTCTAGGACTTTGTTTTTTTGATGCTCTCTTGGAGAGTTTGTGTAAGTGAACCACTCGGTTTGTGAGATGGTCACTGTTGTTCTCACTCAGAAGCTGTGAATTAATGACTTGAGTTTTGTTCTTAGAGGAAGCTTTGGAGCAACTCTAAGTTATAGTCTTAGTCAAGAGTCTTGGCTAGTGATTATGGAAGTGTGTCTTCCTGTTTATTCATAATTGTTTTGATCCAATTGTTGTATGTGATTAAAGAGGGATTGGGGAGGGCCTCATATCTAGGTTAGTCTTAGATAGAAATATAGGAAGGGTAGTGATTAAGTGATTAGGCCGTAAACTGGAGGTTTGATGTAGGGTCTATAAATTGATATTATCATAGTGGATTTGTTCCTGGCTTGGTATGCCCCCAGAGTATGAGAGTTGCTCTAAACTGGGTTAACAATTCCAGTGTGTTGTTTATTGCTTTCCAGTATTGTTTTCACTGTTTATACCTTGCATGTTTTTATATGTATGATCATATGTCCCAACATGTCATATGACATATGAGTTCTGTCATACCAGAATTTCAATTGGTATTAGAGCAAGCATCCTGTCTGTTTCTGGATGAGATTCAGGGGGATACTTTCTTGTTATGTGCAATGTAGATTGGTTCTACTAAAAAGTTATATGAACTTGGAGAATTCATACTGTTTTCTGAACGGTCCCTAGAAGTGGAAGTTGGATTGTTCATGATAGGGTATACATTGGACATGTCTGTGTTTGGTTTCAGGCGTGTAGCTTTGGTGGCAAGCTACTGTGTTGAGGGTTTGATTTATTTTCAAGTCTAGGGTAACTTGTTGCACCAGGAGGTTGATGTGTTTGTGCAAGGGTTATTATTTGTGCCTGAAGGTTGTGGAGGTATTTTCTGGTTTGTATTTTGCTGCATATATATATGATGGAAGACTCTAGGTGGTTTTGTGTGTTGAGGATGCAACACACTGTTCTCCTCAAAGGCGTATCCCATGGTGTGGTGATACTTGAGGAGAGGTTCGACGAGCTTGCTAGAGCAGCCAAAAATACTTAAGGTTTATCCCAAGTTCACTCATAAAGACACTCTTATGTGAGTTTGTTGAAAAGAGATCTGGTAGAGGAAATTTATTTTTTCTTTCAAGCTTAAAAGGACAATCTCCTGGCTTTAATAAAGGATCTCTTAATGTGTTCCTTGTAAAGGGAATTGATGTCCTACCAGATGTTGGAACATCAAGCCAACAAATTATGCAGAATCTAGTTGGACAAAGGTAGGGCATATCAAATGCTTGGGGGCTAAACAAATGTGTCTAAAATCACATGTTTGGAACCTACTCCTGATCTGGAAGAGGAGGCAATTGTATCTAAGAATCTTCTATGATAGAAACATCTCTTATATAAGTATTTTGGTCAGGAGATGATCAACATATTTGGCACTCTCTAGATTAGTTTATTTCTTATCTAAGTGAGTTGGTGAGTAGTGGTTGTGCTTTGTTATGGAGGCTTGATAAAGGTATCACTTCCAGATACTTTATATGTGGAAGACAAGCTAAAGTACCAAGAACTTTCTCTCTAACATATGGAAGATCCTTCTGATCAAAGGAGACATGCTTATGGAATCTCGTTTATGGACATGGAACAGATTCTGTTGAGAGAAGTAATGTACTAACCACAGGATGTGCAGCTACTATATGATTCTCAAGGAATTCTTAGAAGTTAACAAGGGGGTCCTTAATCTAAAGCAAGAAAAACTTTAAAAAGTGTCAGATATAATGTCTTTGAAGGATGGAAAAACACAAGAAAGGGGGGTTTGAATTGGAATTTTTAAAAATTAAAACAATATGGCACGTTTGGTTATCCTGGTTCGTTTGAACTCAAACTACTCCAGTCCACCCGCCAAGGTGATTTCACCTCTCTCAAACAAGGTCTTAATCCACTAATCAAAACTTTGATTACACAATCATAAAGACTACCGTCAATGTCTTCTTGAGACCAAACCACAACTTGGTTTCTCAAGGTATTACAAAATATGAATCAAAATTGTGTACAATATTGTTTCTAGAAAAATTATATCATAATGGTGATTTATACACAATGTTAAAGCACAATGAATAGATAAGAGAGATCTTGTGAAAATATTTCTTTGTATGCGCAAGTGTATTTGATCACTCTTCAAGACTACTTTATATAGGCGAAGCATATGAGATATGAGAAGATGATTTTGGAAGGTTGATAAAATGTTGTTAATGCACATTCCAAAAATGTAGATATTGTCAGCTACCAGCCGTTACTCTTTTATTTGCAATGATTAAGTTGTAACGCATCAGAACTTGCTTCTTTAAAAACTGATCAGAATAAAAATATTAACATTGAGACTTTAGATCATCAGAGTTTTGCTTCATCAGAGTTTTAGCGTGCAACTTTGGTGCTTCATAAGTTTCAACATTAGAACTTATTTGAGCGTGATATTTCAATAGTTGTACATAATTTCTTATCATATTTTCTTAGTATAATTTTTTTCGCCAACTACTATTCTTCTTTATAAAAACTTCTCTGCATATTTTATTAAATTATTAGAGAGCATATTTGTTCTTTATGTATATATCATATATTTGTTATCATCAAAACTATTACAAAGATGTAGAACCAAACTATATTCTAACAATATCCCCCTTTTTGATGATGAAAAAAACTTGTATATTTTGATAAATCACGTAAGAACATAAAGAATTAGGGTCCCCCCTTAGTTGAACACTCAGATAAAGAAAAAATAGATACTTCCCTGAAGATGTTTGATTAGAGCTTGTGATTGAAGTTCTGATAAACCCATGTGATAGAAGTTACTTTCAAGAGACACTTTTCCTGTTTGCTTTCCCAAAAAAAATGAAACAGAGGTTATCATATTCAAAATGTTTGAGACTAAGTCCTGGAGATGTTATGTTCAAAATATCTTACATTCTTCCCCTTTTTGTCACAAATCAAAAAAGCAATAAAAACATGTAAAGAGAACAAAATAGATTATGCATTCAACAAAGATTAGTACAGATAGAAGCAGATGAACCGAAGTTTTTAAACAAGAAACAAACATAGCAGAAACAATCAGAAGATCAGAACTAAGGTTGTGGAGGAGGTGGAAGTCGTGTGGACAAGGCTTCCAATAGACTTTTGATCTGATTGTTTGATAGTTCTTGCTTCCCTAGCATGTCCTTAATTTCTTTGTTCATTTCATCCCGTTTGTCCAGCCTTTCCTTAACAACTGCATTCTCTTTCTTCAACTCATCCAGAGTTTTCAACATAAGAGAAGAGGAAGTTTTTTCAATAAAAGAAGCCACATACTCAAAAGCTACTGCAGCAGATTCTTTCTCGGGAGATTCTTTAACTGACTTGCCTTTGTCTTTAAAAATGACCAGAGGGAGAGGTTAAGGTTCAGGAGATGGTTCATTAAATTATGATTCCTGTGAGGCTTCCCAAGAAGTGTTGTCTAGAAGAAGAAGGGGTTTCCTTACCCATTGACATATAACTTGATCCTTAAAGATTTTCAAGTGATCACAAAAGTTCTATTGAGAAATTTCACCATTGGGTTCCTTCATCTTCAGAGATTCAGAATTAAACCATTTTCTAAACTGAGTCCAGAGAGAATCAGAAGCAGGTGGGTTAAGATTACCCATGCAATCTTGCTTGAAGGAGTTAACCCATTTATGTATATCTATTTCAAAAACCAGTAGAGATTTACCAACATCTGATTTGGATAGTTTTGCTATTGGCTCTAGAATGGCTATTTTCTGAGAAGTTGTGACAAGGTTGTTCCAGACTCTAGATCAATTATGGTTCTGAGAGGATCTTCTAAGTATTCAGTGGGAGTGGGAAATTCTAAAAGGATTATAGGAGAGTTAGGTGGTGTTAAATTATAATGAGATGAAATATCTCGAAGGGAGAAGTCTTGTGATGTTATGGTGGAGATATTTTGTGGTTGAGAGGTGTTGAGTGGGCAGGTGATTCCTGGAAAGGATGCTGTGGTTTCTGGAATTTGTTCAGAGGCAGTATTTGGAGTTTTGGTTTGGCGAGCTTCAAAAAATGGATCAAATTGATCAATATCATAAAGAACTTGTGCAAGTTCTGGATGAGTTTGAACAAATTGTGTAGAAGGTGGATTAATCAGAGAATGATTAGTGGTTATTGAGGTATCAATTTCTATGTCAAAGTCATCAATGGTTTGAGGTGAGGTATTTTCAGCAGGTTTTATAGATGAGGAGGTTTCAGATGTTGATAAGAAAACTGATTCGATAGAAGAAACAAAAGAGGGTTACCTTTCTTTTTAGCAGCTTTGGGAGTTTTCTGAGAAGTTCCTTCTCCAACAACTTTCCTTTTTCTTGTCTTTCTGGTAGCAACTTCCAGAGGTTGTTTTCTGAGATCAAGGATATTTACATCTGGAATTTTTCCATCACTCTTGCAGGCTTCCAAATATTTGAGGATAATTTCTAGAGATGAGTCTGCTTGGGTGAAGAGAGGAAAATCCTTTAGAGGGACTCTTCTGGTGGTGATGACTTCCTTTGCAGTAAGAGTAGGATCCTTCTTAATGGTTTTTATAATCTTCATTTTCTTAAGGTTCTTGGCGTTGAGAGGTTTCCCAATACCTGGTTCCAAAACACTTGCTTGTTAAGCCTGACTCAGATGTTCCATCATTTATTCTCTGTCAGGATATCTGAGATAAGCCTTCCCAACGAAATCTAATCTCTTTTGGTTTTTTCTTTTTCCCTTATTTCCTTAACACTGGTATTCAGATGATTGAATAGAATATGAGGGAGGTGGGGTTTAACTTTAGTTGCAATGAAGTACAGCAGAAATCGTTGATCAATATTGATGTAGTCAGAAGAACTAGTTGGTTGTCTATGATTAATGCACCCCAGAATTATTCTAGACCAAATTATGAGATAGTCCTTCAGATCTTTGATCTTTTTTGAGGGTTGTCTAGAGGAGAAGACTTCTTTGGATACAATGGTTAGATCAGAACCTTTTTCTCCCATTTCACTGTATCTTATGCCGCTTTCTTCGTGACCAATAAGATTTCTAATGAGATCTTTGGTGATGGAAATCTTCTTTCCAATTACATAAGAAGTTACTTGATGATTTGATGCAGTAGAATGAATCCAAAATTCTTTAACCGGTTTGGGAAAAATTGGACCAATTAATCAATCAAAATATTTTGTCCACCCTTGAAACTCAACATCCGGCGTAAGGTCATACCCATTCTCTTTCATGCTTTCAAAAACAACTATGAGTTTACAGAGAACTACTAGAGAATCAACCGGAGTGAGGAGAGCTATTGAAGGTTCAACATACCTTTCTTTGTTTAGAGTAGATGATGAACCAGGAATTTTGATTTGAGAATATTTATATTTTTGTTGTTGTTGTTGAGAAGAAGCCATTGTTCACATATTTAGAGTTTGAGAGCACACAAAAGAGAAAAGAGCAAATACAGGGAGAAAACATGAATTTTAATTTCAATTAATAAAATAAACAAAATGATTAACAACATTAATGATTTTTGAAAATGGGGGATGGCGTGAAGGTTTTGTGAACAGTTACCGATGTGACTCGCGCCTCAATGCATCAACTCAATCGGTCCAGCCCTTCAGATTTTAAACACGTGTTCAGCCTTAGAGAGTGACTTAGAATTTATAGTTGACAAATGTTGATATGGTGAACTGTTTTCTTCTATATTAGAAATGAAGCGTTTTTGGAAAATATTCAGATCTTCTGAATAGTTTCTAATACAATTTCCTTCTCACTTTTGAAGAACTATTGTTCAGATGTTCACAAAAACAAATTAAAAAGTTTCGATGATTAAATATACATAAACTACACTTTTATTCTGAGTACAATTCTATAATGAGGTGTTTTAGAATGAAATTAAATATATCTTCAGCAACGGGTTTAGTGAAAAACGTCAGCCCATTGATGGTTTGTGTCTATAAATTTTAAACAAAGAATTCCCTTCTGAATATTGTCCCTAATGAAATGGTGTTTAATTTCTATATGTTTAGCCCTAGAATGTAAAATAGGATTATTAGAAAGATAGATAGTAGAAGTATTATCGCAGAGGATAGGAATGTTAATCTCATAAATATGAAAATCTTCAAGCTGACTCTTCATCCAGAGCATCTGAGTACTGCATCCAGCTGCAACTATATATTCAGCCTCAGCAGTTGATAGTGCAATAGTGGATTGTGTTTTGCTGGACCATGAGATTATGTTATCTCTCAGAAACTGGCAGCTTCCAGTAGTACTTTTTCTTTCTATTCTATCTCCAACAAACACAGCGTCATAGTTCCCTACTAATTTATATTCTTTAGATTTTCTATAACAAAGACCAAGATTAGTAGTACCTTTCAGATATTTGAAAATTCACTTAACTGCTGTTAAGTGAGATTCTTTAGGATCTGATTAGAATCTGGAACAAATACAAACGGTATATAGAATATCAAGTCTTGAAGCTGTTAAATATAAAAGAGAACCAATCATACTTCTGTAGGGCTTCTGTTATACTTTCTTACTTACCTCTTCCTTTTCCAGAATGCATGTAAGATGCATAGAAGTTTTGGATGGCTTACTTTCTGACATGTCAAATTCCTTCAGAAGTTCTTTAACATACTTGCTTTGATATATGTAGGTTCCTTCTGGAGTTTGATTGATTTGAATTCCCAGAAAGAACTTGAGTTCACCCATCAAGCTCATTTCAAATTCTGCCTGCATAGTCTTAGCAAATTCTTTCCCCCGGGAGGATTTAGTTGATCCAAAATTTATATCATCTATGTAAATTTGACAAACCAGAATGGCATTTTTAAATGGTTTACATAATAGAGTTGTGTCCACCTTCCCTCTGGTAAAATAATTTTCTAACAGAAAGTCACTTAGTCTTTCATACCAAGCTCTGGGAGCTTGTTTTACACCACATAATGATTTCTTAAGTTTATAAACATATTTTGGATGTTTTTTATTTTCAAAACCAGGGGGTTGGTGCACATAAACTTCTTCATCAATGTAAGCATTTAAAAAGGAACTTTTGACATCCATCTAATAAAGAGTGATGTCATTATTTACAACAAATGAAATAAAGAGTCTGACAGATTCTAACCTGGTGACTGGAGCAAAGGTTTTTGTATATTTTATGCCTTCTTGCTGACTATAACCTTGTGCAACCAGTCGTGTTTTGTTTCTAAAAACTTCTCCTTATTCACTTAGCTTGTTTTTAAAGACCCATTTAGTTCCAATGATGTTGAAGCCTTTTGGTTTAGGAACTAGATCCCATACATCGTTTCTGGTAAATTGATTTAGTTCTTCTTGCATTGCAAGTATCCAATCATTGTCTAGATGTGTTTCATCTATAAAAGTCGGTTAGATCAGAGACACTAATCCCATAAGAGATTCTTTAGCATTTCTGAATGTAGATCTTGTTCTGATTGGATCATCTTTCTTTCCTAGAATCATATTTCCAGGATGTGCTAAGCTGCTTTTGGATTGTCTTTTCTAGATGGATTCTTCAGAAGATGTTGTAATATTTGTGATGTCTTCTTTTGTATTTGGCCGAAATTCTGAACTTTTATTTTCTGAAGATTTGTCTTCAGTACCTATAATTTGAATTTCTATATTTGTAAAAGATTCACCTTGCTTTTACTTTTGAGATCCAAACTCATCATCAAATTTGACACTAATATATTCTTCCACAATTTGTGTTTGTGTTATATACTCTATAACCTTTTGAGCATTCAGAGTATCCTAACATGAAACACTTTTGTTCCTTAGAATCAAACTTGTTCAAATGTTCTTTAGTTTTCAATATAAAACAAGTACATCCAAATGGATGGAAATAAGAGATATTGGGCTTTCTGTTCTTCCACAGTTCATATGGAGTCTTTTCTAGAATAAGTCTTATTGAGATTCTATTCTGAATATAAAACGCTGTGTTAACTGCTTCTTCCCAAAAGTTTTTAGCAATGTTAGTCTCGTTGATCATGGTTCTGGCCATTTCTTATAAAGTTCTATTCTTTCTTTCTACAACTTTGTTTTATTGAGGAGTTCTAGGATAAGAGAAATCATGAGAAATGCCATTCTCATTTAAAAAAAATTTCAAAACTTTTGTTTTAGAATTCCCCACCATGACCACTTCTGACTTTTACAATTCTAAACTCTTTTTCATTTTGAACTTGGTTACAAAAAGTAGAGAACACAAAGTATGACTCGTCCTTGTGTCTTAAGAATTTTACCCATGTCCATATATTATAGCTATCCATGATCACTAATCCATACTTCTTGCCGCTATTGGATGCAGTTTTCACTGGTCCAAACAAATCTATATGCAGAAGTTCTAATGGTCTAGAGGTAGAAACAACATTTTTTGATTTGAAGGAGGTTTTTGCAAACTTGCCTTTTTGACACGCTTCACACAGAGCATCTGAGTTGAACTTTAAGTTAGGAAGTCCTCTGACCAGATTTAGTTTGTTAATCTCATATATTCTTCTCATTCTAACATGCCCCAATCTTCTGTGCTAGACCCATTACTCATCGTTAACAGACATAAGGCATTTTACATTTTGACTTTTTAGTTCAGAAAGTTTTATTTTATAAATGTTTTTCTTTCTTTTACCATTAAAAATGATAGTTCCATCTTTCTAACTAAATGCTTTACAAGACTTTTGATTAATGATAATATTATAACCGTTATTACTTAATTGAATTATGGATAACAAGTTATGCATTAATCCATCTACTAACAAAACTTTAGTTATAGAGGGAAGTGTATTCTTACCAATGGTTTCAGAGCCAATAATCTTTCCTTTTTGATTGCCTCTGAAACCTATGTATCCTCCAGATTTAAGTTCTAGGATTTGGAACATATGTTTTCTTCCCGTCATATGTCGAGAGCATCCAGAGTCCAGGTACCAAGATCTGCGTTTCAATTTTTCTGTTAAAGATATCTGTAACATAGATGATTTTATCCTTAGGTACCCCATATATTTTTGGGTCCTTGTTTGTTAGAGTTTCCAAAATTCTGATTGAATTTTGGTTTCGCTGAGTAAGAATCACTAGTATATTTTATATGATGTGTGTGTCCATATGTAAAGTGTGAGTTTAAAGGTGTGTTTTATAACCAATAACCAACTTTCTTTGGTTGATATGATTCTTCTCCAATTGGTTTCACATATCCTATGCCTTTTCTGCCGTTTCTGCTAACTTCATAAATCATTGAAGCCATCTTGCTTCTATCTATGTTTCTAGTTAGAAAATTTTGAAAGTTATGATCATATTCTTTTATGATGTTATCATAACTATTTGAAACTTCTAAAACAGATTCTTTCTGAGCTTTTTGTAATTCATTTTTAAGTTTAGAATTAATTTCTTTTAGCCCAGAGTTTTGTGTTTTTTGTTTCCTAGTTTCTTCAGTTTCGGATACAAGAACGCATTTCTGGTTCTTGTATTTGACTAGAAGTTGCTGATATGTTTCAAGAATTTTAGTCAGACTTTCTTCTAATTGAGATCTAGAGAATTTTGAAAATACCTCTTCTGAATCTGATTCAGATTCTGATGTATTTGTGTCTTCTGATATGTTGGCCATTAAAGCTATATTGGCTCATTCATCTTCTGATTCTGTTTCAGCTTCAAACGATTCTGAGTCATCCCATGTTTCCATAAGACTTTTCTTCTTTTCTCTGGAGAACTTCTTCTTAGGCTTTTCTTTTTGAAGATTTGGGCAGTCGCTTTTGTAGTGACCCGACTCTTTACATTTGTAGCATACAATATCTTTGTTTCTAGATTTTCTGTATCCAAAGGATGATTCAGAGTGATTTCATGTTCTTCTGGGGTTTATGAATTTCCTCTGTATGTGCTTCCATAGCTGATGGACTCTTCTGGAGAGAAGAGATAGTTCGTCTTCCTCTGACGAGGGTCCACCAGAGTTTTCTTCTTCTGCCTGAAAAGCTTTAGTTTCATATTTTTTTATTATATTTAAGAGCAAGATACTTACCTTTCTTCTGGGGCTCATCTCCTTCTAGTTCTATCTCGTGACTTCTCAAAGAGCTGATAAGTTCTTCAAGAGATATTTTGTTCATATCTTTGGCTAGTTTTAAGGTTGTGACCATGGGTCTCCATATCTTGGGTAAGCTTGTGATGATTTTCTTTACATGATCTGCTTTTGAGTACCCTTTGTCCAGAACTTTTAGGTCAACCACCAAAATTTGAAACCTTGAGAACATTGTCTCAACTGATTCATCTTCTTCCATTTTGAAGGCCTCATACTTCTAGATGAATGCAAGAGCTTTGGTCTCTTTGACTTGCATGTTACCTTCATGCGTTATTCTCAGAGAGTCAAACATGTTCTTAGCTGAATCTCTATTTGTGATCTTCTCATACTCGGTGTATGAGATAGCACTCAAGAGGGTTGTTATGGCCTTGTGATGATTTATTAATTCTTTCTTTTGTTGATCTGTCATTTTCTTTCTATCGATCTTCTAACCGCTTGCATCAACTGGATAAATGTAGCCATCAGTTACCATATCCCAGAGATCAGTGTCATGAGCTAGAAAAAAACTTTTGATTCTCTCTTTCCAGTAATCAAAGTTCTCACCATCAAATATTAGAAGTTTTCTGCTGATTCTGTCTTTCTCATCATAGTTACCATTGTTGTTGTTCTGACTTGGTCCCACCATAGTATTTTTCTTGGTAGGATCTTTTTCTGACATGATTATGTGTTAGCACCGAGAACCAAGTGCTCTGATACTAGTTGAAGGATAGAAAAACAAAAAAAAGGGGGTTTGAATTGGGGTTTTCAAAAGTTAAAATAGTATGACACGTTTGGTTATCCTGGTTTGCTTGAACTTAAACTACTCAAGTCCACCCGCCAAGGTAATTTTGCCTCTCTCAAATGAGGTCTTATTCCATTAATTAAAACTTTGATTACACAATCACAAAGACTACCTTCAATGTCTTCTTGAGACTAAACCACAACTTGGTTTCTCAAGGTATTACAAAATATGAATCAAAATGTGTACAATAGTGTTTCTAGAAAAACTATATCACAATGGTGATTTATACACAAGGTTAAATCATAATTAATATATAAGAGAGAGCTTGTGAAAATATTTCTTTGTATGCGCAAGTGTATTTGATCACTCTTCAAGACTCCTTTATATAGGCGAAGCATATGAGACATGAGAAGATGATTTTGGAAGGTTGATAAAATATTGTTAATGTATTTTCCAAAAATATAGATCTTGTCCGTTCCCAACCATTACTCTTTGATTTGAAATGATTGAATTGTACCGCATCAGAACTTTCTTTTTTAAAAACTGATCAAAATAAGAATATTAACGTTGAGACTTTAGATCATCATAATTTTGCTTCATAAAATTTTTAGCGTGCAACTTTGGTGCTTCTGAAGTTTTAACATTTAAACTTCTTTGAGCGTGATATTTCAATAATTATATAGAAATTCTTATCAGATCTTCTTAGCGTGATTTTGTTCGCCAACTTCTATGCTTCTTTATCAGAACTTCCCTGCATATTTTAATAAAATATTAGAGAGAAATTTTTTTCTTTATGTATATATCATGTATTTGTTATCATCAAAACTGTTACAAAGATGTAGAAGCAAACTATGTTCTAACAATCTTGACATCTTTGTATTGAGGATTTATTTTTCTCAATCTGTTTGGTTATACTTTTCATAGGATGGAGGTTGTTTACTCTAACTCGTTAATTCTATCAAGTCTATGAGAGCATGAAACTCTTATTTTGATGGAAAAGTCATCCAAGGGATGGTGAGCATTAGAGGTGTGTCAACCGAAATTATGTGGTTGATTGGTGTCTACACTGTTGAAATATCATCTAATTCACCTAAGATGAGCATTTAAGTTGGTTGAAGCAAGGAAGAGTTATTAGTTTGAAACCAAAGGATTATGGTTCCCTGGTATCTATTGGAAGTTCCTCTCTCTACTTAGGTTCAATTATGTGGTGTCCTCACATGATATAACATTGGTGTTTGCAAGGACTGAAGGGAATTCTTGTGTATTGGGAGAAGTAGACTTAGTATGAATAGTCTTCTTATAATGAAACATGATCATACATTGCCATGGTTGTTGAAGTCTGCTCCAGATATTTGTTAGAGGGAATTTCCTCTTTAGGTGTAGAAGAATGGCGTCCAACATCTCAAAGTCAGACAGAAGGTCTGAAGTTCAGAAGTTTAAAAAGAAGATTCTTCAGATGTGTAATATGCAGGTCTCTGCATGTATGCGTGATCCAGTATGGAAAGTTGATCAACTACTGATGGTTGATCCTCTTGTATCCCTTGAAAGAATTATGGATTACTGTGGTAACTCCAAACCATAGTTAATGGTGAAATCCATATGTTTGAGACTGATGTCGGATTCGATGTTAGAACATCATCTCAAAGGTTATGTTATTCCTTCAGCCAAAGAAGTTGTTATTGTCCAGAGTGGAGCTAAGGGCAAGCCACTGACTTAATATGGAATATTTTTTATGACATGAATGAATGTCATAAGCTATTGCTAGATGTATGCAGAAGAAGGACGTCAGACCAAATGTCATACCTTGTGTGAGAAGGTAATCTTATCTGACTATTGATAAATACTTTGATGAGACTTGAGTATTTGTCTGTCCTCTAAGGAGGTTGTGCATGAATAATGATGGTGGATACTTTGACAGGAGACTAAGTATTTATTTGAGGAAATTATGCAAATTTGCATTTTGAACATTGTGGTTCAGAGAATATGTGAGAGTTTATTTCTCTCCATGATATTCAAGTTTTTGGGAAAAACCTGAGTAAGTTGCACCGGCTATGTGTTATATTGGGAGCTTCGTAAAGGATTCCTATGCATAAGGAGTATTTTGAATGATTAGATCAAGAACCAGTTTGATTGGGTTCTGTAATATGAAGCAGACGTCCCACATGATGTCTTAACATCATGATTGTTGATGGATTTTTTGTTTTTAATGCTTGCGGTTGTGCATGTGAAGTTGTATGTTCAAGCATTAGTGTTAGAAGTGGCATTTCAGACTACATGGATTAGAATGTGGATATTCTGGTCCTATCTATAGTAGCATGTTTGATGAATGCATGACTACTTTGTTGAAGACTCCACTAGTATCAAAAACTGCTAGTGGATGTAAGGAAAGAAGATTGCTGACATATATTAAGGTTTGTGCAGAATGTTTATGGGAATGTGTTTTCTTCTACTGTAAGTCACTCCACAAAAGGCTCAGTGATCTAGATCTTAGTAAAGCTTTTAAGAAGACTAAGAATTTTTGGATTTTTTGAGTGACTTTACACCTTGTATGCATGACATCTTGCCTATTTAATAGGTCATGATACAGTGTCTGGAACTGCAAGGAGTCAGAAGGCTTAGATTTATTCTCAATGAGTGAGAATTTCTGACTTAAAATCAACTCTACTGAGGGAGTTGGTGTTCAACATCTAGAATATTTGGTCTTTGTCATGAAAGCATGAAGTCTTTTATGAGTATTCATCGGATGGTCAAGTATATCTTATGTCTATTATGTGAATGTAATGTTATACAACATGTTACGACATTATGAAATTATTGGTGATCTAGACAAGGCACGATTGGTCATAGCCATGTGAAGCTGGTGGATCAGAAGTTCACATATCTCTTTGGTGATTAATTGTTATGTATGGAATAATTTATTTTTCTCTACAGATGTTAAAAGGAATTTTTACTCCTTTTCTTGAAGGATCTGCGCTATGGTGATGGGTTTGGTACTGCAATAGAGCTCATTCAAATTGCTTGAAAGAAGTTGTCAAACAAAGATGTCCCAACATCTTTACTGAAGACTGACTCTATGGTGCTATGCTGCAGTGTTCAACAGTTGCTGAAGACTATTGTTGATGAGTGTTTTGTTTATTGCTGTAATTTGGTTGTAATTTTTATTTATTTGTTTTAGCCTAAATTTTCCAAAGGGGGAGATTGTAAGTTCTCTAGTTTTAAGGATTGACATTAATTTTTATAAAACGACTAATACAACAATATGTTAGATATGATGTATTAACTTGCTAATAGGAACAGGTTGATCAAGAAGTCCTATCTTATGTTAGGACATGTCGAGTTGAAGAGTTTCAACATCTGGAACAACATGTCAGATAAGATGTCCTATGAAGAAGTTTATGACATTGCACCTAACCTAAAGTGGACAATTAGATTCTGTTTTGATTTAACTGATGCAGGATATTTTGGGAAATATTATCCAACATTATAGGGTGCTGATTTAAAGGTCAAGAAGAATCAATCAGAATATTGAAGAATATACATTTTCTAAATTTGGAGATAATTTAGGAAGATTTGACTGAAGACCTTATTTGTAGTAGAAGTTACTACTGTATGTTACAACTGATATGTTGTACTTTGAAGGCCCAAATCCTATTGGGTATATGTTTAAATTAAATGCTTGTAATCTAGGAAAGGAAGGGGTTCAAGATGTAGAATTCTAGCACTTTGTTTTTTTTGACACTCTCTTGGAGAGTTTGTGTAAGTGAACCACTCAGGTTGTGAGATGGTCACTGTTGTTCTCACTCAGAAGCTGTGAATTAACAAGTTAAGTATTGTTCTTAGAGGAAGCTTTGAAGCAACTCTAAGTTGTGATCTTAGTAAAGAGTATTGGCTGGTGATTATGGAAGTGTGTCTTCCTGTTTTTTCATAATTGTTTTGATCCAATCGCTGTCTATGATTGAAGAGGGATTGGGAAGGGCCTCATATCTAGGTTAGTCTTAGACAGAAATCTAGGAAGGGTAGTGATTAAGTGATTAGGCTGTAAACTGGAGGTTTGATGTAGGGTATATGAATTGATACTACCATAGTGGATTTTTCCCGAGCTTTGTATGCCCCTAGAGTAGGAGAGTTGCTCCGAACTGGGTTAACAATTCTAGTGTGTTGTTTATTGCTTTTCATTATTGTTTTCATTGTTTATACCTTGCCTGTTTGTATATGTCGGATTAGATTTCCCAACATGTCATAGGACATATGAGTTCTATCATACCAGAATTTCAGGTATGAACACCAAGTTGAAGTTACAACTAGGTTCAATCAGAGTGTCATTTCAAAAAAGTATTGTCAACATTGAGCATCGGTATAACACTCATTTCTATTCCAACTTGCATAGTTTTGTATCAAGACAATGTATACAACTTATTGGAAAGGAACTAGAAAGGGTAAAATTTATTTGTGTAAGCAAATAATGATATGGTTTCTTCATTAGAACAACACATGGGTTACCGTGTGCATTTTAGCTTACTGATTTCCAAGTCTGGTAAAATTGTGTTCCTTTAGACTCAATTCATGTATTTTGGACAAAATTGCACATTGAGGAGCATTAGGTCAGTCATGGTGAGAGTGGTACAAAGTGGGATTTTGAATTAGAGTGTGAAGATTTGAAGACATATTTTAGTACATTGGATATTGTAGGCCAGTGGGTGATGAAGAAAAATGTTTGGGAACTAACACATCCATCCACAACTTTTATGTGTCCACCGCCGAAGAAGTACAAGCCAAAGAGGGGAGTTAAGAAGAGTAGAAAGGGTCAAGAGAGTGATGTACATCGTGATCCTAGCTAGTGAGAGTATGCTGAGGGATCACAGGGGAGTCAAACTACAAAGAGATCATGCACAAAACCAACTAGAAGTCAACCATCAAGTATGTCGATTAGTAGTCAATTGTCTGTCGAATCTTCAAGACATGTTTACTTGTCCCAGTTTCATGATTTATTACATCCATACATTGATGACATTATTGATGTTGGTGGCGATGGAAATTGTAGTTCCCGTTCTATTACAACTCAACTTGGATAGGGCGAAGAGTTATGGCCTTTGATATAAATGTAGTTAGATGTTGAAGTTCATCAAAACTCTCAATTATTTTCCACGTTGTTTTATGACAATGGCTCTACACTTAGGGATGTGTTACGAGTTGACCACTTGGGTGTGCAAGGTATCGATAAATGGATGATGATTCCTAATTTGGGTTACTCAATCGCATCTAGATACAATGTCATATTTGTCTCCATTTCCATGAGACTTAATATCACATTTTTCTTCTTGCCTTAACTTCACCAATGTATACGAGCAAGCATAAAATCATTGTTTTTGGTTTTGTCAACAATAATCATTGGGTTCGTGTAAAGTTGAAAGCAGATAGCCCATTTCCTCCCGTCACAGACTGTTGGAGACATAATTATACTAATGATAAAAAATACAAAGTTAGGAAGTCATTCTAGTTTGTTTTGTATTCTTGTATGTATGAAAATTATTATATGTATATATTTAGTTGGGGAGCATTTTTACCGACTCAGTTATTCGAGAAAAATCAAGGAAAATAGTGGGAAAAAACTTACTAATACTATACCGCAAATTTCAAAATTTCAGGAATTTTTTGGTAAACACCGAAAGTTCAAATAATTTCGATAATTTATATCTTTTGATCAGACATTTTAGATTTCCGATAAACTCTCATTTGTCACGGTAAAATAATGGAAAGTTATGGATAATTTTCGATAATCTCACGTAATTTCTGATAAAAAACTATATTTTTCAAAAAATTTGGCATTTAGAAAAGGGTATTAACGTAAAAAAAACTAGAAAATGGGGGGGGGTTGCCAAGTACAACTTAGGGGTTGGAAAGTTAATTCGTCCTACTCTTCTCATATGAAGAGTTATCTGAAATTGTCCTTTATATATTGGGAAATGCTCATTCCACCCTTAGTTGTACTTCTAACATCCTTAAAAATCCAAAAATCCCCTTCGTGCATCCGGAGATGCATCTACGGACACACTTAAATCACAACCAAAATGTGATATTCTGAGTTTTACCCCATTTTAAACAAAATATGGTCCGGAGATGCATCTTTGTAAGGTATTTGAGTGAATTCAGAGATCCATCTATGAAATGTACCCAAAAAGATTTTTAAAGTGTGTTGAATACAAAAGGGGATTATTCCGGAGATGCATTTCTAGAACACTCCATGATTCACATAAGACCAGTAATAATGTCCAAACATTCAATTTTTATGAGGCCAAAATTCATACATTAACTTATATTAACTTAAATTAACGTAAAATCAAAGTAAATTTAAAGTTAAAGAAGGGTAAAAATTAATACATTAATAAAAAAATAGTCAAGATAATTCATACATAACAGGAGTCCAAAAATACATCCAAAAATACCATAAAACATAAAACATCCCCATGTAAACTACTGAGTATGTCTAACCGCCAGACTCCTGTGCCGCTTGTACCCACAACATTTTGTAACTCGAAAACCATGTTCTGCAAGAGGGAAAACTAAGGATAATTATCCTTAAATTGTCATGCCTTTATGGCTCCTATACCCATCTTTGCAACACAGTGATATTACCGTTGTCATGCTCTCTGCCTGCTCATCCCATACCTTAAGTACCTCTAGATTAGCTGGCCTAGGTGGTTCTCGAAGAGCGTTTGTCATCATGATAGGGCGTGACACCCTATTGAACCATAACATGTAGCCCTTAACACAAGCCTAGTGTTTATTAGGTGTCACTCGACGATACTCCTTTGGTACCAGGTGACTCATGAAATCATCTAGTATTGCCTGTAGGCCTCTACGGCGGACACTGGGAGGAGAGGCATTATAAGGAGGTCTTGGAATGATTTGTAAGAACAAAGTGTAAGAACAAGAAGTGTTTCCTACATATGGAATTTAGTTTTTGATGATAACTTCACATGTTATCTTAGAGAACAATTGTATACACTAATGGTTTCATCTAGTGTGTAGTTGTTGCTATAATGTTCTGAATCTGGTACAAGGCATGTGACATCATAAGATTCTGAACATAAACTCTAGAAGAAAACATGTGGTTACATGTTTCGGAAAAGTCAAGGTTCTGAAATGATCTTCTGCAATGTTTCCTATGAACATTAGTATAGGAAGTTCTGACTGTGGCTTAGTGGTTCAACTTTGTAGGCCTTCTAAAAGCTTTACTTATGTGTTACAAGTTCTGAAGACTATGAAGACAAGGTTCTGCTGTACAAGTTCTGATGATCTGAAGAAAAGGAAGTTCTTACAACCAAGTGCTGAAGACTCTAAAGAACAAGGTTCTATGTGACAAGTTCTGAAGACTCCAAGACTTAGGTTCTAAGGCTTATAAGAAATATTCTTCTACAACAAGCTTCAATGTTCAACATTCAAATATCTGAAGCCTCTGAAGATAAGAAGAAATTTCAAATGGTTAACGTGTGATGTTCTGAAAAAGGTACATAAAGTGTCTGTGACCTCTACCCTCTAGGATGGTGTGAGCACAATCCTTTATACTGTATTGACAACCACTCTCATTGTGACTGTTGGGAAGGAACAACTGGAT
Source organism: Vicia faba (assembly GCA_948472305.1). NCBI lineage: Eukaryota > Viridiplantae > Streptophyta > Magnoliopsida > Fabales > Fabaceae > Vicia > Vicia faba. Next base: position 672,915,400 of record OX451740.1, read on the forward strand.
TTATAACTATGTTTTTGTACTTAACAGGTCTTTATTTACAAGCTAAATAGAAAAATATTATTCAGAAGAAAAGGTGGAAAGCTATCATTTAATAGTGACGGGATACAAAATATTATTTTATATTGTCTAAACTCTTACACCTTATTCTATCCATTGGGAACTAACCATTGATGCAGGAAAAGTCTCTTCTATCCTCACAACATGTCTCCCTGTCAAGGGCTGTAAAAGAATATCAAAGCTTCAAAGATAAATTGTTTGTTAGAGGTTTAATCGTTGCCATTGGCAAACAAGCTTCATCCTATGGAAGGAAAGCAGTGGACTTTGAAGATGTTAAAGTTGTAATGCTATACATACTGAAGACCACTTAAAAAGAGAGAAAAGAAAGAAATAAGATTTCAACAATATGCCATTCAATTATCATCATATGAATCTTGGATGAAACAAAAGAAGAAATGAGTTGTTGCTCGTAGCTCGCTCAAATAGAAGATGAAGAAGAACATTACAAGATGATACTCAACTTCTAATCATATACATCTTTGTAGAACATTGTAATGAACACTAGAGTTGTTGCTCGAGTAATGTTTATGTTCATATCTCTTCATGTAAATTGTTTTAACACTTGATTTGTTGCTCAAATAAGTGTAAAACAATATATGCTCAAAACACTTGTGTATCCGCTTAGAAGAATCATTCATGTAAACACAAGAAAACCCATCAATTGTTGTTGATTAGTTCCTTGAGAGACTGAGTGAAGGTCTAATCTTAAGAATACAATGGCTTCTGGTCATTATGGGAAATCCTGATAAGAGATTCCGAGGAATCAGATTCTGTTGGGTCAATGGTAGTCATATCTCAAAGAGGACTGAGTGAAGGTCAGACTCTTGTGAGATCCCTGATGGATATCATTGCAAGGAAATCCTGGTAGTAGATATTGAGGGATTGGATTCTATTGGGTCAATGAATGTTGTATCTGGTTGGATCCCTGGACGTGTCATTGTGTGTTAATCACCGACATTTGCCCGTGCGATTGTAATCAGTTTGGTTATAATGGATTAAGTCATTGGATAAGGTGAAATCATCCTTGCGAGGATGGACAAGAGTAGCCTAGTTAACGACGAACTTGGATAAAATACTTATGTCCTTTATCTTCATTGTTTTTATTGCTATTATCATTTGAGTGCAAAGAATTTCTTATGGGGAATGTTTTTTATGAACACAATTCAAACCCCATATTTTCTTGTGTTTTCTCTACCTTTGTTTGGTATCAGAGCTCGAATCTGTTATTGATTTAAGATAAAACACTTAACCGTGTAGAGATATCCAATTAGACAAAATTATGTAGTTTCATACTACTCAAATGATAGAAAGCTTTTCTGATTCAAAACCCATTATGTAGAGGATTCAAAACTCTGGGCTAGAATCATAAATATGAAGACAGAATCCCTAAAACAAGTTCTCAAGATTCTGAAGGCTCAAGTACTAGATGGAAAGGGATTTCATCTTCTCATTCAACAAAAGCTCTCCATTATATGCAAAGGATCAAATCAACATCATATCAAGAAGACTCATCAAGTACTTTTAAAGGACTAATACTTCTCACAGATGTATAAATGAGATTGGGAGGATATCAGAACATGCTACTAAAGAACAAGAAGTGAAATATCAGAAGATGCTTCCTCAATAAGCTTCCAAAGTATATAGGATTATTCAAATACTTCACCTTCTGAAGAAATGTTCCTAGATTTAGTGTTTGTGATGGCACACACTTCAGTTGAAAGAAGCATCTCAGCATAAATAGTGGAATCTGAAGATACAAAAGGAATACAACAAGAGGAATAGTCATAATCAATCTCAAATAAAGGAAAACTCATCACAAGAAAACCCCAGGTTAGTATTTACACACATTCTAAACAAAGTACTGATAGATACTTCTACCAGCTAGAAGTTATCCTTTTCAGAAAAGACCACTTGTTTAAATTATCATTTGATAAGACCTTGTCAATATCTTTGATTTTTCTCAAACTTGTTAATATTATTTTCTTTGTACAAACTCTCCTACTCAACCCATCCTCAGCTTTAATGTTTGTTTAGTTTCTTCTCTTTTTATAAGTCTTAAAAAAGTCTAAATAAGTCTCTAAAGAAAAACACACACGATTTAAAAGAAGTCGTCTAAAAATTATTAATAAAAATTTATTAAGTAACTAATAAAATAATATAACTCTAAGTAGTATTATTTCCCTTCTAAAAATTCTCTTTTGTGTGAGTCTATATCTTTATCTCTCTAGGCATTTGTACATCTTCTGTTACTTGTCTTGAAAATAATATAACTCTAAGTAGTATTCTTCCCAGTTCAGTGTCTTTGTCTACTTGTCTATTTCTCAAACCATTCAGTTTCATTCTTCTTCCATTTGTCAAAACCTTATTAAAAGGAATGACTAATTAAATATCCTTTACAGACTTCTCATATCATTTATCCAGTCAGTTACTCTTCCTTCTCATCTAGTTAAATCCTCACCTAGCTCATTCTTTGTCAGTCTCTCTCTCTCTCTCTCTCTCTCTCTCTCTCTCTCTCTCTCTCTCTCTCTCTCTCTCTCTCTCTCTCTCTCTCTCTCTCTCTCTCTCTCTCTTCTTCATACAAAATATATATCACTCTTCCAATAACCGTAAGAACTTTTCAAGATTTTGAAGAACTTCTGGAAGTCATCTGTGAACTTCATCCTTGACTCAGTAGGGTTGAGTTTGGTCTCACTGAAAGCTTCACTCTCCAAGGATGGTCTCACTACATCTCCATGTTGCATAGACCCATCTACCCTCATCTGATCCATGAGTTTTGGCTATATGCTTATGTTAGTGATATGTCCATATCCTTAACTATTTTCAACAATCATATCCCCATCACTCCAACATCAATTGTCGCTGCAATAGGATGTACTCAAGCAAGTACCACTATTGCAGCAATCCAAAACACTCCCTCTCTCCAAGAAAGTCTAAGATCCATTCATGATCCCTCTGAGATGTATGAACCAAACAATCCTAAAAATATCCTTCCTATCGGTGCCATATGGTTTCAACCCCTCGTGAAAATTTTTTGTCCCAGAGGAGTAACTATGCATATTCTAACTCATAAGGACAGGGTTCTGATTTATTGTCTCATGCATCATATCAGGATAAATCTGCCCAAACCAACTTCAAATTTCTATGAATCTCAAATGTTGCCTCCAGAAATCAACATTTATCCTTTATTCCTTACATAAGATTTCTTTCAGTTCTCTTTTTTAAGGCAGGGATCATTGAAGAAATTCGTCAAAATGGACCTGACGATGCTCTTGTGGAAGAAAGATGTGATGTTTTTGAAATCTAGTATGTATTCAATCTGCATCTATCAGAAAGTAGGTTATGAGGGTTTCTTAAGTGATTTGTGTGTTATCTTGTTTGTTTTAATGATGTTTGTATTTCCTCCTTGAATGAACGAAAAGATTATGTTACGATAACCAACTCTCTAAAATTGATTATTTTAAATAAATAATCTATCTAAACAAAAACTCTAACAATGGTCAAACTAATTAAGTAAACAACCACTAGTTAAATCCTAATAAGAAACTATCTAAGAATTAGAAAACTCAGAGTGATAAAATTTTAAATAAAGCAAAAATTTGTCTGCTAGCGTGACACTGTAATAGATGTATCTTCTTAAAATATTACAAAAATCATTTTGTTTTTCCCAATGACAGAATCCCCCTAGGCTTACTAATATCTCCCCTGACCCTAGCCTTAACTATTGTGTCCTAATCTGTCTACAAATCTTTAGAAAATCTAATGCGTAATTCGTATCTAAATCTCTGTCACCTCTCCTATATCCTTAATCCTCATTCTCTATATTTAGTCTCTCAATTATTTTCTCTTCACAAATCTCCAAACACCTTTCTCAAAAATGTATATCATCTCAAACCGAAGAACCTTTCATAGAGATGATGATCTTCTGGAAGTCATCAAGGAAATCCATCCAAGTTTTTTTATGCTAGTCCGAAATTCCACTCTACCATCCTTCTCCAAGAATGGAATAGCTATCGCTCTCTTCTGGTTAAAGTGGACATCTATCCAAACCTTTTAAAAACCTTCTATAAAAATGCTTCGATTAGTCTTAACGACCTATGGATCTCTTCAACCATCTATGGTTGGGATGTCTCTATAACTGCTGGAAGCATTGCTGATGAAATCAACCTTCCCCAAAAAGGGTTCACAATCAATTATCTTTCTCTTTCCAGTACCTCTGATTCAAAAATAATCTCTATCTTAAAAGTCTCTTCTGAGTTTGATTCCTCAGATTCGGAAAATCTTAAGCCTCTTGCCAAAGACTGGTTTCGCTTTCTTCTAACAAACATCTGCCCTCGTGGTACCAAAAAAAATCTCCTGTCTAATAATGATAAAATCATTATCTACTGCTTGATCAAACACATTCCAATTAACCTTCCTCATAATATCTTCAAACATCTTAAAGAATCTATCTCCTTTTCTAGAAAACTGAACAAAACTTTTATTCCCTATGGAAGAATCTTATCAGAAGTTTTTATTCAAGATGAACTTATAAGAATATTTCATTGACTTAAAATTGGTCCAAGTGATGCCTTGAAATAAGATAGGTGTGAAACTTTTGATAATCAATGGTTTAAATAATTGTTAAGTCTATTATGATTTTCTTGTTAAAATTTCTAATGCAACATGTGTTGTTTTTTATTCTTATTAGCGTATGTTTACTCTAGCATGTATGCTCTATGTGTCTGTACTTCTCTTTCAATTAATGAATCATGTTTCTCGTGTTTATTATCTTCTCTATTTAAATTTTCTCTATCGTTGTTATAGTTCTAATTTTACAATTAATTTGTTATGAATTACCTTAATTTATTCTCTCAATTTCCTTCATCTTGTACATTAATATTTTTTATCTTGCTTAAATCAATAAAATATATTTCCTGAGTTGATTATCTTTTTAATCTAATTCTCTGTCTCCCTATCACCTTTTTGATTTATGACAAAGGGGGAGAAAGTAAAACATGATTTTGATAATACATAACAGACATGTATAATGTTGTTGCTACTAACTGTTTGTTTGATGTTTCAATCTGGGAACTCTAAACAAGTTCACCAAGTATTCAAAGACGAGTTGAAAACCTTATGGATGAAATCAATTATAATTTTATATCTAAGATGTTGTACATCTTGTGAATATATGAATACTCAAACAGATATACCAAACACAATTTAGAAGTTACGAACTTACTGAAAGTAAGGTAATCTTGCTTGATATCATAGTATTAAGAAGTTATTACGTTTATGAAAGTATGAAATTCAGACGCAAAGCTCAGAAGTTGTGATCTCCTTAAAGGAAGTCAAGTCAATATTTTGATGCATGCTCTCATACAGAGATGCCACTCAGAATCTATGCTCTGATACATGTGCTTCAGCAACATATGCTCTATTCAGAAGTTGTGAACTGTCTAAATGTTTAATACAGTGGAGAATATCATATCAAATGCCGATGCTTGAGAAGCATAGTGTTTTAGTTGTGATATCAGAATCATGGTCCAGAAGCGTCGATACATAATGTGTGGCATTAGTTAATCAGGCTCAAATCAAGTTTTGATTCTTCATCAAGTTTTGATAGAAAACAGGTTCTGAGATGAAAACCAAGCGTTCTAGTCAGACTCTGAACAAGCTTAAATAGAATTTGGGTTTAACAAATTCAGGGGGAGCTGTGAGCTTAACTCTGAATTTGCCGGTTACGGTGATTACCCTGTATAAATTGTTCTATCAAAATACATGATTTTGTCATCATCAAAAAGGGTCAGATTGTAAGAACAAGAAGTGTTTCCTACATTTGGCCTTGAGATTTTGAAGATAACTTCACATGTTATCTTAGAAAACAATTATATACACTAACGGTTTCGTCTAGTGTGTATCTGCTTCTATAATGTTCTAACTCTGGTACAAAGCGTGTGACATCATCAGGTTCTGAACATACACTCAGGAAGAAAACAAGTGGTTACATGTTTCGGCAAAGTCAAGGTTTTTAAATGATCTTCTGCAACGTGTCTTAGTAACATTAGTACAAGAAGTTATGATTGTGGCTTTGATGTTTAGCTTTGTAGGCCTTTTAAAAGATTTACTTTTATGTTACAAGTTCTGAAGATTTTAAAGACAAGGTTCTGCTGAACAAGTTCTGATGATCTGAAGAAAAGGAAGTTTTTACAACCAAGTGTTAAAGACTTTGAAGAACAAGGTTCTACGTGACAAGTTCTAAATACACCAAGACTGAAGTTCTAAGGCTCATAAGAAATATTCTTCTACAACAAGCTTCAACGTTCAACATTCAAATATCTGAAGCCTCTAAAGATAAGAAGAAATTTCAAATGGTTAACGTGTGATGTTGTGCAAAAGGTACACAAAGTTTATGTGAACTCTACCCTCTAGGGTGGCATAAGGACAATCCTTTATACTGTATTGACAACCACTCTCATTGTGACCATTGGGAACAAACAACTGGATTTACAACTATCTTTCTTTACTTAACGGATCTCTGTTAACAAGCTTAATAGAAAAATATTATTCAGTGGAAAAGGTGGAAAGCTATCATTGAATAGTGACAGGATACAAAAATATTATTTTATATTGTCTAAAGTCTTACACCTTATTCTATATGTTGGGAACTAACCGTTGGTGCATGAAAAGTCTGTTCTATCCTCACAATGCCTCCCTCTATCAAGGGATATAAAAGACGATCAAATCTTCAAAGATAAATTGATAGTTAGAGGTTTAACTGTTGCCATTGGCCAACAAGCTTCATCTTGTGAAAGGAAAGTAGTGGACTTTGAAGATGTTAAAGTTGTAATGTTGTACATACTGAAGACCACTTAAGAAGAAAGAAAAGAAAGAAAGAAGATTTCAACAAGATGCCAATAAACTATCATCATATGCATCTTAAATGAAACATAAGAAGCAAGAAGTTGTTGCTCGTAGCTTGCCCAACAAGAAGATGAAGAAGAACACTACAAGATGATAGTTAACTTATGATCATATACATCTTTGAAAATATTGTAATGAACACTATAGTTGTTGCTCAAAAAGTGTTTATGTTAGTATCTCTTCATGTAAATTGTTTTAACACTTGAGTTGTTTCTCAAATAAGTGTAAAATAATATGTGCTCAAAACACCGTGTATCTTCTTAGAAGAAGCATTCGTGTAAACACAAGAAACCCCATCAATTGTTAATGATTAGTTCCTTGAGAGACTGAATGAAGGTCAGATCTCAAGAAGATAATGGTTATTGGTCATTATGGGAAATCTTGATAGGAGATTCTAAGGAATCGAATTCTTTTGAGTCAATGGTAGTCATATCTTAAAAAAGACCAAGTGAAAGTCAGACTCTTGTAAGATCCTTAATGGATACCACTGCATGGAAATCCTGGTAGGAGATCTTGAGGGATCAGATTCTATTGGGTCAATGAAAGTTATATCCGGTGGGATCCCTGAACGTGTCAGTGTGTGTTAGTCAATGGCAGTTTCCTGTGAAATTGAAATCAATTTGGTTATAGTGGATTAAGTCCTTCGATAAGGCGAACTCATCCTTGTGGGGGTGGATAGGAGTAGCCTAGTTAAAGGCGAAATTGGATAAAATAATTGTGTCCTTTATCTTCATTGTCTTTATTTCTATTATGATTTGAATGAAAATAATTTCTAATGGGGAATGTTTTCTATGAGCACAATTCAAACCCCCACTTTCTTGTGTACTCTCTACCTTCACAAAGTTTGTCCTACATCTGACCTTATGTTTTGATGATAAATTTACATGTTATCTTTTAGAACAATTGTTTACTCTAACAGGTTTCTGTCTAGTGTGTATTTTTTTCTATACATATTCTGACTCTAGTAAGAAGGTGTGTGACGTCATCAGGTTCTGAACTCAACACTCTGGAAAAATAACTTTGGTGTGTTACAAGTTAAGTCAATATTAAGGAATGCGTCTTATGCAACTGTTATAAGGAACGTTAGTAAAATAACTTCTGATCGTGACTTGTTCAAGGAAGCTTTGGGGGCCTTCTAAAGCTTTACTTTTGACATTCCAAGTTCTGAAGATGCTGAAGACAAGGTTCTGTTGAACAAGTTCTAAAGATCTGAAGACATTCTTCTGAAGACCAAAGTGTTGAAGACTGAGAATGCAATAGTTCCCTGAACAAGCCCTGTAAGGTTCTAATGACTTAGGTTTTGAAAGATACATAGTTCTGATCCCTCTACAACATGTTTCATCAATAAAAATATCAGAAGCCTCTGAAGACATAAAAGACGGAGATCAAGACTAAGGGGTTGCATGTGATGGTGAGTATAAAAGTACAAAAGTACACTATGGCCTATATTCTCCTGAGTGGCAAAATGATAGACCTATTTGTACTATTCTATACTTGTCTCACCATGACCATTGGGAATAATACAACTGTATTTGTGTTTCCTATTCTACCCTCCAATAGATCTCTTCTTTTCATCTATAAAAGAAGTACTAGGAAGAATTTGAAATCAACGAATCATTTCAACAAAACTACACTAAGTTGTTGCACAAAAACTCTTTGAGAAACCTTTTGTATAGTTTTGTAAATATGCAAGGAGATTTTGTTCGTATCTTTCTATCAACACTTTTTTGTTACTGTACTTAAAAATTGTGTAATGTGCTTGTGTAAAGGAATCTTTGTATACACATATTTGTAATCAACTGTTGTTGATAGGTTCCTTGAGAGACTATGAGTTGAAGTGGTGAAAAACACAAGAAGGGGGGGTTGAATTGTAAAACTGAAATCTAATGCAATGAACAAGATATTTTTATCCTGGTTCGTTTGATCTCAAACTACTCCAGTCCACCCGTCAAGGTTATTTCGCCTCTCTCCAACGAGGTCTTAATCCACTATATTCAACTGAATATTACAGACTGCTTTAACAACTGCTAAAGCCTTCTTGATCCAAACCACAACCCGGTTTGTCAAGGAAACACTTTCTTACAAAGAGATAAAACTAAGTGTGTGAATGTTTTCTACAAAACTGTATCACAACTGTGATGTATACACAAATTGAAGCTTAGAAACTAGATTGCTAAACAATGATAAGATATCAGAATGTGTGGTTTAGCAAAACTGAGAGAAAGAAGATTTTGATCAGCTTTTATGCGTGTAGAGATTTGGAGAGCATTAGCCATTTCAATCTTCAAAGTCTTGTTTATATAGCACTGAGATGTTGAACGTTGGATGCAATATTCTTGATTCAATGCTAATAACAAACTTTCCTTATCGAGCAGATCTTGTCTGGAATGAGGCCGTTGGTATTAATTTGCTTTCAATGCACAGTACCGTTGCTTACTTAATGCAAGTTTTGGCTTGGCTCATTCTGACTCTGCTTAGCTGCTGATGAACTGTTGTGTTTCTATATCAGAGTGTTGAGCGCAGTCTTGTTCATCAGGCTTCAGCATGTACGTGAGTTGATCATCTGATTCTAACATTCTGATATGGCAACTTCTGATGCTGGTGTCAAGAACCAAATTCTGATGCTGATTAGATGTGATCTTGCTTATATCAATCAGAGTACCTACAAGTCAGAACATAGTAATTTTAGGCAGCAGATAGTTCATACATGATTCTTATAAATAGTATATCTTTTCACTTTGTTATCATCAAAACTTAAATAGGGTAGTAGATTCAAACTTTGTTCTAAGAATCTCCCCCTTTTTGATGATGACAAAAACTAGATATTTTTAAATGAAAATAACGTGAAAAGGTATCAGAGATATGCATCAGAGTAAGAAGTACAAAGGATAAGGAGTAAAAAGATATCAGAGTTAAGAGATACTCCCCCTGAGTTTATTACTTCCCTTTGATTACAAGTGTTCTTCAGGATCAGATCTTTTTGCCTTTCTTTAAACATCAGAGTATCAGAGTCTTTGACTATCAGAAGCTTTATGTCAGAGCAGAGCTTCAGAGCTTTTCTTGTCAGAGCTTTGCTTTGGATCAGAGTATCAGAGCGGATCAGAGCTTCATAGTGATCAGAGCTTCTAGTCTTCACCTGTAGACTTTAAGCAAAACAGAAAAACATTTTCAAGTAATAGAGTTAGAATGTTTGAGAATTTCTGTCTAGTTAGCCGTTATTGTTTAAAATATCATTCTTGTTCTCCCCCTTTTTGTCAGCAATCAAAAAGTGTAGGTGAGTGCTAAAATAATTTAAGATCAGAAAAACTAATCATATTAAAAGAGTTCAGAATCAAAACATGAAAATAGTACAAAACATATTCAAACAGTACATCAGAAAAACAAAGAAAATATGAAAAAGACATGAATGAAAAAAAAAAACTAAGGTTGAGGAGGCAAGCATGTGAACATGTTCTCCAGCATGGCTTGGATCTTTTCAGCAGTCTCATTCTGCTTGTGCACCATGCTGACAACAGTGTCAATCTTGTTGTCCTGCACATCCATTCTTTCTTTCATCTTCTGGTCGTTTTCATCCATCCGCTGCTGCAGACGCATGCCATTCAACTTTAGTTCTTCCAGAGTCTGCCTGTCCAAGGCAGCTTGAGAAGCATCAGAAGCAGGAAGCTTCTGAGAGCTTTCAGCAACATCTTCTGCTTGACTTTCTTCAGCTTGAATGGTCTTGTCTTCTTCTGATTGCACCTTTGAAGCTTGCTGTTTCTCAGACCAAGGTTTACTATCCAGAGGGAGCACGTCTTCTTTCAGAAGCTGACTTCCAACTTCATTCAGAAGCTTGCTGAAATTCTGTTGTGCCTGCTCATAGTTGATATTCTGCAACTTGAGGGCTTCAACACGTACCCAAAGTCTGAATTGTGACCAGAGCTGATCAGAAGCAGCTGGGTCAATCATTCCAGGACAGACTTGCTTCAAAGAAGCAATCCATTGCAGCACACCTGTTTCAAAATTCATAATACCAGAGCCAACATCTGGTTGTTTTGGGTTTGGGATGGTAATTTTATGTTTCAGATTAGCAAGACGGTCAAGACTGGTTAAGTCTATGAAGGTCCTGCTGGGGTTTTCAGAGGTTTTCTTGGCAGCTGTTTGTTTTGGAGAGGGAGTTTCAGAATCATAAATTATGATTGGACTGGGTGGTGTTTTGGGAGTATTTGGTGGTGTAGATTCTGATGAGGATGGTAATTGTGCCAAGGTGATTGTTGTTCCACCTGGCAGCTGGATTGCCAAAGGTGATGGTTGAGGTGAATGAGGTTCAGATGGTTGAGGAGAAGGAGTTTCAGAGTGATGAAACTCTGGTTGAGGTGATGGTGGATTAATTTCTGGTTGAGGAGAGGGAGACGGAATTGCTGGTTGAGGAGAAGTTGTTGGAATTTATGGTTGTTCAGGGATTAGGGGTTCTTCTGGAATGGGTGAGAGTGGTTGTTGTTGTTGTTCTGGTTCTTCAGCAGATTGCTGTTGTTCTGGTTGTGGAGGAGGGACAATTTATGGTTCAGAGTTTGGTAGATCAGAGGTGTGTTGATCAATGTCAGACAGCACTTGGTCAATTGCTGATGTTGTTGAGATTGTTGGTTGTTTGGGATGTTTGGTTCTGGGTCTTCTGAGTTTTAATGCCTCAGAAGGGTCCTCTTCTGGTACAGTTTCATCTATGGTAGGGATGGGGATTGAGATTCTATGAGAGGTTTGAGGAGGAATAGATGCTGGAATAGTAGAAGAATTTAAAACAGAAGCAGCAGATGAATTACCTCTTTTCCTGGGTGTCTGCTGGGATGATCCTTCTGAAGGTGCCTTCCTCTTCTTCGTCTTCTTCAGAGTCACTTCTTGCTGAGGTTGATGCAGAGCTTTGATAATCAGATTTCGATCTGAACCATCTGCCTTGCACGCATCCAAGTACCTGAGAACCACCTCTGGTTTAGATTCTATCTCAGAAAATAAAGGAAAGTCACTCAGAGGAACTCTTCTGCTGGTGATATCAGCAATAGGAGTAGCTCTGGGTTCCTTCTGAATATTTTCTATCAACTTCATCTTCTTCAAGTTCTTTGTGTTCAGAGGTTTCCCAACTGTTGGTTCAATAATGCTTAGCTCTTGAGCTTCTATTAGATGCTCTATCAGCCTATTCTCTGTCAGAATATCTGATATCAACCTTCCAAAGGGTATCCAATCCCTCTTGGTTCTTTCTTCTTCCCTGGTTTCCTTCACACTTGTTCTGAGGTGGTTGAACAGAAAATGAGCCAGATTGATTTTTACCTTCTGATCAATAAAGTAGATCAGAAACTGCTGATCCACATTTATGTAATCAGGTGAACTGGTTGGTTTCCTGTGGTTGAAGCACCCCAGAATTATCTTAGCCCAAACTCTGTAATGATCCTTCATATCTTTGATCTTGCTGCTGGGCACCCTATGGGTGAAAATCCTTGCAGCTATCACACCCACATCGGCACATCTTTCAGCCATGTCCACACAACGGACGCCACCTCCACTGTAACCGATTAGCCTTGCAATGTGATCCTCTGTGATCACAATCTTCTTCCCCATAACAAAGGAGGTGACTAGATGTGTTGAAGCCTTGGCGTGAATCCAGAATTCCTTGACTAGCATAGGGAATGTTGGTCCAACCAACCTGTCAAAATACCTTTCCCACTTCCGTGCCCTAACTTCTTCAGTTAGGTCAAAATCGTTCTCCTTCAAACTTCCAAAATCAATGATTAATTCAGAAAGCACTTCAAGATTCTTCACAGGAGTGAGGAGTGTTCTGAATGGCACTTGATATTGCTCAGATGATGCTTTCTTCTGAGGACCTGCAGAAGCACTGCTGGAGGTTGCCATGTTCACACTAAATAGGTTTTGAGAAGAAACTGAGAAAAGGGTTTTGCAAGAGATGAATACAGAAATATGCAGAGAATGCTTGAGTATTAGTGAGAAAACGTAAAGAATGAGAATGAGAGATTAATGTGTTTAAATAGAGTTTCAAAAATATTTTGAAAAGATAAACGTTTTTTAAGAGAGAGAAAAATCATGATTGCATTTTAAAAGCATGATTACTTTTCATTAAATGCTTGCTGATTTTGGGGGATTTGAGAAAGATACTTAAAAACGGTTACCAGACATGTGTCTCAATGCACCCAATCAGCGCTTTGCCTTCTCAGAAGCGTGCACGCGTTCTGTTTCAGAGATATGCTGATGATTGGATGACACTTGTTTGATGTAGTGATCAGCACGTCTGTCTTTGAGCTTAGACTCTCAGATCTTTAGACTTGCATCTGATACAATCTGCATGTTCTATCTTTCTGAAAGAAGATTGATCAGAAGTTCACAGTAAAACAATTACATTCTGAAGGTAAATATATGGAATTAAAACATTTTCACTCTGGACAAACTTTCATGCTGAGATGTTTCAGAATGAAATTAAACCTATCTTCTGAAAGGGGTTTAGTAAAGATATCAGCCCATTGATGGTCTGTATCTATAAATTTTAAGTTCAAAATACCTTTCTGAATATAGTCCCTAATAAAGTGATGTTTTATTTCTATATGCTTAGCTCTAGAATGTCAAATGGGATTCTTACTTAAGCAAATAGTAGAAGTATTATCACAAAGTATAGGAATGTTACTCTCAAAAATCTGGAAGTCTTCAAGCTGACTTTTCATCCAGAGCATTTGTGTGCTACATCCTGCTGCTGCTATGTACTCAGCTTCTGCTGTTGATAGTGCAATTGTTGATTGCCTTTTGTTGGACCAAGAGATCAGATTTTCTCCCAGAAACTGGCAGCTTCCAGAAGTACTTTTTTGTTCTACTCTGTCTCCAGCAAAATCAGCATCGCAGTAGCCTACTAAGCTGTAATCACTAGATTTTCTATAAAACAAACCCAGATTAGTAGTACCTTTCAGATACTTGAAAATTCGCTTAACAGCTGTTAAGTGAGATTCTCTAGGATCTGATTGGAATCTAGCACAAATACAAACACTGAATAATATGTCAGGTCTTGAAGCAGTCAGATAGAGGAGAGAACCAATCATACCTCTGTAGACTTTCTGTTCTACATTTTTGCTTACCTCTTCTCTTTCCAGAATGCACGTGGGATGCATTGGAACCTTTGATGGCTTACATTCTGAGAGGTCAAATTTCTTCAGAAGATCTCTGATGTATTTGCTCTGATGAATGTAAGTTCCCTCTGGAGTTTGATTGATCTGAATTCCTAGAAAGAATTTCAGTTCCCCCATGAGGTTCATCTCAAATTCTGCCTGCATACACTTAGCAAATTTTCTTCCAAGAGAAGGATTAGTAGAACCAAAAATAATATCATCAACATAAATTTGACAGACTAAGATGTCATCCTTAACTGATTTACAGAATAGAGTAGTGTCCACTTTCCCTCTGGTGAATTCATTTTCTAACAGAAAGTTACTTAGCCTTTCATACCAAGCTCTGGGAGCTTGTTTCAGACCATACAGTGACTTCTTTAGTTCGAAAACATGTTCTGGATGTTTTGTATTTTCAAAACCAGGGGGTTGGTGTACATAAACTTCTTCTTCTATATAACCATTTAAGAATGCACTTTTGACATCCATCTGATACAGAGTGATGCCTCTATTAACAGCAAATGAAATTAAAAGTCTGATAGATTCTAACCTGGCGACTGGGGCAAAGGTTTCTGTATAGTCTATCCCCTCTTGCTGACTATAACCTTGTGCAACCAGTCGTGCCTTGTTTCTGATGACTTCACCTTGTTCATTTAGCTTGTTTCTGAACACCCATCTTGTTCCAATGACGTTGAATCCTTTTGGTCTGGGAACGAGATCCCATACGTCGTTTCTGGTGAATTGATTCAGCTCTTCTTGCATTGCCAGAATCCAGTCATTATCCAGAAGTGCTTCATCAATAGAAGAAGGTTCAATCAGAGACACAAGTCCCATAAGAGTTTCTTCAGAGTTTCTGAAGCTTGCTCTTGTTCTGATTGGATCTTCCTTTCTTCCTAAGATTGTTTCTTCTGGGTGATCCAAGCTGCTTCTGGGTAATCTCTTTTGAGGTTGATCAGCAGCTGTTGTAGGATTGTTAGCAGTGCTCCTTTCAGACATTGAAGGAGTGTCTGTGTTGAGAGCTTCTGATGACTTGTCTTCAGAACCTGTAAATTCAATTTCTATACCTGGAAAAACTTCATTCTGCTTTGACTTTTCAGAGTCAAGCTTATCATCAAAACAAACACTGATTGATTCTTCCACAATCTGTGTTTTTGTATTGTATACTCTGTACCCTCTTGAGCGTTCAGAGTATCCTAACATAATACACTTCTGTGCTTTAGAGTCAAACTTGTTCAAATAATTATTTGTATTTAATATAAAGCAAGTACATCCAAATGGATGAAAATATGAAATGTTGGGCTTTCTGTTCTTCCACAATTCATATGGAGTCTTTTCCAGAATAGGTCTTATTGAGATTCTATTCTGAATGTAGCACGATGTGTTTATTGCTTCTGCCCAAAAGGTCTTAGCAACGTTTGTCTCATTGATCATGGTTCTGGCCATTTCTTGCAATGTTTTGTTCTTTCGTTCTACAACTCCATTTTGTTAGGGAGTTCTAGGACAAGAGAAATCATGCAGAATGCCTCTGTCATTAAAGAATGACTCAAAATCTTTGTTTTCAAATTCTCCACCATGATCACTTCTGACTTTAACGATTCTAAGATCCTTTTCATTCTGAACTTGGTTACAGAAGGTAACAAACACAGAGTGTGACTCGTCCTTGTGTCTTAAGAACTTTACCCATGTCCATCTGCTATAGTCATCTACGATTACTAACCCATACTTCTTACCACTGACTGAAGCAGTTTTAACTGGTCCAAATAAGTCAATGTGCAGAAGTTCTAATGGTTTAGAGGTAGAAACAACATTTTTGGATTTAAAAGAAGGTTTTGCAAATTTGCCTTTCTGACATGCTTCACACAGAGCATCTGAATTGAACTTCAAATTAGGAAGTCCTCTAACCAGATTGAGTTTGTTAATCTGAGATATTCTTCTCATACTAACATGCCCCAATCTTCTGTGCCAGATCCACTGCTCGTTGTTAACAGACAGAAGACATTTTACATTCTGACTCTTTAGTTCAGAAAGTTTGATTTTGTAAATGTTGTTTTTCCTCTTACCATTAAACAGGATAGTCCCATCTTTCTGACTAACAGCTTTACATGATTTTTGATTAAAGATTATATCATAACCGTTATCACTTAATTGACTTATGGATAACAGATTATGCATCAATCCATCTACTAGCAGAACATTATTAATAGAGGGAAGATTTCCATTACCTACAGTTCCAGAGCCAATTATCTTTCCCCTCTGATTGCCTCCAAAGCCAACGTGGCCTCTAGGCTTAAGTTCCAGGCTTTGGAACATATGCCTTCTTCCCGTCATGTGTCGTGAGCAGCCAGAGTCCAGGTACCATGACTGGTGTTTCTGACTTGCTGCTAAAGATATCTGCAACATGTATTATTTAATCCTTAGGTACCCAGATTTTCTTGGGTCCTGATTTGTTAGTTTTACCAAAACTCTGGTTGAATTTTGGTTTCACAGAGTGCTTACTGCTAGTGTATTTAATATCATGTGTGTGACCATATACAAAATGTGAATTCAGAGGAGTGTGTTTAATGGTTAAGTCCATGACATTCTTTGGTGTAGGAACCTTACCTTGGTATCCTATTCCTTTCCTGCCGTTTCTGCTAACTCCATAGATCATTGAAGCCATTCTGCTTCTATCTATGCTTTTAGCTAGGAACTTCTGGAAACTGTGATCATACTCCTTGATGATCTCATCAGCGTTGCTGGGAGTTTCAGAAATTGGTTCCTTCTGAGAGTTTTGTAAAGTATTTTCTAATTTTGAAATCTTATTTCTCAGCTCAGAATTCTCCAATTTGAGACTCTCAGTCTTATTAGAGTCAGATTCAAGATTCCTTTTCAGGTCTCTGAATTTAACTCTAATTTGCTGATACCGTTCCAGAATCTCATTAAGGCTTTCAGCAAGTTCAGCCTTTGTAAAGTTAACAGCAAAGTTAGGAAATACCTCTTCAGTATTTGATTCTGAGTCTGATTCAGAAGCTTCACTATCTTCTGAGATGTTAGCCATGAGAGCTATGTTTGCCCTCTCATCATCTGATTCTGAGTCAGCTTCAGACGAGTCAGAGTCATCCCATGTAGCCATGAGACTTTTCTTCTTCTCTCTTCCAAACTTCTTTTTGGGCTTTTCCCTCTGAAGCTTTGGGCAGTCACTCTTATAGTGTCCTTGCTCATTACACTCATAGCAGATGATGTCTTTGGTGTTTGGCTTTTTGCTACTGGAGGAGCCTTCAGATCTTCTATATCCAGAGGAAGAATCTGTCCTTCTGTATCTGGAAGAAGACTCGTTCTGATCAGATCTTCTGGGATTCCTGAACTTTCTTTGTCTTTGCTTCCACAGTTGATTTACTCTTCTGGAAAGGAGAGAGAGTTCGTCTTCTTCTGATGAGGATCCATCAGATGTTTCTTCAACTGCCTGCAAAACTTTAGACTCAAATTTTTTGTTAGATTTTAATGCTAAAGGCTTACCTTGCTTCTGAGGCTCATCAGCTTCTAGCTCTATCTCATGACTTCTGAGGGAGCTAATAAGTTCCTCCAAAGTGATTTTGTTGAGATCTTTAGCTAGCTTCAGAGCTGTAACCATAGGTCTCCACTGCTTGGGTAAACTTCTGATGATTTTCTTGACATGGTCAGCAGTAGAGTATCCTTTATCCAGAACTTTGAGACCAGCTACCAGAATCTGGAATCTAGAGAACATGGTTTCAATGGATTCAGATTCTTCCATTTTGAATGCCTCATACTTCTGAATGAGCGCCAGAGCTTTTGTTTCTTTGACCTGAACGTTGCCCTCATGCGTCATTCTGAGTGAGTCAAAAATATTCTTTGCTGTGTCTCTGTTGGAGATCTTTTCATACTCAGTATAGGAGATGGCGCTGAGGAGGATGGTTCTGGCCTTGTGGTGATTCTTGAAGTCACGCTTTTGTTGGTCAGACATTGTTTTTCTATCAATCTTCTGACCGCTTGCATTCACAGGATGCGTGTATCCATCTGTCACCATATCCCACAGATCAGCATCATGAGCCAGAAAGAAGCTTTCAATTCTGTCTTTCCAGTAATCAAAGTTTTCTCCATCAAAGACTGGAGGTTTTCCGCTGAATCTGTCTCTGTCCTCATTGTTGTCATTGCTGATGTGAGAATTGTTTCATGCCATTGTGTTTTTCTGACGCTGGATCTTGTACTGACACGGTTAAGTGTTTTAACTCAGAACCAGGCGCTCTGATGCCAATTGAAGTGGTGAAAAACACAAGAAGGGGGGGGTTGAACTGTAAAACTGAAATCTAATGCAATGAACAAGATATTTTTATCCTGGTTCGTTTGATCTCAAACTACTCCAGTCCACCCATCAAGGTGATTTCGCCTCTCTCCAACGAGGTCTTAATCCACTATATTCAACTGAATATTACAGACTGCTTTAATAACTGCTAAAGCCTTCTTGATCCAAACCACAACCCGGTTTGTCAAGGAAACACTTTCTTACAAAGAGATAAAACTAAGTGTGTGAATGTTTTCTACAAAACTGTATCACAACTGTGATGTATACACAAATTGAAGCTTAGAAACTAGATTGCTAAACAATGATAAGATATCAGAATGTGTGGTTTAGCAAAACTGAGAGAAAGAAGATTTTGATCAGCTTTTATGCGTGTAGAGATTTGGAGAGCATTAGCCATTTCAATCTTCAAAGTCTTGTTTATATAGCACTGAGATGTTGAACGTTGGATGCAATATTCTTGATTCAATGCTAATAACAAACTTTCCTTATCGAGCAGATCTTGTCTGGAATGAGGCCGTTGGTATTAATTTGCTTTCAATGCACAGTACCGTTGCTTACTTAATGCAAGTTCTGGCTTGGCTCATTCTGACTCTGCTTAGCTGCTGATGAACTGTTGTGTTTCTATATCAGAGTGTTGAGCGCAGTCTTGTTCATCAGGCTTCAGCATGTACGTGAGTTGATCATCTGATTCTAACATTCTGATATGGCAACTTCTGATGCTGTTGTCAAGAACCAAATTCTGATGCTGATTAGATGTGATCTTGCTTATATCAATCAGAGTATCTACAAGTCAGAACATAGTAATTTTAGGCAGCAGATAGTTCATACATGATTCTTATAAATAGTATATCTTTTCACTTTGTTATCATCAAAACTTAAATAGGGTAGTAGATTCAAACTTTGTTCTAACATGAGTAGTATGGATTCCCAGGAAGACTTTGGTTGCAGTCATATTGGTTTGCAATAATGATCAACGGACTTATTGGTGGTTCAAATAAGGTTGATCGAACTTATTGTGGTTGATTTTAATCTGGTTGATTATAGTGGACTAAGTCCTTCTGTACAAGGAAAATCACCTTTCAGGGTGGACTAGAGTAACTTAGTTAACAGTGAACAAGGATAAAAATAATCATGTTCATTTATTTTTATTCACTTGTTATCTTTGCGATTTGTGTTGCGAAAAGATTATATTTGGTGCAACCTAATTCAAACCCCCATTTCTTGTGTTTCTCGCACATTTAATTGGCATCACAACTCCAGTTCTGGTATTGATTTCTATCAAACACTTAATCATGTCAAATAAAGACCCATATGAGTTTTAGAAACACTATAGTTGATCCTATTCCATCATTACCTGCTCCAGTTTCTGATAAAGATAACTACAATGTTAAACCTTCCATTCTTTATGGTGAAAAGTTTGAGTACTGGAAAGACAGACTATAAAGTTTATTTCTAGGTCATGATGTTGATCTTTGGGATATGTTAGTTGATGGCTACAAACATCCTACAGATGAGAATGGAAAGTAGCTTAAAAGGAAAGCTATGACTGATGAACAAAATAAGAATTATAAGAACCATCATAAAGTAAGAACTATCTTGCTGAATGCTACTTATTACACTGAGTATGAGAAGATCACAAATAGAGACTCAAATAAGTCTATATTTGACTCTCTCAAAATGACTCATAAAGGAAATGATCAAGTCAAGGAAACCAAGCATTTGGCCTTGATTCATAAGTATGAAGCCTTCAAGATGGAGGATGATGAAACAATTGAGATGTTGTTATCAAGGTTACAAACCTTAGTTGCAGGACTGAGAGTTCTAAGAAAAGGTTACTCAACAGTAGATCACGTGAAAAAGATTATCAAAAGCTTTCCACCTAAATGGAGGCCTATGGTAACTGCACTCAAGCTTGCAAATGATCTCAATAACACTTCTCTAGAAGAACTGGTGAGTTCTCTAAGAAGTCACGAGATTGAGCTAGAACAAGATGAACCTCACAAGAGAGGAAAGTCTGATGCACTCAAATCTGTCAGAAGATCTGAGAAGTCCAAAGCTCTTCAAGCTGAAGAATTGAGGATTCAGAATAAGATTCTAATGAAGGCAAAGATGAGTTGCCTCTACTATCCAAAAGGGTTAATCATCTCTAAAATAGAGATCAAGGAAACAAGTTCATAAGTTCTAGAAGGACAGGTGGTCGCTTAGAGTCTACTTCTGATTAGAGGAAGTATGGTGGTAAAGAATTCACTTGTTATGAGTGGAACGAGCTAGGACACTACATGAGTGATTATCCTAAACTGTAGAAGGACAAGTCCATGATGAAAGCTATCAAGAGCAAGAACAAAAGGGTTGATGGCAACCTGGGATGACTCTGACTCTTCAGAAGACGACTCTGACTCTTCAGAAGATGACTCAGAAGAAGAAAATGCTAATGTGGCGCTATGGCTTAAGTTGGAACATCTATTAAAAGGATCCCTCCAGAAGATTATGCATAATCATAATCAGACACAGAAAAGGTATTCTCCACAATTCCATTTTCTGACCTTGCTTATTCTGAATTAAATCCTTCTTTATTTGAAATTCTGGAAAAACATGAGTTACTCAAGATTGAATTCAAGGAACTTAAAAATTCCCATGAATCCAAATCTTCTGAAAACGACAAGCTTAAGGAAAATATCTCCATTTTAAATGAAGATTTTTTTTTCTTAAATATGAGAACTCTACCCTCAAAGGCACGAGAACTCTTCCAGAAGCTTCTAAGAGTACTGATGATGTCATTATGAAATATAAAAAAGCCTTCCAGAAACTCTTGGCCAGAAGCATAGGGGAGATTGTAAGAACAAAGTTGGTTCTACATCTGGCCTTATGTTTTGATGATAACTTTACATGTTATCTTTGAGAATTATTGTGTACTCTAACATGTTTCTTTCTAGTGTGTGGATATTGATATACATGTTTTAACTACAGTAAGAAAGTGTGTGATGTCATAAAGTTCTTAACTTAACACTCTAGAAGAATACCTTTAGTGTGTTACAAGATAAGTCAAGATTAAGGAATGGATCTTATGCAACGGTTCTAAAGAATGTTAGTAAAAGAGCTTATGATCATGACTTATTCAACGAAGCTTTGGAGGCCTTCTAAAGCTATACTTATGATGTTATAAGTTCTGAAGATGCTGAAGACAAGGTTTTGTTAAACGAGTTCTAAAGATATGAAGACATTCTTCTAAAGACTAAGTGCTGAAGACTGAGAAGGCAAGAGTTCTCTGAACAAGTCCTGTAAGGTTCTAATGACTTAGGTTCTGAAAGATACATTGTTCCGATCCTTCTACAACATGCTTCATCAACAAAAATATCAGAAGCCTCTCGAGACATATAAGAAAAAGATCAAGACTAATGGATTGCGTGTGATGGTGAGTATATAAGTACAAAGGTACACTGTGACCTCAATTCTCTAGAGTGGCACAAGAACATACCTTTTTGTACTATTCTCTACCCGCCTCACCATGATCGTTGGGAATAACACCGTTGTATTTGTGTTTCCTATTCTACCCTCCAAAGGATCTCTTCTTTTCATCTATAAAAGAAGTACTAGGAATAATTTGAAATAAACGAATCAGTTCAACAAAACTACACTAAGTTGTTGCACAAAAACTCTGCAGAGAAATATTTTGTATAGTTTTGTAAATATGCAAGGAGATTTTGTTCGTATCGTTCTATCAACACTTTTGTGTTAATGTACTTAAACATTGTGTAATGTGCTTGTGTAAAGGAATCTTTGTTTAAACACCTTTGTAATCAACTGTTGTTGATAGGTTCCTTGAGAGACTCTGTGTAGTATGGATTCTCAAGAAGACTTTGACCATGGTCATAGTGGTTTGCAATAAGTATCAACAAACTTATCAGAGGTTTCAATAGCGTTGATCAGACTTATTATCATTGTCTATAATATGATTGATTATAGTGGATTAAGTCCTTGTTTATAAGACAATTCACATTGCGAGGTGGATTGGAGTAACTTAGTTAACAATGAACCAGGAAAATAATAATTGTGTTCATCTATTTTTATTCATTTTTTTATCTTTGCGATATATGTTATGAAAATATTATATCTGGTGCAACCTGTTGTACCCCAAAATTTGCCCTCCCATATTTCTCGACACATGGCAAGTGAGGTCCCCAAATTGCTCAAGGAAGTTCAAGAGTTGACCAGACAAACTCTCTCCTAAGGCAGTCTATCTCTAATTAGGGTTTCCATCTTCATCAAGATATGTGAAACAAAAAGGACTCAAATTTTCACCATTGTCCTAATATGTCCTCAAGATCATCCATGTCAAGTTTCAAGCCTTGTAGAAGAAGTTTGCTCAGTCAATTGCTTAAATGCTTGAACATAAATTGTGCTAGGTCAAAAGTCAAATGTGGCCCACATACAGTCAAACTTCAAGATTTTTGGTCAACATCCTCATTTTGAAGTATTATTCATCATTTGATCAAGGGTTGATCATGATTCCTCAAGGATTGCTCACAATCCATTAAAACCCAAAAGTTGCTAAATTAGGGTTTTGTAGGAAAAGTCAACTCAACTTTGACCAAGCATAACTTTCTCATACTTTATCAGAAATGACCCGTCCAAAGCTCATTTTGAGGAGGATGTAATTCCCTACAATTCATATTCATCTCCCAAGTTCAGAATATGCACTCACAAAAAGATATGAATTTTTACATTATAGGTCCTTTTGAAAAGTCAACAAAAAAACCTTTTGGGTCAAAGCTTCATACATGAACATGGAAGACTCAATTGATATGAGACCAAAAGGGTGGCTCAGAGGACATCCCAAGCTTTCTAAAAGGTCCAATAACACCTCTCTAGGGTCAAAATTTAGATGGTTATGCATTGGGCCCAACTTTTTATGCTTGAACTTCAATTATAATGTGGTCCACGACTCAAATACTTATCCACACATTATTTGCTTCATTTTTCAATTTATTTTGATTTTTCATTAATTAAAAAGTGAATTAAATCAAATAAATGATGAAAATTATCAAAGATATGATTTGATTTATTTTTATTTACAGATTAGCAATCAAGATATGCTGAGCTTGCATGATCAATTCGAATCAAAAGCAATTGGTACAAAAAGAGCATGATTGACATGAAAATAGAAAGATATCATATGGCTTAAAAATAAAAGATTCCATTCATGAATTATCAAGATTGGATCCAAGTTTGTTAATCTAATTGGATTCAATACATATACTGAAGTTTGTGGAACCCTAAACACAAGAATTTTCATGCACAACCTGCCTCCAAGAACCATAACAAACTTGAAAATTTCCAAGAAAAGTGTGGGACGAATATCCTTCCACAGGCCAATTCAAGGTGTGCTAGCTATCCCAATCGCTTTCTAGATATCTCAGGAAGCTATTCCAATCGCTGCCAGGTCATGAAACTCCTAGAATCGCGCTCTACGCCTCCCACGGTTTGCCTAAAAACTTGATTTTGATTTCACTGATTTACTCATCATAAGCATGTTTTAATTATATATTCTTGTTCATCATTGTGTTTCCAAGCTATTGGTACCACTTAATTTCATTTGCAGTGCAGGAATCACAATATGCCATTGTTAGGGTTTCTTTGCTCGTTTTAGGGGTTTTTAGTATAGGCAAAATTAGGCTTTAATTCTGGTACCATGATGCTCGTGAGGATGAGACGAGTTGATTGGTACCATCACCTTTCACTTATATTGCTTGTACAAGATTTTGGAAATGTGCAGGGTTATACCTACAGTGAACGCCCGTAGGTAAAAGCTTTGTTTTCTAAAACGACAGGCCAGTGAGGGAGACGATGGCATGGCAGTGTGTGACTCGTCCATTTGAATTTCGCGCGTTTTGAAATCAGATCTTTTACTTTTATCATATTATATTGTATTATAGTTATAATTACAACTAATCATTCTGGCTCAGCTGGCAGCGTGGCATGGGATTGGAGTATAAGGACCTGGGTTTGATCCCCAGGTCTCAACATTTGCTTCATATTATTTTTCTTTACATGATCAGGTGCGCTATTATCCCATGTGTCCACCATGCTCCATCAACATCCAACAATCAAATTCATCAGCAAGCCAGATCCAACGTGCCAACATTGAAGGACCATGATATGCACTAAAGTTAACACCCCACCAAATCAAGCATGGTCAAACAGGCTGGGATTATTTGGGCCAAGAAAATCATATTTGCACCCCCCAGTGTGCTATTCACCACAGGCCCATCTCTTCACTTTTTATTTCTTTTTTTTTTAATTCTTTTACTATTTTCTTTTAATTATTTTAATTAACAAAATTAATCACTTTTTTTTTACAAAAAAATCATGAAAATCAAGAATTCACAAAAAATTAGAATTAGGCTTTTTTTTATCAAATTTAATTTAATTTAGGAAAATTTTAACTTGTTTTTATATAATTGAAACCAAATAGAAAAATTAGGGTTAAACTCTTGATTTAATATTTCTTTCTTTCCCAAATAAAATAAAAATATAAAATGGGTTTTTTAGAATGAATTAATTTATGTTTCTTAATTTAAAATTAATTAGAACTTAGGATTTTATTTTTAATTCAATTATTGCATTATTTTCTCAATAACAAAACATGAAAAAAACATCTCTTTTTTATCAATCGCAAATAGGATTAGTCAAAGGGTCAAAACCCTAATCGCCTCGCATTTAATTCGCTGCACGCTTGTTATTTATTTTGTCAATATTTTGTAACTGCTCATGGTTTGTAATAGTTAATTTAGGGTTTTTATTTACTGTTTAAATCCCCGAGTTTTTGGCTATGTAATTAATTCCCCTCCCCGAAGCCTGGTAATAGCGTAGGTTTATTTTCTCGCAATTTTAATTCCTGCAAATATTTAACTGCCTAGATGTATGCTAATAGGATTGTATGGAAAGAATGCATGATAAATTAATACAGTTAGAAAACCCTAATGTGCAAAGATAAATAACTGAAACAAATCACTCGCACATATCACTCTTAGGGTATACTCTCACTTCGTTTGCCTTCGGTAAACGATCATTTAGCCTAGGATGTCTTAGTGGTTGCCCTCCTGTCTAAAAAAGATCAAACTTCCCATTCGAATGTTGCCTCGAATATGATCTTAAGACTCTAGGGTTATTACTAAGGTGTCCTAATATTGCTTTGTGATCGTACGTCCCTTTTAAATTGACCCTTACAACTCCAACGACGGTGCTACCTATTTCTCAATAGTGGGATAACGTTGTCTAAAGGAAACAAGAATAGAAACAGTCTTTTTTGAGTAGGTAGATTAGTTCCTAGGTACTTGCTCAAACCAAAACTTTTCTCACTTACACTTTTCAAACAAATTTTCAAAACAACTTCGTCACACCTTTGAGGACTAATACAAGGGTTATCACGAAGTTAAACTTTTCAAAAACAAAGCACACACACAAGTAATTTAAAATTGAGCAAGTACCTAAGAGCCCATGGAAAACCATGGATAGAAAGGGTGCTAACACCTTCCATTTCTATAATCTACCCCCCATACTCAGATAATTTTGAAAAAGGATTATTTTCTGTACTTTTTCCTTTCCGGTTGGATGAAATAAAAGTCGGTGGCGACTCTTGCTTACCGCGACATTTTGCGAACACGAAATGAAAAACTCAAACCAGTATTAAATAGTCGGTTCTGCCACCGTATCACAAAACTGGCGACTCTGCTGGGGAATTATAAGTGGGGTATACCTTAGGATCTAGGTCATCATAATTGCTTCTCTTGATTTCTTTGTTTGCTTTTCTTTTAAGCGTTTTGTTTGGCGTTACTATAGATCCTACACCCGGATCTGGGGAACACCTTTTATGTAAGTAGCAATATACTGTGAGGGAACTGTACGGCATAGACCGATACGGTTGAAGTAGTAGCTACGTTGGTGTGGCACTTTGGTTGATACCGGTATCCCTTGTGGAGAAACGAGGAGAATACGGGGCCGCCGCGTGGTTTCGTTAAGGATCAACTGACCTTAGAACCTTTAATCGCCAACTTGTCCATTAGAAAGTAGTGAGATAGCCGGCCTCGGTGTAGAGCTGAGAACTGGTTGATACTCGATGCTACACTCATTGAGATCATACTGTCGGAATATTTCGGCCGCAAGAAAAGATTGTGTGCGCCGAAACAATGACCGATGGAGGATGGTCATTGATATTGAGATCCTCTAGAACCCGGTTACTTTTCTAGGATAGGTTGAACCAACTTAACTTCAAGAGGGTATTACCTTTGACCTCATGCAAGCCTTAAACCCAAGGGCTTTGTGTGATTTGACTGTGTTTGCAATACTTGTATTTTCTATACATGTGGTTTATCATGACATCATGCATCATAACATGGCATTCATGCTTCATTACACTAACCATTTCAAAGACCAATAATTTATCTTTGTTCTATTTTGCAGATCATGGCTTCCATGCATAGAAATACCATCCGAATAAGCTTTGTGCAGATACATGCCCAACATAAAGAGCTAACATCAAGAGTTTCTGAAACTTATACTTTCATTAAGAGACACGGTCAACTTCTCATCCTGGTTACTTCAAACCTTGATGAACAAATGATGCGCGTACTTTTTCAGTTCTTCGATCCCAAGCATCACTGCTTCACCTTTCCAGTTTACCAACTGGTACCCACCTTGGAAGAGTTCTCTCAGCTATTGGGCATATCCATTCTTGAACAGGTACCCTTCACAGGTATGGAAGAGGTTCCTAATCCAGAAGTCATTGCCTTAGCTTTACATTTGAAATGGGCTGATGTGATATCCAATTAGGAAACTCGAAGCGGAGTCGATGGTTTTTTAGCCAAATTTCTGATAGACAAGGCTCAGCTATTTTGGGATGATATAGATTTTCAGGCTTTTGAGGATGTCTTGGCTCTTCTTATCTATGGTTTAGTTCTCTTTCCTAAACCAGACTCGGTTGTAGATGTGAATGCTGTCAAGATTTTCCTTTCTCGCAACCCTGTGCCTACCTTGCTTGGAGATATCTAGCATGCTCTCCATACTCGTACTATGAAGAGAAGAGGGACAATTATGTGCTGCATGTCATTGCTGTCAAGGTGGTTTATTTCTCACCTCCCTATGTCTGTACTGAAGAACGAAGAAGGTTTGGGTTGGTCACACAGAATAATGTCGCTCTCTCATACGGATATTCTTTGGGGTTCCTGAGCTACGGAAGACACTACTATTATTGACCGCTGTGGGGGGTACCCTAATGTCCCATTACATGGTATCAGAGGGGTATAACTTACAATCCTTGTCTAGCTTTGCGACAATTTGGTCGTGCTCGAAGGGATGGTCCCCATGAGTTACTTCTCGAGGACATTGTATTTGACTATAAGGATGATGTTAAGGAGCATCTCCGAAGGTTCATACGAGCTTGGGGCATTCTAAATAGATCTGACCCCAAAGAGTTGGGACCGAAGACTTCCCTTCCTATGCAGCCTTACCTCCAATGGGTCCGAGCTCGTGCCCAGAAGCTTATGATGCCTTACGTGGCCGTATTACCAGTGATTGTGGAGCCCACTACTGAAGAAGGCATTCCTTACACGGTTCTCTATCCTTACATGCCCACTGATCTTGGGGAGCTACATAGGTCTTGGATTCAGCTGAAGAATGAGCGGGATACTTACCGGGAGCAGTTCCATGATCAAGAAAGGAAGGTTTTAAAGCTCATCAGGCAGTTCGAGGAAGAAAGAGTGCTCAATGACTATTCAGCGCAAAGAGAAAGCGTCCATGGGACTTTTGGTTTTTCTTTTCTATTTTCAGATTTGTTTACTTCTTTGTAACGCCTTAAAGGCATGTTGAACCTTTCAAATTTAAGCTAATAAAGTTTTTTTTATTTAAATCTCCCAAAGTCTTTGAAATCATTACATGCACATCCCATTATCATACACATCATTACAGGTACCACTACAGGTTTCTCATCTTCTTCACTGTTTATTTCAGCAGAAATGTCTTCCAATCAAGTCATCAAAGATCTTCAGGCACATAACACCCAGTTCCAACAAATGTTCATCAGTCTGGAAAAGGGGCAAGAGGATCTGAAAGCCCTCATTTCGAAGGAGAAGAAGAAGAAGAAGACTGGTATTCTGAATATGGGCAGAAGATTTGGAGAAAGGTTGAAGCATCAAACTGATCTGACCTCTTCATCCAAGGAAGGGGAGAACCAAGAAGTAGAAAAGGACCCTAGTCTTGTAGTCTCCGACAATGATACTGATTATGATGATGAGAAATATCATCCTGCTGAGGATAGATAAAAGCAGTTAGAAGACCGTCTGAGTGCTGTGGAAGTTCAGAAGATATCTGGTTTGGATTTTGGAGAACTGGGATTGGTATCGGGAGTGGTCATCCCTCAAAAGTTCTAAGCTCTTGTTTTTGCCAAGTATGATGGAGTGTCCTACCCAAAACTCTATCTCCTCTCTTATGTCGGGAAGATTCAATCCCACACCGATGATAGAAATTTGTGGGTGCACTTCTTTCAAGATAGTCTGTCAGGGACTCAGCTTGAATGGTTCTATCAGCTGGAGGGAGCCAGTGTCCGGAACTGGGAAGATCTTGCTGCTGCCTTCTACAAGCAGTATCAGTATAATGCCGACCTTGCTCCTATTCGTACTCAACTCTAGAGTATGTCCATGGGTGCAGGTGAGAGTTTTAAAGATTACGCTAAAAAATGGAGAGACTTGGCTGGGAGAGTTCAACCCCCGTTTTCTGATAGGGAGTTGGTTGACATGTTTCTGGGGACGCTATCTGGTCCGTTTTTCAATCACTTGATCGGCAGATCGTCATCTGGTTTCACCGAGCTAATTTTAACTGGAGAAAGAGTAGAAGATGGAATTCGGAGTGGTAAAATATAAAAGGATGCCTCTTTGAGTTCGGTAATGAAGCCTTTCACTGGTAAGAAGGAAGCCAGTGCAGTCTATAGCCCGATGGGCCAAAGCAGATATGAACACTGTCAAACAGTAAATGTTGTAGTGATACCAAGACCTGCAGTTGCTCCTCAACGCAAAAATCAACAAAGGGTGGAAAGACCAGAGCGGCAGTTTACCCGCATTAGCATGACATTGGCCGAAGTGCTACCTCACCTGCTGAAATCCAACTTGGCAACCCTGAGAGAGGCTCCCAAGAATCCAAGCACTACCTCTCCCAGATACAATCCCAGTGCGCGGTGCGCCTATCATTCTGAGAGTCCTGGCCATGATACCAATGATTGCTGGGATTTGAGAAACAAAGTACAAGAATTGCTTGAAGCTAAGGAGATAGAGTTCGATGCTCCAGAAAAGTTGAATGTTATAACTGCTCCCATGCCCAAACATGGTCGTGGAGTTAATGTTGTTGACACTAATTTGTTTGTGACCTCTGTTGAAGAAATTTCTACTCCTCTTATGACTGTTAAGAAGAATTTTCTATTGGCCGGTTTATTTCCGGGTTATGGTGAAGGTTGCCACATATGTTCGATTCTACCTTCTGGTTGCCACTTGTTGAAGTCAGGTGTTCAGTGCCTGATGGATAATAAAGAGATTCTGTTTGAGAAGACTATGATTCCGGTTGTTCCAAATGAAGACGTTGCCATTATAACCATTTCCGCCAATCCTTCCAAGGTTTCCTCGAGAAGACCTGTTAGGATTACACCTGTTCAAAGAATTACTCCGCTAATAATCACTATTCCTAATCCCATCCCGTACACCTCAGACAAGGTTGTCCCTTGGCATTATGGTGCTGA
The DNA here is from genome assembly GCA_948472305.1 of Vicia faba. Classification (NCBI taxonomy): domain Eukaryota; kingdom Viridiplantae; phylum Streptophyta; class Magnoliopsida; order Fabales; family Fabaceae; genus Vicia; species Vicia faba. The sequence goes on from OX451740.1 coordinate 672,945,566, forward strand.
TGTGTACTATCATGGAATTAAGCAAGATTTGAAGAATGAAGAAGCTGATACTGATGTTAGTAATATTTTTAGGGCTAGTAAGGTTAGACGAAGCGAAAGGATTTTCTCTCCCGAGATTTCCCCGAAGTCTGTCAAAAAACCTATTGTCATACAATCCGCTGTTCCCGCTAGTACATCAACTACTGTTCCTGTGCTTACCCCAGTTATTACCCCTGCTTTTGAGCCATCTGGGACTCGGGGCAAGGAAATTATAGGTGAGCCTGCCCGGACGGAGGCACCTAAGAAGATCATTGTAGAAGCCTCTAAACAAGAAATAGAGGAAATACTGAAAATTATCAAGAAGAGCGACTACAATATGGTCCAGCAGCTGGGGCATACCCCATCAAATATATCCATTTTGTCTCAACTATTGTATTCTGAAGCCCATGCGAAGGCTTTGATTGCATTTCTCAAGATTGCGCATGTGCCGCAGGAAACTTCAGCAGATCAGTTCAAAGATTGTGTGGCCAACCTGACTGCTGGCAATGGGATGGGTTTTTCATATGCGGACCTTACACCGAAAGGAAGGAAGCATAATGATGCTATGCATGTCTCTATTGAGTGCAGGGGCACCACTATGGCTCATGTGCTGGTAGATATAGGGTCCTCACTGAATGTTCTGCCGAAGAAAGCGTTGGACCATTTGGATTGTGAGGGTTTGACTCTAAAGCCTAGTAACATTGTGGTAAGGGCTTTTGACAGATCAAAGAGAATGGTTCACGGGGAGGTGGACATCCCTGTCAAAGTGGGTTCTCAGACTTTTGGGTCCACCTTCTATGTAATGGATATCAGGTCGTCATATTCTTGCTTGCTGGGTCGTCCTTGGATCCATGAGGCTGGGGCAGTTACTTCCACACTCCATCAAATGCTGAAGTATCTGGTGAAGGGAAAGATCATCACAGTGCAAGGTGAAGAAGAATATATGGTGAGTCACCTCAATTCCTTCCGCTACATGGAGATGGGCGGGGAATTCATAGAAACTCCTTGTCAAAACTTCGAAGAGGTCCCTCAGACCTTGGCATCAACTGAAGTTACTACCAACAAACCTCCATTGAAGATGGCTTCTCTCAAGGATGCTAGGGCTATGGTTGAAGAAGGTGGGTGTACCAATTGGGGTCAGCTTCCTGATTTCACTCACAAAACTGACAAATTTGGTTTGGTCTTTACTACAGGGGCTCAAAGGGATGTTAGGCGCGCTTGGGCCGAAGGACCTCCTCTACACATAAGCAATTGGGGAATTAATGCAATTGAAGAAAATGAAGAGGATTCAGACATCGACGGCTGGATCTACCCAACAATAAATGGTGGACCGAATAACTGGACGATTAGGGGCTTCATACCTGTTTCTTTTATTCCGCAGTAATTGACTCATTTGTTTTAAGATTTGTAATAAACAATTTGAAACTTTACGGCCCAGTGGCTTGCCCGAGGCACCTTGGCTTTGCTTGTGAGGGCTGTTATTTGTCATCTCATATATCATTGATAAAGCATTGGACGTTTCTTGCATACAAATTTTGTGCTCCTTGTTTTTCTTTTCTGTCTCTCACTTTATCAAAACATCTATTCTCTTACACACACTCACGTATCATACTGCAGATCCATATCCACTATGGATCCCATTGATAACAACTCTGCTACATCCAGTTATGACTTCAAAAATACGATCAACCAAGCCGAGGACGAAGGTGAGGATGATCGTGAGGTGCCTGGAGAACTCGATAGACTACTACAGCAAGAAGAGAGGGCCATACAGTCTCATGAAGAGCCGGTTGAGTCATTAAATTTGGGAACAAAGGAAGACAGGAAAGAGGTTAAAATAGGTGCGAATTCGGAGCCTAGTGTAAAACAGCGGTTGGTACAGATGTTGCATGAGTATGTTGAAATCTTCACCTGGTCCTATGAAGACATGCCTGGTTTGGACACTGATATTGTGGTACATCGCCTGCCGACTAAAGAAGACTGCCCTCCAGTAAAGCAGAAGGTCCGCCGTATGTTCCCTAAAATGTCAGATAAAATCAAGGGAGAGGTCATGAAACAGTTTGACGCAGTGTTCTTAGCTGTCACTTCTTATCCGCAGTGGGTTGCCAACGTTGTTCCGGTACCTAAGAAGGACGGTAAGGAACAGATGTGTGTGGACTACAGAGATCTGAACAGAGCAAGCCCCAAGGACGACTTCCCACTTCCTCACATTGATTTCCTAGTCGACAACACCGCACAACACAAGATATTTTCCTTCATAGATAGTTTTTCTGGCTACAACCAGATCAAGATGGCTCCTGAAGACATGGAGAAGACAACCTTAGTTACACAGTGGGGCGCCTTCTGTTACAAATTAATGCCTTTTGGGTTGAAGAATGCTGGGGCAACTTATCAGCGCGCCCTGGTCTCTTTGTTCCACGATATGATTCACCACGAGATCGAGGTTTATGTTGATGACATGATAGCTAGGTCCCAGACTTAGGAAGAGCACCTTGATCATCTCCAGAAACTGTTTGACAAGTTGAAGGCATACAAGCTGAGGTTAAATCCGAACAAGTGTACCTTCGAGGTAAGGTCTGGTAAGCTTCTGGGTTTTGTTGTCAGTGACAAAGGTATTCAGGTAGACCCCGCAAAGGTAAAATCCATACAAGAGATACCGGCTCCCCACACAGAGAAGGAAGTTAGAGGTTTCTTGGGACGTCTAAATTACATCGCCAGGTTCATTTCACATCTGACTGCTACTTGTGAGCCAATCTTCAAGCTGCTGAAGAAAGATCAAGTTGTAAATTTGAATGATGAGTGCCAGACCGTTTTCGAAAGAATCAAGGAATATCTCCAAGAACCACCAAATTTGATGCCTCCAGTTGAAGGAAGACCTTTGATATTATACTTGACAGTGCTAGACAATTCAATGGGGTGTGTGATGAGGCAGCATGACGAGTCTGGTCGAAAAGAGCATGCTATTTACTACCTTAGCAAAAAGTTCACCGACTGTTAGACCCGATACTCATTGCTCGAGAAAACTTGCTGCACTTTGGCATGGTCTGCTCGCCGACTGAGACAGTATATGCTAACTCACACTACCTTGTTGATATTAAAAATGGATCCAATCAAGTATATTTTCGAGAAGCCCCCCTTATTCGGAAGAATAGCAAGACGGCAGATCATCTTAACCGAGTACGACATCCAATACACAACCTAAAAGGAAATCAAGGGGAGTGTGTTGGCGGATCATTTGGCGCATCATGCCGTGGATGACTACCAGTCCATGAATTTTGAGTTCCCGGATGAGAATATCATGTTGGTAACCGACTGCGAAGAACCTGGACCAGATGAAGGACCCGAGGAGGGATCCCGATGGTTTATGTATTTTGATGGAGCCTCAAACGCATTGGGTAATGGCATTGGCACTGTAATCATATCTCCTGAGGGCTGTCATACTCCATTCACCGCCCGATTATGTTTCAACTGCACCAACAATATGGCGGAGTATGAAGTGTGTATCATGGGTCTTCGAGCTGCTATTGACCCGAGGATTAAGTTCTTGAGTGTATTCAGAGATTATGCTCTGGTGATAAGTCAGATCAAAGGCGAGTGGGATACAAAGCACCCGAATCTTATTCCTTACCGAGAATATGTACTAACATTGCTCCCACACTTTGAGGAGATAACCTTTAAACATTTCCCACGAGAGGAGAACCAGTTGGTGGACGCGCTAGCCACCATGTCTTCTATGTTCAAAGTTAGGTGGGACAATGAAGCTCCCCATATTACCATTGAGAGGTTGGATGAATCCGCACACAGCTGTGAGATCGACACCGAAGAAGTGGTAGACAAACCCTGGTTTCACGAAGTAAAGAGGTATCTTAAGGCTCAAGAATACCCCGAGGGGGAATCTATTAATGATAAGAAGTTTCTGAGAAGGTTCAATGTGAAGTTCTTCATCAGTAATGGAATTCTCTATAAGCGTAACCATGATTCAACCTTAATGCAATGTGTAGACAAGAGCGAGGCAGGACGGATCATGACAGAGTTACACGAAGGCACCTTCAGAACCCATTCTAGTGGACGTACCATGGCGAAGAAAATCCTACGGGCAGGATATTACTGGTCCACTATGGAAACCGATTGCTATCAGCACTCTCGAACCTGTCATAAGTGCCAAGTCTATACTGATAAGGTGCATGTACCTCCGGTTCCCCTGAATGTTTTGACGGCTCCTTGACCCTTTGCAATGTGGGGCATTGACATGATTGGCGAGATCAGACCTACTGCGTCTAACAAGCATCATTTCATTCTGGTAGCCATTAATTACTTTACGAAGTGGGTTGAGGAAGCTTCCTTTGCTACAGTAACCAGGAACGTCGTGGCGCGGTTCATCCAACACAAACTGATTTGTCGATATGGTGTCCTAGATAGAATTATTACTGACAATGGTATAAATCTCAATAACACAATGATCACCGAGCTCTGCGAATAGTTCAAGATTCAGCATCAGAACTCTTCTCCCTACCGGCCGAAGATGAATGGGGTTGTTGAAGCAGCTAACAAGAACATCAAAAAGATTGTATAGAAGATGACGGTGACATACAAAGACTGGCACAAGATGTTACCATTCACTCTTCATGGGTACCGTACCTCATCACAGACATCGACAGGGGAAACACCTTATTCTCTGGTATATGGCATGGAGGCAGTCCTACCCATCAAAGTCCAGATACCCTCTCTCAGGATTATGAAGGATGCGGGTTTGAACAAAGACGACTGGATCCAAACCCGACTTGATCAGCTGAATCTAATCGATGAAAAGAGACTTACTGCTATCTGTCATGGTCAGACGTACCAAAAGCAAATGATCAAGGCTTTTAACAAGAAAGTCATACGTCAAGAATATCAAGTCGGGGATCTGGTGATCAAACGCATCATACTGCCGCAAGGTGATCCCAGGGGCAAATGGACCCCCACATACGAAGGGCCATTTATGGTTAAGAACATTTTCTCGGGAGGAGATATGATTCTAACCACCATGGATGGTGACAACCTTCCTTACCCCGTCAATGCAGACATAGTGAAAAGATACTACACATAATCAAAGACCCACTAGGTTGACTGGCCTAGGCAAAAATAAGGGCTTTCCGGCGAACCAAAAGGGTTCGTGCAAAAGTAAGGGATGAAAATGAAAAAACTGTACACCCGGCAAGTCGAAAACCTGAAAAGGCGGCTTGGGCAAAAATGGGTATCCCGGTGGACTGAAAACCCGAAAGGGAGGTCCAGGAAAAAAATTAGGGATTGAAGCGTAACGCTATGTCTCATTGGATCATCTTACAACCAGGCTCTGATACAGACTATCAAGCCCGGACAACGCTAATCAATCTGATCAACCTTCGGCCAAGTAGCAAAGTGATGAGACGCTTGAAGATATAAAGGCAATAACAGAGTTGGAACCTAATGGGATTGTTTCACATAGCTGTTTTTCTTTCTTTTACACAAATTGTATAATTTCTGTTTTTCGGCGACGTTCTCTTACTAGGATGTCAGCCTCTTTGTACAAAACGCCTATTACGGGCCAACATCAAAAAATCAATATAATTCATTTTCACAAGAAATTCCAATTTGTTTTTCTTTTTCTGTTTTGTTTTGCAAGAACATCCAATGATTCATTTTTAATATATGCATTTGAAAATAGTTGTCGCTCATAAATATTTACATGCAAAAACAAAAGACAATTACTCGTAATTCCAAGAACATGGAAAAACAAGAAGTGCCCAAACCTTGCAGTTACTCTGCCCATCAGGAACCGGGATAGAGCCAGCTTGAGAACATGAGTATTGGTACATACACTCCCCAAAGCAAAAAGTATCCAAAGACAGTGAAGTTAGCTTTCTCGAACAGGACACAACTCTCCCCAGCTGAGGTTTACAATCGCGAGTGAGTCGGTAAATTTTTCCCCAAGCAGAGTTTCTTTCTCTCACAAGGGGAAATTCAATCTCCAACAGAATTCATTATCACCAACAACGGAAATTCATCTCCGGTGAAGTTTATTTCTCTAAATCAGCAGATCTATCAACAAAGTATCTCCTCTCCAACAGAGTTATTCACCCGCATAGTTGTTCTCAAATAGAGTCTCTCCTCGGCAGAATATCCGCAAACGAGGGGAAAATCCCCAGCATAGTCATCCTTGTTCACCATCCCCAACAGAAATAGAGGAACTATGGTTTTTTACAGCAGTCAAGAATACCACTTCTCATACTCTCCAAACAACTGTCAGGTATTTATTTTCCCGGACTCAGTTTATTACGTCAGCATTTCATGTTCATACATCATGAAATGTGATTACATTACATATAACATAATCTCAGTTATTTTGAGAACCTCATCACAATGCATCTCATGCATCGCACATAACTAACCATGTATCTCTTTCAGGAAAGACAGTTATTATCTACAATTTCTAGCAGGTCCATGATCAACCCTCGAAGCTAAATAGAGTAATCATCGGTGCGACAAGAACAACCTTACCCAGGTCCCCTCTGCAGTTTTACCCAAACTCCTCACACAACAACCCTACGACCCAGGTTCCTTCTCACAGCCCTACTATCCAGGCTTTGATCTCGAAGTAACCCTACTATCCAGGTTCCTTCTCAGCATCCCTACTATCCAGGCTTTCATCTTGAAGTAACCCTACTATCCAGGTTCCTTCTCAGCAGCCCTACTATCCAGGCTTTCATCTCGAAGTAACCCTACTATCCATGTTCCTTCTCACAGCCCTACTATCCAAGCTTTCATATGGAAGTAACCCTATTATCCAGGTTCCTTCTCACAGCCCTACTATCCAGGCTTTCATATCGAAGTAACCCTACTATCCAGGTTCCCTCTCACATCCCTAGTATCCAGGCTTTCACATCGAAGTAACCCTACTATCCAGGTTCCTTCTCACAACCCTAATATCCAGGCTCTCATCTCGAAGTAACCCTACTACCCAGGTTCCTTCTCACAGCCCTATTATCCAGGCTTTCATATCGAAGTAACCCTACTATCCAGGTTCCTTCTCACAGCCCTACTATCCAGGCTTTCACATCGAAGTAACCCTACTATCTAGGTTCTTTCTCACAGCCCTACTATCTGGGCTCTCATCTCGAAGTAACCCTACTATCCAGGCTTTCATATCAAAGTAACCCTACTATCCAGGTTCCTTCTCACATCCCTACTATCCAAGTTTGAACATCTAAGTAACCCTACTATCCAGGTTCCTTATCACAACCCTACTATCCAGGATCTTATCTCGAAGTAACCCTACTATCCAGGTTCCTTCTCAGCAACCCTACTATCCAGTCTTTCATCTCGAAGTAACCCTACTATCAAGGTTCCTTCTCAGCAGCCCTACTATCCAGGCTTTCATCTCGAAGTAACCCTACTATCCAGGTTCCTTCTCACAGCCCTACTATCCAAGCTTTCATATCGAAGTAACCTTATTATCCAGGTTCCTTCTCACAGCCCTACTATCCAGGCTTTCATATCGAATTAACCCTACTATCCAGGTTCCTTCTCACATCCCTAGTATCCAGGCTTTCACATCGAAGTAACCCTACTATCCAGGTTCCTTCTCATAGCCCTAATATCTAGGCTCTCATCTCGAAGTAACCTACTACCCAGGTTCCATCTCACAACCCTATTATCCAGGCTTTCATATCGAAGTAACCTTACTATCCAGGTTCCTTCTCACAGCCCTACTATCCAGGCTTTCACATCGAAGTAACCCTACTATCTAGTTTCTTTCTCACAGCCCTACTATCCGAGCTCTCATCTCGAAGTAACCCTACTATCCAAGCTTTCATATCGAAGTAACCCTACTATCCAGGTTCCTTCTCACAGCCCTACTATCCAGGTTTCAACATCGAAGTAACCCTACTATCCAGGTTCCTTATCACAACCCTACTATCCAGGATCTTATCCCAAAGTAACCCTACTATCCAGGTTCCTTCTCAGCAGCCCTACTATCCAGGCTTTCATGTCGAAGTAACCCTACTACCCAGGTCCTTCTCACAACCCTAATATCCAGGCTTTCATCTCGAGGTAACCCTACTATCCAGGTTCCTTCTCATAACCTTACTATCCGGGTTCTTCCTCTCTTATCCCCAGAAAGCTGTCCACAACACTGTAAGACCGGGACCCGATAAAACACAATTGATTTCACATTTCCCCAGAAAGTCGTGGTGCAGCATATACCCTGACCAAACACACAGTTCACTTCCGCTTCCCAAATCGGAATTATTCTCTAGTAGAGTAACGGACAACTGAAGCTCCTAAAACATTATTTCTCTCAAGACAGAGACCAGCATTCCCCAGTGAAGTCCTCCTCAACAACATGTATACGGGTTCTCACAAAGGAATCTCTTGTGCGATCGACACTTCTTCGGATTGCATATTTAAGCCCATCTCCGATAATTCTTTGGAAACTACCAAATGGCATCTATAAGCCCATTCCCGATATCACAAACCAAGTATCACTTCATGCAAGTGCAAAATTCTGGGCACTCTAGTGTTCAATCATATTCCACCTTCAGATCACGAAGGCAAACGAGCCAATCTACATCCTCAGGTTTAAGAAGATTTAACAGGGTAAGCTGTTGTACCCCAAAATTTTTCCTCCCATATTTCTTAACACATGGCAAGTGAGGTCCCCAAATTTCTCAAGGAAGTTCAAGAGTTGACCAGACAAACTCTCTCCTAAGGCAGTCTATCTCTAATTAGGGTTTCCATCTTCATAAATATGTGTGAACCATAAAGGACTCAAATGCTCACAATTGTCCTAATATGTCCTCAAGATCATCCATGTCAAGTTTCAAGCCTTGCAGAAGAAGTTTGCTCAGTCAATTGCTCAAATGCCTGAAAATCAACTATGTTAGGTCAAAAGTCAACTGTGACCCACATATAGTCAAACTTCAAGATTTTTGGTCAACATCCTCATTTTGAAGTATTATTCACCATTTTATCAAGGGTTGATCATGATTCGTCAAGGATTGATCACAATCCATCAAAACCCAAATGTTGCTAAATTAGGGTTTTGTAGGAAAAGTCAACTCAACATTGACCAAGCATAACTTTCTCATACTTTATTATAAATGACCCATCCAAAGCTCATTTTGAAGAGGACGTAATTCCCTACAATTCAACTTCATCTCCCAAGTTCAGAATATGCACTCACAAAAAGATATGAATTTTGACATTATAGGTCCTTTTGAAAAGTCAACAAAAACACCTTTTGGGTAAAAGCTTCATACATGAACATGGAAGACTCAATTGAGATGAGACCAAAAGGGTGGCTTAGAGGACATCCTAAGATTTCTAAAAAGTCTAAGAACACCTATTTAGGATCAAAATTGAGAGAGTTATGCATTGGCCAAGTTGACCATTTTTGCAAAATTGCCAAAAGTCAAATGTGCTCAAATTTGCATTTTTTGCTAAATGGGCCTAACGTTTTATGCTTGCAATTCAATTATAATGTGGTCCACGACTCAAATACTTATCCACACATTATTTGCTTCATTTTTAAATTTATTTTGATTTTTCATTAATTAAAAAGTGAAATAAATCAAATAAATGATGAAAATTATCAAATATATGATTTGATTTGTTTTTTTACATATTGGCAATCAAGATATGCTGAGCTTGCATGATCAATTAGAATCAATGGCAATTGGTACAAAAAGAGCATGATTGGCATGAAAATAGAAAGTTATCATATGGCTTAAAAACCAAAGATTCCATTCATGAATTCTCAAGATTGGATCCAAGTTTGTTAACCTAATTGGATTCAATACATATACTGAAGTTTGTGGAACCCTAAACACAAGAATTTTCGTGCACAACCTGCCTCAAAGAACCAGAACAAACTTGAAAATTTCCAAGAAAAGTGTGGGACGAATCTCCTTCCACAGGCCAATTCAAGGTGTGCTAGCTATCCCAATCGCTTGCTAGACATCTCAGGAAGCTATTCCAATCACTCACAGGTCTTGAAACTCCCAGAATCGCGCTATACGCCTCCTACGGTTTGCCTAAAAACTTGATTTTGATTTCACTGATTTGCTCATCATAAGCATGTTTTAATTATATATTCTTGTTCATCATTGTGTTTGCAAGATATTGGTACCACTTAATTGCATTTGCAGTGCAAGAATCACAATATGCGATTGTTAGGGTTTCTTTGCTCGTTTTAGGGGTTTTCAGTATAGGCAAAATTAGGCTTTGATTATGGTACCATGATGCTCGTGAGGATGAGACGAGTTGATTGGTACAATCACCTTTCATTTATATTGCTTGTACAGGATTTTGGAAATATGCATGGTTATACCTACAGTGAACGTCCGTAGGTAAAAGCTTTCTTTTCTAAAACGACAGGCCTGTGAGGGAGACGATGGCGTGGCAGCGCGTGACTCGTCTGTTTGAATTTCGCGCGTTTTAAAATTATATCTTTTACTTTTCTCATATTATATTGTATTATTGTTATAATTATAACTAATTATTCTGGCTCAACTGGCAGCGTGGCATGGGATTGGAGTATAAGGACCTGGGTTCGATCCCCAGGTCCCAACATTTTATTCATATTATTTTTCTTTACATGATCAGGTGCGCTATTATCCCATGTGTCCACCATGCTCCATCAACATCCAACCATCAAATTCATCAGCAAGCCAGATTCAACGTGCCAGCATTGAAGGACCAGGATATGCACTCAAGTCAACACCCCACCAAATCAAGCGTGGTCAAACAGGCTGGGATTATTTGGGCCCAGAAAATCATATTTGCACCCCCCCAGTGTGCTATTTAGCACATGCCCATCTCTTCACTTTTTATTTCTTATTTTTTTTAATTCTTTTACTATTTTCTTTTAATTATTTTAATTAACAAAATTAATCACTTTTTTTTACAAAAAAATCATGAAAATCAAGAATTCACAAAAAAATGGAATTGGGTTTTTTTAATCTAATTTAATTTAATTTAGTTTAATTTAATTTAGGGAAATTTTAACTTGTTTTTATATAATTGAAACCAATTAGAAAAATTAGGGTTAAACTCTTGATTTAATCTTTCTTTCTTTCCCAAATAAAATAAAAATATAAAAATAGGTTTTTTAGAATGAATTAATTTATGTTTCTTAATTTAAAATTAATTAGAACTTAGGATTTTCTTTTTAATTCAATTATTTCATTATTTTCTCAATAACAAAACATGACAGAAAACATCTTTTTTTTTCAATCGCAAATAGGATTAGTCAAAGGGTCAAATCCCTATTCTCCTCACATTTAATTCACCGCGCGCTTGTTATTTATTTTATCAATATTTTGTAACTGCTCATAGTTTGTAATAGTTAATTTAGGGTTTTTATTTACTGTTTAAATCCCCGATTTTTTGGCTATGTAATTAATTTCCATCCCCGAAGCCTTGTAATAACGTAGGTTTATTTTCTCGCATTTTTAATTCCTGCAAATATTTAAATGTCTAGATGTATGCTAATAGGATTGTATGGCAAGAATGCATGATAAATTAATACAGTTAGAAAACCCTAATGTGCAAAGATAAATAACTGAAACAAATCACTCGCACATATGACTCTTAGGGTATACTCTCACTTAGGTTGCCTTCGGTAAATGATCATTAAGCATAGGGTGTCTTAGTGGTTGCCCTCCTGTCTAAAAAAGATCAAACGTCCCATTCAAATGTTGCCTCGGAAATGTTGCCTCGAATATGATCTTAAGACTCTAGAGTTATTACTAAGGTGTCCTAATATTGCTTTGTGACCGTACATCCCTTTCGAATTGAACCTTACAACTCCAACGACGGTGCTACCTATTTCTCAATAGTGGGATAACGCTGTCTAAAGGAAACAAGAATAGAAACAGTCTTTTTCGAGTAGGTAGATTAGTTCATAGGTACTTGCTCAAACCAAAACTTTTCTCACTTACACTTTTCAAACAAACTTTCAAAACAACTTCGTCACACCTTTGAGGACTGATACAAGGGTTATCACGAAGTTAAACTTTTTAAAAACAAAGCACACACACACAAGCACTTTTAAAATGAGCAAGTACCTAAGAGCCCATGGAAAACCATGGATAGAAAGGGTGCTAACACCTTCCCTTTCTATAAACTACCCCCCATACTCAGAATATTTCGAAAAAGGATTTTTTCTGTACTTTTTTCCTTTCCAGTTGGATGAAATAAAAGTTGGTGGCGAATCTTGCTTACCACGACATTTTGCAAACACAAAACACAAAACCTAAACCAGTATTAACCAGTCGATTCTACCACCGTATCACATAACCCAATTCAAACCCCCCATTTCTTGTGTTTCTCGCACCTTCATGATCTACATAAAGCTAAACTGACGCATCACTCGGTCTGGAAGATATGATTTCATAAGAGATGACATGTATGTCAGCCTTCTAGAGTATAAAAAGATGATGTCAAATGGTCGTATTTGGCGGTGACCCTTGTATGAGAAGAAGCCAACATCATTTAGTACCACACTATCAAGAGATACTCTGAATTGCTCGACAACACCATTCTCTCTCTATGGAACAAAAGCAGTTGTACGAGGCCAATCCTAATTATACTCTATCGCAGCTTCCCACCCAGTGATGCGATGGAAGTGGGGGATGGCCCATTCCTAAAAATGTTTCAAATATTAATAACATGTGTTAGATCCATGGTTTTATGATTGGCATACATTTTTCTAAAACATGGTTCATAGCTGATGTTGAGCAAACATCTTGACCAATTGTCATGACAAGTTCTGCTGTCATGAATATCAGACAAATGTTAAGCCAGATGTCTTGACATCTTGGTCAATTGTACAAGAGGCGTTGATGTTATTTTTCTTGACAAATTTGGTTTGATTTTGTGAGATCCACTTGGATATATCTCACTTACTTTCGCATGTCAAGAAGATTTTATTAGGAAGAGTGCAAGTTTGATTTGTTTTCATAAAAAGGATCTTTGAGACTTTTTAACTTTTAAGGTTGGTTCCTATTTGTGTAGAAGATCTTGCAGCTGATTTAAAATTAGAAGATTAGATTTGATTGAAGATTCCAAACCCATACTGCAAGAGTATATATATATAAGGACTTGCTAAACCTAAAATAAGCAAGCATTCACATAAAAAAAATTGTGGGTGCATAATATAAGGGTTTAGGGTTTTGAGAGTACTTTAGGTGCTTTGTTTGTTTGTGTGTGTCACTCATGTATCTTTTGATACATTGAGGTAGACTGATTGTTCATTATTACATGTCCATCACTCATGAGCTTTTAAGAAAAGAGTTGATTGTGTGTCAAGTTATTGTTCTTATTTAAAATCTTTTAAGAAAAACTAAGTATTGTAATTGGAAGTGTGTTCTTCTATTTTTTTTGTCACTGTGGTGATTGTGGGAGGTGAGAGGGGGGTCTCATATATATATAAGGTTTCTAGGTAGAAGTTGCTCAAGGTAGTGATTAGGTGATAAGTTGTAAACTAGGGTTGTTTATCTTTGAACTAATACTATCATAGTCAATTTCTTCATGGCTTGGATGCCCCCAGAGTATGTGAGTTGTATTGAGCTAGGTTAACATATGATTGTCTCGTTTACCTTCTGCAATTTACTTCTGCATAATTTTTGTTTTGGTAAAAGTGTTTTCTGTCAGTAGATGATGTCATAACATCTGTCTTGACATTGAGTTTTGGTGTTGGGACATTAGTCTTGACATTTGTTTTTTAAAGTGTCAGAATTTCAATTGGCATCGTAGCAGGAACCCTGTTCTATTTTAGGGTGAGCTCCAAGGAAAATTAATTTATGGTAATATGGATAAGGAAGGAGGATATCATAACAGACCATCTTTGTTAGATGGTGCAAATTATGACATGGACATAGATGAAGGGTTGTCAAAAGCCACTGTGCTTCTTGGGAGGAAGTTCAATCAGTTGTTGAGTAAGATGAAGTCAGGACCTAATGTCCATAACATCCCCTCTGATATTAGAAATGACTGTGAAGTTCAAGGAAAAGAAATAACAAAAGAAAATCAAGGTGGAAATATTCAATGCTGTGAGCATAAGGGGGTTAGTCATAACAAGTCAGAATGTCATATATATTTGAGGAAGCAGAAGAAGGATTTGTCTAATCTCTGGACTTATAATTCTAAAAGTAATATTGAAGGAAAACTGCCAAGAAGGTTATAGCCTTAAATGGTAGGTGTGAATCTGATAAATATTCATGTGATTAGGACCTAATTTATGAAGAATTAGTTGTTTTTTATAAGGAACTTCATGTAAGAAGTGAAGAAGTATGCAAGTTAACTGAAACACAAAAGAAGGTCATGACTCAACTTCAGGATGAAAAAGAAAAAATTTTAGTCATAAACTTTGAGCTTCAAGATAAGGTAACTGTGTTAACCTATAAACTTGAAAACATGACTAGTGGGTCTGGTGTGTTGCATGAAATTACCAAAACTGGAGAAGAAGGTAGAAGATTCACTAGTATAGGCTTTAACTATCATCCTTTAAATGATAAAGAAATATATCATGTTACAAAACATGTTTTTGGAAAAGGAAAGGATGAGATAGCAATGTCAGACCAAATGTTCCAACATCATGCCAGGGTACAAAAAACTCAGATCAAGACCACAATTCATCCATGGAAATGTCATTATTATGGAAGGTATGGTCACATAAAACCTCTCTATTTTAGATTGTATGGTTATCCAAAAAACTCTTCTCAACCTAAAGAAAATCATGTAAGGAGTATAATCAGAAAGAGATGGAAATACAAGGATGTTGCCACTAGTCTCATAACTTGTTCCTCTACTGAAAACTTATCTGAAGACATTCTTTGTCCATTCACATGTTCAACACTACGGGAATTTGAAATCAAAGTAGATAAACAGAACTATGAAGCTCTGAATCATATTTTGCTTAAAGAAAATGGCCCAAAATGGATTGGGTTCATCATGGGCCAAAAGAGTGTAGTCTAAAACTAAATGTACTGACAACATGGTGTAACTCTCCTAAACACATGGTCATCAAGAAACAATGGTCAGATACTATCACAAGATTTTTAAAATTAGAATGTTGTGTAAGTGACATTTTCCTCATATCAATGATGCACGTAAATTTTGGAAAATCATTGCACTCACTATGAAATTCCTCTCTACACGATGTCTTATTTCTTATTACCCTCCAATTTCCTCGTTCATGCTCTGCCAAAGAAAATGATTCAAAATGTTTGTGTTTCTGCATTCTTCAATTGTCTCAAGTTCAACCAAATTTCAAGATGACAAGCAATTCTGACTCTAGCAATGACATATGGAACTTCGTCATTGATAATGTTCCTGTCGCCTCTATTCCTTCCATTTTTTCAACAAAGATGAGGACCGAGACATCTTCTATAAAGACGGGTGCAACCACCAAGATACGTAAATCATATCCTTCTATGCTGATTCCTAAGGAAACCAGTGATGTTCAGAATGAAAAATCTGGTATTGTTGTCAATCTTGAGTCCACTAAAATTCCTAATGTTGAATCAAATGTTAAAATTCCTAGCAAGGAGGATACTACTGAGAAACCAGAAAGTAACCCTAGTGTTATTGATACTATCTATGTTGATCAAAGCATTCGTAGGATAGTCTCAAGTGTCTTTGGAATTAACCCTAATGTTGTGTCGGATGTTGCAACATCCCTGACACAACTAGATCATTCCACTCA
This sequence comes from Vicia faba, assembly GCA_948472305.1. Taxonomy (NCBI): domain Eukaryota; kingdom Viridiplantae; phylum Streptophyta; class Magnoliopsida; order Fabales; family Fabaceae; genus Vicia; species Vicia faba. Next base: position 672,961,314 of record OX451740.1, read on the forward strand.
AGAACATGTCAAAGAAACAGACCTTATTGAGTGTTCTAAACATCCTAAAGAAGGAAGAGTTATGGAAGACAATGAAGGTCACATGTCTGTGGAAGGAGAAGATACTAATTATAACAAAGAAGAGGAAAACATTGCTATGAATAAGGATCAGAATATTGATGTTGTTGTTATTGATGACTTGAATACTGATGATGAACCAATTGTTAGGAAATTGACTCTTGAAATAGCAAAAAGGTTAAAAAAAGAAACGGAAAAGTTGTTGAATCCTTAAGCAATCTCCAAAAGGCTCTCAAAAGGAGTTATATTGCCGCTTCTAGTAGAAAGTGGAGTAAAGTAGAAACTCATGTTATCTAGAAAAAGTCCTTGAAAAGAAAGAAAGCATCTCCCAAAGATTCAGAGTATGAGGAAAATGTTGAAGTAAATCTTCAAGACATTATTCCATCTACCATAAAGTTAATATTTGGGGAAAAGGTCCATTCTAATATTCCAAAAGTGGAAATTGACAACATCTCATTTCACTCTATTGAAAATATGGAGAAGTGGAAGTTTATAAGCCATAGAAGGTTTGACTTAGAAAGATAATTGGGAAAGGATGCTCTTGAATGCAAGGAAATTATCAGTCTCATTGAGGAAGCATAACTAATGAAGATATTTGCTGTAATGGATGAATGTTATGAAACACTTGTGAAGGAATTCATAGTGAACATTCCTGGTGAGTGTGAGAATAAAAAAGCAAGGATTAGAGAAAGGTGTTTGTCAGAGGAAAATGTATGGAGTTCTCACCTAAAGTAATTAACAGAAATATGGAGAGATGTGCAGATGAGAAGGCTGAAATAGAGGTAACTGATAACACTATTTGCAAAGAGATCACTGCAAAACAAGTGTATTAATAACCAAGAAAAGGGAAGCTTTCAATAAGTAATCTTTGTGCAAAGTATGTTGTCCTTAATAGGATAGGAGTTTCCAACTAGGTCCCTACAAATCATACCTCCTCAATAGCTACAGGACCATGCAAGTTCATTTATATAGTTGGGACTAAAACCAAATTTGATTTTGAAACCTATATCTTTGAACAAACCATCAAGTATACTCATACCTATGCTGTGAAAATGCCTATTGCATTTCCTACTCTCATCAGTGGCATCATTCTAAGTCAGCATCCTGGGATCCTAAATAACTCTGATAGAGTTAGTAGAAGGGAATCTCATTTGTCCTTGCATTACAAGCTATTCACAGGGACATATGTTCTAGACATTGTCATAACATCCGGAAAAGAGGTTGTCATGCTATCCTTAAAAGCTGGAATCATTTTTGAACTCAACACTACTGAAAAGGAATTTGGTGAAATCATCAAGGCTCACACTGAGAAGAAAATCAGACTGGAGAAGCTAATCAGGTCTTTGGAGGAAGAAAAATGTGTGATTAATAAGAGTAGAGATGGAAAGGAAGAAGAAACTTCAAGTGGAAGTGACGATAAAGATGAAAAAAGTAGTGAGGATGAAGAAATAGCTAGCAGCACTAGTGCTTGAGAAGCTGTGTTTCTTTTTGTTGTTTGTAAGGGCTTGTGATCCTTAACATTTTATGCACTTATGTGACGATGCTTGTAAATTTCAACAATGTGTTTCCATCAATGAATTTGTGTTTCCAACTACTAGTTTTGGGTATATCCACCCATGAATGTGTGTTTCCAATGTTAAATTTGTGCTTCCATATATGTTTATGCTTGTATGCAATGTGTGCTTCCAATTTATTTTTACATTCACTCTATTTTTGTCAACATTTGGCTAAAAAGGGGGAGTAAAGTGTTAATGTAATTTTTCGTACTGATGTCATGTCACATGTCTTGACATGTTAATTAACATTGTGATGGAACTGTACTACTGTTAAAGGAAGAGTAGTTATTGTGGTTGCTTATTGTATGCAACTATTTAAGGGGAGCATGATAGTCTGTCATGCTTGTTGGTGCTGATGTTGCTACTAATAATGAGTGGTGTTTGTGTGCATGATGTCTTACCAGATGTTCTAACATCTTGTCAGAAGTGTTTTTATGGAAAACACTATGCAACTGTTTTCTACATATGAGGCTTATTTTTCTTCAGCTGCATGTGTCTCTGATGTGTGATCTTGGATAGCTCATATTGGTTTGGTAATTTAGATTTTCTGGTGATTTGGATTTTCCCTTGAGGAGGAGTATTTGTTATGTGTGATATGGGGAGTAATGGTCATGTCTTAAGTTGTATAGTATTGTTCTTAGCACTGAGTTCTTGTGTTGTGTTGGAGTTGTGTTGTGTGATGCCAGACCACATGTCTTGACATCTGACTTCTGGAATAATTGAAGAAGTGATGTGTGTGAGGTTGGGTCTCTGTAGCTGTAATGTATCTTTGATATATTTTTATGTTTGCAGTTTCGTACAAAGTTTACATGTTTTTCATGTATCTTGGGTTTTATGGTTGTGGTTTTATTCATCTCTCCAGTTTGATTGTGCTAAGGTTATTTTAGCCAAAATTTTCCAAAGGGGAAGATGGTTAGATCCATGGTTTTATGCTTGGCAGACATTTTGCTAAAATATGGTTCATAGTTGATGTTAAGAAAGATTTCACAACATCTTAACCAACTGTCATGATATGTTTTGCTATCATGAATAACAGACAGATGTCTTGACATCTTGGCCAACTATACAAAAAGTGTTTTTGTTATTTTTCTTGGCTGATTTGATTTGATTTTATGATATCCTCTTGGATATATGTCACTTATTTTTGCAGGTCAAGAAGATTTTATTAGTAATAATGCATATTTGATTTGGTTTCATAAAAAATAATCTTAGAGACTTTTTAGGAAATCTTGAAGATTGATTCCTATTTTTATAGAAGATATTGCAGCTGATTTAAAATTAGAAGATTGGATTTGATTGAAGAATCCAAGCTTATACTGCAAGAGTCTATATATAAATACTTACTAAACCTAAAATAAGCAACCATTCACATAAAAAAATTATGGGTGCATAATATAAGGGTTTAGGGTTTTGAGAGTACTTTAGGTGCATTATTTTTTTGTGTGTGTTACCCATGTATCTTTTTATATATTGAGGTAAAGTGATTGTTCATTGTTACTTGCCCATCAATCATGCGCTTTTAAGAAAAGACTTGATTTTGTGTCAAGTTATTGTTCTTAGTTAAAAGCTTTTAAGCAAAACTAAGTATTATAATTGGAAGTGTGTTATTTTGTTTTTGTTTTTGTCACTGTGGTGACTGTCGGAAGTGAGAGAGGGATCTCATATCTAGAAGGTTTATAGGTAGATGTCGCCCAAGGTAGTGATTAAGTGATAAGTTTTAAACTAGGGTTGTTTAGATTTAAACTAATACTATCTAAGCGGAATTCCTTCCTGGTTTGGATGCCCCAAGAGTAGATGAGTTACATCAAACTGGGTTAAAAATTGATTGTCTCTTTTACCATATGCAATTTACTTCTGCATAATTATGGTTCTGGTAAAAGTGTTTTCTGTCAGCAGATGATGTCATAACATTTGTCTTGACATTGTGTTTTGGTATTGGGACATTAGTCTTGACATCTGTTTTTTAAAGTTCTATAATTTCAACATGTATAAGAAATGAATTGTGAAAATATTAATAATAAGAAATTACCATAAATAGCGTGCAACACTCTATCGTTTGCTTTGTATTTCAAAGATTACCCTCTAACAACATCAAGTATAGGTAGACTGAATAGGCGGCCCCTAGTTGAACTCTTGAATCACAGTCAGGTCTGTGAAGTACTTGAGGTATAAAATAACGACATATGTAGCACTTTTGTCCATAAAACATTGGCGTGCCAACCAAAAACAAGAGGTAACACCTCAATGCGCAATGCTGGTGGCACTCAAATTTCTTATCATCACCCTCAAAATCCTTACCCCCTTCATATGATCACTATAATGCTTTTCTAAAAAGCTAAACCCTGCATGAGCACCTCTAGTGCAAGTTACATCCTCCAACGCCTTACCAGGGTCCGCCCCCAATAATCTGACCATCATCTCAACCTCTTCCTCTCGCCTGATCTTCCCGTGATCTAATAATTTCCCCTAATAGGAATATGTAATAGGCATGATACATCATCCAAAGTGTTGGTCATCTTGCCTCTAGGTAGGTGGAAAGATAACATCTCCGAGTGCCACGTCTATGCAAAAGCCCGTTGCATGTCGTGGTCTATGGTCACGTATGTAGATGAACATAAACTGATAAGACCATAATAGTGGATAGCATCTTTGAAACAATGACCATAACATTGTGGCAACTGCAATATCTTCCTGTTATTGTTAATAAATTTCAAATAATCACACTCCAGAAAACAGAAAATATAATCAATATGGATTTAATTAGTTGGCAACATATTTCAAAAGAAAAGAAATATACCTCTCCATTCTAGACATGCCTAATAATATGGTTTGCATAATTATAAAGTAAGGAGGTTTCATATGACCTTATTAGATAACTATCCAATGGGGATTCCTCTGTGGCTTCCTCCTCAGCTTCCTCTTGGGCTTCAAGGGTAGCACGGGATACCAGATCCCCAAGTTCTGCTTCTTGATATGCTCGAGAGAATTGTATATGAGAACCAGATGGTCAGGGCCGCGAAGAAGATGGAGCGTCAAATGAGTCATCGATAACTTGTGGCCTCATGGTCCTCTAAGACCTATTTCATGTCATACTGATGCAGTTTGGGCCTCACGCCTAACCCTAATCTGACTTTCATTATTGCTAGCCATTTCAGCTGCATTATAAATAGAAATAAATTTAAGTAACATGTCCACTAAATGTCCCAATTTTTTGAGTCATCCAAATCCGGAGATACATGTCCGAAAACAGTTCAGAGCAAATCTGGAGACGTATCTTCGAACCTACCTGCGGGTTTCAGCATCCATGACAAACCCATTTTCTACCCTAAAAAACCTAAAAATCCTCATGCATGTTCTAATAGACTATCAATTTTGTTTACACTAGTACCTAATGTAACTAAAACAACTAATGCTTCCTAAAAAACTAACTAAAAATCAAACATAAAAAGAAAAGAAATTTTGAAAAACTTACTAAAGAAATTGGTTGATGAGAACGAACAAATTAGATGTTATGAGATGCTAGAAAGAGGTCCAAATATATAATCTTGATTGAATTGATGTAGAGGGAAAATCCTTGCAGAGCTCGAATGAGTTATTTTGTGAACTTTTGAGAAAATGAAGAAGGATGAAGATGAAAGACTCTGGCACGAAATATTAACCAATAACATTCGGAGCTGCATCTCTATACCATCCACTTACTTTTAAACAAATTAGGTTTACGGTGATGCATCTTCGGACACACTTTTACACATACGAAGATGCATCTCTTAATTAATTTTTTACATAATAAGAGCTCTTCTTTAATTTCAGCCGAGGAATGGTGAAAATAGGTGCGTTTGGAGATGCATCTCTGGAAGCTAGGGACAAAATGGACTTTTAACGGTAATGTGGGAGCACCTATAAGGGTGGAAAGAGAATTTCCCTGAATATTTTGAAAGTACATTTTCTGATGCATTTATTAAACCCAAAACACGTTTTAAGTTAAACATCTTTATTTTCTTAAAAATAAGTTTAGAAGTGTATCGTCAGACTAACCACTACAATGATTTTGTTTATTTCACAACTCAATGAAAAATTTGGAAGCGTAGTTCTATATTTTTCAAGCGGGAAGTTGAAAATAAACACCACCTTGCATGTATTTCACAATTCAGTGAATAATTGGGAAGTGCAGTTCTGAATTTTTCAAGTGGGAATTTGAATAAAAACTCACCTTACAGGTATGCTTCACTCATGATCATACCACCATTTTTATTCAAACCCTACCAAAACCTCCTTCCATACTCAATCAAGTTTTCTACTTCAAAACAACATTCATCTATTTTTCACATCAAATGGAGCAAAAGTAGTTGTAATTCAAGGTAACGTACATGTATTTTCTTCCTCATTACTTGCTAAAATATGATTTTTGCTTTGAAAAAATGAACGTTGTGTCTGAACATATATTTTTGTATTATTGTTGAATGTAATATGATAGTGTATTTATGTATTATTGTAATGTTTACTTTGGTGAGTTTTTAATTTTTTTCCTGTTATGATTGGATTTAGATATGGTGCACCTTGACGATGTCCCTAAAAATTATTGTGTTTATGGATGTTAAACCAATTGATGTCGAGGTAGATGTTGGTAAAAAAATTTACAAATGAACATGAGTTTGTTATTCATTAAAATATGATATAATAGACCTTTATGGAGGCTTCCAAATTGGAGTTCGGTGTTGTAATCGGGAGGTAAAATAATGGTTCTGATAGAAGACAAACATCTATGACACTGAGATACAGAGGCTCCAGTTAAGAATTTTTCTGCTTGGGAGACATCCATACAAAATAGTAGGGCTCGCCAATATGATAGATTACGTATAATACCATTGTCTCCTATTAGTCATCGGAGAGCGAGACAATATGAATGATAGCTTATCAAATTCTGATTTTTAGTGAGTTTCAGAATCTTATGCTTGTCATCAAAACTTTGTTTAAGCAGATCTTTTCAGAATAGTCTCCAGTTAACTTAAGATCATTCTTCAAATGATCTTATTTCTGAATAAGATACAGACCTATGGTCACAGACTTGACTAGCTATGAATAATCAAAATTCAACTTTGGCAGCTTCTGAATATTATTTGTTAAACTGCAAGCACACTTTTTCTTATCATCACATTCTCCATCAAATTATATGCTGCCTATATACTGAGTGTGTTAATTATTTATTTTATGATTGGCATTAATTTTAGTAAAACAGATTTGACAACAACATGTTAAATAGGATGTTCTAACTTGCAGAGAAAACATGTTGAATAAGATGTCTTATGCAGAATCATTCGACATTATGTCTGTTACAGCTGGACTTTTAGATTATGTTAGTTTATTACAAATGTTGATTATTTGGGGAATATTTAGTAATCATATGTGGGGTCTAAGATTGAGAAATTTGAGATATATGTTGGTATTCAAGTTATTCAAGTTTTCTAAATGTTGAGACATTTTAGGAAAGTTATGATTGAAGACCTATTTTAATGGAGAAGTTTTTGTATACTTTGTGCAGTCTCTTTGTTGCGTTTTTGAAGCCCAATCTAGCTCAAAAACTATTATAAAAATAATATTGTATACCTAGAGAAGATACGAGCCATAGTTGTAAAAGTAGTAACCTTTAGAGCTTTGTCTGTTCATTGTTTTTGTGTGAGCCACTCTTGTATTGTTTGATGTTTGAGTTGGACTTTTAGTTGATTTGTAATTGTGAATCACTCACATGCTTTTAAGAAAGAGTGAATTATGTTTATTGGAGGGTGTCTCCTTATTGATTGTAAATCACTCTTAAGCTTATATATATATATATATATATAGTGATTGTGTATTTTTGAATTTTATCTTCTAACTCGTTTGATTTGTGTTCTTATCACTGTTTGTGACTGTCAGGAAAGTGAGAGGGGTATCATACCTAGGTGAGTCTTAGGTAGAAATATACCATGGGTGGTGATTAAGTGAGAAGTTGTAAATTGGGGAGTTTAGCTTCGAATTGATACTATTTAGTGGATTTCCTTCCTGTCTTGGTAGTCTCTAGAGTAGGTGTTGTTGTACACCAAAATGGGTTAACAATTCTTCGTGTTGTTTACTTTCTGCATTGTTTATTGTTTTAGATTGTCATTGTGTTGTTGTTCAGAGATTAGTGTCTCAACATATCTTAGGACATTTGAGATATGACTACCAAAATTTCAATTGGTATTAGAGCGGGCATCCTGCTCTGACTCTGGGTGAGATTTAGGGAAGATGCTTTCTGGTACAATGAACAAGGAAAAAGGATTTATGAACAAAAGATCTCTGCAAACGACTGATTTCAAGAAAACATATTCTGAGGTGATGACAAGGGAGTTAAGTGGTAACACTCCTAAAACATGTGACATAATCAAGGAGTGCAGGAGGTTATTTATCAAGGGAAAGAGGTGGAAGACCGCCTGAGTATGAGCAAGACTGCTATATTCTTAATGCTAGTATGCTTTTGCTGCCACTGCTGATGGTGATATGTGTGTGCATGAAGTCTTACCAAATGTTATGACATCTTGCCTGATGTGTGAACTTAGACAAATCATATTGTTATGTGGATGGTCCCTGGAGGAGGAGCACTGATTATTTATGACAGGATAAGTAATGGTCCTGTCTGAAGTTGTCAGGCATATTTCTTTGGTGGTGAGATGTTGTGTCTCTGATTAGTGTGTTTGATTTATTTTTAAACCTATGTTTCTCTATTGTCACCTGGATTGTAGTGATTATGCAAGGGTTGTTAAGTTGTGCTTTAAGGATGCTGAGAAGTGTTTGATTTGTGTTCCGCTGCATATGTATCTGATGTAAAGCCTCTGGTAGTTCCTAGTGAAAGGTCTATTCTTGGAATACCTATAAGGGAAAAGCATTAGGACCTGGTCTCCTCTGAAGGTTTATCCAGTGATGTTGTGATACTTGGAAGATTTCTTCAACCAGTCGTATTAAAGTTGCCAAAGATACTTGAGGTCCATCACAAGTCCACTCATAAAGGCACTTCCAAAGGTGGTTGATGAAAATATTTCCGAAGGAAAAGAATGTTCTGATGTTCTGGGAGAAGTAATGGTATTGTACCCCAATTTTTCCCCCTAAGATCCCTTCATCATACCATGTTGATTCAATCACAACAAGATCATATTAAGGCGTTTGGTTCTCCTCCTTATCTTTAGCTCTGCTCTTTGAGAGATCACCAAGCACCTTGACTTGTTTTTCTTTTTTGATTATGCATGTTTTGTTTTGACTTTCTTTCTAATTAACAAAACGCAATTTTGGATTGTCTTACTTGTTAATAATGTAGGTAAAGGCAATGCGGCTTAGCAAGTTGATCCATGGGTTCATGAGTTTATTTCCATGCCCTAGTAAAAAAAGCTTGAGAAATCCAAACCTCACAATTGAAGTTGTTTTGGAAGAAATGGCATGGCATGGTTTATTTTGGTTCACTACATTTCAAAGTTATCAAAATTGATTCAAATGTACAAGGGGTTGATTGAAGAAGTTGTCATGGTTAGACAAGGTCTTGTTCCCATTGGTCACAAGTGCATATTTCTATCAATTCTCAAGATATGGAAGTGGTTTTGGTTGCTATGAGTTCTCATTATCATCCTCAACAACTTATATTTATAAAGAAAGAGTGTTGGTACAAGAAGGTTGTTCAAAATTGTCAAAGTTCCTCAAAGCATTTTCTTGATCTAGGAGCTAGGGTTTTGAACTTCAAAGAAGTATATCTTGCTCATATTTTGGTATTTTTGAGTGATTCCAAAGACATCCTTCTCTTAAAATGGTTATTAACAAATAACTTCAAAACTTTCAAGGATTTTTCATGTGGAAGAAGCTTGATGATTAAGAAAGATTACAAGTCCTCCAGATGAATCCACAATTTTACATAAGTAACTTCAAATGATCATAACTTGGCTAGTTTTTATCACCTTGATCCCACTCTTTTTCCATAATGATCTTGAGGATGTGAACTTTATTCCTTATTTTATATTCAAAGTGATAAAATGGATGGAAGATTCCCTAAGGATACAAAATATTATAGGTCATTCCATGATTTTTTTCCAACTTTAACAATTCATAACTCTCTAAATTTTTGGATATTTTGAATGGTTCAAGCTTCAAAATTTAATTCAAGAGGTCTATTTCATGCAATCTTTTTTGGTCAAGAGAAAATTCTAAGTGGAAGGCCATGTTTGGATGCAAAACATTATAGGTCACTTTGAAGAAAAATTTGAAATATTTCAAAGTATGGAAAATCAAATTTTTCCCCAACTTTGACTCAATGCAACTTTCAGCTCAAACATCCATTTGATTCCATTCTTTTTCCATTACAAAGATTGTAACCTCATATTTCTAAAGCATCAAGAATCATGCCCTAATACCCCTTGAGTTGAAAATGCCATTGTTTTCAAATTGGTAACTTGGAACTGAATTTCTCATCAAGTCAGAAATTTGAAATCCATAATTTGGCCTATAATCACAATATTTATGTGTGTTTTTGATTTAAACATGATTAACAAACTTGCCAGAATTGTTTAGCACCTCAAAATGCAATGATTGGATGAGTTTTGGTGAAAATAAGAACACACTTCACTCGTGCATCAGGTTCACATGAATTCCCTCCAAAATGCATCATTCACTCTTCCTTTTGATTCCATTTGCTTCTCCTAAAAATAGATGAACTATCCCATTCATTTTCTAAAGCTTGAATAGCCAGAATTACCCTTCCAAACTTGCTCCATAACTCAATTTTCTGTAACTTCGTAATCAGTGTTCAAGCCTTTTTCAATCCACTTTTTCTATCAATTCACCTTCTTAATCTTCCCTGAAGCTAACAATACAATTACCTTCAAGAATCGTGCCCTATATTGCTCCATAGAAGTCCAGTTTCAGAGCTCTGCAACTCAACTTCAATAGGTAGATTTCTCCATCAATTCTTCAAAACTTTAATATCATTGTGATGCTCTCATTGCCCTGGTTCTAGTCGCAACACTTGCTTTTATCTGGAAACACATTTTGACCATGAAATTTTAAATCCCTTTTCAAAACTTTCCTTCCAAATTGCTTGAGCTACAACTTATATAAATTTGTCGCGAAGATGTGGTTGTCTTTGTTTTGAAGAGACGAAGCGAATGACATAGGCCTGAGCTGCTGATTTTACAGTTTCAGAGACCTACAATTCACGTTGGCTGGAGGTTGAAGTTGACATTATTAAAATCATTCATCCATTTTTATGGAGTTAAACTCAACACCATGGATCCAATGATGTTAACAAAGTTCATAATAAAAAATTCAACCCAAGATCATCCAGAAAATAGTCACAAAATAATATTGCATTTAATATATACATTAAAATGGTTTTGAAATAGAAATAAAAGAGAAAAATATCAACTATGTCCAAAGTAATCAAGAAATAAAAAGCAAGACTATAGAAAATTCAGAAAAGGACTCAAATATTTTTACAAACATTTTGGTAATTTTTTAAAGTCAGAAACTATTTTTAAAATTAAAATAAATAGGTAAAATAAACCAAAAATGATAAAAAAATAACAAAGTCAGAAATAAAAAATAAATGAGGTCACCAATATTTGTCACAATATCGTTGGATCATTCCATAATTTTTTCATAATTTAAAAATGCATAAAAGTATTTTTAAACATTTAAAACAATTCAAATAAAGTGAAAATTTATAAAAAAATATCAAAACACAAAATAAAATTGTGAAAAAATAAAAATCAGAAAGAGAAAAATCAAAAAAAAATTTCATAATTTTTTCATATTTTTTGGACTAAAAATGAATTTTCTATGATTTTTTGAAATTTAAAGCAATTAAATATAAAAATCAGAAATAAAAAATAAAGTCAAAAAACATGTGGACCATTGGATGAGAGTCAAAATGCGTTACTAATGAAATCCAAGGGATCTGGCGCGCTGTGCATATCATGGTCATTAGTGAATAAAACACTGGATCACTTATTAAATCAGAAATTCAAAAAAGCAAGTGGCGCGCCATCATTGGTTTGAAGATGACACGTTGTTTAATAAAAATTTAATTCAAATGTGGTTTGTATTCTTTCCCACCCCTCTTCATCTCATCCCTTTCTTATTGCACTAAGTGTTATTGGAGCATGATCTCTATATCATGTCTCAAAACAAATGGTGCATAGATTGCTATTGACCGACCTTAAAATAGGTGCGACTTCTATATAAGTCCACTTACGATTTCTTAACATAGCGCTAAATTTTGTCCCGATTCGAATAAATGATCATTCGTGGCCCAAACCTATGTTTGCAAGCCCAAGTATGTTAATTTTATCCCTTTGATCCAATAAGTATAAGATTCATTGTGTGGAGGCTTTAGTTCTACCAATCCTCTAATGGATCTACAAAACTTTTAGTTAACACGGATCACTTAAACATCATTGATCATTAAATGATACTTGTGAGGATTCCAAATGGATGATATACTTGACAAAAAGCAAATGCAACTTGTTGTGTGGAGGCTTTGGTTCTACCAATCCTCTAATGAGTTCCAAATGCAAGTTTCAAGATGGTCATCCAACTAACCACTAATTATTGATAATTGACTTTATTTTGTGCTTTTATTTTTATGCTTTTTATTTTATGAACCATTTATTTTAGAATTTAAATTTCATGCTATTTTCATCTTTGCTCACTTGAGCATTTACTTTCTTGTCATTTTATCTTTGCTCACTTGAGCCTTTCTTTTCTTTTTCAAGACACCTAATAATCAACATGAACCCTAAAAAGGCGTTAATGATACTTGGACTATTTGGTTACTATCCTTGGCATTATGGAGTATTGGACTTCTTAGACTTAGGGTTAGAAACCTTGTCCTATGTTTGAGACCTTGTGACCTTAATTGATATTTTGTCTGGATTTCTTGAGGTTTACCTCAGGACATTGGGTTGTTTGTTTGTTTTGTGTGCATGTTATTGTGATTACATTCTTTGTTTGTAATCTGGAATTCACCCGTATACAAACATTACTCTGCCCAATTTTTGTGAAGACTTAATACACTTGAAGTTTAGTTCTCTCAAGAGGTCTATTCTATTTGCTTGCTTGGTTCCAATCCAAGGAATGGGAATTCTATCTTGATTCATAATGTCAAGTATTGACTTCTTGTTGGTTAGATGGTTCTTCTCCTTATCTTTTACCTTATGCTTTAGGATAGTCTCTTCTTCTCCTCCCATCTTCTTTAATTTCAAAAATCTTCTTCCTCCTTTTAAAAACTCCTCTTGTTTTTAAACTTGAAACCACTTTCATAATAAACTTGGACTTAGGTCCATGCATTTTCAAAACCTTTTCATAAACAAACTTCAATCAACTTATTAATACTTTGACATTTTTTTGTGAGAAGACTAAAAGTCAATCATTCTCATTTCAAACTATTTTTCCACTTTTGTTTTTTATTTCAAAACCTTTCTCAAAATATTAGACTCTTGTCAATCTTTGTAGTGATGCAAACAACTACACTTCTACAATATGTAGTGAAGTGAGATATTTTCCACTTGGGTGTTGAGTGAAGCATTATTGATTTTAAAATCCAAGCCATATCCTCCACTTTAAGATGATGCAAATTCTCCTTTCTCTTGATTGTGGGTAGTAAGTATGTTTTCCACACGGACAACGACGATGATGTCTTATCTCATAAAATCAATCAATACACTTGGGTTTTAAATTTTTTAAAACGTGAACTACGTGTACCCTGATCCCCTATTGCATGAAAGGTGGTACGTAGGCACTAAAGGTTCGCAACCGCGGCGGGTGAAAAAATCATAAAAAACTACTTCTTTTCTCACCTCCACCATCTATTTTTCGTACAACATTTTATAGCCAAAATATGTAGATTTTTACAAAGAGGTTCCTGCGGAGTATCATAGATATTTAGGGTGCTAAAACCTTCCCTTTGCATAACCAACCCCCTTACCTTGAATCTCCCCCCCCCCCCTCTTTTTTTGGGTTACTTGCTTTTTTCCCATTCCTTTGGAAACAATAAAGCGCGGTGGCGATTTTTATTTTGATCTGTGTAAGTATAGTCAATCCAATGGCTTAGTCTTAAACATTTCTACTCCTACAGAAAAAAATGGCGACTTCACTGGGGAAAGATTGACCTATTGTTGGTCCATCCCTAAGTGGGTTGAACCTATCTTTGTTTATATCTGTATATGTGCTATTGTTGTTTATGTGTTATATTATATTTTATATATCTGTTTGTCTGGATTTTCCTAGTTTTCAGGGTGCTTGGGGATTACTCATAAGTCCTATACCCAGACTTGGGAAAACTTTAAGATAGGACGGGCGGTATAGTCATGTTAACTTTGAAGGAGTAATTCCAAAAAATGAGGCATGAGATCCCCCACTCAGTGAAGGCCCCTCTGACTGTAGTGTCGTTTACCGAGTAATCGAGAAGACATACTGCTTTCAACCTGGGAGCCTGTTGAAGCTGAGGACCATAGATTACCTAACCCATCTTGGCCTTTTAGGTGTAGTGCGGAAGCTATGATGGAGTAATCCGAAAATAGTTGTCACGCGATACTACGCTCGAACGAGTTTTTCTTAAGAATATTACTAATTACCGAGTTAATCAGGAAGTTGGTAATATCCGAAGGAAGGATGTAGACTCTGGGAACCTCTAGAACCTTGTTTGTCAGTTGATAACTTTTAGACCATACCTTATGGGTAGTACCTTCGACCTCATGCTTGTGACATTAAACCTATGAACCCTATGTTTGTGATCTTGTGTGTGATTGTTGCTGAAGGAAAATTGCGATAAAAAACGCAGCGGAATATAAAATTTTCCTTTAGCAATCCTTACGAATGAGCATGGTCAGTGATAGAAATATTTACCTCTTGTGGCGATTCAGACCTTTGACATCGTGATCACGAGCGTTGATGAAGAACAACGCCTCTACTCAGTCCACACGAACAGATCGCTTCCAGTCACAGTGCTAGCTGATCACGAATGGAAACCTTGAGTGAGAGAGAGAGTCAAAAACGAAAATGCATCAAGTGAAATTGCTTCATCACAAGGGATCTATTTATACAAACACTCGTGTGGGCTACAAGTTAAAAGCCCAATTAAGGCTATAAGCTAAAAGCCCAATTAAGCTTATGGACATTGTTGTACCCCAAAATTTTCCCTCCCATATTCTTCAAAGATTTGCCAAGTCAAAGCTTCAAAATTCCCCAAGGGTTGCACAGTCAAGGGTCTCCTAAACAGTCAAGATTAGGGTTTGTGTTCTGATCAAGAAAATGAAGTTTCCAAAGGTCCAACCAAATCTCATATGCCAATAAACATGGTCAAGCATCCTCATATCAAGTTTCAAGACATTCAGCACAAAATTGCACAGTCAGAACCCTAATTGCACTACAGTCAACTGTAGGGGCAAAACGGTCATTTGACAGTCAAAAGTTCAAATTTTTGATCAACATATCATTTTGAAGCCACAAACATCATTTGATCAATGCTTGATCATGATTCTCAAAATTTGGCTCAGAAATCATCAAGATGCAAAAGTTTCCTTATTTGGATAGTTGAAAAAGTCAACTGTAAATTGACCAGGGCATAACTTTCACATGGATTATCAGAAAAATTCCATCCAAAGCTCATTTTGAAGAGAAAGACATTTCCTACAACTCATCTTCATACTTCAAGTCCAAGAAATGCTCTCACAAAAAGTTATCAATTTCAACATTATAGGTCATTTTCAAAAGTCAACAAAAAGGGACTTTAAGTCAAAGGCCATAACTTGAGATTGGTAAATCAAAATGACATGGGACCAAAGGCATTGGTTAGAGGACTCAACGACCTTTCCAAAATGTCCAAGAACATGAGAAAAGCTTAAAAATTGAGCAAGTTATGCCTTGTAGAAGTTGGGAAATGTTTGGATATTTTGAAAAGTCAACATTGATTCAAATGACCTAAAATTGCTAATGGGCCCATTTTTCTTCCACAATTCATCATTCCAAGCATGTGCACGACCACTTGGCCCAAAGGGAAGTATTTCTTCATTTTTTATTTATTTATTTGAATTTTTATTTATAATAATTCATTTAAATCAATTAAATATATGAAAAATATTAAACTTAACCTAACAAATCTTTTTGCACATGTAATCTACTCAATAATTCGTGTGAAATCAAATAGGGAAGGATTTGGAGAGAATTGATCTTAATTAGTACAAAAACACATGGAAAAGATTGAAAAAGATCCTAGAAAATCAAATTTCCAAAAAACTATGAATGCAAGAGATTTGGATGATTCTTTTTAACCTAATTCATTACTACATATGCAAGGATCACAACCCTAGTGCCATTACACACGCAGCTGCTCAGAAACCTGAAAACAAAAACTTGAAATTTTGTTAAGAAACTCAATTCTAAAAATCACATTCTTGGGCGATTCAAGGCATAATTTTTGTTTCATTAGCTTGCTGAAGGTTCACTGAACGTTTCCCAATCAAAAACATTCATCAAAGCTTAAAGAATTGGTAACATGAACCGCCCCTGTACAGAAAAAAATCCATGATCGTGTTTTAACATCTATGCATTCTTATGGCATTTTAATTGTTGATTTACATTCCTTATGCTATTCTGAAGCTAACCCATGTGTTTAATTGTGTTTTTACGCATTGTGTGCCAATATACCATTGTTGCTTTTTAGGGTTTACAGAGTTTGGAATTAGGGGTTTTTGAATGAAGAAAAATTAGAACCCCTGAGTACCACCATTGACATAAGCAAGCTTGGACGAAAAGTTTGGGACCCTCGCGCTCAATTTATGAGCGTCACAGGGCTAATCGCTATTTTTTAATAGCTGGCCTAAGAGAACGCCATGAAAACCGTTGCTTATTCTATTTGTGTTTCAGGGACGAGGAAGAAGAAGATGCGTGGCCAGCCATGATTGGTTCTTTTAAATTTTCGCGCGAAGAACGAAACACTAACGCATGTTTTTTTATTATATTTGTTTGTCATATTAATTACAGAAAAGCAAATTGGTTCAGCTGGCAAGCATAAGGATTGGCAAAGCACATGACCTGGGTTCGAGCCCCAGGTCTTCATACTTTCAATATATTTTTTCAAACCATATTCACATGCAGCTTCAGTGTAAACGTACATCATGCACCTCCATAATCAAGCCATCCACGCGTCCAGGGGCATCAGATCAAAGGCCCAGATCCAAGGAATATGATGAACCATGGTCAACACTGATGCACCTTAGTGCCAAAGTCAACGAGGCTTAAGGAATTGGGCCCTAAAGTGTTGGGCTTCACCTCCAAAATCAGGGGCAGACCCCCTAGGTTTGCAAGTCTTTATTTTTTTATTTATTTTCTATTTTCTTTCTAATTGTTGTTTTATTTAATTAATTAATTATTTCCATAAAAACACAAAAAAACATAAAAAAATCAGAAAAGAGGAAAAATATAATAAATATTTTTATTTTAATATTTCTTGTAAATAAATTTGCATGTAAATTAATTAGTTTAAATTAGGGTTTAATTTAATATTTTCATAACAAAATCTAAAAAATGTAGAATTAGGTTTAATTAATTAATTTTCATCTTTCTATTTTTCTTTCATGATAATCAAATAGTTAATATTATTTATTTTATTTATTTTCATAATTAAATTTGTATATAAAAATTAGGGTTAATTTAGGTTGAAATTCAATGTTTCTTAATAAATTAAAAGCCATTAGAATTAGGGTTAGTATTTAATTTTAGTTAATTCTTTTTCATTTAAAATCCTAAAATACTAAAAAATACCAAAAAAACAAGTTCTTTCTTTTTAATTAATTAACTCCATCATTAATTCAATTTTTGCAAAAGGGTCCAACGCCCTCGTTCTTAATTTCTTTAATTCGCATATTTATTTTATTTCGTTTAAATATTTATGTATCTCTCCCGAAGCCGTGTAAATAATCGCTCGTACTTTTTAATTCTTTTATTTTCTTTAATTCTTTATTTTTCTGTCAAATCGGGTTCTGGAAATTTTGGCGATGTGGACCCGCGCCTTTTGTAATAGCTTAGAACTTTATTTTTCTCGCACTTTTAAATGTTAATCAAGGCATGCAAGAATGAATGGACAAAAATAAAAACAAACGCTAGATCACCTATACCATGACAAGATAAATGCAAATGAAAATGACACACAAGTCACACACCACCCCTAGGGTACGCCTCACTGTTGCCTTGCCTCGAAAGGTGATCGTCGAGTAGAGGATGTCTTAGTAAGTCCTCATGATCCAGGAACCTGGCATGAGGGTAGCTTCTAAGGTGTCTTCCTATTGCTCCGGTGATCACCATGTCCCGAACCTCGAATTGACCCGAACACCTCCAACGGTGGTGCTACCTACCTCTCAATGGTGGGATGGCACTACTTTAAAGGACATTTACACAGACGAATTCCTTAGGGTAGGTAGACGACTCTAGATACTTGCTCTAATTTCGAAACAAATTCAAAAATACTTTTCACACCAACACATTTTCAAAAAGCTTTCGAAAGCAATTTTTCAAACACTCTTGAGGACTGATACAAGAGTCAAACTGGAATTTTCAAAGAAACTTTTTAAAACCCACAGTTGAAAAGCAAACAAACCATTTTTGAAAACACAAGTGAGCAAGTATCTAAGAGCCCATGGATAACCATGGATAGAAAGGGTGCTAACACCTTCCCTTTCTATAACCTACCTCCCGAACCGAGAGCAATCTCTATAAGGAATTTTTCTGTGCTTTTGTCCTTTCCATTTGGAGAAAATAAAAGACAGTGGCGACTCTTGCTTCCGCGACATTTCGCGAACCAGCGTTAAACAGTCAGTTCCAGATCCACCGATCACAGACATCATACCTTATGATGTACCATATATCACTTATCCACGTGGTACCTTACCACTTTTCGTATTACACTTAAGTGCACTGTACCTTACGGCGTTCCTTATTTATTCTATCTCTCATCAACCTATCCTTATGTGTGTGACCCTGTAGGTTTTCGCGACGTTGGCAATTATATTAAATCACACATTTAATATAATAAACAGTGAGCGGTATCTAGCAATACGTCACTGTTACCCAAGTCACGAAAATGTCATGTGATCTGACCAAACCTTTTCCGTGATAATATTTGTGTTGTATAATTACCCTTTTGCCCTCATGTCTATATTGAACACAAGGCATACACTGTGTCACCCTTGTCCAGTTCAATATTGGGCCCTTAGACATTTATCCTGTTATGCAGGATGAGCAAATTCCATCTAGGTCACTCATGTCCCTTAGCATGCTTTGTGAAGTACCCATCAACCGTCTTTATAGTCATCCAGTTACGAATGACGTTTGATCAGCAATAAAGTACTTGACTCTACATCTAGGGTCCATAGTGGTTTCAGGTCGAAGGGTGGTATACACCATTACCATCATGAGAATAACTTATGACACTTTGCATAACATTCTATGTAGTATTCTCATAGCGGGTCAATCCAGTATAAATATTACTCCTAATATTCATACCTATGTCAAGACTTGATAACTCCTTATCTATGATCCATGAGATGTGATCATCAATCTATCTTTATAATAATCTTAATGCTTTAATGTTATCCCACTTCATATTAAAGCTTGACTACGGATACTTTAAGAATAGTGTCTTATGTTTAATGGGATCTCATGATTAAGTCACACTTAACATTTCATTAAACAAATAAACCATTCTAGGGACTTTATTATTTTGGAAAGCAAACATAATAAAGAAATGCCTTTTATTAATAAATAATTCGATACAAGTACCAAAAGTATTGGCCTCTAGGGCTTACACCAACAGTTGCATCATGCACCCATGCACTCATAAGCATCTTTTAAAGGAATTTCATTTCAATGAACTTAAAGGTTGACTATTTGTGAATATCTCAGGCACCTTTTGACCATGGATTCTGGAAAAAGAAAGACCAAAAAATATAGTTTCAATCCCAAGGTAGATGAGTTGGTCAGTCTAATTCCTGAGATTGAGTGTTCTGCAGATTTTTGGAAGAAGTATGGATCCATCATTCCTCTCATGAAGCTTAGGATGAAGGAGGGTATTCTCTCGACCTTGGTCCAATTCTATGATCCGATGTATTGTTGCTTTACTTTCCCTGATTATCAGTTGATGCCTACACTGGAGGAGTATTCTTATCTATTGGATTTACCTATTATCGATCGCGTTCCTTTCACTGTTTGGAGGGTGAGCCAAAATCACATGAGATTGCTGCTTTGATCCATCTGGGGAAGTCTGAGGTTGAAGCCTATATGACTGCTAAAGGAGGGATTAGAGGATTACCAGCTCAGTTATTATTGGAGAAAGCTCGTTATTGTTCCAGGATGAAGAGTACAGTCGCTTTTGAGGCCATCTTTGCTCTACTTGCTTATGGGTTGTTCTTATTTCCTAATGTGGACAAATTTGTTGACGTTAATGCTATCAGGATCTTCATGATTGGAAACCCAATTCCTACATTGTTGGGTGATGCTTATTACTCTATTCATCTTCAGAATTCTTATCATGGGGGAATGATTATCTATTGCACGCCTCTGTTGTACCGATGGTTTATCTCTAATATGCCCCAGTCTGATGCTTTTTGGGATGTCAGGAAGGAACCCCGTTGGGCTCCTAAGATCATGGCACTTACTCACTCGGATATTGATTGGTATCATCGAGCTTAACAGGATATAGAGATTGTTGACAGTTGTGATAGTTTCCCCAATGTTTCTCTTCTTGGTACAAAGGGAGGAATTAACTATAACCCTGTTCTTGCATGACGACAACTTGGTTATCCGATGAGGGATAAACCAAATAGTATTCATCTGAGTAGTTTCTTTCTGAAGGAGGGATAATACCATAAGGAAGCTAGGGAGAAGATTGTGAAGGCCTGGCGTCACATTCATAAGAAGAGTAGGAAAAATTTGGGACCGAGAGGGGCTGTTTCTTTGGAGCCATATCTTCAGTGGGTCCAAACGAGAGCTATTCAGTTGAAGATGCCGTATTCCCAGGAAACACCTATGCCTGATTTGTTTGTGAAGACCACTCCTCCCCTATTGGATGATGTGGAAGAGCTATAACTTGCTTTGGTCGAGATGCAGCAGGAAAAGGATGCTTGGAAGAATAAGTTCCAAACTTTAGAGATTTCCTATAGAGCATATTTGAAGGAGAAAGACGAATTGATTGAGATTCTTGAGAGTTGGGCTGTAGAGATGATGGAGAGGCAAGGGTATTTATTTTCTCCTGAGCCTCAATCGGTTGATAGTTGCTCATTTCCCGATTCAAGCAATTGGAAGGGGGTTGCCACCAGATATGCGGAAGAAAACCAGAGGTTGAAGGCTCAGTTTTCCAGGCTTACAGGGAAGCGCCAGCATATAGAGTGATCTTCATCAGCTTTACTTCTTAGGGTTTTAGACTTTATTTTCATCTTGTACTTGGGATTATTGAAACTTATAACCCATTTTGAAGATATTATAATAATTTTTTTCCAGTATTTCAAATATGTTATTACTTTGATATTTGCAATGTGTCTATAAATCTTTAAGTCCCTTGAAATATTAAAAATATATCATGTACATTGCACATCATGCATCATATTGCACATATTTCTTGCATTTCTTTGCATATCCAGGTGTCTTACCAAGCTTCTTTACTTTGTTCAGAAAGTTGTCTCACCACTACAACACTCGAGCTAATTTTAGAAGGAAGATGGACAACTTAGAACAAGAGAATCGCGAGCTACGCGAGGAAGTTTCTGCTTTGAAGGTTGGCATGGCCAATCTTAATGCTCTGATGGAATCTCTGGTGGCTGCTCAGAATCAGCCACCGAGTGTTCAACCTCAACCAACAAGGGTTACTACTGAAGCTCCGGTTGTTCTTGTGTCTTCTACTCCAGCTGTCATTCAGAATCGCATGCCTCAAGGCTATCCATGGGGAATGCCAGAGAACTTTGCGCCTGAAGGTTTCAATCTTGTTCCTCAAGAGTTGTTGACTATTGTTACTTCTGCACCTCATGTGGTGCATGTTGTTTCTGTTGTGCCTCCTTTGGTGATTATGGTTCCATTTGTTAATGATATGTGTCGTCCTTTTCCTCCACCAAGTGAAGACTTGGGTCTTTATGATATAATGGATGATTTTCAAGAGCAGTTCGACAAGATGTAGAGGGAGATGAAGGCCCTCAAGGGAAAGGAATTGTTCGGGAAGAATGTGAATGATTTATGCTTGGTTCCGAATGTTAATATACCTGCAAAATTTAAGGTCCCGGAATTCGTGAAGTACAAGGGAAACACTTACCCTCATGCTCATCTTGTGATGTATGTAAGGATAATGTCTACCCATATTGATGATCAGCGTCTGCTGATTCACTTTTTTCGGGATAGTTTGATTGCTGCTGTGCTAAAGTGGTATATGAGTTTGTATAACATCAATATCCATACTTTCAATGACTTGGGAGAAGCATTTATCAGACAATACAAGTACAACATGGACATGGCACCTGACCGTGATCAACTTAGGGCCACGGTCAAGAAAGACAGGGAATCATTCAAAGAGTATGCACATAGATGGCGTGAGGTAGCCGCCCAAGTGATTCCTCCCATGGAAGAGAAGGAGATTACTAAGATTTTCTTGAAGACTTTGGGTGCTTTCTACTATGAGAGGATGGTAGCAAGTGCGCCAAGTGACTTTACTGAAATGGTAGGCATGGGTATCCGCTTAGAAGAGGTAGTAAGAGAAGGCCATCACGAAGGGTGAAAGTTTTGAAAATACGAAGAAGCCATCCTATGGGTTTGCCAAAAAGAAGGAAGGAGAGAAAAATGTTGTTATGCAAGAGAGGAGGGTTAACACTCCTAGAAGAAGTTATCAACGTCATTAGCAAGTCGCCTCAGTTACTCCAGTTTTTGGTGTAACTCCAACCACCGTTGCTTATCAGAGACAACCCCGACATGGGAATCAAGGGTATAATAAGAGAAGGGAGAGTTATGACCCTATCCCTATGAGTTATAAAGAGTTACTCCCAGAGTTAATTCAGAAGAAGTTGGTTCAGACCCGACAACCTCCCGATGTACCATCACCATTACATTGGTATTACAAAGCAAACCAAACATGTGCTTTTCATCAGGGAGCACCAGGGCTTAATGTTGAGAACTTCTATCCTTTGAAGACTGAAGTACAGACATTGGTGAAGTCCTGTATTCTATTTTTCAAAGATGTGGGCCATAATGTGAAAGAAAATCCTCTGCCCAAGCATGGAGGAGAAAATGCTGTAAACATGGTGGTCGATTGTCCAGGCGACTTCCGAATTTTTGATGTTAATCTGGTTAGGGGAGATTTAGTGAAAATGTATGCCGACCTCTGTGAATTTAGCTATTATACGCATGACCATGCCGATTTTGCTATTTGCAGTATAGACATACAGGGTTGTGACAAGATAAAGGATGATTTGCAAGAGATGATGGATGAGGGCCTCATCCACATAATCAGGTCTAGGGTAGAGTATGAACAGGAAGTAAACATCTTTTCTGGATGTCTTAGAGAGTTCATAATTTTTTATGTGGAGTATATGAATGAGGACCTTGTGCAGTTGCACGCTACTTTCTGCCACATGGCTGGTCAGGTAGAACATCAGTATGGATCTTGCCGAATTTGCTGCCGGGACTCTCGATGATGTTCAATTATGAGAAGAGGTGTTCAATTGTTGTTAGACAATGGAACCATCAAGGTTATAGGTCAAAGGGATGATTACTATGAAGTTGGTGTGATTGAGGTTTGTTTGGCTGAAGAAGAGTCGGATGATGAGTATGCCTTTGCAGATGAGTATTTCTCCTCATATGAAGATATGTTTTCTAGAGATGACTCTATAATAACTGAATGTGTTGAGGAGGGAGTAAATGTTATTGTGCCATACTTTGGTGCGCCAACCCCTTTTGAAGTTGAATATCATAGCAAGCCAGCTATTACTCCATTGGTGATTAGTTTGTCGGGTCTTGTCCCTTACAAGTATGATAAGGCTGCACCCTACAAATATAATGCTACAATCTTAGAGGATGGTGTGGAAGTTCCCATCCAGCCAATGCCTGATGTTGGAAATATTTCTAAGACTAGCAGAGTGACCCACATGGGTCATGTTTTCACACCGGTTGTTCGTGGGGATATTAGTACTAGAAAGAAAATTATTGAAAATGTGGAACCCAAGAAGGCAGTGGGTGAATCTAGTGGAGCTACGCTAGAGAAAGAAGTGGATGATATTTTGAAGATAATCAAGATGAGCGACTACAGAATTGTGGATCAGCTACTACAGACTCCTTCAAAAATATATATCTTGGCTTTATTGATGAACTCATATGCTCACAGAGAATCTTTGATGAGGGTATTAGACCAAGCTTTTGTAGAAAGTGATATGCCGGTAGACCAATTCAGCAGTGTAGTAGGGAACATTACTTCAGGTAATAACCTGAGTTTCTGTGATGATGAACTGCCCGATGAAGGGAGGAATTACAACCTGTCACTCTATATCTCTATGAATTGCAAGAATGATTCATTATCCAATATGCTAATTGATAATGGATCCACATTGAATGTTATACCAAGGGGCACACTCATGAAGTTGAAATATCAAGGAACGCCCATGTGCCCAAGTTGCATTATTATGAAAGTGTTTGATGGATCAAGGAAATCTGTTATTAGTGAAGTGGACTTGCCTATTCATATAGGCCCACATTTGTTTCAGATTACTTTCCAGGTCATGGATATTGTACCCACTTACAGTTGTTTGTTGGGACGACCGTGGATACATGAGGTAGGGGCTGTCACTTCGACTTTACACCAGAAGCTGAAGTTTGTACATGAAGGAAAAGTGGTAATTACAAATGGAGAACAGGCATTATTGATATCTCATTTTTCCTTTTTCAGCATTGTGGAGGCGGATGAAGCTGTTGTTGGAACCCAATTCCAAGCTTTATCCATTGACAACATAAGAGGAAATGAGAATTCTATGGTTTCGCTTAAGGATGAGCAGCAGGTTGTGCGTAATGGCCATAGTGAAGTTTGGGGACAGATTGTGGATCCACCTGTAAATAAGAATAGAGCTGGCTTGGGGTTCTCTGTGAGGAATGATAAAGGTAAGGGAATGGAGCCGAAGTCTGCTGCAGGCAAGTATCAAGACGTCTTCCGCAGTGGGGGTTATCTTCATCCAACTATTTTTGGGATTAATTCCATTGTGGAAGATGAAGTAGAGCCAGAAATGCCAAATCATGTGACGCACGGAGTTAGGGTTCAGAACTGGGTCACCATTGATGTTCCCTCTTGCATACATGTTTCAAAGTAATTTGTTTTGTTAATCTTTTTGAAAGCTTTCACTCTTCCCAAGGTGAAAATATTAATATTGTATGGGCTTATCTGTTTGCTGTGACTTTTAAAATCAATAATAAAAGTTATCTTTGTTTCCCAAATTATGTTTTTATTTTTTGCTTTTACTTGGAAAATGGTAATCAGAAAAAAAAATTCAAAATAAATAATAACTGAAATTCAATCTGCATGATCACTTGTTATATGTTTCAGTTTCTAAAAATAATCATAAATCATATGTGCAGATT
Organism: Vicia faba; assembly: GCA_948472305.1. Lineage (NCBI taxonomy): Eukaryota > Viridiplantae > Streptophyta > Magnoliopsida > Fabales > Fabaceae > Vicia > Vicia faba. The sequence continues at coordinate 672,986,567 of OX451740.1, forward strand.
AAAACATCCAAGGTGGGATGATTTATGGAAGTCTAAAGGATAGATATCCAAGATTGTATTAGGCAGTATTGATGACTAGTGAATTGTGTGTAATGGAGATGAATCTTGAGATAGGTTGGTTTTGAGAGATTAACTCTCAGGTGTGGAGAATGTGGATTGTTGCATATATCTATGATGTGGCTTTAGAGGGTGATGTATCCACTATTGTATGACTCTCATATGTTCCGTGCAAAGGGATGTGTATGGGTTACTATGTATGTTGTCTCCAGAACCATAGTACATGATAAAATCCTATGATTGAGATTGATGTCTGAATTGGTGTTGGAACATTATCTCAATGATTACTTCTATAGAAAAGTAAGTTGTTCATGAATTTCATGGTGTGTGGATTGCTTATCACCATTTGATCATAAATTGGAATATCTGACCATGGTGGAGTATAAAGTCAAGACAGGGTGGTTTGTGGAATGAATATCAATCATAAATGTTTGAATCCACATGTGCTAGTGGATTTCAGAATAAGGATGTCATACAAAATGGTCTACCATTTGTGAGGAGGTAGCCATATCTGTTGATTGTACCTCTGAGGGAAACTGTGAAGGAAGTAACGTGAGGAAATGTTCCTCTCATGTGGTTGTGCATATGGCTGATGTAAAATCCTTTGTGCTTGACATCTTCCTAACTAAAGAAGGGAGATGTGTATTTTTCAAATGTACTAGGTCAAGATTGCAGTCTGAACATGATGCTTCAGAAGTGTATGAGACTTTATTTCTCTCCATGGGTTTCTTATGTTAGTGATAACCTGAATAAGCTGTAGAGGTTGTGTCCTATTGATATGTTGTTTTTGATGGTGGTTCAAGAACCAAAGTGAATGATTTATGTCATAAGAAGCGGATGTCCTAAATGATGTTGTAACATCATGATTGTTGATGGTTGGTTTGGTCGATGCTTGGATTATGGATATGAAACTTGATGCTCAACGCTAGTTTCAGGAGTGGCCTTTCTAACTATGGTGAAGTAGGATGTAAAGCTTCTGACCATATCTAAAGTGGTGTGTATGGTAAATGCATTACTACTATCATGTTGAAGAATTCCCTTGTACCAGCAGTTGCTAGTCAGTGCAAGGGAGGAGTATCAGATAAAGTGATTTGATCTATGTGTTTATGAGGAGGTGGGCTCTTCTGCTACAAGTATCTCTAGAAAATATTGTGTTAGTCTAGATCTTGTGAAGCAAGTAAACTGAAATCTTTTTATATGAGTAATGTCAAACCCAGTGTGCATGACAAATTGGCCATCCAAAGAGACATGACAATGTGTGTGGATATGTAATACCATTTATTAGACATGTCCTTGTTAAGTGAGTAAGTCAGGGTGTGCTCTCAAGGAACTGGAGTATCTGTAAGGCCACTATGTGAAGTACTTTATGTGATTTCATTTGGTTCCCAAGTGTTCTTCTTCAACGGGAGAACTGGTTATCCATGACAGAGGGAGTTAAGTACTTCTCAATGGATTATAGCTGCAATGGTGTTGACCTTATGAAGCTTATGTATTGTTCAAGCTTCTGTAGACTGTGTACCTCTTATGCGATTATGATGTCAGACAATATGACATGACATAGGGTTACTAGATGTAATTCTTTATGCTCTAGACAGGGTATTTATAGTTCTAACCATGTGAAGCTGATTGGTTAAATCATGTGTACACATGCCTCTTAGGAGAACTCTGAGAAACAGTGGTCATGAATAGAAGAATTTATTTTTCTCTGCAGATTTAGGTAGAACTCAAGGGATGTATTGGTTAATGAATGATGGATACCAAACATGATGTCCTGATATCGTGGCATTTTCACTAATTCTGGCTGAAAGGAGTTTACTTATAGTCATGTTGAAGGCATTGTAATTATGTTTCAGAACATATGGATAATTTTGTGAAATATCCTTACTGATTGTTGAATAAGTTTTGGTCTATTTTGAGAAGACAAGGGAAAGTAGACAATGCCTGACTGGATGTCAGGACATTGATTATGACTTGTTTCTTTTGATACTAACAAGGGGGTATTATGGACAGTGTAATCAAGTATATGTTAGGAGGGAGTGTAACATGTGTTTTTGACTATGCATGCACATGAGAATCAGTTTATAGTTAATAAAGGCATTTAAAACTGACTTAGAAGTTTCACATTTATTTTGGTACAGTTACCTTCTTCAAATAACACTCTCATTGACCAAGACCATTGTCACAGTTTAAGATCGTTAATTCCTAAGTAACATATCAATTATTTCAAGAGGTCATTCCTTCCATTCTATCATCTTGTGTTTAGTTTCCTTTCATAATATTACTTATGGATTTTGCCCGGGTATGGGTGAGTGCTGTTTGGGTATAGTTTTGTGGTGGCTTTGTTTGTCAATTTTTGGCTAAAAAGGGGGAGAAAGGTTTTGTTTCTGTTTTTCTTGTTCTTCTTGTCTGGAGGTTGTTCGTGTTTGTTTTACAAGGGTGTTGGGTAGGATACTCGTATATGATTTTGCTATTTGTTATTTTTGTGTCTTGTGATCTGAGTTATGAACGAAGTCTTGTCTTGTGTTCTGAGTTACCCGAAGCTAGAGTTTGCACTACTGAGTCCTCATACGAATAGTGGAGGTTGGTGTTTGGTTGCTTCTTAAGGGTTATCTTATGCCTCTTGAGATGAATATTTATCCCTCAGTGGCAAGGAAAGGTTCCTGGGTTGAGGGGGAGTGTCAGTTATCTTATTCCTCATGTACACCAAACGACTTTAGGACTTTCTTCTCCTTTCATCCTGAGTTTGTTCTATTGTGCTATTGAGTTTGATGTGTTGTAATGGAGTTTTTTGGACTACTGTGAAGAGATGTCAAACATGATGTCCTGAAGTCAACCAGTCTGAGAATATTATTTATCTATGTTTTTGTGTTTAGTAGCTTTTGAAAACTAACTTTCTGACATTTATTTATGCTGCTAATGTCCCCAGTTGAGAGATATATTTGATGAGTGTATGACCACTGCTTGATTTCTGTTTTTTTTTTGCTTTTTAACCTGTTGTTGCTGAAATCTAAATTATAATTTGTTAATTTGTTTTAGCCAAAATTTGCCAAAGTGGGGATTGTTAATTCTCTATTTAATGATTAACTTTAAGTTTAGTAAAAAAAATTTGGCACCAACATGTTAAATAGGATGTTCTAACTTGCAGAGAAAACATGTTGAATAAGATGTCATGTGCAGAATCATTTGACAATACATTTGTTATAGCTGGACTTTTAGATTTTGTTAGTTTGTTACAAATGTTGAATATTCGGGGAATATTTAGTAATCACTCGTGGGGTCTAAGATTGAGAAATGTGAGATATATGTTGAGACATTTTAGGAAAGTTATGATTGAAGACATATTTTCATGGAGAAGTTTTTGCAGATTTTGTGCAGTTTCTTTGCTGGGTTTTTAAAGCCCAATCAAGCTCAAAAACGTTATAAAAAGAAGGTTGTATACCTATAGAAGATATGATCCAGAGTTGTAAGAGTAGTAATCTTTAGGGTTTCTCATGTTCATTGTTTTTGTGTGAGCCACTCTTGTATTGTTTGATGCTTATGTTGGATATTTAGTTGAGTTGTAATTGTGAATCATTCATAAGCTTTTAAGAGTTAATTCTATTTATTAGAGGATGTCTCCTTCTTGATTGTCAATCATTCTTAAGCCTCTAAGTATAGAGTGATTGTGTGTTTTTGAAGGTTATCTTCTAACTCATTTGAATTGTGTTCTTGTCACTGTTTGTGACTGTGAGGGAAGTGAGTGGGGTATCATACCTAGGCGAGTCTTAGGTATAAATATAACACGGGTAAAGATTAAGTGAGGAGTTATAAACGAGGGAGTTTAGATTCAAATTGATATTATTTAGTGGATTTCCTTACTGGCATGGGTGTTGTTATACACTGAACTGGGTTAACAATTATGCATGTTGTTTACTTTCTACACTGTTTATTGTTTTAGATTGTTCATTGTGTTGTTATTCAGAGGTCAGTGTCCCGACATCTTTTAGGACATCTTAGATCTGACTACCAGAATTTCATAGTGGAAAATAATTGTCTATATTTAAGGCACCATTTGATGATATAATCCATAATATAAATGGTCATTATGAATCAGAGAATGAAATGCTCAACTTTCCTTAATCATGATACATGTTTTTACCATTTATCTTAGTTTCTGAATTCTTGACACTTGTGAAATTTTGGCACTTTACAATAAGTGTTAAAATAGATGTCTCAACATAAAAATGTGATGTCAAGACAAATGTTATGACACCTGTTGACAAAAAACATGTTGAAACCGTTGATTGTATAGAAAGATAAATTGCATAAATTTAAATAACACAATCAATTATTAACCTAGTTCATTGCAACTTCACCTACTCTGGGGGCTACCAAGTCATGAAATAAATTCATTATGATAGTACTAGTTCAAAGCAAAACCAACCCTAGTTTGCAACTTCTCGCCTAATCACTACCTTGTGCAACTTATACCTAGAGACCACTAGATATGAGAACCCCCTCTCACATCCAATCACCGCAGTCATATACCTACAACCACATACTTTTTGACTAGACTTAAAGAACCAAAAAGAAGATTACACTTCCAATTAATAATACTTAGTTTTGCTTAAAAGCTTCAACTAATAACAATACTCAACTCTTTGCTTAAAAGCTCATGAGTGATAATAATAGCTTGACAAAAAAGCAACAATCAGTCAAATATGCATCAAAGATACATGAGTGACATACAAAGAACACAAACATTAAAAACCAAAAATACTCCCAAAACCCTAGTCCTTATGTTGCACCCACGGTTTCTTCAATGTGAATGCTTGCTATTTTAAGTCATAGCAAGTCCTTATTTATAGACTTTTGCACTATAGACTCTTGTTATAATATCTTGCTCAACATTAGTATAGAACTATGTTTTACCAAAATTTAGCCAATCATAAAAGCATAGAATTAACAAATTGGATCCTCAAGTCTTTGGTTTAGGTTTCCTTTCAACCTTTGATTTATAGATCTTAGGTTCTTGATTTCCTTTTATCTTTAGACCCAAAGATCATTGTGTCATATTTTTTCAGAGGCTACTGACAATGATTATCTCAAGTTCTATTTGGATAAAATTAATTGACTTCTTTTATTCTGGTGGATTCAGCATCTTGCTATTTTCAGTAGCTTATACACCAATCTCTTCTTCTTTGATCTTGCTTTATGCATGGAAGCAAGCTTTGATTCTGCCAAAACTTAATACAAATAAATTAAGAAGAGTCGCTTCGTGCATACTTAAAGGGTCATCAGACACCTTTCTATTTTGAGTAACAAGACTTCATTCTCCACTTCGTTGGGGCCATATTCATACTCGGTATCATAATGTGAGTCATTAGTGCAAGATTGACTTTCTTTCAAAATTCATATCTAAGTCTTCTTTAAAACATGACAAGTTGTTTTCAAAATATTTTGCTGTTGACTTTGAGTCATGTTGCAAGACTCTTCAATCTCACTTTCCATTAAATAACTCTACAAGCGGGCCAAGATGAAGCATTGATTTCTTTAACATGCACATTTGTCGCACGACTCAGTCTTAAGGATTAAAATAATTTCATACTCACAAAACAAATTTCTTAGAGTGGAAAAAAGTTTCTTGATCCAAAGAGACTTGAATGAGCCTCTTTTCTTTTTGTTGGTTATCCAAATACTTCTTCAAGTCATATGTTTATGTTTAAGTTCTCAGTACTACATTAGCATGACTTTCTTCAACCCATCTTTCATTAGCTTCTACAGTTTCCATTTTTAATGACGAGGGAAACTTCATTTAAAGCTAACACACAAACTAAATAGTCTTTCTCACTGTATCTCTTGACTGTACCACTGTTAAGTGTAATGCACAACCAGACTCTGATACCAACTGAAGGTGAGAAGAGTACACAAAAAGAGGTGGTTGAATTGTGTATATCAAGGTTTATTACTTTTTGCAATCTTGATTCATAACTTAATTAGAAGATGTCATATTCTGAGTCAAGAAGAACTATGTTAGACCCAAGTCTGACTTCAGAGTTTAGTGCATAGTAGAATAAATAAATGCAGAAGTAAATAAAGTGACACACAATATATCCTAGTTCCTCTCAAATTGAGAGTAGTCTGGTCCACTTGTAGCATAAGAGATTTTCACTATAATCATTCAGATTACAATTTTCTCAATCACACTTGAAAAAGACTTTCTTTCCCAAACCAAATGTTCATGATTTCTTGCTCAATCAAACTAGAAAGAGACTTCCTTTCCTAAACCAACTGCTCGAGACTTCTTTCTAAATCAAACTAGAAAGAGACTTCCTTTCAAAAACCAACTATTTAGGACTTCTTTCTCAATCAAACTAGAAAGATAATTCCTTTCCCAAACCAATTGTTCTGGACTTCTTGCTCAAATCCTCATACAAGAGACTTCCATGTTGAATCATCAAGGTCGATACTTGATTCTCAAGCTCTCAAGCAAGACACTTCTTTGCTCAATCCTCAGATCAACACTTCCTGATCAAGACCTCAAGCAAGAGATTTACTTACTCAATCATCAGATCGAGTCTTCCTGCTCAAGCCCTTAAGAAAGAGACTTACTTACTAAATCATTAGGTCAAGACTTCTTGCTCAAGCCCTCAAGCAAGAAACTTCCTTGCATAATCCTCATATCAAGACTTCCTGCTCAAGTCCTCAGACAAGATACTTTTTCTCATCATGAATGCTAAAGACTCCATATTCTTTTAACAAAAGAGTATGTTATTAAAATTTGTGTTTATATGTGTGCTTCTTAGTTAAGAATATACACAAAGGTTGTACACTTTGAGCAAGATATAGATTATGTAGATTCTAAGTGTATGAGAATGAAACTTTCATTCTTTCTCTTCTTCTTCTTCTGCACAAACGATCTTCATTTTTTGTGCCTTAAAGTTCTGTAGATTTGTTGATCATATTCACATATTCTTTCTTTTGAATCTCCTAGTCATATATGATTATATCTCACTCTGCTTTCTTTTCCCTTAACACACATTAACTCTTTTGGTTAGATTTCTTCGTCTTTTTTGTGTTTCTCTCATCTGTGTTTTTTGGGTAAAATAGTTTTTCTATCAAACCTCATTGTGTATTATGGTATCACATTCTTGTGTACTTAGTAATACACACACATATTTTATTCTTCAATCTTCTTCTTATTTTATAGATTCTAAAAATATATTCGTTGAAGATTGAGACTTCCCATAGTACAAGTAGTTGTTGATGGTTGAAACTACTCATAGTACAAGTAACCGTTGAAGGTCTTTATCTAGAATACGTAAAGTGAAGTTTAAACTTAGGTAGCATAAAGACGTTGAGATGAGAATAGTAGAGTTTTCATAATAGTTGAAGATACAAGATCCTAACAACATTACTTTACTGATTATACATAAAATAGTCATATTTTGTCATGAGATCTTCTTGAGATAACTTCTGACTGGAGACTTCTTATAGATGTTTGTTGAAGCTTTAATAGAGTCATCGTTATATATTATACTTAACTTCCTGAATTATATGCTTCTTATAGAATTAGTTAAATCTAGATCATAAGTTAGAGTATATCTTTAGAACCTGGTTAGAATGAGACTACAGAGTCTTGAGTTTATAGGTTCTAAGCTTGCCTTTATTAGAGTCTTTATCAAAACTAATCTGGATAGTCTTCCTTATGACAACGGCTTCTTGCTTCAAATGATTATAGTCTTCAGACATTACTAGTCTTTAGAATTCCAAGTAAGCTTTAGTACAACATTTCAGATACTTGAGTTTGACTTCTTAAGAGTATGAAAACTTGGTTCTGGTCCTTCAGATTCAGAACACCATAACATCTCTCTTAATGATAAACTAAGTGATTATCTTGATTTATATCAAGGTTAATGTCTTTTGACCCTGCACACTTGAACAACCATTAGTAAAACCCTATGGCTCTTTAAATACATTGTTATCATCAAAACTTTTCAAGGGCCAATACCAATCTTGTTCCAACAATCTCCCCCTTTTTGATGATGACAAAAACATGTATTTAAGAACAATGATTGATGATTTAATTAACAGTCTAACATCAGAGTCAGAGGTTTGTAAGCTCCCCATAAGTTAAACAATCCATTAAGGTGAGTTTTGTAAGATCCCCTTAAGCCTGATAATTCGTTAAGGTAAGGTTTGTAAGCTTTCCTTAATTCTTTATCTATGTTAATTTAATCTTATAACTTAATTAACACAATCTAACATCAGGGTATGAGGTTTGTAAGCCCCATCTAAGTTAAACAGTCCATTAATGTGAGGTTTATAAGCTCTCCTTAAGTCCTTTCTCAGTATTTAAATAAGTCATAATCTTCTGAGAGTTCAGGTTTCAGATGCATTCCAATTGGATCAATATCTCCTTAAATAATTCATGCACTCTTCTTAAATATATCATGTCATCTATCCCCCTTTGTCATCAACAAAAAGATAAAAACATACCAACTGAAGGTATTAAAAGAAATACCGAGAGAGAAATAAAAGTTTAAACGTACCTCCCATTTTTAAATTTTTTTAAACAAATTATTGAAATACATTCATTTTTAAAGAAGGAATTTTTTTAAAGGATTAAGAAAATTAAAATCTTTTTAACAAAATAAGAGGAAAAGACAAAGAGATTGATAGATTCTTTGTTTCTTAAAGTAATGAATTATTACATTCGGTTTCTAAAGAGAAATTATGATTTAGTATGGCATGCTTAATTGGTAATTAGATTGAGAATCTCAAAGATCAGAAACCGATACTTGAAAGGTGATTGATATTTCAATATTTTCCTATAAAAGCATAAAATTCTTTTAAGCCAAAATCTCAAATTCTCATATTTTCATCATACATATGGTTCAAGATGAATGCTACTTCTGAAAAATCAACTACTCCCATTGATTCAAATACTTTCATAGTCTTTGAGGTAACTTCTTATCAGAGGTTCATACCTTCTAAAGAAATTACTTCAAACTTTATTCCTCAGACATTGAAGCCAAAGAAGAAGAAGAAATCCAACAGAAGAGGAAAATTAAGAGAAGTAATTCATTTTGATTTAGATGAAGAAGAAGAATTGGATTTAAAATGGGAAAACGTTTTTCCATTATTTGAAATATATGGATGATTAATATAATGTAATGAACATATTTTTGTAATCATTCCTTTAATTCAATGAAGTTTCTCCATTTACCAAATTTTTTGATACCTTACTTTTAATCATAAATATTTCATTTAATGTAAACTCATTAAGAAGTTCAGAATCCAGAAAAATAAGATACTTTAATCTTAGTATATCCTTTTTATTAGTTTTGATGGATACATTCATTTACCCATTCAAATTTCTTTTGTTATACAATAAGGGGATAAGAAGGAATACATCAAATTAAATCAAGAATCAGAACATATGGATCTTAAGCAAACAAACTTAAAAAATAAATCTTCTGACATAATGTGTTACAATATACATTCACTGATTGGAGATGATTTACAAGTCTTATATTCCAATATTAAAAAATATCATAAACATTACATAAAAAAGAATAAGGAAAACAGAGTGCTCAAAGAGATACAAAAGAAGACTAAGAAACTTTGTCTGGTAATC